>CM057227.1:109996205-111490372 GCA_029891385.1 Erythroxylum novogranatense | reverse complement strand
AAACAACGTTATTTTTGTAATTGGGTTATTAATTTATTGATCTTTTACTTGATTTGATTCAAATTGTTTGAGTTGAGTTAGTACTCTTAAACTCAAATCGACATAAAATCCTACCAATTTGAAACTAGATTTATTAACTTTGAATCAAATCAAATCCAGTTGAATATATCATATCTACTAATGGTCTCTTAATTATTTCTATATGCATATAACTATTTCAATAATATAAACTAAAGTTCAGTAACAGTGATAAGTGAGGTTGGACATGTTTCCTATAAAGCTTGAACTCGATATAAAACTTAATCAAATCTTAAAAAATTGAACTTGAGTTTGAATTAATTGGATTCTAAATCAACGAAAAAAAGTTGAGTTGATCGAATTTTGAATAAAAATTCAAGTTTAAATTACTTAGATTCGGATTAAGTTTGAGGCAAGTTCAATTAAGTTCAAGTTAGGTATCAGTTTGAAACGAGTTTAATTCCAATTAGAGATGATGTATGGGCCTTAGCCCGGCCTCAGGTCAATGGGTCAAGTCTAGTTGACCGTGTCTTGGGCTAAGCCTTGGGATTTAAAAAAAACCTCTTATCTCAGGCTGGCAATCTAAACTTGACTTGAGGCTCAACATATATAAGCAAAACTAAGTTGTTTTTATATTTTTAATTAAAAACAACTCGGATCGGGCCTAATCAAGCTCAAATCTGACCTGCTATCTAAAGCCTCAGCAATAGCGTTCAAGTTGGGCTCAGGCATGGGCGATTCCTCGGTTGACCCGCCTCATTGTCGTCCCTAACTGGATTTGTTCATATTGTGATTTGCTTTTTTACAAATTACGATTTGTCTTTTTTTTTACCAAACTTAATCATATTGTGCATAACAAAAAATTGTGTAATCCGTAATGTAAATTTTTTCATAAAATTTTTTAAAAGGCCTTTTATTGAAAGGTGCATGTTGTAACATCCCATCACCGATAGGAAGGGTAAAATAGTAATTTGGAATGGATTATGAGTGTGTAAACTTATCTCGACACGATCATGCATAATATGGCCTCCATATATACATGAATAGAAATTTTTACACATGCACATGACTGTAAGAATACCCCATTAGGCAACGAGCGTATAACATCTGCATGTAAGTGAGAGAAGAGGTCGGGATCAGTTCGCGTCTGCATTAGTGTCTGATAAAATTGTATTTTCTGAATTTTTGTACAAATGATTAGGTCAATTTGTAAAGTCAACGGACTGAATTATTTGTATTTATGAAAAGGGCCCCCGTGGTCATTGTATTTACCGGTGATTTATGTATGGTAATGATTTCTCGCATAGTGTATGCTTGTGTTTTGAAAAAAAAATTATGATGAGTTTTGACTGAACAATGTAGCACGTCACCCTCGCAGGATACGAACTTGGATATCACCATCTATGTCGGGTTCGGGTCATGCGGGAGTGAGGAGTTATACATGTACTGAGTATAGCTATCAATTATGGACCTAAAAGCTTGATTTATGAGAAAAAGGGTGCAAGGACTTAAGTAGTAGTTAAGCAGTCTTAAGTAACCAACAAGAATTAACCATACTGATCTCTTGAACATGTCAAATCAACCTGCAGTTACCGTTTAGTTTGGTTTGAAATTAACGAGTCAAGTTGGATTGATCATATTTTGGTTCCGTGAGTTAGATCAAAATTGAGTCAAATTGATCCAAACGACTCAAACTATCTTTCTAAACTAATATCATTTCAATATAATTTCTCAAAACGCTGTTGTCTTTTATTTGTAAGTTTAAAAATTTAAGATTAAAATGATATCTTTTCAGATTATGCAATTAAACTTGGACCGCCTATTTGAGAGACAAGTTCAGTCCGACCCAATCCATTATCATCTTCAATGAAAACGTCAATCCTTTCTCTCTTAAATAAGTAGGGATGCCAATGAGTTTAGTCGGACCTAGGTTGCCCAACTCTACTCGAGGCCTGATCGACATGAGGCAAAGGGCCCGAGTTGAACTAGCCTAGCCTAAGTTATTATTATTATTTAAATTAAAAATAAAAAATGATATCATTTTTGTTATAAGTATTGGCCTTTAGGTCGAGCCAGACATGGGTAGCTCAAGCCCGAGTTCGACCCAAGGATCGATTTTTTAAAAAATACTGGGCCTGAGACCAGGTCAATCCAACCATAATCAGGACTAGTCGAGCCAGGGCCATGCCCAAGTGCCATGTCTATTAATAAGTTATAACGTATAAAATCATATCAAGTATGAATACACGAGTAGCCTATGAACATCTATTGCGTCAAACTCGTTACTTAACTCTAAGTAGTTGACTGGTCAAGTAATTTATTTAAAATATGTTGTTTAAAAATTATTTTATATATATGATGACTTATTCAATATATATCCAAAAATAGCAATTGCTAATTCTATCATTACAAAAATATCAAATTAGTCTTAAATTTAAGTAATTATACTAAAAGGATGTAGTTTTATGAAGGAATTCAATTTGTTTAGGTTGTCCAAACTGGACTTCAAGTCAACCCTTCTAACCTAAACTCAACTAATTATGACTATAGGTCAAGCCAAGTCAGACTCATCCAAGTCTGAGCTCGGCTTAAAATTCTATTTTTGTATTTGAACTTAGTTCGAAATTTGATTAAATTTATTTTTAATTTTTTTAAAAAAAAATGACATCATTTTATTTAAAAATTTTGGACATCGACTTTAAAGCATAGTTAGGCAACTCGAATTTAAGTCTGACTCAATAAATTTTCAAAAAAAATAAAGTCTAAGCAAAACGTTATAGATTTAAGTTATAACCCAAAATGTTATAAGCTCAATCTAGCTCACAATTGAACTGAACGAACAATTTGAGTTTTTAATTATTGATTATTATTTATTTAAGGAATATTAGTTTCTATTTTTAAATATTTTACCAAATTAATTTTTTTAAAAGAAAATTCAACAAAGAAATGAGGATATAATTGTCTTACTCTAAAAGAGTAAGAATCTGTATTGATGAGTGCTTGCCAAAACATAAAATAAATGGGAATAATTCTTTGTTCCATCTATCATGTCCCAACTCTATCCAACTTCATCTCAACCATTTATTTATGCGGATCTTACAAAAATAAATGGTTGAGATGAAATAGTATATAATTAGGACAGGGTAAAAGGGACAGAAGATATGAGAGGAAATAAATAGGAGGGACATATGACTCAATGACCAATGAGAAATTGACAAGTTTTGTTTGTCTTTGGGCGGCCGGATACCTTTTGTGGATTGTGTGCATGGTTGTTCCTGGATATGAGCTGCACGTGATTAGTGCCCCACATATGACTAATACCGCTCAAGTTTTGGAATCATACCGACATGGAAGGAGCCATTCTTGTGTTGCGTTTGTGTTACGTTCGAGTTTACCCCTTATTTTTTGCTTTTTTTTCTAATATGCTTTTGTCATAACTAAAACTCTATTATCTTAATTAGGGATTTATTCAAATTAATGATTCTAATACCAAAGTTTCTAAATTGTGTATAAAACTATAGTTTCAGTCATATAACATAGAGTTATCAATGAGCTGGACTAGATTTAGGTAGTATCTAGTACAAACTGACTCAACCTTTATATGTGATTTGAGTTCGGTCTGAAGATGATATCATTTTTGTTTTTTCATTAAGGTTAATCTGTAGATTTGTACCTAAGAAACAACACTCTATCACTTGAACATATAGGTATGGAACAACAAGTTGAAAGCCATTTTCTATAGAAAGAACTGAACATGAATGTTTTAAGAGGTATGAGCTTGTGTGGCTTATAAGGTGTATGTCTCAAGTGGCAGCTGGAATTGAATTGACGAGCATAAGAACAAACACAAATTTAGTAATAAGCCATAGTGTTTAAATGGTCAATAAGTAGAAGCAAACACCAAACGTTTCACATAAAAAGAAAGAACACGTGCCAAAAACAACTTATTGGCAATTCCTAATCATGTTTAAATACCTCAATTGTGAAAAACCTCAAGGCATGTTACTCATAAGAACATTTAAAGCAATAATTATCATTTTAATTCTTCATCCCAACAGTCGGCATTAACTCTTATGTTCTCTTCATTTCTTTTGATCTAAACCTCTTTATAGAGATTAAAGAATCTCCATTTCACCTTCCTCCTGAAATCAAATGTTCAATTATTAAAGTATAAGTTCTAATGGTCAATCGATAATGCAAAATCTAAAAATGATTGTAATACAAATCTTACCTCGTCAAGCACACATCCAATATGAGCAGTGTAGTAGCATTTCTTGCAATAATAAGCAGCATGTTTTGGATTCCTCAAATTCTCACAACCATGACAGTAATATTCATCTCGTCCTTCTTCATTAATTGAATCCATTAAAGTAAAGGGATGAACATGACACACGCTCTTAACATTTTTTGGTATTGACATGCACTCAATGTGTAGGTTAAGATCACACTCCAAACATCAGTAAAAAGGTGCATTGCAGTCTTGTTTACACTTGTTGCATGTAAACCAATTTCCGTGCACAATTTGTATCTTCATTCACAAAGTAGAAAAGTTTGTGCTCGTGACACTTATGTTGTGTAAATCAATTATAGGATCGACAATTATTTTGCGTATCTGTATCCATATCGATTATTGTGAGATGTCGATTTGCTTGAATGCGTTTTATTTCCTCTCGTCTTCTTTCGTTAGAGTTTTCCTCAATGGTTCAGAATCATTCATTTCATAAGTTATTTGCAACTTATATACCATTACCAAAGGACATGTCCTTTGGAATTAGAAGAGAGAGGAAAAGGGTCTGTGACCCATTTGAGACCCAGTCGGTAATACCCAATAATCATTATCTTGGGTGCATTTCATAGGACTCAATCAATAAATTACATGGGACATTAAAAAAATCTAGCATTCTCCCACTTGGCCCATGTTACGACTTGATGATCCAATAACTTTAGGTGCACACAATACATGGAATCGATCAAGTCACCCTTAATTGAATTAAGCTGATGGGATCATGGCGGTCACAAGTTATTTAACCTGATTCTTTCCATGTATCACATAATCAACTCAACTCATCAAACTTTAAGTGGGTAATTCGGTAATTGTTATCTTACAAATAATAATTATTGTATACAACATAATGTAGATAACCGATAAGTGTGCAAAAACATAAGACTATAATTGAATTCAACAAGTGTCATAACAATTCGAGCAAGACAATGATATTTATATATACATGTCTGAATACTATACTAACAAGGACTTATCTATAAGGCCCATACATTCAACATGACCAATAAATGTTTTGGGCGGTAAGTCTTTCGTTAACGGATCTGCTATCATGAGATCGATACCAATATGCTCAATTGACACTTTATATTTTTGCACTTCTTCTTTCACAGAAAAATACTTCAAATCCATGTGTTTCGCACCCTTGAAATATTTGTCATTCTTATAGAAGAATACGGCTGCGAAATTATCACAATAAATTCTTAACAGTCTGGCAATACTGTCGACAAGACCAAGACCTAAGATAAAGTTCCACATCCACAATCCATGAATTGTAGCCTCAAAGCGCGCTACAAATTCTGCCTCCATAGTGGAAGTAGCAATGACGGACTGCTTTCCACTTTTTCATGAAACTGCTCCTCCAGCTAATAAGAACATGTAGCCGAATGTAGATTTTCGTGAGTCTATACAACCGGCATAGTCTGAATCCGAGTAACCTATCACTTCAAGATGAGTTGATTTTCTATATGTAAGCATATGGTCCTTGGTGCCTTGTAAGTATCTAAGGACTTTCTTTGCAGCTTTCTAGTGATCCAGTCCAGGATTACTTTGATATCGTCCTAGCATTCCAACAGCAAAACTAATATCTGGCCTAGTACATGTTTGAGCATACATTAAGCTTCCAACTACTGACGCATAAGGAATAGACTCCATGTTCTTACGTTCTAAATCATTTCGTGGACATTGCATTAGACTAAATTTGTCCCCTTTCTGAATTGGAACTATCCCTGCGGAGCATTTATCCATTTGAAATCTTTCTAATATTTTCTCGATATATCCTTTCTGAGACAATCCTAACAATCCTTGTGATCTATCCTGGAATATTTCTATTCCTATCACATAGGATGCCTCACCCATATCTTTCATTTCGAAATTATTAGAAAGAAAATTCTTTACATTATATAACAAAACAACATTATTTGCAGCAAGAAGAATATAGTCAACATATAGAACTAATATTATGAACTTGCTCCCACTCATCTTCATGTAGATACACCGATCAACGGTGTTTTCTACAAAACCATAAGACGTAATGATATCATTAAACTTAAGATACCATTGTCGGGAAGCTTGCTTCAGTCCATATATTGACTTCCTTAATTTACACACTAACTGTTCCTTTCCTGTGGTCACAAAACCTTCCGGTTGGTCCATATATACTTCTTCTTCCAAGTCACCATTAAGAAAGGCGGTCTTTACGTCCATTTGGTGAAGCTCTAAATCATAATGAGCTACCAGTGCCATAACAATTCTTAAAGAGTCCTTCTTTGAAAATGGAGAGAAGGTTTCTTTATAGTCAATACCATCCTTCTGAGTGTAACCTTTGGCAACAAATCTGGCTTTATACCTTTCAATGTTGCCTTGTGAGTCACGTTTGGTCTTAAAGACCCATTTACAACCCACTTGCTTTTCACCTTCTGGCAACTTAGTTAATTCCCCGATGTTGTTGTCAACCATTGATTTCAACTCTTCTTTCCTAGCATTGAACCATTTTTCAGAATTGTTACATTCCACGGCTTGTTTGAACGAGCCTAGATCTTTATCAATGCTCAAGTCACATTCATGTTCAAGTGAGTAAATTTCATAGTCACTTGAGATAGCTGGTCTTCTTTGCCTTACAGACCTTCGTAATGCTACGTCTTGTGACATTACTTGATCATTTATAACTTGATCATTATTAGCTGGTTCGTCATTAATATGTTCAATTTGTGGAATTGGAACATTAATTTGTTGTTCCGGTATGTTGCGTATTCGTGATGCAACAACAGGAATAACAACCGGTGGAATCACGTCTGATATAGTAGATTCTACTCGACTTTGGCTAGCCAATCAGGCCAAGTCTCTAGAACTAGGCGTCTATTGGTATCAAAACCCGCCTGTGGGTTGTGCTACTATCCTTCTAGAGGATATATCTGGGGTTTCCTTTCCCCACTTAGTACCTTAGTATGTTTGTTCTTCTCCTATTATTTAAAAAAACATACAAATATTAAGAAGTGTATATTTTAAAATAAATTGTTCAAATCAAAATAAATTATTCCACGTGTATAATAATATATTGTATAATTTATTTATATTTTACAAGTATTTTATTAAAAATTATTTCATAAATATGCGAAATGTTTAATATTGCATTAATATGGCTTGAGGGCTAATATAATAATAATGATAAAATTAATCAATTTTAATTTAATTTAATATCTTTAATTTTATTAAAAATTAAAATTAAAATAATAAAATCAAAACAAAAATTCAAAGTAAAACTTGTGACACTTATTTTGGTTTTTTCTTTATCATTTTATTTTTAACTTTTAATAAAATTAATAGTACTATAATTAAAATTAAAGTTAATTTTAATTTTTATTAAACTAATAATAGCATAATTAACGTTTAAATGATATAAAAATAAAAATAAAAACTTGTGACACTTATGTCGCACTTGTGACAATTTCGATTACGAGCATAACAATTATGTTTTAAAAGCAAAATTAGAGGGTATAATTTATTTTTGCATATTATATTTTCAACCAAATGAGTAAAATGCTCATATATTCGAGTGTTTTCATTTTTAGCTGATTGGGTTAAATATGCCAACCTAATCAATCGTTTATCAAACATTTCTATCGACTATTTCATACAGTCAATTAGCTAAAAGTTTAAAAACCGCTAAAAATCAGTTGATCAGTTGTTTACCAAATGAGACCAAATCTTTTATCACTAACCAACTCCAATCCCTAAAGATAGTAACAGGCTGCCCGTATCGGACCCCTGTCTGTCCCGACCCAAATCAACGAATCAAATTTTGGTTGACTTGACTCCGAGTTAAACCTTGGGTCAGCCTCGAGTTCTGACCGTCCAATCTACACAAATATAAGAAAATTGACGTCATTTTTTATTTTATTTAAAAAATTTAAAAGTTTGGACTCGGCCGATCAGGCTCGAACCTGACTACCTCAGGCCCAACTCATTGTTAGCCTTAACTCAAACAACCCAAAGTTTGATAAGATCGGAATTAACATAATGAGTTATAGTATAATCTAATAAAACAACGTTATTTTCATAATTGGGTTATTAAATTTATTGATCTTTTACTCAAATCGATTCAATTTGATTGAGTTGAGTTAGTACTCTTAAACTCAATCCGACCTAAAATCCTACCAATTTGAAACTAGATCTATTAGCTTTGAATCAAATCAAGTCCTGTTTAATAAATCGTATCTACTAATGGTCTCTTAATTATTTCTATATGCATATAACTATTCCAATAATATAAACTAAAGTTCAAGAATAGTGATAAGTCAGGCCGGACATGTTCTCTATAAAGCTTGAACTTGATATAAAACTTATTCAAACCTTTAAAAAATGAACTTAGAGTTTGAATTAATTGGATTCTAAATCAACCTAAAAAAGTTGAGTTGATTGAATTTTAAATAAAAATTCTAGTTTAAATTAGTTTGATTCTGATTCAGTTTGAATCAAGTTCAATTGAGTTCAAGCTAGGTATAATTTTGAAACGACTTCAATTCAAATTAGAGATAGCATATGGGTCTTAGCCTAACTTAAGGTCAATAGGTCAGGCCAAGTGGACCGTGTCTTAGGCTAAGCCTTGGGCATTTAAAAAAAACTCGAGCCTCAGGCGAGCAGTCCAACCTCGACTCAAGGCTTAACATATATAAGCAAAACTAAGTTGTTTTTATATTTTCAATTTAAAAACAACTCATAACAGGCCTAATCAAGCTCAAATTGGACTTGTTATCTCAAGCTTCAGTAATAGAGGTCAAGCTGGGCTCAAGCATGGGTGAGTCCTTGGCTGACCCGGTTTATTGTCATCCCTAACTAGAATTATTCATATTAGGATTTTTTTTATAAAGAAATTACGATTTGTCATTTTTTTTACCAAACTTAATTATATTGTGCAGAATAAAAAATTATGTAATCAGTAATTTAAATTTTTTTATAAAAATTTTTAAAAAGTCTTTTTAGTGAAAGGTGCATGTACTGAGTGTAGCTATCAATTATGGACCTAAAAGCTTGATTTACGAGAAAAAGCGTGACAAGGACTCAAGTAGTAGTTAAGTTCGGATTGATCATATTTTTTGAACAAGTCAAATCATCCTGCAATTACCATTTAGTCTGGTTCAAAATTAACGAGTTAAGTTTAGGTTGATCATATTTTGGTTTTGTGAGTCAGATCAGAATTGAGCCAAAATGATCCAAACAACTCAAACTGTCTTTCTAAACTAATATCATTTTAGTATAACTTCTCAAAACGACGTTGTCTTTTATTTGTAAGTTTAAAAATTCAAGATTAAAATGGCATCGATTTGGATTATGCAATCGAACTTGGACTACCTATTTGAGAGACAAGTCCAGTCCAGATCCAATTCATTATCATTTTTAATGAAAATGTCAATTCTTTCTCTCTTAAATTAGGGATGGTAATGGGAGTCAGACCTAGGCCTGTCAACTCTACTTGAGGCCGGATCAATCCGAGGCAAAGGGTCTGAGCCGAACTAGCCTAACCTAAATTATTTTTTATTTTTCTAAATTAAAAAATAGAAAAACAATATCATTTTTTTATAGGTATTAGCCCTCGAGTCGAGCCAAGCTTAAGCAGCTCAAACCTGAGCTCGGCCCAAGGATCAATTTTTAAAAAAACACTGGGCCCGATTCCATGTCAATCCAACCCTAAATAGGGCTAGTCATGTTGGGACCCGATCCGGGAACCGGATCCCAACCAAAAAATGAAGCACAGAAAACGGAATGCGGAAACAAAGTACAAAGCGAAGGCGAAAATAGCGGAGTGAATTGAATAAGTACGAATCAAAAGCGCTTGCAAAACAAAGTACGAATACCAAAATACGAAAGCAAAATACAAATCGGATTTATCAAACCAACCGAATAAAAAAAACGAATGTATTGAAATGAAACACATTCCGACATCCCGGAGAAGCACAAAGTATAGATAACTTATCGCGTTGGATTACCTTGACTAACCATTCGAAATCCGGTATATTTTTTTTTCTTTCTTATTTTTTTAATGTTGGACCCGGGTGGATTTTAACCCCACAAAGGGGACCCACCAACTTCAGATCCAAGTACCGGGTGGATTTTAACCCCACGAAGGGGACCCACCAACTTCAGTACCCCATTAATCAGTATTGTCCTCTTTGGTCATGGGATTGGCTCAATGGTGAGAGGCGTCCACATAAAGTGGAATAAAACCTTGAGGTCATGGGTTCGAGCCGTGGCTCACCCATGACCAAAGAGGACAATATTGATTAATGGGGTACTAAAGTTGGTGGGTCCCCTTCGTGGGGTTAAAATCCACCCGGTACCTGGATCTGAAGTTGGTGGGTCCCCTTTGTGGGGTTAAAATCCACCCGGGTCCAACAAGTCAGGTCAGGCTCAGGCTCAGGCTCAAACGCCATGTCTATTAATAAGTTGGAACATATAAAATCATATCAAGTATAAATACACGACTAGCCTATGAACATCAATTCTATCAAATTCGTTACTTAATTCTAAATAGTTGACTAGTCAAGTAATTTATTTAAAATATGTTATTTAAAAACTATTTTGTATATTTGATGATTTATTCAATATATATCCAAAAAATAGCAATCGTTAATTTTATCATTACAAAAATGTCAAACTAAACAAAACTAATTATTTCACTAATGATGCTTATAATCTTCACTAGGTTTTCATCTATCTACGGCTAAATTGAGATGAATGAGTTACTGAATAAGATTAAAGATTTGGATATGAAATCGATGACTCTCATCAAAATGAAATCGTCTTACGATAGTTCAAGTAGAATCGAGCCGAGCTCAGTCTGACTTATTGCTAAACTTAAATAATCTCATACAATGTTGACTTTTTGTGTATTTCAATCCATAAAACATACACACATCTCATATAAGAGTTCTCCAAGGGGATATAGAAACCATAGCCACTAATTAAATCAAGATAGGATTGCATTTCATGACATTATTAATAAAATTAGATTTCCCAATATACCATATTTCATGTTTATCTATCTTGCAAATAATAATAATAATCATAACATAAAGATGCTTTTAACATTTTCCATACTAATAACCAATAATCAATGGTGAAAAAAAACGTGTGTTTTTATCTAATTCTAATTAAGGACAATAATATAGTGAGTCAGGGTCAAAATTTTGTCTTGTGACTCCAGATAGAATCAAAATAACATAAGTTTTGACATAGTTAATCTGAAACAAATCAAGATACTTTTACTTAATTCTAATTAGCGATGACAATATGTAGAGGTCGATCTATCCTTCTTTTTGTAGCTAGAACCGAAATCAAAATAACGTCATTTTATTATACTTGACAAAAACAATACCTTTTTGATATAGCTAACCAAAACAACATTACTTTAGTCAATTATGCCAAACGGCATTGTTTTGGCTAAATTTGTCAGGAATCTCACATCGGACAACTATGAGAGTATTCAGTAATTTATAATAACATGCAAACCTCCCCCTTTTGAGCTAACTTTTGGGGTGAGTTAGGCATTTCTAACATGGTATCAAAGCCAATTTGTCTAGATAGTTTTGGGCGGTGCCCGATTATATCCCTTTGCCTAATATGTCCATCAGATGTCCAGTCCTACTCTGGACTAAGGGGATGTGTCAGGAATCTCACATCGGACAACTATAAGAGTATTCGATAATTTATAATAATGTGCAAACCTCTCCCTCTTAAGCTAGTTTTTGGGGGTGTGTTAGACATTTCTAACAAAATCAATCGACTAAATCTTGCTTGAAACTAGGAAATATTGGACTATGCTACATTAATTGTCCAACTAACAATTCTGTAAGAATATTGTGGTTGATCAATTAATGCGAACTATTTCGTTAATTTTAAATCTAATCGAATGGATTCCCTCCTGAACCTATTCTCAATTCAAGAGACATAATATAAAGAGAATAAAAAGTGGAAGGCATGCATGCATATGAACAAGAACTTTGGTTGAGTTGTGTGTATCACAACACATACAAAAGCGAAACTGATTGGGCTCGTCGTTGTTGTTAACGTTGGTACGTGCAATTATTATTCAAATATGGAATCCATATGAAACGGTGTCTTCTTTTTCATAAAGAACAAAGAGAGCCACTTGTGTGGGGAAGGTGGGCGTTGGTGGTGGGGGATGACATGTTCATGTTAGGGCCTATTTACATTGTTTAGTATATGCTATGAATTGATTTTGCTGGACTAATTGTCTGCTGCTCATTTCACTACATCTTATTTCGTCTAGGGATGGCATTTGAACCTAGCCCGTGTAACACCCAAATACCCCCTGGGAGGATAAATGGATGCCACCCAAGACAGGACAAAACAAATCAAAACGTTTCACACATGCATTTTTTTTAAAACTAAACGTAACACACATATAATACATCTCTTAATTTCAGAAACAAATCCAAAGAATATTTACAGGCCCAAACAACCCAAACAAAATACATTTTCGCGCGACACAAAACTCAGACTCTTTTGGCCATGCGGTTGACTTGTCCCGATCCTTAATCTCTTAGTTCAACCTACACGGGCAAATCCATCATATAAGCATATAGCTTAGTGAGTAATAACTAATCTATATTAACCGATTTCGTAAAACAGAAAAATGCATTTCGTAACAGATTTTTATACTAAATGTAACGGCAGTAACACAGAGATCCTTCAATCGAATAATCAATCGATATCGTAATACGTAACAAATCAAACTATAAATCCATGAATGTAAGTAGGTAACGGACTTATACAGAGATACCATAATTAGTATCGTAGGAGAGACATATGTCTCGATATCGAGACACCAAAGTGTCAAATAATAGAGAGCATTGCAGACCCTTCTAGGCATGCCTATTTACCCACAACTAGACTTAACAGTTTTACAATGTAACAAGATCATTTCAGGTCATTCATGCAGCAAATAGCACTCCTAATAAATCAATCCTAGACATCATCTAGGTTGACTCACAAAATTTAACATTACAAAATTTACTTACCTAAAGTACTTACATCAAATTTTCTACCTATATTACGTCATCAAATTACTCGACCAGATTACTTACCTAAATCGCCCTTAGTATTTATTGTCCCGATAATATCTGGCAGTGGTCTTTCCTCTATATAATAGGGAACACGGACACAAATTATTATTGTGCTTAATTACTGTATGATAACTGAGTATGATGCATGTTCATGACAAATTTTGGGATTAATCAACAACTCCTAGTACCAAATGATCCATGAAGTTTCAGAAAATTAGCGATACTGCAAGTATTCAAATGAAAGCAAGTCTTTACCAATTAAATCTGAAAATGTACAAATTACATTAATTCTCAAATGCTATGCCAATAAGCAACATAAAGATCATAGGACATGCTAAAAAGAGAAAAAAAAAGTGCGAGCTGAATCATTTAGCTCTACACTAAGAATGAAACAAAGATACATAATAATAAGTAGACAAAAAAATGAAATAGCGGACAACATTTGAAATTTGGTTTTCGTCAAGAATCACTTGCGAGGTAAGGGATGAAATAAATGATGGAGGAGTGGTATTTATTTATAGAGCATTTTTGTAAATTAGCCGTTTTTGTACCGTTATTACCTAGCCGTTATACATTTTAATAAATTATTTTTGGGTGAAAAAAATACATATGACTACTGTTCACAAATACGCACGACATCGCTCACAAAATACGATGACTACTGCTCACAAATACGCATTGTTTCGCTCACGATCAGAAGCGCATGTAGCAAGACATTGTTCATCGAATCGCTCATCATCTTCAACCTTCGACTTCGACTCAAACTTCTTCTTTTTTTTTTTCACCTTCCTTCTTCGCCATAACTAACCTTTTAGCAATTCCAACCTATCGAATTATCCTAATCTTCAAACATGATAAATATAAACAAAACAAAACAAAGATGTAACTCGCGATGATAAACGAACCGTCAAATTCTACTTACCACTTTCCAAAGAAAACTCCAATAGCGGTGTTGGTGAGTGAATGACTTCGCTATCTCTACCGATGGATGGGTAAAGGAGGCATTGGTGAGGAATAAACGATAATGTTCGATTTAAATCGTTGCGTGTAAGTTTGGATGCGATATGACTAATAAAATGACTAATAGGTCCAAATAGTAATAAATAACCAAAATATTGTTATGAATTCTTATGTAATAAATACCCAAAGTTTCGAAAACTTCCAAAATTTACCAAAATTCCGTCGTAAAATAATGACTCTCAAAATAAATTGTCAACTCAAAACTAATCCTCCATTAATTTCTAAAAATATTTGAAGTATACAAAAATGACGAAAAATATAATAATACTGTCCAAATCAATCTGAAGTTTCATTAAACCAATTGACCCGGAAAATGCCATGAATGCATGCCAAAATACTTATGCACAATTTAAGCAAATAGTGAATAAGCAAATAACAAACATAATTCGTACTAAATTCCTTTACTATTCTAACCCCTAATGTGGGGTGTTACAGCCCGACTTGGCCCGCTTCAGTCTGATTCGAGATTAATGGCCCAAGCTTGAGTTGACTGAACCCTAAGTCGGTCTAAGGTTAGGCTTAGGCTCGTGCTGTCCAAGGTCAAAACCTAATAATTATAAGAAAAATAAAGTTGTTTTTATAAAAAATGATGTTGTTTTTTATTTTTTGTAGACTCAACTTAATTAGTCCGTTTTTATTTTTAATTTTAATATATAAAAAATCAAATCAGGTCGAGTTGGATAAGGCTCGACTCTGACATGTCTATTTTTTTATTTTTAAAAATGTAAAAAATTAGACTAGGTCAAGTTGAGTCAAACTCGAGCTTTGAGCCAATTACCTCAAGCCTAGCCACCTTAGGTCCGATAGAGTCGGGGGCTGAACCCAAGCTCAAGCAAAAGCTTTTGCATGATGTATTGTTCTAACATATAATTAGGGACCCTAGTGGATTGGGTTGAACTAGGCCGATAACTCAAGCCCAATTAAAATCCAATAAAACTTAAGTTCAAATTGCAGGGATGTCATTTTAGTCTTAAATTTAAGTAATTATACTAAAAGGATGTCGTTTTTATGAAGTAATTCAATTTGTTTAGGTTGCTCAATCTGGACTTCAAGTCAATCCTTCCAACCTAAACTCACCTAGGTATGAAAATGGTCCAAGAGGTCATCCACTCTATGAACCGGTAAACTGGCAAGACCAGTTTTATTGCGATTAAGGTGGACTTAGAGAAAGCCTATGATCACCTCTCTTGGGAGTTCATCCTAGATACCATTATCCAAATTGGGCTCCCGGACTCACTGATTAATTTTATCATGAAATGTCTATCCTCGGTCTCGATGCAAATCCAATGGAATGGGACTTTAGGTGACTCTTTCTCGCCCACCCGCGGCATTCGTCAGGGGGATCCTCTCTCCCCCTACATTTTCGTTCTTTGCATGGAAAGACTCAGTCACTTAATCCACGAGTTGATCAATAAAGGCAGCTAGAGGCCGATTCGTTTAAGCCGAGGCGGCCCTCCCCTCTCCCACCTATTTTTTGTTGATGATCTTATTCTATTCGCGGAAGCATCCAGAAGACAGATCCACGCGATACGTGACACTCTAGATACTTTCTGCAC
Source organism: Erythroxylum novogranatense (assembly GCA_029891385.1). Classification (NCBI taxonomy): domain Eukaryota; kingdom Viridiplantae; phylum Streptophyta; class Magnoliopsida; order Malpighiales; family Erythroxylaceae; genus Erythroxylum; species Erythroxylum novogranatense. The sequence goes on along the minus strand of CM057227.1, from coordinate 111,474,413 downwards.
TACGTCCAGACAACGGGTCAAACACGAAAAATCTCGCTACTTTGTTTCACGCAATATCCCGGCAACCCTGGTGCACTCGCTCAGTGAGGACCTGGGCTTCAAATTGACAAAGAACTTGGGGCGCTACCTCGGTGTGCCTCTATTACATGAGCGGGTTACTCGCACCACTTACCAGCATATTCTGGAGACGGTCCAATAACGTCTCTCTAGGTGGTCTGCGAGCATGCTTTCGTTAGCCGACCGTCTCACGCTGATACAGTCAGTCATTGCGGCGATTCCCACTTACACGATGCAAATCGTGCGCCTGCCGCGTCAGTTGTGTGATAAGATGGAAAAAATTATGCGCCAATTCTTGTGGGGAACGACCTTGGAGACAAAGAGGATTAGTTTACTCAACTGGGACACAGTCTGCATGCCCAAAGATATGGGAGGTCTGGGCATTCACAAAATCGGGGAATCCAATGACGCTCTCTTGACCAAACTCGATTGGACCCTAACTTCTCAACCCGATGCTTTATGGGTTCAAGTTTTATCGAGCAAATATCACTTTGACGCTACTAATCCTCCCTTTTCCTTTTCTATTTTAGGTGGCTCAATGATATGAAGGAGTATCAAAGCGACTTGGCATCACGTGCTACAAGCCGTGAGATGGCAAATAGGGGACGGAGCCCGCACGAGATTCTGGCTCGACTCGTGAGTCAAGGACTGGGGCCTACTCGCCTCTCATGCAGTGGCACCGATACCCCCAACAACGCTGGAGCACCGAGTGCAACATTTCACGGACTCCACTGGTAATTGGAATTGGGCCCTTTTTCAACATATGCTTCCTCCAACGCTATGTTTGTCTATTGTAGGTATCCTTCCTCCGTCGGCTACCCTCGGGCCAGACAAACTCATTTGGGGACATACAGAGGATGGTCACTTTACGACGTCTTCTGCATATACCATGATCTTGCAATCCGATCCCACTCCACATTCCAACCCCTAGTGTACTATTTGGCAGTGGTAGGGTCCACCTCGCATCCGGGCTTTTCTATGGTTACTCTTGCATAACAAGCTACTCACTAATCAACAGCGAGTATACCTAGGTTTCACTTCGGACAATACTTGCTACCATTGTCACCAAGAGGAATCCTCTCTCCACGTGGTCACAGACTGCTCTAAAGCACGCTCATTATGGCGACGATTTCCCTCCCAAGTCTTCACAGTCGCCTTCTTTTCCATGGATCACCAAGACTGGCTTATTTCGAACCTCCTCTCGCGTAGGAAGCTCGGAGGACTCGACTGGGCTATCATATTTGGCACGGCATGCTAGTTTCTTTGGTCTTAGAGAAATCAGGCCATCTTCGACGCCTCCTTCTCCTGGCCGACCTCACCGGAGCACCCCGTTTTGACCTATGTTCACCACATCCACTTGGCTGACCTCACCGAAGCACCCCGTTTTGACCTATGTTCACCACATCATAAACGTGATGATGTGTTTGTGAGTATTGTGAGAATTATGTGTAAAATATAAAAATAAAAGGGACTAAAAAATATGTTCATTAATTGATCTGAAAAATCTACCTAAAAGAGTGTTTTTTTATAAAGCTTCAAATTTGAGCTTTTCAAAAAGTTATATTTTAGCTTCCAAAAAAATCATTTCTATGAAAAAATTACTTTTCGATTTTATAGTCAAACACTCAAGTTTTTTTTAAAATAGCTTTTGCGGTAAAAAAAAGTATCTATTTATCCTCCAAAAGCTGAACCAAACAAGCACGATCTTAACTAAAATCCTATATCTTAATTAGGGATTTTAATTAAGGACGATAATAAGTTAAGGTTGTTTTAGCTTGCTAGGGGCCGAGCCCAATCTCAAACCTAATTGAGCTCTAGACAAACCGAGTCAATTGTCCCAAGCTCAATTTTCTTCTTTAATTTTAACAAAACAATCTATAAAACTAGAATTATTAGCCTAATAGATCATGAAAAAATCATAAATTCTTTTTAAGGGAAGCTTAACTAAATAAGGGTTAAAACCAATATTTAAACAATTTACATTTTAAAAATATTATCTCTTATAACCTATTTTTAAATTTGAGTATATCTAATAGTAAAATAGAATCATTAGTCTTCAAAATCATGGAAAATTTATTAATTCTTTTTAAGATAGACCTTAACTAGGTGCGGGTTAAAAATAAAATTGAAAATATTTAAAATATTATTTTAACTATATTTTTAATCAAAATTATACAAATTGAATAAAATTTGAACACACTTAATAATTCATCAATTATATGTTTCAATTAAACACGAGATAAATTTGATCTGAATGAATAATATAATTCTTATATTTATAATCCAAATCTCAATACTTAAAACTATTTGAAGAATCTTCTTATTTGAGATTAATAATCCAAATTCATCTACATCTATAATTAATGTTGGCAATTGATTGGTTCCAACTAAAGTTAGACTAAATATATAGTTTTAAATTTAAAAATTAAAGCCAATTTTGTTTCTTTGAAAATGTCAAGCTTTAGGCTGAACTCGAATTTGATCAATCTAGCTCGAAGCTAGAAGTTACAAAAATCAAATGTTAACTCAATTCAAATTGAAACAATTAATTTTGAATTGAATCGGGCCAAATAAACCTTGCTAGGTCTATATAAAATCATGTAACTACTACGCTTGGCAACTAAAAGCTAAGGAACCCAAATGGAAATCAAGTTCCTATTGGATTTACAAATTAAATAAAAATAAATCAAAATGTTAAAACTCATTTTAATCCATTACTTGCTTGTGATTAACAAGACAATGAAAAAGTCTATCTATAATCATGTAACGAGTAAACTTGGCAAGTAAAAAAACGAAACCAAACAGGGCCTAAGTAACCCAATTCCGAAGACAAATTCAATGTGCTAAGTTCGGGTTGAGTCCGGTCGAATAAACCTCGCTAAGCCTTTTGAAAAAAATCTTATACTTAATATGAGGAAGGATATAGTTTTTTTTATTCATGTTTTCATAATTTAATTGTTTCATGAGCTAATGAATTATTTACTAAAGTGTTAAATATTTTGCATTTTATAATATATATTATATTATATTATAATGGTGTATCTATTTTACATCACACAAAACACTTATAAACTTGGTTGAGGAGTTTACCGTTTATTATAGAAAAATAAGATAAAACATCATAATGAAGTTAAATGATAACCAATAAATTTTGTTAACCATCTAGTTTGATAAACAATAGCCTAGTTCTTCGCATAATTCCATGCTTTCATTTTAATTCTTCATCTTTGCAGTTTGTCTTCGTTGCTTCTAATCTAAACCTTTAAAGAATCTCTAATTCACCATCCTCTTGCAATTAAATATTCAATTATAAAGTATAAGTTCTAACAAATAATATGAAATAAAAAACCTCAAGACATTAACCATAAAAATATTTCAAACATGAATTATCACTTAAGAGGTAAGAGTTTAGCCAGTTCATTGAATAAAAATCTTAAAAAGCTAACACCACTTTGTGCAGAATTATGATTACTCATAAAATATATTTCTTGTAATATAAATCTTACCTCATCCAGCACACATCCAATATGAGCAGTGAAGTAGCATTTCTTGCAACAATAAGCAGCATGTTTTGAGTTCCTTAAACTCTCACAAGCATGACAGTAATATTCATCTCGTCCTTCTTTGGTAATTGAATCCATTAAAGTAAGAGGATGAACGTGGCATACACTTTTAACATTCTTTGGTATTGGAATACACTCAATGTGAAGACTAAGATTACACTCCAAACATCGGTAAAAAGATGCATTGCAATCTTTTCGACACATGTTGCATCTAAAACTTTTCTTCATATCTTCAGCCACAAAGCAGAAAAGTTTGTGCCCGTGACACTTATGTTGGAGACCAGATGTTAGGTACTTGACACATTTCATATCAAGCCCAAAATCATCTTCTGCACACACATAACCAATACTCGAAAAATATGTGCAAGCTTTGCAATAAAATCCTCCGACCTTAAAATGCAAGGGATGTTGGATGTGAAAGGAATGTTGAATGTACTGGAATTCGAGTTCATCTAAGCAGGATTCATGAAGAAAGAAATTACATGCATGACAGCAATAAGTTGGACCTGAAATTCTCAAATCACATGTTGAGCAATGAATCCAGATTTTCGGAATAAAGGCAAATATAAGTTCATGTTTGTGGGAGAAATGTGAAAATCAAATTTTACTCCTGTTATCATTCAACTTTCGGTAATGGTTGCCAATGGAAAGGATTCCTTGAGCACACATCATGTCGAGGGAAAAATTACATTCTTGACAGTGGTAATGCATGCCTCTTTTATGGTAGACTTGACATCCATCACATATAAATCTTTTGAGAAAGTCTCCTCCTTGGATAGAAAGAGGGTGTTCATGAAGATTGTGTTTTATTTTGGAGGGCAATTTTGCACATTCCTTATGCAAATGAATTTGACAAAACGAGCATTCATAACGTGGACCCTTCTCTAACTCTTTACATAGATAGCACAAGAAGTTAGTTATACCTTCAAAATAGTTCAAAATATGATCATTAAATTTGTCTTTAATCTGCATAAACCAAAAAAGAAGAAGAGAAATATAAGATTAAGTTAATTACAATAAACAATTTTATAATTAATATTATTCTTTTAACATATCTTTTATCATTTTAATTTTATCAAAAGAGTTCTTGTGCATGATATTATTTAGTTAGATATATCATTTTTATGTTATTTTATAATCTATAATATTATAAATCAATGCATTGTAATTAATATGAATTTTAAATTTAATATATTTATTTTATATTATAATTTAATAATTGATAAAATATGAGAACTTGTATATATTTAATTAATTACATCACTTTAATAAAATTGATATTGTAGAAAATTATTTTAAAACATAGTTCAATACTAAAAGATAATAATATAAAGAAAATTGATTTATGAAACTAAAAGGAATACCAAACAGATTTGTATATATATTATTGATAGTTTAGAGTAAAGTACTAGTTTAATATACTTTTTTGCGCTGAATTCACATTTTATTTTTTCAATTTACTATATAAATGACTAGTAAATTTTTGTGCCTATCATACCATATTAAAATGTGGTTGTAGTTTATAGATACTTACTAGGAGTTGCCTCATGCACCGTGGACTAACTGAATGATTACACAAGTTAGGGAGCTTTTCAAGGTTATTATCTTCTTCGTGATCTTCCTTTGCTATGTAGTTCTGCTCAATTTCAGTTGACTACACAATACAACAAGCAAAAGCAAAAAAGATGATAAAATAGTTGAATAAGACAAGGATCTTAAAAAAAAAGAAAAAATAAAGAAGTTAAATTTTACCTCAGTTGATAATACACATTCAATGTGAGCTGTGAAAATATGACCCGTATTAACACACTGTTGACATGAATAAGTATGATATCTTGGATTCCTCTTGTTCTCGCAAGTAAGTATAGATCTTTAGATTCGTCAATGTCATCTTTAGATTCGTGAATGTCATCCTCTGTTAATGGATCATGAAAATATGCCTCGATTCGTCAATGTGTTGCAGTAAAAGTAATAGAGGTCATGTTGGTGATACTCTTTATTCTTGAGTGCAGATATTACCCCCAAATGATTGATGACACATTTGGTATCAAGCAAAAAGGAAGGACACAAATGACATCGGTACCTCAGCGACTTTACAACATTGCCACAAGCCGCACAGTCCCCATCAGAATTTTCGAGGAAAAGATTGTGAAGAGGGTGAAAAGGGTGTTTAATTATTCGTGGCAGTTCCGCACAAGATTTATGCAAATACACTGAACATTCAAGGCAACCATAACCTGGGCCTTTAAAAGACCCTCCGCATCCTTCACATTCTAGTTTTCTGTAATTAGTACAATTGAAGAAACTTAGCGGATGTGGTTCGTGGTTAAAATAGCTAATTTGGGCCTTCACCTCATCCCCAATTGATCTCTGAATCGTAGTATCTATGAGAAAAGCACATTTAAAATCAATTTTGAAGTCACATTCTTTGCAACTTGCCATAAAACCGCCACTGCACAAATCTCTGCACTGATCACAGATGAACTTCTTACAACCATATTCAATAGAAACTGGGTGATGCGAGTGGCAAGGGTGTTGTACTTCACATTCTTGTTGGGTAATTTCTACGCATCTCTTATGAAGATAGAAATCACAGTGACGGCAACAATACGCTAGATCCACTATTTCCCTTTTACATACACTGCAAGTGCAAGTAGTCCATTTCTTTCTGGATCTGGAATTGACAAGGAAGAGCGTATGAGGATGACTGTCATGGGAAATCTCAGTTTTTGTATCTGGAGAAAGTAAAGCTGTGATTTGTTGGAGGTCATCGTTATCTGGTGAAAGAGCGCATTTGCAATCCAGCTTCAACCCGCACTCTGAGCATTTATAATAAATAGGAATTCTTATGATATTCCCGCAGCGATCACAACGAACACGGTGGACTTTTGCAATTTGAAGGGTTAGAGAATGATGATGTTGCAAGTGTAGGGGATGAGCTCGTATCTCACGAGGTAAAGAAGCACAGAATTTGTGAACCCAGGTATCACCACAAATTTCACAGAAATATGCAGGACTATCATCCACGATTTCATAGCAGACACGGCACTCAGGATAGTCTTCTTCATTGTCTAACTCTGCATAGTCTCTCTCGTCTCGTCTGAAAAACTTGAGCAAAATATGGGAGAAATTCTCCTTGTTTTCATCACAAAAGGTCAAGACGTGATGATGCTGAAATTGAATCTCCATTATCAGCAGTTCAAACTGAGTGTGATTGATGTGAAGGGGAAAGAAAGTGAACAATGGGGAAATTTATCTCTTTCAAAGCAAAATCTGATTCAATAAAATAGAAATATACAAAGCTTTTAACGCATGGAATCCATACTATTCCATGTTCATATCGTCATTACTTTATGTTACGTAAGTCTTTCTTTAATAGTTTTCCAAAAGACTCTGCTGCTCCAGTCCAAACTTATTCAGTTACTATTCCATGTTCATATCATCGTTAATAAACAAAAATGAAAAAAGCTACTATTACTTTATGTTGCATAAGTCTTTCTTTAATACTTTTCCAAAAGACTGCGCTGCAGCTGCTGCTGCTGCTCCAGTCTAACGAGTGAATTCCGGATCTTGTCTGGATTCGTTGAACTTAATCAATTCAAGGAACATGCAAATATTAAGAAGTGTATATTTTAAAATAAGCTGTGGAAATCAAAATAAATTATTCCACATATATAATATATTGTATAATTTACATTTTACAAGTATTTTTTATTACAAAATTTTCATAAATATGTGAGCTGTTTAATATTGCATTAATATGGCTCGAGGGCTAATATAATAATAATGATAAAATAATCAATTTTAATTTAATTTAATTTCTATAATTTATAAATTAATTAACAAAATTTAATAAATTAACTAATTTTATATTTTAAGTTTTTATCTTAAATTTTATTAAAAATTAAAATTAAAATAATAAAATCAAAACAAAAAATCAAAGTAAAGCTCCTGTGACACTTATTTTGGTTTCTTTTCTTTATCATTTTAATTTTAACTTTTAATAAAATTAATAGTAGTATAATTAAAATTAAAATTAATTTTAACTTTTATTAAACTAATAATAGCATAATTAACGTTAAAATGATATAAAAAATAACAATAAAAACCTGTGACAATTCTTGTTACCGGCATGACAATTATGTTTTAAAAGCAAAATTAGAGGATATAATTTATTTTTACATACTACATTTTCAACTAGATGAGAGTGTTTTCATTTTTAGCTGATTGGGTTAAATATGCCAACCCAATCAATCTTTTATCTAACATTTCTATCGACTATTTCATACAATCAATCAGCTAAAAGTTTTAAAACTGCTAAAAATCAGTTGATCAGCTGTTTACCAAATGAGACCTAAATCTTTTACTACTAACCAACTCCAATTCCAAGAGATAGTAATAGGTTGCCCGTATCGGACAGGATCAGACAAGTATGGAAATTGGATTGAGCGTAAGAAGGCCCTGCCCGTCCTGACCCAAATCAACGAATCAAATTTTGGTTGACTTGACTCCGAGTTAGACCTTAGGTCAGCCTCGAGTTGTGGTTGTCCAGTCTACGCAAATATAAGAAAATTGACGTCATTTTTTATTTTATTTAAAAAAATTTAAAAAGTGTAGACTCAGTCGAAGCAGGAACAGGCTCGAGCCCGACTATCTCAGGCCCAACTCATTATCATCCTTAAACTCAAACAACCCAAAATTTGATACGATCGGAATTAACATAATGAGTTATATAGTATAATTTAATAAAACGACGTTATTTTCATAATTGGGTTATTAAATTTACTGATCTTTTACTCCAATCGATTTAATTTGTTTGAGTTGAGTTAGTACTCTTAAACTCAAAACGACCTAAAATCCTACCAATTTGAAACTAGATCTATCAGCTTTGAATCAAATCAAGCCCTGTTTAATATATCGTATCTACTAATGGTCTCTTAATTATTTCTATATGAATATAACTATTTCAATAATATAAACTAAAGTTCAGGAATAGTGATAAGTCAGGCCGGACATGTTCTCCATAAAGCTTGAACTCGATATAAAAATAAAACTTAATCAAACCTTTAAAAAATGAGCTTGAGTTTGAATTAATTGGATTCTAAATCAACCTAAAAAAGTTGAGTTGATTGAATTTTGAATAAAAATCCAAGTTTAGATTAGTTTGATTAAGATTGAGTTTGAGGTAAGTTCAATTAAGTTCAAGTTAGGTATAAGTTTGAAACGAGTTCAATTCGAATTAGAGATGGCATATGGGCCTTAGCCCAACTTAAGGTCAATGGGTCAGGCCTAGTTGACTGTGTCTTGGACTAAGCCTTAGACTTTAAAAAAAATTTCAAGCCTCAAGCAAGCAGTCCAACCTCGACTCGAAGTTAAACATATATAAACAAAACTAAGTTTTTTTTAATATATTTTCAATTTAAAAACAACTCAAATCAAGCCTAATCAAGCTCAAATTGAAACTGTTATCTTAGGCCCCAGCAATAACAGTCAAGCTGGGCTCAGGCATGGACGAGTCCTAGGTTGACCTCATCCCTAACTAGAATTAGTCATATTGGGATTTTTTTTTAAGAAATTACGATTTGCCTTTTTTTTTACCAAACTTAATTATATTGTGCAGGATTAAAAAAATTATGTAATCCGTAATTTAAAATTTTTTATAAAAAATTCTAAAAAGACTTTTTATTGAAAGGTGCATGTACTGAGTGTAGCTATCAATTATGGACCTAAAAGCTTGATTTACGAGAAAAAGCGTGACAAGGACTTGAGTAGTACTTAAGTTTGGATTGATCATATTTTGAACAAGTCAAATCACCCTGCAATTACCTTTTAGTCTGGTTTGAAATTAACAAGTCAAGTTTGGATTGATCATATTTTGGTTCCGTGAGTCAGATCAAAATTGAGTCAAATTGATCCAAACGACTCCAACTGACTTTCTAAACTAATATCATTCAATATAATTTCTTAAAATGATGCTGTCTTTTATTTGTAAGTTTAAAAAATTCAAGATTAAAATAGCATCGTTCTGAATTATGCAACTAAACTTGGACTGTCTATTTGAGGGATAAGTTCAGTCCGACCCAATCTATTATCATCTTCAATGAAAATGCCAATCCTTTCTTTCTTAAATAAATAGGGATGCTAATGAATTTAGTCGAACCTAGGCTGCCCAACTCTACTCGAGGCCTGATTGACATGAGGCAAAATGCCTGAGCTGAACTAACCTAGCCTAAGTTATTTTTTATTTTTTCTAAAATAAAAAATAAAAAATGATATCATTTTTGTTATAAGTGTAGACCCTTAGATCGGGCCAGCCATGGGCAGCTCAAGCCCGAGTTTGATTCAAGGATCAATTTTTAAAAAAATATTGGGCCTGAGACCAGGTCAATTCAACCATGATCAAGGCTAGTCGGGTCAGGCCTAAGCCCAAATGCCATGTTTATTAATAATTTGTAACATATAAAATCATATAAAGTATGAATACACAACTAGCCTATGAACATGAATTTCGTCAAACTCGATACTTAATTCTAAATAGTTGACTCATCAAGTAATTTATTTAAAATAAGTTATTTAAAAACTATTTTGTATATTTGATGATTTATTCAATATATATCCAAAATAGCAATTGATAATTTTATCACTACAAAATATCAAATTAAATAAAATTAATTATTTCACTAATGATGCTTACAATCTTCACTAGGTTTTCATCTATCTACAACTAAATTGAGATGAATGAGGTACTGAATAAGATTAAAGATTTGGATATGAAATCAATGACTCTCATCAAAATGATATCATATTACGATAGTTCAAGTAGAATTGAGTTGAACTCAGTCTGACCTATGGCTAAACTTAAATAAAATTGATCTCATACAATGTTGACTTCTTGTGTCTTTCAAGCCATAAAACATACACACATCTCATATAAGAGTTCTCAAATGGGACGTAGAACCATAGCCAATGATTAAATCAAGATAGGATTTCATTTGATGATATTATTAATAAAGTTAACTTTCCTACATGGAGGTCCCAAGAATTTATTATATAAACAGACCATATTTCAACATGAAGAATACTAATAAACAACATTCAATGGTAAAAAAAACAAGAGTTTTTATCTAATTCTAATTAAAGATAACAATATAATGAGTCGGGTCAAAATTTTGTTTTATGACTCTAGATAGAATCAAAATAACCTAAGTTTTGACTGAAATAAGTGAAGATATTTTTATCTAATTCTAATTAGTGATGACAATAGGTAGGGATCAATTTATCATTCTTTTTGTAGCTAAAATCAAAATTAAAACGATGTCATTTTATCATAGTTGACAAAAACGATATCTTTTTTTTTTGAAGAAAAACAAAATCATCAAGGACAAAGAAAGGCTAAAAATCTAACCCAAGCCGACTGGCTTGCCCCATACACCTGGATCCTACAAACCTTTCCCTATCAACCACATTACAGAAAAACTGATATGACGATAAAATAGGAAATAAGGAAGAGGGACTAGCGTCCCAGCTGTGATAGTTTGCATGTAATAAGGTCACCCTTGCTAATGAATGAGCCGCCTTATTAGCAATCCTACGTGTCCATTGAAAGGACAAGTCAGAGAATTGTTGCTTAAGCATTTGACAATCAAACGCCACGATTCCGATTTCTGAAAAACATACCGAAGAAGTTTGAATAGCTTGAACTGCCAGCAAGCAGTCCAATTCCAGAATGACCTTGTCAAATTGTTTGGCCTTTAACCACGACGGTGCTTCCCGTATCGACATTAATTTCGTTATGACTGGATCAAACAAAGATGGGTAATGCCCGGAAAGAGCAAGGATAAACCTGCCCCTTGCATCCCGAAGTACAACGGCAAAACCTGTCATGTTCTGGTCCTTAAAAATAGACGCATCAACATTTCATTTTATAAAATCTTCCTGTGGTGGACTCCAACCTGAAATGCTAGAGCAGGAAGCATTCTCGTGTTCTCTAATCCTCTCAAAACTCCTTCCTGCCAGTCCTACATAAAACTATCAGCAAAAAGAAAAATCATCCAGGAAGAAACTATCTTACCTTGTCAAACTCGGAGGTTGCGGTGATACCAAATGCTCCATACTGTTGATAAAACTCGTTTTAATAAAGATTCTGGCAAGTTGGCTAACATGTGGTCCAGCATAACATCAACCCCCATATTTAGAATATTAACATTCCCTTTGCTGTAGGACACTCAAAAAGCATGTGGGTCATGTCTTCATCGTTTCCACAGACGTCACACTCAGGAGAAAGCATAACACCCTTCCTCCTTAACCGATCTTTACATGGGACAAACTCCCGGCAACAGCACCATGTAAAATCTTTTATTTTTAGAGGGATGGGCAAATTCCACAGCCTATTCCACGGTTTTTCCACATCGAAAGTAGTATTATTGTTGAACAATCTGAGAGCCAATTGGTAGCCTGACTTAACCGAGTACAACCCATCCCTATTATAATGCCAAATCAAACGATCAGGGGGTTTTGTCATCGAAATGGGGATTCTGGAAACCACCCGTCTATCGTCATAACGTGTAAACAAACCTTCAAGCAGCTAGATGTCCCACCCCGTACCTGACTCATGAAAAAGCTCCCGCACTTTCATGTTACCCAAATCATGGATTAGGGGGGAAGAAAGGAAAAAATTACCATCCTCATTTATCCATGGATCCTTGAAGACATTAATCAAAGCCCCATCACCCACCCTCCACCGAACCCTATGACGCAAAATGTCATGTGCGGCAATAATGCTATTCCAAATGAAACTTGCATTGGCCCTATCCTTCGCTTCCAGAAAATTGTTGTTAGGAAAGTATCTGGCTTTAAAAACTCTACTCGGTAGCGAATCTGGATAGGCGATAAATCTCTAGGCCTGTTTGCATAACATAGCTAGATTGAAGCAATGGAGGTTCTGAAATCACATACCCCCATATTTTTTTGGTACGCAGAGCCGTTCCCAACTTGCCCAATGTATAGTCCTCCTATTAGTCTTGCCCGATCCCCACCAGAAGGAGGTCATCAACTTTTGTAGCTTTTCCCAAGTTCCCCGGGGGAGGAGAAAAATGCTCATGCAGTAAACAGGCAAAGCTTGGGCAATAGTCTTGAGGACCACCTCCTTTGTTGGTCTGGATAACAATTTATTCTTCCAACTTATGATACGCTTACTAAGACGATCTTTGATAAAAGAAAATACCTGTTTTTTCTGTCTCCCAATTAATGATGGGATCCCTAAATACCTTCCATGGTCAAGAGGGGTGTTTACTCCCAGGATAGACTCAACCGCAGTCCTATCATTTTGTGTTGTATTGGAGCTGAACATAACACCTTACTTTTGATAGTTGATCGCCTGTCCCAATGCTGCTTCATAAAGAGAAAGAATCCTTTTTATATTTTGACATTCCCGCACAGTTGCCCTAAAAAACAGAAAACTGTCGTCTACGAAAAAGAGATGTGAGATGCTGGGACTCCCTGGACAAATTCTAGCACCATGAATATCCCCCTGTACCTCACTTCTTTGTAGCAAAGCTGATAAATCGTCTACACATAGTCATTATGGCGACGATTTCCCTCCCAGGTCCTCACAGCCACCTTCTTTTCCATAGATCACCAAGACTGGCTTATTTCGAACCTCCTCTCATGTAGGAAGCTCGGCGGACTCAACTGGGCTATCATATTTGGCACAGCATGCTGGTTTCTTTGGTCTTGGAGAAATCAGGCCATCTTCGACACCTCCTTCTCCTGGCCGACCTCGCCAGAGCACCCCGTTTTGACCTATGTTCACCACATCCACTTGGCTGCTACCTGGCAACATCGGACCCAGCTGGCCACGGTCACCAGACGAGTCATTCCTGTAGGCTGGAGCAAACCTACTCCAGGCTAGGTAACACTGAATAATGATGGTGCAGTCAAGGGTTCAAACAGCTCTGCCACTGCAAGAGGGCTATCGCATGATGACTCAAGAATCGGCTAAGAGGCTTTGGCGTAACATTGGCGATGTTCCCGCTGATGCAGAATTTTGGGGGGATGCTTTCAGGCCTTCAACTCGCTTAATCTCTGGACTACCGCCACATAGTCTTGGAAGTCGACTCGCGCACTATGACTGACCTACTCTCTTCTCCACAGGCGCGAGCTAATTCCTTAAACCCTCTTGTGTTGGGCATCCATGAACTGCTTTCCCGCAACTGGGTTGTTCAGATCCGCCATATTAACCGCGAAGGTAATCATCGTGCCGACTGGCTCACAAATTTTGCAGGCCAGCTCTCTTTAGTCATCACTACTTTTGAGCACCCACCTAGGGGTTGTATCCCTCTCCTCGTAGAGGATGAATCGGGGGTAAGTCACCTACGATACGTCATGTAACTTGTCTTTTCATTCCCTTATATATATATATTGGGCGATCGAATATCTTTTGTGGAATGTGCGCCTAATTGTTCCGGGAGATGAGCTGCACGTGATTAGTGCCCCACATATGACCAATACTGTTCAAGTTCTAGAATCATGCTGACGTGGAAGGAGCCATTCTTGCGTTGCGTATGTGTTATGTCCGAGTTTACCCTAGATTTTTTTTTACTTTTCTTAAATCTGCTTCATGCTTGTTTGGATGAGTTTATTTTAGTAGAATTTTTGTCAGTAAATTTTTTTAAAAAGAGCTTTTTTAAGAAGTTAGTTGATTGTTTGACTGTCATTTAAAAAAGAGCTTTTTTGAAAGAATTTTGTTCAATAAATTATTTGGCAACATAAATATAAAAGCACTTTTAATTTTAACTATATTTTATGTTTTAATAAAATTATTTATACATATAAATATTATTTAAAATATATTAACAATATGCAAAGCACAATATATTAATTATTATATAATTTTAAACCATATAAAATATAAATAAAATATATCTAATCGAATCTTTTATATGAATTATAATACAAGTAAAACTAATATCAAAAATAAATATTAAAACATATAAAAAAGTCAAATAATATTATGTAAATCTCAAAATAAACGCGATGATGTGTTTGTGAGTATTGTGAGAATTATGTGTAAAATATGAAAGTAAAAGGGACTAAAAAATATATTCATTAATTGATCTGAAAAATCTACCTAAAAAGTGCTTTTTTAGAAAGCTTCAAATTTGAGCTTTTCAAAAAGCTGTATTTTAGCTTCCAAAAAAATCATTTATATGAAAAAAGTACTTTTCGATTTTATAGTCAAACACTCAGTTTTCTTAAAAATAGCTTTGCGGTAAAAAAAGTATCTATTTGTCCTCCAAAAGCTGAACCAAACAAGCACGATCTTAACTAAAATCCTATATCTTAATTAGGGATTTTAGTTAAGGACGATAATAAGTTAAGGCCGGTTTGAGCTTGCTAGGGGCCGAGCCCAATCTCAAACCTGATTGAGCTCTAGACAAACCGAGTCAGTTGTCCCAAGCTCAATTTTCTTCTTTAATTTTAACAAAAAAAATCTATAAAACTAGAATTATTAGTCTAATAGATCATGAAAAAATCATAAATTCTTTTTAAGGGAAGCTTAACTAAATAAGGGTTAAAAACCAATATTTAAACAATTTACATTTTAAAAAAATATTATCTCTTATATCCTATTTTTAAATTTGAGTATATCTAATAGTAAAAATAGAATCATTAGCCCTCAAAATCATGGAAAATTTATTAATTCTTTTTAAGATAGACCTTAACTAGGTATGGGTTAAAATAAAATTGAAAATATTTAAATTATTTAAAATATTATTTTAACTATATTTTAATCAAAATTATACAAATTCAATAAAATTTGAACACACTTAATAATTCATCAATTATATGTTTCAAATAAACACGAGATAAATTTGATCTGAATGAATAATATAATTCTTATATTTATAATCCAAATCTCAATACTTAAACCTATTTGAAGAATCTTCTTATTTGAGATTAATAATCCAAATTCATCTACATCTATAATTAATGTTGGCAATTGATCGGTTCCAAGTAAAGTTAGACTAAATATATATTTTTAAATTTAAAAATTAAAGCCAATTTTGTTTCTTTGAAAATGTCAAGCTTCAGGCTGAACTCGAATTTGAGCAATCTAGTTCGAAGCTAGAAGTTACAAAAATCAAATTTTAACTCAATTCAAATCGAAACAATTACTTTTGAATTGAATCGGGCCAAATAAACCTTGCTAGGTCTATACAAAATCATGTAACTACTACGCTTGGCAACTAAAAGCTAAGGAACCCAAATGGAAAAACAAGTTCCTATTGGATTTACAAATTAAATAAAAATAAATCAAAATGTTAAAACTCATTTTAATCCATTACTTGCTTGTGATTAACAAGACAATGAAAAAGTCTATCTATAATCATGTAACGAGTACACTTGGCAAGTAAAAGCTATGCAACCCAATTCGGAAGACAAATTCAATGTGCTAAGTTCGGGTTGAGTCCGGTCGAATAAACCTCGCTAAGCCTTTTGAAAAAAATCTTAACTGTAATATGAGGAAGGATATAGTTTTTTTTATTCATGTTTTCATAATTTAATTGTTTTATGAGCTAATGAATTATTTACTAAAGTGTTAAATATTTTGCATTTTATAATATATATTATATTATATTATAATGGTGTATCTATTTTACATCACACAAAACACTTATAAACTTGGTTGAGGAGTTTACCGTTTATTATAGAAAAATAAGATAAAACATCATAATGAAGTGAAATGATAACCTATAAATTTTGTTAACCATCTAGTTTGATAAACAATAGCCTAGTTCTTCGCATAATTCCATGCTTTCATTTTAATTCTTCATCTATGCAGTTTGTCTTCGTTGCTTCTAATCTAAACCTTTAAAGAATCTCTAATTCACCATCCTCCTGCAATTAAATATTCAATTATAAAGTATAAGTTCTAACAAATAATATGAAATAAAAAACCTCAAGACATTAACCATAAAAATATTTCAAACATGAATTATCACTTAAGAGGTAAAAGTTTAGCCAGTTCATTGAATAAAAATCTTAAAAAGCTAACACCACTTTGTGCAGAATTATGATTACTCATAAAATATATTTCTTGTAATATAAATCTTACCTCATCCAGCACGCATCCAATATGAGCGGTGAAGTAGCAATTCTTGCAACAATAAGCAGCATGTTTTGAGTTCCTTAAATTCTCACAAGCATGACAGTAATATTCATCTCGTCCTTCTTCGGTAATTGAATCCATTAAAGTAAGAGGATGAACGTGGCATACACTCTTAACATTCTTTGGTATTGGAATACACTCAATGTGAAGACTAAGATTACACTCCAAACATCGGTAAAAAGATGCATTACAATCTTTTCGACACATGTTGCATCTAAAACTTTTCTTCATATCTTCAGCCACAAAGCAGAAAAGTTTGTGCTTGTGACACTTATGTTGGAGACCAGATGTTAGGTACTTGACACATTTCATATCAAGCCCAAAATCATCTTCTGCACACACATAACCAATACTCGAAAAATATGTGCAAGCTTTGCAATAAAATCCTCCGACCTTAAAATGCAGGGGATGTTGGATGTGAAAGGAATGCTGAATGTACTGGAGTTTGAGTTCATCTAAGCAGGATTCATGAAGAAAGAAATTACATGCATGGCAGCAATAAGTTGGACCTCAAATTCGCAAATCACATGTTGAGCAATGAATCCAAATTTTCTTAATAAAGGCAAATATAAGTTCATGTTTGTGGGAGAAATGTGAAAATCCAACTTTACTCCCATTATCATTCAACTTTCGGTAATGGTTGCCAGTGGAAAGGATTCCTTGAGCACACATCATGTCGAGGGAAAAATTACATTCTTCACAGTGGTAATGCATGCCTCTTTTATGGTAGACTTGACATCCATCACATATAAATCTTTTGAGAAAGTCTCCTCCTTGGATATAAAGAGGGTGTTCATGAAGATTGTGTTTTATTTTGGAGGGCAATTTTGCACATTCCTTATGCAAATGAATTTGACAAAATGAGCATACATAACGTGGACCCTTCTCTAACTCTTTACATAGATAGCAGAAGAAGTTAGTTATATCTTCAAAATAGTTCAAAATAAGATCATTACATTTGTCTTTAATCTGCATAAACCAAAAAAGAAGAAGAGAAATATAAGATTAAGTTAATTACAATAAACAATTTTCATAATTAATATTATTCTTTTAACATATCTTCTATCATTTTAATTTTATCAAAAGAGTTCTTGTGCATGATATTATTTAGTTAGATATATCATTTTTATGTTATTTTATAATCTATAATATTATAAATCAATGCATTGTAATTAATATGAATTTTAAATTTAATATATTTATTTTATATTATAATTTAATAATTGATAAAATATGAGAACTTGTATATATTTAATTAATTACATCACTTTAATAAAATTGATATTGTAGAAAATTATTTTAAAACATAGTTCAATACTAAAAGATAATAATATAAAGAAAATTGATTTATGAAACTAAAAGGAATACCAAACAGATTTGTATCTATATTATTGATAGTTTAGAGTAAAGTACTAGTTTAATATACTTTTTGCACTGAATTCACATTTTATTTATTCAATTTATTATATAAATGACTAGTAAATTTTTGTGCCTATCATACCATATTAAAATGTGGTTGTAGTTTATAGATACTTACTAGGAGTTGCCTCATGCACCGTGGACTAACTGAATGATTACACAAGTTAGGGAGCTTTTCAAGGTTATTATCTTCTTCGTGATCTTCCTTTGCTATGTAGTTCTGCTCAATTTCAGTTGACTACACAATACAACAAGCAAAAAAAAAAAAAAAAGATAAAATAGTTGAATAAGACAAGGATCCTAAATAAAATAGAAAAAATAAAGTTGTTAAATTTTACCTCAGTTGATAATACACATTCAATGTGAGCTGTGAAAATATGACCCGTATTAGCACACTGTTGACATGAATAAGCATGATATCTTGGATTCCTCTTGTTCTCACAAGTATAACAATAATACTGATCTTTAGATTCGTCAATGTCATCCTCTGTTAATGGATCCATGAGAGTTAGAGGATGAATGTGAGAATCATGCTTCACTTCTTTTGGAATTCCAATGCATTCCACATGAAAATATGCCTTGCATTCCAAACAAAAGTAGAGTGGTCCCTCGCAATTCAGACTGCAAATGTTGCAGTAAAATTTTCTCCGCATTTGCGTCACAAAGTAATAGAGGTCATGTTGGTGATACTCTTTATTCTTGAGTGCAGATATTACCCCCAAATGATTGATGACACATTTGGTATCAAGCAAAAAGGAAGGACACAAATGACATCGGTACCTCAGCGACTTTACAACATTGCCACAAGCCGCACAGTCCCCATCAGAATTTTCGAGGAAAAGATTGTGAAGAGGGTGAAAAGGGTGTTTAATTATTCGTGGCAGTTCCGCACAAGATTTATGCAAATACACTGAACATTCAAGGCAACCATAACCTGGGCCTTTAAAAGACCCTCCGCATCCTTCACATTCTAGTTTTCTGTAATTAGTACAATTGAAGAAACTTAGCGGATGTGGTTCGTGGTTAAAATAGCTAATTTGGGCCTTCACCTCATCCCCAATTGATCTCTGAATCGTAGTATCTATGAGAAAAGCACATTTAAAATCAATTTTGAAGTCACATTCTTTGCAACTTGCCATAAAACCGCCACTGCACAAAT
Source organism: Erythroxylum novogranatense (assembly GCA_029891385.1). NCBI lineage: Eukaryota > Viridiplantae > Streptophyta > Magnoliopsida > Malpighiales > Erythroxylaceae > Erythroxylum > Erythroxylum novogranatense. Next base: position 111,455,044 of record CM057227.1, on the reverse strand, counting down.
CTCTGCACTGATCACAGATGAACTTCTTACAACCATATTCAATAGAAACTGGGTGATGCGAGTGGCAAGGGTGTTGTACTTCACATTCTTGTTGGGTAATTTCTACGCATCTCTTATGAAGATAGAAATCACAGTGACGGCAACAATACGCTAGATCCACTATTTCCCTTTTACATACACTGCAAGTGCAAGTAGTCCATTTCTTTCTGGATCTGGAATTGACAAGGAAGAGCGTATGAGGATGACTGTCATGGGAAATCTCAGTTTTTGTATCTGGAGAAAGTAAAGCTGTGATTTGTTGGAGGTCATCTTTATCTGGTGAAAGAGCGCATTTGCAATCCAGCTTCAACCCGCACTCTGAGCATTTATAATAAATAGGAATTCTTATGATATTCCCGCAGCGATCACAACGAACACGGTGGACTTTTGCAATTTGAAGGGTTAGAGAATGATGATGTTGCAAGTGTAGGGGATGAGCTCGTATCTCACGAGGTAAAGAAGCACAGAATTTGTGAACCCAGATATCACCACAAATTGCACAGAAATATGCAGGACCATCAAACACGAATTCAGAGCAGACACAGCACCCAGGATAGTCTCTCTCGTGTCGTTTGAAAAACAGCAAAATATGGGAGAAATTCTCCTTGTTTTGATCACAAAAGGTCAAGCCGTGATGATGCTGAAATTGAATCTCCATTATCAGAAGTTCAAACTGATTGTGATTGATGAGAAGGGGAAAGAAAGTAGAAGGGTTTACAATGGGGAAAGTTATCTCTTTCAAAGAAAATCTGATGCAATAAAATAGAAATATACAAAGCTTTTAACGCATGGAATCCATACTATTCCATGTTCAACTCATCATTAGTTTATGTTACGTAAGTCTTTCTTTAATAGTTTTCCAAAAGACTCTGCCAGTCTAACGAGTGATTTCCGGATCGTGTCTGGATTCGTTGAACTTAATCAATTCAAGTAACATGCAAATATTAAGAAGTCTATATTTTAAAATAAATTGTTGAAATCAAAAATAAATTAGTCCACGTATATAATAATATATTGTATAATTTATTTACATTTTACAAGTATTTTATATTTAAAAAATTCATAAATATGCCAGCTGTTTAATATTGCATTATATGGCTTGAGGGGCTAATATAATAATGATGATAAAATTAATCAATTCCTACCACGAGCATGACAATTATGTTTTAAAAGCAAAATTAGAGGGTATAATTTAATTTTGCATATTACATTTTCAACCAGATGAGTGAAACGCTCCTGCATTAGAGCGTTTTCATTTTTAGCTGATTGGGATAAATATATCAATCCAATCAATCGCTTATCAAACATTTCTATCGACTATTTCATACAGTCAATTAGCTAAAAGTTTTAAAACTGCCAAAAATCAGTTGATCAGCTGTTTACCAAATCAGACATAAATCTTTTACTACTAACCAACTCCAATCCCTAAAGACAGTAATAGGCTGCCCGTATTGAATAGGATCAAACAAGAATGGAAATTGGATTGAGCGTAGGAAGGCCCTGCCTGTCTCGACCCAAATCAACGAATTAGATTTTGGTTGACTTGATTTCGAGTTAGACCTTGGGTCAGCCTCAAGTTCTGGTTGTCCAGTCTACACAAATATAAGAAAATTGGCGTCATTTTTTATTTTATTTAAAAAATTTAAAAGGTTTGGACTCAGCTGAGTCAAGATCATGCTCGAGCCCAGCTACCTCAAGCCCAACTCATTGTCATCCTTAACTCAAACAACCCAAAGTTTGATAAGATTGGAATTAACATAATGAGTTATAGTATAATTTAATAAAACAATGTTATTTACATAATTGGGTTATTAAATTTATTGATCTTTTACTTGAATCGATTCAATTTATTTGAGTTGAGTTAGTACTCTTAAACTCAAACCGACCTAAAATCCTACCAATTTGAAACTAGATCTACTAGCTTTGAATCAAATCAAGTCCTGTTTAACATATCGTATCTACTAATAGTCTCTTAATTATTTCTATATGCATATAACTATTTCAATAATATAAACTAAAGTTCAGGAATAGTGATAAGTTAGGCCGAAAATGTTCTCTAAGCTTGAACTTGATATAAAACTTATTGAAACCTTTAAAAAATGAGCATGGGCTTGAATTAATTGGATTCTAAATCAACCTTAAAAAGTTGAGTTGATCGAATTTTGAATAAAAATCCAAGTTTAGATTAGTTCGATTATGATTGAGTTTGAGGTAAGTTCAATTAAGTTCAAGTTAGGCATGAGTTTGAAACGAGTTCAATTCGAATTAGAGATGGCATATGGGCCTTAGGCCAACTTAAGGTCAATGGGTTAGGCCTAGTTGATCGTGTCTTGGGCTAAGCCTTGGACTTTTAAAAAAAAACTCGAGCCTCAGGCTAGCAGTCCAACCTCGACTTGAGGCTAAACATATATTAGCAAAACTAAGTTGTTTTTATATTTTCAATTTAAAAACAACTCAGATCAGGCCTAATCAAGCTCAAATTAGATTTGCTATCTTAGGCTCCAGCAATAACGATCAGGCTAGGCTCAGGCATGGGCCAGTCTAAGGTTGACCCGACTTATTGTCATCCCTAACTAGAATTGGTCATATTGGGATTTTTTTTAAAGAAATTACAATTTGTCATTTTTTAAACCAAACTTAATTATATTGGTCAGAATAAAAAAATTATATAATCCATAATTAAAAAATTTTATAAAATTTTTAAAAAATCTTTTTATTGAAAGGTGCATGTACTGAGTATAGCTATCAATTATGGACCTAAAAGCTTGATTTACGAGAAAAACTGTGACAAGGACTTAAATAGTAGTTAAGTTTGGATTGATCATATTTTGAACAAGTCAAATCATCGTGCAATTACCATTTAGTCTGGTTCGAAATTAACGAGTCAAGTTTAGATTGATCATAGTTTGGTTTTGTGAGTCAGATCAGAATTGAGCCAAAATGATCCAAACAACTCAAACTGTCTTTCTAAACTAATATCATTTCAGTATAGCGCAATGTTAACTGGACATCGTCGAGCTGAAACCAACACATCAGAATTACCTCGGCCAAAGGAGGAACCAATCGAGCTATCTGAAGGAGACATTGCCATAGTGCAGGGATCCCACGGCCTTGGGATAGAACTCTCCAGCACCTTCAATGTAGCATCCCACTCCCGCAAGACCCGAACTCGATATCGATGGTGATATCCGAGCCCGTGCCTCACGAGGGTGGTATACTAGAATAGTCAATGCAATTCAAAAACTCGGTAATGCATTTTCATTTTTGAAAACCATTGAGCGCGCAGATATCAGTAAATAATTTGAGCCCGCTTTAATACGAAATCATTTTCGATCATAAAACAATTCCAGTCATAAATCAATTCATACACACAATATCCATAGTCAATATGGGCCGAATACAATATCAGTGCTAATATGCGAAATTTGCAGAGTTACAAATATACACATAATACCGAATGACTCTAATGCAGAGGTGAAACTGATCCCGACCTCAACTCTAACTCTTTTGCAGTAATCATACTCCCGTTTGTCTAACGGGGTACTCGTCAATTCCTGAAAAATAATTACAATGTTGGGTGAGTTTGCGAACTCAGCGAGAAACCATCATCAATGGTTCACTCAACTCATGCATATCTCAAGTAATTCACAATTTCAATCAATTACACACTCAATGTCATCATATGATAATTATCAGGTTCTCATGCAATCGCAGGACTCAGAACTTCGAAATTCAGTTATCACATAATCTTTTCCCATTAATTCCATTCTTTTAAACTAAGTTGTGACTGAGCACTTAAGCAGTGAACAGTATTCAGTATTCGCGTCTTTGGAAGTAGGAGAGCCCTCTGGGTATGCACTACTTTCCACGCGTCAGTAGGGATAGGAGAGCCCTCTGGGTATGCACTAATCCCTTTCGAGCTCGAGGCTCTAATTTAGTAATCGAGCTTGTAGCTCTCAATAGCAGCTCCAGTCACAACCGTTATTAATCAATCAATTATGGAATTCATTTATCACATGCAATCAGAACCAATTTCTCGGCCACAGTCATATCATTTAATCATCTATATATGCAATGCACATGTGACACTGTCCAATTTATTACGGTGTTGTGACCGAACGCCTATCAGTGATCAGTATTCAGTAGACGCGTCTAGGGAGTAGGAGAGCCCTCAGGGTATGCACTAACTCCCCTCGAGCTCAAGGCTCGGTTCAGTAACAGTGTTTCGGTGGGCTTGAAGCCCTGTTGCGTTGAGCTTAAAGCTCTGATATACATTGGCTGCTCCGGTCACAACTGTCGTTATCTTAGCATGATTTTATGCATGAATGCATATGCTCCAAATTTTCATTTGCAGTCAGTTTATATTCCAGTGACCAATTTCCGTTTCTTCGGACCTTCAATCCGGTATTTCAGTCATATACTTTTACAATTTGTCTCATTGATGCATTCATTATCATTTACACACAATAGCACTTCAATATCAAGTTCTCAATATTTCGGACACCTATGGTCCGAAATCAATCAAAATCAAACACGCATGTCCATCCATTATCTCCACATAACATCAATGCATATAATATTAAACACACATAGATTGAGGAACCAACTAGGTTACTCACCTGTACTTCCGAGCTACAGCCTGGAAGTCCCAGCAATATCCGTAGAATATCGATCCATCGGAGCCTCTATAACAGTCAAATAATTTCCATTACAAAATGCATAGTCAAAACAATTTGATGATGCACATGCCGTAAATAAAAGATGTACGATGCCTATTCATGACTTTCCCGGTGCTATTTCCCATTTTCCACTTTCTTTTGTCAAATTCTAATTTTCTACTCAATTGCTCAATAATAACTCACTTCCAATTCGATAACATGTCATAGAACTCTATCAATTCCATTGCTAATATTCAGTCAATTTATCAAGTCATACTCGCTAGGGTATTACCTCAAAATCAATATCACCATTCTCTAGATCGAATTCATCCTTTATGCTCAGTTCTTAAAATTTCCTTTATTTTCAAAGTCTCACATTATACCCCAATTATCAAGAACATTCCTAAGGTTACAATACAATCACATTTTTAACTTTCTTTCTATAATTGAGATCTCAAAAACCTGAATTCAAACTCTCATTCTTTTCCTCAATTGTAGACCTCTTTCTCTAGATCATAACGAATTAAACATCACCTCAATTGGAGGTATACACTATAAGTTATGCCTCAAAAATCAAATTAAACCAATTCAGAAAAAGTCCCTCGCCGCGACCTCAAACCATTCGCCGCGGCGTCTGCAGGCGCTCGCCGCGATGTGTAATGGTGCTCGTCGCGGTGACCGTCTTCCTTGGGGGCTCGCCGCGACGCATGGGAGAGAACTCGTCACGGCGTGGAAAACTCAAGCTCGCCGCGACATCTTCCTTCCCATTCGCCGTGACAAATTAAATGTTGATTCGCCGCGGCAAGGCTTCGCGCACGTCGCGACGTGCGAGTCGCAGGTCGTCTTCTCCGACCAATTTTTCACCCTTTCTCTCTCTAAATTAAGTAATAACTTAACTAAAACTACCCCAATCTTTCTCAATTAAACCCATGCATGCATCAACTAACAAATCAGCAACATGTAACCCATTAACTTACCAATTAAGCATAAATCCTCAAATCTTCTGAAAATCCTCGAAACCTTTGACACCAACGGTTTCCTCCCAGAACCACACCAAAGATCATCTTCCTTAGGATTTAGGCTCGGCTTGGCACAAAGAAGACAAACATCAAGCAACAATCGAGAAGGAGGAAGGAACGAAGATCAATCGTTGGAGGAAGGAGGAAAATCAGGGAGGAAGAAGAAAATGCCCTAGGATAGAGGAAGTACCTTTTATAACCAAATTTAAAGTCTAAGGCATTTATAGGTTAATCACTTAAGCCTCTTATCCTTTTTCCTCGCAAAACATTTAAATTTATTTCTCTTTTCAATTCATTTCCAGTCCAATTAGTCTCTAAATTTCAATGGCTCGAGATATTAATCTCTAAAATCATATATATAAATTTTCCATTGCCACTTACCAATTATTCTAGCACCATGCAGCCAATCAGTCCGTCACTCGGAAAATTTTCCGGTCTGGACTTTTTTTCTCCCGAATTACCAGAAAAATTTCCTAAAGTTCACTGTCAACTGACGATCACTCAATACAGTTCCAACTCAATATTCAAACTCAATTATTCCAAAATTCTCAATAAATCATAACCAAATCTAATTATCTCACAATTTCACAATTCATATCAGTATCAAAATTGAAAGCCGGGAAAATGTCATGAATGCATGTACCTACATATGCATATACAAAAGACTCATTCCTCTAAAATTAGAGGCCAAATGAATGTTCAGTCAATAATATGCAGTAAAAATCCTTTCCCGTCCTAATTTACCAATATAACATTCCCATCGGCGACGGGATGTTACATTCAAAGTTAAGCTAGATCATATCTGGAACAATGTCGTGGTGGTCAAGCTCCTGGGACGCAAAATTGGCTTCAATATGTTGAAAGATCGCCTCCACTCCATGTGGAATCCCACAGGCCCCCTGAAAATTGTTGATTTGGAGAATGAATTCTTTCTAATCAATTTCAAAGAGGAGACAGATTATATTCATACCTTGACGCAGGGCCCTTGGATCCTCACCGGCCACATTCTCGACGTGCAGCCTTGGGCGTCGGGATTCTGCCCTTCCTCTGGACGGCGTGGGTTCGATTCCCCGACTTGCCCATCGTGCGCCACCATCCCTCCATCCTTACTGCGCTCGGTAACCTAGTGGGGCGCACGGTGAAGATCAACGCAAACACGCAACAAGCTTACCGTGGACGCTTTGCCAGAGTCGTCGTCAATCTGGACCTCAGCTCCCCTCTCTGCTCGATAGTCGAACTAGACGGGGAAATGATTCATGTTGCCTATGAAGGATTACCGCAGATCTGCTTCCACTGCGGACGAGTTGGCCACGATTCCTCAAGCTTCCCCTTTCTTCTGGACACCTCAGCCACCCCGGAGCCTTCCCTCGACCCCACGACATCACCTGCACAAGCGGGAAGCAGCTCCAGCCCGGCCAACGAAACACCCAGCCAAGTTGACTTTGGGTCGTGGATGTAGGTTAACTGGTGCGCTTGTCAGAACTCAACCCATTCCTCCACCGCGCGCCTCGCCAGCTCCTCCACCACCCCCACAGTCGGGTCGCGTGGATAGCGATTCACAGTGCTCTCCTCTCCAAAAACGTCAGATCCACCAACGGCAATCACTCCAATGGTCAATGTCACGCCCCGCAGCTCTTCCCTAGGCTCATCAGCTCTGAACCGAACGCCAGCCTAGCCCCTTCCCCATCTGGTTACGTGAGACGACAATCATCAGAGAATGAAACGCGCATCAGTTGGTAATAAACTCCCTCAGTAGGCCACAACGTCTTCTGCTTCTAAGCAGACCAACCAGCAGGGCCAGGCCCAGTCTCCTCAACCTGCGGCCCAACCCGCCCCCACCCCACCCCTGCAGGGGAAAGAGGGATTGCCTGGATGTCAGGCCCCTCTTGAACAGACTTCCCCTGCTCAGGCCCAAGGCAGTCATGGGCCCAGTTCTGGCCACGTTGCACTCTCTAGCCCTTCCCATGCGAACATAGTCGTACCAGACCCGGCTGTACCCATGAGCATCCAGGCGACATTGGACAGCAGCGCGATGGACGAAGATCCTGGCAACCCAAGCAACTCTTCAACCCAGACTCCTCCTCTTGGGCAAGTCCAAGGCAACCCCCCTGTCCCCCTGACACCATTCCACGGTCGCAACTTACCGTGTCCCTTGATACCGACTTCGATACCCATATGGCGGAATTAGGCCTAGTGCCAGCACTCACCCACGCTCAGGAGTTGACTACTTCCGAAGTCAACATCCTTGAAGTCCAAATTCTCAGTTTCCCCGACTTTCTGTCATGACGATTTTTATATGGAATTGCCAAGTGGCTGGAGGTCGGTCCTTCAAGCCCATCATGAAGAATTACATCCTTATTCATAAACCTTGCCTCCTTGTTCTGGTTGAACCTTGCATAAGCGATGATCGTGCGTTGAAAGTGATTAGGACTCTGGGTTTTGAACACTCTTTCCAGGTAGAAGCAGAGGGTTTTTTGGGTGGCATATGGTTACTTTGGAACATTGACCTTACAGTCCGAATCCGGTTTGCTCACCTTCAGTTTGTGCATGTTAGAATAGAGTTGGACCACTCGAACTTTGAGTTCACTTCCATCTATGCTAGCCCTTCTTATGGAAGTACCTGTGGCATTATCTGCCAAATATTGCAAGACTCACTACTACACCATAGCTCTTAGGAAGCGACTTCAATGCCAAACTGGACAGCTGTGATAAATGTGGAAGCTCTCGTCTGCAACCCATTGTCAACCTCACTTTAGCATCCGCGTGCATCTATGTAACCTTCAGGAGATTGACTTTGTCGGACCTAGATTCACATGGCGGCGAGGGCAGATTCAGGCTCGTTTAGATCGTGCCTTCTGCTCTAATTCTTGGCAAACAGTTTTTCCTTACACCCGTGTGACTCATCTGCCTTTTTTTAAATCGGATCATCAGCCACTTCTCATCACTTTTCCTAACGCCGATCCCCATCCTCAGATGCGGCGTCCCTTCCGGTTTCAGTCAACTTGGCTTACCCACGCGGATTTTGATACCGTGGTAGCTGAGCACTGGCACCATACTTCTTCGGACCTTAGTGGTGCGATAAAACATCTTTCAGATAAGCTCATTCAGTGGAATGACGATACCTTCGGGAACATCTTCCACTGCAAGAAACATCTTATGGCCCGTTTAGAAGGCATTCAACAACCCTTGGAAGATTCCGACTCATCCTCCCTCCAGAAGCTGGAGGAACATCTACGGGCTGAACTCGAAAACGATCTATACCAGGAAGAGCTATTCTGGCATCAACGCTCTAGAAGCCAGTGGCTTGCCCAGGGCGACAAGAATACTTTCTACTATCATGCTATCACTAAATATAAACGTCGTCAAACGCGTATCACCTCTTTAACTGACGAGGACGATACTGTGTATACTGACCCTGCGTCCCTTAGAGACTTAGCGCGACGTTATCGTGTTATACCTCTCCGAGGGTATCTACCTCCCAGTTATGCACCATCAGGGACAATTTCCCCCACTCCCACAGCAAGCCACTGATGATCATATCCGGCCGTTAAGTCCGAAGGAAATCAAGACAGCTTTCTTCTCCATGGCTCCTAATAAAGTGCCCGGCTTTGATGGTCTAACTGCTTTATTTTACCAATCTCAATGGGTCACTATTGGCCCTTCCTTAACAAGTTTCATTCAGAATATCTTTAACCACGGCTATTGAAGGCACTTTTACCATTGAAATGAGTGACATTTTCCCTTTTTCTGGATTAATTATTGGGTTTTATACATATATTTTGCCCACCAATTTGTTTAATTCCCTTGAATATGCATTTATAATGGTTTTATGTTTAATTTGTAAATAAAAATTGAAAAAAAAAGAATAATAATGAATATGACTTTGATTGAAAAAAAAAAGACAACAAAATTTTGTTGAGAATGTTCATGTTAGGATTGTTGTTTGTTGCCAGAAAAAATGCCCAAAATGCAAGCCACCAAGGAATTTCAACAGCTAGCTTGAGAGTGACCATAAAAACGCATACACCAAGGGGAGACCAAGATTACAGCTCAAGAGACCCACCAAGAGCACAAGAGGCTCACTCCAGAAGAAGACAACAAAGAAATAAATAAAGAAGACAAGTTGAGTAAAACGAGGGGACCACCACGCACTCACCAAGCACCAAGCACCCAATGCAAATCAACTACCGGAGGAATTAACTAAAAAAAAGAAAAGCTAGCTACATCACCACACCATCAAGAGGGAGACAACGTGAACTGCACATGAGGAGAGACCCACCAACAGCAGCCACTCCATGCAACAAAACACCAGCTAGGAACGTACTTGAGGAAAGAAGAAGTGAACAGATGGGGAGGACAACATGCTAGCTGCTGGTGGAGATATGTGAGAAGACGTGAACAGCATGGAGTGTAGCTGGAGAGCCAGGACGCCCATGCAAGAATACCTGCTCTTCACGCACTGCCAAGAGAAAAATAAAAAGGGCTGAAACTGCTGGAGGAAAGGGGGCGTTACAGGAGTAAGGGAGGGGGAGCTAAAGAAAAACCAAAAGGAAATGGGTTGTGCGTTAAATGAATTGAAGTGAGAAAGAGACAAAGAGGGCGTTACATGGAGGGAGAGTGGAAAACAGACTACAACAAAAAGAAAAGTAGCGTGAAAAGGGAACAAAAAAAAACACCAAGGGGGGCTCCACTCCTTCTACATCCAACACTCACGCACTACATAGGAAAATAATAGCGTGGATTTAGATGAGGGGGCATGAATAGAATAAAAAGAGAAGAGAGGAAAAAAAAGAACAGGAACGTTAGCTGACAAATAGGCTGGGCGTTAAAAAAAATGGAAGCAAGGAATGTGCGTGAAACCAGCAAGTGAGCAACATGAGGGTGAAGAGCCAGAGCAGATGGGTGTGTGGGCTGAAAAAAAAAGTTCGTTACATAGGGGTGGTCTGGTGAAAAGTGCATTAACTAAGTGAGTTGTGTGTGTGTGTGTGTGACGTGAACTGGTGTGTGTGTGTGTGAGTGAACAGCGTGAGTGACATGTGTGTGAGAGTGAGTAAGTGAATTGGTGTGTGAGTAACGTGGAGTGAGGGAAGAATGTGAGCTGAAGAAAAAAAATCAAAGGGAGAAGGTTGGTGCGTGAATAAAAGAAGGAAGGAGCGTGAAGTCTGAAAAATATAGATGAGCTGTGCGTGAACCAAGGAGACTCCACAATTTTTTTACTCACAAAACTCTCCACTCATTTTGACAATTTAGCACTCACGAAAACACCAAGGGGGAGGGCTCCATTTATTTACAAAAGAAACTCCACTCATGCAATATTCTGGTCTGGACTCACTCAATTGGAGAGCTCTTCAACGTTATTTTCAATTACACCAAAGGGGGCAGCTGGAAAAACATACGCAACGCAGCTGAGGGAGAAATGCGAGCTGGAGACGCAAACAACACAAAGAGGGAGACCCGAAAACTCATTCATTATCTGATTTATTATCTGATTTCTCTTAATGTTGGTTGTTAACTTTAATGCTTGTGGTTTTCATCCTACCATGATTGAGTAGTTTTCCCCGAAGTTTCAAGGTTGGGCTGAAGCTTTTAGCTAATTTTATGGACAAAATTTCGGTTGATTTATATGTATGGATTTTTGGTTATGATTTCTCTGATTTGAGATTAATTTTGCTGGTATTGTGTTTGGCCGACCCTTACTAAGCCTTAGTTGTTAATTGAAGAACCGATAGGTGAAAATTAATAACGGCACTCCAAAACAGTGAACTTATAAATTTCAGATTGAGACATAGACTGAATTTATAAGAGAAAATCGAGTGAGCAAAGAACATAATGGGTTATGCTTGATTGCTAGGCTACGATAGTAGACTAGGATTATTGCGTAATACTCCTTTGATACCTTGAAAAATGATCTAAGAAACTCTAGGCTCAACCTTCTATCAACCAAAATTCGCCTCATAAATTGATCTGGGTAAAGTCCATAAAAAGCGCTAAAAGTGGAACCATCCTTGAAGCTTACCACATTTCATTAGAATTAACGCCTAGAAATATTCGCAAATTTTCGTTAGCTTGATTTTGTTATTTTTGCCAGTTAATTTTCTTATTTTATTTCCTCATTTTTACATAATCGCCATCGGTTTTATCCATTTATTTATTTTAATAGTTAAATTTTCTTTTAATTTAATTTCCCAATCCTACCCAATCGCTTAGTCCAATTAATTGAGTGATCCAAGCCTGGTACTTACACAATTACTCCCTATGGGACGATATTATACTTTACTACTTGAGACCCGTGAACTTGCGGAACCGCATCAAGTTTCTTGGCGCCGTTGCCGGGGAGTAATCCCTGAGTAATATTAGGCGATTGATTGTTTGGTTAAATTGGACATTTTTTTCTCTTTTCCTTTTTTTTAAATTTCTTTTGTGTTTTTTGTTAATAAATTTTGTTAAAATTGATTTTTGTTTTCTTTTCTTTTATTTTTTTTTCTTTTTACTATCTACTTTTTATTTTGCATTTTCTGCACCTTGCATTTAATTTTGCTTTGTGTTTTGTTTTAGTCTATGCGAATGGTCGTTAGTGCTGAAGAAGTATTATTCGATTCTGAAATCGAAAAGACAGCTAAGGCACTAAGGAAGGAAACAAAAGCTAGAAAAGCACGGGCAAGAGCATCTAACGCACAGTCTGTGCAGGAACGTCAGATCGAACCTGAATTTACTATAACTTTTCCACCAGAAGAGGCAGTCGAGTCGGACATGGCCGAATAGAATCAGAGAACTATGAGGGACCATGCAGTCCTAGATTTTGGGGAATTTCGCCCAAGCATTACAAGGCCTCCTGTGCAAGCAAATAATTTTGAGTTGAAACCTGGCCTTGTACAAATGGTGCAACAGAATCAGTTAGGAGGGCACCCAACAGAAAACCCACATGTCCATCTGCAGCAATTTTTGGAGATTTGTGAAATGTTGAAACAGAATGGGGTACCTGAGGATGCAATAAGGCTTCGATTGTTTCCTTTTTCTGTGAGAGATCGGGCAAAGGATTGGCTCCATTCATTACCACTCGGTTCGATAAATAATTGGCAGGAGTTGTCCAAAGCTTTTATGGCTCAGTATTTTCCACCCGGGAAGACGACAAAGCTCAGAAGTGAGCTTACCTCATTTCAGCCTAAAGAAGATAAGTCGTTGTACCAAGCATGGGAGAGGTACAAGGAGCTTCAACGTAAATGTCCACATCACGGTGTCCCGAAGTGGATGATTGTGCAGATATTCTACAACGGAGTTTCTTCGATTATGCGAAGTGCAATAGATGCTGCAGCTGGAGGTGATATAATGGACAAGAATGAAGATGAAGCATTTATGTTATTGGAGAAAATTGCCTACAACAACTACCAGTGGAATAATGACCGGAAGGAGGTTAAGCAAGAAGGGAAGAAACCTGAAGGAGTCTTCGAATTGGACGCCTTTATCTTGTTAAATTCAAAATTTGAAGCTCTTTCAAGGAAAGTGGATAAGTTTGCTGCAGCTGCTGTGAGTAATGTGAATGCCTTACAGGATCAGGATTTTAGGTCGAGTATGGGAACAGAATTTTAGAACATTGGGCAAGAATTTGGGGTTGAACATATAAATTTTGTGGCAAATTATGGGCAGAAGAACCAAGGTGGAGCTTTCGCAAACACTTATAATCCTGAATGGCGAAACCATCCAAATTTCTCCTGGTCTCAACAACCTAAGCCACCCCAAAATTTCCCTAACCAAACCCATTACCCACAAAATCAACCGCATTACCAATAGACCCAGCAACAACAAAATCGTGGCCCCCCAGGTTTCCTAAGCTTGAGACAACAAACTCCACCTGAACCTAAGTCTAACCTTGAATCAATGATGGAAAACTTTATGCAGAAGCAAGGAGACTTGATTCAGCAACTTACTACCCGAATGGACTAATTGGCAGTCCATAATAAGATGCTTGAAACTCAGATTGCACAACAAGCCGCATCACTAAGGTTTGATAAGGGTAAACTGCCAGCACAACCAGAGGCTCCCAAGGAAGCCAAAGCAGTGGTACTGAGGAGTGGAAACATTTTGGAACCGATGGTACAGAAGACTAGGGCTGAAAAAGAATCTGAAGGAACAGATCAAGACGCACAGCCTGTGCAACAATCACCTGAGCCCGAAAAATACATACCATCACCACCATATAAGCCACCAATCTCATTCCCTCAGAGATTTCATAGAGCTAAGCTAGACCAGCATTTTGGAAAATTGTTGACATTCTGAAGAAGCTCTATGTTAACATCCCTTTTATGGAATTCCTTACCCAAATGCCTACTTATGCCAAGTTCTTAAAGGAAATCTTGTCTAATAAAAGAAGGCTAGAGGAATATGTGACTGTGGCTCTTACAGAAGAATTAAGTGTCATTCTTCAAAACAAACTCCCTCCTAAGCTTCAAGATCCAGGAAGTTTCTCAATACCTTGCCAAATCGGAACCACAACAATTGGGAGAGCATTATGTGATTTGGGGGCAAGTGTGAGCTTATTGTCATTATCTATCTGTCAGAAATTGGACATCGGAGAGCTTAAACCAACTACCATATCTTTGCAGCTAGTTGATAGGTCCATAAAATTTCCCAGTAGATTTCGTTGTGCTAGAGATGGAGGAGGATACTAACATACCTGTTATATTTGGGAGACCCTTTTTAGCCACAGCTGGAGCAATCATAGATGTTAAGAATGGAACAATGACTTTGAGAGTCGGGGAGGAAGAAATTGAGTTTAATTTAGAAAAGACAATGAAGGCTATGGATGACAAGGATTCTTGTTTAAGGGTGGACATTCTTGACAAGCTAGTTGATGCTGAATTCAGAAAATCTCATCCGAAGGATTCGTTGGAACACTGCTTAGTGAAGGCTATAACAACAGGGGGTGATACAAAATTTACAGAGAAGGAATCAGAAATTTTTTAATTTACGCAGATGCTCGATGCATAACCTGTGCAAAGATCTACACAACCTGTGCAACCTGAACTGACACCATCACCTGATCCGAACAAAGAAGAACCTCCAAATGTGGAATTGAAATCGTTGCCTCCTAACCTCAGGTATGAATTTCTGGGCCCCAATTCGACCTATCCAATCATTGATAATGCTTTTTTAAGCCCTGTGCAGGTTGATAAACTTTTAAGAGTGCTTGGAAAGCACAAGCAAGCATATTGGGCTATTCAGAAGCCTAATTTGGACTTCAAAGCAACTGGAGAAAGGCATTTGCTTCAGTTCAATGAGTTGGAGGAGCTTCGCTTAGATGCTTATGAGAATGCCCGAATCTACAAGGAAAGAACGAAGAGATGGCATGATCAACATATTATCCAAAGAAAGTTCAAGGAAGGAGATTTGGTCTTGCTGTTTAATTCGAGACTCAAGCTATTTCCTGGGAAGTTGAAGTCGAGGTGGTCGGGACCGTTCAAGATTGTTAAGATTTATACTCACGGTGCGATAGAAGTTGAGGATCCCAAAACTAGAGTATTTAAGGTTGATAGGTAGAGGTTAAAGCCTTATGTGGCTGGATTTTCAATAGAAACAGGGGTCACTCAATCCCTCTCTAACGTCGACCCTTAAGCAACCAATTGGACAAGTCAAGCTAAGGACTTTAAATTAGCACTTCTTGGGAGGCAACCCAAGTTTCACACCTTCGTTGTTTTGTTTTATTTGTATGTGTATTTGTATTTTTTATTATGTTTTTTCTAATGCACGTTCCTCTTTGTGTTATTTGCAGGAAATTGGACCTTACAAGCGACTTTTGACGGGGAGAATTACACTTCTGAAGAAAATGATTCTAGCTCATTACAGGGAAGTTCTTTGTGCCTCTTACTTATGTCTTCGAATATTGTTGAATTTTGCGATTGTTTGTGTTTGAGTATGATCTGCAACAATTTTTTAATACGCCTGCGCATTTTGACATTGAAGACAATGTCCTATCTGAGTTTGGGGGGGTGAGCATTAATTTTATCAAATTTTCAAAAATTTTCAAAAAAATGCATTAATTTCATCAATTTTCAAAAAATCAAAAACAAAAAAAATAATAATAAAATTACAAAAATACAAAAAAAAATTGCCATTACTTTTCATTTTTTTATAGTTATTTTTCTTGCATAGTTAAACCTCGTTAAGAAAATTTGATCTTTAAAGGTTTTGATTTTGGCCTCACTTTTGGGAGATTGAGAATTGCTTGGTACCTAATTGGGTTTACCTTTAGAAGGTTTGTGGATAGATTGTTCCGGATTTGTGCTCGGATTCCAATTGTTTAATCATACTCATATTCTTTGATTTGAGTCTTTCCATCCATTTTATTTGAGTTTTGATTATCCATTAAATTTTTAGGCAAGTTAGAACCTAGTGAGATCTCGCCAATCCTAGAACAAATTCTCTAGGCCTATCGAGGCGAAATATGAGCACAAATTTGATAAGGAAGTGATTAAGGCATTTTCTTTGAATTATTAACCACATTCCTACTTTTGGCTTAAAATAACCTTACATTCCCTTTGGAGCCAAGTTGAGCCTAAGTAAACTTCTTATTTCTTTGGCACCCTCATTTAACCAAGCCATAAGCCAAACATTCCCTACCTTTCATGTGGAAATGATTATTTAGGAGTAGGTTATGTGGGGGGTTAAAAAAAGCAAAAAAGAAAAAAAGAGAGCAAGCAAGTGAGTATTTTGCAAGTTATCGCCCCTAGTATATAAGAAACCGAGTTTGGGGGAGAGTCAATTATTTGGGAATTTGAAAATTTATTGCAATTGAGATGAGTCTTGTAATTGTTACCGTTTTCGTTAATATACTGTCATGTTGAGTTTTGTCATTCTATTAAAAAAAACTTTCTTCCTTGTTTCCACGATTTTACTTGCTCTTAAAAAAGGAAAAAAAAAAAGAAAAAAAGAAAAAAAGAGGGTCCCTTACATTTTCCTACTTCTTGAATAATTGTTTCCATTTCATTTGAGCTTTTATTATCATTTTCCTTGGTCTAAGCAAATTTCAAACCCCAACGACCCCATTACAACCCTAATAAGACCTTTTGATCCTTTGAAAATGAGTGCTAAAAATTAGTGGAGATGGGATGGAGAATTTTTGCCTATAGGATTAGTTAATTTGATAATATCTTTAGAGTCTCTTGGGTTGTAAATTGCCTTTAATTTTATTCGGCTTTTCTCTACTCTTGTGAGTTGGTTGGTTTCTAATTAGACTTGAATCAAGGAGTGTGTGTGTAACGCCCCACATTAGGGGTTAGAATAGTAAAGGAATTTAGTACGAATTATGTTTGTTATTTGCTTATTCACTATTTGCTTAAATTGTGCATAAGTATTTTGGCATGCATTCATGGCATTTAAGGTCAATTGGTTTAATGAAACTTGGATTGATTTGGACGAAGATTATTATAATTTTCATAATTTTGTATACTTCAAATATTTTAGAAATTAATGGAGGATTAGTTTTGAGTTGACAATTTATTTTGAGAGTCATTATTTTTTGACGGAATTTTGGTAAATTTTCGTAAGTTTTTTGGAACTTTTGGGTATTTATTTGTTATAAGAATTCATAACAATGTTTTGGTTATTTATTACTATTTGAACCTATTAGTGTTTTGTTAGTCAGTATCGCATCCAAACCTACACGCAATGAATTAAATAGAACATTATCGTTTATTCCTCACCGAATGCATCCTTTACCCATCCATCATTAGAGATAGCGAAGCCATTCACTCACCAACACCTGTTTTAATCGCACTGTTGGAGTTTTCTTAGGAAAGCTGGTAAGTAGGATTTTACGGTTAGTTTCTCATACTCGAATTACATCTTTGTTTTTGTTTTTATTCTTGATCATCTTTGGATTGCGGAGACGCATTTGTTGGTGTTAATGTCTAGTAGAAAGAAAGGAGGAAGGAATTTTTTTTAGATTTATTATGTTTGATGATTAGGATAATTCTGATAGGTTAGAATTGCTAAATAGGTTAGTTGTAAAGTGAAGAAGTTAAAGGAAGGGAAAAAAAGTTATAAAAAAAAAGAAGAAGTTTCAGAGTCGGAAGTCAAAGGTTGAAGATGATGAACAGTGCAAAATAGTGAACAGTGCAGAATAGTGAATTGTGAGCGAATGAGTCCACGATGTCGGTGAGCGATTGTCTTGCTACTGAGAACGCTACTGATCAGTCAACGATGGCAAATGCGTATTTGTGAACGATGAATCGTACATATTTTGCATTTATGTAGTATATATTTGTGAGCGAGAGTCATACGTATTTTTTTCACCCAAAAAAATAATTTATTAAAATGTATAACGGCTAGTTAACGGTACAAAAACAGCTAGTTTACAAAAATGTTCTATAAATAGATACCACTCCTCCATCATTTACTTCATCCCTTACCTCACAAGTGATTCTTGACGAAAACCAAATTTCAAATATTATCCGTTATTTCATTTTTTTGTCTACTTCTTATTATTATGTATCGTTGTTTCATTCTTAGTATAGAGCTAAATGATTCAGCTCGCACTCTTTTTCTCTTTTTAGCATGTCCTATGATCTTTATGTTGTTTATTGGCATAGCATTTGAGAATTAATGTTATATCTATTCATTAGTTCTCTCTAGTGTATAATGAATTTGTACATTTCAGATTTAATTGGTAAAGACTTGCTTTCATTTGAATACTCATGATATCGCTAATTTCCGAAACTTCATGGATCATTTAGTACTATGAGTTGTTGATTAATCCCAAAATTTGTCATGAACATGCATCATACTCAGTTATCATACAGATAATTAAACACAATAATAATTTGTGTACGTGTTCCCTATGATAGAGGAAAGACCCATCGCCGATATTATCGGGACAATAAACACTAAAGGCGATTTAGGTAAATGTCTGGTCGATAATTTCAAGACGTAATATAGGTAGAAAATTTGATGTAAGTACTTTAGGTAAGTAAATTTTTTAATGTTAAATTTTGTGAGTCAACCTAGATGATGTCTAGGATTGATTTATCGGGAGTGTTATTTGCCCGCATGAATGGTGAAATGATCTTGTTACATTGTAAAGCTGTTAAGTCTAGTTGTGGGTAAATAGGCATGCCTAGAAGGGTCTGCGACTTCTCACGTTATTTGACACTTTGGTGTCTCGATATCGAGACATATGTCTCTCTGCGATACTAATTATGGTATCTCTGTATAAGTCCGTTACCCATACATTCATGGATTGATAGTTTGATTTGTTACGTATTACGATATCATTTGATTATGATATAAACTAAAATATATTACGATTCGAAGGATCTCTGTGTTACATAGATTACATTTCGTATAAAATCTGTTCTAAAATGCATTCTTTACATTTCTGAAATCGGTTAATATAGATTAGTTATTACTCACTAAGCTATATGCTTATACGATGGATTTGTCCCGTGTAGGTTCGGAGCTAAGAGATTAAGGACTGGGACAAGTCAACCACAGTGGCCAAAAGAGTCTGAGTTTTGTGTCGCGCGAAAATGTATTTTGTTTGGTTTGTTTGGGCATGTAAATATTCTTTGGATTTGTTTCTGAAATTATGAGATGTATTATATGTGTGTTACGTTTAGTTTTTAAAAATGCATGTGTGAAACATTTTGATTTGTTTGTCCTGTCTTGGGTGGCATCCATGTATCCTCTCAGGGGGTATTTGGGTGTTACATTTTTTGTATCAGAGCGCCTGGTTTAGGCGGTTCTGGTTTAACAAATACTTGCCTATTGTTTCTTTGTTGAGTGTTTACGTTGTGTTATGGCTAATCGGTGTCCCATGTTTTGTCTATAGTAAGCACGATGGAAGGATCTCACGAGATTGTTGTGAAGTTCTTTGAGAGTCGGTAGGAGCAAACATGTTCGAAACACCGGGACCATCAAGGGTCAATCGAGGAGAAGCTGAGGTTCCACCTCCTCCTCTAGCTCAAGGAGAAGCTTTGATTAAGCTGTCCCAGGATATGATGACATTGTTGCATCGAATGACAACACCTAAGGCTCCGATTGATCAACTGAGGAAGTATGGGGCTGAAAAATTTTTGGGGACATCTCTGGAGGAATCTGAAGGGGCCGAGTTCTGGATTGAGAAGGTGAAAAGGGTACTGGATGAGATTAGTTGTCCAGTGAGAGCGGATGGTTCACTATCTTGTTTCCCCTTCTTGGAGCCGCTTATGAATGGTGGAAATTTGTTTCTGAGTCCTCGCCACGGTGCCTCGACTTGGGAATTCTTTGCCCAAGAATTTAGAACTAAGTATGTGACGAAGCTTACGAAATGATCGGTGGAAGCAATTCTGAATCTTAAGCGAGAGGAGTTTGTTTGTTCTTGAGTATGATCGGAGTTTAATCGGCTCGATAAATATGCCCCTGAATCTGTCTTGTTGAAGAGTTCGATGTCATCAATTCGAGGAGGATTGCATGATTCGATCAAGGAGCATTTGGCGTTTTCTATGTTACAACACGTTACTTACCATCGGTTAGTGCAGCTGCAATAAAAGTAGAAAGACGAGGCGATCGGGAAAGAAAGAAGTCGAGAAGAGGCTTTAATAGAGGAGGTCGGTCTTGGAGAAACGAAGTCGGAAAGTAATTCATCTCGCACCGAGAGTTGCTCGAGATGCGTGATGAGGAGAAAGCAACAAAACTTTTCTACACCGACTGCCTCTAGTAGGGGTTCCTCTGGGGGTCGAGGTTCTAGTGCTCCAGAGTGCCCACACTGCTCTATTCACCATTGGGGTGTCTGTTGAAGAGCTACAGGTGCATGTTTTCGTTGTGGCAGTACGGAGCATATGGTTGCAAATTGCCCTCTGAGACAGTCTGGGATGGCACAAGTGTAACATCCCGTTACTGTTAGCAAGGGTATTTTGGTATTTATGAGCCATCTTGATAGGTTTCACGCATTCACCGACCGAGCATGATCTTGGCCTCTAATTATAGAGGCAGGCTTATTGCATATGCATTTATTCTTAGATGCGTGTATTCATGATTTTCGAGTTTGATTGTGACTATGGGTGATTGGGTGATTGGATTGGGAGTTAATTGAGAAATTAGAGTAATTAAGTTCAACTGGTGATTTAATATTGTTTATGGGTGATTGGTAATTTATAGAGACTTTTAGAAAATTTTCGGAAATTAGGAGAAAATACGGATCGGAAATATTTGAGTGGTGATCGATTGATTGTATAGTATTGAAAGGGCTGTCAATGGCAATGGAAAAATTAGAATTTTTCGATAGAAAATTTATGTGTTAAGCCATTGAAATTGAGTAGAAATTTGGGTGATTTGGAGAGTTGGGCTATAAATACTAGGGTTGAAAGAAATTTGGGAAAAGTTTGCTAAGGCATTTTCGGTTTCTCTTCTTTCCCTTTACGGTGATTTCGATTCCTCCCAACGGTGAGAGATCCTTTGATTTCTTTTGGCTTCTTCCTTATGGTAATTAGTCTAATATGTCTCTCTTGATTGATAAAGGTTGGAAGCCTTGAGATTGGTAGATCGAGGATTTTGAAGGATTTCTAGGGTTTGGTGATTTTGAGAGATCGTGGATTCGATCTGTGATTGGTAAGTTTTATGGTTTTAATGTTGTCATTAATGGTTTCTCTGCATTTATGGCATTTATTATGTCCGATTGGGTGGTTGAGAGTGTTTCTTGATGGGTTACTCTGGGTGTTATCGTGAGTGTGTAAGAGTTAAGGGATTGGTGATCGTTGTAAGCTTGGAGGCTTTCATCAAGAAAGTTTGCTTCTTTCTTGCCTTAGATAATACGATTCGTTGGTGATTGAGTTATATTGATGATTGGTTTAGATATTTGATGATTATATATATATTAAGGTTTCCGACGATGAAATTGATGAGTTATGTGTGTTGATAAATTAAGGGAAATGGTTCTTGGAAGGAATAGAAGCTAAGGATTTGTTGTATTTTGTGTATCGAATTAATTGAGAGTTGTTCTGAGAGGAAAATTTGGGTTAGAGTTTGAGTCGGGGATGGAACCTTTGGAATTGTGTTTAAGGATGTGTTGGGAAGAAGGAGGCTGGTAGAGGCGAGAGCTCGGTGAGACGGGCAGAAGCTGGTAGAGGAGCGAGAGCTCGGTGAGACAGGCGAGAGCGGTAGAGGCGAGAGCTCGGTGAGACGGGCGAAGCTGGTAGAGAGGCGAGAGCTCGGTGAGCCAGGCGAGAGCGGTAGAGGAGCAATAACTCTGAGGCGGCCTATGGGCATCTGGGTGAGCACCAGGCGCACCACAGTCGCGACCTCCACCTAGTTGTCCAGAAGAGGTGTGTTTGAGGTTTTGGAATTGGGACTTAGAAAATTACAAATTCATCGACTAAGGATTAAATTCAAATTAGAGTTTTAAATTGGAAATTTGCAATAGAGGTTTTGACCGAATGAATAGGAAATGGTTATAGAGAATATGAATTGAGGAAATTGGTGAATTCTAGGAATGGAGCAATTCTTGTCGATCAAGTGAACTAAGAGTCGGGAATTGGACCTAAGAGTCCAAAATTGGGTATTAGCAGGAAATCGTGAACATGCATTGTACATCATTTCATTGAGACATATGCATTCTTGTGCAGTAAATTGAGCATCTAGTAATGGATTTGCTTTCTTTATTACAGAGGCACTTAGATTGGACCGTCGTTCCACGGACATTCTTTGGGACTTCAGGCGTGGCTTCGAAGTTACGGTGAGTAACCTAGTTGGTTTCTCAAATTTACGGTGCTTACATGCTTCTTCGTGAATTACATGCAAAGGTGAATTATATGACTACCGTATGACTCTTGGCATGTAATGGATTGAATTGCATGTTTCTTGAATTGAATCGTCATTGTTACATGATCTTTGGATGAACACTTTGGGCTTTATAGCCACACAATGTAAATTCTTGAACATGGTATCGCATGCATAAATGCATGATCACATAATGGAATGTGTCCCAGTTGCTATTTTCTTTGAAATGAGCTTTGAGCTCATACCTTTATCTTGACGGGCTTAGCAGGGAGAAATCACACGCAGCGTCCACAGAGTATCTTGTTGAGCACTTGGGCAAAATCGAATAACTGGAAAGAGTCACATATGCATTGCATTTACATGATTGACTGTGTTGTGACGACTACTGAAATACGTGATAATATGAAATCTCGTAGATATCATCGTTATTGCAAATTGTTCTAAATTATCATTTATTGTTACTTGATTGTAAGTGGCTCGACATCTGCAATCGTTATAGATCGTTATATTATATTGGTAATGAATATTGCGGTATTATCTTTGCCATGATAGCGTAATGCATGATTTGAGCGAACCATCGATGATGGTTTCTCATCGAAGTTCGCAAACTCACCCCGAAATTGCAACCTATTTTTCAGGACTGTTAGAGTAGACTCCTAGCTCTGAAGACCTTTCTTTCCTGCCGTGCGAGCTGTTGGCGAGGATCGTGATGGCTCAAAGGTCGGTCAGCTGGGTTAGCATTTTGAGGATGACTTAGGATGAGCGCTTGTGTCGGTTTTCCTTTTGATTTTGTTAGAGACCGATAGATTTGTCTATTCGGATTGAATGATTGTATTGGATAAATTACATTTTGGATATTAATTTTCTGATTTACGATTTATTGCAATTATTATTCTGCGATGCCATGTGGATTTTAGCGAAATTTTACGGTAGTGAACCTTTATCGTGGGATACGTGTGGGCGACCTCACGGGTTTCGATGTGTACCCTACGATGAGGGGCGCCACAACAAGCTAGTGGAGAGGTTTATGAGCTTGATCGGGAGCAGAGGTCGAGGAAGAGGCCGAGGCGGATATAATCAGAACAAGGCTAATCCGAGCTCGCACTCAGAAACTGTGAATCGATCAGCTGTGCCTTCTG
This sequence comes from Erythroxylum novogranatense, assembly GCA_029891385.1. Taxonomy (NCBI): domain Eukaryota; kingdom Viridiplantae; phylum Streptophyta; class Magnoliopsida; order Malpighiales; family Erythroxylaceae; genus Erythroxylum; species Erythroxylum novogranatense. The sequence goes on along the minus strand of CM057227.1, from coordinate 111,431,443 downwards.
CTTCAGCTCGGGCTTATGCACTGAAAGCTCGTGAGGATCAAGATGCACCAGATGTCATTGCTGGTATGGTTTCTCTCTTTGGTTCTGAATTGAATGCATTAATTGATCATGGATCTTCACATTCATATATCTGTGCTGGAGAAATGTTTGATAAGGAGATACTTATAGATCAGTTAGAATATGACATGCATGTAACTAGTCCTCAGGGCAGTAGTGTGTTGGTGAATCAGGTGGTTAGGAATTGTCCAGTTATGATTCAAGGCAGTGAGTATGCAGCAGATCTGATTAGATTGCCGTTTCACGAATTCGATGTGATTACGGTATGGATTGGCTATCTAAATATCGGTGATAATTGACCGTAAGGCTAAGATAGTTTTCTTGAGGAGGCCGACCCGATCGAGATTGTATTTCATGGTGGTTGCCTGAAGTGCTTTAACTAATGTAGTATCATTATGCAAGCTCAAAAGCTTAAGAAAGGGTGTGAAGCTTATCTAGCGTTTGTACTTGATTCCCGGAAGGAAGGTGGTAAGGATAAACCGCTTGATATTCAGTAGTGAATTAGTTTCGGATGTTTTCTGAAAAACTACAGGCTTCCTCGAGAGAGAAGTGGAGTTATCTATCGAAGTTATGCTTGGTCTTTGTTAGATATCTAGAGCACCAGTATAGAATGGCTCCTCTTGAGTTGAAGGAGTTGAAGTTACAGTTACAAGAACTTCTGGATAAGGGGTTTATTAGACCTAGTGTATCACCGTGGGGTGCGCCGGTGTTGCTCGTAAAGAAGAAGGATGTTACACTGCGCATGTGCATCGATTATCGGCAATTAAATAGGGTCACGATGAAGAATAGGTATCCTTGTCAAGGATTGACGATCTATTTGATCGATTGAGAGATGCAGAGTGTTTTGAAGATAGATCTGCGATCGGGTATTATCGACGGGTAAAGGATGTGGATATCTTTGATCGTGCATTTAGGACCGTTATGGACATTCTGAATTCCTAGTAATGCCGTTCGGGTTAACTAATGCTCGATAGCATTTATGGATTTGATGAATAGAGTATTCAGGGCCTTATCTGGACCCGGTTTGTTGTGGTGTTTATTGATGATATCCGTCTATTCAAGAATGAACATGAGCATATTGACCATCTCGAATTGTATTCTGAGACCTGCGGGAAAGGTAGTTGTATCGAAGTTGAGTAAATGTGATTTCTGGCTTCGGGAGGTATCATTCTTAGGCATGTTGTCTCATCTGAAGGAATTAGAGTTGATCTAGTAAGATAGGCGGTTGTTAATTGGAAGCCACCAAGGAACGTGTGAGAGGTGAGAAGTTTTCTAGGTCTGGCTGGTTATTACCGTCGGTTTGTTAAGGGTTTTCGAGGATAGCATCCCTTTAACTAAACTATTACGGAAAGGAGTAAAGTATGAATGGTCGATAGATGTCGAGTAGCTTTGATCGGTTGAAATGTATGCCATGAAGCTCTGTATTAGTTCAACCTACTTACGGTAAGGAGTATGTTACGTATCTTGATGCATCCGGGATTGGGTTAGGTTGTGTTTGATGCAGGAAGGAAGGTAGTTGCTTATGCTTCTCAAGCAACTAAAGACTCATGAACATAATTACCCTACTCATGATCTGGAGCTTGCAGCAGTAGTGTTTGCCTTAAAAATTTGGCGACATTATCTGTATGGTGAAAGGTGTAGAATTTTTACAGATCATAAGAGTCTGAAGTATCTGCTTACTCAGAAGGAACTTAATTTGAGACAACGGCGTTGGTTAGAATTATTTAAAGACTATGATTGTATTGTAGACTACCATCCGGGTAAGGCTAATGTTGTAGCAGATGCCTTAAGTTGAAAGACTATCTCGGCTTTATCACTGAAGCAGATTGGATGGAAGTTGGGATCTGATGGAGCCTTGATGGCTCAATTGATAGCAAGGCCCACGTTGAGACAGGAGATTTGTAATGCTCAAAGAGTTGATGATAAGTTACAACAACTTATCTTGGCTACTTAGGAAGGTAAACAGACTGATTTTTCTGTGCAGGGTGATGGTGAATTGTATTATAAGGACCGGTTGTGTGTGCCAACTAATGATGAACTGAAGAAGAAGATATTGTTTTAGGCTCATAATACAGTTTTTACTATGCATCCGGCTGGAAACAAGATGTATCAGGATTTGAAGCAGTATTACTGGTGGTCAGGTATGAAACGGGATGTTGTGGATTATGTAGCAAAATGTCCGACATGCCAGCAGGTTAAGGCTGAGCATCAGGTTCCATCTGGTTTGTTAAATCCTATTCCTATTCCTCAATGGAAATGGGATAACATTACCATGGACTTTGTCACTGGACTTCCTCTTACTCAAAGGAAACATGATGCGGTATGGGTTATTGTGGATAAGTTCACCAAATCTGCTCACTTTCTACCTGTTCGTCCTGACTATTCATTGGATAGGCTTGCAGATTTGTATGTGAATGAGATTGTAAGACTGCATGGAGTACCATTATCGATTATTTCTGATCGTGATCCTCGATTTTCTTTGAGATTCTGGAAAAGTTTACAGGAAGTATTGGGTACTCAACTTAAGTTTAGTACTGCTTTTCATCCCCAGACAGATGGATAGTCAGAACGAGTTATACAAATTTTGGAAGATATGTTGAGGGGTTGTGTGTTAGAGTTTCCTGGGAGTTGGGATAATTATCTGACTTTGATGAAGTTTGCTTATAACAACAGTTATCAGACGAGCATCGGTATGGCACCTTATGAAGCGTTGTATGGTAGGAAGTGTAAAACTCCGGTATGTTGGACGGAGTTAAGTGAAAACAAGATGATCGGGCCAGACATTGTGAAAGATACAGAAGAAAAGATTCAGATAATTCAACAGAGATTAAAAGCTGCTAGTGATGGCGTAAATCTTATCTTGATCTAAAAGGAAGGATATTGAGCTTCAAGTGGGTGATAAGGTGTTTCTGAAAGTGTCACCATGGAAGCATATACTTCGGTTTGGAAAGAAAGGTAAGCTTAGTCCGCAATTCATTGGTCCATATGAAATTCTGAAGAGGGTTGGACTGTAGCTTATCGATTAGTTCTTCCGGAGAATTGGCGGATTGCATGATGTGTTCCATGTTTCTATGTTGAGGAGATATCGATTCCGATGTCACACATAAGATTCGATGCAAGAGATTCAGTGCAACAGATTTGTCATATGAAGAAGGGCGATTTCCATATTAGCGAGAGAAGTGAAACAATCGCGAACAAGACAAGTACCATTGGTAAAAGTCCTCTGCAACACCATGGACTTGAGGAAGCAACACGGGAACCAGAGGAAATCATGAAGGCCCGAAGATCCCAATTATTGGATCGTGTATGAATTTCGAGGACGAAATTTCTTAAGGAGGGAAGAGTTATAACGCCACATTAGGGGTTAGAATAGTAAAGGAATTTAGTACGAATTATGTTTGTTATTTGCTTATTCACTATTTGCTTAAATTGTGCATAAGTATTTTGGCATGCATTCATGGCATTTTCCCGTCAATTGGTTTAATGAAACTTGGATTGATTTGGACGAGATTATTATAATTTTGTAATTTTGTATACTTCAAATATTTTTAGAAATTAATGGAGGATTAGTTTTGAGTTGACAATTTATTTTGAGAGTCATTATTTTCTGACTGAATTTTGGTAAATTTTCAGAAGTTTTCTGGAACTTTTGAGTATTTATTTGTTATAAGAATTCATAACAATGTTTTTAGTTATTTATTAATATTTGGACCTATTAGCTGTTTGTTAGCTGTATCGCATCCAAACCTACACGCAACGAATTAAATAGAACATTATCGTTTATTCCTCACCGAATGCATCATTTACCCATCCATCATTAGAGATAGCGAAGCCATTCACTCACCAACACCTGCTTTAATCGCACTGTTGGAGTTTTCTTTGGAAAGCTGGTAAGTAGAATTTTACGGTTAGTTTCTTATACGCGAATTACATCTTTGTTTTTGTTTTTGTTACTGATCATGCTGGATTGCGGGAGACGCTGTTGGTGTTAATTAATACCGTAGAGAAAGAAAGGAGGAAGGAATTTTTTTTATATTTATCATGTTTGAATATTAGGATAATTCTGATAGGTTAGAATTGCTAAATAGGTTAGTTGTAAAGTGAAGAAGTTAAAGGAAGGGAAAAAAAGTTTTTAAAAAAAAAAGAAAAGAAGAAGTTTCAGAGTCGGAAGTCAAAGGTTGAAAATGATGAACAGTGCAAAATAGTGAACAGTGCATAATAGTGAATTGTGAGCGAAGACAGGGTCCACGATGTCGGTGAGCGGTGTCTTTTCTGAGAACGCTACAGTCCGTGAGCGATGGCAAATGCGTATTTGTGAACAGTATTCATACGTATTTTTTTCACCCAAAAAACTAATTTATTAAAATGTATAACGGTTAGTTAACGGTACAAAAACGGCTAGTTTACAAAAATGCTCTATAAATAGATACCACTCCTCCATCATTTACTTCATCCCTTACCTCACAAGTGATTCTTGACGAAAACCAAATTTCAAATGTTGTCCGCTATTTCATTTTTTTGTCTACTTCTTATTATTATGTATCTTTGTTTCATTCTTAGTGTAGAGCAAAATGATTCAGCTCGCACTCTTTTTCTCTTTTTAGCATGTCCTATGATCTTTATGTTGTTTATTGGCATAGCATTTGAGAATTAATGTCATATCTATTCATTAGTTCTCTCTAGTGTATAATGAATTTGTACATTTTCAGATTTAATTGGTAAAGACTTGCTTTCATTTGAATACTCGCAGTATCGCTAATTTCCTGAAACTTCATGGATCATTTGGTACTATGAGTTGTTGATTAATTCTGAAAATTTGTCATGAACATGCATCATACTCGGTTATCATACGATAATTAAACCTGATAATAATTTGTGTCCGTGTTCCCTATGATAGAGGAAAGACCCCGCCAAATATTATCGGGACAATAAACACTAAGGCGATTTAGGTAAATGTCTGGTCGATAATTTCAAAGATCGTAATATAGGTAGAAAATTTGATGTAAGTACTTTAGGTAAGTAAATTTTGTAATGTTAAATTTTGTGAGTCAACCTAGATGATGTCTAGGATTGATTTATTAAGTCTTATTTGCTCGCATGAATGGTGAAATGATCTTGTTACATTGTAAAGCTGTTAAGTCTAGTTGTGGGTAAATAGGCATGCCTAGAAGGGTTTCAATGCTCACGTTATTTGACACTTTGGTGTCTCGATATCGAGACATATGTCTCTCCGCTGATACTAATTATGGTAGCTCTGTATAAGTCCCGTTACCCACTTCGCTCATGGATTGATAGTTTGATTTGTTACGATTACGATATCATTTGATTACGATATAAACTAAAATATATTACGATTACGAAGGATCTCACGTGTTCTCTGCCGTTACATTTAGTATAAAATCTGTTCTAAAATGCATTCTTTTCATTTCTGAAATCGGTTAATATAGATTAGTTATTACTCACTAAGCTATATGCTTAGTCTGATGGATTTGCCCGTGTAGGTTCGGGCTAAGAGATTAAGGACTGGGACAAGTCAACCGCAGTGGCCAAAAGAGTCTGAGTTTTGTGTAGCGCGAAAATGTATTTTGTTTGTTTTGTTTGGGCCTGTAAATATTTTTTGGATTTGTTTCTGAAATTATGAGATGTATTATATATGTGTTACGTTTAGTTTTTAAAAATGCATGTGTGAAACATTTTGATTTGTTTGTCCTGTCTTGGGTGGCATCCATGTATTCTCTCAGGGGGTATTTGGGTGTTACATTTTTTGGGGAGAATTTCAACAGCTAGCTTGAGAGTGACCATAAAAACGCATACACCAATGGGAGACCAAGATTACAGCTCAAGAGACCCACCAAGAGCACAAGAGGCTCACTCCAGAAGAAGACAGCAAAGAAATAAATAAAGAAGACAAGTTGAGCAAAAGGAGGGGACCACCACGCACTCACGAAGCACCAAGCACCAAGCACCCAACACAAATCAGCTACTGGAGGAATTAACTAAAAGAAAGAAAAGCTAGCTACATCACCACACCATCAAGAGGGAGACAACGTGAACTGCACATGAGGAGAGACGCACCAACAGCAGCCACTCCATGCAACAAAACACTAGCTAGGAACGCACTTGTGGAAAGAAGAAGTGAACAGATGGGAGGACAACATGCCAGCTGCTGGTGGAGATATGTGAGAAGACGTGAACAGCATGGAGTGTAGCTAGAGAGCTAGGACGCCCATGCAAGAATACCTGCTCTTCACGCACTGCCAAGAGAAAAATAAAAAGGGCTGAAACTGCTGGAGGAAAGGGGGCGTTACAGGAGTAAGGGAGGGGGAGCTGAAGAAAAACGAAAAGGAAATGGGCTGTGCGTTAAACGAATTGAAGTGAGAAAGAGACAAAGAGGGCGTTACATGGAGGGAGAGTGGAAAACAGACTACAACAAAAAGAAAAGTAGCGTGAAAAGGGAACAAAAAAAACACCAAGGGGGGCTCCACTCCTTCTACATCCAACACTCACGCACTATATAGGAAAATAATAGCGTGGATTTAGATGAGGGGGGCATGAATAGAATAAAAAGAGAAGAGAGGAAAAAAAAGAATAAGAACGCTAGCTGACAAATAGGCTGGGCGTTAACAGAAAATGGAAGCAAAGAATGTGCGTGAAACCAGCAAGTGAGCAACGTGATGGTGAAGAGCCAGAGCAGATGGGTGTGTGGGCTGAAAAAAAAAGTGCGTTACATAGGGGTGGTCTGGTGAAAAGTGCGTTAACTAAGTGAGTTGTGTGTGTGTGTGTGTGACGTGAACTGGATGTGTGTGTGTGAGTGAACAGCGTGAGTGACGTGTGTGAGAGTGAGTAAGTGAATTGGTGTGTGAGTAACGTGGAGTGAGGGAAGAACGTGAGCTGAAGCAGAAAAAATCAAAGGGAGAAGGTTGGTGTGTGAATAAGAGAAGGTTGGTGCGTGAATAAAAGAAGGAAGGAGCGTGAAGTCTGAAAAATATAGATGAGTTGTGCGTGAACCAAGGAGACTCCATAATTTTTTTACTCACAAAACTCTCCACTTATTTTGACAATTTAGCACTCACGAAAACACCAAGGGGGAGGGCTCCATTTATTTACAAAAGAAACTCCACTCACGCAATATTCTGGTCTGGACTCACTCAATTGGAGAGCTCTTCAACGTTATTTTCAATTACACCAAAGGGGGCAGCTGGAAAAACAGACGCAACGCAGCTGGGGGAGAAACGCGAGCTGGAGACGCAAACAACATAAAGAGGGAGACCCGAAAACTCATTCATTATCTGATTTATTATCTGATTTCTCTTAATGTTGGTTGTTAACTTTAATGCTTGTGGTTTTCATCCTATCATGATTGAGTAGTTTTCCCCGAAGCTTCAAGGTTGGGCTGAAGCTTTTAGCTAATTTTATGGACTAAATTTTGGTTGATTTATATGTATGGATTTTTGGTTATGATTTCTCTGATTTGAGATTAATTTTGCTGGTATTGTGTTTGGCCGACCCTTACTAAGCCTTAGTTGTTAATTGAAGAACCGATAGGTGAAAATTAATAACGGCACTCCAAAACAGTGAACTTATAAATTTCAGATTGAGACATAGACTGAATTTATAAGAGAAAATCGAGTGAGCAAAGAACATAATGGGTTATGCTTGATTGCTAGGCTACGATAGTAGACTAGGATTATTGCGTAATACTCCTTTGATACCTTGAAAAAGGGTCTAAGAAACTCTAGGCTCAACCTTCTATCAACCAAAATTCGCCTCATAAATTGATCTGGGTAAAGTCCATAAAAAGCGCTAAAAGTGAAACCATCCTTGAAGCTTACCACATTCCATTAGAATTAACGCCTAGAAATATTCGTAAATTTTCGTTAGCTTGATTTTGCTATTTTTGCCAGTTAATTTTCTTATTTTATTTCCTCATTTTTACACAATCGCCATCGGTTTTATCCATTTATTTATTTTGATAGTTAAATTTTCTTTTAATTTAATTTCCCAATCCTACCCAATCGCTTAGTTCAATTAATTGAGTGATCCAAGCCTGGTACTTACACAATTAATCCATGTGGGACGATATTATACTGTACTACTTGAGACCCGTGAACTTGCGGAACCGCATCAACGGCAACTGGGATTCTGAAATAAATTGTACTATTCTGGTCCTTATCCCTAAAATCCCGTCCCCATCTTCGATATCGCAGTTCAGGCCTATCGCTCTCTATTAAATTTTATACAAAGGCCTCACTAATATTATTGTTAATCGGCTCAAACCTTACCTCAATGATCTTGTCGCTCCCACTCAATGTAGTTTTGTTCCGAGGTGCATGATTACCGATAACATTATCATTACCCAGGAAGTCATCCATTCCATAAGAAGGAAATATGGGCGTAAGGGGCTCATGGCCATCAAAGTGGACTTAGAGAAGGCATACGATTGGCTCAATTGGGCCTTCATTCACAACACTCTTCTTGATGTGGGCCATCCAGGAGATCTGATTAACCTCGTCATGAAGTGCATCTCTATTGTCTCCCTCCAAGTCAACTGGAATGGGGAATTGAGTGACACTTTCATCCCCTCTCGCGGTATCCGTCAGGGGGACCTGCTCTCTCCCTACCTCTTTGTCCTCTGTATGGAACGCCTGGGACATGCTATTAACCAAGTCGTGTCCCATGGTACCTGGCACCCGATCAAGTTAAGCAAGAATGGACCGCCCCTTTCTCATTTATTTTTTGCGGATGACGTCTTCCACTTCGCGGAAGCTTCTGTCGACCAGGTGTCCGTCATTCTGGATATCCTGAACTCCTTCTGTGCCTCGTCTGGTCAACGCGTGAGCATGGTCAAATGAGATGTTATTTCTTGCAAAACACCCCTCCAACTGCGACACAATCCTTAAGTAGCGTTTTAGGATTCCCCAGGACCAACGATCCCGGACGATGTCTTCACGTCCCTCTCCTGCATCAACGTGTTAGTAAACGTACGTACCAATCCATTCTCGACAAGGTACATCAGTGTTTATCAGGTTGGTCGGCCAAACTCCTCTCGTTCGCTAGGCGTATCACTCTGACCCAATAAGTTTTAGCAATTATTCCGAGCAACATTATGCAGACATTTCGCCTACCACGTAGTCTGTGTGATGATCTGGAAAGAGCCATGAGACAATTTTTGTGGGGTTCGTCACGCGATCAACAGAAAATACACCTCGTCAATTGGACAGACGTTTACAAGCCTAAGGAGTTAGGCGATCTTGGAATTAAGTGAATTCGGGAAACTAATAATGCTTTCCTTGCTAAACTCGGCTGGTCCCTGATCGCCAATCTGACTGCTTTCTGGGTTCAAGTGCTCTCCGGTAAATACAAATTCGATGCCAACCACATTCCCCCATCTTTGGATACCACCAGGGGATCAATGGTCTGGCGAAGCATCAAAGCAACCTGGCCCATAGCTCACTAAGGCCTGAAATGGATGTTCGGAGATGGCTCCAAGACGTGCAGCTGGCTCGACCCTTGGATTGTGGGCACTGGACCACTTCTTACCCATGCCACACAACCTATTCCCGAATCCACTCTGTCCCTTTGCGTCCCCCAGTTTGTGGACTCTGGTGGAAATTGGAATTGGGCAGAGTTCCAATTTTGGCTTCCACCGCCGATTTACTGCCTTATCATCGGCATGTTTATGCCCAATCAACTCCTTGGCCCCGATAAGCTAGTTTGGGGTGCGTCCGACAGTGGACTTTTCATTGTTACTTCCACTTACTCCATGCTTATGGGCCATGACGATGAGCTGACTTATAGGGTTTGGAAGGCCATCTGGAAGTGGCCGAGACCTCTGCGCATCCGCACATTTCTCTGACTTCTAACACAAAATCGGTTACTCACGAACCAACCAAAAGTTCAAAAACAACTCACTACAGACAGCAGTTGTCATCACTGTTCCCTTGAAGAATCTTCCCTGCACATTGTGAGATATTGCCTCAAGGCGCATCGAGTGTGAAACACGTTGTCGACACACCTCACTGCAATTGATTTCTTTGCTATGCCTCTGCTAGGCCATGATTGGGAAGCCATTTTTGGCCTCACTTATTGGTTCCTTTGGACATGGAGGAACAAGTCTTTATTTGATCCTCAATTCAATTGGCCTCCCTCTCCTGACTTTATCATTTTGTCTTATGTAGATCAACTCCGCATGTCATCTGAGAGGCGAAGCAGAACTAACACCAGATTTCGGGCTTGCCAAGAGCTACTCGTCAGTTGGAGCAAGCCACCACCGGGATGGATCAAATTAAACACAGACGGCGCTGGCAATCGAAGCAACTGCACAGCTGCAGCAGGTGGCATATTACGCAACAGTGACAATAATTGGCTTGGAGGATTCACACAGAATCTGGTTGGTGCGCTCCGCTATCTGCTGAACTCTGGGGAGTCTTCATAGGCCTCTCACTAGCCTGGTGCCTAGGCTTCGACTGCATCGAACTGGAGGTGGATTCGATCGCGGTGCACACACTTTTCTCCTCCTCAGCCAACCGCATACAGGTGCCCAACCCTATTGTTGCGGGCATCCACGAGTTGTTTTCACGGAACTGGTCTGTTGTTCATCGGCATATCTACCGAGAGAGCAACAGATGCGCGGACTGACTTGCCTCCCAGGCTGACCACTTAGCTGTAGGGGTTACTTATTTTGTTACTACACCTTCCGAGTGCCACCCTTTCCTCTTCGAGGATAAGTCGGGAATCTGTTTCCTCATACTTGTTGCATCATTTGCTCAGGCAATTTCCCTTTAATCAAAAAAAATTCAAGATTAAAATGGCACCGTTTTGGATTATGCAATCAAACTTGGACTACCTATTTGAGAGACAAGTCCAATCCAGATCCAATCTATTATCATCTTTAATGAAAATGTCAATTCTTTCTCTCTTAAATAAGTAGGGATGGTAATAAGCTGAGTCAGACCTAGGCCTGTCAACTCTACTCGAGGCTTGATCAATCAGAGGCAAAGAGTCTGAGCCGAACTGGCCTAGCCTAAATTATTTTTTATTTTTCTAAATTAAAAATACAAAAATAATATCATTTTTGTTATAGGCATTGGCCCTTAGGTCGGGCCAAGCTTGAGCAGCTCAAACCTGAGCTCAGCCCAATGATCGATTTAAAAAAAACTAGGCCCGATTCCAGGTCAATCCAACCTTAAATAGGGCTAGTTAGGTCAAACTCAGGCTCAAATGCCATGTCTATTAATAAGTTGGAACATATAAAATCATATCAAGTATGAATACACGATTAGCCTATGAACATCAATTCCGTCAAACTCGTTACTTAATTCTAAATAGTTGACTAGTCAAGTAATTTATTTAAAATATGTTATTTAAAAAATATTTTGTATATTTGCTGATTTATTGAATATATATCCAAAAAATAGCAATTGCTAATTTTATCATTACAAAAATATCAAATTAAATAAAACTAATTATTTCACTATTGATGCATATAATCTTCACTAGGTTTTCATCTATCTACAACTAAATTGAGATGAATGAGGTACTGAATAAGATTAAAGATTTGGATATGAAATCAACGACTCTCATCAAAATGATATCATATTACGATAATTCAAGTAGAATCGAGCTGAGTTCGGTCTGACCTATTGCTAAACTTAAATAAAATTAATATCATACAATGTTGACTTCCTGTGTCTTTCAAGCCATAAAACATACACACATCTCATATAAGAGTTCTCAAAGGGGACATAGAAACCATAGCCAATGATTAAATCAAGATAGGATTTCATTTGATGATATTATTAATAAAGTTAACTTTCCCACATGGAGGTCCCAATAATTTATTATATAAATAGACCAATTTCAACATGAAGAATACTAATAAACAACATTCAATGGTAAAAAAAATAGAGAACTTTTTTTTCTAATTCTAATTTAGGATAACGATAAAATGAGTCGGGTCAAAATTTTGTTTTGTGATCCGAGATAGAATCAAAATAACCTAAGTTTTGACAAAGTTGACAGAAACAAATGAAGATACTTTTATCTAATTCTAATTAGTTATGACAATTGGAAGGGGTTAATCTATCCTTCTTTTTGTAGCTAGAATCGAAATCAAAACGATGTCAATTATTATAGTTGACAAAAACGATATCTTTTTTATATAACTAACCAAAACAGTGTTATTTTAGTCAATTATGTAAGAATATTGGGGTTGATCCCTCTAAGTTTGAGTACGACTCAAAACTTGATTAATGCAAACTAGTTCATTAATTTTAAATCTGATCTAATAGGTTCCATTGTGAACCTATTGTCAATTCAAGAGACATAATATAAACAGAATAAAAAGTAGAAGACATGCATGCATATGAACAAGAACTTTGGTTGAGTTGTGTGTATCACAACACATACAAAAGCGAAAGTGATTGCTCTCGTCGTTGTTGTTAATGTCGGTACGTGCAATTATTATTCATATATGGAATTCATATGAAACCGTGTCTTCTTTTTCTAAAGAACAAAGAGAGCCACTTGTGTGGGGAAGTTGGGCATTGGTGGTGGGGGATGACATGTTCATGTTAGGGCCTATTTACATTGTTTAGTATATGCTATGAATTGATTTTGTCCGACTAATTGTCTGCTGCTCATATCACTACATCTTATTTCATCTCGAGATGGCATTTGAACGTAGCCTGACTTGGCCCGCTTCAGTCTGATTCGAGATTAATGGCCCAAGCTTGAGTTGACCGAACCCTAAGTCGGTCTAAGGTTAGGCTTAGGCTCGTGCTGTCCAAGGTCAAGGCCTAACAATTATAAGAAAAATAAAGTTGTTTTACAAAAAATAATGTTTTTTATTTTTCGCAGACTCAACTTAATTAGTCCATTTTTTATTTTTTATTTTAATATAAAAAATCAAATCAGGTCGAGTTAGATAGGGCTCGACTCTGACATGTCTATTTTTTTATTTTTTAAAATGTAAAAAATTAGACTAGATCAAGTTGAGTCAAACTCGAGCTTTGAGCCGACTACCTCAAGCCTAGCCACCTTAGGCCCGATAGAGTTTGGGGCTGAACCCAAGCTCAGGCAAAAGCTTTTGCCTGATGTATTGTTCTAACATATAATTAGGGACCTTAATGGATTGGGTTGAACTAGGCCTATAGCTCAAGCCCAATTAAAATCCAATAAAACTCAAGCTCAAATTGTAGGGATGTCATTTTAGTCTTAAATTTAAGTAATTATACTAAAAGGATGTAGTTTTTATGAAGGAATTCAATTTCTTTAGGTTGCTCAACCTGGACTTCAAGTCAATCCTCCCAACCTAAACTCAACTAGATATGCAAATGCGTCCAAGCCCAGTCAGACTCTCCCAAGTCTAAGCTCGACTCAAAATTCTATTTTTGGACTTGAGCTTATTTCGAAATTTGATTAAATTTATTTTTAATTTTTAAAAAATTTAAAATAACATTATTTAATTTCAAAATTTTGGACATCGAGCTAAAAGCATGATTGGGCAACCCGAGTTTAAGTCTGACTCAATGCTTTAAATTTTCAAAAAAAATAATATTCAAGTTAAACATATAGCCCAATGAACTCAAACTAGGCTCATTGACTTCTGGTCAAGTTGACTAAGAATAAACTCTTTTTTATCTTCTCTAACCTTAATTAATTTAAAACTAATTTGTTGATTTTAAATTAGGTCGGGTTAAGTTGAATTTTAATTGCCATTACTACATATAATATGACTCGAATCGTTGGAGGGAAGTTATCAATTAGTGTGTGTTTAAGTAGATGAGTAAGTATGATTAACAAAATAGAGATATACTAGTTGTGTTAATATTAATTAATTTATATTTATTTAATGTACATTCAAAAATGATAATTAAAATTTATTATGTTATAAAATAAATTTTAGAAAAAATTACTTCAAATCAAGCTATAAATGTCAACTACAATTCAAATTATTATTACAATTTATTTTAATTATATTTATATCATCCCCAATTGTATCGAACTATTTATAATTAATATAATTTCTGCAAGTGTTGTATAACAATTAATTAATAATTTAATACCTTCTTTAGTTGGCTTTTTTATTTCCTTAAACTTGTTTTTTATCAATTTTAAAAATATCAAAAAACTACTATATTGTTATTATTATTATTGTTGTTGTTGTTGTTGTTGTTGTTGTTGTTGTTGTTGTTGTTGTTCTTTGTTGTTGTTGTTGTTGTTGTTGTTGTCATCGTCATTGTTATTATCAATGCTTTAAAATCAGAATAGAAATTAAATTAGTAAAGCAAAATGTTTAAGATTTAAAAATTCAAGATATTAAACGTCATAAAATCAATTAAAATTGAATAAAAGTAAAATTTTGAAATATATTTTAAAAGATTATCCTTATTTATTAAAACATTTGAACTTTAATTTTAAAAATGTTAAATAAAAATTAATTAATTAATTTTAATTTATAAGAACTTATTAGTTTAAAAATTGATCGATTAATTAATAAATTGATCAGTTTTAACAAAGTAAATTGAATGGAAAAGTTGAAAACTAAATCAAAAGTTAGATAATTCAAGATTTTTATGGTTTGACCGAATGAATAATTTTAATTTTTAATCATGGATTATTATTTATTTAAGGAATATTAGTTTCTATTTTTAAAATTTTTACCAAATTAATTATTTTAAGAAAGGTTAGAAATGACACATCAAATCTTTTATTTCAATAATTCTTATCCAACTCTATTATATTAAATCTTTATGTAAAATTTACATAAATATATGAATAAATTTTAATAAAATATGATAGAGTACGAATCTGTACTGACCAGTTCTTGCCTAAAAATAAAATAAATAGTAGGGACATGTGACTCAATGACCAATGAGAAATTGAAGAGTTTTGTTTGCCTTTGGGTGGTCGGATATCTTTTGTGGAATGTGCGCCTGATTATTCCGGGAGATGGGTTGCACGTGATTAGTGCCCTGCATATGACCAATATCGTTCAAGTTCTGGAATCATGCTGACATGGAAGGAGCCATTGTTGAGCTGCGTTTGTGTTACGTCCGAGTTTACCCTATATTTTTTTTGCTTTTATTAAATCTGTGGATGAGTTTATTTCGGTAGAATTTTGTAAATACATTTTTAAAGAATTTTCTAAAATTTTAGATAATTTTTATTTGTTATTTAAAAATAAGCTTTTAAAAAAGAATTCCATTTAATAAATTATTTGACAACATAAAATAAAAAGTATTTTAATTTTAGCTATATTTTATTTTGTAATAAAATTATTTATGCATGTAAATATTATTTAGAATATATTAAATAATATACAAAGCTTAATATATTAATTATTATATAATTTTAAACTATATAAAATATAAATAAAAATATATCTAACCAAATCTTTTCTATAGATTATAATATAAGTAAAACTAATACCAAAAATAAATATTAAAACATATAAAAAGTCAAATAATATTATATAAATATCAAAATAAGCGTGAAGATGTGTTTGTGGGTATTGTGAGAATTATATGTAAAATATGAAAGTAAAGGACTAAAAATAAATTCATTAATTGATCTGAAAAATCTACCTAAAATAATTCTTTTTTAAAAAGCTTCAAATTTGAGCTTCTCAAAAAGTTGTATTTTAGGTTCCAAAAAAGCCATTTATATGAAAAAATTGCTTTTGGATTTTACAGTTAAACACTCAATTTTCTTAAAAACAACTTTCGCGGTGCAAAAAATGCTTGTTTACCCTCCAAAAGTTGAACCAAATAAGCATGATCTTAATTAAAATTCTATATCTTAATTAGGGATTTTAATTAAGGACGATAATAAGTCAAGGCTAGTTTGAGCTTACTAGGGGCCGAACCCAATTTGAAACCTAATTGAGCTTGAGACAAACCGAGTCAGTTGTCCCAGGTTTAATTTTCTTCTTTAATTTTAACAAAAAAATCTATAAAACTAGAATTATTAGTCTAATAGATCATGAAAAAATCATAAATTCTTTTTAAGGGAAGCTTAACTAAATAAGGGTTAAAACCAATATTTAAACAATTTACATTTTAAAAAATATTATCTGTTATATCCTATTTTAAATTTGAGTATATCTAATAGTAAAAATAGAATCATTAGTCTTCAAAATCATGGAAATTTTATTAATTAATTTTAAGATAGACATTAACTAGGTAAGGGTTTAAAAATTGAAAATATTTAAATTAATATTTTAACTATATTTTAATCAAAATTATACATATTCAATAAAATTTTGAACACACTTAATAATTCATCAATTATATGTTTGAATTAAACACGAAATAAATTTGATCTGAATGAATACTATAATTCTTATATTTATAATCCAATTCTCAATACTTAAAACTACTTTGAAGAGTCTTCTTACGTTGGACCCCGATTTTTAGGAAATTTAGAAATATTAAGTTAAATTAAATGAGTGGTTTTATATATGTATTGTGAAATAGATGTATTTATGCTTTGAGGAAATTCATGAGAAAAGAATTATTGGGTTATGATAATTTTGATTATTGTGGAGTTTTATATAGTTTATGAAAGTTCAAGTGGATGAGTTGATTGAAATAAAGTTGAAAATCAAGAAATGAAGAGAAAAATTGTGAAAATTTGAAAAATTAAGAAAGTTGACTTTTGGGTATAGAAAGTTTGACTTGAGAGTTGATTTTTTGATGTAGGCCCAATTATAGAAAATGATCTTCAGGAAACTTGTAGCTTACATTGAGAGCTTTCTGTCGCCATAAAATATGATATTTTTCGATGTCGGAATCAAAAGTTATAAAATTTGGAAGTTCGAACGTGGCATAGGTTGACAAATGATATGGTAGAATCTTTGACTGGGAATTTGACCTAGTTAGTGGTTGAATTTGCTTTTGAGTTCTTCATGAAAGATTTAGATAATGTTTTGATCTTTATTTTGATATAAAGTATAGAATTTTTGGATCATGGAATAATAAGTTATGATTTTTACAAATTTCTGCTATAGTTTTAGCATGATCATCAGAGGACAGAAGCTTTGACTGGAAAATTGACTCACTCAGATGTCAAATTGATTTTTTTGTCCTTCATGAAAGTTGTAAGTGACTTTCTGATCTTCGCATTAATATAAAGTATTACATGTTTGGACTTTGGAGTTGGAAGACAGAAATTTTCAAAATTGAGTTATTGTTTAGAGATTTATTATTTGGGCAGAATCTTTGATTAGAAATTTGATCACATTAGAGATGGAATTAGTTTTTTTAGTTCTTCATAGAAGTTGTAGAGCTTCCCCTACGCTTTCTAGTGATACCAAATTTGTCAAATTTGGAATTCGGAATCAAGAGCTATGATTTTTGAAAAATTCGGATATATATATAGATAATCATATATATATATATATATATATATTGAAAATAAAAGAGACTTCGGAAGATCTCTCGCGAGGGCGACGTATCCCCCTCACGAGGAGGGTATTTATATGTAAATTTTTATTAATTTTTATTTTTTAATTATTTAATTATTATTTCCATTTTATAAGAAATATGACCCTCTTCCGATCTTTTGAATATAACTTTTCCGTCCGACATCCGATTGACTTGGTTTTCAAACCATTGGACTCATAAGACAATGAATTCCATTTTTATAAAAAAATTGTGAATTTTTTAGATTAAATTGGGGTCGATTAAATTAATCAAAGTGAGTCGGGAAATTTTTTGAACATAGTTCAATATTTTGAGAAATTCGGGATCTGTGGTGATCCGATTGAAGTGATTCTTGAGGCAAAATAAAATTAAGACATGGGGATACAAGTCATATGAAGAAAGTGAATTTCAATTTAGCCCCTAAGACTTTAAATTTCTGAATTGAAGTTTGGATTCGTGTGCAGTCTTGGATTAGGAACATCTGAACGTATTTTAGCCATAACTTTTGATCTAGAAATTCAAATGAGGTGATTCTTGATTTGTATTAAACTAGCGAAATAGGTTACAATTTTTATGAAGACATAGAGTTTCAATTTTTTGCTTAAGAATATCAATTTTTGGATGGAATTAATCATACTGGAAAATGATTTAGCATAAGACATATCTGAAATGTTTTGAGCATAACTTTTGATGTAGTGCTCTAAATTGGATGATTTTTGCGGAATTATGAAATTAGGACAATGAGAAACAATTCTCTAGAAGGAAGTTTTGACAAATTCCTTCAAATTAATAGTGCAAAACATATCCGCAAGTAAGCATGACTTAAAGTAAAGTTCAAGGGCATTTGTGGAACATCACTTAAGGATTTAAGACTTTAGGCTTAATTGGAGGGGCAAATTGGTCATTTACCCTCATTAAATGACATGGCAACATACAAAAGACTTGGCTGTCGTTTTTGGAGGAGACCCACGACTTTGACAAGAAGAAAAGAATAAGAAAAGAAGATGAGAAGGAATGAAGAGTGGGTTTCGGTGGAAGGAAGAGGAGAAGAGGAAAAGTAAGTAGGTTTTCAATTTTTATGAGTCTTAGAGCAAGATTTTGATGTTGCTACCTGAAGGAAAAAGGTGGAGGAGCTCAAGGACTTCCTTCCAAGCCTATAAAATTCGAAAATGGTGGAGAAATGAGGTATGAGAAATTTTTAAGTTTTGAGTTTTTAATGAATTTTTGGTTTAGAATCATGGAAAATGATATGGGTATGTGATTTATGAAGTCAATTTTGATGTTTATGCCTTAGGTTATGTTTAATTTTGGATGGAAATTAATTAAGGTTTATTCCTAATATTGTGATTGGGGTTTTTGGAAATTATTGGCTTAGAATCATGAAAAATCTTATAGATTGGTGAAATATGATACCAATTTTGAAGAATTTGTGATTTATGATATTGAATTTGGGTAAATTAGTTTAGGTCAATTTTGTGAATTGGGGATTTTGAAAATTTTTTATTTAGATGGCTTGATTATATGTGAAATTAGTATTTTCTAAGTTC
The DNA here is from genome assembly GCA_029891385.1 of Erythroxylum novogranatense. Taxonomy (NCBI): domain Eukaryota; kingdom Viridiplantae; phylum Streptophyta; class Magnoliopsida; order Malpighiales; family Erythroxylaceae; genus Erythroxylum; species Erythroxylum novogranatense. The sequence goes on along the minus strand of CM057227.1, from coordinate 111,412,413 downwards.
AATATGAGGATTATGTCATTTATGAAGTTAAATTTGGGTTAATTTGATTTAGGGAAATTTCAATTGGAAGAAAGAAAGAAGAAATGACCAAATTGGAGCTAGGGACAAACTTCTAGCATCGTTTCGAGGTAGGTAGTGTATTTATATTTTGAATTATAAGCTAAGTATGTGATTTTGAAAAATCAAGAAACAAGATTTACAAATTATTGTTTATATCAATGTTTGCAAATTATGATTTTTGAACGATAAAATTCAATGCTTCTGGTATGATTGTAAGATATGGAAATAATTATGAATTTCATTATTATTCAAATGTTTCAAATAATTTGTGAAATTAATGACTTCATCGTTTGAATGAAAGAGAATTTATTGCGATTTATGACTTTGAGAAATTACAAAATTATTGCATTCTTAGTGATGGATTCATTGTTATGTGCCTTTTGAAATTTGTGAAATTTGTGAAGTTTGTGTATTGCAATTTGTTTGATGTGACAAGGTATGAATACCAAGTTTTCGAAACTTGCCTACGGGAAATTTGCTTTTCAAGCATGAATGTGTGTTATATGGGTTTGGTTAGGTCCCTTAAGTAGAGTCAGTGCACTGGTCTCATTAAAAAAAAAGCTTCTCCCGCCTGCTCGTTAGTGGCACTGGAGAAGTCACGGCTACACTGGACCGCTAAGCGGGAAAGTGTAGTACGTTCCGTTCACGGCTGCACAAGACTGCTATGCGGGAATATACAGTACGTTCCGTTATAGACCGACCCAAACCGTTTGAAGTGTTATGTGACTTTGATTTTGTCCTTTATGTGATGCAATTATTATGTGATCCATTCATGTTTTCAATTTTAGTTTTGATTTGTAAAAAGTTTCGGAGTTTCGAGTACTAACATATTGAAGTTTTTAAACCGTAAAGGTTTTGGAAACTGCCTAGAAATGACTTTTCAATAAATTGACAAGTTTGAAAAATAAGCCTTCGATTCCTCTTGTGAGAATTTTTATACAATGGGAAAAGTTTTAGAAAATGATTTTGCTTATTATTTGATTTATAAATATGTTACCCACGAGCAATAAGCTCACCCACCCTTCATTCTCATCCACAGGTGATGAGAAGAAGATCGGGTGAAAGAAAAAGAAGGTTTCAATTTGTTTAGGTTCATATGGTATTCTGTTAAATTAGATTGTTGCTGAGAAAGTTAGAACTGTTGTGTATTGTGTAGTTTTGGATTATGGTTATTGTATTTGTATATGGCTTGGAATGCTATTGGTGGATTGTAAGTGTTTGTTTCCGATGTAGTTGAATTATGAAATTTGTATATCAAATTGAGTTATGGAATTATTTCTAATTATGATTGAGGATTTCTGAAGCACTAGATTTAGACTTGCGTTTATTTATGCTGAGATCCCGGACGGAGGGTCGGGTGGATTTTGATGTTTATGTGATTGATTGGGAATTTTAGAAATAAGTTTTAAACACTTTGCAGGTTTAGGTTAGGCAAAATGCAGCCGTTATGTTGTCGAAATTTTGGTAGAAATAATATGAATATATGGGACTTGTATAATTGTATAAGACGAATAGTATGATTGGAGTTTTTGATTGAGATTATGGAATTGATGAATTCCAATTTGAAAAAGAGTATTGCTTTGTATGAATTTGAGAAAAATGGAAAAGAAAGAAAAGAAAAAAAAATTCATACCGGATTCAGATAGTTTATTCTAGCTTTCCAACGGGATAAGTTTTCTATACTTTGTGTTTCCAATGGATGTCGGCATTTGATTCAGTTCGGTTACCTCGTTTGTTTTGGTTTGATTTCGATTCGCATTTCGATTCGTATTCGTTTTGCTTCACTATTTTTGTTTTCGTTTCGATCCGATTCGCTTTTGACTCGATAAATCTTTGTTTCATTTCCGATACCTTTGTTATTCGATTCGTTGTTTCAGCATTTTGTTATTCAATTTGCCTTCGGATTTGAATTATCCGATGTGCATTCGCTTTGTTTTCGATTGCTTTCGTTTCGTTTTTCGGTTGGGATCCGGTTCTCGGATCGAGTCCTAACAATTATGGTATCAGAGCCCAGTAATAGGATCTTACTTGGGCGTATGTGTGTAGATGGCTTATATGAGCAATTGATAAGAGTTTGTAAGGATAAGATTGAATTAGTGAGAATATGCGTGATCATTTGATTTTGATGACAAGAAGTATGATTGACTTTAGGAATGTGAAATTGATGTGCATGACTATTTGAAGAATTAAAGTGATTGGTTTGATTCGGGTGACAAGAATTATGATTGATTTTAGTGATGAGTTAATGAAATTGAGGTTTGAATTTTCTTGATAAATAGGGATGAAGTGGAATATATATTTGTGAGATGAAATGAGAAATTTTGAAAGATGAGGTGCATTATAGAGGCATATGTATAGAAGTGTAAAAGGTTGATTCTAAATGATGATTGGTTCATAATTAGGGTCATTAAGAAGTAGACCATTGACATATGTTGAGAAATAGTGTTTTGATATGACTAAGAAATGAGAAATATGATTAATAAGGAATAAGATGAATAAGTGTTTGATTATGTCATGCAGAAGTAAGTATTTGGTACTTTGCGTAAGTTAGAATTTCGAGAAAGAAATTCTTTTAAGAGGGAAAGAAATGTTGGACTCCAATTTTTTAGGAAAATTTAGAAATATTAAGTGAAATTAAATTAGTGGTTTTATATATGTATTGTGAAATAGATGTATTTATGCTTTGAGGAAATTCATGAGAAAAGAATTATTGGGTTATGATAATTTTGATTATTGTGGAGATTTATATAGTTTATGAAAGTTCAAGTGGATAAGTTGATTGAAATAAAGTCGAAAATCAAGAAATGAAGAGAAAAATTGTGAAAATTTGAAAAATTAATAAAGTTGACTTTTGGGTATAGAAAGTTTGACTTGAGAGTTGACTTTTTGATATAGGCCCAATTATAGAAAATGATCTTCAGGAAACTTGTAGCTTACGTTGAGAGCTTTCTGTCGCCATAAAATATGATATTTTTCGATGTCGGAATCAAAAGTTATAAAATTTGGAAGTTCGAACGTGGCATAGGTTGACAAATGATATGGTAGAATCTTTGACTGAGAATTTGACCTAGTTAGTGGTTGAATTTGCTTTTGAGTTCTTCATGAAAGATTTAGATAATGTTTTGATCTTTATTTTGATATAAAGTATAGAATTTTTGATTCATGGAATAATAAGTTATGATTTTTACAAATTTCTGCTATGGTTTTAGCATGATCATCAGAGGACATAAGCTTTGACTGGAAAATTGACTCCCTCAGAGGTCAAATTGATTTTTCTGTCCTTCATGAAAGTTGTAGGTGACTTTCTGATCTTCGCATTAATATAAAGTATTACATGTTTGAACTTTGGAGTTGGAAGATAGAAATTTTCAAAATTGAGTTATTGTTTAGAGATTTATTATTTGGGAAGAATCTTTGATTAGAAATTTGATCACATTAGAGATGGAATTAGTTTTTGAGTTCTTCATAGAAGTTGTAGAACTTCCCCTACGTTTTCTAGTGATACCAAATTTGTCAAATTTGGAATTCGGAATCAAGAGCTATGATTTTTGAAAAATTGGATATATATAGATAATCATATATATATATATATATATATATATATATATATATATATATATATTGAAAATAAAGAGACTTGAACATCTCTCATGAGGGACGTATATCGCCCTCGCGAGGAGGGTATTTATATGTAAATTTTTTATTATTTTTTATTTTTTAATTATTTAATTATTATTTTCATTTTATAAGAAATACGACCCTCTTCCGATCTTTTGCATATAACTTTTTTGTCCGACATCCGATTGACTTGGTTTTCAAAGCATTGGATTCATAAGACAATGAATTCCATTTTTATGGGAAATTTGTGAATTTTTTAGATTAAATTGGGGTCGATTAAATTAATCAAAGTGAGTCGGGAAATTTTCTGAACATAGTTCAGTATTTTGAGAAATTCGGGATCTGTGGTGATCCGATTGAAGTGATCCTTAAGGCAAAATAACATTAAGACATGGAGCTACAAGTCATATGAAGAAAGTGAATTTCAATTTAGCCCCTAAGACTTTCAATTTCTGAATTGAAATTCGGATTCGTGTCCAGTCTTGGATTAGGAACATTTAAACGTATTTTGGTCATAACTTTTGATCTAGAAATCCAAATGAGGTGATTCTTAATTTGGATTAAACTAGAAAAATAGGGCTACAATTGTTATGAAGACATCGAGTTTCAATTTTGCGCTTAACAATGTCAATTTTTGGATGAAAATAATCGTGCTGGAAAATGATTTAGCATAAGACATATCTGAAATTTTTTTAGCATAACTTTTGATGTAGTGCTCTAAATTGGATTATTTTTGCGGCATTATGAAATTAAGACAATGAAGAACAATTCTCTAGAAGGAAGTTTTGACAAATTCCTTCAAATTGATAGTACGAAACATATCCGCAAGTAACTTAAGGATTTAAGACTTTAGGCTTAATTGGAGGGGCAAATTGGTCATTTACCCCTCATTAAATGACATGACAACATACAAAAGACTTGGCTGTCGTTTTTGGAGGAGACCCACGACTTTGAGAAGAAGAAAAGAATAAGAAAAGAAGATGAGAAGGAATGAAGAGTGGGTTTCGGTGGAAGGAAGAGGGGAAGAGGAAAAGTAAGTAGGTTTTCAATTTTTATGAGTCTTAGAGCAAGATTTTGATGTTGCTACCTGAAGGAAAAAGGTGGAGGAGCTCAATGACTTCCTTCCAAGCCTATAAAATTCGAAAATGGTGGAGAAATGAGGTATGAGAAATTTTTAAGTTTTGAGTTTTTAATGAATTTTTGGTTTAGAATCATGGAAAATGATATAGGTATGTGATTTATGAAGTTAATTTTGATGTTTATGCCTTAGGTTATGTTTAATTTTGGATGAAAATTAATTAGGGTTTATGCCTAATATTGTGATTGGGATTTTTGAAAATTATTAGCTTAGAATCATGAAAAATCTTATGGATTGATGAAATATGATACCAATTTTGAAGAGTTTGTGATTTATGATATTGAATTTGGGTAAATTCGTTTAGGTCAATTTTGTGAATTAGAGATTTTAAAAATTTGTGATTTAGATGGCTTGATTATATGTGAAATTAGTGTTTTCTAAGTTCAATTTAAGGATTATGTCATTTATGAAGTTAAATTTGGGTTAATTTGATTTAGGAAAATTTCAATTGGAAGAAAGAAAGAAGAAATGATCAAATTGGAGCTAGGGACAAACTTCTAGCATCATTTCGAGGTGGGTAGTGTATTTATATTTTGAATTATAAGCTAAGTATGTGATTTTGAAAAATCAAGAAACAAAGATTTACAAATTATTGTTTATATCAATGTTTGCAAATTATGATTTTTGAACGATAAAATTCAATGCTTCTGGTATGATTGTAAGATATGGAAATAATTATGAATTTCATTATTATTCAAATGTTTCAAATAATTTGTGAAATTAATGACTTCATCGTTTGAATGAAAGAGAATTTATTGCGATTTATGACTTTGAGAAATTACAAAATTATTGCATTCTTTGTGATGGATTCATTGTTATGTGCCTTTTGAAATTTGTGAAATTTGTGAAGTTTGTGTATTGCAATTTGTTTGATGTGACAAGGTATGAATACCAAGTTTTCGAAACTTGTCTATGGGCAATTTGCTTTTCAAGCATGAATGTGTGCTATATGGGTTTGGTTTGGTCCCTTAAGTAGAGTCAGTGCACTGGTCTCATCTATAAAAAAAAAGCTTCTTCCGCCTGCCCGTTAGTGGCACTGGAGAAGTCACGGCTACACTGGACCGCTATACGAGAAAATATAGTACATTCCGTTCACGGCTGCACAGGACCGCTATGCGGGATTGTACAGTACGTTTCGTTTTGGACCGACCCAAACTGTTTGAAGTGTTATATGACTTTGATTTTGTCCTTTATGTGATGCAATTATTATGTGATGCATTCATGTTTTCAATTCTAGTTTTGATTTGTAAAAAGTTTCGGAGTTTCGAGTACTAACATATTGAAGTTTTTAAACCGTAAAGGTTTTGGAAACTGCCTAGAAATGACTTTTCAATAAATTGACAAGTTTGAAAAATAAGCCTTCGATTCCTCTTGTGAAAATTTTTATACAATGAGAAAAGTTTTAAAAAATGATTTTGCTTATTATTTGATTTATAAATATGTTACCCACGAGCAATAAGCTCACCCACCCTTCTTTCCCATCCACAGGTGATGAGAAGAAGATCGGGTGAAAGAAAAAGAAGGTTTCAATTTGTTTAGGTTCATATGGTATTCTGTTAAATTAGATTGTTGCTGAAAAAGTTAGAACTGTTGTGTATTGTGTAGTTTTGGATTATGGTTATTGTATTTGTATATGGCTTGGAATGCTATTGGTGGATTGTAAGTGTTTGTTTCCGATGTAATTGAATTATGATATTTGTATATCAAATTGAGTTATGGAATTATTTCTGATTATGATTGAGGATTTTTGAAGCGTTAGATTTAGACTTGCATTTGTTTATGCTGAGATCCCGGACGGAAGGTCGGGTAGATTTTGATGTTTATGTGATTGATTGTTTCCACATTTTGTTATTCGATTTGTCTTCGGATTTGAATTATCCGATGTGCATTCGCTTTGTTTTCGACCATTTTCGTTTCGCTTTTCGGTTGGGATCTGGTTCCCGGATTAGGTCCCAACATCTTATTTGAGATTAATAACCCAAATTTTTGTACATCTATAATTAATGTTGGCAATTGATCGGATCTAAGTAAAGTTAGATTAAATATATATTTTTAATTTCAAAAATTAAAGCCAATTTCATCTTTTTGAAAATGTCAAACTTCATCTTGAGCTCGAATTCAAGCAATCTAGCTCAAAGCTAGAAGTTACAAAAATCAAAATTTAACTCAATTCAAATTGAAACTATTAATTTTGAGTTGAATCGGGCTAAATAAACCTTGCTAGGTCTATATATAATCATGTGACTAAGCTAAGGAACCCAAATGGCAAAACAAATTCCTATTGGATTTACTAATTACAATAAAAATAAATAAATCAAAATATTAAAACTCATTTTAATCCATTAATTGCACGTGGTTAACTAGACAATGAAAAAGTCTATCTATAATCATGTAACGAGTACACTTGGCAAGTAAAAGTTATGCAACCTAATTAGGAGGACAAATTTAATCTGTTAACTTTCGGGTTGAGTTCGGTTGAATAAACCTTGCCAAGTGTATTTTTAATCATATAATTAGTACACTTGGCAAGTAAAAACTAAAATTGAGTTGACAAACTCCCATTGCATTTACAAATCACAATAAATGCAAATCAAATAATTACAATCAAAGTTACGAATATTCGAATTTGATATTAAATTAAGTTTTGCTATATAATATTATATCGGTATCAGTCAAATATTAGATAACATTTTAGATATTTTTAAATTTATAAATTAGTCTCTAAATTTTTTAAATTTTACAAAATAGTTCATTGGTATCTTTATGCAGTTATAATGCATATTTTACAAATTTGCATTAACCTTGTTTTCAAAAAGCATAATAATAAATAATAATCACAATTAGTATAAAAAGACAGTCATTATCAAACAAATATAAAATTAAAAATAATATAAAGTATTTAAAATATTGCAATAATACAATTTCATTATTTTAATAAATAAAAATTACATAAAACATCCAATAAAAAGAAAAATAAATATCCTTAACTATTATAATTTACAACAAGAGCTCGTGACTAGAAAACAATCAAGTAAAAGTTAAACTTAAAATCAAAACATTTACAATTACATTACATATATAGAATTTAACATAAACATCAAATATAAGTAAAATTAAAAAGAGAAAAATAAAAGTCTAAAACAAAATTCAATCATCAATCGAAAGATGTCCGCTATAATCTGTACTAAACTTAGTTATCATTTGGTATAATATTCTCATCATTGAGATGAGCTTTATCGTCATTATCATTCAAATTTAATGTACCAAATGATATGTTAATGCTTTCATATTCAAGATTATCTTTCAGATTATTGACATCTACCAAATTTGGTTATTCAGAAACTTAATATGTTAAAAGATTAATATTAACAATAAAAATTAGATCTTTTAAACTATTTATGTTATTAATATTCTTAATAAATAATAAAATTTAATTATTAAAAAATTATAAGAAATGGTAAAGGACGCAAAACCCTTGTTAAAACTCATCCTAATCCATTGAATGCTTGTGATTGACAAGATAATGAAAACAAATTTTGTTGATAACTTTGGCTTAAAAGTCACCAACTTTTAAGCAAATTTGCAATTGAAGAAGTGATATAGTGTTGTTCTAAAGCAAGAAAGTTTGAAAAGACTTAAAGGAGCTTTCCTTGAAGCATAAACGATGGATGGGATTAGAGCTTGGAAGTCCATCACAGATTCAGATTTAAAGATAAAATGGTCCTTTTGCAGAAAATAAAAAACTATTCCAAATGCTTATCTTCAAAAGTAAGTGGCACAATTTTCCACATTGAAAGCTACAGACAATGAGAGATGTGTGATTAGACATATTTTAAGTTTCACCCTTACTTCAAATTAGCATAAATTTATAAATTAAGAGAGGAATTCCCAATTCCACTAAAAAGTTATTTACGACAATTAAATCCTTTATTACATTATAAATAATTTGTAAAAAACAATACAAGATGTAAAAAGAAGCAACAATTAAAAATTTTAACCGATTCAGCAGATTCAACTATAAAACCTTCATTTGTTTAATTTTTGGTTTGTTTTTAACTTTTAGTTTAATTTTTCAATAACCCTTATTGTTAAATATCAATCAATTTATTACTTAATTCACCAATTTTAGTAAATTAATAAATTCTTATAATCTAAAATAAATCATTCAATTTTCATTTAACAATCATTTTTAATTAAATTTTAAATGCTTTGATAGGAAAGGATAGTCTCTTTCAATCATATTTTAAATTCTTTAATTTTATTTAATCTTTTAAAGCTTTATGACAGTTTAATATCGGTTGAATCTTTTAAACATTTTGACTAATCGGTTTAACTTTCCATCTGGTTTTAAAACATTAAAAAAGTTATTTTACTTAGGATTATTGAATTCCAATATATGAAAGTACCATTTATATTTTATGTGTGTATATATATATATATACATATATGAAAATTGTTAATATTAGCATATAATTATTCAAAATTGTACGTTTCTAAAATTATAATAAAAGAGAGATTTGTGATGATTTTGAAACATTTTGTATTAAATAATTTGGTACATAGATTAAAAATATAAAATTTCAAATTTTGAATAAAAATTTTATTTGATACATATTGCATGGTTTGATATAAAATATATTTGCACATTTGACAAATAATTTAAAATAATTAATTATAGTAAACAACACATTAGGATCTCAATTATTTTTCAAATTCTAACACTCAAATCTATAAGAGTTAGAATAAATTTAATAAAATATGATTGACTTTATTGTATAGTTAATTAATTTAACATACTAATAAAAATCATAATCTTAAATTAAAAGACATAAATCTTCTTCATAATTTAAAAAATCACTATTTGAGCCGTTAATTTACCAACTAAAATTTCGCCCGTCTCTATCCAAGATTCCAGCATCATAACTCTATTTTTGTCTAAATTCCAAAATGAATAGGCTTCTAGATGCAAGATTTATTGAGTGATCTTTTCATAATCTTAACTTGTCATGTGATTCTAAATTTCATATTTCTATATGTAAAATTATTATAAATATTTTCAGATACCATACGTTTGTTAATGAGTACGACATCCTCAAAATTGTAACCTTCCCATGACCGCAAAATTCTTGAAATTTTTTTATAGTTATTAATTTTCTAGAAAACTTACTTTTCAAGACTTCAGTTTAAAAAACGATAAAATATGTGAATTATAAATATCGACATAGACTAATCAAATAAAATTTACATTACGATTCAATTCAACTTTTATCTCAAACCTAACCAATTCAAAATAAGTCTAATTTAATTCATTTAAGTTAGGTTTAAAAGTTAAGTTGAGTTATATTAATGACAGTTTACATATGATATTCATACTATATACGTTTTGTCGTTATTTTTAACCAAAATCGTTATTTTATCGATTTTAAATTTTTTAAGGTTTAGTAAATTACAATTTTATCCTAATATAAATTTGTTTAGACGTAAGGTATTAGAGACAATTACACCATATTTCAATAAAATTTCTCAAATTCTTAATAGACAAATCTTCTAATTTTTAAAAGATTAATAACTTTAAACCTAGGCATGTGAGCCACAAGCAAGTCAAGCCAACTCGACCCATCTTGTAAATTTAAAAAAAATGTTAAAAAAGACATCATTTTTAAACTAACGGTTAGGCCAAGGGCTGACCTATGCTGACCACTTTGGCCCATAATCTTCTTGTGACTCGGTTAACTTGGATTAAAATCGAGCTAACTCGGGCTAAAATTGATATCTTTATTTAGACCCCCTATTGTGGCACAAAAATTGTACTTTGTGCCGTTTTAAAAAATTCCAAACAAAACATCTTAGTATGTTACATAAAATCCATAAATTATTGCTTGATTTTAATAAGTTCTTAAACGTTCCTTTCTTCTTTTTCCAACACACGACAATACATTAGCCCTTGCAATATGTTATACCAAAAGCTACAGTACAAAGCTTATCAAACAAACACGTCAGTCACAAAATGAGACACTACCCACTCGTTGCTAAAGTTGCACGATACCAGGGACCTCACATGTCGCTATGCCATAATGTATGATTAGTGACTAAATATATTTACAGTGATTACAACATATATTAGGGATAAGATCTTCTGTGTCGTCTACCCTGCACAAGAGAATGACAGAGGAATGGAACATCGAAGATAACACCAAAGTTAAAAATCTTCAACCTTTTAACATTCTAGTTCGATTTACTTTAATAACTTTTATTGTTAAAATAAACGACACAATAATTTAATAAGGTTCGACCAATGATGCTTATATTCTCAGGCAAAAGCAGAGAGAGAATTTCACTATGAAGAAAACGATACAATAGAATCCAATACATCTCGATTTTATTGTGTGTCCTAAACTAAATCAGTCTAACCAAACAGGTCAGCCCAAGCCTGAAGCCTAGCATTGATTTTCGCTTTTCTCCTATTCGGGTCGCATTGCGAGATGATCAGGTCATGTCACCATTTGGATCCACCAAATTTCAAAACAAAATAACAACTTTAATAACTTTTGTTTTTAAAGATTGATAAATTTATTAATTAATTGATCAAAATTTTGATAAATTTATAAGTTTTATAAACTAAAATAAATCATTAATTACCATTGAACAATCTTTTTTTAAATTAAGCTTCAAATTATTCGATGAATAAGAACAATTTCTTTCAATCATATTTTAAATTATTATTTACCCAATTTTATGACGATCTAATCCGATTGAACATTTTAAATTTTAAATCTTAAACATATTGTTCCGTCAGCTTTTGAAACATTAGTTTTTGTTAGATATAGTTTGTGAGTTATTGTATAAACAAATTAATGATTTATGAAAAGTTTAATATAAAATTTGTATACATAATTATATATTCTTTATATTTGTAAAGAATAACTCTTGATTATTAATCTCCAAATAATAAATATTAAAAAAAGCATTCCTTTTTATCATCCCGATTGGCTTGTTCTGATTATGATAGAATATAATCATAACGACACCGAACTTGTCATTAGTGTATTGACTCGTTCGTTATTCATGAACCTCAGCTTCTTTTGCTTGTAAGGTGCAACTTTCACGGATTGAGACCTAACAAAAGGCTATGTTGACTCCAACTCTTGTTTTTTCTATTATAGAGACGATTTCGTCATTGTCATGACATGACGGGTATTTATTATGTGGCATTTACGTGTTGCTTATGCTAATGTTTTCACTGTTTATGATATTAATTGTGGAATGATAAGACAAAATGGCGGCTAATTATAATGAATTCTAACATTTTAAAAATTAAATTGATTTGACAAGTTTAACCGTAAAAGTTTTGAATCAATTAATTTTTCAATTCGATTTTAATCTTTTAGTTCGATTTAGTTTAGCAACATTTGTTGTTTAAAACTGATAAATTTATTAATTACTAGGTTAGCTTTTGTAAATTATTCAATTTTATCAATTAAAATAAATTAATTAAATTTTATTTAAAAATTATAAATTTAAACGTATTTAATCTTTTAATTTTTAATTCAGTGTGTAACCTTTCAAATTCGTATAACTCAGGTCAAATTTTTATTTTTGTTAACAGAGCTAATAAATAAATATTTACTTAATATTTGGTGGATACTTCGCATTAATAAAATAACCTTTTTTAACTTGGTCTATATAAATTATAAAAGGTTAATCAATAAATTGAAAATATTTAAACATTTGAGACAAAATTAAAAATATTAACATGTTAGGCACTATTTAATTTATATTCAATTATTTAATTACATGTTATAAGCCTTTTTTTTTTTGAAATGTTGTCAGGTGCGCTCAGCGCATATTATTAACATCCAAAGTTAAAACGTCATACAAAAAATTTAGAGGGCATACCCCTCATTCAAAACCAGACATAGAATTAGCTGCCATAGCTATCTTATGAGCAACCTAATTCGCTGGCCTCCTAATAAAAGCAGCAGAAATAAATTGATGCTTGTTAAGATAAGCTTTATAATCTTGAATAATCATTGAAAAAAAGAAGGAAAATTATGTGTGGAAGTTAAGAATTGAGTAATTATTTGACAATATGTTTCCATACATATGGGAGAAAAAGAAAAGCTTTTGATCCAGTTTAGAGCTTTTCGAAAATATAATGCTTCGCCAATTTGAGGATCTCTCCACCCCGATAAAATCATTAACTTGCCTGCACAATTCAACCCTATTCAAGCACGTACACTAATTACTTTATTAATGATTTATATATTATATATTTAGATTAAAATTAAAATTAAATAATAAATTTAATTAAAATAATCATTTGGAGAATATAATAATTCCAGTGTAAGCCAGCTACTAATAGCTAAGGCAGAAAAGCAAACTCCCATGATAGCAATTTGCCTACAATCATTGGGTCCACAATCAAAGCATGCATAACACCTTATAAAAAAAAACTTTTATGGATAACTAAATTAATTTTATTTGTTTAATTTACATAAAATTTTAAAGAGTAGAACCAGTTTTTTAAAGTAAAATCATTTTTTAAAACAGGTGAATAGCTGTTACCTTTTTAATGTGCACTGAGTAAATCTCTAGATTAATTCAATAACTTGCAAATCACGCTAACTAAATATTCCAGGCTAGGTAAGTCATATAATATTAAGGTAATTCACTCAAATCCATTTAAATAATATTTAAAAATAACAATAAAACTTAAATTAATCTAAATCCATCCAAAATTATAAAAATTTAAATTATCTTTGTAAACGATCAAGAAGGGGGGGTTGAATAGATCTTTAAGCTTTTTGTAATTTTCTACAATAAAATCAGAAGTTAATTCATACAAAAATAATTTAAACAATTTTAAATTGAAAGAGTAGGGAAGAAGATCAAACACTGTTTTTATAGAGGTTCGGTGCTAAGACCTACGTCTTCTACCTAAGCTCCCACTTAGGATTTTGCAAACCACTTTATTGCACACTTTGTAGTTGAGTGTGAACTTTTTACAATGCCACTTGATTTCCGGCTCAAGCTACCTTTACAATCGATTTGTCTTCCGGCACAAATCCTACCTCACACGTGATCTTCACTAGTCACTCAAATTGTAAGAGAAGTAAGATAAAGATTGAAGAACAAGTGCTCAATACAATTGTGTAACAAAATAAGAGCAATAATGAGCAATTATGGAGCAATAGAAGAGTATTTAGGCTTGTAGAACTTCCGTCCACTCTCATCAATCATCAACTCTTTATACTTGAAGAAAAATAGCTGTTGGAAGCCTTTCTAGCCGTTGTAAGATTGTTGTGACCGTTCCTTAATAATCTCCCTTCCATTTTTGGCTAATTGGACCGTTGGAATTAATTTGCTGTACTCATAAGTCGACTTGTCGAGTGTATAAGTCGACTTGTGATAACATTTAACGTAAAATTGCATCTCCGCTCTTCTATAAGTCGACTTATGTACTATTAATCGACTTGTGTTGACATATCTTCATATGTTAGTCGACTTATGTTGTTTTAGTCGACTTATGCTGTTCGGATCTTTATGTATAAGTTGACTTATGCTGTGCAAGTCGACTTATGTTGGCTTCAACGGTAACATCTATCCAAATCTTCTATAATCATCTTTATTAATGTCTCTTTTACTAATAAGGGAACTTCCATCTTGATTCTTCATCTATTAGTCACTTGATTTGCACAAGTCTTTCATTGAATAATACCTGAAATAATTTTTTAACTAATTTTAGATATTTTATTATTATCAAAACATAAAAGGGATTTAATTTGTCAACCACCATTGGTCCAACAATCTCCCCCTTTTTGAAAATGACAAAATATTTAGAAATTGAAAAGAATATTGAAAAACATGAAACTTGATCAAGGTTTTTAATCCCTTGTCTTGATGGTTAGTTTGTCTCCCCCTTAATTAATAAATCAATGAAATTAACAGAGATCAAGATAGTCAAACAATTTTCACTCCCCCTCAATCAAATGACTGTGACCAAATATCAATTTCCAATTTTACTCCCCCTTTTTGTCATAATCAAAAATCAATAGGAAAAATAGTCGCAACACAACATCAAACACAAATAGAGGCAATAGTCATTACAAAATATATCAATCCAACAAACGCAACAAGCACCAAAAACACAAAACGAAAACAGAGGATTAAATGTTGGTCAAGGCAAAAACAATACACATCATGACGAAGAATCATCATGCCTACACCCTAACTTCTTAAAGATCTTCTTAAGCATACAGTATTGTGCATCCATTTTCTTTGCAAACCCATGAAGTACAGCCTGGATATTATCGACACGATCATTTAAATCATCCAATTGATCGTTAATGTCAGCAATGTCCTCATGAGATACCTCACTCCTTCTCACATTACTGGGCCGTGAGCTACTCGGACGATCCGCTGCCCTCTTAGACCGTTGCCTCGGAGGTACCTGCTCACCTTCTAAAGTTAGACCAAGCTTTTCAACATGATAAGAGTATACCCAGCCTTTTTCCACGGTTTTCACCAGCTTCATACTTCTCAAGTTATAAGGAGTGAATCTCCAACTCTGAGGATAAGGAAGATGAGCATAGGAATCCAAATCACACTTTTGGAACTGAGAGAGATAGGTTATCAAAGCAGCATAGGGCATTCCTTTATGCCGGACTGGTTTCCCTTTTAGCTGTCCTCGTAATAAATTAGCTTTTTTTCTCATCATTTGAATAATCAAGCTCGCATAATTTATTTTCCTTCCTTCTTCTATATGCCAAAGAATCTCCTTATCCAATTAAGTAATCTGATTATTACTAGTCTTCTTTGGGTAAACAACCCTGTTAATTGCATAATGTAATAACCGATAATTTAAAGGCAGATCCATAGCTTCAAAGGGAGGGGAATGATCTGAACATAACCGACTGAGCAGATCAACCCCTTTTTCCTCAGTATAGCTGAAATTCTCTTCGGCTTCCTCATCAGTATCACCTTCAGCATTCCTCAAAATTTCAAAGTCAGTAAAAGATGCTCTAGGTCTTACTCCTCCTCTAGGCAGATGAAATAAAGAACACAAATTTGATTCACACAGATAAATTTCTTTCCCGTTAATTTTGGATCTCAGATTGACTCCATCATCAACATTACTACCAGTCACAAAGAGATTCGCATAGAACTCCCTAACCACATCTTCATAAATATCATCCTGAAATCCTAAAAACTCTTGCAGTTCAAGATTTGTAATTTTAGCAAACACATCAGTAAACTCACTATGGTCTAGTTCACCCTAGTCAAATCTCATAGAAGGAATCAATACCTCATTTTGTAACACCTTGTAATATAGAGTTTGTGCGTCCTTTGACACAAATCTAGGTTCAACCACATCTTCTTCTCTTGAAGCATCTCCTCTCGAGGAAGACCCACGAACGCGTGGTCCAAAGTGAACATGGGGACCTTGTGGAGGAGCTGGTTCTTTCCCTTTCCTTGAAGATTTTCGAGGAGCCATGGATTTGTAGAGAGAAGAGGGAAAAATCGCAGGTAAGGGTTTTAGAGAAAGATGAGAGAGGAGTTTTTGAAAAAGAGGGTTGATTTGAAGATAAAAAGAGGGGGGTTTGTGATGATGAAGGTCGAAAATTGATGGGTAAGGAAGATTTGAAGAGATTGAAGAAGAAAGTCGACTTGGAAGAGAGAAAGTTCAGAGATTTGAGAGAATAGGTCTGCGGAGAAGAAAAGGGGAAAAGAAATTTAAAGCCTCCGTGTAGACATAAGTCGACTTGTTACCTGCATAAGTCGACTTATCAACCTTAATAAGTCGACTTGTTACCTTCATAAGTCGACTTATCGACTTTAATAAGTCGACTTGTCGATCTTTAGAAGTCGACTTATCCTGAAAATTCTTCATTTTTCAAAGGCTGTGTAAATCATAGGTCGACTTGTTTCCTCATAAGTCGACTTGTTACTTGTCATATCACCAATTAGTCGACTAGAACTCCAATTCAATCACATTTCAGCCTAAGTGTAAGTCATGATGATGGAATCTTCAGATGTAATTGCACATTTGCCTCAAAATTTGACCATTTGATATTTGAATGTAGTCAAAAATAAATTCAACCAAAGGAATTTAAATCACACATGTCTAGTCTCAATTTAATATTCACAAACACATCTTCCTTAAGAGGTTTAGTAAAAATGTCATCCAATTGGTTACTAGATGATACATGCTTCAAGCAAATGTCACCTTTTAAACAATGATCACGGATGAAATGATGTCTAATTTCTATGTACTTTGTTTTACTATGCAGAATAGGATTTTTGCTCAAACAAATTGCACTGGTATTATCACAATAAATAGGAATATTTTTAACCACAATTTCATAGTCAATCAATTGATGTTTAATCCAAAGGACTTGGGCACAAGCACTTTCAGCTGCTACATATTCAGATTCAGCAGTGGAAATAGCTACACTCACTTGCTTTTTACTAGCCCAAGAAATCAAAGATGATCATAAGAAATGACACAAGCCACTAGTGCTTTTTCTATCGATCCTACATCCACCATGATCAGCATCACTAAAAACATATAGATCAAATGATTCGCAAGTAGGATACCATAAGCCATGATTGACAGTTCTACTCAAATATCTAAAAATTCTTTTGCAAGCACTCAAATGAGAGATTTTAGGACAAGATTGAAATCTAGCACAAAGACATGTGGCAAACATAATATCAGGTCTGAAAGCAGTTAAATATAAGAGAGATCCGATCATACCTCTATAGAGTTTTTGATCAACATCTTCTTCATGTTCATGTTTCTCCAAGACCACATTTGTTGCCATTGGTGTTGCTGCCACTTTACATCCTTCCATCTTGAACTTCTTTAGAAGCTCCTTGGTATATTTAGATTGGTGAATGAAGATGCCATCTTTGAGTTGCTTGATTTGCAATCCAAGAAAGAACTTGAGTTCTCCCATCATGCTCATCTCAAATTCACTTTGCATTAAATCACTAAATTCTTTGCACAAAAATTCATTAGTGGCACCAAACACAATATCATCAATATATATTTGACATATAAGCATATCTTGATTAACATGTTTAATGAACAAAGTATTATCAATCTTACCACGAACATACCCATGTTGAGTTAGAAAAGTACTTAACCTTTCATACCACGCTCTAGGTGCTTGCTTTAACCCGTAAAGTGCCTTCTTGAGTTTGCAAATATAATCTGGATGTTCATGATCTTCAAATCCCGACGGTTGTTTGACATAGACTTCCTCTTGAATATATCCATTGAGGAATGCACTCTTGACGTCCATTTGATTTAATTTGATCCTTTTATGAGATGCAAATGCACATAGCAATCTAATTGCCTCCAACCGAGCCACATGAGCATATGTCTCATTATAATCAAGTCCTTCTTCTTGATAAAATCCTTGAGCCACTAACCTTGATTTATTTTTAATCGCTTCACCATTCTCATCATATTTAATCTGATTTACCCACGTGACTCCAATAATAGTCTTGCCCTTTGGTGGAGCTACCAAATCCTATACATCATTCCGCTTGAATTGATTAAGCTCTTCTTGCATAGCCAATAGCCAGTTTTCATCTTCAAGAGCTTCTTCTATATTCTTGGGTTCTACTAATGAGATGAAGGCTGAATTGCTCATATTCTCATAGACATTTCTCCTGGTTCTCAAACCATCATTTAAATCACCAATTACTTGCTCCATAGGATGGTTCTTTGCTTTTGCCCACATTTTAATGTCGGGTACATGATTTTCTTCATCTAACTTCAATTCCTCAATCTTGGATTCAATTTCTTCAACTTTATTTCCTGAATTTCCTGCATCATCATCAAAACAAACCTTTCTCGGCGGTGAAATCATATCATCGAATTTAACATCAATGCTTTCTTCAACACATTTAGTCCTGTTATTATAAACTCTAAAAGCCTTACTAGTTTGAGAATAGCCAATAAACACACCAACATCAGATTTTGAATCAAATTTCCCTAAATTGTTCTTTCCATTATTATGAATAAAAACTTTACAACCAAAAGGATGAAAATAAGAAATATTGGGTTTCTTACCTTTCCAAAGCTCGTATGGTGTCTTATTTTTGTCTCTTCGTAGATGCACTCTATTGATGACATAGCATGCGGTATTAACTGCTTCCGCCCAAAATGATTTTGGAAGATTGTACTCATTCAACATAGTTCTACTCATTTCTTCAAGAGAGCGATTCTTCCTTTTTACTACATCATTTTGTTGCGGAGTCCTTGGTGTTGAGAAATTGTGCTCCATCCCGTATTTGTCGCAAAGACTTTCGAATGGTTCACATTCAAATTCACCTACATGATCGGTTCTAATTGCAACAATTGACAATTTTTTCTCATTTTGAACCAACCTACACCACTTGGTAAATTCGTTAAAAGCATCACTTTTATTCGCAAGAAATCTCACCCAAGTAAATCTAGAAAAATCATCCACAATCACAAGGACATATAATTTACCACTAAGACTAGCATGTCTAGATGATCCAATCAGATCCATATGAATAAGTTCAAGAATTCTAGATGTGCAAATTTCTTTCTTTGGTTTGAAAGATTCTCTAACATGTTTGCCTTTTAAACAAGATTCACATAAGTGATCTTTAACAAATTTTATTTTAGGCAAACCTTTCACAATATCATTTTTTGAGAGTTTAGAAATTAAAGGCAAAACAGCATGTCCTAATTTTCTATGCCATAAAAATGCATTTTCTTCTAATGTCACAAGACACTTTTCATTAAACGAGCTATCATCATGTAAATCCACAATGTATGTATTTCCATGTCTCAAACCTATGAAACCAATATGACCATCTTTCTTAACCATGCAATGCGATGATTCAAAAACTACATTGAAATTCATATCATATAGTTGAGAAACACTTAACAAGTTATGTTTTAAATCACCAACAAGCAAAACATTGTCAATGGTAGGCAAAGGTTCCTTACCCACTTTACCAATACCAATGACCTTACCTTTGTTGTTGTCTCCAATGGTGACATAACCTTGATTCTTTGGCTTAATTTCTGCAAATAGGTTCTTGTCTCCACTCATGTGCCTTGAACATCCGCTATCGATGTACCAAGTGCTTGATGGCCTTTCATCCCTTGCTTGTACCTACAATATCAACGTTCTTTCTTCTTATAGGTACCCAAGCTATTTTGGGTCCATTTTGGTTAGCTATATAAACCACATTAGGTGGTATTGTTCCTTTTAGCACCCAAATTTTCTTAACTTTAATGCATCTCCTAGTACTTTTGCATACAAGTTCTATATGACCATCCTTCAAGCATCTAGTACATTGAGCGATTTTTTCATTCTTAGTAAATTTGGAAATTAAAGAACAATTTCTATCAAAAGGATCATATCCTAATCCATGTTTAGAAATTGAATATCTTTGCAACGATAACAATTTTTCAAATTTTTCGTTTCCATTCGCAAATTTTCCAACCACATACGAAAATTCTTTTCTAAGTCTATCAAGCTCACAAATAAGATTTTTCTTTTCAACAAGGCATACAGAATGATCTTCCTTTGGACTATCTAAATCATCAATAGTCTCATGTAAGACACTATTTTCAGCAACCAATTCTCGTATTTTCTTTCTCAATTTTTTGTTAATCTCAATAGCTTCTTCAAAATCAGCTTGTAAAGCATCAAAGGAATCTCTTAGATCTTGGTTATTGAAAGTTACCTCATTTTCATCATCACTTGATGAGCTATTTGCCATAAGCACCAAGTTGTTTTCATCATTGCTTAGGTATGCTTCCTCATCATCACTCCAAGTAGTTACTAGGCTAGTTTTCTTTTTTCTTTTGTCATATTTGTCACTTTTCTGAAAATTTGATGTGGAAGATGTACTCTTGCATTCTCTTGCATGATGTCCAATCTTTCCACATTTCCAACATTCTTCATTGCTTTTCTTTTCATCATACCCCTTTGATTTTCTTTCCACGACAAACCTCTTTCTTTCTCCATATCTTCCACCATTTAATTCTTTCCTCTGATTTTTGAGAAGTCCCTTGAATTTTCTCAAATTTCTGGCGTACATTGTCATTTCTTCATCATCCTCTTTTTCATCTATTTCTTCATCACTTTCATCAAGAGAAGAAATATTAGTCTTTAAAGCAATTGACTTTTGTGACTTACTTCTACCTCCTCTGGATTTGAGAATGATTTCATAGTTGATAAGTGATCCTACCAAGGCGTTGAATTCTAAATGATTTAGATCCTTGGATTCCATAATGGCGGTGACTTGTGAGTCTCATTCCTTCGGTAGTGAGCGAAGAATTTTCTTCACCTTCTCGCTATCCGTCATATGCTTTCCAAGGTTGCCTAATCCATTAATGATTTCTGCAAAACGATCAAGCATAGTGGAAATAGACTCACCTTCCTTCATGACAAACATTTCGTAGTCGTGGAGAAGCATGTTGATCTTTGTTTCCCGGACTTGGTTCCTTCACGGGTGATGCGAAGTCTTTCCCACATTTCTTTAGCGCTGGTACAAGAATTAACTCGGTTTCTTTCTTCAATCGTGAGAGCGCAGTATATTAGTTTCATAGCCTTCGCATTGATGTAAGCTTGCCTCCAATCATTGTCGTCATATTCCATCTCTGTTTTTAACTCACCGTTTTCTTTCAAAGGAGCTTGAGGACCAAAAATGATAATCTTCCAGTATTCCACTCCCTCACTTATAATGTGATACTTCATAGGATTTTTTCAAGAAGAATAATTAGTACCATTAAATAAAGGAGGGCGATTGTTTGTGTTACCTTCTTCCGCTAGGTTATCGTGTGTCATCCCTGGATACTTCTGCTCTGATACCAATTGTAAACGATCTAGAAGGGGGAGTTGAATAGATCTTTAAGCTTTTTTGTAATTTTATATAATAAAATCAGAAGTTAATTCACACAAAAACAATTTAAACAATTTTAAATTGAAAGAGTAGGGAAGAAGATCAAACACTGTTTTTATAGAGGTTCGGTGTTAAGACCTACGTCCTCTACCTAAGCTCCCACTTAGGATTTTGCAAACTACTTTATTGCACACTTTGTAGTTGAGTGTGAACTTTTTACAATGCCACTTGATTTCCGGCTCAAGCTGCCTTTACAATCGATTTGTCTTCCGGCACAAATCCTACATCACACGTGACCCTTCACTAGTCACTCAAATTGTAAGAGAAGTAAGATAAAGATTGAAGAACAAGTGCTCAATACAATTGTGTAACAAAATAAGAGCAATAATGAGCAATTATGGAGCAATAGAAGAGTATTTAGGCTTGTAGAACTTCCGTCCACTCTTCATCAGTCATCCACTCTTTATACTTGAAGAAAAATAGCTGTTGGAAGCCTTTCTAGCCGTTGTAAGATTGTTGTGACCGTTCCTTAATAATCTTCCTTCCATTTTTGGCTAATTGGACCGTTGGAATTAATTTGCTGTACTCATAAGTCGACTTGTCGAGTGTATAAGTCGACTTGTGATAACATTTTACGTAAAATCGCATCTCCGCTCTTCTATAAGTCGACTTGTTCTGTATAAGTCGACTTGTGGAACTCGATAAGTCGATTTATGTACTATTAGTCGACTTGTGTTGACATATTTTCATATGTTAGTCGACTTATGATGTTCTAGTCGACTTATGATGTTCGGATCTTTATGTATAAGTCGACTTATGCTGTGCAAGTCGACTTATGTTGGCTTCAACGGTAACATCCATCCAAATCTTCTATAATCCTCTTTATTAATGTCTCTTTTACTAATAAGGAAACTTCTATCTTGATTCTTCATTAATTAGTCACTTGATTTGCACAAGTCTTTCATTGAATAATACCTAAATAATTTCTTAACTAATTCTAGATATTTTATTATTATCAAAGCATAAAGGGATTTAATTTGTCAACCACCGTTGGTCTAACAATCTTTTTTTATAAATAAACTTCAAATCGAACTAGAGTGACTTATAAAGAAATTCACTCCACACCTGACATGTGCTGATGAGTTATTTTTTCACTAAAGATGTTCAATGACCATGCTAACGGATTGTTTTTCTTACTAAATGTTTATCAACCAGTTGTTTTCTTATTGAAAGTACCGAATTACTGTTTTACCTACCGAAGATGTACTAACGAGTTATTTTCTTATCGAAGATATTCGGCGACCTTGCCAACAGAATATTTTATAATATTAACATATATTAACATAATCCTAAAATTCATAATTTGAAATATTAAAATTTAACAATAAATCAATTTTTTCCCCCTTCTCTTGAATCCTACTCGTAGCAATAATATTTGAACAATTTGGATTAATACAAATTGTGAGATATTCCCCTTAAAATTTACAAGAGGTACAATCGTGTTTTTGGTTAATAAGAATTATATATAACAAAACAAACTTTTCCATTCCTCCCCATAACAACATCCCAATCCCCTAAATCTAAAACAAAATTATACCTAACCAATATAATTGAACAAAAATATATATGGTTAGTTACTTCCACTCGAACGACTCACCGAGTCAACCCAGTCCGTCAACCTTTAAGCAACGGCCTCGACTCACTCAAATACCCAAGACCGCTCCTGAAGCCGACGTGGCGACATCTCTGAAGATCCTCGGGATTCGAGAATCCCCCGACGTGTCCGGAGTCCGATACCACTCGCAGAATCTCCTCGAAAACCGACTCGTCGCACGGGATCGCTAAAGGACCGGTGTTCTTGAAGCCGTACTCCTCCTCCGCTTGTACGAGGAGACTCTTGAATATCGGGTGGTTCAGGTACGTCGCGCGCACGATAAACCTCTTGCAACTGGCCCCCACGCAGACAGCCACGTGTCCGGCCGGTACATCGGAGGGCGTTCGAGCCGCTGCCAGCCTCGCCTTCGTCCGCCACCTTTTTAACATCTGTCGGATTCTCACAATGTGCCGGATTCTGTTGCTCTTCGGCATTTTCTCGGGAAAATCAAGGGATAAAGAAAAACTGAGAGAAAGTTGAAGAGAAAGTGAGGGAGCGTGAAAGTCTTTTTTGAGCTTGAACGAGAAAGTGTATGATATTAGTGGGTTCTTTATAATATAAGATGGATTCGTAAACGCCCTTGGTTTTTGAGATAATTACGAGATTGGGCACGTGCGTTATATTTATTATTAATGTTTTAAAATCATGCATATCGATTAAACCGAAAGGTAAAATTTTAATTTAAAATAATTTAAAATATTGTTAAAATATATTTATATTTTAAGTTTAATTAAAATAAAAATTTAAATAAAATTAATTAATTTATTTGGATTTATAAGAATTGTTAATTTACAAATATCGACGTATTAATTAATAAACTACTCAGCTTTTTAACAACTAAAGTTACTAAAATAAATCGAACCGAAAAGTAAAAATTAAATAAAAAATTGTTCGATTTAAAGTTTTTCAGGTTAAGATAGTTAAATTTTAATTATAATAATTAGTTAAAATTAACTATGATTTTATTAGGAGTTTTATAGAAAGGAGGAGTGATTTATTAAGGTAATATCACCAAATATTATTGAATTATAAATGATTTTTCTGTTTGAGGATATAATTATTTGCCTCTTTGATTATTCATTTAATTAGCTTTTATTAATGAAGTGAAGACATACTAAAATTTGATAAGTAAAAAAATGTTAATTATGTGAAATTTGAAATTTCATAGCAATCTAATGAAGTTGTAGGTTGCACTAATTTAATTTCTTCTTAATTTAACGTTCTTATCCTTACTTGATAGGGAGATTCTTTATGATAATATTATTAAAAAGCTATAAATGTAAATCATTTTATATTAGTCTCATTGCATCTATTATTGCTAAATAACTAATTTAAAAGGTAAGTAATTAAATTAAAAAGTTTAATATTAAATCAAAAAATTATAAAATGCTATATACTATTTAATTTGCTCCGTTAATTAAACCATTCCAAAGAGGTTGCTTCACTTAGAATTGCAAAGTAAGATTTGATTAGATTTTGCTTGTCTAAGAAATCCAAAACCCCCTGTGGTTCAAGATCCCATCAAATTTGATTTGCTTTTGTTGTCAATTGAACTTTTACCTTGATAAAATAATAAATATATTTTTTTATTTCCACTAGAGATATCTTATTTGTAACTTGTTCGGCGAGGTAAAAGTTTTTAATTACAAGTTAATATTTCAAACCCTAACATTTACTATCTCTAGGCATGACAGGAGATGCCCATCTCGACCCGGCCTAAAGTCCTCAAGATCAACTTGGCTAGAAACTCAAAATTTTCATATAAAATGACACTTTTAAAATTTTGAAAATTAAAAAGTCTAATCGAACCTGGTTTGGGTGGGCTCGCACCTAGAGATTTTGTCCCCTTTGATCTCCTAGGTCGTCTACCGCCCTATTCTCTCTTGGGGTCTTGGGGAGTCGAACCTGAGACCTCAGGGTTTTGTTGGGTGCATGACTCACGCCTCACACAACTTGAGCTATAGCCATTCGGAGTTATCTGGCTAGGCATTAATTGGTAGTCGACGCACACCTCGTCAATAATTGAGGCATACGGAAGCCTCATACCATCGGCCGAGAAGAAACTATCAGAAACAACGAAATATCTACTTAAGTTGCTATAGATTTGCTCGTTCCCCAAGGTCAGTCTAGGCCCCCAGGACATAGGGATATTATTCCTGATGATCGACCGTTTTAACTCCGTCGCGGTCATCGTCGATTTATCCCTCGGCAGCTCCTCCGCAACCAACTCATCCTTCCGTTCTCTCGTCGAGATTTCTTAAACACTTCCCACCCTCAGCGCCGCCACTACTTCCACCACTGCCTCAGACACCCTCTTGACGATCTCATCTCTAGGGCTAACCCTACTTATAGAACTGGCTGACGACATGCTTACTAAGAAGAAACCTTTGAGAAAACTTTAAAGGAGACGAAGGAAAATGACGTACCTATGTGGTGATTTGAGGTTGGAAAATTGGATGACGGTTGAAATTTTCGGAAACTGTAAGCAAGTGAAAGCAAGAGAACGAAACAAACGTGAAGAAGGCTCGCAGTTTGTTGATCCCGAGTACTTATAGCAGACCAGTCAAATGAGCGGTCCAACCCGCACTCGACACGTGGAGAAAATCCAAGTCGAGTTCAAACACGTGGCTGAATCTGAGCTGAGGCGAATTAGGGTTACTGGGAATCCGGAGCGGCGCAACAGTTGAAAGGACGTACGTGACAATTGCACAACGGTTATAAATTCCAAATTTGTCAGAAGCACGCGTCGTCAGTAATTATCACACTAGGTACCTTCACGTGTTCAACGTTGACGCTCACCCGATCTATCCCAACGCGGGCCATCACGCAACAAGCACCGACGCAAACCGATCGAGACACCAAACCGACCGATCCCAATGCGAACAATCGTGCGCTATACCTTCATGCCCGACCGATCGAGCCTATTACAAGTTGTTTTACGGACGAACTACAAGACCCTTACATACTCCTTCGATCTTTCTCCTTGCTCAGACTCGAGGAGTAGGGGGCTTATGGTCGGGTCGGTTGTGCTGAGCCCAAAACCAGTCATAACGACCAGTGGGCCGATCGGTCCATCTTTCAAGGATCAGTCTCATACCTATCGACTATTCCAGGCTCAGGCCCAATCCACGCATCCGTGGCCCATTCGCATGTGGAAGTCTCCCATGCATACGTAAAAACTTAAACCTAACATTCGCTTCATATATAAGGTATAACTCTGCCATAATAGAGGTACATGATCATAACCCTAGTTTTCTCTGCTCACAGCGATCCTACCCAGACAAAAGACCCACTTGAGCGTCGGAGGGGCTTATCGGAAAACAACCTCCGACGTGCCTTCTTTATTTTGCAGGAACCTTCAAGCCAGAGTTCTCGAGAGAAGCAGCAGACTTCATGAATCCAAACGGCAACATGCAGCCTCGCCAGAATCAGGCTGAACCAGACCCTAATCAAACTTTAGAGAACCTAAACTTGAGTGGTATAGCAACCTTTCGAGCGAGCCTTTGGGATATCCTTTAAATCCCGTGATTTGGTAAAAGGAGGATATTAGGGGAAGTAGTGAATGGAGATTTCCTTGTAGAGAGTCGGATGAGAGGGGACCATCACGTCCGATTCAAAGGGCTTAGATCTAATAAAAGAATTTCAGGTCTGAACAAGATCGACCAACCAGACCCATTACCATGCATAACTATTTCTTAGGGTTTTTTTAATCATATTGGAAAGTGGTTTTTTTTAATGACTGTTCATGAGAGCATTTCTTAGTATGGAGAATATTACTATCATGACACTTAGCACATACTCAAAGTCATGATTGTTGAATAATTAAGCATAGTAAAAGTTCATACCATTAGTTAATGTAATTAACATATTAATATTATTTTTGCTTCTATTCCCATGATCTCTTGTCTCCCATAATCTTATAAACACAGTAATCCTAATTAAAATACTAATTAATCCAAGATCTAGGGAATATATGTTGGGATATGCCTTTGGACTCTCCTTAGATGGGATGGGTCACTTTTGAGCCCAAATCCTCACTCTACTTTGCAGGGAGAGAAGAATATGACGGTGCTTGTTTCAAACATTTCAATAAAACGACATAGTTTGGATATTATTGATTGGGTCATTTATGGTCAAAATCGGATTTGCTATTAACTACTTTAGTTTTGGTTGATTAGATTTTGAAATCTAATATGAAATTAAAATTTTGTTTTTAAAATTTAAATCTGATTCAAATTATGATAAAAATCAGCTTTACTTGCTTTTGATCTCAATTGATAGGGTCATTTGATATAAATTATTATTTCTGGTCAAAAGTAAAACAACATTATAAAACTCGTTTTAAATGTCAAAAAATTATTTTCTAAATTTAAATTTCACTCAAATTTTAATAAAAACAAAATTGACCTTATTTTATTCTTCTATATTTATTATAATATTTATTTTTACCTATTTTTATATTTTTAACGTTTATTTTTTTATTCTATTATTATAATCTTTTATGTCTATTCTAATTTTATGTGTCTTTTTTTTTTTTAAGTGTATATCATCATTTATTTATTCAAAATTTGTTATGGGACTATCAAAACAACCTTTATATCAGATAGGAATAAAACTTGTACATCTAAACCTTCCTAAATTTTACATATTAGCGTTATTTTTACTGAAACTATGTTGTTATTATTGTAACTTTAATATTGACTGATTAGTCTGATTTTGCCTTCCTTAACCAAGTATAAGGATATGGCAAGTAAACTACCATAGTCTCCGGTTGGCAATGTTTTAAAATTCGATTTGGACATCGAACCGGAAGTTTTACTGATTACTGGTTCGATAGGTTCGACCGGTTCGACCATCGATCGAATCGATGTGATGTCATAATTACGCAATAATTATATTTAATTATATATAATAGTAGTAATATTAAAAAATAGAAAAATATATCAAAAAATATAAATAAATACAAATAAAAAATTCATTTGACCGGTTCAAATAATATAAATAAATATAAATAAAAAACATGATGTGTTTTAGAAAAGAAGCAAAAAAAAAAATCATTGAACCAATTCGACCGGTCAATTGACTAGTTTATACCGGTTCACACTAGTCTAATTAAAAACTGATTTTTAGGGGTCAACCGAATCGAATAGCCGACTGATCACCGGTTGAATAGGTCGAATTGACCGGTCCAGTCTAAGTTTCAAAACACAACTATTTAGTGAATGATTTATCAGTCAGAAATTAGCTGATTGACTATGTTAAACAGCTGATCATTGTATTTGATAATCAGTCGGTAGATTAAACACAATCAGCTAATTTTTAAAAAGTTTAAGAGAACCAGCGATTAGCTTTCAGCTAATAAAAAATGACAGAATATACTTTCTAAAGAATACCCACAAACAGCAACAAAGCCTCTATTTCTTTTTGTTCTTCGTTGTCTCTTCCCAATCTTATAAGCTGCATGCAACTTTTACTAAATTATTGGTGAAGCTTTCATTCTTTTACAATAATTATTAATCTTGGACCTATGTCAAGTATCTATCATTAATTTAAGTACTTTATTATTATTATTATCATTATTATTATATGTTATATATTTTAATAGATTTATAAATATAATTTTGTAAAATTAAATATCTATAATTTAAATTCTTATGAAAATATTAAAGTATTAAAATATAATACTTATATATTTGTAAATTTTTAAAAGTTATGTCTTTATAAATTATTTTACACATATATAATTAATTTTATCAAATATTTTTAAATAATTGATATTATTTATTAATCAAATCAACTAATATAATTCACTATTAACTAATTTTAACAACTAATACAATTCATTAATTACCAAACATGCCCTTAATATACGTTCAAACTCTTCCCGAACCAAAGAGTCGAGATCGTTTCTTAACTCTGAATCGTTAATTCGATGGTCAAAAGCGTAACTACTCTTTTAGAACAAAACGTCAAAAACAATCCACAGATTGCAAGCTTTTGGTGTATCCCATTGGCCAATTCGAACCTTATTTATAAGTTATTATTGCTAATAATCCATGCTTAGACTGACTCGAAGGGACAATGACAATACAGGCGTTGCCTTTATAGCGCCTTAATTAACGCTAAGTAACGTGTAGGAACATGCTCATGTCTCGGTATAATTTATAAACACCACCATGATTTTGACTACAAGAATTGACTTGTGAGACCTCAAGTTGCCGTATCTTTACGGTGTTTGAATACGTTTCTCAACCCATTCATTATCACTCTATTTAACAACTAATAAATTCTAATAAACCAATTGAGAGGTGCGTCAAATTGAATACGTACGGCATAATCAGCACAGGATCTCACATGGCTATAGTTCGAGGGCTGCTGAGGAATAACTTAGGCTACTACCGTAGAGGTTTTATATAGAATATTAGGTGCTCAGATTCTCTTATCTAGGTATTCTGTACCTAGTCTGTATCAAAAAATGGAACGAATGACTCAGATCTTTTGGCACAAGTTAGGTATAAAATACTTAAATAGAGAATTTGATCTCGAATATTAGCATGGGTGCTCCCCCAAGAGCAGAATTATGGAAAATTCATTCAAGACTTACACTGACATAGGATCGAGGATATTAACAAGTGATAGTTGAAATTGACTCAACATTTATCCTTTATTGATAAGTATTCGATGGTTGATTTATCGCATTTGAGACGTTCAACTACAGCATATCTATCGGAAAGTGAACTAATGTGTCGATCAACTAGCTACCTTAGCAGCCCTCTCAAAGTCAGGACTGCAGTATCTGCGGGACCGCCGATGATTACTAAGGACGCACTATACCGTGATATGACTACAATGCTTTATCTTCGTGCTCTGCGTTAAAGAGCACCTAGGGTTGAGTTTTTTTTTTCTAGTTTTTCTTAGTTTATTTTTAGTTTAAATTTAATTTAGTTTAATAATTTTGTTATTAAAATTTAATTTTTGATAGGTAAAATAGTCTTTTATAATTATTTTTAATTCTTTAATTTTATTTAATCATTAATTAATTTTATGATATTCTAACACTAAATAAATTTTTAAATATTTTCAAACTTAAATTTTTGTCATATTAGTTTAACTTCTACTTTTTTTTAAACATTGATAAATTCTATTATTAAAATTAAATCGATTCGCACGCTCAATCATAAAATTTTGAACCTACTAATTTTTCGATTAAGTTTTCAAATTTTC
The DNA here is from genome assembly GCA_029891385.1 of Erythroxylum novogranatense. Lineage (NCBI taxonomy): Eukaryota > Viridiplantae > Streptophyta > Magnoliopsida > Malpighiales > Erythroxylaceae > Erythroxylum > Erythroxylum novogranatense. The sequence goes on along the minus strand of CM057227.1, from coordinate 111,381,820 downwards.
AGTTCAATTTATTTTAATAATAATTATTGTTAAAATCTATTAATTTATTAATTAATCGTTTGATTTTCGTAAATTAATCAATTTTATAAATAAAATAAACCAATAAAATTTTATTTAGCAGTTTCAATTTTAATTAAACTTTAAATTAAAGATAATCTCTTGCAATTATATTACAATTTTTTTAATTTTATTCAATTTTAATAAGTTTTATAAGAATCTAAAATTTGTTAAATATTTTAAACCGTAAATTTCTTGTCTTATTGATTTATCATTTTAGTAATGATTAAAATGAATTATAATGATGAATTTCTAATGCCTTGTTAAGAAATTAACCAAAGCTTATTGGTACTAACAACTCTTGATCTAGTTTGTCAATTAAATAACACGTTTAATAAGAAAAACGTGAGAATTCACTCTTAGAGAAAGATTAAGGTTTCAATTAAGTAACTCGTTTAATTAAGACAAGAAATTTAAAGTTTAAATAGTTCAACTAATATTAGGTCGTCATAAAATTGACTTAAAATTAAATAATTTGAAATACAATTAAAAGATATTGCTTTTAACAAGCAAAGAATTTTAGGTTTAATTGAAAATTTATTGATTTATTTTGAATGATAATAACTTATTAATTTACGAAAATTGATTGATTAATTAATAAATTGGTCAGTTTTTAATAATAAAATTATTAAAATAAATTAAACTAAAATTTGAAAACCAAACTGAAAAAATAGACAACTAAAATTTTTTTAAAATAAATCAACCAGATCAGTTGAGTTTTTAAGTCTTTATTCCTTGGTTTTGTGCAACCTGTCTGCTCTAGGAATTCGTGCACTGGATGCTCCATGCCGGGATGTTTAGTGGAGGACATAATCTTCTGTCTCATTTTTCATATACCAATTATGTCCTATTTTATCTCAACATATATTTTTGTGAAATTCATATAAATAAATGGTTAAGATGAAATGAGATAAAATTGATATATGAAAAAAGTTTCCGCAAAAATAGATGGTTGAGAAAAAATAGAACATAATTAGTATACGAAAAATAGGACAGAGGATCTAAGGGGTGTTTAGTGATATCGAATATACCTTCGTCCCAAGTTTGATCCATTAATTAACTTATCTGACCATGTGTGTGCGTCCTAAGCACGTACTAAAGTAAATTATTGCATCATTTCATTTGAAGTAGATTTAGAGTTCAGAAGACATAGTATCAGAACCCTAATCTTGATGCAGGTTTGTTTATTTATTTTTTAATGTAGTACAGTTTGATGTTAGGAAGGAAGTTTTAAAACAGTGTCGTGTTCCAGACAAACCGACATAGCAGAAGCCAAAAGCAGTTCACGAATTACAGGAACTGAAGAATCCTGGTACAGATATGAGGCTGTAAGTATTTTAAAAAAACATATTTTAAATCAGATGTTTCTGTAACTTTTAATATTTTAAAAATTAGACTAAAAATTAAATTAATAAAATAAGGGTCTTGTTTGGCAAACAACATATTAAATTAGTTGTTGGCTGATTCTATAAACTAATTTAGCCAGGAGATAACATCAGCTATTTATTAAAGATATTTGATAAAATTATGACTATATGATTTTTAAAAATTATAAAGACATAAATATTATATTTTAGTCTTTCATTAAATATTTTATAAGAATTTAGATTTAGAGATTTAATTTTACAAAATTAAATTTATAACTTTAATAATAATAATAATAATAATAATAATAATAATAATCCAATGTTAAATTCAATGTTAAATTCTCTATTAATATGAAAGATATAGCAAACTACATCATATGTGTATTTTTCATATAAAAGTTTTATTATTTAATTAAAAATTATAATTATAATATGACATAAATACAATATATAGAAGTTATACACTAAAATATTAATTTGATGTGACTCTTTATGTTCAAAACTTAATATTATGGTATTTTAAAATATAAACTAATAGTGTAAAATTAAATAAAGTTTAAAAAATTAATTAATTCATTTATTAGATTCTTCCAAATTTTACGACATAATTATATGATAAAAAAGTCAAAATTGAAAACATAGGCAGTAAAAGTCTAGAGTAAAGTGGAGGTAATAATATCATTAGGTAATCAGCTAACTCCAATGAAGATTTTAGAAATTAACTTATTAGAGTTAAATAAATTAACCAATAAGTCATTCACTAAATACATCAATATCTTTTAAGATGCTCCAAAAGTTAATGTTAGTCAATAAGTTAAAAATAACTGATAAGCTGTTTGTTAAACACCCCAAGAAACTTAAGGTTTAAAAGTTCAACCGATATGTTTAACTAAAAAATTATTAAATAAAAATTAATCAGTTTATTTTAATTTATAAAAATTGACTAATTTATGAAAACTGAATAATTAATTAATAAATTGATTAATTTTAACAACAAAATTATCGAATTAAGTTAAGCAAAATTAAAAGTTTATCGATTCAAGATTTTACTTGAATACGGAATAAATCAGTTCATTCTTTTTAAAGAATGTTTAAAACCGGCCCACTCGAAACAATAAAAAATTTGGCCGAAAGTAGGGAAATGGAGTTGTATAAAATACCCACTTGGTTGGAATCACTTTTTGGCGTTTGTGTTGGTTGGTTTGGGATTGAAGTAGCAAGCAGTACAGGCTTTTTGAGGCAGAAATACCTTTCCAATCTGGAGATAGGCTTTTTTTAAATTTACATTTTAGGGTTTATGAATAATTATATAAAAGGAAAGACTTGAAAATTTTTATGGTCTAAGAAACCTAAAAAGTTAAACCCGACTCAAATTAATTATATTTAATTTATGTTATTAATTTAAAATAATTATAATAAATTATTTATTTGAATCAAATTTAATTAATTAAGTTCCAATTTAAGAATCGAATTCAAATAATGTTTAATTAATAAAGGTTGAGAAAATGAAATTATGAATATGGCTAACATTTCGACCTAGGTCGACCTAATTGAAGTTAATTCTACAAATAACAATAATAATAATTAATATGAATCTTACTGTTTCCTGAGATTTTAAAAGTCTAATAATATGCAATTTTATCTTTAACACTAGTAAAGAGACTATTTCTAAATTATCCACTAAATTAATCTTAAAACCTTAGTCGAATTTTATACTGAACTCGATCTTGAGATGACTGATCAAATTTCATGGGTAAGACGGTTTCATTTTTTAATATATATATATATATCACATTTTAATGATTGGGCCTAGTTACGGGTCATTGGACCATCAGAATCAAACTGGACCCATTTTTTCATTGCGCTCCGATCTTTTCAAAAAGATCATTGTTTGGGGTTCAAGGTATCTAATGATATGGAGAATCAAAACCAACATAAATTCCAACCGCCGTCAGGGGACCCATTTTAGCACGCTTAGGAGGCGAATGGGAATATATACAGCACAACCAAAATTCAAGATGAGATATATTTGGTTGTTGATCAAAACAAGTTGCAATGGGAAAACTTATGATATGCCGATTATCGGATACGAACCAGCAAAGTGCATGATTATAATCGATTGAAGTTCAACATCAATTCCAATAGACATACAATATTCATAGAAAGATTTGGAAGTAAACTCACTGCATTATCTAAACTTATCGACTTAATATGATGATGGAAAACTTGATCGTAACTTTATAATGGCCTAAAGATATTCCAATCCCTTCATTTGTTGTTTCAATGTGAGTATATCTTTAAAACTCAATAGATTTCTTCGGGATCTACTAGAGTATTTCATCGATGTATAATTTTGTTCCATTTGGGAAAATATATATATATATATCACATTTTAATGATTGGGCCTAGTTACGGGTCATTGGACCATCAGAATCAAACTGGACCCATTTTTTCATTGCGGTCCGACCCACAAAATTTTCCGTACATTAGCTCGATGGTGCATCATTTCCCAAAAATGCCCTTACCTCTGTGATGCAAAAACATATTAAATTAAAAAAGAAAAAATATATATGTATCTGACCCAAAAATCCGGAAACGAGAAGGAGCTGCGATTTTCTACGGCGATGCCTACCATACACCTAACCCATAACCAACTGCTCATCTCACCTTATCACAGGTCACCTCCATTCCTGACCACCGTGAACTCCGCCGCACTGCCATTCCAGACACTCAAACCGACGATTCCGGTTGTCCGACGCACGGTCTCAAGGCCGTTAACGACGACGAGATGCATGGCAAACCCTAGGAGAGTGAAAATGGTGGCGAAGCAAATCCAGAGAGAGCTCTCTGATATGCTTCTTACCGATAAGGTCCTGCAGTATGCTATCTTACCGGAGGCCGCTCTTGGCGCCGATCGTTATCTGTCTTCTCTGACCACAATTAGCGACGTCGAAGTCTCGGGTGACTTACAGGTGAAAGAAACGTTTAGTTTTGTTGAACATATTTTGGATTTCGCTTTTGACTTACGAGAAGTGGTGGCGTTCTGTGCGTTGTTGCAGGTAGTTAAAGTGTATGTATCAGTGTTTGGAGATGAGAGAGGCAAGGAGGTTGCAATTGCGGGGTTGAAATCGAAAACCAAGTATGTGAGAAGCAAGTTGGGGAAGCGAATGAAGTTGAGACTCACTCCAGAGATTAGGTTCATAGAAGATGAATCTATGGAGAAAGGAAGCAGAGTAAGTACCATTATCTTAATCTTTGGAGTACATATTGTAGTAGAAGCTCTCATGTTATTTGTTAGAGTTCAGGCATGTTCACTGTGTCAAATATCTATATGTCCACTTTCATCTTTCAAAATTCATTATTCAGTTTAGGAATTGCTAAATGAATGACTCCTTGTGCATTTGGTGGGGATAGAATTATGGATGCATACCCAAATTATACCTGATAGATTGAATTGATCTATCGATTCGATCCAAGATAATCGATATCTCTTATTGAATTGCTCATGCAATGAGCATTCACCAGCACCCAGATAATTGAATTGAACTCTTCTTTCTGCCCTTTATAAGGGGGGAACAAGACTTAGGGTAGTTTCGGATTTCAGGATTTGTTCAAAATTTTCAATAACTTGATTTCTAATAATAAGGTGAATTATTTATTTGTTATATTGCATTCTGGGGAAGAAATTACTTCCTACATTGATCGGACCCGTCAGTTTGAAGTTATTGACCGGAGTTTGGTCTGCATTTCATTCATCATCTCATCTGGGTTCTTCTATACTTTGAGCGGAGTTTAGTTCAATATTGGTGTTCTTTTCTGATACATGTGCATTGAATTATTCCCTATTAGGTTATTGCGATATTGGATAAGATAAAAGATGAGAAAAAGCCTACACAAAGACAAGATGACGAGCTCTCTAACATATCTGGTTCACCTGAAGATGATAGAAATTGGGAGGGAGATGACCCTGATGAAGGCATTATATACGTAAATTAGTTGCTTCTGAAGCACCAGGGATTTACAGTTGTATCATTTTGTGAATGTGCCAACAATTTGTCCACAGGTTTGTTTTGATCTTTTTTTCTCAAGAAGCATGATGGTTTTTAGCAGGTTAAGCTTTCTTACCATCTGTTCAGGATACAGCATATTTAGAATTCAACATTGACAATGCCTGCTGTGAGTATTGATTTGGTTCTCACTTGCTGGCAGTCTTATCCATTTCCTAAAATCACTACGCAAATTTGCAGAACTTGTGTTTAGACGTTTGAGATACTTGTGGACTCGCAAATTTACCGATCTCATGTTTAAACGATTGAGATACTTATGGACTCGTTCGCTGTATGCTGTCCCGTTATATAGATGTCGTAAGTTAGGATGCAAATTTACAGCGACGATTGAGATACTTACAGACTCATATGCTGTCCTGTTATATAGAGGTGACAATTATGAACTCTTTGTTGCAATACATACATGAAGTCTTATCCGAGGAATGATTTTGACCACCATCTTGCTACTGTGTCGATGGAATGATTTTTTTCCTATTTATTTTATTTTCTGAAAACAACCTCTTTATAATATAGAAGAAAATTGCGTATTATTAAATCTCTCCAGACTTTGCTTTATTGCAAATTCGGAATATGATGATGATAATGATGATGAATAAGTAAGGATGGCAGTTTGAACACCAAAACAATGTCGTTTAGTTTTACAAAAATAATGTCATTTCGTTGGCCTGTATTAAGAAGTATCCTAATAACATGGTGCGTTATTCTCTAGAGTTGAATGATCTGCTAGTACGTTTCCACCACATTTCTAAATAACTATTGGTTTGTCTGAAGAGCTTTTTGCTTTATTTCATGCAGGGACAGACGGCCAAATTCATTTGGACAGAAGCAAGTCATATGCCTTGAGGTGTCTTGCTTTAACTGAAACTGAGATGTGATCTCTCTTGTATAGTTCTCTGTTACTTAAAACATCCAAATTTGGTTGGTTTTATGAAATAATTGATTGAGAAGGTTTTGTCTATTTCATGTCTGATTGAAGGTGTCACTTCTTCAATGAGTTCTTATTAACTTACACTTCCATAAACACAGGCTTCTCGCCTCATCACTTCGGAGATCTAATATTTTTGCATTAGCAGTATGAGATCAAAATTTGGAAATAAGGTCTGGGGATTATGTATGGTGTTCTTCTTGGGCTGACAAACATGGCATCATTCCTCCTAATTCACTAATTGATAACTTTTTAAGGGTTATCTTTATCCCTTAATTGGGTTGGCCTTATTCCACTTTGTTCAACAAATTCCTTACAGGATTATCTACAAATCTGGCGGTCATACAGACTTTGTCACATGCCACAGAAGTTTGACTGTTGCGCAAGAACTTTAGCGACTTCATTCAAATCCGCACTGCCTAAAAAATGTTCCAGCGATGCTAAGTCCACAAAGCTAGCTATCGTAAAAATGGATGGATCATAAGAAATCATTCTCTTTTCACAAACAGTACCTGAACTTCAGTCTGATGAGCTGATTGCATTCCAGATCAACAATTTACTGGAAAACGAAAGAAAATTCGAGAGCAACGTTAATGCGTTAAAAGACGTATTATTTTAGCAAAAGGAAGACTTAATCTTCCAAGAATTAGCCAATGTCAGTACCGGAAAATCGTCGGTCAACAACATACACAATCTCTCACAACACTGGACAGAAACTTCAAAAAAGCTTATAACCAGAATCACTAGACGGTACTACCCATCAATATGCATTATTTCTATGCCACCTCAGCTGTAAATTTCCCGTGCAAACCATCTCTTTCAGTGATGAGCCTTTGCTTCAGCTTTCTTGTGAGACTTTGCCTTCATCTGCATTTAAATGGTAAAGTCATCATCAAGTAAGCATTTGCAGATCATAATCAGGGCACTTCAATCACTTCCAAGGATAAACAGATCAAGAACATGATAGTCTCTAGCTATATGCCTAGTTAATTTTAAAATTCAAACTTAAATAAATGAAGATATAGACACTTTCAACAAGATATGAAACAAGAATGAGGTGATTAGACAATAGGCCAAGCAAAGAAAATAACACTTAAAGATGACAACAAGCCAGTGATGTTGTTTTGACCAATTAGTTCTTAAGTCATTGAACAAATTGTTTAAAATTTTGTCCAAAATGGTTCGGGCCGTGCTGGGCCGACCTTCATGAAACTCAATCAACTCAAGCTAGGCCAAGCCAAACCCAAATTGCCAATCCTGAACAACGAAGGACCAGATTTCTTCTTCTATAGATGTTCCAGCACAAAGGCAATTCGTTATCCCTTAGCATTATTAGTTTGATAATTACTTTTAGTTCACTCTTTGCTTATTCAAATCTAGCTATCGTGAAATGGGATGATTCCTCAGCACACAAATTCCTGTAATTCTTCTTATCAAACAACAAACTTTCAAATCCAGCAAAGAACTTCAGAGCAATGGGGAAATCAAATAAGCAATGAACTATAAACGCATTCCATAAACAGATGATAAACTCAGGAAATGAAACAATCACAGTTAAGTCAAACGGATATAGCAAACCCCACCTTGAGATACTTAAGCTTCATGTTGCCATAAACAAGACCTACAGAGAAAGCCGATACACGAGCCACCTAACACACCAACAACCCAAAAATCAAACACCCAGACATTGATTTTCCAAGATATTGCTCCAAATTGCACTAATTAACGTCCTACGCTAATGAAACACAGAGATCATAAATAAACTTTCTTCTGTTCTGTTTCCTCTCTAAATTTCAGGCATTTTCCAGGAACCAAAATATGGGAGGAAATGAACAATTACCAATGCAAGAGTGCTGATGCCGGAGTACGGTCCCGGGGTGGCGTCATCGGGAAGCTTTAGCCTTGGGGATCGAACAAGAAGACTAGAAGAGAGCTTCCGGTAATTTAAATATCACAAACCCTAGATTTGACTCCTAGTGAGAGAAAGAGAGAGTCAAGACCATTGTTATGTTACGATCTCTATATATCTTCCAAGCGTTTTAATTCAGTGCAGTCGAAAGTAGGATGGAACAATCTAAACTGTCAGTAAACGACGTCGTATCGACGTGTTAATAGAACCTTCATTTTAAACACACCGTTTCTTATTAAATATTTAAATTAAAAGACATAGAAGCCTTGTAATTTAAGAAATCATAGAAAATTCCTGAATTTTAAAATTTTAAAATATATTTTAATTTTACAATTTAGATTTTATTTTATTTTAAAAAAAAAAAAACATACATAATATAAATATTAGATATGAATTAATCATATATCACTAATATGATAACTCATAGGAATGCCAATAAGTCACGATAGGTTGGCTGGATTTTTTTATAAAAAATTTATAAAATGATTTCATTTTGTTATTCCAATTGAGCTGTAAGATGACTTAATTTTAACCTATAGTTTAATCAACCAGAGTCAAAATCGAGGTCAAACAGTGAAATTTAAAATTGACATCCTTTAATATCTCAAATCATATTAAATTTAATTTAAATAAATTAAATTAATAATTTAAATTAATATTTCTAATAACTCAAATGATATTTTTAGTCGTGTTATGTGTTCTAACATAATATATAATTAAAATATTAAAGTGATAATTATAAATTTAATTTTATATATAACTCACTCTTTTCTTCTTCTTTTTTATCCAAATCCAATCTCCAATAAAAGCTAAGATTTAACCGTATTAATTACTTGTGTTCATACAACTTTTAAGCTCTATTTTTTCCAACACTATTGTGTTTTCTTTTGACTTATGTATGAACTTTCACACTTGGATGGCTTTTTGTTTGGAACCTTATCTTTCTTACAAGATCAGTCAAATGATTCTTTCCAAGTGGTTTTAAGGATGTTTGCTCGTGAAATGCATCAGCTTTTGGTGGCAGACATTGAAAGATGCCTGCATATAAAGTACACGATTCGAATTTAGCACGAAACGATAATATATCGGGTTGAATTTGAGATTTTTTTAATTCACAAACAACACGAAAATTTTAAATTTTAATCAAATTTTGAATAAGTTTGAATTATTTAAACGAGTTTGGATTGAAGTTGATTTTTTAATCAAATAAAACAATAATTAAAAAAAGGTATGTTTGTTTGTAATTGACACAAATGATAATAAATCAGGTTGAATTCGGGAAGGATTTTTTATTCACAAATAACAAGAAAATTTAAAATTGTAATAATAAGTTTGACATTATTAACCTTTTAAATACAAAATATTATTTTATTATATTTAATTAAAATATAATTTTAATTTTAATTATTCGACCCATTTTAAGTTTGAATTGAACTTAGTATTTTTATTAAAAGAAACAAAAACTCGAAATTTCTATTTTAATATTATTCAAGTCTTGATTAAAATGAATTTTAATTTATTAACATCGAGTTAAATTGGATATAACTTTTTGTCAACTTTTATATCAAGTAGTTATTAGATAAAATATAATAAAATTGAATTAATATAATTTACTTTAAATAAAATTTACTATTTAGTAGTGATAATCATTTAAATATCATTAACTACCCATCATTTTTATAATTAAGCCTCGTAACCATAAATTGTGATGTTAGGAGCAAATTGTTAAATATGTCAATGCTTCTTTTTCATGTCAATCTTAAATTTGGTTCAAAATTTTTAAAATAAAATTGAGTTTAATTTAAAATTAGACTTAAGATTTCGTTCAAATTTTAAAATTTAATTTCAGTTTAGTTTAAATTTAATATATTAATTTCAACTCAAATTGGATATTTAGACTACAATAAGTTCTTGAGTTGCTTCAAGTAGTTTTCAACTAAATTATATATAAAACAATTAAATTATTGTTAAAAATTATTAAATTTTAAGTATTTTATATTTCAATTTGAATTATTTTAAAATTAATAACTAAAATTTTAATTAACTAAATTTTAAATCTTCTCAACATGGACTCTGTCAAACTTTTGACTTTATGTGATCTTTAATGTACTTTAAAGTCTTTGGATTTGTTGGCTAAAGTTGGAAAGTTCTTTTGGCATTGATGCTTTAGAAAATTATTAATTAGGGTTTAATAAATTCAAATAATTTCTTTTGGATATTAAAGAGAGATCAGATTAGAAAGCTAACAGACCAATAAGATTCATGGGTTGAGATAATATATGTAACCAGAATGTAACTCAATCATATAGCTTTCACATGGACCAAATCTCCTAAAACCTAGAGCCAGTTTCTTATAAAGACTTCTGAGTCTTCTCTTGACTGAAGCTTCATTGTGTTTAGCTTCTTCTCTAACCTCAAAAGCTTCAATCTATCTCTCATACTCACTTCAATGGTCGCCACAAGCCCCAATTTTTCTGCACTCTCTAAACCTTCGTTTTCTTTAAATTCAAGTGCAAAGAGGCCCCAGAAAGCTCCAGTCTTTCTTCTCCCAAAAACCCTGCTTAAACCCTCTGGTTTCAGTCAAAGACACGATCTTTATCATACCCAGAAAGCTCAGGTCCCTTTCTGTTCACAAAATCCTATAGCTGGTCATCTCTCTGCAAATGAGCAACACCCAGATGATCATTCTTTAAGTTCTTATTTTGATGATGACGATAAGCCCCGTGAAGAGTGTGGTGTTGTGGGTATATATGGTGACCCTGAAGCCTCTCGTCTTTGCTATTTAGCCCTTCATGCTTTACAACACCGAGGTCAAGAAGGAGCTGGCATTGTTGCTGTCAACAACAAGGTTCATCATTCTTTTACTGGTGTTGGGTTAGTTTCTGAAGTGTTTAATGAGTCTAAGCTCGATAAATTACCAGGCGATTTAGCTATTGCCTATTGGTCATGTCAGATATTCCACTGCAGGGGCTTCAATGCTTAAGAATGTGCAACCTTTTGTTGCTGGCTACAGGTTTGGATTTGTTGGGGTTGCTCATAATGGAAATTTAGTAAATTATAGGAAGTTGAGGGTTATGCTTGAGGATAGTGGCTCAATTTTTAACACTAGTTCTGATACTGAGGTTGTTTTACATTTGATAGCTATTTCAAAGGCTAGGCCTTTCTTTTTGAGAATTGTTGAGGCATGTGAGAAGCTTCAAGGTGCATATTCTATGGTGTTTGTGACAGAGGACAAGTTGGTTGCAGTAAGAGATCCTTTTGGGTTTAGGCCTTTGGTTATGGGTAGGAGGAGAAATAATGGAGCTATTGTGTTCGCATCTGAGACTTGTGCTCTGGATTTGATTGATGCTGAATATGAGAGAGAGGTTAATCCTGGAGAGGTTCTTGTGGTTGACAAAGATGGGATTCAGTCACTTTGCTTGATCCCCCATCCTCAACCAAAACAATGCATATTCGAGCATATTTACTTTGCTCAACCCAATTCGGTTGTGTTTGGTCGCTCAGTTTACGAATCCAGGAGCATTTTTGGCGAAATACTTGCCACCGTGGCTCCTGTTGAATGTGATGTAGTAATTGCTGTACCAGATTCTGGGGTGGTGGCTGCACTTGGTTATGCTGCTAAAGCAGGAGTTCCATTTCAACAAGGGCTGATAAGGTCACACTATGTGGGGAGAACTTTTATCGAGCCTTCACAAAAGATCAGGGATTTCGGCGTGAAGCTTAAGCTCTCACCGGTAAAAGGTGTATTGAAAGGAAAGAGAATTGTGGTTGTGGATGATTCTATTGTAAGAGGAACTACCTCTTCCAAAATTGTTAGATTGCTTAAGGAGGCTGGTGCCAAAGAGGTTCACATGAGAATTGCTAGCCCTCCAATGATTGCTTCTTGTTATTATGGGGTAGATACTCCTAGTTCTGAGGAACTGATATCTAACAGAATGAGTGTTGAAGAGATTAGACACTTCATTGGTTGTGATTCTCTAGCCTTTCTACCTTTTGATAGCTTGAAAAACTTATTAGGGAAAGATTCTGATAGTTTCTGCTATGCCTGCTTCTCTGGAAATTATCCAGTTAAGCCTACTGAACAGAAGGTGAAAAGGGTTGGTGATTTTCTGGATGATGGTCTTTATGGAAGCATTGATTCAATTGATGGAGGATGGGTTCAAGGTCCTCAAACCGAGAACATGGAGAATAAAGTTCAAGAACCGCAAATTCAGAACGTATAGCAAGTTGCTCTATAGCCTACAATGGCTCAGTTTCTCCTCATCAACATGTCACTTATTCAGTAATCTAACAAACACATTATACACCTGTGTTTCCAGTGAGTAATATTAATATAGGCCTCTTCTATGAGATTTAAGATAAGTTTCCAAAAATCAAGAACCGAGCTGTCTTGTAACTTAAAGCACTCTTCTAGTCTTCTTTTTCTCATTTTCTTTCTCTAATTACTTGCAACAGATGACAATGTATGAACTTTCACTATCTAGTTCCTCTCTCAAACATGGACTTTTATATACTGAAGTGGACGAAAGTCTTACGAAATTTTCTTATTCGGTACCAATTTTTTTGCCAGTTCGCAACGGTATTTGTAAGAATGTTAATGGGCCAACCAAACCGGTGGCAAATCGGACCGGTAGCCCATAGTCCCGTCGTCTTGGACAATGTCGTTTTGATATAATTAACCCACATTAGACGACAGACATTACATGTTTCTAGTTGAAATACAAAGAAACAGAATCAGATTGATCCATAAACGTCTTCAGGAAACATGATGTCGCAACAGATTGTTCTGATTATGTATTAAATTATCTACCAAAACAAATATAGTTTACTCATATATATGTTGAAGTCTGTATCACTTTAAAGAAGTTTCAGGTTGGACACTTGAAAACACATGAATGAATGCATTGTAGACACAAATATGAATCTTGAGAATATGCTAAACATGATTTAGATGAAACAATAGCCATGGCATTTTTTTCCCAGGCTATTGATTCGACTCCGTTTTCGAGTTTCCAGTGCTATTCTGCGGCTGCTGCTGCTGCGGCTGCTGTTGCAATTGATGCATGTTCTGCTGCTGTTGCTGCAATTGCTGCATGTTGAGTTGAGAATATTGTGGCTGCTGTAGCTGAAACATCTGGGGAGGGTTGATGGAGAGTTGCTGAACCATACCCTTAGTTGGGTCAGAATCCCCACGGAGCTCTGCAGTAGCAAGCTTCAATCGTCTAACCTCCGTCGTTAATGCCTCGTTTAGAGCTGTAAAAATTCAAACACAATCACAGGTGGGTCGACCAAGTAAGCTTGGTTTTAAAAAGGCAGAAACAGCAATGCATGACAATACAAGTTCAATTCCCCATTCCACCATAACTATTCTCCAGGAACACAGCAATAATATCAACTACAACAGAACTCTAATGAATCAACAACATATGCCATTTTCCCACAAGGACTGGACGTATCATCATCAAGTAGGTGAGTGATTCAATTATGGGAAAGTGTGTTAACTATTAAACTCTCTTGATCAAGTAGGTAGGTATTTTTGAAGCAATGATAATCTGAAGCAATAACATCTTAGGATAATGACATAATAACTGGAATTTAGCATGAGAAACTGTCTTTGTGAAGCAGACAAAGATAACGAAATTGAAGACTGATGGACACATATGGAAACAATGCCTAATTGTGCACAAAGAAGGATATATCTTGAAGTCATAATCAACGGCAGTGAATCCAGGACCTAGACTTGACGTGATATCAAAGTAGGTAGAAATTTAGGCACCAGGTGATGATGGGTTTCAGCCATTGCAGATAAGAGATCCCAGCCAATTGCAATGAATGATCTATTAAAAAGGATAATTAAATGGAAGGAATTGCAGATATACCATCTCGGAGCTGAGCCTGTTGCTCCATGGCTTGGAGGCGAAATTTCAATTCATTATTCTGATTTGTAAGACCAACAGAATCTCTCTGCCCATAACATGATAGAAAGCACCTAAATAAGTTAGAAACAAACTAAACACTGCATGTTTACTGAAAAAAGTTCAGAAACCTAAGTTGGCACCTGCAGAAGAGTAAGCTGTGCAGATAATGTCGTAGCCTCAGTCTGCAGGGTCTGAACTTTGTGCTCCAACTCTGAAATGTATCTCATTTTCCTTTCTTTGGATCGTGCAGCTGATTGACGATTTGCCAGAATCCTAAATGAGCAATAAAATAAGGAATAAAGAAATGTAGATGTAAGCCCATATAAGATTCATTGTAATAACTATATTGAATCAACAGGGACAGGAAATATTACCTCTTTGCACGTTTCGGGTCAGTTAAAGCAATCTCGGCCAGTTTCTCATTTGCCATAATTTTCTTCAGTTCAGGACCAGTAAATTCTCCATTTCCAAACTCTAAGCTAAAGGTATTCCCATCAATGGATTTGCTGGGTGACAGTTGACCAGGACAATTACCCGGAGAAGGTGGAAGCTTTGGTGACTCATCACCAAAATTGAGCTTGCCCATGAAACTATCCATGGAAACACTTCTTAAGTGTCTGGTGGTTGATGCGATATCTCCACTGGCAGTCCTTTTGGTCCCTTCCCTCTTCTCCATGGAAGAACTTGATCCACCTTTTGGCATACTACTTCCACTTTCATTCACACTGCTTTCAGCTTCATTATCACTGCTACCACCTCCATTTGTCTTCGTTCCACTAGCTCTACTATCCAAATCCTCACGGTTCTCGTTACCGTTCTTATCATCAGTTCCCGATGAATTCAATGCATCAATGTTGTCCAAATTCATATAAGTCGAAATAAAATCGTCCACAACTTCTCCTTCAGATCTCCTCTCACCCATCCCCTCCGCACTACTATCAACACCTCCATCTAATTCCCTCTTTACCAACTGAGCTGGCTGCTTAGCCACACCAGAAGTCTCTCTGCCAGATACCGATCGCTCCAAGCCACCACCTGGACTCCTCAAAGGAATAAGAGGTGGCGAAGACTGCATCACATTAGTAAACCCAAAAGGAATATCACTACTAGACCTTCTATGAGCTTTACGAGGAGGTAAACCCTCACCAAACCTCATAGTATTGCATCTACCAAAAGGCGAGGGTGGCAACATTGAATGAGAACTTGCGTCTCTATCCTCCATAGACACATCCATGGACATGGACTCCGAAGCAGTAGATGAAGAAGAGTCCCTGAAAGTTGCAGGGCTTAAAGGTGGCAACGAGTCAAGAGAGAAGAAAGCTGATGGTTGAGACAAGGATCGCGAATGGGTCGGGGCCGGACCAAAATTCTGTGAACCCATTGGTTGATTCACCGGCCGAGACACCGGGATCTGAGAATACGGCGAAATGGGTGGGATCTGGCTAGGGTGTGACGGTGGTATCCCCGTTCTTTTCCCTGTTTCAGCACCAAAACTCTGACCAAAATGTCTTGCACCCATTTGAGCTTGACTCAACTGCGGGATATCGAGTTGATTCATCAATGAAAATGGCTGCTTTGGAATGCCAGACGATGACTGCGTAGTACCGAACGACGACTGAATCCTTTGCATAACTTCACCATTAGCTTCTTTAGTATCACCCATTCCACAACTATAAACCGCAATTCAAACTCAACCCACCTCACCTTTCACAAAAATCCAATCAACAAATCAGATTAAACAAAAAACCCTCCACAACTAGCAAACAAACCCAACAAAAAGAAATGAGCATAAAGGAACATAAACGAAGAAAAGCAAGCATCTTTCACCATTGAAAAACCAAAGACAACATTTTACTTTAAACATACCGGTAATTTCAAACAAATGGTCGTCCTCCAAACCAACTTGGCATTTGATGCTTCACTTCAATCCCTCCTCACCCCACTTTTAACTTTACCAATCTGAGACGGAAATGGCAAGACGAAGCTGAAGCAGAAGTACCCATCAAGACCAAACATCCTCTTTACATCATCAAGTCCAAGTGTTTACTGTGTTCAAGTGTAAGAACACGAACTATGCGTCGCTCTCTCACTAACTAGAATCTCTCCCTCTACGTCTCTTCTCTGTGTGTCTTTCCTATTCCTACGAGGACACGGATTTCACGACATTGGTGATGGACGTGTGATATTAAATAAGAAAATGGCATTTGAATTTGCATTTCGATCTCATTTCAATTTCATTCCGACCTCATTTGGGTGTCTCGCCCTTTGTTCCCGCAACTTATTTAGGCTTAAGTCTATTTTTATATATACATATATAATATATGCATGTGTGACAAAAGTAAGAATCGAAAAAAAATTAATTTTATTGTTATTTATAATATAATATTATATTTTAGTAATAATAATATTCTAAATTGAAATAAAGTTAAATATTTAATAACTTCTAATATTATAAATAATTAATTTGTACCTACTGAATATTAGTGTAATTTTAAAATAATTAATTTAAATTAAAGATAAATTTTTATTTTAAATATTCAATACATTTTAAATAAATTATTATCAATGTTTCTATTACCTTTTTATGCAATATATATTAAAAGTATTATTTTATAATATAAAATGATATTAAAATAATTTTTATGTAAAATATTGAAATACTAATTACACTTTTAATATATATGTGAATCATTCGAATATATATATTAACATTATTACTTCAAAAATAACATTATTTTTTACATTTTTAAAAAAATTATAAAATGAGCTAGGCCACAGGCCATCTTAACCCATGATTGGGCTCGACCCGGCCCGTTAACAATCATTGTGTGTAGTTGAGAAGAGTATATATATATATATATATATATATATATATATTCATAAAATATTTGCATAATTTACGGCTTTTATTCCTCTTTTCTTTTTTTTTCAAAACTCACGCTCTTGCCCATTCGTGAGTGTCAATCTGTCTTACTTTCTTCCACCTTTTGGATGAATGTCAACTTGTTACTTTTTATCTCTCTACAATCTTTTTCTATTGTCAATTAATTTTAAAAGAAAAGGCCATATTTTCTTTTCACACTAATCATTATTAAAAGCAATTTAATGTTGATGCCAATCATCCATTTATTATATATTTTATTACATGAAATTTTATTTATAATTGAAAATAATTAATAGATATATTTTTAAATGTTTACTTATGAATAGTTTTGTTATATCTATAACGAAATTTTATTTATACATATGTTGAGTTTAAAGTGTTTTATATTATTTAATTACTTAATAATTAAGTATTATAGAATATTTGTACAACATGAGCTTTTATAAAAAAATAATACAAATGGCTATTAGGGAAACGAGTTAGGGATATTAAATTTAGCCCGGCCCAGCCTGTAATCCGACTGTTACTTTAAAAATGACGTTATTTTTTATATTTTTCTTTAGAAGAATATATGACAAGTTGGGTCCGTCAGGCCATGAGCAGGGCCACGGGCACCCTAGCCCTTTGTCAGGTCGGGCAGGTGGCTTAACATTCCTAAATCGAGTGTATTTATGCATAAAATCTTGAATAAGAGTTAAACATCTAGTATTGTCCTAATATTGCAAATCCTTAACTAAACTATACAATTTCCCAACTTTGATGCTCTTCTTGTCTGAATAAACTAAAATAATATTCCATAATTTAGTCTAAATGTGGATTAGCGTATTAAACTTGTGGCCAAAAAAATTGAAAAAAGAAAAAAGAGAAACCATTTAAAATAATTACATTAATTTTACTTTTAATTTGATTCTATAAGATTAAAATATCACTTTGGTCTATTATAAACAACATCTTTATCATGTAGGAGTAAGATTATGTACTATTGAAACTTTTCAAAATTTGCATTTCAGCGAGACTCTCGTTGGAATTTGCTATCGATGTTATTGTTGAAAACTAAAATATCACTTTAATATGATTGTCTTTGTTATTATTCTTACCTTGATTTACAAGTTTCATCCAAAGTGATCCTTTGAAGCTCTCAACGCCAATAGAATCAACAACTTGTGCAAAGGGTTCATCACTTTAAAAGTAAATTGTAACCTTAAAGAAGACTTGATTCCATTTTCCAAGTTTTTTAGTCTCATTTTGTGACCAAGTTGTTCCTTAATTCTTGGCCCAAATTATGACTCTTATTTGTATGATCAAGTACACATGAAAGTTGAAAAATCATACCTTATTATACCTTTAGTTGACTTGTTCACAAAAAAATATAATTAATCATAAATTTCTCAAAATGGACAACTATCCTTTGTTTAAAACTTAAAAAACTCCACAATTCCACTAAAAACCCTAATTAATTAATGTAAGAAACTTAGCATAAAATTTGCAATCACCCTTTATTTGAACCTTAGAGAAAAGCATAATTCCACTAAAAAGAACACAAATTCAAATCATTGATTGATCTTTTTTTTAAGGAAGGAATCCGCAATTGTTATCATTTAGATGCGCACTGAATAAACTTTTGGATTGACGTAATAAAATTAATTAATGTAACAAACTTAGCATAAAATTTACAATTATACTTGATTTAAAACTCAGACAAAAACATAGTTCCTCTAAACAAACACAAACACAAATCATTAAGTGGTTAAATTAATTAATGTAAATAAAGTTAGCAAAAAAAATTCAATTACCCTTTGCTTGAAACTTAGAGAAAAGCCAATTCTACTCAAAGGAATAGAACACAAAAATCATTAACTGGTAAAGTTAATTAATACAAGAAACCTAATGAAGAAAACACAAAATTTACAATTACCCTTTATTTGAAACTTAGAGAAAAGCATGATTCCACTAAGAAGAAACACAATCACAAATCATTAAGTGGTCAAATTAATCAATGTAAGAAACTTAATAAAGCTAAAAAAAAAGTTACATTTGGTTTTGAATTGTAGAATTTGATCATATCAATGTGTTCTTGCATCAAACTCGTAGAAAACAACATCATTGTCTCATGCTCTTGTTATGTTTATATTTCATACAGTGAAGTTGCCTTCTCGAAAGCTACACAAACAAAAGAGCCTTGAGATTTGGTTCTTGACGTGTCTCAATTCCAAGCAACAGGCGGTTTGTCTTTGATCATGACATTGAAGAGATGTCATGTCACCTTATGCATGGCCGTACAAGATAATGTGATATTCCAAAGCTGAAAAGCAGGAAGGAGGACAAAAGCAAGAGAAGCCATAGGTGGACGATGAAAGCTAAATCAACCCTTCTTGTTCGTA
The DNA here is from genome assembly GCA_029891385.1 of Erythroxylum novogranatense. Lineage (NCBI taxonomy): Eukaryota > Viridiplantae > Streptophyta > Magnoliopsida > Malpighiales > Erythroxylaceae > Erythroxylum > Erythroxylum novogranatense. The sequence continues at coordinate 111,362,312 of CM057227.1, read as the reverse complement.
TCCTCAGAAATGGCTCCCAAGTTCTCAGGGTAAGGACAAAAGCAGGTATAGTGGCACTATCGGATAGTCAAATAGGATTCTTTTATAGTCAGTATCCAATATTTCAAATTTGATATTCATACTATTTAATCGTTGATACTATACTTTTAAGATTTAAATACTGAATTATATTTAAAAAGTTTGAGTTGTATTAATCGTATCGGTGAATACATTGATTACTAAAAAATATTGAATTAAATTTATAAATTAAGAATATTTAAAGGATTAAATTACAAAAAATAATTATTTTTGAAATAGTTATTATGTTAAATTTTATGTTTTGTTAATTTTAATAACAAAAATGTGGAGTTAAAATTTAAAATATTTTCAATTATAATCATAATATCATACTAAATTATAGTAAATAATTCAATATGTGTATATGGATTGTTTGAACAATTTTATTATTTTTCAATTTATTTTAATATTATTTTGAATAAATTTAAATTATTATAACATGTGAAATAATTTTAATTTTTATTTTATTTATAATCTAATTTTATTATTAAATAAATAAGATATTTAATACTAATTATTAGTATAAATTAAAAATATTTAATACCTTAAAAACTATTCAAAATAATACCCCGTATTTATTATTATGATTATTATTATTATTATTATTATTCTTTGAGTTTCTTATTAAATTCAGTTTTATCATTATCATCATCATTATCATTATTATTATTATTATTATTATTATTTTGTATTTTGTATCTTTATTATTTGTATAAAGTATTTTTTTTTTATTATTATTATTATTATTATTATTATTATTATTATTATTATTATTATTATTATTATTATTTGTGTTTTATTATTCTTATTTTCTTTTACTTATTTATTACGTTAATCTGCATCATTATTTTTTTGTCACGTCTGCATGTGAATTTATCGAAATAACCTCTCTATTATATAAGAGTAAGGTTATGTACTATCAAATCTACTGAAAAACAGCATCTCTATTATATAAATGTAAGGTTATGTACTGTCAGACCTTCCCAAACTCTGCTTCAATGCGAGACTTTAGAGTGACTGTAATGATGATGAGCTAGTATTGATTATTATTAATATCAAAACTAACACTAATTTCAATACGAAATTCACGACGTTATACATTCTTACCATGCAAATTGCAAAGTGTTCCTAAAACTTGGAAATCTCCGAAACCCTGAGTTGTATCGTCTAAGAATACTTACGTGGTAAACATGTTTATGGACCAAATCAACGCGTGGTTCACGTTGTCGTGCTTTTAGCTTTGATTTGGTAAGTTTCTTATCTTGGACTGCTCTTTCCTTACATGCAAAATTTTGGAATTGGGCATACTTTTAACCGAAATTTTAACTGTAAAAATTTTAAACTGATTAATTTTTTTTAAAATTTTTTAACTCTTCGGTTGGTTTAACAATAAAAATTTTAAACTGATTTTTTTTGTTTAATTTTTCACTATCCAATTCGATTTAGCATAATAATTTTGTTGTTAAAATCGATTGATTTATTAATTAACTATAATTTTTTATAAGCTAATTAGTTTTACATAAATCAAGTTAAACCAATAAAACAAGAAGTTTAAGTTTTAAAGGTCTAATTTGTAGTAGATCGTCATAAGATCAATTAATAATTAAATAAAGTTAAAGAATTTAAAATATGATTGAAAATTTTGAAATTTAATTAAAAACGAGATTATTAAATGAAAATTAATTGATTTATTTTAGTTTATAAGAATTTATTAATCAATAAAAATCAGTTGATTAATTAATTAACCGATCGATTTTAATAACAAAATTATTAAAATAAATTGAAGGAAAAGTTAAAAACAAAACTAAAAACTCGCCCAGTTCAGGATTTGTTGATTGTACCGATTAAACCAATTGATTGAAATCAAGAGAAAATAACCAATTAATTTGTACCTTTTCTCTTTTATGGTTGAAGAGGAACAAATGAGATTCACAAATGGGTCACTTTCAAAAATTATAGATTCAATGTCATGTCAAAAATAAAAAAAGGACCTCACAAAAATAAAGTTAAGATTTTTTAATTAAAAAATGGACAGCATGATTTAAATGAGTATTTTGTCAACCTTTTTTTTTCCCCTTGAAATTGAGAAATCTGTAGTCGCTCTCTTTTATAAACGTACTGAATAAACATTCCGATTAACACAATAGCTTATAAATTACGCTAACTAGATACTTCACATTAGGTAAGTTCTATACGACAGGTTCAATCAAAAGAGCGTAAATAAAAAAAATTGAACATAATTTTTTTTTGACCCTATTCTCCTCCACACCACTAATTAGGGGACTTATTTTTATGAGATATTTTGATATGTTCTATTATTTTTGAATTATTTATGATATTAATATTAATTTTAGGTCTAAAGTGAAATAATTAACTCTTCCTCTAAATTTGATGTTTTGATAAGCCAAAGAGAACCTAACGAATGAACAAAAAACATTTTATTAAAAATATATAAATTGGTATTTATGGCAATCACATTATACAATTTACAATAATTCTAATAATTTTAAAGGGTACATAATAATTCATAAAATATATATGTTAATTAGATTACTCGATAGCTTAAAATATGAAAAAAGTCTTATTATTTTTTAATATAGTCGGTACGTGAAAATTAAAGTTGATAATACTTCAAATTTTAATTTCAGTTTAATTTGAAAATTTTCTATTTAATTTAATATTTTATTAAAGTTAAATTAAGTATCTCAAATTATAAATAATTCTAAAACTACTTAACTAAACATGAATTATCTAACTTTATGGTTAGTTTTAAATCTTTAGTTCGATTTATTTTAATAACTTTTATTATTCTTAAAGACTGATTAGTTTATTAATTAATCGACCAATTCTTGTAAATTAATAAATTCTTATAAATTAAAATTAATTAATTAATTATATTTAACAATTACTTTTAAATTAAATTTCAAATGTTTTAATAGATAAATCAATTTCTTTCAATTATATTTCAAATTTAGCTCTCTAGAGAGAGGTCAAGTTGATGAAGTAGGGAGGCATGGAGCTAAAAGGTCCCGTATTTGATTATTCTTATTTATATTTTTTGATCGAACCTATCATGTAAGGCTTGTTTAGTACAAAATACTTGATTGATGTAATTTATAAATTATTGTGTCAATTTAAAATTTTTTTCAATGCACGTCTAAAAGATAACAACAGTAAATTTCTCTGTAAAAAAAAATCAAATTCGTTAATTTTATTCCATTTTTAAACCATTTCAAACGTTAATTCCATTCGCACTTGAATACCCATTATACCCTTTTCTAGATAACCTTCTAACTAATCCTTCGTCGGAAAGGGAATAATCATATGCTTTACAAATATAATAAAAAAATATTTTTGATTTCCGTTAATCGGGGCCCACTCACCGGATTTGACGGTGTGAATTGCACGTGGCTTCGCAAAGACCATAAAATGACGTGTCTGTTGTTGACCAACAAAAGTGGTCCCCACGAGGGACACGTGTTGAAAAACGTACTGCCTGTAACCTTTTCACCACACGTGGTGCCTTAATGTTTCTTCAAAGAAAAAGAGTAAACCTTATCCACTGATAATACACCACCTGTCAATCTGAACCGTGAAAATGACAGGTATGTCCCGCTAATATTTTCTTACTTTTGTCTGAATCCCCCACAAAGTTAGGCGCAACTCAATAAATGTGAAAAGTCCAACCGACATCGTTTTGCTCTTAGCCTCTCAGCTTAAATGAAATCACTTGTTCTTAACTATTCTAACTCTGTTTCAATTCATCTCATCTATACATTTATATAATATCACATCCCGACCTCAAATATGCTAATCAATATATAAGCTTTTTTGTAATCCAATCTAACTTTAAACTGTTCAAATTTGTTAATAAAGAAAATTATTTTGTTATTAAATAGATTGATTAAACTTTGGTTAGAAGGCCAACCCGGGCCCATTTCCATCCATATAGGCAGGCCGTGGATTCGTCACATGTCAAAGTACTAGATTGATAGATCACGTCTGCCTTGGGCCTTGGTGGGTTACTCGGATTGATACATGTAACTTAATTTGTGCCATCAACGTCTGCATTTGAAATAATTTTTAATAAAATTAAAAATAATTTTTGAAATAATTATTTTTAATAAAATTAAAAATATAAAATAACGTTATTTACTCAAAGCCAAACTCTTTTCAATAAAACGAAAATTTTTTTGTTTAAAATACTTAAGTCTCGAGTTAATTTGAACCTAAATTTAACCAATAAACTGATTCATTAAAAATAACTACATTTAAACACATGGCTAAAAATTGTTATCCCTACCACTGGTTGCTCAACTCACCAGTCTGCATCACTATCCTGGGCAGTCAATTGACACGCTTGGATCTAACCCGACTCATCCTTAAATACAAACAAAACTTCAATTTTTCAATTCTCAGGGTAACTAACATAGGAAGGAGGAGAAAATATTGTAGCTTTATCTAATGCCAGAATTAATTTATCTAATGCCAGAATTAAGTATAATCTCAGAAGTGCTTAAGGTTGAAATAATCATTAGAAAAATGCATGGCAACTTCAAGGAAAGTGATCGTCCAAAGATGGTCACAGTTCGTATCATCTCTTTCTGGAAATTCAAATAGTTCGTGAAACTTGGTCAATGTCTTCCAGTACCTGCAGTTCTTGAAGCTGAAACTTAAGAAAAATGCCTGATCAAGTTCTTCCAGTACGTGCAGATCCAATAGCATTACTTGTCTGGAGGAGCTGCTTCTTGGTTCATATTTAGCATGATAATCGAAGTGAAGCGAAAAATGAAGAAACAAGACTTATGAAAGGTACAGGAGGTAAAGGTACTAGTATCCCTGCAAGCTTGTAAATTTATGGGTTTCAAAGATTGGTTGCCTGGATATCTACCTTATCGTTCATCATCCTCAAAGTGGGGCTAATCAATCAAAATCATTGAAAATAGAACCAACATTGAGTATCAACAGAGATTACCTAGGACCGGAGATTGAACATTGCACGCACGGTGCCAAGGTTGAATGGCCTGTCTTGGACATCCAAGTCTTGGCACCCTAGAAACTCCAGCAGATTACGAAACCCTTTTCATCGAGACCACGAACTAAAACAAATTACAACAGCCTAATTCTAACTAAAGGAGCCCCTATCAAGAAGCCCCATGATTTCCTACAGAGTAGTTTCTGACATGGTTGCTAAATATGACAAACTTTCTGGTAAACTGAGCTCAACAAGGGAAAGCAACTACTTGATGGTGATGTAGCGATTAGTCCCATGTCTGGCCCAGAAGTCCTTCAGATCAACAGGGAGTGATAGATCTTGGCCTTCAGATGAAAGCCGACTAAGTAATTTTGCAAATACGCTGCCACTCATCTTCCTGCCACCAACTCGGGCATGGCGTTTATTTGGCATCTGTGGCAGTGGATATGAGGACAAGGTGGTAGTGCAACAAGAAGACTGCCATCCGCCATTGCCCCACTTGTAGCATTGCCGGGCAACTCCCGTGCATGAGCAAACAGGCACTGGCATGGTGGACTCATCAAAACTAACCAAGTTCAAGCCTGCATCCTGACTATCCCATTCAACCTTAATCTTTTTCCCATCAGAAGAACTTTGTCTATTCAAGTCCTCGCCCATTTTACTCACTTTCCGTGGTGATTTATTTGCCTTGAGGGAAGCTGTTTTATTTTCCTTTGATCGCTTTATCTGGCGTGACTTGCCAATTTCAGAAGTAGCTATAGTTAAGGGATAGGCATCCGTAATGTGCATTTCTCCCGCATTGGTAGCTTCAGCCATGTCGTTTGAAGAGTATACATTATGGGGAATTCGTTTCGATCCACGTTGATTTCCACCTCCCAAGGGAAAGTTCATTGCATTTTCTCGGTATTGAATTGCAGCTAAAGCATTGTCTCGCTCCATTAGGGCTTTGTCCCGCTCCGCAAGGGCTTTTTCACGTTGCTGGATAGCATCATCTCGGGCAGCCAAGGCCTCCTTTTTCTCAGCTAGGGCAAAATTCCGTTCTTCAAAGGCAGAATCCCTCTCAGCAAGGATGGCCATTATCTTCTTATTCATCACTAAGGCATTGGTTTGTTCCTTAATCTGATGCTGGGGCATCATATTCCACTGAAATCATACATATCTAGCTTAGACTCTACTCTGCATTACATAACTAACAGAAATTTAGATGGGTGTGGAGAAAACTCCTGCTTACCGGCGAGTGTGCCGCCTTATAATACTCCATCTTATATCTACCATTCTGGTGTTGTCCACCATCATCCATCTTATCCTTGCCACTGTCACAGAACCAAGGGCCTGGTTCATGCCACTGCTTAAATTCACATGTTTAAGGCCTTGGGCAGTAAGTAAATTTTCCACAGATAATATATCTTCTCGTTTTGGAAGAAACACAGAAACAAAGCTATTTTTTAATTCTTTCAAAAAATTCAAAGGATAGAAGTCTCCAGCAATCAAAAGACACAAGAAGATGGAGCTTTAAAAGATATCAAGTTACATCAAGCTTCAGTGAAGGAACAAAAGAACATAGAAATGAATACTTAATAAGCTAATTAGAAAGACCCAACAATAAAAAAATATATAACCAAAGTAGATTATGGAATTGTAAAATTTGAATAATAAATGAGAAGCACAATTCAAACGAAGCCCTAGAATAAGATAGAAAAGGGAAGAAAGAACAAGACATCAAGGGGCATGCAGAAAGTAAACACCATAATAACATTAGCTCATCCAATATAAGTTTGGCCACAAAAAATGAAACTATTACCAGCATTTACACTTTTCCACCTAAATTTGACAACAATGTCAAGAACCAATAAGCCAAGTTGAACTGGTAGACAAAATCGAAGTTCATTTCTGTCAGGCTTCTACTGTCCGCAGTGACAACTACATGATGGATTAATCACACATACAACTGCAATCACAATACTAGGCAACCATATTCATTAAAGTGACTCCAGTACTCAAGCCCACTGTCACTAGCATACCCTCTTAACTCATAAACAACAACTTGCCCATAGTCACTATGCTGTTTAATATCCATCTAGTGGCAGATAATTTGCAAGGATTAGAAGATTCAGAACTGATGAACTAAATAAAGGACATCAAGCAACCATCAAAGTCAAAACCTAGGCAACTGACTCAAGATCTAAAGAATGTAACAGCAGATTGATCATTATAAATTGCATAGAGCAACTTACTAGCCCAATTTTCCTAATCTGCTAGAATGCTGATATCTGTAGTTCATTATGAAATCTTGGAAGTTGAAGCTCTATTCAATACTGCAATGTCATCTATATCATCAAACATTACAGAGCCCAAAATAGAGTACTCTTAGCTCTTAGCTGATTGGTATATTTCCATTTAAAACCCTGTTTAACCTGATTCCACCAAATTAGAAACAAACCCAAAAAGACAAAATTGAAAGAGACGCAATTAGACACAAAACCCTAAAAAAGAAGTCCAATTTAATCAGTAAAGATAAAAGCTTTAAAAGTCAATTCACACACCTTAAATCTTAAGTGCTACACAACAAACATCCAAGTAACACAAGGCAGAAAATGTAAACAAGTTCTAAGTTCTAATTGTTTGAAGTTAGGGTTTAATGAGTTAACATTGAGGGCTGAAAGGATAACGCTTTGAGTATTTCCCATACCTTATGACAGATCGTACAAATGTTTGAAGCGACTTTATGTTGGTGATAGATTAGGAATGGATCTAGGAGACCGGCGTCGCTTTGGATCTGCTGTAGAGAGCTTTCTAGACTCGATCTGTTCTTCTTCTTCCTCTCTCTCTCTCCCCGGTTTTGATGCGTGTGAAAGTGAGAGAGAAACGAGTGGAAGTTAATCATTCAAGCAGCTTTTATAGCTGGTATGTGGGTCACTTTTCCGGGTCGACCCGAATACCTTTTTATTTCGAGGCGGGTACTCGACTATTGGATAGTGGGATTAATTACACTCGAATTTGAAAAAAAAACATAATCAATTATAAAAAATAAATCAGGCTGTCATTATGTGGAATTATATTTAATTAGACTTTAAATATTAAATATAAGGCCAAGGAAAATTACTTATTTGTGATTATAAGATCACACGTTTAAGTTACAGAAACAATCTCTTTGTAAAAGTATAAAAAAAAAGTTGTGTACATTATGACCTCTTAGATTCCCGCAAAAAAGAGAATTTTGTGTATTGAACACGTTAACTTTGACTTAAATTCTTATTTAAATATTTAAAATTATATGTAATTTTCTTGATATTTAATAAATTTGACTCTAGCTTAGCTCGTTATTATTTTTAATTTAATTTATTTTATGTATTAACTCTTTTATTAAATAAAACAAAATTAATTATGAAAATGGTTTAATGTAAGTAAAAGATATCTAACTTATATCCAATTCCATAGTTTAAGTTGAGATCTTTTATTGACATTAAACCATTTTCATAACCAATTTGTTTATATTTAATAAAAAGAAGTTATACATATAAAAAATTAATTAAAATAATAATGAGTTAAGCTAGAGTCAAATTTATTAGATATCAAGAAAATTACATACAAATTTAAATATTTAAATAAGAATTCAAGTCAAAGTTAACGTATTTAATACATAAAATTTTCCATTTTGCAGGAGTTTGGAAAGGGTCATAATGTACGCAACTTTCTCTTTATATTTTTACGAAGAAGTTATTCTTGTGACTTGAACATGCGATTTTATGATCACAAATAAATAATTATCCCTGACCTTATATTTAATTAAAGTCCAATTAAATATAATTCAACATATTGACAGTCTGATTTATTTGTTATAATTGATTATGTTTTTTTTTTCAAATTCGAGTGTAATTAATCACACTATCCAAACGTTATTGATTTCTGGTCAGTAGGACCGAATTGGGCTTAATTACGTTCCCATCTTTAAGCCCAACAATGTTAGTCGAGTACCCGCCTCAAAGTAAAAACGTATTCGGGTCGACCCGGAAAAATGACCCACATATCAACTATAAAAGCTGCTTGAATGATTAGCTTCCACTCGTTTATCCGTTTCACTTTCACACGCATCAAAACCGGGGAGAGAGAGAGAGAGAGGAGGAAGAAGAAGAAGAAGAACAGATCAAGTCTAGAAAGCTCTCTACAACAGATCCAAAACGACGCCGGTCTCCTAGATCCATTCCTAATCTATCAGTCATAAGGTATGGGAAAAACTCTTAAGCGTTATCCTTTCAGCCCTCAATGTTGTTACCTAAGGTTGTCGCCTTTTCATTTAAGATATCGAGTTCTTTTCAAACTTGAGTTTCACATCTTCTGTTTTATCTGCAAATTTGTTTTCTTTCGCTATTAAAGTTGAGTAGAATCAAGACGATCGGAAGCTTCCTTAAGAGCATTCAGCTTTCAGTTGCGACATTGGCGTAATTCCTGACATTTTCCTTTTTTTACTGTTTATTTGAGAATTTCTTTTTTTAGGGTATTTGGGTGGACTTGTTTGAAATGAATTAGCTGTCAAATTGATAATGTCTTGGTTGGGGAAGATATTGACTAAGATGCTCAATGGTGTGGATTGCGGACTTGCATGATCATATAGGTTGTGATTGTGTCTTAATCTTCTGTTTCACTTATTTTAAGGACAACCTTGCTGCTGATCATTTTCTATAACTAGACGCCAAACTTGTTTTCTTGTAATTCATTTTTTATGGACCGGATTAGTAGGTATTGATATCTTATTGATAAATATTTATAAATCTATGTTCATTTGTTGTATTATCAAGTCTATCTATCTATCTGTGTATTGACGATGTTTATTATACGATAAGCAATACGACTCTTAATTATAAAGTACATTTCCTCTATATAAAATATTTAAATGTGAATCAAAGAGTATTTCATAAAGATAAGTGATTGACCTTCTTACACAGGCAAACACTTCTAATATCTGTAGGATTGGGCAAGTTTAAATCTTATTATCCTTAATAATAAAAATAAAATGAAATTGTTTTAGATTGATTCAATGGTCATCATATATGTCTTAAGTTTCCATACGCAATTCTAAAAATATGAATTTTAAGATAGACTGGTGAATTTAGTTTAGACATTATGTATGTATGAATAAACATGTGTAAGGTATTTCATGAATAGAAGACACTTTAAATGAAAATGAGTTATTCCTATAACATGTGACTCTTACTATTAGTGTAAAATTGATTATGAAAATGGTTTAATGTAAGTAAAAGATCTCAACTTACATTGCGTGAGACCTTACAGATTATATCAGCCTTATAATATGACCCTCATAAGACTCATCTAATTATTAAGAATTAGATTTACCATTTGTTAATTTAGGTATTATAAAAGATTATATGTGATGCGATCCTATGGAATAATTCTAATAAAGTAAGTTAAATTTAATTGAAGAAAATTCAGAATAGATGAAGGTCATTTTAATTAATAACTCGCATCAAAATATATTTAAAATTAACTATTGAAATAATCGAATGCAATACAACATAATACAATAAATGAGATTAAAAGAATAAGGATAAGAGATATGACCTAAGGTATAATATACAAAATCCTTTTAACAATCAATTTATTGGTTTAGATTTCATATATTTTTATAGTAAATATAACTATTTTTCTGCACAAATCTCTTTCTCATATATAGTAAAGGTATATATCATAGAAACAAAGAAGTGAAACGGACCTCGTTAACATTTCAAGGCCCAACTCAAGTTGTTGTTTTGTACTGTACAATTCAATCTTCGTCGTCTCGATTCGACTATTAAAGTTTGGATCTCTTCAAAACACGAACGTGAAGAAAATAGGAGATCTTTATCAACTTTCCTGTACGATTATGAGTTTCTTGAATTTTCTCGGAAGCCGAACAGACCCTTCTGATTTTATTTTTAAATATTTTATTTCCAATTCCCTTCGTTGGAGTCAATATTTATAGCTGATCACATCCCCTGATTTTAAGGGCTAAATCCACAATTTTGTTTGTTTGTTTTCTTTGTTTCTTTGCATTGCAGAAATTGGGATCTTATAGGAAAAGTGAAATGGGGTTTCTAGTAACGACTCTGATTTTTGTGGTAACTGGGATTATCGCGTCGCTTTGTGCCAGAATCTGCTGCAATATGGGGCCTTCTACTAACTTGTACATCTATTTGCTTGCTGATTCTTTTCCACTTTGATGCTTGAAACTTTGTGGGAATTTTAGTATTTTGGTTGCTTCCTATGTTGATTTTAGGGAACCATGTCTTTCTATTTCTTTTGTTAAGATTAAATTGCATAAACCATCCGTTTGAGCGTTTCAGCATGGTAATGTATTGCATGATGGTGTGTGGATGCTAGTGAAACCGACTGGTTTGAATTGTATGATTTGAGTATCTTTGAACGGACGATGATAGGAAATGTGATTTTTTCAACCATGAATCTTGTGTTAAGCCAATCAGGGTACTATAGTCTCCAAGGATGGATTGATTTAATTTTTTGAAAGACGTGTCCATTGGCAATTCAGAAGTTTATCCTGTCTGAGAATGAATTGATTGCTTGATTACCTTTCTGTCAGCTACATATGGTTTTCCCTACTGTGATTTTCTTGTGTCCAATTCAAACATGGTTGGCTTACCATTTGCTAATTCACCTTTTAGGTTCTCAATCCAACGTTTGTCTGTCTAAGTGATGAATTTTGTATTCAGCCTCAGTTTAACTGTATGCATGTTGTTACTAGTCTTGTAAAATAACTTAAAGCTATCTCTTTGATTGAGAACCGAAATCAAAGAAGCCTAAATTTTTGCTTGAATCAGATGCTTCTTTTTTTTTTTTTTTCAGTGTCTTGAGGCCATGTGAGTGGTTGGAGAGAGAGATTTTGTTATATTTACTTGTGTAAAAGAAAGAATTTGTCCTTGCTTCAAGTTATGTTTCCATATTTAAGTGACTATTCCAATTTATGATCATCCTATCTTTTATGCTCTAAGTTTTAAAATATGGCTCCTTTCTTCTTTGTTGCAGGCTCCACTTAACATTGATTATAACAGCTACTGTCTGCTGTTGGATGATGTAAGTTTGCTTTCCATTTCCTTATGTAACTGTTTGGTTTTGTGTGTACTGAGATCTCATCAATTTGCAAGCTTCCAATTGGAGATATATTTGTGATGAAGTATATTCGAGCTTCCATAGTTTAGAAGAGAGGAGCTGATTAAAGAAAGTTATTACTTATTCAATTGATGTTGCATATCCAAAAGGAAAAAGCTGGTTTATGTATACATATTGTCTGTAATCTTTCTTGTTTTTATTTTTTGCTTTAAAAGATGGCTATTTGCTGAAATTCAAACTACTTTTGTCAATGGTAGTCCCTACAACTACGAGGATCGGAGAGCAAAATACCAGAAAACGTGATAATATGCAGTCTCCATATAAATATGTTAACATTATAGTAACTTATTTTTCTCTTGCTTGTTAGGTGGGCGATTGTGTATCTAGCACAGATGAAACCGCTGATAGTCCCGATTCTCAGTGAAGGGGAATGAAGTTACAAGATGGTCTACAGAAATATTCGAATTTTAGACTTGTGAATTGCTCTGTATCTTCTACCGACGAGTCTTTGTATTCTCTTCAATTTGAATGCTGCGATAGTGTTTCTTGGATGTTTCATTTCACTTGCTATTTATGAGTTCGCATTCCATTGAATTTGATACTTATCAGCATCGTTTGGAAGGTAGCATTTAATTGTGGTCTTGTTTGTATACCTGAGCATGATCCAATTCAAAACACAGGGGCGAAGTTATGAATGCTTGTGAAAACCCTGGACTTGGCAAGTTTCATTGTATATTGTATAGTTAAGACTTCATAACACAATGCATGTAGATTTATAAATATTTATCAATAAGATATCAATACTACATCATGAAATCTTGGAAGTTGAAGCTCTATTCAATACTGCAATGTCATCTATGTCATCAAACATTACAGAGCCCACAATAGAGTACTTTTAGCTAATTGGTATATTTCTGTTTAAAACCCTGTTTAATGTGTTCTCAGGTTCTTAGGGAAACAGTGGAACATGATCAAACCCAGAAATGATGTAACTGGATTCCACCAAATTAGAATCAAAACCAAAAAAACAAAATTGAAAGAGATACAATTAGACACAAAATCCTAAAAAAGAAGCCTAATTTAATAAAGATAAAAGCTTTACGCCTGTTTGGTTCACATAATAGAATAGGCAGGGAATAGAATAGTTATTCTTCATGATAGAAAAGATGAGAAATATAAAAGAATGTGTATTATTTTGTTTGGTTCACGGAATAGAATAGATTGAAAATTTCTATTCTAGTGTTTGATTTGAAAAATTAAACTTGGAATAAGAAAGTAATAAGTAATAAAAGATCAAAATGTCCTTATTATTATTATTATTATTGTTGTTGTTGTTGTTGTTGTTGTTATTATTATTATTAATGTTAATTTTATTTTTATTTTATTTTATTATTGTTGTTATTATTATTATTATTAACTTTATTATTATTATTTTATCATTATTAAATTTATTTATTTATTTATTATTATTATTATTAACTTTTAGATGGAGAAGAAGATCACAGATTTGTCGATTAACTAAAAATAGCTATCAGTTGATTTTACCTATTCTATAAAATCGAAGAATAGTTATTGATATAGAATGCGTACTATGTGTTTGTTTTAAACCAAACGTAGGTTTAATAATTACCGAAGAATACGTTAAAAATAGAATTCTTATTCTCTCGTACCAAACAAGCCGTAAGGATGTTGGCAAGTTAACACCGGCACCGGATACGAACGTGGAATATAAAATTGAAAGCATCATTCCACTACACTCGATAAGATGCCAACTGGGTCGATTTATTGGTACCAATAAGATTTTTTTAATCAAAACTACAGCCAAAACTAAAATGTAAACTTACAAGTTAGAATGTTAAGTGCAACTGTAGTTCTATTCTTCTGCAAAAATTGATGGGGCTAAAATTTTTTTCAATATTTTGACTTCTTAATGTAAATTATAGATTCTGGAAGTCTTTTAAGAAAAGAAATTAAGTTAATTATACAAAGAAAAGTTCTAACTTTATCTTTATTTGATTTATTAACTTTATGGTTAATTAAGAAATTTTATTACTTATATTTTAGCTTCAAAATTTTACTAATTTTATAATAACAATATTGCAAACACGACATAAAGTTGAGTATTCATTCAATTTTCACACAGCATTATATTAGTTTATGCATCACAGCTAATCGGTTTATTCTTAGTTTAGTGACAATTATTTAAAAGCATTTTTTATCATACATGTTTGGATGTGTATGATAAAGCTCATAAGATAACTATATATTGCAAATGAAATTTTAATAAGATTATAATTATTAGATTCATATTGCATTTATACATTATTTCTAAATTGTTCTTAGTTATTGTTCTATTAAGATGGACATTAATAGAACGTAAAAAAATAGCATACGTTATGTTTTTTCTTATGAAAGAAGTTGTTGATCTCATAGATTAAAGTATAAATATATTTAAATAAATTTGTGGGTGTTTGTTAGAGAACAAATTCACTACATAGGCCCAATATGAGAAATTCATTTGAAACATTACTTGTATGCTTATGAAAATTCTTGTTGTGATGATTGTATAAGTGATCATTTGACGTGAGGTTTTTAAAATTAGTGATCATTTGACTTGAGGTTTCTAAAATTATCTTGTATAGGGATTGATATATTTTGAAAATACTTATGACCTATTCAATCATTAATCGTTCAGTCGGAAGTTATTGGATGTAACATGAATTATATGAAGGTAGTTGAGTAATTAATATATGATTTATCATTCTAAAGTTATTCAGGAGAATGTTCTATCGTTTTCAGTTATTATTAATTCAGAAAATACTTAGCCAAGGTAAAATGATGTTTTATAAATAGTTTAAAATAAAATTGATTGAATCAATAGCTAATGACGAAAAACTAATATGATTGAACTCAAAATAGAGTAGAAATTAATTTCATACTTTAATAGTTAATATATTAAAAATTATCGATATATTTGTTAAAAGAGTACTCTTCTAATAAGAATTATAAGAAATTATATAAAATAGTTCTAAACAATCTAATAAAATTTAAGTGAAGATAGTCAATTTATTAGAATGTTAACAATTTGAGTAAGTATAAACATATATCAAATGTATCCAATTTAAGAAATTTGAAAGTAGATTAGCAATTAATTATTATGCTAAATATTTATATCTTAAAAATTGAGATAACCTTGACAATAAAATAAAAATGTTTTAATTTTAAAAGGCCTATAAAAAATAAATTTTGTATTTTCTTGAGATGATACGTATTTGCACATTGTAAATTTATCGAGGTTTATTTTATTTTATTCCAAATCTATAAAATGTTAGTAAATTACTATAGTCAAGCCTCCTTAATCTTGAGTTGAAACTTGGAAATATAATACCATATATATTTCACATTGGAAATATAATACCGTATATTTCTTTGATATCTTATATAATATACACATGTATTGCAATTGCCATAATGACATTTATAAATCTTTATATGCAAGTTTCTTCTATTTTATGTAGCAAATTGGTAACAGTTTTACCTCACATATGGTTATATCATCTAGCGTGGTAAAGAATGGATTAAAAAATAAATGGATGTATGAATTAAAAGATAAATGGATGAAATATGTGAGTGAATATTGTGAAATTTGTATAGTAGAAAGGATAAAATAGTTTAACAAAGTTTATATGAAAAGTTATAAATGAAAGTGTTATAATATTTTAGTACATAATTTAAAAAGTAAAGTTATAATTTGGAAAATGTATAGGTATAATATGGTATTTTATGATTGGCTAAATATGTATAAATAAATATTGTTAATTTTAAATTTTATGAGAAAAATAAAATTTGTTAATGTAGATAAATTGTTTGGAACAAAATAAGGAAAAATCAGAATATTTGAAATAAATTAATAAAATAAAATTTGTAAATGTATACGAGTCATAGGTATTATAATATTTTAATTACGTAGATAATTTTAAAATAAAGTAAATTTTAAAAATGCATGCAAACATAAGGCTTAATAGGTTATTTTATGATTGGCTAAATATGTATAAATAAATATTGTTAGGTTTGAATATTTGAAATGAACCTATAAAATTAGTCAGCAAAATTACAAATGATAAAAATAAATTTTATAATTATATAGTGTGATGTAGATAAGAAAAAATAAATTATAATATTTACTTAAAATTTTTAAAATTTAAAATTTTAAGTAAAAATTTGGTGCTAATAATAAATAAATTAATAATTAATTAATAAGATTTAAAAAAAATAATTATTTAATTATATATTAATTATTATAAATTATATATTGATTACTTTTATTTAATTCACACTCACCTTTCAAACAACAGAGTCGCTACCGTGCATCCTTAAACACTTATACTTTCACCCTTAAAAACGGTGCAACTCTACTTTTTCGCTGAAACCAAATTTCTAAATTCCATAATTTTTGATCTAGAACTCTAAAATTTTCAAACTTTATATCAGTGGAAAGCTTAAAGAAAGATTTACAACTTTCATAAAGATCATTTTATCAAAATCTCTCTATATCAGTACAGTAAATTCATGAAAGTTTTAGATCTTTCTCGGATATGAATGTTTCAAGACTTTTGTATGTGCAGTGCTAATTCATACCTTCAAACCAAAGTACGTTTAGTGCTCTCAAACATTCATTGACGGCTAATACTAACACCCATGTATGCTACGAAAGCTTTATGGCATAACAGAATAAGATAGCTTTACATCAATTAAGCCATATAAAAATAATAAGGTTAGTGCTTGGAGTACAGTCTTCCAACTATAACCTCAAATTATCTACAACAAATGCCACCGTAATACATTTCTGCAGTTCAAGTCATCAATTATGGTTTCTTAGGCAAAGTTAAGTAATTCCCCACACCCCACAAAACGTCAAACTATCATGGCCAAAAGGGGAAAACTGTTGAAGAATAAGATGAATGGTTGCCTAACTAATTGTTTGCTTCGAGTACAACCTTGTGCCAATGACTTGCCTAGAGCATCAAGTGTACATAAGGGCGTGAATGTGCAAGTATTAAGACACATTTAAATTGAGATAAGTAGCCATACATTGGTATGCTGACGTTGAAGTGCACAAATTGATCACCAAATGCATACGACCCTCTTGCTTTGATACCTACAAAAAAAGAACAGAAAGAACCAACTCATAGGAAGGTAACCTTAAATGAGGAAGAAAAAGATGAGCAAAAATTGTATGAATAAGGTTCAAGAAGCCAAGATATCAACACCGTTAATATCTTCAAATATGTACGTGCTACTAAGCACAGGAATGACAACAAGAAGAAAAGTCTGCCAACTAATGTAAATCTCAAGAAAGATTCGCAGACATTTTTTCTATTAGATTAAAAAGACCTTAACTTCAAGTACACGCCGTCAAGCACTAATCTAGTATTTGTTATGTAGCATGAATATAACAAAGTACAACACAAATAAATAAGCACATGAATAGAAACTTAATGCGTGCATCATAATCTGCAAGAAAACAACATTTTGATTCCTATCACCCATGTGCAGTACACCCCTTAAAAGACCCATTCAAATTAGAGATTACTGTATAGAATTTCGAGTAATCATGTTCTCACCTTTCTTCTTTAAAACCACCTTCTGACCTGGTTGGGTGCCAGGGCGGACCTGAAAATATATAACTTACGGTTACTTGATAATTACTTGAATAATAAATTGTCCAACAGGAGCTCTACAAGCCTCTAGTACAACATCTCCTGTGAGGGTTGGGACCTGAATGGTTCCACCCAAAATTGCCTGCAAAATATACACATAATGCAACTTTAAATGTAAAATAAATGTGCCACATAGATAATTATGAAAGTAGCATAGTTTAAAGTGAGAGTCAACGTAAATGAGGAAACCTAAAAAGGAAGAAAAGAGAGGAAAAAGAAACTCTAGCTTATTCTAAATAGTTGAGGACTTACAGCACCCAACCAAACAAATTGAGTAGGATTAATCTGCATTGAAATTCTAAAATATTCTTCCCATGAGTTGGCTTAGCTGAGTGATACTAAGAACAACATCTACATGGATGTTAGAGCCTTCTCGTCGGAATACCAGATCCTCTGGCACCTAAAAAAGAAGGCTATTTTGGTGATCCTCATAAAAATAAACATTGGAGACGAGACAAAAGCAACACCCAGTTCTATAGTGTAATGATGTGTGACAAAGCAGTTGTCCATACACATGAAAGAAAAGGCAAGCAAAAAAGAATTTATTAAAACATACACCCTAAAAGCCATAACCCTGCTACTAAAGCTGTCAAGGAAATAATCTTGATTTTTTCCCAACATGCCAACATTTAGAATCATTTTTAGCCTCAAAGAATTGCATCCTTGGCACTTTTCGAGCAACTTATTTTCAGTGCCGGCTAAAGGTATTAACCAAATGACTAAGCATGTCCATTGATAACATACACAATACGAAGAAATTTGAATTACCTTAATGGTGACAAAGAGATCACCATTTTGATTTTTGTCTAGATTTGCTCCACCACATCTTGCCACTTTTATAGTTTCCCCGTCATCTACTCCTATATAACCAGAAGCTCAAAAGGTAAAAACCATAACAAAATCAGATCTAGGAACAAAAGTAATATTCAATGTGAATACAAACAGGATTCTGAAACAAGAATTTCAAAGAACAATTCGGTTCCAATAGGAGACAAGTTAAAATTTTAAGCCTTGCTCGTACATTACTCTCTACTGATATGTCAGCAGATTATAGTCAACTTCTGATAGATCACGAATTTCAACAATTCAGTACAACAGAATCTGATGAATCGGTTGCTTCTATATATAGTCAATTTATTAAGTCTTCCTTCAAGAAACAAACCTCTTCACGTGAAAAGAACTAAAATTTGGGAACTTACTAAGTCTATTAGGAATATGACTGTCTAAAATTTAAAGATTTAGAACAAAAAAATTAACTTCAGAAAGGCTCATTTCTTTAGAAAACATGTAGCTTATACACCTCAAAAGATACCACGCACTACGAGCTTCTCTCCTATAAGTTGTTTGGAACTAGGTAATCATTATAGCAGTTAGAACTTCGCTAACCAGGTGATAGTGGACAGTTTGCAAATGAGCCATAACGTTCAATAAGGGACCATGAGCTCAGCTCATTTTGGACTCAACAAGACTGGGATCATTTTGTAAACGAGTCAAATCCAAATATATTTTGAAAGATTGTTCAATAAATGAGCCAAGCTTGACTCAAAACTAGTGAAAAGTTTCATTAAGGGCTTGATTTAAACACACATACTGGTCTAAGGCCTGGTAATAGACTTACTCACATACTGATTTTCTATTACTATACACTATTTGTAATATTTATAATGTCCAACAATCTATACACACCATTTATCATGAATTTATAGTTAAAATAAATTAATTTATGTTCGATACTGAATAACACATATTAGTTAGAGAGGTAAAAGACATATACCTCCCATGTAATTTAAGAAACTTCTGACAAACTCCCAAAATTTAGAATTCTCAAAAAACTCTAATTTTTTCAACAATATTATACAATGATAACTTAGCTATAATCATTATTAACAATTCAATACGACATGATCATTCAGAGCATGTAATGATCAACAAATGTTTCATAAAATGATAAATTGAAGATGGATGGATAAACTCACTCATTTACCTGCAAGACAAGAACCAAGGCAATAACAAAACCAGGGTTCTTATCATTAATTGGTATAACAGGAATCATAGACATCTATTCAGCAACTTGAAGGGGGTTTGGAAAAGTTAACTATGAAATCACATACTAAAAAAGATTATGATCTTATATAGTTTGGCAATATATTTTTTATTATAATTGTAGATTGTAGTTAACTATATATTTTTTATTATAATTGTAGATTGAAGTTAACTATAAAATCTGCCTATAACCAACTATAACAGTCCTAGTTTAGGAAAATAGAGATTTGCTTCTTCTTTTTTCCCAGAAAACATGTGTATATACATGAGCATTATGAAATAGTTGAGCAAGTCATTTCATTCCAGACTTGCCTTTGTTTTATATTATATGCTCAAATACATAATACATAAGGTCTTATTCAATGAATGAAAATAATAATAACACAAAATTTTAAGTTGATTTTTAAAGCTCCAACACAAGTTTGGCTAAAATTATATGAGCTGAGCTAAGTTGAGCTAATGGCCATAAGCACCCTCAAGTGGATTCATTAGCGTCATAAGGGAATTATCTCCAACTTATTTAGCTCCAAATCTTTTCCATTTATTCTATAAATTTTTACTCTTTTGAAAGGACATAACTGACTTGACCCAAAAAAAATCAATCACAAGATATTAATGTAAGAAAAATCAGCTTATTTGTATCCAAAAAGAGTACAGAGAGAAGTACGATGCTTGACTACTATAAGAATAACCTGGAATTATGTCCAACTTAATTGTCTTTGTTCTTCTTACAACTTTATCTCCATTACATGACCTACAAAAACTCTGCCAAACCATTCAATTAGAAGCTAAAGGAACATATTTATAAAATGATAGCCAAAAGAAGCACAATATGTAAATAACCAGTAGCTAAAGGAAAATATTTATAAAATGATAGCCAAAAGAAGCACAATATGTAAATAACCTTAAATATTAGTGACTGGGTTTCAACATGCTACAGATCTTAAAAATAATCGGTCTAAAGCTCCTATAGGATGATTGAGTACAGAAAAGCATCCATCAAGTAGCAATCTATAATAAGAAACTTCAATAAGACTTGGATTCAAATAAATTTTTAAGCAGGCAGTTTCTGACAGAGTTGTTAAAACATCTCTAAATCCTTTAATACTCAAACACAGGAGTAGGTAATTACATTTTCTATGAGAATCCAATCTCAATATTACGTCATAGTCAATCCATATACATGAATATAAAAGTACAAGGCAAGGGCTTTTGCCATACCGAAACAGTTTGGTCAGTTCCAACACATTGAGTACAAGTGCATCGAATACTTAAAAATCCATTTTGCATAAACGTCTGCAAATATAATGAAATGATATATCACAAAGAGAAAGCATCACTATTTTCCACACTAAAGGTTTCATATACTAAAACTCACCATTCCTATGGCTCTGCAGCGCTGACAAAGTTCAGGTTTTACTCCAGGAGGGACTCCTTCACCATCTGGAAACGAATCAGGAAAATAATTAGATACGTAAATAATATCCGACTTTGCTAGAATGGAAAGAAGTAATATAATAACAGATATCAACATACAACAAGCTTCACAAGGCAAATCAGTTTGGAATGTTATAGTTTTGTTGCACCCTTAAACAGCCTCCACGAAAGATATCTCAATGGCAACCTGAATGTCATCAAGAGAAGAAAAAAGGCAAATACACCTTAACAGTAACCTCAAAGCACAAATCACATTACAAACAAAAGAGAGTAGTTATAAGCACCTTCACATCTTGACCACCAAGTTTTTGTTTGAATATATTTTGAAATATCTAGATCCATCATGCAAAGAGTATTAGTACAACATAAGCAAAGATAAACTTCTAGCATCAAAGTCAAAAAGAACAAGCACCATTCCTCCCCTCTTATGGTTAAGATTTAAAGTTCATCACAACATGAAGTGCATATTTTTCAGAAAGCTCACAATATAAACAGAAGTTTATACAATGATAAGGCCCTAAATACTATCTTCAACAACTTAAAGCTAGATATAGTGCGAGCATATGCATACTTATTACAAGAAACGAATAAAAATAAATTTATAGTTAAAACAAGAAGAAAAAAATAATAAGAGGAAGTTATTACATCTTCTCCGAAGGAATCAAGATCAAATGGATTATGGAATCCTGATCGCTCATAACCAGATGTACTTTGGTGTTTAAATGCAGCATGGCCGAGCTTCCAAAGTGGAAAGGAAAGTCACTAAAAGCCCGAGTATGAGTACAAGAGAAGGTAAAAGCAGTCTGAAACATAAAATCTAATTTGACATCTAATGGATAACTTTATAGTATGTCTGACAAAGACAGATACTCATTCCGGGCTACGCTTTCTACAGAACGAGGAAAAGACACTTTCTAAAGTCCTGTCCATCTTATCCTAATACAGTTGGATTATATGCTGCATAACTACATATTTTGATGAAAATAAAAGGTGTATAAAAACTAAAATTCACATTAAACCTCATCGTATTGTGCACGCTTCTCTTCATCGACAGCTGTAATTGTGATTAATTTGTCACAAGGAAAGAATGAACAAAAGCTTCTGACGTCTGCCCCAGATTGAGAGCAGAAATATTAACGGTTACAAGGATAAAAGAACAACCACAAATATAGTTATAATAAAAAAAAGGGTAAAGGAGAGAGGAAACACACCATTTAAGAGAGAACCAAGTTCAGGGGCGGTCGACATTGTGTAGTGTAGTACTGATTGCAGAAGAAAACAAAACTAAAACCTAGAAGGAAGCATCAGAAAGGAGAAGAACAAGAGCGACTAAGACAAAGAAGCAGTTAAACGCTTCATTTCGCTATGTATTTACGGTTTAATCAAAATGGGCTTGATAGATAAATTCCCAAATTAATACGAATGAGGGGCTGAAGAAGTTGACGACAGAGAAGGAGAGGAAGTCGACGGACAATGACACAGAATACTATCTGCCATTTTGAGAGACTTTGAGAGAGGGAGAAAGAAAATAAAGATAGAACATTCGAGATTTTCAATATACCAAAGGCAACCGTCAAATTAAATGGACGAACGGGATGGATTTTGTGGTCCCCCATCCCGTTCGTCCTTAGTATATATACTTAATGAGCACGATCCAATTCAAATGACTAAATAATGTTAAATTGTACAAACATTAGGAGACAACCCTAACTCTTTTTTTCTGTTTAGTCACTAGTTCAGCTTAATTTTTTGACATTCTTAAACATAAAAATAGTTTGGTCAAAAGAATTGCTCAACTGTATCACTTGTTAACTATCCGTACAAAAGTGAGCTGCTGATCAGATCAGATCAGATGCTTTGCACCATTTGTACGCTAATCCACCAACAAAACATAAGTCTATAGACACCATTGTCATCCTCCCGATGCTCCGATGGTCAGAGACAGTATATTAGGCCTCCGGAATCTCGTTGTCATCTTCGAAATTCTCAGGTGAAGCTGTCTTTGGTAAAAATACTTCATTTGGATACATCATCTCAAAAATCTATACAGTAAAAGGACCAAATCAGGTTCTTGTTGCAATAACAATGAAATGATGCGATCTATGAAGGTATAGCTATAGTTATTTTTGAGAATGTGCATAAAAAGGAATGCGGATAGAATTACCTTCACAGCTGCATCCAAAACATCATCGTAATTCAGACTTCCATCAGGCATAGGAGTGAAGTTGATAGAATCCAACTGATCCTGATCCTGAATTACATCAAGTGCATCATACGTCAAGCCAATGTTACGATGATTTTGTTTGCATAAAAGCACAAGCACGAGGGACTGAAGCAGCAATTACAACACAAAAGCACCTTCAAGCCTCCAAACATTTAACAAAGAACCTAAAGAAGTCTTAAGAGTTACTCTTTAGTCCCTTGGCAGCTAAAAATCCTTACCAAACAAAAGTTAGTTCATCTCAGTGGCTATATAAGTCTCAAGCACCACTCAACATAATATGAATACAAAACATCCTTAACTAGAGCCACCAACATATGTTATAAATATAAACTAGAAATTGTTAGGAGAATGTCAAGTTTTAACTAAAAATAATATGCATCGAAGGACTTTTTAACTACAATACAATGGGCACAAAAATGCCCTCTAAAGGGAAGAAAAGAGAAAAACCACACCATTGTTTGCCCTTGAATGTATGAGGCACTCCAAATTAACATGGATTTTCCTTCTCCAATGGTCTCATTTGTGACCTTGGAACTAGAATCAGGGTTTACAGAATCAGGAAAACTGACAACTGCACTAATTGCTGCATTTATCAACTTCTTCCCTTGATTGGCATCTTCACACAAAGTTGAAAAATACAACACAAACCTGAAAACACGGAAAATGTACAATAAACTTGGTCAAATTAAGTAACAGCATGAGTAACTATGCTTAACTGCATAAGAAAATCAATCAACAGGCGCATTCTTTTTATCTAGCAGCTTGTGATAACTTTGGAAAAATAGAGATCACAAAGTAAGTGGCCCATCACTGAATAATTCAATCTTGAGAATGATTGATATGAAAGCATGTTTTCCATATATGAAATACAGGTGACAAATGTGTCCTAGATTGCAACAATCTTTGTTGAAGTTGGAGAAAGTGCAAAATCCAAAGGACCCACAGCAAGCATGATCAATCCAGAAATTCATTTGGAAAAGAAAGTACTCTCTCTCAGATTGGTAAGTCAGCACTTGGGTTTATGTTAATAAAAAGGCATGTATAAGAACTAAGATTGAACAAAGTGAAGTTGAAAACATAAAGAAAATGATCAAGAAAAAAGAATCCGTTATAAATAGGTTAAAACATACATGTCAGGAGGGCAGACAGCCAAATTGCCACCTATCTGGAGAACTCGGACAGATGTAAGCTGCTCAGGGTACAATGCTAGAGAAGAAGAAAAGAAAAGTAGAAAGATACTTAGCAATTTATCATCTTATGAATCAAAACTTATAACAGAAATCAGAATCAGGCTTACATTGAGGTGGATAAACAACCATGAGATTTGACACATCTGACTTCAAGGACCTTCTTGTAATACAGATACCCCTAGCCACCTTCCTTTTCACATCTCTCATACTCAAAGATTTTAAACTTCCATGCAAAGGATCAGATGGAGACACTGATGGTGATTGAATCTTCAAGGATGGATCCAGAATCAACTTACAGCTAAACAAGTCTTGACCAGAAGCCAATCGTACACCTTTGTAACACCCACTGCTCTGAAAAATTGTTAACGAAAAAAGTGAGATTGCACCTTACAAAGACAGATGGTACACATATGTAATTTCAATGGTATAACTGAAGATGGTTCATCACCTTTTCCATAAGTAAAGCAACCACTGGCATTCGCAAAACCTGTATTGAAAAGATTCAAGGAAAATTAACATGTTAACTTCTAAATCAAAACAGGGATTTCATTTCATAAGCAAATTTCTGGAATAAAAGAAATAATGCCGGTTTCTCATTTTCTTCCTTTACAAGTGTTGGTGATATACTAATATTCTTCTACAGATACTATACAGCTGTATCTAGATTATATTGAGATATAGATAGGCTGTATATAGATCCTATAGAATAAGTTCAAATCCCTTAAATTAAGGGATTAGATCAGATTAGATATATTTGGATATATTTCCAGATTCAAACTTATCTTGTAATAGGCTATATATAGCCGTATATTTTCTATTCAATAACATAGTGAAAGTTATTCCCACTTTTGTACATGGTATCAGAGCTAGAACAGAACACTAGGGAATGATTTCTTTCGGGACGATCAGAGCCATGCAGGTTGAGTCAGAGGAAATCTCTGCTGCTGGCTCATCGGGTGTGGTTCCATTAGCATCAAACCCATCCTCTCTCCAGAACAGTACCGATAATTCCCAAACCAGCATAGTCAGTCATAGACTGAATGGGAATAATTACCTACCATGGTCTCACTCGGTGCTCATGTTCATAAGAGGAAGAGGGAAAGAGAAATACTTAAGCACGGCGCCACCTGCTGCGTCTGACTCATCAGACCCAAAATATCAGACTTGGATGGTCGAAAACAACCTTGTTATGAGTTGGTTGATCAACTCAATGACCCTAGAAGTCAGCGAGCAGTTTGTCCTAGCCACATCTGCAAAAGAAATTTGGGAAAATACCAAACTGACCTATTCTACTATCGAAAATACTGCTGCCTTGTTCCAGATTAAGAGTCTCTTGAGAGAGACCAAGCAAGGAGAGAAGACAGTGACTCAATATTACACAGCATTGGTGAAACTATGGCAACAATTGGATCTTTATGATCCTCAACAATGGATGTGCAATGAAGATTTGAATTGCTACAGGAGGATCGTGGAAAGGGAACGAGTGTATGAGTTTCTGCTGGGCTTAAACTCAATTTATGATGATGTTCGTGGCAGAATCATGGCTACCAGTCCACTTCCAACAGTCATGGGAGCAGTCAATCTTGTTAAGTGTGAAGAAAGCAGAAGACAATTGATACATGGGACTCTAAACAACAATGGGGTTCCTGAATCCTCAGCTATGGCTGCCAAGGGAACTACTGGACCAGAATCAAGGAAAAAATCAAGTAAGCTTTGGTGTGAGCACTGTCAGAAAAGTGGACATACTAGAGACACTTGCTGGAAGATCCATGGGAAGCTAGCCAATCTGAAAAATAGAACCAGAACAGAGAGCAAAAGCTATGCAGTTGATAGAAATGACAGGGCAGAAGGTGAGAATGTACCAGTGAGCAAGGAGGAGGTCGAGCTACTTAGAAAAATTCTGAGCAAGTATGATCTAAAAGCTGAAAAGGTTGTATCTACGAGTCATATGGTGAATACAGGTAACACATGCACTGCCTTTGGTGTTAAAACCCCAAATCGTGGTATTTGGATTGTTGATTCAAGGGCAAATGATCATATGACCTGTGATAAACATCTATTTGTTCATATTCTGCCTTGTCAAGGTCATAGAACTGTTAAGGTAGCAAATGGACAGATTCTTAAGGTTGAAGGAATAGGAACTGTTATAATAGTTGATGAACTTGTTCTAACCAGTGTCCTTTATGTACCTGGTCTGGAGTGCAACCTACTGTATGTGAAGAGATTTACTAAAGAGCTGAATTGCACAACTAACTTTTACTCTAATGGGTGTGTTTTCCAGGATTTGAAGTCAGGGAAGAGGATTGGCAGTGCTAGGGAGTATGATGGATTATATTACATTGATAGCTCGAATGGGAGTAAAGCAAATGCTACTTTGTCATCCAACACTGAAATTGCACTTTGGCACTATAGGTTAGGCCATCCTAGTTTATCTTACATGAAACAATTATATCAAACTTTTTTCAATAATAAGGATTCATCTTTTCAGTGTGAATTTTGCCAACTCTCTAAACATACACGAAATTCCTACTTTCCTCGTCCTTATAAACCCACTAAACCTTTTTCTATCATTCATAGTGATGTCTGGGGGCCATCAAGGATTAAATCCAAGAAAAATGTCAAATGGTTTGTAACTTTCATAGATGATCATACAAGATTGACTTGGGTATACCTTATAAGGGATAAAACATAAGTTTTTCAGATTTTTAAGGACTTTTACTCCTTTATACTGAATCAATTCCACACAAAAATCCAGATTTTTAGAAGTGACAATAGGAAAGAATACCTAAGTCAAGCCTTTGACCAGTTTTTTATCACCAATGGTATTATACACCAAACTTCTTGTGTCAATACACCAAAGCAAAATGGTGTATCTGAGAGAAAAAATAGGCATTTACTTGAGGTTGCTCGGTCTATTATGCTCACTACAAATGTTCCCAACTATTTTTGGGGAGAGGCTATTCTTACTTCTGCTTATCTAATAAATCGAATGCCTTCAAAAACATTGGGCTTCCTTACACCTTTACAGAAATTACTTGAAACCTATCCCTTGGTTCCCTTCCTTCATCAACTACCTCACAAAGTGTTTGGTTGTGTTGCTTTTGTTCATAATTACCATGGTGGAAAACTTGAACCCCGAGCTCATAAGTGTATTTTTTTTGGCTATTCCTCTACTCAAAAAGGTTACAAGTGCTTTTCTCCTACTCTCAACCGGTTCTTTGTAACAATGGATGTAACGTTTTTTGATAATCAACCCTATTATCCCAAAACACCCATTCAGGGGGAGAATTGTGAGAGTGAATGGTTGTTTTCAGAAAATGATGGCATACCAGACACACTATCCCAGAAAAATATACCTTTCCTTTCACCCTCTTCACCTGACCATAATCAGATCAGACCTGATACTTTTTCACCTGATACTGTCACTTTAGAACCCTTTGAGCCCTCGTCCCATTTCAACTAGACAATAATGCCACTGAATATGGTGAATGTGATAAGGAGAAGGATACCGAAACTAGGGTGGACAAACCAGGAAATTATACTAGATTTTACACAAGAAGAAAGGGTGCAACATAAGAAAATGAACAGCAAGTAGCAAATGAAACTGGACAAGCGAAATCTATCATACTTTCTGAGCAAGGTCATGAATCAGAACCTACTACAAATTCTGAGGAGTTGGGTTGGCCTATAGCACTAAGGAAGGGAGTAAGATCATGCACAAGGCACCCAATCAGCAACTTTGTCTCTTATAACAGGTTATCTCCCCATTTTCAGACCTTTGTTGCTCAGTTATCTACTGAAAAATTACCTCATAATTTTCAGGAGGCTATCAAGGATCCTAAATGGAGGGAGGCAATAAATGATGAACTAAGTGCACTTAAGAAGAACCAGACTTGGGTGGAAACAGACTTACCACAAGGAAAAACTGTGGTGGGATGCAAATGGGTGTTTACCATCAAATACAATTCAGATGGAAGTATTAACAGGCATAAGGCAAGACTTGTGGCTAGGGGATTTACACAGACACATGGGATTGACTACCAGGAAACATTTGCACCTGTAGCCAAACTCAATACAATTAAGATTCTATTGTCACTAGCTGCAAATCTAGACTGGCCCCTACACCAACTTGATGTCAAAAATGCCTTCTTGAATGGTGATATTGAAGAGGAGGTGTATATGGAGTTGCCACCAGGATTAGGAAGAAATAACCATCCTCGGAGAGTATGCAAACTTAAAAAGTCTTTGTACGGCTTGAAGCAGTCACCTAGAGCATGGTTTGGGAGATTTGCAAGAGCAATGAAGAATCTTCATTACTATCAATGTCAGGCTGATCACACCCTATTCATTCGGCGTTTGACTAGTGGTAGGATAACTATCCTTATTGTTTATGTTGATGATATCGTCATTACAGGTGATGATTGGGAAGGTATACAGGAGCTAAAGAATTCTCTGGCTCGAGAATTTGAAATCAAAGATATGGGTAACTTGAGATATTTCCTTGGAATGGAGGTGGCCAGATCTAGTAAAGGTATCTCAGTGTCTCAAAGGAAGTATACTCTTGATCTTTTAGAGGAAACTGGAAAGCTAGGAGCAAAGCCAGCGGAAACACCTATAGAATCAACTTATAAGTTAAGTCTTAAAGAGGGTGGTAAACCAGTGGACACTGGCAGATATCAGAGACTGGTGGGAAAACTAATTTATCTATCCCATACTCGGCCAGATATTAGTTTTCCCGTCAGTGTGGTTAGTCAATTTATGAGCAATCCTCAAGAGGAACACATGGAGGAAGTGTATAGAATCCTGAAGTACTTAAAAATGACACCTGGAAAGGGGTTATTCTTTAAGAAAGGGGGAGAAAGGAGCATTGAAGTTTTCACAGATGCTGATGGGGCCGGATCTGTAACTGATAGAAGGTCCACAACAAGCTATTGCACCTTTGTGTGGGGCAACTTAGTTACTTGGAGAAGCAAGAAACAACCAGTGGTCGCAAGAAGCAGTGCTGAAGCAGAGTATAGAGCTTTAACACTTGGAATATGTGAAGGAATATGGATCAAGAGGCTCCTAGCAAAACTACAAATCACAATTGGGTCTCAAATGAAAGTGTGGTGTGATAACATGGCCACAATAGGGATTGCAAGGAATCCTATACATCACGATAGAACCAAGCATGTGGAGATAGATCGTCATTTCATCAAAGAGAAAGTGGAATCTGGATTAATTGATCTTACCTATGTGCCAACCAAGCGGTCAAGTTGCAAATGTTTTACCAAGGCACTAGCAAGAGTCGATTTGAAGAACTTAGTTGCAAGTCGGGAATGATCAATATCTATTCACCACTTGAGGGGAGTGTTGGTGATATACTAATATTCTTCTACGATACTATACGATTGTATCTAGATTATATTGAGATATAGATAGGTCGTATATAGATCCTATAGAATAAGTTCAAATCCCTTAAATTAAGGGATTAGATCAGATTAGATTAGATTAGATATATCTGGATATATTTCCAGATTTAAACTTATCTTGTAATAGGCTATATATAGCCGTATATTTTCTATTCAATAACATAGCGAAAGTTATTCCCACTTTTGTACAACAAGATAAGCAGCGGAACCACAAATAAGTCTTGTATACAGTAATGAGGTATTTGTTCAATCACTTCTAATTCAAAATACTACAGACTGATTATGCGTCCTGACAACTATTGCTATTATTGTCCCTAAATTCTCCTCCTATCAGCTACAATTACCTGCTCCTATCATTGACACTAACAAAAGTTGTAAAGTTGTTTTTTCAACAGCAAGGGTTTTATGCCATGTCACTCAAAGCTCAAGTTATCTCAAATGAAATTTAAACTAAGAAAATGGTTATTAGCAACCCATGCAGTGTCTTTGTCCCAATATTTAGGACTGACAAGATCTTCAATTAAGGATGACAAGTTTATAGATAGGTGGGCTTATTTAGACAAGCATAAACTAAATGAATTATGCATATCGATCGAAAAGAATCATACAACCATTAATCAACACTCACATAAATGCAACCTTTCACAAATGCACGACGGCAAAAGGCTTGTGGTAGTTCCCTTGTCCATAAATTGAATAAATCATGGCCCTAGTGCATTTGAAAACCGAGAAGGTTTTCAAGAATTGAATAGAGGGAATTGATATATATCATCTTACCCAAAGAAATTCTTTTTTGATGTATATCAGAGTACTTGGCATGAAAATTCAAGGAGGCATGCTAGGACATCTATATTCAGTAGGACTTACAAAATAATATTAGGTATAACTTTCCCGTTCTTTTTATAGCATGAAACCTATTGAAGAAAATCATATATCAAATTTTTCTGACAAAAATTTGACAGAGAACAGCACCATAGATCTTCCTTAAATGTTAATCCATCAGTGTATATACACTAACCTGCCAACTGATGATTGGTACAAAGCCAAACGGTTAATTCCATCCCTTGTTCTAAGAATACCCTTGGAAGCTCCCATATTTTCTTGATCATAATCTGCCATGGCAATAGCATACAAGATAATCCTGTAGAGTGAAAGAGCCAAAAGTTCAAGTCATCAAACTGAAGTCTAGAATTCATTAGGGACAATGCAAAGGAAAGATCGCAAAGGAAATCGATAGACTTATCCGAATCGTAAGTACTTTTTGCAGAATTATCAAACCATGATACTCCTAAGAGATAAGGAAGAATGATGTAGCATACAATCTACAGAACACCATTGAAACTCAATCAAAGCTATAATCATAATAATCACAAAACCATATTAAAACTCGAATGTCGCTAATGGATAAAGAAAGTTGCGGTTAGTACGTTTTAATCTTTGGAGGTAAACGCATTTTGGTTAAGAATTCAGCAAACGGAATCTCCAAATCCTCCTCTGAAATTCTCGTGTTCTCTCTTTCTTCTCCTTCTTCTTGTTTTGCATCTTCATTCTCAGCCAAGTGAGCTTGAACGAGCTTAAAGAACCTCATCAACTGATTCTTCTCCATCAAGCTCAAGCTCCTGTCTTTAAATATAGCAGCCCTTGAATCCGGAACATTCCACAGTTTCCCATTCTCTCCTCCAACAAAGCTCACATCAATGCTCTTAAACTCCACATCTTGACTAGCTCCGATTTCAAAGATAATGTCAATACACTTGTCGCATGAATAAAACCCGAGGCCTGCTACATCTATATTGAACTTCCGAGATAGTTCCTCCAATAGTTCCGGCGAATATGAAGATATTTCCACATCAGAGTAAAGACGACGAGTCGTTAGACCCACAATGGCATGAACCAACGTGTTGGTGTCCGTGGCAGTTGTGGAAGGAGTTGGAGGAGTAGAATTGGAATTGAGAAAAGAGATGAGATCGGGGACCGAGAGGGATGCATAATGGGAGCCATAGAAGGGATTGGGGTCCAAGTGTAGCACTGATTTTGCGGAGGCGGCAATGTGCGGAGATGACAGATTCTGGTAGGCCGGTGCCGACGATGATGAGGTCGAAGGTTGTTGGTTCGATTGGTGGGTAAGGAGGTGGTGGTAGATGGGTCATGGTGGGTCGTAAGAGATTGAACTGAACTCCTGCTACGACCGCCAGCAACAACTCCTGTTGATGCCTTTACAATTTATCAGAGTCTCAATGAAGATTCTAGTTAATGAAGGCAAGCATCCACCAGGAAAAGTGTACTGAACTTCTCTTGTACTCATCACAGTCAAACTAGCTGCCTCTTTGTTCTCTCATGTGCTGATGGCATTTTGTCCTTTTTTATTCACCCCTCCGCAGACCTTGCAACTCCAGTTTCCTCGCTCACAACCCCAACCTCCTTCCCCTGAAGCCTTCTACTGCAGTGGTTATATAATAAAACCCTACGTTAGGAATTTCGTAAGCATGTAAGTAAAACAACGTCTATTTGGCATCAAAAGCAACAGTAGTTATAATATAGCTTTTATCGAAGGGGAATATTGAAAAAAAGAATTTACACTTAATTGAAATTCAAGCCAAAGCTTTGCCTCAATATTGGAATTCACGAAACAATAAAATCAAAACACAATAGATTTACCTTAATCCTCCCGCAATTTTATCCAAAAGAAAAAACAAAAACTCAACAATAGGAACACTCGGGAACAAAAACCCACAACCTAAAAACCAATTAAAATTAAACCCAAAACCCAAAATACGAATTCAATACTTAAGGTTAAAAGAATTGAAGAAATTAAGGTTGAACATAATAACGAAAAACAAAAACATCATGCGCCCAATTGCATTAAAGAGACGTTGAATAGAATCGTTTTACAACTGATAAAAGCAACTTAAGATCGAACACAAAACCCCGATCAAAACCAAACCTCGCCGAAGAACGAAGAGATGAGCAATTAAGAAACAATTAAAAAAAACCAAAGGCAATGGAAACAAAAGTGAACAGATCGAACGAAGAAGTAAACCTGCGCTTTATCAAATGGGGGTTATGGGCAAGTGATTTGAGATTCTAGAGAGAGAACGAGAGGGTGAAAGAGAGAAGATAGACAGAGAAAGAAGTCCGAGGAGCAGAAAAAAAGCAAAAGAAGAAAAGACCAAAGGTGGAGCCCAAAAACAAAAATTTATTAATTTTTTACAATTTATTTTTTGCCGTTATTTAGATTTTAATCTGATTTCCTTTACGGCCTGTTTGGTTCAAGGAATGGAATAGATAAAGAATAGAATAACTTACTTCAATGCAACATTCCAACTTAACTTACCTGGAGCATGTAAATTCATAATCCTATTAACAAGATGCCTGCAACAAATGGATATCTAAAATATCAGTTTATGAACTTACTAATTGCTCTACTTACAAATGAATTATGATCAATACTTTATGTAAGAGGATCTGACATCAAGCACAGACAAAAACTATACCATACACATAATGTTAAAAAGTTCACGACAATTATGTTTGATGCTTCAAAAGACAAAACATGCATGCCACAATTACTGTTCCTCAATGATTCTAACTTTTGCTTTGTGGGTTAAGCATCTGTTCATCCGAATCCCAAAAATGCTTTCAACGATCGAAATCCCTATTTTCCCTTTGTCCACTCATTATGATTTTTCCCAAAACCAAGTTATTAACTTTCAATGCAATTGAACAGATTCAGTTCGCGGAAAGGAAGAGAAAAATGAAAACAAGAGCCAAATTCTTCTAAAAGTCCTCGCAGTAAGACCCCAAACTCAGCAAAGACATTTAACCACATTCACATATAAAAAAAAAAAGCATACGCTAGTAGGCGCAAGTAAGTCATATACCAGGGAACGTATCTGACACTGAAGCCATCTTCAACGCGTTGTCGAATGAGAGAATCAGGGACTTTCTTGTTGAGTTCTTCGAGTATTTCTGAGAGCAATTAGAAAAGTTGGTTTTACCTATTCGTAAAAAATTAAGAATAAACATTCATGAGGAATGAGTATTCTGTGTTTGGTTATAAACAAACATAGGTTTAATAATATCCAAGGAATATATTAGGAATAGAATTGTTATTCCCTTGAACCAAACACCCCCTTAGAAGTCAATTCACACACATTAAATCTTAAGTGTTACACAACAAACATCCAAGTAACACAAGGCAGAAAATGTAAACAAGTTCTAATTGTTTGAAGTTAGGGTTTAATGAGTTATACAAAAAAGCGGATCAAAAGTAAAGATTACCATAGACTGAAGACTTGAAACCTAACATGGCTATAAATAGAAACCACCAACAATATGAAAACCAAAGATCGAGGAGATTAAGAACTCACCGGTACGAGTTATGGACAAAGAGACACAAATTAGAAAGGAAAGTTCATATCTTTGTCAGAAATTTTCTAGAGCAGCAAACGCCCGACAGAAAGAAGGAGAGTGGTGTGAAGATGAGCAGATGGGCTTTTAATTTAAATGGTATGATCCGATTAGGCACTCGGGTGCTCTCAAGTCTCAACACACAAAAACGCGTCGTTTTATCATATTTCACTTACCTGGTGTCTATTTTCAAAAAATTTTAAAATTAATTTAATTATGAGGTGAATAAAAGAAAGTATAGTACTTTAACAATCCATTTTATAATTTTGTAATTATTTAATTTAATTTATAAGAAAGTACAGTATTTTTACAGTCCATTTTATAATTTTGTAATTATTCCAGTTAATTTATATAATAAAGTTAATTAGCTACTATTCAAGATTAAGAATTTATATAATAAAAGTTGGTAACAATAGCTTTTATTATTAAAAAAATCATTAATCCATCCACTTTCTCTTAAGGTACTCTTTTGTGAGCATGACAAAAAAATCCTACAAAAAATTAGTAAACTAAATATGGTTAATTAATTTTAGATTCAAGCTTAAATTTGGAAATTCGAGTTTAATTGAACTCAAGTTCAAACTCAGACATTAAGCTGAAGAGTGGCTCTTTCCCTAGAAAAGATGATGCCTGGTGTGTTCTTATTCATTGCTAGCTTTCCAGGGTACATTCTTAGAAGATAAAATAGAGGAAGGCTTAAGCAAACAGATCAATCCCCCAGATCTTGGCGGGTTGGTTGGTCCTGTGTTTCCTGTCAACCTTCTTGATAAGGTCCATGTCCTCCTCGCTCAACT
This sequence comes from Erythroxylum novogranatense, assembly GCA_029891385.1. NCBI lineage: Eukaryota > Viridiplantae > Streptophyta > Magnoliopsida > Malpighiales > Erythroxylaceae > Erythroxylum > Erythroxylum novogranatense. The sequence continues at coordinate 111,326,932 of CM057227.1, read as the reverse complement.
TGAAGTCCAAAACTTCAAAGTTCTCTTTCAGTCTCTCAATCTTTGATGACTTTGGGATGACAACGGTGTTCCGCTGAATCCCCCATCGGAGAACGATCTGAGCCACGGTTTTCTCGTACTTGTCAGCCAAGCCCTGAGAAACAAGGATTTCACAGACCAATCGTTCACATGAGTACTTCCAAAGACAAAACTCTTTTCTCAGGTTTTGATGAACAATAGAAGTTTATCAGGGAAAAGACATAACTCACTTTAAGAACAGGATCGTCCAAACATGATACTGAGCCAAACCATTCGGTATTGGCCACAGAACCTCCAAGAGGTGTGTGAGCAGTAACACAGATGCCATGTTTCTGACAGAATTTGACAAGAGAATCCCGCTGGAAGTATGGATGTGTTTCGATCTGATTCACAGCAGGCTTCACTTTCGAGTAGGCTAAGCAATCTCTAGTTAGAAAGATGTCGTAATTGCTGCAAATAAAACTTAATCAGAGTACATTCCAAGCTCTCAAAGAGACAATATCAGTATCAGCAAGCTCAAGTTCAACTCTTCTTCAAAATCCATGGCAGAATTGGCTAGCTGCCGATTCCTCTTGTTCTAGTTCAACTCTTTCCAAAAGAAACATAGGAATATACAACTTGTTGGTCAAGTTAAACAAGAAACACTCAAAGTTTCTAAGTTTGAGTCTTTTGCAAACAGTGTTAAGTTGTTTAGAGAACTATCTTAAGGAATTTTTTCATAGTATGCGTACCTTATGCCAATGCTGCGAACCAATCCCATGGAAGCCAGTTTTTCCATGTCACGCCAGGTGCTTTCTAAGGAAATGGTTACATCAATGTCCAACATTCCATCTTCAGCCAAAGCGCTATCAGTTGTACCAACTCCTGTATGCATGTCGAAAAAAGTTTTAACAAAAAAAGAAAATCAGAAAAGGGGTTACTGTTGACGGATCTGTGTATGAAATTCATAATGAACAAATTCTAGAACCTAGACCCTAAGTGTGAATCTCACCTTTCTTGTATAATTTTGATACGGCTATAAAGAGACCAAACAGAAGGGTAAGGGGGCAATTTTGCAACTGACTCTAATTATCTTATAGGAGCTCACATCTTTGGTGGTTTTGACCATTAAGTAATGGAACCAGCTACTGCTCCTGATATAACTACCTACTAATAGCCTTCTTCTTCTAGTTAACTTTTCCCTTTTGTTTTGGTTACTTCATTAGAGGCCTATTCAGGCATCAGCTAAATCAGTAACAGTTAGTCATCTCTTTATGGAAAGCCTACGATCTAGCACTGGTGTGAGTCCATTTCTTATATTTAGAGATATCATGCTTTAAATGAAATAAGCTACCACTAATATATGAAGATCCATGATCCAAAATAAATTTTCTCAAATTTCCCATACAAAATCTTTGTTGAAACTTCTTTAACCAATAGAGTTTGATCACAGAAGTTTGCACTTTTACCAAGTTCTGTAATCATTGAAGAAAATAACATGGAACTAAAGACCAGAAATTTAGGATGCAAAAAATAGTAACATAAAAAGAGGGAGACGCACCAGTGTGTTTTGTGGCTACAGGGAAGTGAACAAGGTAGAGATCCAGATAATCAAGTTGGAGCTTCTTCAAGCTATCTTTGCATGCTTCAATAACATGTCCGTGATCGGAATTCCAAAGCTGGGAATTGAACGGAAAGAAGGTTGTCAGTATAAGAAAACTACAGAATGTAGAATTAACCCTGAAGTAACAGTTAAAATATGTACCTTAGTGGTGATAAAAAGATCCTCCCTCTTGACAAGTCCAGTCCTAAAAGCTTCAGCCAGCGCCTCCCCGACTTCTGCTTCATTCCGGTAATCAGCTGCAAGTTAAAAGGATCATCTTGTAAAGCATCACTGACCATATACAAGTAGGTCAAAGTTACCTATGCAAGCTACTATTCACGAGTCATCTAACACAAGACATGATACGTAAAAGAACTCTCCTCTGCAGCAAAAACTTATGAATTGGTCAGTAATTCCATCATTTTCCTTTTATCTTCTCAGTCCAAACAGGCAGTGAACCACTAGATTCCAACAGTTGCACGTCAAAAGCAACTAACATCAAGAATTAGTAACCATTTGTCACTAAAAAGGAAAAGAAGAAACATGAGTGCCTTTTTTGCAATCTCCATAGTTGTTGAACTTGATGAAGATGATTTACATGCTGATTTCAGTGGAAATACACAGACCCACTTGATTCTCATAAAGAACTCAAACCAGCGAACCCCAAAAAAAAAAAAACCTAAAGATGATTAAACACAAACCCACGAATGAAAATCCAAGAAGAAGAGTGAGAGAAAAAAAAAAACTAGTACCAGCACAGTCAAAATGGCGATAACCAATCTTGATGGAGTTGATAATGAGGTCTCTGATATCTTTCCCTTCCATACGCCACACACCCAGACCAATTACGGGCATCTTGAATCCATTGTTGAGTGTTATCGCCATTTTCTCCGCTCCTGGGCTAATCTCCGCCGTCTTCCTCCTCTTATCTCCGGTTAATATTCAGACAAAGAGCTAATGACAAGAGATTGGCTACATTTTATTGTTTTTAATTAAAAAATAAAAAATGACCTTATCATGTTATAGTTGTCAGCTGGGATTATAAGCGTTTTAAAAATAACTTTATTAAAAATTTTGTTGACTGTTGATCATTAATTAAAAATTTTCGAAAATAACAATATTTTTAATTTTAATTTCATGTTATTTTATAATAAAATTATATATATAATATTTTAAATATATTAAACAATACACAAAATATAATATATTAATTATAATATAATTTTAAGTCATATAAAATATAAATAAAATATATCTAACAAAATATTTTATATAGATTATAACATAAATAAAACTAATATTAAAAATATAAAAAAAATATTATATAACTCTAAAAATAAATGTGAAGATGAGTGTGTAGATATTATAAGAATTATGTATAAAATATAAGGATAAAAGAGACTAAAATATATTTAGTAATTATCTGAAAAATTTACCTAAAAATACCTTTTGAAAAGTTTCAAATTTGAAAATTACATTTTAGTTAAAAAAATTATATCTATTAAATAAATATTTTTATTTTATAAGTATACATTTATTTTTAAAAATAATTTTATGGTAGAAAAAATTGTTTATTAACATCCTAAAAAATCATCCAAACGGGTCTTTCTCAAAGAGTTATTCCTGTGACCCGAGATTATATGATATCTGCAGTGAGACCGAATTGGACTTAATTAGTTCTCATCTTTAAGCCCAACAATGTTAGTCGAGTACCCGTCCCAAAATAAAAAGGTATTCGGGTTGACCCGAAAAGGTGGACCCACATACCAACTATAAAAGCTGCTTGAATGATTAGCTTCCACTCGTTTCTCTCTTTCACTTTCACACGCATCAAAACGGGGGAGAGAGAGAGAGGAAGAAGAAGAACAGATCGAGTCTAGAAAGCTCTCAACAGCAGATCCAAAACGACGCCGGTCTCCTAGATCCATTTCTAATCATGTCTTCAGTTTTCAGCGGCGATGAAACGGCACCGTTCTTTGGTTTCCTTGGCGCAGCCGCTGCGCTCGTCTTCTCCTGTAACCACCTTCACCGCCTCCGCCTCCGTCTCTTAAGCCTATCTTATGCATCTCTCGATTTATTCCTTGGATTTTTTTCATACAATGCATGTGCTTCGAATCTGATTGAGCTTTTTATGGATTTCCGATTTGTGATCAGATGTGTTTTTAAGATGCGTGCAAGTTATTCTTTGTTGTAATGATAATGTTGAAATCGTGAAATATTTCTAAAATTAACTGCTATATGTGAAAATCGATATTCTTCTTATAATGATTGAAGATCTGGATTTGCTGATGTTGATGCAGATCCTTTAATGGATCTTTTCTTCTTATTGTTGATTTTTGGATTGGATTTGCTGTGGAGTTTCGTGGATAGTAGCATTTTATGTGTGTGGACTAAGTTTATTGGATACTAGAATGGTAATGAGTTTTAAGAACTGATTTCCAATTTGAAATAGTATAAATAATATTGAAATAGGCAATATTTGATGGTAAGTTACTTTGAATTAGAAAAAACTGAACGCAATACTCAGTTTGAATTAGTTTTTTGGCTTATGGTGAGATGAAAGATTGAGATATAATTCATTAGCCATTTAGTAATCAGTTTTTCGACTTCTCTTCTGGTATGAGTTACTAAACTGGAGTTATTCAAATTGTTGCACTGTAACTCAGAGTGTGGGGGCTGATGTTTGAATACTTGAGATTGCTATCACGTGTATAGGTATGGGAGCTGCATATGGAACTGCCAAGAGTGGTGTTGGTGTGGCATCAATGGGTGTGATGAGGCCTGAGCTAGTGATGAAATCTATAGTGCCAGTTGTTATGGCTGGTGTGTTGGGTATATATGGACTGATTATTGCTGTTATTATTAGCACTGGGATTAACCCGAAGGCAAAGTCATATTATCTTTTTGACGGTTATGCACATCTCTCGTCCGGCCTTGCTTGTGGCCTTGCTGGACTTTCTGCTGGAATGGCCATTGGTATTGTTGGTGATGCAGGCGTCAGGTGAAATTACTGAACTTTGGTTGCACAGATATGTGTAATGCGTAGATCAAAAGGCTGTCGTTTGTGTATACAGATAGTTGAAATGTGTGATACTGTTTGCTGATTAATTTGCTACGCCACCATAGATACTTAATTTGAAATACTGGAGCTTCAAATACTGGAGCTTAGTGTCATTACAATTATCTGTTATGGTGTCTCATGTCAACATTTTGGACATAAAAAGGGACACTCAATCTTATCTGCACCTATATTTTCAACCCCATAGAGATATAGTGAATAAATAGAGTTACAGATAGGATGGAGGGCAATGTACCTGTTTGGTTCTAGACTTTGAACTTGGTTCGAATGATTGATATTGGCAACTGTCCTCCTCTCTGCTTCTTTTCATTTAGATACTCTCTATTGGTCTGATTTCTCTTCTGCGAGACAGAGAGAAAGAGATAGAGACAAGGGAAAACTTAAGATCACTATAGCAGTAGATTGTTTATTTAGCATTTGAACCTTGCTTGTGTTTCTCCATTGCTGGAAAGATCGTTTTTTCGTTTTTCTTTGAAATTTGATGTTCTTCTAATGTTTATAGAACCTTTGGTACTATTTTCTGATATGATGGTTTTTTTCCATGACAGAGCAAATGCACAACAGCCAAAACTTTTTGTTGGAATGATCCTTATCCTCATTTTCGCGGAAGCTTTGGCCCTGTATGGTCTTATTGTTGGCATCATCTTGTCTTCTCGAGCTGGCCAGTCGAGGGCAGACTAAAAAGGAAGATCGTTACGGGGTATTATCGACCCATGGAAGATTTATTCTTGTTCAAAATCAAAGGGTTGTGATTTGCGAATGATGGTTAGGCGCATTTTCTGTATTCTTCAGAGTTTATTGTAGTGGTAAGTACCCTGCGCTGCTAGGCACTGGATGGTTGACTTCCGCTTTTTGGTGAGGTGGGATTAATAAAAAAAAAAACTTGTCAAGCAATCTATTTATGCTTTATTTTTATCTATTAATGCTAGTTTGTAGAACTTTTTAACTTGTAGAAACTTGAATTCTGGTAACTAATGATCTTATAAATCCTTGTATGACATTCTTGTCATTGTTTGGATTAGAGGGTTTTGGACAGCCGATTCCAGGGCATGCGAACCTGTGTCCGGCCTGACATACCGAGCCCAACCTGACTTGGGGCTTTTTTAGTGTTTGGATTTTGTACTTTTCCATGCTTTGGGTTGGATTACGGTCAGGTTTCGATTGGGTCTCTTAACTTCAAAATCCAAACTTTTTAAATTTTAATTTGAGCAGACTCAAAATTCGAAGTCCAAATTTTACTTGTTAATTTCAAATTACTTTGAGACCAAAATGTCATTTCTATACGTATCCATAAAATTACAGATATTTTTCAAGGTTTTCGTTTTTCACAAATATTTTTTAAATATTTGAATAAGTTATTAATGATTATGTATATTCACCACTTGCCATGAAATCATGTTTAAATAAGGATTTGACTTACTAAATTATGTTTAAATAGATATTATTTAGTGAACAAATAAACGAGAAGCTACGCCATGAGTAAACACACTTGGAGAAGACAAGGGCCTTTGAGGTGTGTGCCCCTTTCGCATTGAGTTCCAACAAATGTGTAACTTAAACACACTTGGAGAAGACAAGGGCCTTTGAGGTGTGTGCCCCTTTCGCATTGAGTTCCAACAAATGTGTAACTTTACTTTTGGGCTTTCGAGATAGGGTTTAAGGTTAGGGTGTAGTCTGAGTTTGTCCTAAATCTAGATCAAATTTGAGTTCTGCGATCATTTGGCTCTATCGAGTCAATATAAAATAATATTTTTGTGTGATTGATCAAAATAATATCATTTGAGTTTGGATCGAATTAAATTTAACTAAAAGTTAGATCAATTTGATTAACCTATTGATTTAGATTGAGTCAATTTTAAAATGTTATCCATACTTTAAGATTAGGTAGTTAAATTAAACTTAGTGTCTGTTTGGATGAGTAGAGGTCAATAAGTATTTTTTATTACAAAAGTTTTTATGAGCTTTTGGCTATAAAATAAAAAAAAGTACCTTTTAATAGGTATGATTTTTTAACAATCAAAATAAAGAAGCTTAAATTTTAGTCTCTCTAAAAAAAAATTTTCAAGTAGATTTTTCAGATTAATTAATGAGCTTTTTTAGTCTTTTTACCCTTATATTTTACACATAATTCTAGCAATACTTACAAACTCATCTTCACGTTTATTTTGAGACTTATGTAATATTATTTAGCTTTTATATGTTTTAATATTAATTTTATATTAATTTTACTTATGTTATAATCAATATAAAAGATTTGGTTAGATATGTTTTATTTATGTTTCATATGGTTTAAAATTATATAATAATTCATACATTGTCTTGGCATATTATTTAATATACTTTAAATAATATTTATATGTATAAATAATTTTATTACAAAATAAAATATAGTTAAAATTAAAAGTACTTTTATATTTATGTTGCCAAACTGTGACACCCATATATATCCCCTGGGAGGATATTGCAAGTGCCGCATATACACAACATACAAAATACAAAACATTCCAAAACATATGAAACATTTTATACATGCATTTCCATAATCTTAAATAAATATAAATTACATATCATTCCAAACTTGTTCAAAACATATATACATTATATCACATGAACATAATACAAATTTGTTTCAAAAATCGAGATCAACCTGAAATTAGTTATTACAAAAACTTACAACAATACATAATTTGATAATTAATCATACTGAATCAAGTTATAGCACAAGCAGGTATTTAAATTTTAGAACAATTGCATAATTAACAGAATTGAGTATCAAAGAAGGCACAATCCCTTTAGTTCAAAACATCATTTTGTTTATTTCAAAATTCAACATACATCAGAATATACAATCAAATGACTATTAATCCATCAATAAAAGTGGGTAACAAGACTTATACAGAAGATACCATAATTAGTATCATATCACATAAGAGACTTACGTCTCAATAATAGAAGATATCGAAGTGTCGACATCAAGTGTCACGTATGTTTATATAGACCTTCTAGTATGTCTATGTAAGTGCAAGTCGACTTGTACATGGGGTAAGTCGACTTACACGTATTCAAGATCGATAAGTCGACTTGTACATGGGGTAAGTCGACTTATGCAAGGACTGATTGTTTATATTGCGCCCAAAGGCAATCCCTTTAGCGTTTTGTTCAAAGTCGTGTGCAGACTTTATGAATAAATAAAGAAAGACATACTTCATTAATTTGATGTTCATGAACATTGTTTATGAATTGATTGGATCTTTAATCGAATTAATGAAGTCCATGATATATGACATAGCATGAAGGAAATTATGATGTGCTCATACTCCCGAGATTCCTATCATATGCAATTATGTCAAGATATCTAAATTCTCCTAGTCATAGGATTAATGAGACCGACATCATTAATCCGGATAGACTAAGACATGTCATATTCCTTGATTGGATCAAGCGGTGGATCTCGAAGCGTAAATATGAGATATTTAGAATTGACATGTGGATGCTTACTAGTGGTAGTAAGTTCATTGGATGACTGTCATGAGATCATCGCATGGATATCTTCTTCTAGTGTCGGTGATAATCTCATCATAGCAATGGTGCAAGTATCCTTAGACTTGAGGTACTCGAGGATATCTTGAATCTCGATCCTGCTTTGACTCCATTCCTTGTTGCCTTCCGGAGGTAACTCATAGGGTGGTGCTTGGGTACACTTGAGGTATTCAAGATAATTGAGTAGCCAATAAAGGATTCACCACTTACGGATTAGCGGAAGAGATACCCATGGCCTCTTGTCGGGATCATTACTAAAGTGGCGGCATATATGTCATGAAGAGTGTCTTCATTGACATATAGAGTAATGAGTCCCGTGACGAGAATTATCACTGGGTGGACTTGGTCTAGTGAGGGTTGACACTTTGACCATACTCATAACCAAGTGGGGTATAGGATGGTGAAAGGACGAATTGCACAAGAATTGTTCATGGAAGGGTTTGTGATCCGGTTTGTAATAAATACATCAAACCGATTACTTTCGGTCAATTGGGGTCATGATGTGTTCTAGATACCGCTCATGACTTGCTTAGATTAAGTGTTAATCTAAGTGGCCAACATAACCGGAGCCTAAAGGGTCACACGCATAAGAGTGATTCGAGAATCAGTAAAATAGTAATTGGACAGAGTTTCAATTATGGAGAGCATTAGGATTAAATGGATCCCAATGGGATTGGGATATGTCCCGATGAGATCGTGACATCAATATTGCTAAGAAAGGTTTTCAGAAATGCTTCAAAGAGATCAGTTCCTGATGGTAGTAAGTAGGACCGACCCCAATTTTACTAGACCTCTTTAGCAATTATATATATGTTAATTAATTAATTAAGATTAATTAATTATATATATATATAACATGATCTGCGTTGGTTTTAGGGAGAAGAGATAAAGCCATTGACTTTTTAAAGTTTGTTTATTTAATTAGTTAAATAAATGGATGGTAATGAAGCTTACACTTGGCAAACTCTTATGGATTCTTTTTAATTGTTAAAATATATATAAGAAGCTTGTCTTGATGAGTTCCGTCGATGATGCTAAGGTTTTGAAGAGAAGAATATTTCCTTAAGTGTTAAGGAAAGTTTGAATGGTGATTTCAAGTCTTCTTCTTCCTCAAGTGTCATAGTTTCTCTTCTCCAAGCACAAAGACCAACGTTTTCTCAAGCTCTCCAGATGAGGTAGGCTCTAGCAGCTTTAATCTGTTCTAGTTATTCCCGGTCAAAGGGTTTGACTCGGTTAGGTTTTTTCGATCTGCGTGGATCACCTTTAGAGATAGTCTCTTTTGGCTATTTAGGTTGATGTCTTCATACCGACACTGGATCCCGGTTTCGGAAAGTTCCGGGAATAAAAATTTTTGTTTTCCGCTGCCGGTACATGTGATGTACATCCCGGGATTTTCCTACAGTCTATTTACCTATAACTAGGACTCAACAATTTAAAAACAAAACAAGGTCATTTTAGACATTTCATGTGCAATTCAAGTAGTTAATCATATTTACATGCAAGTAGCACTTCTAATGATATAAACATGCATAAAACACCTCGGATAATCATTATCCGAAATTCAGGATACAATCAACATAAATCAAATTCAACAAGTAGAACAAAGTAAGGTGTGACGATCTAAGGTTACTCACAATTGCTCCCTTTCGCTTATTGCCTTGAAGTTCCAGCAATATTTGAAAGTGATCACTCTACTTTCCCTTTTATATATAATAAAACAGAAGTTCATATTACCATATTTTTCATGTAATTGAATCAGCATTAGTATGAATGTATCATATAACATGCATGTTCATGACAATTTCTCGAGTATATTTTTTTTACTAAATTAATATAAACAACAATTGTACTTCAAAAGTTTCAAGATTCATACATTCAATTACTATTCCAGCTTTTGTTGGAAGTACTTCATTCTGGTTAACTTTGCTCAATCAATAAGATAAAGAAAATGATGTATTTAAGTAATACTTTCTTCCAAAAAAGTGTTTCTCTATGTCTTAAGTCTCTATTGATACTAAGATCATTCAATTTGGTTCATTATTATATGAGTTATGCTCAAAATGTCATAGATTGATTACAATTGAAATTTTGGCTATAACGTGATCGTGTATTCAAGTTGTACAACCCATATCTCTCAATTATAATATCCAAAAATTACAAACTTTATACCAATTTAAAGTTAAGAGAATAAACTATAACCTTTGTGAAGACACTTTTGTCTAATTCGGCCTCTATCAAGACAATTTATTTAATATCAACAGGACATGATTTCTGTCTCGGATTGTACTACAACCTCAATCAAAACTCAATTTCAAACCAGAGTTTGAAATGCTTAGAGACAGAATTAAAAGTCGATTTCTTCAAGAAAGTTGTAGCCATATATCTCTACTTTAATATAAATTAGGAATCAACTCATTTAAAATTCTATAGGCCAAGATATCATTAAAATACTGAAGCTTGTTTCAATTTATTAAACCTCTTCAACTTCATAATATCATTCATGAAACCTATCAAATTTTCAAATTTTTATCTTAAGTAGATTTCGGGTCAGATTTGCATGACCATTTAGACCTAGACAATGAGGTATTTAGGTAATACCTTCTACTAAACAAATGTTCCATAATGTCTTAAGTGTTCAATGACATCAATTTCATACATTTTGGTTCAGTATCATTCAAGTTATAATAAAAAAATCTGCAGACTATTTTCATACCTCGACAAAATACAATTCTTAACTTCAAGCCAAATTTCAAAACTCTTTAAGACATATTTCAGTTTTGATTTCTTTATAAAAAAATTAGTCATATGTCTCTAGTTTACTATAAATCAATCTCCATCCAATTTGGATATTCACATATCAAGTTATGTTCTAAATATAGATGTATATTCAATAGAACACTGTATGTAACACTCCAACACACTTCATATAACTCCAATTTCTACAATCCTTCACTACACTTTTGATCCACAAGTATGAAAATATACATCATTCATGCATGCATCTATTAAAACATTAAAACATTCATGTAACTTACTTGACTTAAGCTTCTCTCTCTTCAGCAAAAATTTCAAAAATGGGGAAAGCAACCAAGAAATTTCGGTGGGTGGAAAGGCACAAGGATTTAGTAAAAACAAAAAAAAAAACCTCAAATGGCATAAGACTTTGCAAGGTGTAACATTGATGTGAGAAGCAAGCATATAAACCAATACATAGAAATGAGCAAGATAGTTGTCTTCTGTGATGAACAATAAATAGAGTGTTTTGATGAAGGTGATATTCAATGAAACAAAAGAAAGAGTTGCATAAACCTTTTTTTTTATGACTAGGTGTCTCATTTAAGTCTTGACACATGTCTCCATTGTATGTCTTCCATTTGTCCACCAAATATGCTACCATTTGTCACTTAACTATTGGTCCACATGTCACATATTAATTTATCCGGTTGTCACTCTATAATTTGTCTATTTGTCTATTAATTTCTAATGCAATTGTCACATTTTATTTGTCCCTTATTTCAGTATTTTTCCTAGTCTAAAATACCTCAAATTTTTTGGATAAATTTTCAAAATATCCAAAATGTCTCAAAAAATGCGGAATAAATTTTAATACAGATAAAATTTAATTTTCAAGACAATTAATCCATAATTTACTAAAATTATGAAATAATAACTATTATCACCAACTAAATTTTGTAACACAATTAATCCAAAATTCATACTTTAATCACATTAAAATCACGTATACCTAAAAATGACAATAAATCCATATACAAATAGTTGTATGTGTCCAAAATTGTATATGCATATAAGTAAAAACTCAATTATGCAAAACATAAAGTGCACTGAAATTTCTCAATATTCTAACCTCTAATACGGGATGTTACACAAACAGTTTACTGTATGGAACTCTTTTAAATATTTTTTAAATGACATTCAAATAGTCGACTGATTTAAAAAAAAATTATCAGAAAAGATCTAAAGATAAAAAAAGCTCACCTGATAAAAAACTTTATTAATATAAGCTTCTAGATGATTAGATAAGGTTGGACATCTTTTACCATTCCTAAATCAGATTGACGAAGTCTAATCCTTTACACCCACAAGTCGCCATCTTAATGCCAACTCCAAATATCGGACATTTCTTTGAGAGCAACTTCTCGCAATACACAATACAAGAATATGGTTACCCAATAGAATGCATACATATTACATGTAGATAGATATGTGAAGGAGTACACTCATTGCTTGTTAGTTAATGAATTTGTGTGGTGTGAAGCTTGTGAAATGTCAGATACGGATCCCCCAGCAACCACTTACCCAAAATGGTGCATGAAAGGAGTTTTCAGCAGATTACATTGGGCCCTATTCATATCTATAATCCATGCCAGGTGCAATCACAAAGATATAGTTTTTTTTTTTACATTAGATATCCTGATTTAGTCAGACTAATTCTCCCCATCTCAAGAGCCTAAAGGATGCAAATCTGAAAATTCAAGATCTCTCAAGTTCCTACATAATCTGTACACTTCTGCGCACAAGGAATTTTCATATACTTGATTGATCAGCTGATGATTAATCATTGGCTCCTTGTTCAAAGATCGAGTTCTCATCGCCCCTGGGTTCTTAAGTAATCCAACTCACACCGTGTCATTTCGGCGCGTCCGTAATTGATCCGTCAGGAGAACTTTGCAGGGACAGTAAGATCATCAATAGAGAATACCTATTTTTCTTCCTTGGGCGTGATTCAAACTCAAGACCTCCTTGTTAAGGGAGAGGCTTAAGTGAGGAATCTAGACTAATTGATCCATCCCTCGTTGTTCACAAAGATGTAGTTTTATCCATCTAAAGGGTTGGTCATCTCTACTGCTCCGGCCTAATCTTGCATGACGCCTGGCGTATATAAGCAAAACAACATTGTTTTATAAAAAATGACATTATATTATGTCAGATTGAATTGGGTTTAAGCTAGACTTGCTGTCTCAAACCAATCAAATCTCAAGTTAAGCTCTGGCTTTAGCAGTATTTTGAAGACTTAGATCTAACCTGATCTATTGTCATTCATAGTTCTTCTTAGTTTATATTTTAAAACTTTTAATTTTACTAAATCTTTACTTTATATTAATTTTGTGATGGTTTAATATTAATTTCAATTAAATTTTTAAAAAATTTTCTGTTATTTTTTTTCTTCTATTTTTTAGAGATTAAGAGTAAAGATTACCATGTTGGTGGATTGAGGTTGAAGTGGTCCAGACTTCGAACGCGGTCACTACACCGAGTCTCCACGGAAACATGGCAGAGACCTCTTTGTCCTGATCTTTGGCAGTAGATTGAAGTTGAAGCGGTCCAGAGTCCGAAAACGGTCACTACACTGAGCTTGGGTCCTATCGTTAATGGAACAGTCCAAAGATCACGACAAGAGGTCTCTGCCATGTTTCCTGGAGACTCGTAGCTTCGTATGAACCATGCAAGTGTTCAGTGTTTCATGTACTAAATTACGATTATGCCCTTGGTATTTTCCTCCTTTTGATAATTATAAAATAGATATCGAGCTTTTTTTTTGCGGCCAGTAGAATTTAAGAATACTATATTTTCTTGTTTGAAAAGAATAAGATTAGAGCATGGGTTTCATAGGTTATTTTTTAAATTTTAATTAATAAACATAAAATAATGAATTTTAACTTCTTTTAAATTTAATTAATAAGAATTTTTATTTTTGTTCACAATTTTATATTTTTAATTAATGATTTTATTAACATTTTATTAAGATAACTAATAATTAGCGGAACATGTGAAAATTAAAATTTAGAGATATTATAACATGATTCTTTGTTTTGACATTTTCAAGTCTTTAATATTAGAAAGCTTTTTAGCATGTATTAGATTGATTCTTACTAAATGTTGTTGTTGTCGTCGTTAAGTCTTTAATAGTACAAAGAAAAAATTGTTTTCTCTTTTAAATGTCTATCTTTAAAGATTGTATTAATTGCGTCAGGAAAATATTAATAAAATAATTTAAATTGGGTTATTTAAATTTTAACACTTAATTACGATTTTAAAAATTAAACTCTAAAATAAAAGTTAAAAAATCAAATTTAATAATTTGTTGTCGGTAATAAATTTGAATGGCAAGGAGAATTCCTATGAACTTGTGAAGAATATGAATATGAAACAAGAATTAAAAGATTTCATTAATTACATTAGCAAAATATTAATAAAGTATTTTTAAAATTGAGTTATTTAAAATTTAAAATATAAAACTTAATTACAAATTTAAAAGGATTAATTACTATAAAAGTTCAAATTTTTGTCAATTTTTAAATATAGCTCGAATTTTTAAAGTAGCAATAAAATACTCAAACTTTCAAAATTTTCAAGTCTAACCCAAATTTCAAATAATAATAATAAAATGTTATATTTTTAATTTTTAAATTCTAGCCTAATGTTATTGCTTTCGTTAAGTTTATTGACGTTATTTGCCACGTGTTTCAAAAACTTTAACTAATAATATATATCGACCAAAATTAACACAACAAATAAGGACTAATAAAACGAGATATCGTTGTTTAAAAATGACCTAAATCAGATTACGTAGTTCCTATAACTTTACGCTTTGATTTCAATTTTTCTTTTTATTTTCAGTTTATTTTCTCGACGCTCTCACCCTTCAATTTTTAGATTACACAACCCCGAAGTCTTAATGCTAAGAGCATCAAGTGTAATGCAAGAGTAGTTTTAGGGCGTTAGAAGAACAAACAAAAAATATATAGTTTATGGTATCAGAAGAATAACTGATAACGTCGAGTTAAAATAAAAAAAAATGAAAAAATTTAAGTATTTTATTGCCACTTTTTGAAGTTTGAGTTATAATTAAAAAAAATTAAAAAATTTAAGTATTTTATTGCTACCTTTAAAAGTTTGGGTTATAATTAAATATATGATGAAAGTGTAAGCCTATTTTTTGGGGTAATTAATCATTTAAAAAATGAACTTTAAAATGAAAAAGTTAAAAAGTCACATTTAATAATTTGTTGTCCCTAATAACTTTGAACGGTGAGGAGAATTCCAATGAACTTGTGGCTGTAAGAGAACATGACACGAGCATATATATATATATATATATTAAGTAACCAAGGAGATAAGGTATATTAAACACACCTTACCCACAATAGTGTGCTTACATATATCTTTTCAAGGAGATAAGGTGTACTAAACACACCTTACCCACAATAGTGTGCTTACATGTATCTTTTCAAGGTTGATAGGTCACCAGAAAAAAAATTAGGTCATGATGTTATCAAATTGGCTTTTAACGAGTGATTGGAGAAATGCTCTTCTTCTTTTTTTTTTGGTTTTTCTATAGTCATTATCTCTTCCAAAATTTAAAAAAAAATGAGATTATTAATTTTTTTTAACGAAAGAACTGCAATTGCTACTCTTTGAATGTGCATTATGTAAACTTTCGGATTAACGCAATAGTCTACAAATTATGTCAATAGTGTATTTCGCACTAGACAAATCTTGTATGACAAGAGCGTAAGTAGGGGCATCGAACATAAAACCTTTTGATCTCATGTCTCCCCACTATACCAACTCGATCATCCCTTAGAGGGCTTATTAAATACTTTATTTATTAAAATTTTACATGTTTTTCAGTAAATATTGAGTAATCGGTGCTAATAAAATAATTGATAAGATTTATCAGTAAATTATATTTATAACAAATTAAATTTTTAATATTTTATTAATATTTTAAAAATTAGAACGAAAGTTAAACTGATAAAGTGAGCTGTTTAAAATAAATAAAAAAAGGAAATACAACCAAAAATTATAAAAGGGTAAATAATACTTTTTAAAATACGAGGATGGAACTAAAAAGTACCAGAAAACAGTTTAAATACAATTAATAACAAGATAAGGCCTTGATGATCCTAAGAGAGGCTTATGGCCGACAGCAAATGCTTGCATCACCAGAAAGCTCTCAAGCATGATTATAAAATTGGTTATGGTGTGTGACAAGTCACTTATTTTGTTATTGAATAGTACAACTTTTTTTAGGTCGCCAATTTAATTTAGTTTCTTTTTGTGACGTGTTTAATTTCAATGGCAACTTGTGCTTTCACTTTGGATTGATGGATCCAAATTTTAATAGATATAACTAAATAACTTATTTAGGTTGTGATTGAGTCATTCAGTTAGGTAAAATTAGATGTGGCAATCAGGTCTGAGCTCACGTTGGTTCCTGTCGTTCTGACTTAAAGAAAACAGGCTAGACCTGAGTTGGCTGAGTCTTAAGCCCGATTTTTTTGAAAAAGACAGACTTTGGGTTAAGCTCGGTTTCGAACTATTCATGTATGACCTGATTTAAGGTTCGACCCTTGTAAATAAAATGAAATGATGCTATTTTAATTTAATAAAAACTGAGTCGAGTCGAGTAGGACTAGGGTGGAGCCAGGCCAAGCTGCATCTTTAGATAAAATAGATTATTTTTATTTTTCATGAAAATTTTAATAAATACTTAACATTTTATATCTATATGTCTATATCTAATATTCTTAAAATATATTTTCTAATAGAATTATATCAAATAAGAAAATAAATTTTTTGTTAAAAGATGAAAAAGTTACCAAATATTAATTTAAAAAAAACCTCTGGTCTGCCAATATTAATATATTTTTTGAGACCCCAAAAAAAAGAACAGGAAATTATCAGGAAACTGTGGTTGTCAGGAACCTTCATGGCATAATGATGGATAATAGTAATTTTGCTAAAGAAAATTAAAAGGCTTTAAATGCATGGAATAATTGCTATAAGACAAGAAAATAGACAATTTTAGTATAAGACAAAATGATAAAATATGAATAAAGTAATGAACACCAAATTTAGGGCTATTTGTTTCTGTTTTTTTTTTTTCGTTTTTTGATGTCATTTTTGTAAAAAGAAAAACAAGTAAATAAAACATATTTGACTTACTCTGTTGTAATTTTTTGTTTTTAAAAATAAAAAAACCACAACAATTTTACAAAAACCAGAAAACATCGTTTCTACGAATTTTGACGACATGTTTTTTTCGACAGAAAATCAACATATCTCTGTTTTATTTCAAAAAATAATAATAATAATAATAATAATAATAATAAGATAATTAATTTGGTATAATAAAATTAATAATAAAAATAATAATATTAATAGTATCAAAAATAGTAAGTAGAAAATTTATAACAATAATTAATAATAATATTATTATTAATAATAAATTATTATTATTATTAACA
This sequence comes from Erythroxylum novogranatense, assembly GCA_029891385.1. Lineage (NCBI taxonomy): Eukaryota > Viridiplantae > Streptophyta > Magnoliopsida > Malpighiales > Erythroxylaceae > Erythroxylum > Erythroxylum novogranatense. The sequence goes on along the minus strand of CM057227.1, from coordinate 111,309,441 downwards.
ATTTTAGTATAAGACAAAATGATAAAAATATGAATAAAGTAATGAACGCCAAATTTAGTCGTAGATATGCTGTCTGGTGATAATAATTCTGATGTTCCTAAAGTGTTAGTTGTCCATGTTGCATGTTAGCATTGACAACGACCCCTCAAGTTACGCATATCAATTTTAGCCTGATCGGTCCGACTCGTGCCATAATCGTTATTTTAAAAATAATGTCATTTTTTAACGTCTTTTTTTTAAAATATATAATGAGTTGGGTTGGCCTGGCTTACTCATGAACTCAGCAACGGGCCAACCTATCCTGACCCGTCGGGCATCGAGTCATGCCACGAGTCACAACCCATGCTCGGAGCAGCCCGACCTATCCTATTGACATTCCAAGCTCAAATATTTTGTTTTAAACTAACTTTTAATTTTAATTTTAAGTTTAAGTTTAAGTTTAAATTAAAATTAAATTTATTTACTAAGTTCAAATTAAATCATAATAATCTGATAGTATAATATAAACTATGTTTAGTAAAATATTAAATTATGTTTAGTTATCTCTTAAAGCTAATGTTTAAAAATAAAACCAAAAGTTAAATAGTAAGAGAATATATTTAAAGTTTAAAAAGTTTAACCGATATAAGATAGTTATAAATTGAATAACATTAAAATTTTAAAATATGATTAAAATTTATAAATTTAAAATTTAATTAAAATGACTATTAAATGAAAATTAATTAACTCATAAAATCAATTAATTTACAAAAATAATGAATGAATGAATTAATTAATTAATTTTAACAACAAGAATTATTAAAATAAATTAAACAAAAAATTATTAATTCAAAATTTTATAATTAAATTAGCGGAGCTGACTCTATATATTAATAATCATTGCTTAAAACTTGTAATTATTTACAAATGTTTTTTTATATTTATTGATTTTGTATTATTTATGATTTATATAATAATTTATCAAAAGCTCTAAAAACTTATTAATTCACCGCCTCATAGGGGTGAGCATAATTAATTGGCTCATTCACCAATTAATTCGATTAACAAAATGGCAAAATTGATAAATCCAAGCTGGCAAAATTACCCGAATTATTTCGAGTAAGGGACGGGTAACTCCGAAAAAATTCGGGTTACCCGATTACCCGAATTAAGTTTTTCTCTTTAATATTATTAGTTTGAAAATTGAATTAAAATTAGGGCTTCGGGCTTCCTATCCTAACTTAGTAACTTCCCGATTCTTCTTCAGTTCTTCTCGCCTTCTCTTCTCGCCTGAACCGCCTTCTGCCTTCTGCGTTCGTCTTTTGGGTTCTGCCTTCTGCCTTATGCGTTCGTCTTCTCGGTTCTTCTTCTCGGTTCGTCTTCTGCCTTCTCGGTTCCTCCTCCATCCGTGGTGCGTCTCCCTTGGTGGGTCAGCCTCCTCTGGCTCCAGCTGGTGCGTCCCTGGTGCGTGCTTCCTTCTGCGTGCATGCGTCCCTGGTCACCGTCCGTAGCTGGTGCATGCGTCCCTGGTGGTGCCTTCTGCGTGCCGCGTGCGTGCGTCCCTGGTGAGTGGCCACCATAACTGTTTTCTATCCCTTTAGCATGAAAATCATTTATAATGTTTTGTTGTCGGTCTTATAGGAACTCAGAGGCATTTCCGGCGATCCATAATTTGCAGATGACCTAAGATTTGAGAAACGTACAGGGTAAAAACCCCAAATCCAAAATCACCCACTCTGTTTCTTTGTTTGTTATTAATTTTCTGTTTCTTTGTTTGCATGCTTAATTGCTTATATAGTCCTCTTTTTCTTTGATATATTAAGGTCAAGTGGTCTGACCTTCTAGGAACTCAATGTTCACAGGTTTTAGGGTCTCAAGTTTACTTCTATTTCCTTTCACTCATTATTGTGGACTACAATTATGTTCTTGTGCTGAGAATAAACAACACAGAAAGTGGGAGAGCACATCTTGCCATTAAGTTTAGGATTTTGATAATCTGCGTAGTGGCCAACTTGAATGGATAGATAGGAAGCGGAAGGATAACTAGGTGTGTTAATTATAATTTCACGTAACCAAGTGGATCTCAATCAATTAGGTGTAAAATGCACCCTAATCATTAAGAGTGCAATTTGGTCGACTAGATCTTAGTAACTACCAAAAATGAAGATTATATTTCACCATTATTAAATCTTTGACGTACCAATTCAGACCTTAAATATAATATTGCACCTTCCAAAAGGTTTCTTATGTAGATTGTAAACTAAGAGAATTGCATCTTTTTCATGAGCTTTTTCTTTTTAGTAAGTTGTTTGGGATTTCTACACATAGACTCTTGAAGGTTTTCCTATGCGTATAAGTTGTGTCCAATAGGTTATACTTATTCCAAAAAAAAGTTATGTCCAAGTTAAAATGAAGATTCTTATATTTTTATCAGCAGCATCGTTTTAAAATATCTTTTAATACTATATCTGAAGGGGTGACATTTTTAACTCAGTGGTTAAAAGCTACTGGAAACACACTTAATAATGGGTACGTGACTAAAGTAGATCAACTTACCAAAAAGTTGAATCTATCCCAAGTCGATGGATCTTATCTTATATCCCTAAACTTCTATTTCCTTTCACTCATGTTGTTTGCTTTGCATTGTATGTCTTAGTGATACTTATTGTTGCACTCTCAAACTTGGGTTTGTTTTTTCCTATTTTTAGATGGAAGAAGGAGGGTCAAATCATTTAATGATTTCAATCAATGTCGAGTCTCCGAATGAAGAGGCTAGAGAGGCCTCCACAAGCACCAAAGCGAAAGGCTATAGCAAAAAGATCCGAGGTATGGCATCATTTTACTGCATTTGTGGCTGAAGATAGAAGTAGAAAAGGTAGATGCAATTATTGTGGTAAAGAGTATGCTTCCGATTCAAAAAGTATAGGTACTCGTGCACTTAATTATCACATGAATCATTGCATAATGAACCCCTGCTTAGATCCTAATCAACGTGAGGTTAATGTAGTTAAGGGTGAGGGGGGTAGTCAAAATATTATGACAGCTTTGAAGTTTGACCAAAATGTAGCTAGGGAGGCTTTGACGTATATGATTGTAGTAGACGAACTCCTTTTCAAAATTGTAGAGAACCAAGCTTTTAGACATTTTATGTCTAAAGTTCAACCAAAGTTCGTTTTTCCATCCCGATTTACTGTGTCTAGGGACAGCTTCCAACTCTACATAAATGAGAGGAATAAGTTGAAGCAATTGTTAAGGAACTCCACCCATAGGGTTTGTCTGACAACAGATACATGGACTTCTTTGCAAAGAATCAATTATATGTGTTTAACTGTACATTTTATTGATAATGATTGGAAATTGAACAAGAGGATTATTAACTTTTGCCCTATTGATAGTCATAAGAGTGAGGCCATTGGTATGTCAGTTGAGAGGTGTTTGATTGAATGGGGCATTGATAACATGCTAACGATGACAGTTGACAATGCTAGCTCGAATGATACTGCCATTGCATATTTGAAAATAAGGTTTAGCACTAGGAAAAATAGTGTTATTCGATGTGAATATTTTCATGTTAGGTGTGTTGCTCATATAACTAATTTGGTGGTTGGTGATGGTTTAAGTGAAGTTTCTAGCTCAATTATGCGAATTCGAGCTGCTGTTAGGTTTGTTAGACAATCCCCTGCTAGGTTGAAAAGGCTTAACGAGGCAATTGTGATGGAGATGGTTGATTGTAAAAAGTCGTTGTGTTTAGATGTTTCAACTAGATGAAATTCGACTTACTTGATGCTTGATGTTGCCCAAAACTTTGAAAAAGCTTTTGAGAGATTTGAAGTTCTTGATCCTAGTTTTAAGAGTGAGATGGAGGGTGATATGAGAGTTCCTACTTGTAATGATTGGGAGGTTGCTAGAAGATTAACATTGTTCTTGAAGCAATTTTATGAGTTGACTTTGAGAGTTTCGGGCTCTTATTATGTGACTTCAAATACTTATTTTAGTGAAATAAGTACAGTGGCTAGTAATTTAGATAAAATGATAAACAACAATGATCTTGAATTGAGTTTGATGGCAAGCAATATGAAAAGAAATTTTGACAAGTATTAGGGAAATATTGAGAAGGCCAATATGCTCATTTATATTGCTGCTATTCTTGATCCTCGATCTAAATTAGAGTATGTGGAATTTGCTTTTCAACAACTTTATAACGGGGAGGATGTTTCACGTATGTGTCATAAGGCGAGAGATACCTTGCTTGCCATGTTTAATGAGTACAAATATATGTTGTCACCTCAAACTAGCCGATCATTTGAGAGAGGGCAATCTTCAAGCAATTTTGAGAAGGATAGTGAACAATTTGAGACTATGGAATCCAAATTTAAGAAATTCAAGAGTACAACGGGAGGTTGGGATACACGATCAGAATTAGATAAGTATTTGGGTGAAGGAGCAGAAGCGGATTGTGAAAACTTTGATATACTTGGATGGTGGAAAATTAATGGAGCAAGATTTCCTACCCTTGCTATGAAGGCTCGTGATGTTCTAGCAATCCCTATCTCAACTGTGTCTTCAGAGAGTGCTTTCAGCACAGAAGGGAGGGTTCTTGATGCATTTAGGAGCTCATTGACCCCTAGAATTATTCAAGCACTTATATGTGGACATGATTGGATTAGAGCTTCAGTGAATCGTCATGAGATCAAAATTGAAGAGGATTTGGAGGAGTTAGAACGTTTGGAAAATGGTAATTTTCTTTTTTTATGGCTTTTTTATTTAATATTTCAATTTGTTATACATTGTCATATTTTTGCATGATTGATTTATTCTTTGATTTATGATCTTCTAATGTAGAATTGTCACAAATTTCTTCGGAGCCTAGATTACTTAAAGTTTGAAGACTTTCATGATTTACCAGACTCCAGCAGCAAGCAACAAGAAGTCAGCGGCAAAGCCTGGTTTAATTTACTAGGCTACTTTTCATGGCTATTTTTTTTCTTGTAGAATTAATTAACATATTAATTATGCTAGTTAATTTAAATATTTGGTTATATTATTAGTGAATTCAACTATTTATTTTGTTTTATGTCTCTCAAATGAGATATGAGAATGTAATTCAATTATGTTATTTTGTGTAATTTTTAAAAGGAAACCAAAGAAATTTTCGGGTAAGTTCAGGTAAGTTCGGGCCGGATAAGTTCGGGTAAATGAATTTTGTGTTCGGGCCGGGTAATTTCGGGTAACTAAAAATTTGGGTTCGGGCCGGGTAAGATGGAATTTTTTTTGGGTAATTCGAGCTTTACCCGAATAGTATAATTTTGGCCCGATTAGCCCGAATGCTCACCCCTACCGCCTCACCACTAACGGTACCTGCCCCCACTGTTTCCAGGAAGAATCATCCCTCCATGTTGTTCGGGATTGCTTAATAGCGCGATGTGTGTGGACCACTATCTGTCGTCACCTCGCCTTCCTTCGCCCTCCCCCTCAGTGCCTGGTTGCTCGCCAACCTCCACCAACATCGGCAGGTGTAGGGCCAGGATTGAACGCTTCTTTTTGGATTGACTTGTTGGTTCCTCTGGAGCTGGAGGAACAAGTCTATCTTCGATTATGCTTTTGTGTGGCCTGACTCACTCTCTTTTCTTATCTTGTCTTTTGCAGATCAGGTTCAAACGGCTATCGAGCGGTACAGTCGGGTCACCACTAGCTATCGTCCCCGTCAGGCACATCATATTGGCTGGAGTCGACCGCCGTCAGGCTGGGTCAAGTTGAACACCGATGGGGCTTGTAATCGCTCCTGCTCCCAACTCACAGCTACAGCAGGTGGCCTTGTTCGCGACAATGACGACACCTGACAAGGCGGCTTCACCCAGAACATAGGTTGGTGCACAACACAGTCCGCAGAGCTCTGAGCCGTCTACACCGGGCTCTCGATGGCTTGGCGGTTGGGCTTCCGATAGCTGGAGCTGGAAGTGGACTCGTTGGGAGTGCACCAGCTCCTCTCCTCTGTGTCTACCCGGTCTCAGTCGAGCAACCTACTCGTCTTTGGTATCCTGAAACTTCTCAACCGGAACTGGACTGTTGTTCATTGGCATGTCTATCGAGGAGGCAACAGATGTGCGGACTGACTCGTTGTCCAGGCAGGCCATTCCGACATTGGGGTCACTTTTTTCGATGTTACACCTATAGGGTGTCTTCTTTTAGAAGATATGTCGGGAATTTGTTTCCTGAGACTTGTTTTGTAGTCGGAGTTCTATCTTTCCCTTTATACAAAAAAAAACTTAACAAATTTAGGTTAATCGTATTGGATTTGACTTTTTATTTTTATTCAGTATTGTTTTTTCAATTAAGCACCTGTTCGAGTTGGTGGAGTGGGGGATATGGAACTAAAAGGTTATGTGTTCAAATTTCCTTACTTACGCTCTCTTGATCGAGTCTATTGTACAGGACTTGCCTAATATAGAGTACCCGGTTGACGTGATTTGTAGGCTATTGCGTTAATCTGAAGGTTTACTCAGTGCGCATCCAAATGATAGCGGCTACGGATTTTTTAGTTTAAAAGATATTTCCAATTAAATTTTAATTTTTTTGAGATATAAGGATAATCATCTTCAATCAATTTTTAAAAATTTTAATTGACTCAAATTTTAGCTTGTTTTATAACAATATAATAATAGTTGAACCTTTTAAACCTTAGGTCCTGTTTGATAATTAACTGATTGCATTAGCTATTAGTTGATATCTGATTATATCAGCTGATTTGACCAACAGATTGCATTAGTTTTTTATCATTTGATGTTTGGTAAAATTAATTGTTAATGTGTAAAATGACTTATGAGGACATAAATTTTAAAAAATTATAAGGGTATGAATATTATATATCTTAGAATTTCATTTAATATTCTTATAGAAATTTATATTTTAGATATTTAATTATACAAAAATTAAATTTATAATTTTAATAAAAACACATAACGTATAATAATAACAACAACAACAACAACAACAACAACAACAATAATAATCACAGTGATGTTGATGATACATCTAAACATAAAATATAACAATTCAAATGAAGTTTAACAAAATAATTCAAATAGAGCAAAAGAGTTTCGGCAAAATCGACATTATAGGGAAAAGTAATCAACTGATTGCCTAAAAGGCTACTCACAAGGAACTTCTAATTTTTAGCTGATTGGGTTGAATCAGCCGACTCAATCAAGTAACAACCAAACAAATAGAATAGCTTCTTGATGAAGTCAAACAACTGAATTTGGTCAATTAGCTAAAAAATTAATTGATCATCTAACAACCAAATAAAGCTTAAGCCTCTTATTTTATCAATTTATAGTACAATATTTAAAATATTTAACAAAATATATTTATTCACTCTGCATTAAATCTAGTTGGTATTGTGTTACTATTTATTTCCAAAGAAATTGGAGTCAACAAGAATTGAAAAAGAAAACCAATAAACAAACTAATCACATCAGAACTCAATAATTAACTGGGTCGTTATCAAGTAGAAAACATTCCTATGTGGGAAGAAGAATTCCATCCATTGCTCCAAATATCTAACCAATACGTGGCCTTAGCTTTTGCTTTCGTGCCTTTTCACGGGAACCGATAATTACATAACTCTAGGACAAAATATATGTATAATTAAAATTTATATGAAATTTAACAATTGACCCATTAAAATTATTTGTATTATATGAATAATTTTTTATTTCTATTGCATGTTAAGGGTTAATATTGTTATTAAAATTTTGTTTATAAAAATTATTTTAAACCTTTGAATGTTATTGAAAATTTAAAAATCTTTAAAATAAACTGATTTTAAACATTAATATTATGATTGTTTAAAAGGACTTAGACTTCTTTATATAAATATTTGTTAATATTAATATTGAATTTATAAATTTAAAAAAATTATTTAAATTTTGTAAACATTTTATGATGAAAATTTATATAAAGAGAATATATAATTACTCGTTTGACTTTATATTTGATTATTATGACCAAAGGTGTTAGTTTTATATAGAGTTTTGAGATGTTTATAAAGTTACTAGATGGAGAAAGGTTGTTATTTAAATGATCTATTCATCAAAGGTGGTATTGTCATGAGAGTTAATGGTTTGAATTTTGATCGGTTTTATGTGGGAGTTTAATTACATATATTATATATTTAATCCAAAGGTGTTTCAGAATATGTGTGAACGAAATTTCAATAAAGATACTCTCTTAACGTTTTAAGTATCATTGTTATCCTGTATTTATACTGATCTTTATAATGTCTTTCTTTTTTTATAGTCACATTTTTGTAAACAATAATGTTGTCACAATTGAAACCTTAAATGGACAACTTTGTCTTCCTCCATAAATTGGACAATTATAAACATTTTATATTATAAAAGAGTTTTATATTATATAAAATTTAAAATTAATTATGTTAATTATTAATTCCCATATTAATTACAACTTGCATGCTAATCTTTTAAACACATAATGGTATCAGATTTTACTAATTATAATATTCAATCTAATTTTATATTGATTTATTATGGTATAATATTTATTAATACAAGATATTTAATTTAAATTTTCTTTTATTTCTTTTTTTTTCATTTTTATAGACACAAATAATGAAGTTATGATTTAATAAAAAAATTAAAGAGCTACTAATTAATATTTGAAGTAATTTCGGGCCAAAGCAATAAATACTTTTCATGGAACTCAAATTTTATTATGTTCAGTGCATGATTTTGAATTTTGTTCAATACCGGACGATATGTACCGTACAGGCCGGAGAACAGTATGAAATAGGGTTATTTATGTACCAGATATAAATACCGGTTAGTACCGACCTGTTTCTTCTGGTACTGGCCGGTCAGTACCAATTTGTTTCCCCTCGCTCGCCCCCCCTTCCTTTTTTTTGTAAGGCTTTTTTTAATTTATTATTTAGTTAAACTTTTATTGTGATTTTTAATTCTTATTTTAAAATAAAATAAATATTTTATTACTAATAATAATTATATCGTTAAATAAAAGTTTAAAATAAATTATTTTAGTTAAATTTATTTTAATCTTTTTATAATATTTAATAATAAAGTATTAATAAAATTATTGTATTTTTAAAATAAATAATTTAAAATTATTATTTATAAACTAATATTTATTATATATATTTTAATTATTAAATCAAATTTTATTTGAAATATATATTTTAAAATATTTTAAATTTAAATATATTTATTAATAATTATTAAATTAATTTTATAAATTAAATTAAATTAAGATATTTATAATTTTATTAATAATTAATTTTAATTAATTAATCATATAATATATTTAATTGATAATATATAGAGAATTAAATAATATATATTTTATTTTATGTTTCAATTATACTTGGTTGTTTGCTTATCTCGACCTCTTATTGTAAATTATAATAATTTGAGAGTTAAAGATATTTGTTATTTGTTTATTGAATGTTTTGATGTAATTATTATTTATTATATAATTAAAATCAAAATTGAAATTGAAATTGAAATATTTTAAATATTTTATATTGTTCTTAATTTTATATTCGTATGATAATGATTATTATTATTTATATAAATTGTGATTATTATTTATATGTGAAATATTTGAAAGTTATTATTATTTTATATTAATTGTGATTATTATTTATTATTTTAATTTTGAAGACATGGTTAAAATTATACAGTATAATTGTACAATATGATAATAAACTATTATATATATTTTTTAAATTTAAAATTATTTTATAAATTTAAAAATTACTCAAAATAATATTCAGTATTAACCGATATCAATATAATATTCTATTATAGCCTAATTTAGTTTCAAATGCTTTACGATGTTCACAACATTGCTTTGGTGGGTATTTAATACTTTCTTTTAAGATAATTAATTTCTTAGAGATATTTATACGAACAAATTGAGATATCAAAGGGGCCCACCGAACCCCCTCCCGATTCCTATTTAATGAAGCATCACTGCCATGCAGATCTCGCTCATTTCCACCTCTTCTCTTCTCCTCTTTGTAGACAAAACCCAAAACGCTAAGCTCTCTCTCTAAAGCCACTAAACTCCCTCTCCACAACTCTTTTCTAAGTTCTTCTGAGTGGGGATTATTAGAGAAAGTGCGGTGCTAGAGAGAGGAGTGTAGGGTTTCGGTCCCGGTCTGGAGAGTTCTTCTTCTGCTTCTTTTGGGGGGGTAGCCGGGGCCTGTGGCCTCGGCGGGTTCTAAAGCCCCCTACTGGTCAACATATTTACCATTCTAACCTCTTTCAGTTTTGCTTTTTAACCGTTCTCCGATCGTCGCCGGAGCGAGGATGCCGGCCCTGGCCTGTTGCGTAGACGCTGCCCTCGCGCCTCCCGGCTACGCCTTCTTCGCCGGGGACTGCTCCTCCCTTCCGTCGCCGGTCCAAGTACCTCCGGCGCCGACGACCGCCGTGGAAGACGCCCCCCATTGGTCACCTTCTCTCTCCGCTGCGCTCTACAAGATCGACTGCTGGGGTGTCCCGTATTTCGCCGTTAACAGCTCCGGCAACGTCACCGTCCGTCCTCACGGCGTTGACACTCTGGTTCACCAAGAGATTGATCTCTTGAAGGTCGTGAAGAAAGCTTCGGATCCGAAATCGACCGGTGGACTCGGGTTGCAGTTGCCTCTTATCATTCGATTTCCCGATGTCCTCAAGAACCGCCTTGAGTGTCTTCAGTCGGCGTTTGACTTCGCTATCCAATCTCGGAGTTATGAGGCTCATTATCAAGGTGTTTATCCCGTGAAATGTAATCAAGATCGTTACGTGGTTGAGGATATTGTGAGATATGGTTCTCCGTTCCGGTTCGGGCTCGAAGCCGGGTCGAAACCGGAGCTTCTTCTGGCTATGAGCTGTTTGTGCAAGGGGAGCCCGGAAGCTTTATTGGTCTGCAACGGGTTTAAGGATTCGGAGTACGTTTCACTTGCATTGGTGGCAAGGAAATTGGCTTTGAACACGGTGATTGTGCTTGAACAAGAGGAAGAGCTTGATTTGGTTCTGGGTTTGGCTAGAAAGATGTGTGTTAGACCTGTTATTGGAGTTAGGGCTAAGTTGAGGACGAAGCATTCCGGTCATTTCGGGTCGACTTCGGGCGAGAAAGGGAAATTCGGGTTAACCACGACCCAGATTTTGAGGGTAGTCAAGAAGCTTGAACAAAGTTCCATGCTTGATTGCCTTCAACTTCTGCATTTTCATATTGGGTCTCAGATTCCGACCACCGCGTTGCTTGCTGATGGGGTCGGTGAGGCTGCACAAATCTATTGTGAATTGGTCCGTCTTGGGGCAAATATGCAGGTGTTTGATGTTGGCGGTGGGTTGGGGATTGATTATGATGGTTCTCGGTCTAGTGAGTCTGATCTCTCTGTTGCTTATTCTATGGAGGAGTATGCTCTCGCTGTTGTTCAAGCTGTGAAGTTTGTTTGTGATCGGAAAAATGTGAAGCACCCGGTGCTTTGTAGTGAAAGTGGCCGAGCTATTGTGTCACATCATTCTATTCTGATATTTGAGGCTGTTTCTGCGAGTGTTCCGAATGCAGGGTCTGTGACTCCGTTTGGATTGCAGTATCTTGTTGATGGGCTCTCTGATGATGCTCGGAACTTGACTTCTGCGGCCATTAGAGGTGAGTACGAAACTTGCTTTGTTTATGCTGATCAACTGAAGCAAAGATGTGTTGAGAAATTTAAGGAAGGAAGTATTGGGATGGAACAAATGGCTGCTGTTGATGCTTTGTGTGAATTTGTCTGTAACGCTGTTGGAGCAGCAGAGCCTGTGAGAACTTACCATGTTAATCTGTCGGTGTTTACTTCTATTCCTGATTTATGGGGCATTGGACAGTTGTTTCCCATTGTTCCTATCCATCGACTTGATGAAAGGCCTGCCGTGAGAGGGATTTTGTCTGATTTAACCTGTGACAGTGATGGGAAGGTTGATAAATTCATAGGTGGTGAGTCAAGCTTGCCACTTCATGATATTGGTGGTGGCGGTAATGGTGGGTGGTATTACTTGGGGATGTTTCTGGGCGGGGCTTATGAGGAGGCGCTCGGCGGAGTTCACAACTTGTTTGGTGGCCCGAGTGTTGTGAGGGTATCGCAGAGTGATGGGCCCCATAGCTTTGCGGTGACCTCTGCTGTTCCCGGGCCGTCTTGCAGTGATGTCCTCCGGTTTATGCAGCATGAGCCCGAGCTCATGTTTGAGACCCTCAAGCACCGAGCGGAAGAAATTTGTCCACATGATGTTGATAGAGAAGATGGTAATAATCATGGAGGACTGGACCATGCAGCTTTAGCCAGCAGCCTTGCTCAGTCTTTCCACAACATGCCATATCTGGTTACTTCTTGCTCATTGTCAGCTCTTAATGTTGGTGGGTTCTACTTGGAGGATGATTTCAATTCCGCAACCGATTCGGCCCCTGCTGGTGATGACGATCAGTGGTCTTATTGCTGTGCTTGAGAATAATTAGCATTCCCCAAGTTTAGCTGCTGCTGCTGCTCCTGCTCCTGCTGTTACTTTGTTATCAGTTGTAGTCATCCTTCGGCGGATCGGTTTATGCTAGAGCCTAGAGGTTGTCTTCTATAACTTTTCAGTTTTAATCTCTACCAAGTTGCAAAAGAGGAGGAGATTAGTAATTCCCCCTCTTCTTTATTAATTGTCTCCTTTTAGCAGCAGGCATTTTCAATGGAATAATATTTAATTCAGTACTCTCATGTTCTCTCAATGCATGCATACGTTTTCCATTTCATATGGACATTCAAAAGCATGGTGATTATAGGCGACGCAGATGGAGTTTCGGTTGAAGCAGACACATAAAATTTTGAGAGTTGTTAACTAGAACTGTATCTCTTGATGAGATGCTGAAGTGAGTAGATAATCTTCACGCAGAAGTTCTTTAATGGTGGTAAGGAAAAGGAGGACAAGAATTTACTTTGAAGCCAAAGTTGAAATTAAGTGTAGAATAATAAAGGCCCTTCTTTTCACAAGGACTTGATATTGGGTTCATTTGACTTTATAGCTAAACACGGCTTGTTCTGCGGATCTCTGATAGATTGTTATGTCTATGAGGCAGGACCACCCTGTTCTTAACTGACCAACTTTGGTTCATTCTTTATTGCAGAATAAGCATCTCTGTTTCTGAAACATTCATTCAAGTAGATGTTGTTATGACATGATCTAACAATATTTTAGCATTCTTATGCTTCAAAGAATCTTATGAACGGTATGTAACATGCATAAACAGTAGTCAACTTTCGAAGGATATTGTCAGTTTCTGCAACTGGGTGTCGATGGAATTTCTTAGAGAATGATATGTTGGGTCAGCCCGACACGGATCAAAGTCAAGAGTCAACCGGCATAATTTGAATTAGTTGATCATTTTTACTTTTAAGGATATCATTTTCAACCAGAGTCCGATCTTGCGAGGTTCAGACTTCTTGTCATGTCTAAAATTTCCCTGGAATGGAATGACACTTAGCTGCTAACTATTGTTTTTATGATTGGAAGGAGGAGTTGAAAGTATAGGTGACTTGGACCAAACCATATGGCATTTAAAAAGGATATAAGAATTTAATTGAAAAAATATTATAAATTTTGAAGCTAGAACAATAACAACAACAATAACGACCTGTTAAATGTGGAATCTAAATAGGTCTTTCTGAATGATTTATAAATTTTGACACCATATTTAAAAACTGAAATAAAATATCTAATTATACCAATTGAAAATTAGTTAATTGAATAAAAGTGAGATTAAATAAATTAATATGACAACAGCTCTAAAATTTCAACAACTGCAAATATCTTTATTAAAAAAAAGTTCTTATAACAAATTTATAATTTATGTTTTATTTTCTTATAAAAGATGAAAATAAATAGGACTTCAGCTTACTTTTGTGTATTCCAATCTTTTTGGGCCATGAAAGTGAACCCATTCTTGTCATGTAAGAAGAGCCTAAGTTGTTGTCTCAAAGGTCAAATTGCATACCAAAGTGAAGTCCACACACATGGGCGTGAACTGAACAATAGGCACGCACATTGCTTAATTCTTGCTTTCTTATGTTCTTTGTGATCATAGTATCTTTAGATTCGTACTGATTAATGAGTCTTTTGCTATCTGATCCACAACCATTCACTTCCTGTTTGGTTTCCCAAAATGTCAAAATTTTAACTTTGATTATTGGATTGAGCTGAGTTTGTAAGTCCTCTTGTTGGGGTTCGTTCTTTTTTACTCAGTGTTTACTTTGGGAGCATAAAGATTCGATTTTTTCTTTAGCTTCAGTTTGTTGTTCTGTTTGGTTTCATGGGTTTTTAGGTTTCGTATTTATCTGAATTGTTATGTGTTTTAATCTGTGCTTTTCTACTGTTTTGTTTGGATAGGGGAGCTTAAAGGGTTGATTTCTTGTTTTGACAAATTAGTGCCCTACAAGATGGTATGTTCATACATTCTTGATTATTCAATTTTTAGGCATTGTCTTATTTTTAGAATGTCATCTTAATTCATTGGGTCTAGTACTCTGTGGTGGTATTTGGACTGCTTTTATAGGCTGAAATGTGTATAAATTTTCGTTTGTAGAGTCAAACTTGTGATCTATGTCTGAGCTTGTAAGGAAGAACCTGTTAAGCTGTCTGCTTCAGGGGTTCATATACCTATTTTAATTTTAGGAATGCCTCTAAAATAAGTGAAACATTAACACCTTCATAACTCTTTAGCAATAGGAAGCAAAGTTGCTATGTTGCTATGTGTCTTTACTTGTTAATGTTACCGGTTTTGTTATGTGAATTGCAGTTTTTCGATCCATATGCATATCATGGGACTTTCGTTTGAGCAGACCTATCGATGTTATCCTGCATCATTCATTGAAGAGGTAGCGTGTGTCTGCCTTCTTTTGGTTCTATCAGCTGAGACACTTCAATACTGGAGTTGGTTGGTAGTAAGATGTTTAAGGTCCTTGTAAGACTTGCCAAGTGCTCTGATGTTCTGGTTCTAGTGCTTTGAATTTTAGAGTTCATCGTCTTCCCAGTTTGATAGAGAAGCTCACTCACCAAAAAAAAAAAGATAATAGGGAAGTTTCATCACAATAACTCATTCATGCAACAGTAACTTATTTTGGTTATGGAGGCATTGCGATCTATTTGATAATTTATAAGCATTTTTATATTTGATAACTGTGAAAGAACCACTCACTACAATCTCTCTGATCCTGATGTTCATTTTTTTTCTCCCCCTTTATTTCTCCTCAATTGCTTGCAGCCTCAAATTGAAAGCAGTGATGAAAGTAAGATTTAGATCTTTTGTGTTTGATTTTCTTTTCAAATGTCCCATTTCATATTTAACATTATGTGATTTCCTTGTTGCAATCATAATGCCTCCATCGGCACTTGATTGACTTGGATAGTGGTTATAATTTGCTAATTGATTGTTGGCATTCATGGTTCCAACTGTGATGATTCTCACATTGGATCATAAACTTCCAGCATCTCTACATATTGATTATCCAATGCTGTTTGAGCTTCAAAACTATGCCGCTGAACGGGCCTCTCATTGTGGTGTTCTGGAATTCATTGCAGAAGAAGGCATGATATATATGCCATATTGGGTACACACCACAATTTTCTTTTGTACTTTCCTACGTTTGATCAGTAAAATTAATCAAGTTTCTTGATAATTCCTGTTGTTTTAAAAAATATCTTTTTTTTCAGATGATGGAGAACTTGCTTTTACAAGAGGGAGACATAGTAGGAGTGAAAAATTTGACTCTTCCAAAGGGAACATATGTTAAATTGCAACCTCACACCAAGGACTTTTGGATATATCAAACCTAAAGCTATGTGAGTCCTTGCTACTGTACTTGATTCCTTCTGGTGACAGATTTATTTATTTGCTGCTTGAGCTAGATACTGCTGCTACCTTAACTGTATCATCTGTGGCGTAATTGCTGTCGGTACAAAGATCGATCTGTCATTACCTACTTAGCAAATGATCTACGAAACTGTTGAGTAGAATAACGAGGTTCTAACAACGAAATAGGACAATTGAGATGAATATTAATCGGGCAATCGGTTTATTTATGGTACCCGTTGCTATATTCATCGGTTGCTTGATATATCACGACCTGCAGGAAAGAAAATTAATAAGCGATCGAAAAGATCGGAAGAAATGAGGATGATCACTTGAGAATCATTGAGAAAATTAAGAAATGAAGAGGATTAAAATCATATCCATATTTTTACGTATCGAAGGATCTTTGGAGTCAAAGTTTAATATCCTACAAGAGAACTTCTTTAGTAGGCCTTGAGCTCGATTCATCTTACTCTTTTAGCGGGGCTTTGACCTTATGGTTGGTCTAAATTCTTGATTATCAAATTTTGATTGTTGCTTAGCATTCGCCGATCTTCTGCATCCTTTGACTTGTTTTCCTCTATCGTGATCTATGAAGTTTAGTCACGCAATCTGAGAAGTTGATATTGAGAAATTTCTTTGTCCATCAATATGTTTGAACTTGATGGTTACTTGGTTCTGTAATAAAATCAACAAAATTTATCCACTGGCCTAGATGGTTATCTAATTATTGCGTATTCGGTTCTTAAAATTATTCTTTTTTATCCAAATAGTGAATCTTAAAGAATTGAAGTTGTACGCATCTATAGTGGATTTGATAGGTATCTTAAAAAATTCAATACTCTTAGGTTTTCTTTATTTGCATATTTTGCTACCACGCCATCCTTCCATACATCCATCATTTCGGTAATTGCTGTATTTCTTTTGTATCGTATACTAATGTATGTCTTTCTTTTGGAATGGAATTATTACTATACATTGTTTCTTGTGGAATTTAGACACTTTGTTGTTCTTGTGGGTATTTTTTGATTCAATAAATTTTATGCAAGTTCTTTTTCTTTTCTTATACATCTGTCATTTTACTTTATTGCTTTATTCCACCTCTTTCTTAAGAAAATTAGCCGGTTATTTTGTTTAAGTCTTAGCACAAACCTAAAGCTATGTGAGTCCTTGCTACTGTACTTGATTCCTTCTGGTGACAGATTTATTTATTTGCTGCTTGAGCTAGATACTGCTGCTACCTTAACTGTATCATCTGTGGCGTAATTGCTGTCGGTACAAAGATCGATCTGTCATTACCTACTTAGCAAATGAGCTATCCAAGCTGCTAGCTGCAGTTGTATTCTCTAGGGGTTGGTAAATCTGAATAAAAAGGTCTATGAAGTGTTTTATCTGTGTTAATATTTACAATAGTTCTTTGATATGTTAGCGAAAAGTTCCATGGGAATTACATCCTTGTCACATTTGAATGATCTTTATGTCTTCAATCATGTAGGAGGATCCCAACCCAGAATTTTAATCAGTTTTGTTATGTTTTTTTTCTGATTTTGATGTTTAGGTAAATTATATTGTAGTCCTAATTTGTTGAAACCTAGCCTCCTTGATACTTTCTGTACATAATCTAATATCAAAGGTAAAAGAAAGGTTACAAGGAGCCAGAGAAACCTGTTGCTCCCATTTCTTCAACCAAGCAACCATCTCAAGGTATCTGTTTCTCTGCTCTTTGTATATGATAGTATGCTGCCCTTAACAAATTTCTCATCTTTAATTTTAGTAAGGAGCACGAATGTTTTATGTTCGTAATTTACTCTGTTAGACCTCATCGAGCTTTCTTTTCTATTGTTTTGAGAGGGGGGTGTCGGTAGGGTGCAGTGTCTATAATTGGGCATTCGTTGTGGAATGGCTCGAGTTTTCTTGTGCTGCTGTAAGTTGTGGTCTCTGTAATTTGGCATTCGTTGGGGAGCAGCTCGAGTTTTCTTGTTGTGCTGAAAGTTGCTGGTCTCTGTAACTTGGCTTTCGTTGTGAAATGGCTCGAGTTTTCCTGTTGCGCTGAAAGTTTTTCCCTTTCTGAAACAGGACGAGGAGGGTGGGGTAGTGTTGGAAGTGGGTAGACTAAGCCTGGTTTCGTCCATTTGCGTTTTCATTTTCTTGCTTTCTTCCAATCTTGCAGTTGAACAGGTTCCAGTCATTACGGAACCAGCCGCCATTAACTTTTCTACTTCCATCCGCATGATTTTCTTTTTGAATTAGCTAAAGGGTACAACATCAGAAGATGAAGCGGCTAAGTAACATCTTCTCTTGGAACGCTCTTTCTAATAGTGCCACATTATTTCATGCCAGAGAGATAGGACGACTTTGTGAACAAGATACTATACGTATTTTGTCATTTCAAATGTGACCAAATTCTATCGAGTAGACGAAAAACAATGATGAGATTGCATATATATGATTGACATGTAGCATGTAGCAGAACGATAAAAAAGTTTTAATCATAAGTTTAATCATATGTAGGAATTGCTCACTTGAACAGACCAAAACCAACTCATGATTTGCATGTAAGAATTCTGTCTTCTGATTTCTAAATGCCTCCATAGTTGGGAGAAACATGATCCTCAAACCAAAAGGTAGCATCAAAGGTTGTTTACATATGTGGCCTTCACGAGAGAATAGCTTTCAGAGCATCTTTCACATAGGGATATCTGAACTGGAAACCCAGTTCCTTGGCTCTAGTTGGAAGCACCTTTTGTCCTTCCAAAACCTACACACAACTTTGTAATGAGTTCCAAATGACATGTGATAATGCAAGAACAAAAGTTGAAACAGATGTAGCTCGGCTGTTCTTACCACTGAAGCACCTTCTCCAAGGATTGTTTTAATAGCAAAGTCAGGTACAGGCAGCCATGAGGGTCGGCCCATGACGTTTCCCAAGTGGTTACACATCTCAGAGAGTCGAACAGGGTTCGGAGCAGTTCCATTGATAACTCCTGATATTTGCAGGTCACAACAACTAAAGTTAAATAGTCATGAAGCCTGTAGTTTATTCTCTTGGAGCTGAAAAGATTTGTTTGCTAGCGAGCTACGTAGGGATGGCACCAATTCTTCAAACTCAGACTCAAGTATTTAGAGCAACTGAATTCGGGTTTGACAGTTTTTCCGGTTCCGGTTTAACCAATTATAACAAATTAGTTGGGTTTGGCTTGGCTCAAACTAAATTCAACGGGTCAAACTAGATTTGATCAGGCTTCACATGGTTCATACTAACAGCAAATGCCATTAATAATGAGAAAATTACCTTTATAAGATGGATTTAATATAGCTTCATATATTAGGTTCACTATGTCGTCCAAGTGAATCCAGGAAAACCTGCATGGGTTGAAAAACATCATGAGGAAGATTAAGCACAAAAAGAACTTCTCAACAACTTAAAACAAAAATGCACGACAAATTAAGCTGAAAACATAACTCCAACAATAGCACAAGGTTCCTACAAAAAGCTTTCATAAATTCTTGGCACTTAAAATGAGTAGTTTGCTGCAGAATTCCACAGAAACCAACATACCATTGTTGGCCAGAGCCCAATGGACCACCAGCAAACATCATGAAAAGAGGAATCATTCTAGCTGCAAATGATAAAAAAAGATAAAAGCAGAGCATACAGTGGATGAGAAAACACATGAAAGGATTGAAGAAGGTTATACCTAAAGCACCACCATCTTTACCAAGGACCACACCTATGCGAATGAGTGCTACCCTGACATCCTTATTTACTTTGAGAGCTGCTGCCTCCCATTCCCTACAAACCTGCACAACTTATCTGTCAGCAAGTAGGTGAGAGCCTTGCTCACACACACAGCAAATAAGACCACATTCCAGGAAGTTCATGTCATATAAGACACATCTTCACAGCATAATGAGTTTCTTCAAAAGCATATGGTTGGCATGCAGCTAAACAAGTTGAAAATTTGATACAAAACAATCACAATTGTGTTGTAGTCCAGACTGTTATCGATATTTACTGTTTGCAGCTGTATTTCCTGCAATTAGTTTCCAATTGTCCGCAACCTTAATATAAGTGGCAGTCCACAATTTACAATCTTGGTGACAAGTGCTGATTGATAATGTTAATTGATCAAGACTTGTAAGATGGAAGAATGCTGATAATGCATAATGGGATGCTCACGCCAATTTGGTAGTGTGCAACAAACTTTTAAATATGCTTACAAGAGTGAACACAAAACAAGATAGGAGGTTATTCAAAGTATCGAACCTCTGCCAAATAGTCATTTCCTGATGGACTGCTTTCAACAAATACTTGTGTCTCACTGGTTCCTGAGCAAATAAGGGAAGAAAAGTGAGAATGCAAATACCCTCAACCATCCAAAACTAAAATATGTCACCAAAATCTGCAATATAAAAGGCCGGTAAATACTTTCTTTGCATGTTTTTTTTTCTCCAATAAAACCAAAACTATAAGGATGATCACATAGAAAATGCTTGCAGAATTTGGAAAAGAAAACACAATCCTACTTTTAAGGTGGATGATAATTGTATAAATGCAGATTAATAAGAAAATTGTTTATACTAGATTTTTGAATAGAAAGCTCTGTGTCAGAAACGAACCATAATAACCAACAGCTGTGGCACTAACCAGTACAGTAGGCCGAGCTCCAGGTAAACTGTTTATTAGATCTACAACCTTCAAAACCAGATAAATGGCCAGATGAAGAAGAATCATGAGGATTTTATAGACCTTTAAGTGATGTTTGTGATGTTAACACATACATAATGTGTTATGATGGAACAGCCCAATCACCGTTGGATTCAGGTCAGAGAATAACAAGGAAACCATGCGTGCTAAATTAATAATATCTTACCTTTGAGGTGACTCTTATCCTACTTTTCTTGATCTCCTTCTTGATCTGTAGTTAAGAGACGATATAATCTACTTCAGGTTAGTGCAAAAGAATTATCATATGCACCCATTCATTGAAGCTGCATATAGAGGCTCATGTCATAGCATGACCACGAAACTTATGTATCCTAAACCACCAAAGTAAAGGACTGGCAATACTAACCTCAGGTGACCATCTTGTGCTGACCGGCAATCCAGCCAAGTTTACGACTGCATTTGAACCTTGAATAGAGTCTTTCCACTCTGGTTCCTCCGCAATAACAATTCCAGGGAAGTCCTTGACTACACAAATACAAGAACTAGTGACTTTTATAAAGAAATATTCATGGTCTATGGAAATCTATTTGAAAGGATACAATGGGACATCAAACCCAACTAATATTTGAAAAGTACGATATTTGTAAAGCAATCTCAAGGCTCACATCCATGGATATGCATGGGAATAATATAAAACATATTTAGTGTAATCATGAATTAGTTTTGCTACATATTGCCCTGTTTTAAGGTCTTTAAATACTCATCATAACAAGTTCATGTGCAGAAAATTTGTACTCATTACCTTCTTACCCGGAAATACTTCTTCGGCTTTAGATTTAGTTCGTGTCAAGACATGGACAAAATGGTTATCTGCAACCGAATGAGATGACAAAACACAAACAGTTCAGAGTTATAGTTATTAGAAACTAAGACTTCAAGTCTAAGGCCTGTATGGTACAAAGTAGTGCAGTCAACAACTCACAGACAGATTTAGAAGTTCTTTTAATGAAAAACTGAACTATTCGTCAACCTTTGTTTCAATAGGAGAATATGAAAATGGAGATAAAGCATTAAACATTTCCTAAATCATGTTATGTCAAAGCTTTCAAAGTTCTACATTCTAGAAAGGTGAAAAAACCTGCATGAAGTCTTTGCACCAATCTTCTACCAATAAAACCTGTGGCTCCTGTTATTGACACTGTCATCTGATTTGCCTACACCAAGTTGTACAGTAAAATGAAACAAAACCTCCAAGAAAACAACACAAATATAGAAAAAGCTGTCCAAATAAACGCCATTGAGCAAAATCTAGAGAAATCAGGCAATTCCTTGTAGTTATTTACTGTGTCACTCTTAACAGAGGATGACTTGGGTAGTCAGATATGGAACCTTGGTCTTGTTCTAGTACAACAGGAATGAAAACGTTGTACGGCAATGATCTAAAGTTTCTTCAACCTAGTAAAACCAATCTAATTAGAAACAAAATTGTAATGAGTGAAAGGACACAAAGCTGATGACAAGCTTTCCCATTTCAGCACACCACTCTAGTTCAAGTTCAATCTGTAGCTACACAATCTTTATGAATTATCCATAGTGCATTCTTCAAACCAAGAAAAAAAGAGAAGACAAGACAAGAAAGAAGCTTGTAAAGCACAAACCCTTTGTGTCTGATCAGAGGCACACCATACTCTCAAAATCTTGGCATCACTCCTCTACACCACAAAGAGAAAAGCATAAGGAACACTTCATAGTTCATACCCACATAAACAATAAAATCCGAAGAAGGGTTTTGAGAGAAAGTAACTGTAGAAACAGAGAAGACTTGAGGAATGCGAAGCGATGGAGGAGAGACAGAGTAAGTCCATGTTAAAGCTCTGGTTCTGCAATCCAGTTCCATTTTCTTCTACTGCCACCAAAACACGTTGCAAACCCAACTCTCCTTCGCAGGCTGTGTCAGCTTCGCTTTTCACTTTCAGTTGGTGCCTGTAAGAGCAAAGAAGAGGAATATGAGTATAGATGTATGTTAACGTTACGTGTCTTATCTTCGTGCGTGATTTGGAGCCACACCCACCAAAGCTCCATATCCATCACGCGTTTCACTTGGGTTCTCGTCAGAGGCCCATAACTAGTCTCCATGATTTCGGATTGCTCCATGATTTGTAATAGGCCGGGCCAATTTCAGACAAAGCCTTTTTCTCTTAGCTTGGATAAGTTTTAAATACTCGGATCAGTTTGACTAGTTTAAGTAGAGATGACAATCGGATCCAAAATTAACAAGTTACGTTTAAGTTGAAAGAGTCTCAAGCTCGATTTTCCTGAAAAATAGAGCCTAGGGCGAGTTAGTATTATTCAGCCCAACTCAACTCTTATAAATAAAATGAAGTGATTTTGCATTTTTAATTTCAAATTTTTAGTTAAGCTAAATCGAACTCGAGTTGGCGCCAACCCCAACCTAGTTCATTATCATCCCTAGTTTTGAAGTTTGGCTTATTTGATTTTGGACTATAAAAATAGGGATGACAAAGAGGCCCGATTTTTCAACCCAATCAGCTCTCAAGCATGGACTCAACTCAGGCCTAGATGGTCCGCTTGGTAACACAAAACGACCACATTTCACGTGTATATATATAATAAATTAAAATTTCAAAATCAAATATTGTTATCTTTAAAATTAAAATGAGTTACAATTCTCTTTCCTAAAACTTAAAAAATTGAATGAGTTATGCCTCGCCCTGACTCATAATCTTAACTTCTTAAAATCCTTTCAGATTCTGTGCCATTTATTCTGTCCTAACTTTGTCTTAGTTCGTCGGGCTCTTAAAATCTCCTCAGATCCTCTGTGTCATTTATCGTGTTCCAACCCTATCCCATTTAATCTCAACTATCCATTTATGTAGAGTCCACATAAATAGATGATTAAGATAAAATAGAACAGGGTTAGAACAAAATAAATAACACAGAGGATCTAGAGATGGCAATTGTACCCGAACCCGATGGATATCTTATAAAATTACCCGAACGGAGGCGAGTACGGGGAGCAAATTTTTACCCGTGGGGCGGGTACGGGGGGTTAGCAAAATACCTGTCGGGTATCGAGGTGGGTATGAGGATACCACCCCCCATACCCGTTTACCCGTTATATAGTAATTACAAAAAATTATTTTTATTGGCTTGAACAGTGGACACAACTAATATAATATGGCTCATAATATTTTTATAAGTTATTAAAAAAATTATTTAATTGATACGAAAGGTCGTATAATTGTTAAAACTTTCCAAATTCCTCGTAGTTTTCCAGGCTTCCAGCCGACTCTTCACTCTCGCCTGTCGCCTCGCCTCCTTCTTTTCTCAAGCTCTTCGTGGTTGGTTCCATCTGTTTTCTTCATACTGACGCAGAACGCAGTGACGCTAGCTCCTTCCTTCAGTTCACGTTTTCGTTGTTTTTGGTGCAACAGCCAACAAACAACCTACTTCACGTCAAACAACCTTCCTTTAGTTCACGTCAGCTGCTCCTTCACGTCACGTTAGCGTTGGTCTTCATACAACGTTGTCTTCAATCTTCATACCAGGTTCGTTAATCAATAATCAATAATCTTGTGGTGCTGCTCCTTTAGTTTGAGACCACACATGCTTGGTTCTTCATACAACAACGTTGTTTCCTTGTTCAACGTTGTTTCCTTTAGTTTAATGCCTAGAACAAGCTTTCTAAACAATTAGTTGCTGGAATAACTGCCTAGCAATGGACTATAGAGGATAGGAATTAGTTTAGGGTCAGGTTATTTACTAATCCATTTTCCAGAGAAGAAGATTCACGAAAATATATATTTTAGTTATCTTACTTAGTTGAATTAGTTATTGGAAGTTTCATAATAAGGTGAAAAGGAAAGTTTGTTTCCTTAACAATTAACAAACCCAACTTCTGTAACAATCAAATCTTTGCTTAACAAACCCAACTTTACATGATGAATTGATGATCATAATAAGGTGAAAAGGAAAGTTTGTTTCTTAACAATCAAATCTTTGCTTAGTAACAATTAACAAACCCAACTTTTATAAAATAATTTTAATATAAATTATTAAATAATTTTAATATAAATTATTAATATCAATTAATGATTTAATATGAATACTAGTTATGCTACTTACATGATGATCAAAACATTTATAAAATAATTGCTTTGATCCCGTGCACAAGTATGTTGTGGGATTTAATTATTTTTTAATTTCCTTCATTAGATAAAGTATTATCAATACCTTTCGGATGATAATTTGATTGGATACTTGTGTAGGTAATTTGGGTTAATTTTTGTTGGATTACAATGAACTCGAGTGAGAGTATTTCTCAAAATCCTATATCTATGGATAGTCCTCTATTTCCTACTGACCTCTCTCCTTCGGTCAGCTTACCAAATAGTATGAGTCAGGAACCCACTCCAACTTCAGAGGTTGTACAAGATGTTGAAGATACACGTAAAAAAAGATTAACATCGGTTGTTTGGAATCATTTCAAAAAGGTAAAAATTGAAGGGAAAGATGAGAAGGCCATTTGTAATTATTGTCATAAAAAACTTTCTGGAAAAAGCTCAAGTGGAATTAAACACTTGCATGATCACATAAGGAGTTGTCCTCGAAAAAAATTTTAAGATGTTCGACAACAAATTTTGGTGCAACAAAAAAATGCGGTGGCAAATTATCTTTTTGATCAACAAAAATCAAGGGATGATCTTGCCAAGATGATTATAATACATGAGTATCCTTTGATTATGGTCGAGCATCACGGATTTCGCCAATATTCTGCTGGTTTGCAACCCTTGTTTAAGGTTCCCTCACGAAATACCGTGAAAAGCGATATCTTAAGGATATATGACTACGAAAGGGTGAAGACTTTGAGTTTGTTGGAGGCAAATTGTAGTAGGATTGCCTTAACTACGGATATGTGGACTTTTAGTAATAAAAAAAGGGTTTATGGCTATCACCGCTCATTTCGTCAATGATAAGTGGACATTACAAAGTCGTATCATAAGGTATTAATTTGCTTTCCTCTTTTTTTGAATCACATTTGTCTATGTTTTTTATCATTTAATAATCATTGATTGACAATATTAATTATCTAATTCTTGTTTATTTACTTATATAATATAGGTTCATTTATGTACATTGTCCACACACTGCTGAAGTTCTTACCAATGTTTTATTTAATACCATTTTGGATTGGAACATTGATCGAAAGTTATCAACTTTGACGGTTGATAATTGTACGACTAATGAAGCTATCATTAGTGATATCACAAATAAGTTTTCTCTTGATTCACTTATGTTGAATGGGTTTTTGTTTCACATGCGTTGTTGTGCCCACATTTTAAATTTGATCGTTCAAGATGGTTTGCTCGTCATTGGCAAGGGTATATAAAGGATTAGAGATAGTGTGGTGTTTTGAACAGCATCTCCAAAAAGGGAGCAAAAGTTTGAAGAAGCGGTGCGACAATTACGCATTGCAAGTACCAAGAAATTGGTTCTTGATTGCAAGACCCGATGGAATTCCACATATTCAATGCTTAATGCTGCTTTGATATACAAGGATGTCTTTAATCGTTTGAGTCAGCGTGAACCATTATACAAAGATTTGCCAACTGAAGATGATTGGAGACTTGCAGAAATGGTTTGCGAGAAGTTAGGATTGTTCTATTCTGTGACCGAGATGTTCTCAAGTACAAAGTATCCAACGACAAATATTGTTTTCCCTAAATTTTGTGAAATCAGAAGCTTATTGGAAAAATGGTGTGAGTCTCCAATTGAGGTGATTCAAGGCATGGCAAGAAATATGTTGGCCAAGTATAAAAAGTATTGGTCTGACATTCATGGAATCACGGAGTGGCGATTATATTGGATCCAAGGTACAAGACCAAACTATTAGAATATTGTTTTAAAAGAATTTATGGAGAGTACTTATATGTTGATGAAGTCAAAAAAACTTTGAAAGTTTGCTATGATTTGTTTGAAGAGTATAGAATGAGGGATTTACCTTCTTATAATGGTGAAGTTTCATCTACTTTTGGGTATGATAGAGATGCTAATGAAGGATTTCTCCAAAGTTTTGATGAGGAAGTTGCTCTTGAAAGAGAGAGTAGTTTGTTTTGAAAAGTAATTGGATCATTATTTAGAGGAAAAAGTGTTACCAAGAACAGAAAATTTTGATATTTTAAGTTGGTGGAAAACTAATGGGGTAAAGTATTCACTCTTGATGAAGTTGGCAAGAGATGTGTTAGCTATATCAGTTTCAACTGTAGCTTCAGAGTCTGCTTTTAGCACAAGCGGAAGGTTGGTGAGTCCACACCGTAGTCGGCTTCATCCCAAGACTTTAGAAGCGTTGATGTGTGCACAAAGTTGGTTGTGGAGTGAAATAAAAGGTGATTCTTATCTTTATTTGAATGAAATTCAATGAAATAATTAAGTTATTATTATATATATTTATTGAATCCTTTATTTTGTGGTTGTTTTTATAGTAACATGTTCTGATGAGACGAGTGCATATTGTCGCACTATTGAGTATGATGAGGATGTTAGTGAGGTATTTTTAGCAATTCATAATCTATTAATTTAAATAACGATTTTATTTTTAGTGTGAATGACTAATAATTGTTATTGTTTAATGATAGGCAAGTGGTCCAACAAATGCCTAAGGTTCAAGAAATAGTACAAGGATCTCATCAAGTTCTATTGCTTTTTATGTTTTGGAATTTTCATTAAAACTAATGTATGTTATTTTAATTTGTTGTCTTTTTTTAATTCACTCTTAGATTTGTACTATCATTTATAATCTCATTTACTTGTTTCTTTTATGTTAAATTCAAGATGTATGTATGAATGTAGATGAAAATCTTAAAAAAAAAAAATAGTTCATTCATATTAAATAAGTTTTTTTTTTTAAGAGGCGGATAAATGGATACCCGATGTGAGTCAAACTCCCAACGGGTACGGGTATGGGGATACCAACAAAATCCCCGATGGGGATGGGGGAGGGTATGGGAGTGGGGGTGGGTTCATGGGGTAGGGGCGGGGATGGCATACACCCCATACCCGCCTATTGCCATCCCTAAGAGGATCATGTCCCTTAAAATTAAAAAACTCTTAAAAAGCCAAATTTACAAATATTAATATTATTCAATGTTTAAAAAAATAAAATTAGATCAAAATTAAACTTGTAAGACAAATGATTTAAAATTTAAAAATATAATCGGTATTAAATCGTACAATAAAAACTACATCTTTTTTGAAGAATTTAAAATTTAATTAAAAATCATTAAATAAAGATTAATTAATTTTAATTTATAAAATTAATAAATTTATAAAATTGATTGATTAATTAATAAACTTATAAATTTTAACGAAAATTATTAAAATAAATTAAACCAAAAAAGTAAAACTTAACTAAAAACTCTGCTAATTTAAAATCTTTATATTTGAACTGGTTTAATCAACAATAATACCTTCCACGAGAAAATAAAGAGCCCGTTACACTTAGGTAAAAATTGGATAAAAGTCCAGTGGCTATTGAGTAGAAGTTTGAAGTGGCGTGTTAAGAGCGGATCTAGCAATCTTTGAGTACCCGTACAATTACTGGAGAAAAGTCTGTGTTGTTATTGACGATTAAAGAGGATTTGATCCATTTCTAAGCACATTAACCGATTCTTGAGATTAAGTTTCTTCAACGAAACAAAATACACACAGGCCATAACACCTAAATGTCTGACAATGTTTACCATTGGCCCTTCACTTAACAGCATAGAGAGGCATTGAAGCCCTTGATCACTATGTTGTGTATCAGCCATTGGATAACTCAATCTGCATGAGTGACAAAATTGCGGTTTCAGTAGGCAACAAAGCAATTCAAAGTCTAGGGAAAACTAAAGATTCGGATGGACCAACTCCAACTCTGATATTCCTTGATAAGAAACAATGGCCAGATAAAAACAATTCATAGGAATATGGTGACAAATCGCGGAAGGAGGAGGAAGAAAGATTGGCATCTATCAAAATGTACTGGGAATGAAACATAGAAATTCTATAAATGCCACAATCAAATTCCCAGTTAAAACCAATCATTTCTCTTAGGCTTAAGCCACTAGGTTCCAGTAACAATTTGATAACTTGCAATAAATATTTGACCAAGAGATAAAGCACTCAAGGAAGAAGCTATAATCTACATTTGTAAACAGGTGGATGCAATAGCACAAGTGAAAAAATGGATCATAAGACTAACCTTTATTTGCCGCACAAACTCAGGCGTTACGCATTATCTTCTCGACCATAATCATAGACTATGTCAATCTGCATGCACGTAAATGAAGTTGTGAGGAAGAAGAAAAAGAAGATCACATCAACAAGAACACATAACCAACTAGAGCCAGCAACATTAGGTTTCAGATTCATTTAGTCATCAAGATAATTCTTTTCTCTATCTTTAGTTAATTGCCATGTTCATGCTCCACAGTCCGCATTCATACGGTCTACCAAGTAAGGCAAATGTTATAATGTATGTAGGGAAAAGGAGTTAGAGCAGCAAATTCATCAAAGTAGGCTAGAATTAGGGTAGATTGTTGTTGGAACTATTAGGGTTTATGACAAAACCTCCTTAATAATAACTCAAAATATAAATGCCGCTGTGTTTCTCCAACAAAGACCTTATTTATGATAGTCTTACTAGAAACCTTACACAAAATAGGAAAAACTAAGTGCTACAAGATTTCCTATTGATAATATGACAATCAAAAGGTTAGGAAAACCTTACTAAGTCTAATTAAATAAGAAAACATAAATTATGAATTGAAATTTTTTCTAGCGCATGCTGATTCTATATTCCTTTGAACCACATTCCAATACAACCATGACTACAAGCAAAACAGTCCAGGGTTTTTATGCAAATCATGTAATGCATTTGACATCCCAAATAACAATAAGAAACAATGGATGGGTTTGGATTGAATTTACCCCAGAAGGTGGAGTTGGGTTCCTGGTAAACTTGGAGCCTCCTGGAGCCCAAGGAACTGCATCAAAACCATGAGATCACTGAGCTTTGGAATTGATTGCTAACTAAATCATCCATCGTGGATTTCCCAAGGCAAGTAAACAAATTTAGTGTGTTTTGTGAGAAATTTACCAATATAGGGATCGGGATGGCGCCATTTGTCGTACTGAGCCTCACCATCAGCTATCATCCTGTCGATTGTGTCCAAATCTTCCTGAAACATAACCTCACACACACGAATCAGCGCAAAACAAGGTACAAAAAATTCATATCATATGCATCCATACCACATGTTTATTGGCTTCAAATCTTTCGCGGAGATTACAAGCCTGGATAAACAGGAAGAGGAGAATCAAACGTAAAAACAATGAAATTAGGGTTAGAGAAAGAAAATGAAGTGAAATCAGAAACAGAGAGTTATTAGTACATCTTCGTAGAAGAGATGACGATGGACGGCCCAGTTAAGAGTGTCTTTAAGGGCACGCCTGTATAGGATCCTAACCCTCTCCTTCTGCGCCGCTCTCCGAGCTAAGTAACCACCAACTGTCGATGTCACGCTCATCTCTCTCTCTCTCTCTCTCTGTCCCGGTCTTCTTTCTCCGACGAAACTACAATAGGAGTGCGTCTATGAATGTGGTTCTGCACAAAACGACTTCGTTTTAATTGACAATTTTAATATAACATCATTTTAATCTTAAATTTCTCAAATTACAAATCAAAATAATTTCATTTTTAAAATTAAATTAAATTAATATTATTTTTAAAAAAACTCAATTTAATATTCAATAAAATAAAAAGTAATCTCTTTTAAATCTTATTTATATGTTTGAGCTCCTTAAGAGTAGTCGATTTGGTGGAGTAAAGGAGCATAAGGCCAAAAGGTCCTTGTGTTCAATTCTCCTACAGTAAAGGAGCATAAGGCCAAAAAGTCCTTGTGTTCAATTCTCCTACCTATACTCCTCCGATCGAGTCTGTCGCATAAGACTTGCCTAATGTAAAATACCCGATTGGTGTGATTTGCAAGCTATTGTATCAATCCGGAAGTTTACCCAATACATATCCAAAGGATAACGGATGTAAGTTTCTCCGTTCTCAAAATTATTTGCAATATAGATTTTTTTAATATTGTGAAATCCATAATCTTTATTATTGAGTATTAATTAAATCATTGAGTACCTTTTTTATATTTCAGATAATCATTCATATTTTAAATAAATCACTCACGAAATAAATTATAAATTATAAAATGAATTTAATTAATAATTATAATCTCTCTACTGTATAATACTTCCAATTCAGTACAGCCTACAATTTGTACAAGAATTCCAAAGCCCGTATCTCTACGGCCTAATTTAATCGAATCGAATTCGGGCTCAGATATTTAAATCCGGTTCGGGTTCAGGTTTGGGTTCAAATCTTTTTTCAGGCATGGTACCACCTTTCTGTAGGTTGCATATATTTGTGAGAAATACATACAACATATGCTTCTTGCCTATACAAGAGAGGCTTGCTGAGTGACCAATCCAGGGACTTACTCTTGGAGTTTGAGGGGGGTGAAGCTAAGACCAAACATCTCCTTGACAGCTTGTCCCTGTTCTACAAATCTGAGCAACTTGGCAACTACACTAGCACTCTCTCTGATGTGATCAATATCCTTGTGGTTACTCCATAATCGACTGGTTAACTGTTGCCTTCTACGCTTTGAATTGACCCCAACTCCCCATTTTTGGTATAACCTCTTCCTCTCTTCTTCTGATAGCCTTTTCCTCATCAGCTTGCTCAACATAGCTCTCTCTCTGTGAAGGGACTTGATGCTGTTTCCCAGGTAACAGAAATTCATGTAAGACTCTTGTTAATGGTGAATTACTAACAATGATAGTTGGGAACTACCAGGCATAGGTAAATTTATAGAGATAACTCGGTTTTAATCCTTACCAGGAACTGTTACATCAGTTCTACATGTTACAGATGAACAAAGAACTCTATAACAACCTTATTGGTACTTCCATCGAGAACAGAGAAAGAGAGAGAGAGAGAGAGAGACATTGAACCTTGAAGCTAAAGTGACTGTTCGATGGCCTCTTACAGCCTGACTTCCCTGAGAAAATGTTTCCTTCAGGAAAGACAATCGCCTGAGCTCCACTTCCATGTAGATGGAATCTGAAAGGTCACCTTTAAAGAGCATGAAAAAATAAGTTCTGTGGATCAGTGAAACATTGCAAGTTTGCCAAAGTTCAAGTATTGCTCTCTGCTGCCGTTCGAATTCCAGGGGCCGATCATGAGAGGTATCTGGTGCTTCATCCATGGGATCCAATCCTATATCTTGCACAATCTTATCTGATCTATCAGTTAGTGCTTGTGTACCCTGAACCTGTGATGCAGAAAATGAATTATATCAAATGTGAAAGTAGCTAACAGATCAAAAACAGCCCAACTTCTGGAAACTGACATCAAAGGGAAGGATTCTAACCTGAGCATCAACAAGTTGTTTTCCATACTCTTTCTGTGCCATCTCCTTCAATCCTGCCACAAAAGTATTAATACTTGGTATATCTTCATTTACAGATGCTTGGATGCTCTGTGATCTCATGTCATCTGTGGATGCTGATTCAAAAGATGATCTCGAACCATTTCTTGATAATTTACCAGCATCAGCATCAGCATCATAATTTAGTGCAGGAAACTTTCTGTGGAGACCTTCTGGTCTTCCAGTAAACTGTTTCTCTAACTCATTAGGTGGGGTGCTCTCATTTTGACCTAGCTTCTCAAGCCATAGAGGAGAGCCACTTGAGGAATTCTCTTTGCGACTCCAGGCCCTTCGTGAATTAATTCTTATGGAGCTTGACAAGTCAGTCGTCGAACTTTGTCGAAATTGATCATCAGGATCACTAACAATATCATTAATTGTCCCCTGAACATGGTTTAGCCTCTCTTCCAATATGTCATACGTAAAACCATTTTGCAGGTGACGTCCTTCCCCATCTCCATTAGCAGGAATAGGTACTCCCTGCCTTGCTAAATTTCCATCTCCCAGCAAAGTCAAAGCTAATGATCCATCATAATCATGTGTAGAATGGTGTTCATACGAGTTCCCGCTCAACTCTTCTGTTTCAATACGTTGAACTTCCTTGCAGGACTCATCGACATCTTCTGCAGTTCCGGTGGCAGCATCTTCCAGACTCTGACATGAACTGGCTCCAACAACATTCTTCCCAATCAATAGCACTGATGAAGAACCGTCAGAAATGGAATGGTGTTCCAAGTTGTTTGCAAGTTGGTATGGTTCCTCATTGTTGCTCCCACTATCTCCATCATAATGCGTTGTGTTTAACCTTGGGACGTCACCAATAGGATAATGGGGATCAACCATACATGATGATTCTGATAATGAACATTCATCTTCCCATGTATCCCCTGCTTGCCAAGAAGTTTGACGAGGGATCTCAGGCTGTTATTGAAGAACACAAATCAATAGTTAGTGTTTCAGAGGAATTTAAAAAAGGTACACCACTCAGCATTTAGTTCATTGAATTTACATACCCTCTTTCTCAGACTTTGTTCATGTCCAACCATTCTCAACAAATCTTCAACCCGGGATTCAGCAAGATTCCGTTGCCTGGTCAACTCCTTTATCTGTTTCTCCATCTACATGATCAAGGAACAAGTTCAAGGGGAAAGAAAAGTTAAAGAAACAAAACATAAAGCCAAAGTGAAGGTTCATTTTGTATCGGCATTGATGTTCATAGCAAAGTGGGTAAAACAGTTGCATCTGGAGTGTAGAAAGTAAGACATTACCTTCTGTATTTGAAGATCTTTCTTCCTAAGCAATGCTGCATAATCACAAGTTGAAGATGCAGGAGCCGGACTTCTCAATTCACTTTCCAATCTAGCTAATTCTTTCTGCAACTGCTTAACCAGTGCCTTGTCAGACATGACTACATTGACTTGTGCTTTTGTTGTCACTTCTTTTGCACAGCAAGCAAACAACAAAGTGTTTCTTGTTTGCTCTACATGGCTACGTGCAGGGCTCAATGTGCATATGATGGCAGTTCTAGCATTGCCACCCAAAGCTGGTTGCAATAGCCTTGTCAGCTTTGAATCTCTGTAATTGATGTGTCCACGTCTCCCCTTACTACACGCATCACAGAACCAAATGAAAAATAATATAACTATCAAAATAAAAAGTATTCGAATGATCCACCAAGCTAGAGGAAATTGGGTGAACAAAAAGACAATTTGTCTTCAACATTGTTCTTAGTGTAGCAGATAAAGCCACCCATTCGGATACATCTAGATCGTATTCTTATATGAATTTTGCTTGTAGTTTGAAGATGCTTTGACACTACAAAAAATTTTGTTTATGCATTATACAGTTTATCATTCGAACTGCAAAGATGGATATTTTGACAAAGCAGCCAGCTAAGTAGTAGCACCAATCAAATTACAATTCTGGGATTTCAAGATAGATAAGACAAGATTTTGATGATTGGAGTCCTTCAGAAAATTATCACAAAATCTTAAAATGTCATCAAACAGCGCTACTAGTTTGAGCACAACCAGGAGGCATTTAACAGAATATATAAATGCAACTAAACTAGTTAACCAATTGATTCATAGCTTATTCTAACACTTACATTGGTGCAAGAACTAAGTGAAGTTCAACAAGTTATACTACCAACCTTAACTTACGAATAACAGTTCCCAGAGTCAGTAAACTGCGATTTATGTGGCATCCTTCTTTTAATCTGGCACCAGATGAGATTGCTTGAGATGCGCGTTCACTTCCGGCCAAATCAACAAAATTCTGCACATAATGAGGTTGTTACTGTCATCTATAATTGATAAATGCAATGTTTTTCACCTACTTTACAACTCATACCATAGTAAGGAAAGAAAAAGTTGACACATACCACAGTTGCAGAAAGAGTGGTTGAATTTTCTTTGCCTAAAAATTCACGGGCAGAGCTTTCAACCGTCTGCAAGAATTTTTTGTTTCAAAGGGTAAGGTCACATTGAATTAATATAAAGGCCTCAACAAAAGAAGAAAAGGGGAGGAAGGGGAAAGGGGGAGGATCTCACCAATCTCAGAATTTGATGAGATCTGGAGCTTTTCTCATTCAGAGAGGTCTCCCCTATACGTCTTTGAGCTGAAACATTATAACACATTAAATAGAAACACGAATTTTTCCACCAACAGCAGAATCTTAATGCTTTACCTTCACAGACAGAGAGGAGTTCTTGGAGGTGGCTCCAATCCTTGAGTGCTTCCACAGTGACTTTCTCCACTATAGTCCCTTTCTGAAACAAATTTTACTCATTACAGTGTCTCTTCAACTCATTTTCCAGAACCAAAAGGGTAAAAGTTACCTCTGCATCGTCCAGCAGTCTGAGTGGAGTATCTGTGCTAAGAAGATCCCTGATTACTTCATTATATATTTCAATAGCTGAGAACTTCAAAACGAATGCTCTTTCTGCATGCTGAGAAAAAAACATTTTTCTAAGAATTCCAACATCAAAAACTTCATTTTTGAAGTAAGAAAGAAAGAACAAAAAAACAAACTAGATTGGAAACTATTATTACCTTATTTATGTAATCAAATATATCTGCCACTGCATACTCGGTTATTCCCATCATCGTGTATGTCTTTCCACTGCTTGTTTGTCCATATGCAAAAATACTTGCTGGAACCAAAAGCAAGTTAGAAGTTTAAGTAACAGAAACTCAGAGAGGTTAGTGGCATACTTACAGTTAATACCACTGACAACTGATAGAGCAACTTCCTTGGCTCCTTCATCGTACAGTTGTCTTGTAGCACAATCACCACGAAACACACGGTCTGGACGAAAAGAAAATCACAGTAGGTATCTAAACGTGAAAAGTTCAGTCCAAAAGCATCTTGAAATTTGAGATCCCATAACTTGCAACTCAAGGAAGTTCAATGGACTGAAGTCAAATTCTTATTTTAGACCTGACCCAATAGTCCTATTTATGTAATTATACCGTAGACATAAACATTCCCCCATTTTACAGTGCCAACAATAAACTTGATCCTCAGATAATTTACTTACCAAAAGTATAGACAGATGGAAATGTGGACCCTTCACGGAGGGTATTCCGGTACAAGACGGTGGTCTCATTGATGCATTCCCAATCTGCAACTTCATTGTCTATAATCTCTTTCTCATTCAAAGGCCTTAACCTAACTAAAACAAGAATCTTCTCCTCACGAGCATGTGTCATCTGCAGTTTTTCAGGGTTTGGAAGCTGTTCCTCTCCAATTGACCCCATTCCTTCACCAGATTGCTTCTTCTCCTACCAACAACATGAATCAAAAACCGAATAATCAAAGTCAACGAAAGAATACTCAGTTGCTTCTGCTTTGCTAAAATGCAAGAATGTTAAAAGCAAGGTTGCTGCATTTGCTTAAAAGGAAGTAGGTCCGTCCCTTTACTAAGAAGAATCTATTAGTAACAAGAAGCTTTATTATGAGTATCATCTAATTAACCAAAAAGACAAGTAACCACAAAAATAATAATTATGGATTTTATCAAGGAGACGTAGTAAATCATCAGTTTCAATCAACCATAAAAACGTAAGATAATCCATAAAGCAAGCTTAAAAGCACAGAATAAGAAAAACTGATTGCTCAAAGCTGCTCAAAAAGCCAATTGAGGACAACATCAAAAACCATACAGAAACAGAGAAATAAAGTAACTAAGATCGGGAAGCCCTTGATTAATCTTTAGTACCAAGTCAAAATAATTCAAAAGAAACAGGTATAAATCCTAAATTGACTTGAAATTTTCTGAGCAATGACCCATTACAATCCTATAAAAGAAAAAAGAAAGCTGTTACCAGCTATGCTTGAAAACCAAGGTAACAGAATTCCATCAAAAAGTTTCAATAGAAAATGAAAGTTTGCAACTTTGATTGGACATGGTCCCCATTCTAACCACCTTTCTATTCATCTCCTCTCACACAAACACACACAAATATATACATACGAGCATACGTACTTACATAAATCAACAAGTACTCGTATACCAAAAAGCAGCGTCTTGCTGTGTCCCTCTGCTCTCATCCGAAAGCGATAGACCTCAAATCCTCCAAATCTTGAGCTCTGCAACCCATGAACCGAAAAGGGTCAATTCACAGAAAACAGCCAACCGTCTTTAATATCATTAACAACCCATTTCAGTAACTCACACCCTCCAACTTTCATGCACTTGAAGAGAACAAAAAAGGGGTTATCACATTCCCTTCATCTGCTAAAATTACACATAGAAAAAGGGTAACCACGCTCAGACCTGGACCAGCAATCTGTTTCGTTCCACAGATATTGAATCAGTCAAAAAAGAGAAAGTGCAAGGCAGCTTTCTCTTTTACACTGTTCCTCTCTTTCCATCATTGGGTTTTGGACTAATACGAATAAGGTTAGCCAAGTTGCAGGAATGGTTTGAAATGAATTGTTTGCTTTGAAGGCCGATATCACTCACAGATACAAGGAGATTCAGAATAACATTGCTTTAAAGGTGGAGAAGAAGAGGAACAGTAAAGAACAAAGAACATAATGTGAACTGAAAAGGGAAGAGAATAAAGAACTATGCACCAGAGAAAGTTTGAGAGCCTGAGCCTTGACTTCTCACCGCCATGATCTCAGTGAAAAAGCTTGGAAAAATACACGCACAGAGCAGAAGTAGAAGAGCACTACAACTACGTCGCTTTCGACATTTCCTACACCTGGAACGTGGGACGTGCATTTGGTTACACCTGTTCGAATCAACGGTGAACCATAGCCTTTTGATTTGTTTAATGCTGGATATGAACGGTTGGCATTAAGCGAGCATTAGGAATTAGACCAGAACATTTACTAGAAAATTAAATAAATTTAATTAAAAATTAATTTTGATAAAATTAAACATATTATAACAACTAGAGTGTGTGATAATTAAATAATACAAAATTATATAAATAATAATTTATATAACACGAAGACTAAATTAAAATTACTAAAATTCATTCTTATTTATTTTTATATTATAATTTAATTAAATTTCAACTAAGACATGCACATGATTTAAAATTATTTATTTATTTTAATCACTTTATTAGTTATTTATCTTAAATAATTAACTAAGGGAGCGTTTGGTTCGCATAGGAATAGTAATAAGAATGGAAATAAATATAGTGAAGAATAAGAATAGATATTATAATTATAATTATAATTATTAGTTAAAAGGAATAAATTATTACCATTATCATTAATAATGGTTGGTTTGTAAAAAATATTGAAAATGAAAATTTAATTATAATATTTTAATTAATAAATGAATTATATTTTAATTAATTATATTGTAGTTAATTAATTAATTATTTTTAATTAATTATAATGTGATTAATTATATTTTAATTAATTAAATTAATATTTAAAATATTTTTCAAAAATAGTCACCCCTAAAAAATGAGTTTCATTCATCTACTAAATGGATGATACGGAGGATTCCTCAAAAGTAAGATATCAAATTATTACTCCTATAATGATAATCAACAACTAACCATTTACTTTTTATTTATTACGGATTAACCTTTTCTCAAACTTATCAACCAAACATTTCTTAAAATATATTAATTTTGATGTATAATTTCTTTTGAACCAATTCGTGGAAGCCCATTTCCTATTAATCTACAGCTCATTAAACTCTACTCATGTGTGTCGGTTCACACTGATTTGGCCACGTGTTACTGTTCCTTTCAATATCATGGCTTAGTTGTTGTTATTGTTCGCAACAATAAAGTTAACCAAAAAGAGTAAAATAAGAAAAGAAAAAAAAGTGTTGAAGGTAACAAATAACGTATAATATTATAATTATTTGATTTATTTCATTAGCATTTTCAACATTGACAAAATAGGAAAGATAAAACGTACGTAGTCTAATTAGAAAAATAAATAAATAGTTAATTACGAATTTAAAAATATCATTTATATATGCATATTAAATTTATAATTTACATATGTATGAATTTGAGTTTAGGATACCAAATTGGCCGGTTTCGAATGGTACTGATCGGTATTCAAAATGTCGATTAAATACTGACCGATATAGAAAATTTTTAAAATAGAAACTTTTTGTAAATTTTCAAAAAATTTAAAATCTTCATCCCTCCTTCCCACCTCTCATTTCATCCTCTTTTGTTCAAAATTTTAATTAGTTATTTTATTTACTTCAATTTTATAATTATTGTGAATTTTAATTTTGTTTTAAATAAAATTAAATATTTTATTACTAAAATAATTATAAATTAAATAAAACTTAAAACAAATTATTTTATTTAAATTTATTTTAATAGTTTACATCATATTTATTAATAAAGTAT
The DNA here is from genome assembly GCA_029891385.1 of Erythroxylum novogranatense. Lineage (NCBI taxonomy): Eukaryota > Viridiplantae > Streptophyta > Magnoliopsida > Malpighiales > Erythroxylaceae > Erythroxylum > Erythroxylum novogranatense. The sequence continues at coordinate 111,270,507 of CM057227.1, read as the reverse complement.
TAATTGAAATATTTTATTTTTAAAATAAATAATTTAAAATTATTATTTATAAATTAATATTTATTTTATATATTTTAATTATTAAATCAAATTTTATTTTAATTAAATTAAAATTATAATTATTATTTATTATTATGATTTTGTAGACATAGTTAAAAATATATAGTACAAATGTATATTATGACAATAGACTATTTTATAATGTTTAAAAATTCATAGACTATCTCATAAATTTAAAAATTATCCAAACGATACTCGATATTAACCAAGATCGATATAGAACCTTATCGAACTCAATCGTATCAAGTCCTATTCAATATTCATAACATTGGTATGAATTATTCAAATGAGATTATTGTAAAATTTTAAATTTGAGTTTTTGATTAATTTATACATATTATAAATTTATAAAGTAGATATGTATGAATTGTTAAAATGGGATTGTAATAAAATTTTAAATTCGAGCGTTTTAATTATTATTTCATTGACCCTTAAAATGATTTATTAAAATGTATAATTTAAAATCTAAAATATATATATTTGACAATTTACTGAATAAATGTTTATAAATTATTAATATTATAAATATCATTTCAAGATCTGATGTATCAAGGGATTTGTGATTCTGACTCGGGTATGATTTTCTTAAAGCTAAAGAAGAAGCGGTAAAACCGTAAAAGGGAGATGAGTAAATGACAAATGGAAGTACGATGAAAGGAAAGGGGTCGAAGCCTAAAGAGGTCCAAATCTTTATCCAAATTTGAAGGTCAAGCAAAAGTTAAATGTAGGGATAATAATAAGTCGGGTCGATTTGGATTCATTATTGGTGTAATCCGACCCGGTGTTTATTGTTCATAATATGAGTTAGAAACTTAGAATTGCTTTTAAATAATAAAATTTAGTATAACCAATCAAAATAATATTATTTTTATCTTATGTTTATATATTAAAATAGATTTTTTAACAATTAAACCAAAAAAGTTATCTTAAGAGAGATTTGCATTTAGAGTTTGAATTGACTTTTAATGTAAGTTTAATATAAAACTTGATTAACTTGAGTATAATTTGTTGACTTTAGATTCGGCTCAAATATATAATTTATTAATTATTAATATTTTTAAATATGCAATAAAAATAATAATTGTGAATTCTCTTTTGATAAAATTTATAAAAGTTAAAAGAGATAAAATTGAATCTTCTTTCAACTCTAAAGACCATCCAATACTATTTTCCTATTACCTTTTACTATATATATCTATAATACAAAACAACAATAAAAACTTCAACATTTAGTAGAAGTCCTACTGAGATGTAGGCATCTTTATAATACAAATAATAATTAAATTTTAATTATTCTATAAAAGGGCTCAATTTTTCTTTTATCATTTAATATTGTTAATTTGTTAAAGTCAAATTTTATATTTTTATTTTTACATTTCAAATTTCTATATTTTTATTTATACATTTTATATTTTTATTATTTATTTTAAAAATTTACGTGTATATTTAAATTAGTATTTTATTGTTTTATCTTATTTTAATATGTATATGCCTATATATATAAGTCTATCACAAACAATCTCTCTATTTGGTAGAGGTAAGATTCTGCACTACTAAATCTCTCCAAATCTCGCGTTCAGTGAAATTCTCACTGGGTGTTGACGTTTGTGCCTATGGTTAAAGTTGACTTTTAGCCGAGGTCAAATATAAGGGTTATAATGGGTATATTATAGTTTAGATCTAACTTAAAATTTTGTATTCAAGCTCAAATTTGACTTGAAGTCCAATTGAGACTAGGCCAATTCTAATTAAATATAGATTTTGATTTTTTAAAATTAACATCATTTTTAAAAAAATTTAAGCTTTACATCAAGTGTGTTAACTTCAAAATGGGTCGAATTAGGTCAGACGACCATTTCCTTAATCTTCACTCCGTAAAGACAACGCCTTAATTAGTTAATTAATCAATTTGCTTAAGTAAAATTACCATCCATAATCAAGAAAATATGGTAGTTGAATGTTCCTTTTCAATAAAGTAATGATGGTAATTTATGTGACAGGCATTGGCTTTACTACTACTGAGTAAGGTCAATTATGTATTGATTAAAGCAATTAACAACTGCTTAACTTGGTAGTTGGCAATTACTTGTTTCTCATTTTTCCTATAAACATTAGGTTGATACCATTAAAGTAGAGAGGGTGGATGAAAGAAGAAGCCATTTTATGTATATTTTGCTTGTTCATATTTTTATATATATATAATTAGGTATGATAATATGAGTTTAGATGACTAGTCCAAAATTCAAGTCGAATAATTTGATATTTAAGATTAAAATAATGTCATTTTAAATAATACATGATTTGGGCCTCTTTAGAAATAGTTTAGCAAATAGTTAAGAGTAAAAATCAATCAAGTTAAATTTTGGACTAATTTAAGGATAACATTTGGGCTTAGGTTTAACTCGACCTCCACCCAATCCGATCTATGATTAAGGAGATCTTGGACCCAACTTTTTCAAAAAAAATCGAGCCTCGGGCTGCCCAAGTGTGACCAAATATGTGATCCAACTAATATAAGAATAAAATGTACGTATTCAATTTAAAAAATATCAAATTTTTATTTATAATACTAATTAGAATCATTTTATTTTAAAAATTGGTATAATCAATCAAATCGATATTATTTTGATATTAAGTTTCTTAAATCATATTATTTTAAACAATTAAACCAAAATATGATTTAAGATTAAAATTATGTTATTTTAAATAATACATGACTTAGGCCTCTTTAGAAATAGTTTAGCCAATAGTTAAGAGTAAGGTTATGTACGATTGAACCTTTCTATATCTTGCATTTCAACAAAAATTTATTAGGTTGTTGTTGTATGATTTGAATATCAAATCAATTTTGTTTTAATTATTTAAAACAATATTATTTTAATCTTAAATATAAAATCAATCAAGTTAAATTTTGGACTAATTTAAGGATAACATTTGGGCCTAGGTTTAACTCGACCTCCACCCAACCCGATCTATGATCAAGGAGATCCTGGACCCAAGTTAAAAAAAAAAAAACGAGCCTTGGGCTGCCCAAGTGTGACCAAGTATGTGATCCAACTAATGTAAGAATAAAATGTACGTATTCAGTTTAAAAAATATCAAATCTTTTATTTATAACACGAGTTAGAAACATTTTATATTAAAAAATTGGTATAATCAATCAAATCGATATTATTTTGATATTAAGTTTCTTAAATCATATTATTTTAAACAATTAAACCAAAATATGATTATTTTAAAAGAGAGATTTAAACTATCGAGTCGGATTTCAAATTGACCTTTCAACTTAAGTTTGACCTAAAACTCAATTAACTCGAACACGATTTGTTGACTTTAGATTTGGTTAAAATACATAATTTATGAATTTTAATATTTTCAATATGCAATAAAAGTAATGATTGTAAAATATCTCTTGATAAAATTTTATAAGAGTTAAACTTTAATCCTCTTTCAACTTTGAAAATCATCACAACTTTTTCTCTCTCTCTCTCTATACACTTTCATACATACATACATATATAACACAAAAGATTAAATAAAATTTGTTTATTGTAAAAAAGGCTTAAAATCTTATATCACTTAATATTATTAATCAGTGAAAGTTGAATTTTAGGTATAGTCAATTTTAAGGATAGCAATTAGTATTAGTCAATTCAAGCCCAAGTTCGGTCGAAAATTTTGCATTCAAACTCGAATTCCATTTAAAGTTTAACTAGACTCGGTCAAACTTAATTGAATATATTTTATTAAAAAATAAAACATATATATTTTTAAAAAATTTAAGTTTCAAATTAGTAATTTTGAATTCAAAAATGGGTCGAGTCAGGTTAGATAGGATCAAGTAAGGTCTACTATACCTAGTCACGTAATTTCCTAAGTCTTCACTCCATAAAGGCATTGCCTTAATTAGATAATTAGTCGATTTGCTTAACTAAAATTACCGTACATAATCAAGAAATGTGGTGGTTGCACGTTCTTTTTCAATAAAGTAACGATGGTAAGTTAAGCGACAGATATTAGTTTAATAGTAATTAAGGTCAATTATGTATTGATTAAAGCAATTAACAACTAGTTAACTTGGTAGTTTGCACTTTTCCTATAAACAATATGTAGAAACCATTAAAGTAGAGATAGTGATTGGAAGAAGAATCCGGTTCATGTCTATTTTGCTTCTTCGTATTTCTTGATATAATTAAGTGTGATAAGTTAGAGTTTGGAGGACTTCTCCAAATTCCAACTAGAATGATTTGATATTTAAGATTAAAATAATGTCATTTTAAATAATTTAAACAAAATTGATTTGAGGCTCGAATCATCTTATGAAAATGTAAATTAAAGATGACATTGATTAAAGTCGAGCACGAGGTGGCTGTTCCTGTTTTTCTATGCCACCATATGCCCTCTTCATCTTATTCATTTAGGGGTGAACATCCGGATAATTCGAGCCGAAATTTTACTGTTTAGGTTCGGCTCGAATTATTCGAATTTTTTTTCATCTTATCCGGTCCGAACTTGAACTTTTTCTTACCTGAACTTACCTTACCTGAATTATCCGAAATTTTGTTCAGCTTTATCTGAATTATCCGAAGTTGTTTTTTTATATAATTTAAAAAAAATCGAATTTTTGTATTTTTATAACCTAATTCGGGTAATTGGGCCGGTCCGAAATTTTTTGGAATTACCCGACCGCAGCCCGAAAATAATTCAGGTAATATCCGAATTACCCGAAACTTGAAATTTTTTTACCCGAATTAATTCAGACCGGGCCGGATAATCGGGCCGGGCCGAATAATGCTCACCCCTACATTCATTCATTAACATTTACTTAAAGAATGAGACGGATAGGACATTGAGTGGTATTGAAAATGAAGAACAAGAGATTGATCATGTCCAAGTCAAGCTTAAGTATGAAAATCAATGTTCAAACAAAGGTTGAAGCCCAATTTAACTTGAAACATACTGCCTGAGCTTGAAATTGATTAGTCTTGGGTGGCTTGAAACTTAATTAACACTAGACTCAACATCACTATTTTCTTTTATTATTTAAAAATATACAAAACAATTACTTTATTTTAAATAAAACGGTATCATTTTTATTTAAAACATTTGAGCTTCGAGTTTGACTACCTGAACTCAAACTGTAATTGTCAAAAATAAGATTTATTTCATTTTCACTTAAATCATTTGGACTTCATGTTAGTTGTTGAACTTAAATTGTAGTCAAAATTCAAAAATAAGGAAAAAAATTCGGACTCATTTCAAAATTCGATCAAATAAGGCATAATTCTAAATATCATACAAATGACAACAACCTCTACTAAAATTTGGGCCCGACCTGACCAGGCCCAAAATAGGGAGCTTTAGCTTATTTTTACCAGACGTAATTTTTTACAAAAACAACGTCGTTTTGTTCATAATTATTAGGCCTCAATCAAGCCGAGCTTAGACAACCCAAGCCCTCTGATAATTATAAGCAAAATGACATTATTTCGTAAAGCATGACCAAAGCAACTCGGAATAGGCTCGGCCTAAATGCCATTTCCAAATTCTAAGGTCAATGTCATCTTTCTAGCTTGGTTGATTGCTGTACGTATTGTGTGTGTCTGGTAGTGGTAACGGTTATCAATGCAATAATGTTTATATCTGTGTGGTTTCTCGATCTTCATGTATGTGACGTGGAATTTTGGTGTCTATGTCTGTGACGCAAAAAATATATAAGTTAATTAGTCAATAATATTAAATATTAATTAAATTAATTTTTAAATTTGATTATTTATTAAAAATTATTTCATTATATTATTATTATCAACAGTTAAATCAAAATTAACCCATTAATTAGTTAATTAATTATATTTTAAAGATCACTTTTTGGTGTTAAATATATTATAATTAATACTAATTAGTAATATATAAAAATAAATATATATAATGTACATGTATATAATAACAAAATTTATATTTACAAAAGTAATAATAATAATAAACTTATTTAATAATAATTTAATAAATAATATTTAGATAAACATATAAATTAATATTAATAAATAATATAAATATTTTTGCACGCGTATTTGATCATTCCCGTCTTCAACCACAAATCATTTTCATTCTATTCCATACTGTGGGAAATGATGGAGTGCTAAGCAAGACTTAAGTTTAATATGATTACATGTAGTTGATATATTTCTCTTTGGTTCTGACATTCCTTTGGTTTCCAGTCAACAGTTGACATCAAGACACTACTATAACAACTAATGGATAGATTGTCTAACTATGCTGCTTCAAGTCCAGATGTAAGTCTTATTGATGCTGTTCTCAAATGTTATGCTTTTGTCATACATTGACAATAGTTCTTTATCAGGTTCTGCCAGAGCTCCTGCATGTAGAAGCCTTTACTAAATTGAGCAATTTGGGAAGGTAAATCGGTTATCTTGAGTGGATAAAAAGTTCTTTAATCTTTAAATGACATTTTGGTGATGTCTAACTGATTTGCAAGTCCAGTTTCATTTGGACAAATATAGTTCTTATTTAAAATTTTTATCTGCAATAATCTACGCTGTCAAGGTTTGTTATTTGTATTTTAGAACCATTTGTTGAAAGCTGATTTCTATAAAATTCTCACTGCCAAATAGTTGAAGTACAAGTTGACATGCCTATTTTTGAAGCAATTACATTGTATGTTCTCCTCCTTACATTTACGCTACGTGTTCACTTTGATCGGCTCGATTATGTGGATCAAGTCCTGGTATAATATCTCGGTAGATAGAGTTATAAAATTTTCATTGTAAGTGCATGGATTTTGACTTTTATGCCAATTTGTCAAGCATGGATTTTGACTTTTATGCCAATTTGTCAAGTAACCATTAGAATTCTAGGTTTCCTATTTCCAGCTTCCTTTCTTATTGAATTTGTAAATGTTCACTTTTTTGTTTTCTTGACATGTTATTTACAGGGGGAATGTGTTAAGAAGCTTTCTGGCAAGGCAGAGCTTGAAGATAGTAGGGCAAAAAAAAAAAAAAATATAACACTTCTTAGTGTTCCATTAGAAAAATACAACGATGTTGTCACTACCTTGACACTTTCAAATGATCCTCGTGTAATGGATCACCTTGACAATGAAATGAATAAAGTCATGACAATGCTCATTATTCAAAGCATTATGAAAAATAATATTGCATATCTACCGCGAATAAGATATACCGATCAGCTTATTCAAATCAAATTAGACATTTCCTCTGAAATTTGCTTATCGTGATCTTTCCTTTTGTAGGTTGAACTAATAAAGGGACTCATCATTTGTTTTTTTTCAATTTTATTATTAAAATTTATTATTTACTTTGCAACAACCCGTACAAAGCACGGGGTTCAGAACTAGTTATAAACAAAATGACATTATTTCGTAAAGCATGACCAAAGCAACTCGGAATAGGCTCGGCCTAAATGCCATTTCTAAATTCTAAGGTCAATGTCATCTTTCTAGCTTGGTTGATTGCTGTACGTATTGTGTGTGTCTGGTAACGGTTATCAATGCAATAATGTTTATATCTGTGTGGTTTCTCGATCTTCATGTATGTGACGTGGAATTTTGGTGTCTATGTCTGTGACGTGGATTTTCAGTGTGTGTGTCTGTGACGTGGACTCTTTGTAAATTTAGGCCTTAAATAGCCAAGGACTGACAATTAAATTAACAAGAAATAAAAATAAAAATGTTTATTATATTTAATAAAAATTAAAAGTATTTCCATACTCTGGAAATCAAGGATGTCCATATAAGAGTTCAAAAAGATGCATAAGATTATATATCCATTTGTAAATATAAGCTTGGTTTTATACACTATCCTTTCTCAAATTGTACAACACAGGTTAATCCTTTTAATCAGTTCAACCGCAAAAATTTTGAATCGCCTAATTTTTCAGTTTGTTTTAAAATTAGGTTTGATTTACTTTAATAACTCTTATTGTTAAAAATCAATCAATTTATTAATTAATCGGTTAATTTTAGTAAATTAATAAATTATTATAAACTAAAATAAATCAATTAGTTTTTATTTAAAAGATTTTTAAAATTAAACTTAAAAATTTTCACTGGGTAAGAACAATTTTTCAATCATATCTAAATTTTTTAATTTTATTCAATGTTTAGCCGATTTTATGATGATTTAACATCTTGTTTTATTGGTATAGCTTCCAGTTCGGTTTCTATAATATAGATATAAAGTCTAATTTGAGCGGGTCAAATTGAACATGTTTTGGTATAACTTGTAATTTATGAATTATTAGTTGTATTTAATAAATTATATAAAAAAGTAATTGATATAAATTCTATTGTTATTAAACAAATATATATTAAAAATAAATTAATAATTTTAATTTAGAGAAATATAAAGAATCTTTAAATTACGGGTAACAAACCTTTTCGTGTCCCAAATACAATCAAATAATTCAATTTGAATCTATTCATGTCATGTCTTAGCTTTTTTTAAATCAGGATGAAATGAGAGATTAAAAATGTTCCATTCTTCTAATTGTTACTTTTATAATTTCTTATATATGAAAAAAGAATTTATTGGTTGTACTCAAATTATGGCTAATAACTCGAAATTAATTCTTAAAATAACATTGTGTTATTTCAAAGTTTAGTCGAATTTTGAGCGACTAAGTTATTTAGATGAATTTAAACTAAACAATTGGGTCGGACCAAAGTTTCTAACCTCAGCTTAAGATGATTCAATTTGGGGTTAGATTCAAACATTTTTTAAAACAATTTTTATAAGCTTGGTTACCTAACTCAAATATCGAAAATATCAAACACATACAATATTATCTTAAATAAAACGATATTTCTTTTAAATTTAAAATATAAAATTATAATTAATCGACTTTACCTTATTTAAGTCTGAGCAATATTAGATTCAGGTCGTTAGTCTTTAGTTGAATTAGGCTTTAGGTTAGGATCGGGCTTAAGAGGACTAAGTCCGACCAAATTCAATATCAAACTTAATTCGTATTGGACCAATTATTATATCAACAACCTTAATGAGCAAATATATTTATAACTTTCTTAAAAATAAACAATTCCATTTACTTTAATGTGATAAAAGAAACTCCTTTGATGTCCATGGAAGTGAACGGTCAAGGTAGCATGAACAAAAACAGAAATCTATACCCAAACAAGAGGTAGATATTAGATTGATGGTTGAGAATGGAGTGAGAGGAGCTTTCATTTACCTAAAGCATCTTTTAAGCCTGTGGTCTTAGATTAATCCCTAAAAGTCCTTAGACTTTTATTTTCTTTGATTTCACTTGAGGTAGACTATTAATTATTTTACAGTAGGCAAAATTTAAATACATTTTAACACTATAATTTTATTTTATTAACTAAATCATTTATTAAAATATAATTAAATAAATATTTTAAACTTAAAATATTCATTAGGTTCATTTAATTAATGGAATTAAAATTACATTATGTTTATATAAGTTTAAATATATAAATAAGATCACATGTTCAAATAAAAACAATTTATTTGTAAAAATATAAAAGAAATGTTGCAGATATTATAACCCCTTTAGACTGCAGAGAATTTGTCTTGAATACGTTTTTTTGTCTTTTTATATAAGTTTAAAATTTAAACACATATGTTTAATTATAATAAATAAAATTTGAGTTTATTTATGAAAATTATAACTGAGTTTAAGATAAATTTTAATAAAATTCATTTTTAACAAAATTTTAAAAACCTTTAGTGATTCCTTTGTCAATAATTTCTCACTTTAATATATTACCATCTTGTTGTTATTATTAAGAGAAAATAGATTTTTTCACAGGTTTAAACACTCTGTTTTTATTAGGGTATTTCAATCATGTGTCACTTTATTTTATCTACATATTTGTGTTGACTCGACATAAATGTACTAATAAAACTTAATAAAATCTCTTTTTCATACCTAATACTTTGACTAACTTAATTGGCGTGTTATGTTGAAAAGAACAATAAAACATAATTAATTTATAATAAATCTCACGTCATCATCGTCTAGAACTTTGACCAATAAGGCAATAACACCCCTTACCACCTTAGACCATATTAGTCAGCATATTTAATCATCAATCACTCTCTCAATTTTGTATATTCGTATAATAAAAATTATTACCATCATATATAGATTTATAAAATAATTAAAGTTATTTTAAAACTTAAAGTTCAAATAATATCAAATTTGAGTCAGAATATATACATAGTTATTATCCCATTTTATACATATTATTTTAACTTTAAAATGATAATGTTGACTTCTTTTGTTTTATCTAAATTCTTATGAGAATATTTAAAGAAATACTACGATATAATACTCACATTCTTATAAATCTTTTTCAAATCACGACCTTATAAGTTATTTTACAAATAACAATTAATAATAAACTGTTAATTTTATCAAATGTCTTTAAATAAACAGTTTATATTATCCGCTAATTAAATCATCTATATTAATTTCTTGTTAGTAAACCATTGATAAAATCAATAAATAAATAATGCTGATTATTGATTGATAAATATGATTTTATTATTAACCCTTTTAAATGATTTTTAATATTTCAACAATTATCTTTAATTTGATTAAAAGCCTTTTAATTGGGCTTCAATTAATTTCCTTAAAGATTTTACATGTATATCAATAATTTAAAATTTAACTGATTTGATCGATTTAACTGTAAAACTTAAATTGTCAAATTTTTGGTCTTATTCTCAACTTTCCAGTTTGATTTAATTTAATAACTTTTATTGTAAAAATTGATTAATTTATTTAATGATTGATTAATTTTGTAAATTAATAAAATTTCATAAATCAAAATAAATCATTTAACAATATCTTTTTAATTAAACTTTAATTTTTTATAAATAAAAACAATTTCTTTCAATCATATTTAAAATTTTTAATTTTATCTAATTTAAACCTATTTTATAACATTCTAATACCATCAAATCTTTTAAACTTTAAACTTTTTATTTAATTAATTTTAATATATATAACTTAATTAAAACATCTATTTTCTTATTTTATTATCCCCAATTAAAAATCCAGAATACTTAATCCAGAATCTCATTTTACTTTTTATCCTAACATTTTTTTTGGCCCACCTCAAAGTAGTGGCTTTATCACATTCCGTGCCCGGCACAGCACCTCAAGGCGCGTGGTAATTTGTTTTGTTTTCGGTCCACCACCAGTAACACTTGAACAGATCACAAAGATCCACACCTGAGCCACGACAGGTCCACTCGCCCACTTTACACTCTCAACTCGTCTACTCGCCCCGACAAAGCAACTTACACATACGTCTGAAATCCCTTAATTTTAAATTCTTATTTAATGTTTTTATTATTTATTGTTTTCCAGCGTGTCAACAATTCTGGGCGAGTAAGCAAATTTAGTTTACACTCGCGTTTACACAATGTGAACCAGAACTGTTCCTTTTTCTATTTTCTTTTCTTCTTTCTCTAATTTCTTAATACGCACAGAACAGGTCCAACTGTGTCTCCTTTTACTCTCCCTCTCTCTCTAGCTTCTTTTTCTTCCATGTATGAAATTTCCAAAGCTTCGATCTTTCTTCTCCTTCTTTAATTGTTTATCTTTATCCTTTTGTTTTCTCGATGCCCATTTGGGCTCTCTGCGAAATTCTGGAGCTTTTTTGACTTGAAAGTGATCGAGTTTAGCTAACGGGGATGAAGCGGTGGCACGAGTAAGTAATGTAAACCGTGTATTGAATAGGGTTGAAGAGTGGAGTAGCTAGAGGTTAAGAGAGGAAGTGAAATGCGTACGCTTTGCGACGCGTGCGAGAGCGCCGCCGCTATCCTCTTCTGCGCCGCTGACGAGGCTGCTCTTTGTCGTTCATGTGATGAGAAGGTTCTGCTCCTTCAACTTGATGCCTCTTTTTCTGATTACTTTGAGTTTGAAACTTAGTTTGAAAGATTTAAGGGATAAAACATGGTTTATGCTCTGCTCAAAGTCGGAGTATTTGTATTTGAAACAAAGCTTTTCGGATCGATTTCATATGGAGTTTCTCTGTTTTTCTTTTTATTTTTTATCCTAACTTGATTTATATATGCTCTATGGTGAGTTTAAATTAGTTAGTTCTTCATGTAAGAGTTGGCATTTAGATGGCACGACCGAACTAATATAAGTTTTATCCACGTTGAATCAATGGATGGATTTTATGTGAAGCTTGTTAAGACTACTCCATTCCTTTCTTCCTCGTTACTTTGTGCAAGTCCGTGTCTGTGTATATGCAAAAGACTAGGTTTTTGGTAGACTATGGTGATCGGATTAGAGCTAACATGGTTCTTTTCTGTTAGAATTTTTTAGTAAATATGTTGTTTGGAGCTATCAAGTTGAATTTGGATATAGTTATGATCAAGTTGAGTAACATATGGTCTTTATTCTAAGTACCAGAACTCATTTCTAGGTCTTCCCTTGATATATTGAGGATAAATAATGTAAGTAGGATGGTCTAAAATTCAAATCAGTGAGTGCGAAAGTTGTGACTTAACGACTCATATGAATATGGTTTGGCAACTATGAAGTAGGCATCAGGTGATCACTTTATGATTTTCGTGCTTGTGTAAGCTTCTTATTTTGCAATTGCCTACTATTATGATTCTCATAGTGGCATTTTGAAGAGGTACTTACATTTTTGTTTAGGTTCATATGTGTAACAAACTTGCCAGTCGACATGTACGGGTTGGGCTTGCTGATCCCAGTGATGTTCCTCGATGTGACATATGTGAAAATGCACCTGGTATTATGACTTCTGCCTCTTTCTTCTTCTTCTTCTTGTTGGTTTGCTTTTACTGGTGATATTCATTGTTTAAGTTCCGTACCAAAAGATTGAGGGCTTTTGCTTTGCTTGAAAATGCATGTAGCTTTCTTTTACTGTGGGATAGATGGTAGTTCCCTCTGCCTTCAATGTGATATGATTGTGCATGTTGGTGGTAAAAGAACCCATGTGAGGTACCTCCTATTCAAGCAGAGAGTTGAGGTTTGTGTCTCTGCATTGTAATGATTGGATTTTATATCGTTTCAATGAGAAGGTTCCTGAAATCGATGTGCTTTGCCATTATTCTAACTAGTTTCCAGGGGATAAACCTGGACGCCTTGAGGAACTAGGACAACAAAATCTTGATCAAAATGAAATGAGGACGGTCCAAAATCAACCACCTAAAATTTCAATGAGGGAAAACCAGCAAAATCGTAGGGTGAATTATAATGATGGTGATAGCAAGATGGACAGTATATTGATTGATCTTAATACTCGACCTCACCGGATACATGGGCAAAATTCAACTACCCAGGTATCTTCTTTTCCAGCATAGGTCTCAATATCCAGATCATAACATTTCAAGTATCAGGATTTAACATATTTCTTGATATAGTTCCCAAACAGTAGCTGAGAGAGTATATGTGCAACATCTGACAGTTAAAAGAACAGATATTTTATGGTTAGCACAACATAAGAACATTTCTCCTCTTTATCAAAATATTTCACTTGTATGCATGATCTGATACAATCCACACTGATAAATGATAATGCTTGAAACTTAAGACTCTGTGAATTTATGTCTCTGATTTATATTAACGAACAGGGTATGGACATAACAAGTGGTACTAATCATGAATCAGCTAATGTGGTTCCAGTTAGATCCTTCAAAAAAGAGCCTGAAAAGTAAGCAAGGTAAGTGAAACTACATATCTATATTTCGCAAATTTGTTCGATCATCTATTTTGTTCTTCAAAGAGGAGCTGTAGCTCATTGCAACGTTTTATGAATTCCTTAATTACTGGATATATAAATGTCTAGCGTCATGTTATGCATTATTCATCATGCTGGTGTCACACAACAAGCGTACTCTTTGATTATGTTATGAAAAGACTTTGGTGCACATATGGTATGGTTGTTAGCCACATGCAGATGGGGACAGAGGATGGGTTCTGTTTTCACGTTCTGTTCGATACAGTTCTAATCTACCTTACTTGTTTCATTTTAAAACGGATCTATAGTGTATGGAAGTCATAGTTTTACGATAAATCTATTCTTTTTCTATGTATATAAGTTCTGTTGTTAGCTAGTGCATACGGTTCAAGATGGAATACAGACTTTGATTTTAGTTAAATGTTTGTGGAGTAATCATTTTCCTTCATATTTTTAGCTTCTAAGTGCAACTTCATATTAAATCTGAGCCCTTTGGGAATATTATAATCGGGACGCTGCATTCTCTTTGGAAGAACATGTCAGAAGCGAAACAAACTGCTCGTCTTGTTGGTAAATTATACTGTTTACTACATGGGAATCTTATGCCAAACCTATTTGGGAAATTCTTTGTTAATTCTTTGGCCTCGATGAATCATTGAAAATTTGCCAAGTAGAAACTAAGAAGCAACCGGGATTTTGTAGATTTCCATTTTAATCTTCTAATACTGAACTTTTCGATGAACTTTAACGGCTGTATAACCATTTGACCTCTTCCTCCTGATTTGTGGTTGCAGATGTTTTTGGCTGAAAGTGAGCACATTTAGGACTTGAACCTGCTTTAGAGATTCCGATTTCCAGATCATGGTTTAGGCTTAAGATTCCGTGTGAATTTGGTTATATTAGAGTTTTGCCATGTATCAAAAGCATCATTTTTAGTTTTATGTCAAAGAAATAACAGAAACATTATCAGTTCTCGCATTACAGGTTAATCAAAACACTATCAGTAGCTGGTCCTTTTTTGTAATAAGATCGCCAAGGATTCATTTGAAAGAGAATGTGAATCCAGAAAGTAATTGGTATTATTTCTACCAAGTATTAAACTACTTGCATTCATTTTCTGTACCCAAAAGTTCTTGGTTGAGTGTGAGATTACTGGTTCATAGTTCACATTTCTCTAATCCCAGTGGTAAGCACCAGCAATTTCTTGATTTCCATGAAGTTCTTGGTCTATCCTTGTGGGAATCATAAATTCTTCTCCTTTTCCATATGCCAACAAAATGTGGGATTCCACTTCAATAATGGGGATTCGAGGATAATAATGGTGTTCTTGTGAGCCCACCATGCAACCAAATTTACGATTTTTAATGCTCATTCCAGGTTGTTGTCCCCTTGAATTGCTATTCTTACGTCGTCTGAAACAACTCACAACTTGTACACTCCCAGCTCGTTTTGCCACCCCGTACTACAGTTGCAAGGTTTTTGGAGCTTCTGTTTTGGCGACCAAAGCAATGGTTGGCTGTTCTATGTCATTAACGTTGAAAATTCAAGAAATGAATGTCACTATTGAGCTAGCTATCTATGATTTTTGTTCATTTTTAAAGAATTGTTATTAAGAATTTCAATGATCGAGATCAGAAAATTTCGAAGAAGGTAAGTCCAATATTAGGAGTCTAAAGCATCATGTTCATGAAGTATGATGTATCATATTCAAGTACAGACTAACCAATCTCGTTCGGAAGAGTTTTATTAAGTGACTAAAGTACAGGTAACCAAAGAACAAAAATAGTTTCCGATCAAAAGGTTATAACGCATCAACACATGAAGAGAGAAACCAGTCTTCACATTGGAAACTTCTTGTATCCTCTGCATCTATAGCTTCTTCTTCTTAGTAGACATAGCCCTTGACGAACATTCCTTTCTTGGCCTCTTCTGATTCACCCTCACCGGTGTATTTTCCGAGTTGAGCAAGTGAGTTGGCCTTGGCACGGATGAGTAGTGCCTCCTGAGCTGCCTTCACATTCTCTGGCCTGCCTCCCCATGTCTTGAGGCAAGTGTTCTGGAGAGCTCTGGCATAGGAGAATGAGACATGCCACTGGTTTGGAGCTTGGTTCATGGCATTGAGGTTAAGGGTTGCTTCAACTTCAGATTGCCCACCAGACAAAAACTGCTCCAATGACAGTTTCACAGTGAGTACATAGCCCCCACACAGGGATTCAGAAACATAAAATAAACTGTCATAAGTATATTTTAAGCAAGGTCAAAGAGCCCCCATACAGGGATTCAGAAACAGACACTAAACTTTGATAAGTATAATTCAAGTAAGGTCAAATGGAACTTGCCATGATTCCAGGGACAGCTGGTGGGATTCTTCTCTTGAGGAGATTCAGAGTGTACTCAGCAACCTGCCCAGGACTGGCCCTTTCCTTGCATTCAGCTCCAGGAGTGACCATGCTAGGCTTGAGGAGGATACCCTCAAACAGGACATTGTTCTCAGCTAAGTAGAAGAACACCTCAGCCCAAACCTTCTGTGCTACTTCAAAGGTTCTGTCAATGCCATGCTCACCATCAAGCAAGATTTCAGGCTCCACAATGGGGACCAGGCCATTGTCCTACAGAATCCAGGGGACAAAAGTTGTTCAATCAGGCAAATGCCCCTAGATAAGTGATGAAAAGAAAAAGGTATGACTTGTAAGAATCTTTCCATTTTCCAATTCCATCATATCTGTTTGTTCCTAGAGCTATTTATTCGAATTGCAGACATTCCTACAAATTTAGAAATGAAATATGTACTTGGGAAATGGCCGCATAGCGAGCAAGACCCCAGGCAGCTTCCTTCACAGCCAAAGCAGATGGACCATTGGGAATGCTTACAACTGTACGCCTGATCAGTTACCAGTAAATTGTGTCAAAACTATGCAGCAATAGCAGCTAACTGGCAAAGAGTGAAAATGGTCAGCTATGTATTTGATACCATTTGGCAAAGCGGGCACCCTGTTGGTAGTAAGCAGCTGAGCGGGAGGCAAGACCGTCAAGACCTTGGCACCAGGACTCGTCATTGGAACCAACTAGAGGCACCAAACCCTGTTGTTCTCATCGTTCAAATCACAAGGTGAGAAATTCTATTCAGCTCAGTCACTTAATTGTCTAGTACATGAATGACCTCGTGTCTGCATATGTATTACCTTGTCGACTTTGATACCAGGGACAATGTTTTGTTCAACAAGAACATCAACCATCTTCTTGCCATCAGTTGTCGATTGGTATAGGGTCTCCTCAAAGAGAATGGCTCCGGAGATGAATTGGCCAAGTCCAGGAGCAGACACAAGAAGGGTACGGTAAGCCTGACGATTACTCTCTGTGTTCTCTAGTCCGATTGAGGCAAGTCGTTTTCCACAGGTAGCATTAGACTCATCCATGGCCAAGATACCACGGCCAGGTGATGCAACCGTTTTCTGCACAATAAACATGAAAACTTGGAACAAATATTTCTCATCTCTGCAGTTTAAGAAATTCATCTTTTCAGAAAAAATTATCTGATTCATGCACAAGAAGCATGCGACTATAATTAATCTGTTTCTTCATTATCTGCATCTGAATCAATATCACAGATGGTCTCAGGTTGCACCAGCTTGGTGGGCAACGGCTGAAAAACGAATGCCTACTGAGCATCTATGGTTGGTATTCCAAATCTTCCATGGAATAGGAAATAGCTAGACCATTATCACTACTTCACTATCTGTTTCTTCATTATCTTCATTTGAATTAATATCAGACATCGTCTAAGGTTTCACCAACTTGGTGGGCAATGACAGAAAACTGAATTTCCTATTTAGCATCTATAGTTGGTATTCCAAATCTGCCACGAAATAGGAAATAGCTAGACCATTGTCACTACTTCAGACGCCACAGTTTCATTCCTTAAACTTAGTAGCTAGACCATAAAAAAAGTTTCCAACTTCAAGCTTAAACAGCAAATGAAGGTGATGGAGAAGCAAGTAAAATTACCGCAGTCTTGACAAGCTCATCAGCATAGGAACCAGCACGAACGGTGAAACCAGAGGGTGTGGTAGTCTGGCACCGGACAATGGAGGCTGACGCAGAACGGAGGCTCTGACCCTTGACCCACTCAGACTTGTCAAGGACAGGTGACGACTTGAGGAGTGAAGCTGAGGCCATTTTCTCCTCTTTCTTTCCAAGTTTTAGAAGCTTAAGGCAACAAATGCGGAAGATAAAAGAGTGGCCTTACACTAGAAGCGGCTTATAGTCTTATCTCCTCTTCCTGTCTTCAGCCTCTTCACCACACGTAACCATGCACTCTCTGTATTTATATTTGGACAGTGTGGTTATCAAAAGATGTCAGATTTGAGGTTGTCGTGAGCTAGCCAATTGGGTTCTGCCATTTGGATGATAGATTGCACACTTGGGATAGTTAGGTGTGGTTGAAATGGATGCTTTTATTCTCACCTTAAAAAAAATGGAATTATGGTGTCATAAAAAGCTTAGATTTTTTACTTGTCGTGTCAACAAGTAGCGACAGATGAATCAAATTCCTGCTCTACAGCTTCCTGTTTAGTGTGTCTTTTTGGATCCAGACAAGTAGAACGTGAGGCTCTGGTCTCCCTTGGTTTTGTTTTTCAGCTTCATTTGATCGACGGTCGTGGTTTAGTGCTCTGTGAACCCCACCTCAACGGCTGTATTGGCTTTGCACAGATAGTTATTGGCTGTATTCGACGGTTTATTCAGATTTTAGTCTTTGCTTAGCTCCAAGTTCTAGTTTCTTTACGTGTCCAGAGCCTGATCCGACCCTTTCTTTTACAACCTGAACTTGATCTGATCAGATTGAGTCAAATCACATTTGTTCTGAGCATAAACCCGACCTGAAACCTAATCAACGGGTTAGGTTTTGCCAATCCTATCTGTAGAACATAAATTTGCTATGAATACCACGAATCTCGGAAATTGAAGAACAGAGAATCAAATTATTGATGCCAAATTGGAATCCTAGTTCATCAGAGTCACTTATACAGGACAGATTTAAGCCAAGTACAGGCACAAGGGCTCTGAAGCAGTTGTTCTTGGTTCTCACGATTCTCAGACTGCACAGAACATAACATTAGCCCCAATTATTCACATCCCAGTTGAAGATGCATCCTAGCCCAGATATCCACTTTAAGGAACAGTTCATGGTACAGAATCAAAAGATTCAAGAAAAGAAAGAAAAAGATCAACGAGCAATAAGTGGATGAACTTCCGACATTGCAGCTCAGCCAAAGAAAAATGATAGAAATTTAAGTAAGAAAAGGGCAGAGGCTTTTACTGTTCTATAGCTACATGGCAATATTGAGTTGTGGCAATAACATGTTAGATAGTTTACAATAGATGTGAAGAATTTCTGAAGTGTGTGTTGTTAATACAAAGAAAGATCAGAAATTCCACTAACTAAACTGTCAACTGACTCTTCTTTCAAATCCTCCCACGCCTCTGAACCAGCAAGAGCCTTCTTCAACTGTTTAATAAGCTCAGCTTCCTCCTCTGGAATTCCTAAGTCCCAAACCCTAAAGATATCCTCAGTGGAAGGCTCTTCATTTGTTGTCAACCCTGCATCAAGTTCGGAATCTTCAGAATCATTTGCTGCCGCACTTTCGTCCTTGTAATTTGGTAAAAAGGGATCTTTTACTGAAGTTTCCGAGAGTGGTTCCAGAAGAAGTTGGGAAAACAAAACGCTTGTTCCATTCTCGATCGTAGACCCATCACTTCTTGTTCCTGTTTCTTCAATTGCTGGAATAGATTCATGCTCTATTCCTTCAACAGATTCAACAAAGTTTGACGACCCTACTTCACCAGGAGGAACCATTTCCATATCATTCCCATCAAGAAAGCTATTAGTTTCGGGAACGGTAGATTTGTGTGATCCCTGCTGCGAAAGAATTTCGATCAAAGCATCTGTGATAGAATTCCAGTCCCCACCTGGAATTTCAGGGTCTTTAACCAAACAAGAATCAACCCAAGCTAAATCTTCAGTAGAAAGAGGGTCCCCATTCTGGCTAGAGATAGAAGAACCAAGAACAAGAGAAGCAACAGAGCCTTCCACCTTCTCATCACCAAAAGCCATGGCTAACGTACCGACAAAACATTGACACCTGAATCCCCAATTGTACAAAACCAATTTAAACCTACTTCAAATCAAATATAAACCCAACTACACCTGATTTCAAAAGGGTCAACAACCAAATCACTCAGTTCATAATTAACGGACACACACAGATGCATGTTGCAAGAGTGAAAAAGAGAAACATCAAAATTTATGATTACAGACTTAATAACCAATGAAATTTCACATGAAAAAGAAAACCCAGAATCACTTTGAAACCCAAGTACCAAGTTTCCAACTTTCCATTCGATTACGATTGATAAGAAACTAGTTCACTGAACCAACAAAAGTCGGCTGTCTCAAGAGAAAAAGGAGAGAAGAAACCGAACATTACCGTCGGCCAACGAAAATCAGGCAGCACTGAACATGACTTATAAATGCTTCGAATTGGACTCGATTAAGATAAAGTACCAAACTGAAATTGAAAAATGGATGGCTCTTAGATAGGGTTTTGCCTATTCCCAAATCGATTGGGGGGCAAAAATTATAAAAATTCCGTTGCCGGGAATCGAACCCGGGTCTTTCGGGTGAGAGCCGAATATCCTAACCGACTAGACTACAACGGATTTGTGCTTTTGTAAAAGAATACGTTTTTATATAAAATAAAACGGAGCGTTTGGCGAATTTTGTTGCCCGTGTTAGTTCGTACCAGCTCGCTCTGTTTTCCACCCCATAATAGGTTTCTTACCTTTTTTAAAAAAAAAGAAAATTCAATGAGTGAAAAAAGATACAAAAATAAGAGTATTCTAGGTAGAGACTAAAACACCAAAAGCAAGGAACCTATCTAATCATACTGGAAAATACAGCATAAAGAATCAAAACACATAAGCAACAGAACTTCAAATATGGTTGGAGTTCATTGATGCCTTTTCTACCTTACTTGAAAATGCATTAGGAAGTGTTCTGGCTAAGAATCCTTAAATGCGTAAAGATGAGCTGCAACGTGGTTGTAACTTCTTAGTCGTAATGATCTCTCGAATGTCCGTGAAAATTAGGAATAGCAAACACTCTTTAGTGAATGATTGATCCTAGAACCGTCTGAGGTTGCGTTACTACCATAACCTGTAGATACAAACACCCAAGATAATGAGGTGGATGGGTAAATGCCCAGAGATTCCATTGGTGATCGCCAAAATGGTTGACCCTAAATGCATCCAATAACAAGAAGTAGTGACATAATCTCATATTGTCTTGTTAAAAGAACATTTAAAAAATAGATGGTTGGAAGATTCACTCTATATTAAACACATTGGACAGCTGTTATTCAGTTGGATGTAAAGGAGTCGGTCCGCTATAGACAACTTATTCTGGATAGCTAACCAGTAGATGAAGGAAATTTTCGACAATAAGTGCTTATTCCAAACTTTAGTGGCCCAAGGAACTGCATGGCGATGACTGCGTATATTATCATAAATAGTTTTGTTAGTGAATTGCACAATGGGAGTACTTTTCTAGAAAAATATGTCGAGTTTCTGTGGGGTAGGAGGATAGGTAGGCTAGAACTGGATAAGGCTTCAAGGAAAACTCCAATCACGACCTACTATGAAGGAGCTCATTCGAGTTTTTAAAGAAAAGGAATGACTAGTTCGTGGAAAAAACCGCATATTAATTAGTGGTCCCCTAGTGGACCAATTGTCAAATCATAAGGAGGCAACGCGACCGTCCTTAATCACACATGAGCTATCCTAATGGACCGCATCCCTCAATTTCAACAATTGAGTGAGAAAAAAGGAGTGGGAACTTGTTGGCTTGACGACCCATAGACTATGCCCCCTAAGGAAATATACATGTAGCCATTTAATCCACAAACTCTTCTTGTCATCCAATATCCACCAAAGTCTTTTAAGGATGAGAGACTAGTTAGCAGCTTTAATGGAGAGAATATTTAGTCCTCCTTGTTTTGGAAAGTAGATATCAGCCCATTTAACCTTTGCGACGCCAAGGTGCCCATTTGGATGACCCCAGAGAAAAAGATCTAAGGATTCTCTCTATTTCTTTGATGATACTTTGAGATAAAAACATATGAGAGCTCCAGTACAATGTAGCGAATTCAGGACAGATTTAATAAGTTGAAGCTTACCCGCATATGAAAGTGATTTATTCACCTATGACTGTACTCTCCTTTGAATCTTATCTAAGAGAGGGCGGCATTCTGAGAAGGTTAGCCTCTTTGTCGACACCAGGAGCCCAAGGTAAAGTAGGGGGAGTTTGTAGTTTCATTCCAGTTGCTTCTGCAATAGTATGTTCCATGTGGGTTATGCTTTTAGATGAGAGGAAATGGCTTTTTTGCAAATTAAGATGAAGCCCAGAAGCTTGTTTGAAAACATAGAGAGCACCCATAAAAGAGCGAATAGATGCCATATCAACCCTGTAAAAAAGAAGAAGGTTATCGGCAAAACTGAGATTAGTGAGATCAAGTTTCTTGCACTTTGAATGGTGTTTGAAATTGGAGTCCGAGATGGTCTCCTTCTGTATGATTGCATTGAGGACTTCCTTAGCAAGTATGAAGAGACAAGGGGATATTGGATCTCTCTGCCTGAGACCCCGAGCAGCCTTAAAATAAGGGGTAGGGGAACCATTAACAAGTACCGAGAAGGAGGCTGAAGTAATACATTCGATGATCCACTTGATAAACTGGGTTGGAAACCCAAAAGCTTCCAACATATATCGAATGAATTTCCAACTGATACTATCAAAAGCTTTATAGAAGTCAATCTTCATAGTGCAGTTCAAAGGACCATTCGTAATAGAGTATCCCTTAAATAGTTCTTGAACAATAAGTATATTGTCTCCAATGTGCCTATTCGACAGGAAAGCATTTTGGTTGTCATTGATCAAAGAAGCAAGAACTTGCTTCAATCTCTCAGCCAAAATTTTAGATATCACTTTGTACAGGAAATTTGCACAAGAAATGGGACGGTAATCAGCATAGCTTTGAAGATTTGACCCTTTAGGAATCAAACACAAGAATGTTTTATTAAGCTCCTTTAGTAGAATATCGTTTCTGAAGAATTCATGTATTGCCTCCTTGACGAAACCTCTTATTATATTCCAAGAATGTTGGTAGAAGTAACCATTATGACCATCTGGACCCGAGGCTTTCTTTCCATTTATTTGGAAGACACATTTCTCAATCTCACTGTCTTCCACGGGCTTGGTTAACAGAGTAAAATCTGTAGCAAAAAATTGGGTCAAGTTAAGAAGTTGTAGGTCACCTCTTGTGACATTAGTAGATACATCAGTTCCTAGGGAAGAGCTAAAGAATCTAAATGCTTCTTCTTGTATTATTTGCAGATCAATAATGACCGAGCCATTAGGGGAAGAGATGGAAAAGATTTTGTTGCGGTTCGTTCGGGCTAGAATGGAATGGGAAAAGAATTGGGTGCAGTTATCGTCATCCTTCAGCCAATTAACCCGAGCTCTCTAATGAAATAGTGAGGAGTGATTATTGATTGCTTGAAGGTAATTTGAAAGGGCAAGCTTCTCCTGATCAATAAGAGACTGTCTGTCTAGGTGGGAGGATAATAAGGACTGAATTCTTGTCAACTCCAATCGAGTCTTGTTAATGGTTTCCTCAGTAGGTCCCTTGGAAGAGTTAAGAAGCTTCAGCTGTTGTTTAATAACCTTTAACTTATGAATACAACACTATTGTTTTGTCCCTCTGATATTGTAAAGAACACCTGCCCCGCAAGCAATAGCAAACCCAGGATCCTGAACCAGAAAGTTATTGACTCTGAAATGGTGGTGCTTAGCAGCAGGTAAAGACAGCTTCGGCACAACGATGGGCGTATGATCCGAAAACAAAGGATCCATAAAAGTAGCAAGGCTATTGGGAAAGTGCTGAAGCCATAGATCGTTAATAAGAGCTCTGTCTAGTTTTTTCCTGATGTACCATCGATCCTGTTGTTTGTTTGACCAGGTGAAGAAGTGTCCAAAGAATTTAAGGTCAGTTAATCGTACATGTTCTACGCACTCCCATAAGTCGGTTAAATGCTCATTCATGTCACTTCATCTTTCTCATCTGAAAGGTTGGTATTAAGTAGGAGTCTTTTCCCCTGTGTATATGATATCAACTTTCGTATTGATATAATTCAACTGTGATCGAATCATGGGTGTCGTGGAAAATAAAAATTTTTATAGATTCTGAGCAGATCCCAATAATTGAATAAACTTGAATAAAATATAAAACGATTTAGAAATCGCACCTTATTCTTTTTTCTGTTGAAAAATCTTCGAAACATTTTTTGATTGATCAATCACGAGTTGTTCAAGTGTTTAGCCTCTTATATATTCACAGAGCAATTCTCAAACTGATTTGAGAAAAAAAAAAAAAAGACAAAATGCATTAGCTTCTAAAAAGCTCTTCCGTGTGAATATAAAAGTTCATAACAGTCTTTTACTAAAATTAAATTAAATTTTTACAAAAGAAAACAAAATTATAATTATAATTATAATTATAATTATAATTATAATCAAATTATAATTATAATTAATTTAATTTTAATAAAATCAAATATCTTATATTTGATCCACAAAGTTTCTCAAACTTTATAATTAAGTCCAACTTAATTAAATTGATTTTGCTTTCACAAATTGCTCTTTGATATGTGACTTATTAGGTTCCTAATAATTTGGTAATGATTATAAATTATAATTCTAATTCACAATTAAAATTAGATAAATCAAAACTTCTTTTAATTTATCTTTAATTCTCCAATTAAATAATTCATAATCATAAATCATAATTGACATATAGCAACATATCATGATTACCCAAATATAGGAAATGTTAAAAGGATTGACTTAACCTGTCCATACATGGCTATAACGTATAATTTAATCCTTTCATCATTCAATTTTCTAATTGGACAGAGTATAGATACAGTGTTTACTCTTATCATCCAATCATGTTCGTTACTGCTAATTAGTAATTGATTTATAACTGAAATTTGGAAAACCTTTTTAAATATCAATTCACTATGGCTAAAGAATTTCACAAATCATTACTAATCAAGAGAAATATTCTCTCTAATTACTTTAGAGTGACAAATTATATATTAACTTACTCAACTATCTATATATGATTCATCCTGTATCTAATTACTATCAACTGAATTATCCTAGGACGATTCATAAGTAGCATCAAAACACAGTAATTCCTACACTAGATACCTTGGTAATCTCAAGTCTGAGGATCAATTAAACAACCATCATTATGATATAATCCATAGACACATAAGTAATATTCTATCAAGAATTCTCATAACCGAGTCAGTTTGGTGACTTATTCTCTAATAATCACCGATACATTAGTTTAAGTATTTCTATACTTTAATTTATGAGATCAATCACTTTCTTCATAAGAAAGAAACATAATATGTGCTAGTTTTACCGTTTCAATAATATCCAGACTTGATGAAACAAAAACTAGAAATATTTATGAATAACACATAAGTGTAAATTGAATATCATAATTATGATATCATCGTAATTTCAATTACATAGTAATTATTCTAAGGATTTTATCTTTATCATTAAGACATAAAATATTAATTAAATTAATACATAAAGATAAATAAAGCCTTATCTTTAATCCAAAATAATGTCATACATTAATTTGCATCTAATTGATTGGTTGCAAGGGCATAAACTAACACGTATGATCTCCTTGTTGCTGAGGTCTTGTTGAATAGTGTACTCTATTGGGAGATGTTGCTTTAGCCCATGGAGTTGTGGCTGCTCGCGTAGGACTCCTATCTCTAGCTATTTGTCAAACTAGAAACTTGTTTCTTTCCCATCTCCCACCTTATGTATTATACGAGGTTCGATTATCTCCCTTGTCTTTATTATCTTCTTAGGAGTAATTGAACTCCATTGGATCTTCGCTTTATTCTTGCCTTGCTTATTTCCATTCCACAAGAAACCTCTCAAGATCTTATTAATGGCTTTTATTACCATAATTAGTAATACCAAATGTAACGAGCAAAATAATCGAGTGACAATTTGTAGCACCCCACTCTCGCAAGACCCGAACCCGATATCGTGGGTGATATCCGAGTTCGTACCTCACGAGAGTAGTATGCTAGAGTACTCGAATACCGTCAAACATTCAGTATAATTAAAAAAAAACATTTTAGGTCATTATAATACGGTCACAGTATTTAGCCATCGAATGTACAAAAATTCATAATCACATTGGTCCCAATTTTATTCATAAACATTTCAGTGATCACATTACAATCAATAAAATTACAATAGCCCATTTGGGGTCCACTAGAACTACAACACTATTTTCCAGAAAAATGTGGAATCCATAATTGTATAAAAGTAAGATGACACTAATGCGCATACAAACCGATCCCGACCCTATCTTTTCCCGGCATGCAGAGGCATACTCAGGTGTCTAACGAGTACTCTTGAGCCTAAAAATAGATGCAAATTTTGGGTGAGTTTTGCGAACTCAGTGAGGAACCATCATCGATGGTTCACCCAATTCATGCATCACACAAGTAATTCACAATAACAAAGTCAGAAGTATCATATCATTATACAAAAGAAATTCACAATTGTAGAAGGCACTCTTGCCTTGCTCCCATTTACAGTATTCAATCAACTACGAATGCAATGCATATGTGACACTTTCCTATTTTATTTCAGTGTTGTGACCGAGTGCTTAAACAAGAACAAGATATCGATGAGAGCGCGTCTAGGGAGTAGGAGAGCCCTCTGGTATGACTATCTCCTTCGAGCTCGAGGCTCTTTTGATGTCGATGGCGACTCGGTCACAATCTGTTGTTATTATCTGTTTATGCATTTGTGTATGAAATGCACATGCCCAATTTAACAGTCCATATAACACAGTCTGCCACAGTAGAGGCAATGAAATGAAGCACGATATAGCAAGCAGTTGATCACAGTATATCACAGTAATAGCAAACAATTCACAATGTATTCATATAGCACAATTCTACCAATCACAATTGATCACACAGTATAAGCAAGTCAGCTCACAGAATCACAAACAGAGACACTTCTATGTCAGATCTCCCAATTCATCGGACCATCGTCCTAATTGAGCATAAACAAAAACAATCTTAATCCTCCATTATTCCCACATTGGACATATAATAATTGAATGAACCATCTAGGTTACTCAATTGTACTTAGAGCTAATACCGGAAGTCTCGGTGACATCGGTGGATCGGCGCCCAAAAGTGCCTCTATATGATTCTGATATATAAATATTACCAATTGCTCAATCAGAACTATTTCATGATGCACATGTAGCAATGAGCAGGTGCACAATGCATGTTCATGATATTCCCGGCCCTAATCCAAAATTTTTCTTCATAAAATTCCGTCTAAACATTAGAAATCTTACAGCACTGAAATTACTCAATTCGGGCCTCTATAGGTCCAAAAATAAATAAAACAGTGACCAAAGAACCAATACCCGGACACACGTCAATTTCTCGTCTAAAAATTCCCAATTTCTCATAAAACGAAATTAAATATTCTACGAATCCGATGCCTCAATAATCAGGTCAATCGGACGTCGAACGGAAAAGTTAATCCCAAAAGAACACAAAAAATCAAAATAAAACAATTCATATAAACATATAAATCTATCTGCCTCGTGGGGGCGAGTCATCGCCCTCGCGAGGCAGACCACCTCGCTCGCCCTCGCGAGTGGGCGAGGGTCTGCCCCAATTTCTTTCCCTTTTCCTCTCTTTTTCTGTCCAATATTCAAACCTGCATATCTCTTTACACACAACTCAAAAAATTACAAATCATATCTCGTTGGAAAGATCATGAAAAACTCTTCAAGTTTTATGAAGACCACAAAAATCAATTTCACCTCTAAGGGTATCAAAAATCCAATCAAAGCTACTGCCCAGTCAATGCCTCACAAAACAGTGCAGCATTTTGCAAAATCCATAACTTCCCATTCCCATTGCTAAAAATGACAAGACTTAAGCCAAATGAAAGATCAGAATGTGTCCTACAACTTTCATGAACAACATGTGGTCCAATTCAAGTGCTAAATAGTTCAAACAATTCAATCAATGATGCTGCCTCTGAAAACACCTGAACTGAACAACAGTTTTCTAAAAATCATAACTCCTTGTAAAAATGTCAAAAAAATGCATACTTTATACCTATGGAAAGATAAAACACAATGCTACACTTCTCATGAAGGGCTTCAAAGCCAATTCCATCTCTAACAAGCTCAAAACTATCATGCAAGTGACTGCCCTGATCAACAGTCAATAACCTAACTTAGATTCAGTTTTTTGAAAATGCATTACTCTCACATCTGATATCCAAAAATAGCATGCGATATACCATTTTCAAGCTAATTGTTTCCTCTACAAATTTCCAGAAGATCACTTGAGTCAATTCAAATAACAGAAATCTCTAAATTTGCTTCCAATTACAATACTCACAAAACCTACACTTATGGCTAGGTTTCACCAAAATGCACATAACCAGTCAATAGTCAACAAGAAATCTCTAAATTTGCTTCCAATTACAATACTCACAAAACCTACACTTATGGCTAGGTTTCACCAAAATGCACATAACCAGTCAATAGTCAACAATTCATATCTCCCAATATACATATCGAAAAATTGCAAAATTAGTGGCCATGGAAAGCTAACATGATAGGCTTCAACTTTCATTAAGACCATTTTCACCAATTCCTTCTAAATAAATCTAGAAAAATCGTCAAAAGTTTAGGTCATTTAATTCTGGTACTGTTCACACAGTCCACAACAAGAACTTTCAAAGCCAAAATTCAACCTCTTAAGGCTACAATTAGACAACACCTATTTCACGAGAAATTTTAGCCAATCAACTAAAGTTTCATTTGGTTCAAACATCACCTCATTTGCTTAACCACACAATTAGTTATGATCAAAACATTGCAATAGGTACAAAATCAATTTTCCAGCTTTAATACTCCATTCACTTCCTATCATGCCAAGTCCAATTCTACTTCAATAAGCATACCAAATGGACAAGAAATCGGCCACTTGATCATCATTACTTTCACTTAGACCAATAGCCACAAATTGGCAGCACTTAAGATACACATTTTCTTACTAAATTCTCATTTATCTAACCTCATTCAAACATCAAAACCAATCAAAAACCAATCCACAACATATTCATCATTGACCCTCACACAAACTTACTCTTATACCCAAATAATCCTACCCCTATCTTTATGAAATTAATGCATAAATAATCACAAAAGGCACCATAACTCCCATTGAATGCATCTAACAACCATGACATGCATAATTAAAGCTTAAAATAAAACTTACCTAATTAAAGCTTCCAACTCCAACTCTTAAATTCTCTAACCACTCTACTTCCTCACTTCTCAACCCCATGCATGGTTATCATCATAGTAAGGAGGGAGAAGGTTTAAGCTTATAAGCATGCAAGGAAGAACAAAGAGAGTAGCAACTAAGTGCAACAAGTGAAGAAAATCGATGAGAAAGAAGGGGAAGGAGATGTTCGAATGAGACAAAGCAAATATATCAACAATTCAACTTTCACTCTTCAAACATAGAAGAGTCGAGAATGTAGCCACATAATACAAGCATTAAATGCTTTGACACCTTGTCACTTAAGAAGAAGACAAAATAATTTAATAACCTTTGATAAAATAATCCAAATAAAATTAGATCTTCAATCCATTTCCAAGGGTCTCAATTACAATTCCAAAATAATGTACCCAATATTACAGTACCATTTGACAGAAATTTTCGGTACCGAAAATCAGTCGGTTCGCCACTTGACGATTTTTTCGGTCCGAAAATTTTCTCCGAATAATTCCAGAAAAATTCCTAAAAAGCTCTTAAAATATAAAACACACAATGGATCACTCAGAATAATTTTTTCAAACACAAATACCCCGTTATTCACAACAAAAATCTATTTAGGCCCAAATATCGGGAATGTCATGTATGCATGTACAGGTATTTTTTATGTGCATAAATTCACTGTTCATAACTACCAGTATGCATGAACAATCATAATTAGTCCCAATCACTCTCATCCTTTGCTAAATTACTATTCTATCCTTCCCGTCGGGTGTGGGATGTTACATAATTAGCCCTAGAAAACAGAAATAGGTCCTCTGCAACTTTGAAGTTGAGGATTCCATGTTTTCTGTATTTAAAGCGAAATTTAAAGAAGGAACTCCTTTCTATCACCCTAACCAAAAAGCTTGTTCAGAAACTCCGTTGCTATGGAAAATAAAAGAGGGACACGAGTGTTAGATTATCTCATATTAACTAAATATAAAAATATTAAAGATTTTAGGTCAACTATTCAAATGATTAGTTATAGTCATTTTGACAATGATTGACTCAAATTCAATTATTATTAATAGGTTTTACACTCAACTCATATTAAAAATTTTAATATAATATCAGAGCCGATAATTATCTATCTGGATGTCCAGTCCTAACGGCCCGATTCAATCATCACTGCATTTTTTCAAGTGACAACTGGATGTCCAATCCCAGTTGCACTTGAAAGGGAATGTTAGAGTATTCCATATTCACTAAACATGAAAACGTTAAAGGGTTTATAAGTGATAAGGGTCAACTATCCAAATGATTAGTTCTAGTCATTTTATCAACAGTTAACCCAAGCATGATTCTTGTTAATGGGTTATACACTCTACCCATATTAAAAATTCTAATATGGTATCAGAGTCGATGATCGTCTGTCTGGATGTTCAGTCCCAACAGTCCGGTCCAGTTATCACTACATTTTTTCAAGTGACAACTGGATATCCAGTCTTAGATGCACTTGAAAGGGAGTGTTAGAGTATCTCATATTTCCTAAACATGAAAATGTTAATGAGTTTATAGGTGGTAAAGGTCAACTATCCAAATGATTAGTTATAGTCATTTTGACAATAGTTAACCCAAGCCACATTCTTATTAATGGATTCTACACCCATATTGAAAATTCTAATAATGGGATCTCTTTGTCGCAATCCTCTACCCTCTTTGATCATGTTTGAGGGTTCCCTATAGGAAACTCTGGTAATGAGTTACTTTACTCATAAACGGTTATCTTTTCTATATATTTTATTTGATTTTGAAGATATAATTAATACATAACTATCAAAATATTAATTAAATATCAATAATTTCAATATATTAAAAATATAAACCTAGTATTAATTCCTATATTAATCTGATTAATATGAAATTTTAATAAATAAATTGTAGTGTTCTAATTTATCATTTAGAAAAATTTTAAATTTTAATTTATTAAATATTGCATGCATTAAAAAACAAAATATATGTTTTATATTTGAAAATATAATTTATTCACACCTTCTTTAAAATAAATACTGAATTTAAAATTTATGTATAATTCAATATTTATTTTAAAATAATTATTTTTATTTTAAACATTTAAAATAAAATATATTATTTTAAAATTTAAAATAATATAATAAATTCATAAAAATTATGTGCTTAAATATTATAATTTCCTAAATTATTTTAAAAAGTAATTAATAACGAATTAATTCATATAATTTTTTCGCAAATATAATAAAATAAAATTTTGATACATAAAATTATGTTCTTTCACAAGCGAGCCTACGACACGCTTGTTGTTAAAGTTCCAAGCCCAAAACCTAGCAAACCTCAATTAGGCCTCCAAGGC
This sequence comes from Erythroxylum novogranatense, assembly GCA_029891385.1. Lineage (NCBI taxonomy): Eukaryota > Viridiplantae > Streptophyta > Magnoliopsida > Malpighiales > Erythroxylaceae > Erythroxylum > Erythroxylum novogranatense. The sequence goes on along the minus strand of CM057227.1, from coordinate 111,238,843 downwards.
TTTGATTAATCGGGTCATGGGTGGCCTTGTTCAACCCTTGAATGTACCGAAGCCACGCCCAAGGGGCAAATCAGCTTGTGTTTGTAATCATCCACAGATTCCCAGATTCCTCGCCCGTACAGCGTAGCTTCTTCAAAGGCGGTGCACGCTCTCCGTAACGTTGCTGAGTTCGTAAACCCAAAGGTTTGTCCCTTTATCTCTTTCAAGATTCTTTTGTTTCAGTTATGGGGTTGAGTGTAATCGTTTTCAAAAAGGCGTGGTTTGCTTTGAAATCTCATCTTTTACCCGTTATATTGTGATATCTGGATCTTGTTTATGCTAGTTTGGCTTGCAATTTGTGTTTTGGGGTAGGATTTAGTGGGTTTTTTTAAAATCTCGGTGTTCGATTACAGGGTCACTGCGATTTTGGGTTTTCTCGGTTTAGGATGATAATTCATTGGTTGGTAGATAATTCGTAGTTGTTATAACTATTTTGGTGCGTTCCTCTTTATAGAGTACTTTTTAGTGGAAACAAACCTTGTTAAATCCGTGATTTGTTTTTGAGAATGTTCAAAGTCTTTATCTCCTTGTTCTTATTTGAAAATTTCATGTAGTGTGGGTTATTTGGTGTTACTTTATACTCTAATGGTACTCTGTAATAAGTCAAAACAGCTTATGAATTTGTTGAAGCTCTTAAAATTTTGGCAATGGATTTGGCGTGCTCATCTTCATGGTGTAGCATATTTCAGAGTGGAGGAAGCGTTTGGAGACTTCTGTTGCCAATTAAGAGAACGTGGTTTTCGTTTCACATGGTTGTTCTTTTTGGAGAACTCTTGTTCTGCGCTTAAATCTGTTTTGAAACCTGGTTGCTCAGGTTGAGTTTATGGTCTATTTTTCATGTCTCCTGGATTTTCCAGACTAGGTTCGTACTGTCTGAGGGCTCCAAATTGATCTTTTCTTTATTACGGTCAAAAACTCAGGAGGTCCCTATTTTTCTCTTCCCTTTTGTCTCTTAGAACTGTTATGAACCAGGTTTGAATGGTCGGTTAAGAAGATGGGATTCTTTTACATTTTTAGAACCACCTGAGCTTGATGTTTCGTGGGGAAGGACAAAAGTTTATGTTTGCTTCAATGAAGTGGATGCCGAAAATTTCATTAACTGCTGGTGTTGGGTGCAAGGATAGGGCTGACGTGTAACTGGTCCAGAGTGGGTTTCTTGTTAAAAAGTTTTGTTGTTCTTGTTGGGGTTTGGTGTTTTGTTTTGGAGGGATGGTGAGGAATTTGAATTTTAGTAAATGGATGATGACGGGTGTGGTTGTAATGTGGACAGGGAGGGGACAGCTGGTTTTGTTGGTGGTGGTGTTTTTTGCTGAACAGTGGTGGTAGGTTTTAAGGGTAAGTTTGAAATATGAGTTCAGACAGCAAGAGTCCAAGCAGGAGCAGGAGCAGGAGCAGGAGCCCAATGGATCGTAAGATCCGCTCTGATCGCTTTTCCTACCGTGGTGCACCTTACAGACGAGAGTCTCGTCGGGGTTACAGGTTTTCTGGATTTCAATAATTTAGCTTATCTCACTTTCTGTGCTCTGGGAGTGGCCTTGTGGAGTGAAATGTGTGTTAGATATGCTACTTGGTGTGCCTGATACTCAAACTGCTTGCTTTAAGGAATTTTTGTGATGATGTAAATGGGAAACTTCAAGCTCATGTAATAAATATTTTTGTCTGGTATATTACATGTTTCTGTGAGGTTGAGTAATGTAGATGAAGTCTACGTAAGGTTGACTAACAGTGCTGCAGTGCTCTTACATGAATTTATCCTTTTGATATGCTTTTAAGTCCTGCTTAATAGTTAGTTTGTTGTGGTTTTATAGCAGCCAAAGCAATCTATGCAAGAACTGCAAAAGGCCAGGTCATTTTGCTAGAGAGTGCCCAAATGTGGCAATATGTCATAACTGTGGCCTTCCTGGGTATGGATCCTTGCTATGCTGTTGATGTTTTTCGGCATACTGTTCCAGTATTACTTGTACATTCATGTCATCCATACTTTTCAGTGTACTTTTGCACAGATTGTTTCACTGAGGTTTGTGCTTCATTGCAATTGGCCAAATTTTACTGTAGAAGCATGAGATTTGCACAATTTGAATGCTCAATGACTTCACTGCTGCTCCTGCTTGGTTGGGGAACTCATGTCTTTAACTATTATTTTGAACTTTGATCATGCATGTTCTTAAACTAGAGAATCCTCTGTTAGCTCACAGCTTTAGCATCTCCTATTTTATGATTTCTTATAGGAGTATTTAGCATTGTTTTTCACCTTGGTAGTTCCCAGTAAATAAAATTTTGGTAATCATATCTGCTCAAGCAATTCTTAGGGGGGCTTCAATGTTGAGTCTTTTGTGCTTTCATGTAGAGTGTTTGGTTAATTCGGGATTAAGAGGTCTGCTTTGCATATCAAGTTCAGTTTATCATTCAGTTTCATCTGCAATGTTCCTGTACCGCAATCTTGATGGATAATCACTATCTTCCAAAAACTTGGAGGCATTTAGTTTTCTTGGAAAATTAGTATGTGAGCTCATATCTATTCAAGATTATCAAGTGTGCATAAATGTACTCGTGTTTTTTTTTTGTTATTTTTCTTGGACGCGACAAATGATTACTGTGAATTTGCTCAACTTAATGTGTTCATGCCATCTTGTAGGCATATTGCTTCTGAGTGCACCACAAAATCGCTATGCTGGAACTGCCGGGAGCCTGGGCATATGGCCAGCAATTGTCCAAATGAGGGCATCTGCCACACCTGTGGAAAGGCTGGGCATCGTGCTAGGGACTGTACAGCTCCACCAATGCCACCCGGTGATCTGAGGCTGTGCAACAACTGCTATAAGCAGGGTCATATAGCAGCTGATTGCACAAATGATAAAGCCTGTAACAACTGCAGAAAAACGGGTCATCTAGCACGGGACTGCCCGAATGAACCTATTTGCAACCTTTGTAATGTAGCTGGGCATGTGGCTAGGCAATGCCCTAAAGGTAATGTTCTTGGAGATAGGAGTAGTAGCTTTCGCAGTACTGGCTACCAAGACATTGTGTGCAGGAATTGCCATCAGTATGGGCACATGAGCAGGGACTGCATGGGGCCATTGTTGATCTGTCACAACTGTGGGGGGCGAGGACATAGAGCAATTGAATGCCCTTCTGGGAGGATGGTGGACCGCTATCCTAGAAGGTATTACTGATGGAGATAAATTGAGCAATATGCCTTGGTCTATCAAGTTTGCTGAATTAGATTTTTAGCTAACTTGAATGTTGTTTTCGGATGAGGAGTGATTTCCAAACTCACTGGATAGAAAGTGATGCTATGATAGTGACAAGGATCTTGACATTTAGTTGTGCGGATGTTTGTGGTTGCAGTAAGTGGTTGATTATTGACTTTATGTCAACTTTGTTATCTAATGACTTTGACTTATAATCTGACATTATAAGCTCCTCTAAACCTTTTGATCATTTCATCTTTGTTATGGTACCTGACCTTGTCACTGTCTAGGATACATTGCATATCTTGTTTTTATGTACTTGGTGGTCGAGGATTGAAAGTCAAAAGTTTCTGTGGTGGTACGGAAGGCACAAGGGAAATCTAGCCGCAACTAGAACCACATGAAACTTTCTGTCCCGGATACGGTGTTTCAATCATATTCTATTAAATCTTATCCATATATTTATATAGATTTTACGTAAATGTGTGGATGAGATTTAATAAAATATAATAGAAATATCATAATTGGAAATGAGTATTTGTTCTCAATTAGAATCACGTTTCTTTTGTTCGCAAATATCATAAATAGTTGCACCGAGTATCACCATTAACCGAAAAAGAATCTCCAAAGCAAAGAAAGGTTAGAAGTCCCTTCCAATTCTTTTTCAACTAGGCTCATAGGCACATAAATATTTAAATTAGACTGAGGCTGAAAAGATCTTAATTTACTTTAGTCATTACCAAATTTGAATTAAATCGAGTTTTAAATTAATTTAAATTTTCAGTTTGATCTAAAGTTAATGAACCAAGGCTGAATTGACCATATTTTAACTTGATTTTCGAGACTCGAGGCTTGATAACTACAAAGAAACAATATCGTTTAGAGAAAAATAATTTTTTTATTATTTAATTTTTAAAAAATTAAGTCGGGTTCCAACCTGGGCTTAAACTTGTGTTGGACTACCTTAGATCCGATCAGATATTTGATCGAGTTCAGGCAAGAGCTGTCAGGCTAGACACAGATTTGAGTGGATCTAGCCTGATCCGGTTTATTGTCATTCTTAAATTTAAATTAATTTAAATCTAATTTATTAAATTTTGATTAAAACGAAGCAGTTAGGAATTGACATGCCTACTCAACATAGCAAGACGACTTATTAAATATTAATGCTTTGGTTTTCTTGCGATGGTCCACCTAATCAAGACTAGCCATTAGTAAATCTCAAATCTCTCTCCATGTCTCTCTTCTGTCGGGCTGTTTGTAAACCTTTGGATTGAATTCGTGAACGAATTGAATTAAATTTACACTGTTTGGAATGAATCTAGTAATATTAGAATTGAATTCAATTACACTGTTTGGAACAAATCTAGTAATATTATAATTGAATTCAATTACTCCGAATTCAATTATCTTCAAAATATATTCAATTTATATTTGATTTAATAATTAAAATAATTTAAATAAATATTAAGTTTTAGATAATTAAAATAATTTAAATAAATATTAAATTATAGATAAAAGTTAATTTTAAAATGTTTCATTTTATTTAATTAATATTTTATTTATAAATATTATATAAGAGATAAAATAAATTTAATTAATTAAAATTAGTGATCTTTATTTTTAATATAATTTCTGTTAATATATTATTAAATTATCTTCAAAATATATAAACTTCAATTTATATTTGATTTAATAATTAAAATAATTTAAATAAATATTCCATTTTAGATAAAAATAATTTTAAAATGTTTCATTTAATTTAATTAAGAATTTATTAATAAAGATTATATAAAAGATTAATAAATATTATATATTATTAATAAATATTATATAAAAGACTATTTATTTAAATTATTTTAGTTATTAAATCAATTATAAATTGAAGTTAAATTTTAAAATGTTTAATTATTATTTAATTAATAATTTATTTATAAATATTATATAAGAGATTAATTAATTAAATTTATTTTAATCTCTTATATAATATTTATAAATAAATTATTAATTAAATAGAATGAAACATTTTAAAATTATCTTCTTATCTAAAACGTAATATTTATTTAAATTATTTTAATTATTAAATCAAATATAGATTGAAGTTTATATTTTAAAAATAATTTAATAATATATTAACAGAAATTATATTATAAAAATATAATTGAATTGAATATAAAAACAATTGAATTAATAATATAATTTTGTATATTTATTAAAAAAATCAAAATATATCAAAACATGAATTGAGTTTCATATAAACTCATGAATGAAACTCAATTCATGTTTTGAATTGAGGTAACAGCAGCAAATGGAGAGGGCGGCTGTGAGAGGTAGCAGCAGCAAATGGAGTTGAATTCACGTGGTTTTTAACGTGAATTCAACCCCTTTAAAATGTGGGATTTGAATTCACGGAAGAATTCAATTCTTCCATCTTTTTTGCTTCCAAACAAGGGAATTGTAATTCAATTCTCTACATTCCAAACACCCCTTAAGAATATTTTAGTAGAAAAGTCTGCGTCAACCATTATTCTCACAAGCATTAAGATCCTGTTTGGCAATCAGCTGATTACATTAGCTGTTAGTTGATTCTATCAGCTGTTAGCTGATAGCTGATTCTATCAGCTGATTTGACCAGCGGATTGTATTAGCTGTTTGTCATTTGATGTTTGGTAAAATTAGCTGTTTATATGTAAAATGATTTGTAAGGACGTGACTTTACAAAAATTATAAGAGTGTTAATATTATATATTTTAGTATTTCGGTAATTATTATTACAAGAATTTAGATTTTGGATATTTAATTTTACAAAAATTAAGTTTATAACTCTAATAAAAAACATAGAACATATAATAATGATAAAACAACAATAATACTAATAATAATCCAGCGTTAAATTTTTATTAATATGAATGATGTAGCGAGCTATATCATATTAGTATTTTATATAATATGTATAAATTTTATTATTTAATAAATTAAAATAACTTATTAGGACCCAACTTAAAAATTTATACGATTACGATTAAATATTTAATTTTAAAATTAAAATTTTGATAGTAATAAAATAAAACAAAATTAAATTTTACAAAAAATAAAACTGTAATTAATTAATTGTAATTAGGTATAAATTGACTTACAAAATTAAATAATATATAACTTGATTTATTGAGAAGGGTATAATTGACTTTTTATTTTAATTGATTAAGCTGGTATGTGAAAACGCTCCTATTGTGTAGCTTTTCACATTTAAGCTGTTTGAGCTCCAACAGCTGCTTTTTCCTTGTTGTAACCAAACGTAAGATTCAGCTGTTTGACATAGTGCCTGTTTGGTTCAAATTTTGGAGACTCTAAAAGCACTTTTTCCACAAAAAAATTTTCGAAAAAAATGGGTGTTTAATTGCAAACTTCAAAAGACTTTTAAGTAGAAATAGCTTTTGAAAAAGCTAAAATATGTTTTTTCAAAAGCTAAAATTTGAGCTTTTCGAAAAGCCCAAATTTCAACTTTTTCAGAAGTCGTTTTTTATGTTATAGAAATAAAATATTTTAAATATAAATCAAATAGAATAGAATAATATTTAATATAATAAATTTTATTAAATAATTAATAATAATATTTTATATAATTAATAATAAATTTTATATAATTAATAATAAAATAATAAAGCAGTACATGGATGTTGTTAAACTACAAGACTCTTCTTTTACATGTTAAATTTGTAATATTATTTAACTTTTTTACATGTTTTAATATTTGTTTTCATATTAATTTTATTTTCTATAAAAAATGAGACATGTCTTTAAATTATTTCTTATAAGATGATTATCAAAATTTTCCTACAATATAATACTTGACATATTGTTTAATATACTTTAAAATTATTTAACATAAATAATTTTATTATAAAATAAAATATAGTTCAAATTAATAAAAGTCTTTTTATTTTATGTTGCCAAAACGATCTCTTGAATTGAAATTTCTTTTAAAAAATTTTTTTTAATTGACAGTAAAACAGTCATTGAACTTTTAAAAAGCTCTTTCGAAAAACTTTCTTGACAAAAGTTTCTACGATAAAAGTTCTACTAATAAAAGCTCAATCAAACAGGCACATAGTATATGTCAAACAGCTGAAAGCCTTGAATCAACTATATTTTAGCTGATTCAAGGCTCACCAAACGCACCCTAAATGCTTTGCATAAACAGAAGTTCTAAAAGCATTACATTAATCAGACAGGGATAACTATGATATTTTTGTTTCTCATCATTCACGTACACAACCATCGTCAAACAAAAAATTAAAAAGAAATTAATCAAAATACCCTCGTACCGTCCTACTTCAATGAGAATGCACAGATAATGAAGAAGATTCCGTGTACGCTAGATTATCTGCGATTTTGAGAATTAGGGTGGTTTGAGTGGAGAAGCATAACGGAGAAGTATGAGTTTCGAGGAGCATTAAATGAGGCATTTAAATTTCAGAAGCAATAATATTATTTTAATTATAAAGGACGATAGCATTAAATGCTCATTAATGGAGGGAAATGGAGAGAGGTAGGAATGGTCAACGTAAACATGATTCTAAAAGCTTTTAATGCTATTGTGAGAAGCATTAAAAGAAGTGATCAAGCATTGAAAAATAAAGCATTGAAATTTTTTTGGATTAACGGAGGGAAATGGAGAGGAGGTAGGAATGGTCGACGTAAATCATGATTCTAAAAGCCGTAAATGCTATTGTCAGAAGCATTAAAAAAAGTGATAAAGCCAATGTTATGAATACCGTATCGGACTTGGTATCAAATTGACTCTGGAATGGGAATCAGATCGATAAATTGATGCTTAGAGATGCTGAATTCGGGATATTTTTAAATTTATAAAATAGTCCCTAAATTTTTAAAATTGCAAAATAGTCCATATTGATATATTATCAACTGTATCAGTATACTTTACTAGTTTCATCGTTTATACCAACCATACTTTAAAAATCTTAATAATAAATAATAATGACAATTAATTTGAAATAACAATAATTTTAAATATTTTACATATAAATAATAATCACAATTAATATAAATGAAGACAATCATCATCATACAATTATAAAACTAAGAATAATAGAAAGCATTTAAAATATTACAATCATACAATTTCATCATTATAATAAATAATATTACATATTTACATCAAAAGATTCAAAACATCCGATAAAAAACAAAAATATTACAAAAGGTTGATGACGAATAAGCAATCAAGTAGAAGTTGAACTGAAACAAAATATTACATTTACATTACATACATATAATTTAACACAAACATCAATGATCAAATACAAGTAAAATTAAAGAAGAGGAAAATAAAACACAAGTTCAATCGTCAATGGCGGATACAGCTTGAATCAGACCGACCCCATTGATCATTTGGTACAAAATCCTCATCATTGAGAGGAGCTTCATCATCATCATTCAAATTTAATGCACCAAATGACATGTCAATACTTTCCCATCCAAGATCATCTTCCACATTCAAATCACTCACATCAACCAAATTGGGTTCTTGAAACCCAATCCGCCAAAATATCAATATTATCAATCGTAATTGGATCATTTGAAGAACTTGTGCTACTAAGAGTCCTAGTAAACAATTACATTTAATTATTAAAATATATAAGAAATTATATAAAATTAATAATGAAAATAATGAGAATAACATACCTTTCAGAAGCTTTAAATTATAACGAACAAAACCAAGTCATTCAACCTCTTATGCTCCAATCTATTCCTTTTCTTGGAATGGATAAATTCAAATGTGCTCAGGTTTCGTTCACACCAGATTGCACTCACACATTGACTTAAAATTGAATAGCAAACTTTCTCAATCTGGAACACTACATCCAAAAGATCCCACCAAGCAACTGCAAGTTATAAGAAAACAAAAGTAGTGTTATAAACAAAATAAAGTGATAAATAAATTTCAACAAATAAGAAATATGAAATAAGTGATACGGAGAAAGAAGTCCTCTTTGTTGAATAGCGATCGACATTCCAAAATCTTCATAAGAGTCTTATAAGCCTCCATTTGTGTGGTTAAAGCAATTTGCATTGAGTTATTAGAACAATTGTTGTAATTGGTATAAGCATTCCTCTACTAACTTCAAACTTGCTTACGGGATCCATCTAAAATACACTTGGGATTCAAAATGCCCTGACTACAAACAATGGAGAAGAAAGTTGTCTTCTCCTTCTCTCATTAATGATTGAGATATATGGCTCGTATAAAGAAGGCTTATGTTTGATTGGCCTTGATTGCTTAGTTGCTTTATCCATAGCATCAAAAATATAACCCATTGTTGGCTTTTCTTCACTATCAGCCAACCGAAGCACCCTCACCAAAGGCTCACAAACCCGGATAACAAATTGAGATGCCGACCAAAATTCCCTATCTTCCAGTATGATATTACAAACCTCCATTCCAGCATTAGACCTAGCATGCTGAGAGGTTACCCACTTATCACTTGTAAACATTTGTCTTAACTCCTTCCTCAACAAAAGAAAAGACTGAAGTGATAAGAAATTTGTTGCAAATCTTGTCACGTGAGGCGACACAAATTCCTACCATTGGTATATTCCCTTCTCATCAAATTTAAAACCCATGCACGATTATAAATAAATTTTGTTACCTTCTTTGCCTTCTGCATGGTCTCATCAAAAACAGGAAAATACCTAGGATTTCCTATATCCTCCAGTATTAAGTCAATGCAATGTGCAACACAAGGAATCCAAAAAAATGAATTATAGGTTCTCTGCAACCTTTGTCCTGCCGCTTTATAAGCGGAATCATTATCAGTAATAAACTGAACAATGTTTTCCACCCCTACTTCATTCACAACTTGATCAAATATCCCAAACAAAGTATCAGCATTTCTAATCAGGCCGGATGCATCAATCGATTTTAAAACATAGAGCCATTAAAACAATAAACTAAAAATTTATGATAGGCTCTTGTCTCCTATTCGTCCAACCATCACACATAATTGAGCATCCATTAATATCCCGATTCGCTCTTCTTTCACCAAATAAGCTCTCATTTCGATACAAAGACAACTCAAAAGTTTACCTCTCAAGTCATCAACCGATGGCCCTTTGTATCTGGACCATAAGAGGCTATGGCATCTATCATAGGTTGATAATAATATGATTGAGAAGCATTAAATGACGAACTCAGATCATACCACCATCTAGCTCTCGCCATATCCACATTGTGAGCCGCATCTCTTGTTTGCATTGCACTTCTGAATTGAAGGCTGGGCTCCAGGAGTTGTTCTTGGTGCAAAGAAACCAGGCAGTTGCCTTCTTCTCTTCCTCACTTCAGTTATCACGGGATCACGAGGTGAGATGGAACACTAGCAGTACCACTACCACTACCACTACCACTTCCACCTCCAACATCTCCATAATCACCACGGAAACCGGGAAATGAACTTCCACTACCAATTTCTAGATTCAATCTTTCCCTTCTATCTTTCTCAAATTGATGTTCTTCAAGCAATGTCTTCACCTGCCACTTCACATCATGACTTACTTTTTTACACGCTTCGACATCTCCTTTAACCCCAGCTAAATGTCTTTTCAATCGGGTGATTCCTCCACCTTTTAAATGCTTGTTACAAAACAAGCAAATGGTATGATTCTTTTGACCAGGAACCACACCAAAGCATAAGTCCAAGCTGGATCACTGTATCTTCCTAAAGGACCTAAACTAGGTTGATCGGGAGTATTTGAACTTCCTTCCATTTATCTGTACACAAAAATGAATAACACATAATTTCGGTACATAATGACAATTCATTTCAAATCAATTCAATCCAATTCAATTCAATTAAATTCAATTCAATCAAATCAAATCCAATCCAATTCAATTCAATCAAATTCAATTCAATCAAATTCAATTCAATCAAATGCAATCCAATCCAATCCAATTCAATTCAATTCAATTCAATCCAATCCAATCCAATCCAATTCAATCAAATCCAATCCAATTCAATTCCAATTCCAATTCCAATCCAATCCATTCAATCCAATCATATCCAATGCAATTCAATCCAATCCAATCCAATCAAATTCAATTTAATTCAATTCAATTCAATCAATCCAATCCAATTCAATCCAATTCAATTCAATTTAATCTAATCCAATCCAATTCAATCCAATCCAATCCAATCAATTCCAATCCAATCCAAATAAACTCAATTCAATTCAATTCCATTCAATCCAATCCAATCCATTCAATTCCAATCATATCCAATGCAATTCAATCCAATCCAATCCAATCAAATTCAATTTAATTCAATTCAATTCAATCCAATCCAATTCAATCCAATTCAATTCAATTCAATTCAATTCAATCTAATCCAATCCAATCCAATCCAATCCAATCCAATCCAATCCAAATAAACTCAATTCAATTCAATTCCATTCAATCCAATCCAATCCATTCAATTCAATTCAATTCCATTCCATTCAATTCAATTCAATTCAATCATATTGAATCCAATTGGATTCAATATAATACAATTCAATTCAATTCAATCTAATCCAATTCAATTACAATTCAATTCAATCTAATTCAATTTAATTCAATTCAATTCAATTCAATCTAATCAAATTCAATCCAATCTAATCCAATCCAATCAAATCCAATCCACTTCAATCAAATTCAATTCAATTCAATCAAATTCAATTCAATTCAATTCAATCTAATCCAATCCAATTGGATTCAATCCCATCAATTCAATCAAATGCTATCCAATCCAATCCAATCCAATTCAATTCAATCCAATTCAATCCAATTTAATTCAATCAAATTCAATTCAATTCAATCTAATCCAATCCAATTGGATTCAATCTAATCAATTCAATCCAATCCAATCCAATCCAATTCAATTCCAATTCCAATTCTTATTCCAATTCAATTCAATTCAATCTAATTCAATTCAATTCAATTCAATCCAATCCAATCCAATCCAATCTAATCTAATCCAATCAAAACCAATCCAATCCAATTCAATTCTATTCTATTCTATCTAATCCAATCCAATTGGATTAGATTACATTCAATTCAATTCCAATTACATTCCAATCCAATTCCATTTCACTTGCAATTCAATTTCATTACATTCCAATTCAATTGAATTGAATTCAATTCAATTCAATTTAATTCATTATAATTCAATTCAAAACATACTCCAACATACTCTAATAATTTGCAATTTCATTTAAATTCAATTGAAATTCAATTCAATTCAATTACAAATCAATTCTAATTCATTTCTATTCAATTTCATTCAATTCCAATTCCATTCATTCCATTTAATTCCAATTCCATTCATTCCATTCAATTCTAATTCCATTTCATTCATTCCATTTCCATTTCCATTTCCATTCAACCAATTTTCAATCCAATTCTAATTCCAATTCTAAAATTAATTTTCTATCAATTCAAATATCCAATTCCAATTTCCAATTACAATTTCTAATTCAAAATGCAACTCCATATCTAATTTTCAAGACAATTCCAAATTTTATTCCAATTCTAATTTGAAGTTTACAACTGAAGAGATTCTAATCAAATTTTAGAACAATTTTAATACCTTAAAATCTACTCAATTACAACCACCAATCAAAACATTTTTTTCCAACGCAACAATAACATTTCGGATTCATTCAACATTTCAACATCATCCGATCATCCACAACCACAAATCCAACATCACCACAAAGCCACAAATCCAACATCATCTACGGATCTACCAACCAACACAAAAAATACAAGCAAATATTGTCCAAATGCCAACAAAAATTAAACACAACAATCGGTCATTTACGATCCGGATTACGGGTCGATGTCGGAATTTTCGTGTCCTCGATGGCGGCGACGGTGGCCGTGGGTGTGTGGTAACGACGTCCGGCGTTGAAGACGGCGACGCAGGTGTGTGCGGTGGGACGCGGAGGTCTGGATCTGAGTAAGCGGCGGCGGCTTTGTCGGCGGTGGACGCGGGCGGACGGTGGATCTCAATGACGGCAACCAGGCGTTGAAGTCTTGAAGAAGACAACTCCACCACTCCAAGAGGCGAAGACAGAGAAGGAGAGGAGGCGAGGGCGGCAAGGTGACGACGATTTAGCAATGACGGCGAGGGAGGCAGTCGGCGAGGGAGCGGCGGCGATGTGAGAGGGAGAGAACGGAGAAGAGAGAAATGTGAGAGTTGAGTTGAGAGGGAGAGGAACGAAGTCGGGTTTCGGGTAGGGTTAGGTGTTTTTAGGGTTTTTTTTTAATTTATTGCGAAATGGTCCCTAGTGTTTTTAGTTTTTTGCGGATTGGTCCCGATATTTCGGGAATGCCGTGATACCGGCGATGCATTAAGCCGGAATAGGCGTCAGATCAGTCGTCGAATTGAAATCGATGCGAATATCACTGCATGGGTTCCTGAACCGGCGATGCAGAACGGATTTCATGTCATTGGATAAAGCATTGGAAAGTTTTGGAGGAAAATGAAAGGGTAAGAATTGAGTTTTAAGTAAGTAGATGAGATGGAAGATTAGAGTTTATATTACATTTCATTCGATGCTAAACAGTAAAAAAAAAAAATTCAATTTGAGGAGTTTATGATGAAATGTAAAATGATAAACAACTTTACACTATATAATATTATAAATCTTTCATCCAAACAACATTTCACATGTCACTGTAATATATTATGAATTCTTATATCCTCCTAGTCAACAATTCTAATTTTAAATTTTGTATCATTTAAACAAAATGGTATTCTTTTAGTTCAAATGAATATGTTGGCAATTTATGAGTCCACTAAAATATACATAAGTTACTAAATTTAAAATCAAAAATTTAGTAAATTCAAATTTCAAAGTAAAAATTACAAATTTTGGGTTAAAACTAAATTCAAATAGAGCAAGTTTGAGTTTGATTGAAAAAATTTAAAATTTGAAATATAATTGAAAATATTGTCAATAAAATAAATTATTTTATTTTATTTTATAAAATTAATTAGTTTATAAAAATTAATTGATTTATTAATAAAATAAATAGTTTTTAACAAGAAAAGATATTAAAATAAAATAAACTGAAAAATTGGCCGATTTAAAATTTTATGACTGAACCGGTTAAATCTATATTGAGTTTAGGCTCTTTTGCCAAGCCTAAAGTTACTAGGAGACATCTTCATAAGAGAAGAAACAATTTTAAGTCAAAACACAATTTATAGTTCTCTCAATATAACTTCTAAACATCTTTAGTCAAAGAATGAGCTGTTTGAATTACAAAGGACACCAAAAACTTTCTAGTCATAATCTCAACTACTTCCTATTCCAACTGCTTCCACCATTGCAAAAACTAAAAAGCCAAAAGCAATTGCCTCTTCAAATATCTTCCCAACATATGGGAGTCTGTTTTCCAAACTTTGTGAACTCCTAAAGTACATTACCTACTTCTCTTACAAAAGAACATCCATTATTGTTCTGACAAACTTGATTTTTTTTAATTTTTACACGTAAAAATGCCTAAAAATATAAATTTGCTTCCGTTGGGCTAAGTCACCATGAAAAATTATCTACAGTTCTATAAAAATAGTCACAGAACTGCTGATCAAATTCTACATCAAGATTCTAACAACAGCAAGCCCAACTGCAGATATAGAGACAAGGGTATGATAAGAGCAGAGCAATGTAACTATAACAGAGCTAAAGAAGGAAGAAACAGAGGAAATGAAGAACAGAGAATGATAGATGGAATGTATTAGGGATGTTTGTATAAGCCGACACCAGCAAATTTCATGAGTCTGCCTTACTCATCAATGTCATCATTGTTTACAAATTTCTACTCTGATCCTCCTCATACATTCTCTGTCTATCTATATACTATAATTTTCTGTAACAAACCGTAACTAACATGTCATGCTGGCTATAACAACAAGTAACAAACTTGCCACAAAACAACCATACAAACAGCTGCCCTTCTTATTCATAACCCGGATTCCCTTCATGCCTCATTGTTGGGCCCAGCCCTAGGAGAACCACGAGCTTTCTTCCTCCTCTGATAAGCAAACCGTATTGCTAGAGTAGTAGGCTCATCAATACCCCCTCCAACAGAAGCCACCTTGTCCTCAAGGTGAAAAGTGGGAAAAACATCATTGATTAACTGCAACGGTTCCCATGTTGCTTCAAAAGAAGGGAGATGCTTCCACTTCACCAAGAGCTCCAAATCCGTGTTATTCCCACAAGTGGCCAAGATTGTCTCTGGCTCGACCACCCATTCCAATTCATCCGACAAAATTGGAGGGAGAGGCTGAACATGTTCAGTAGATCCAATGGCCTTCTTCAGCTGTGAAATATGAAAAATAGGATGAATTCCGGCGGAAGGAGGAAGTTGCAGCTCATAAGCAACAGCTCCGATTCGCTTCAAGACGGGGAAGGGACCAAAGTATCGCGGTGAAAGCTTCTCATTAGGGCGAGTGGCTAGAGAGCTT
Organism: Erythroxylum novogranatense; assembly: GCA_029891385.1. NCBI lineage: Eukaryota > Viridiplantae > Streptophyta > Magnoliopsida > Malpighiales > Erythroxylaceae > Erythroxylum > Erythroxylum novogranatense. The sequence continues at coordinate 111,223,083 of CM057227.1, read as the reverse complement.
TGACGATATGGCCTTAACTTCAAATACACCAAGTCACCCACCTCCAATTGCACATCCCTGCGATGCTTATCTGCACTCTGTTTCATGCGGTTTTGAGTAAGAGCCAGCTGGTCCTTTAACTCTTTTATCATTAGGTCACGATCCATAAGTTGTTCTTCAAGAGAGGAATTAGTCGTAGTACCCGTTCCATCGCTGATCAAGGTGGGAGGGTCCCTGCCATATACTATCTTGAATGGAGTCATTCGAATAGAGATGTTGTAGGAGTATTCTGCCCAAGATATCCATTTTGCCCACTGCTTGGGTTGTTGACTTGCAAAACAACGGAGGTAAGTCTCGAGGCAACGGTTTACTACCTCGCTTTGTCCATTCGTTTGGGGATGATAAGCGGTACTGCTTGTTGGAACCCGATCTCGAGATCGGATCCCAACCAGAAAACAGACGGAAAACGAAAAACGAAAAACGAAGCAAACAGAATCGAAAACAGAAATCAAAAGAACGGATTCTTTTCGAATTCGAAGCCAAACGAAACGGAAACAAATGCTGACATCCGAAAGCACAAATCTTAGGAAACGAAAAGTTGCGTTGGAACCTTAGACTAAGCCAAACCGAAATCCAGTATAAATTTTTTTTCATACATCAAACTTTTCATAATAAATTTTTATAATTCATGGCTGAAAACTCATTTTCTCATTACTAAATTTTTCTCGAATTTTCATAAGTCATAAACAATCTCAAAATCATGAATGCAATCACATAGAAATACAAATCAAATACACAAAACATATCAAATGGTTTAGGTCGGTCCTAACGAACGTCATCGCATGCGATCCAAGATAGCGATTTTATGCGATCGTGAATGGAGGGAGTTCAAATCGAAACTCCTAAGCCACTGAGGGCGCCGGAGAAGGCTAATGAGAGGAGACAAAGTAATCGACTCTTACGGAGGGGACCGAACCAAACCCACATAATGCACATATTCGAAAAACATCGAATTGCCCGAAGGCACTTTTCGAAACTTAATTTTCAGATTGTGCCATACTAGACACTTTAGCATTCGAAATTTCACAAAATCACTCCACTTCACATAGCACATCTTGACCGTAATTCACATATCACAATCTTTACTCATTCAAGAATGCAACAATCATAGTAATGATCACAATATTCAAACATAATAAATGTAGCAATAATGTCAACTTAATCAAAACCTTCGAAATCCAAAGAATGCAACCACTTCCATAATTTACCAAAACAGTGATAAATAACGAGTTTCAAATTTTATTCTCACTTTATAAAATCATTTTAAAATAATAACTTTAATCAGTTGGAAGTCATAATTTCAAGCATAATTCATCATTTTTCAAACATTAAAAAACAATAATTTATTAAAAACCCAATTTTGCTTTCTTTATTTTTCGAAAACTCATATATAGCTTATAACTCAAAATATAAATATGATACCCACCTCGAATTGATGCTAGAAACATGTTCCAAGCTTTAATTTGGTCATTTCTCCTTTCTTCCTTCCAATTTAACATTTCCTAAAGCAATTTCATCAAAATTCAACCTCATAAATAACTTAATACTTAAAATTGATGTCATAATTCATCAATTCATACTAATTCCAAGATATTTAAATCACTAATTTCTAAAATCCCCAAATTTCAAATTTGACCTAAACCGATTCACTCAAATTCGATATCATATTTAACTTAATTTCTCAAATTGAGCTTAGAAAACATTAATTCCTCACATATTCAAGCTATCTAAATCTCCAATTTTCAAAAACCCTAATTTTCAAAATTGGCCTAAACCAATTTACACAAATTCAATACCATAAATCACAAAATCTTCAAAATTGTTATCATATTTCACAAACTCATACTATTATTGATGATTCTACACCATTAATTCACAAAATCCCCAAACACAAAATTAAGCCTAAACCTTAATTAATTTTCATCTAAAATTAAACATAACCTAAAACATATACATCAAAATTAACTTAAGAAATCTCAAATTCATCATTAATCCAAGCTATCTAAAGCAACAATTCCAAAAATCCCCAAATTTCAAACTTTGACATAAACTCCAAATTCATAAAATCAACATAATCATAGCCTAATCTCTTCAATAAACCTTAGAAAACTTAAATTCATAACAATCTAAAGCTAAACCAACCAACATCTCTCAAGAAAATTCAAAACTCAAAGCTTTCTCTCTCTTACCATTTTCTCCACCATTTTCGACATTTTCAAGCTTTAAAGTAACTGTCTTCTTCTTGCTTCCTTCCCCTTTGAAAAGCAACGAAAATCTCTTAGAAAACCCCCAAAAATCGACTTGCTTCATCCTTCTTCTTCTCTCCTTCCATGACCGACCCTTTCTCCTTCTTCTTCGATCTTCTCTCTTCTTCATCTTTTCTTTCCTTTATTTTTGTCTTGTTTTCGTGAGTTTCAGATGTATAAAACGACAAACCCATGTGTTTTCTGCCATATCATTTTAAATGAGGGAGAAATGACCAAGTTGCCCCTCCATTTTAGCTTAATTCCAAGTTTGCCCCTACACTTCACTTTATTTCTTGTTTACTTTCGGATCTGATTCGCACTATCAATTTGAAGGAATTTGTCTAAACTTCCTTCTAGAGAAATGTTCCTCTCAATCATACGAATCCAACGCCACTGACCGCGCTCAATTCGGATAAGAAACGAAGAAGTTATAGCTGAAATACTATCGGACCTGCGAAAAATTCGAGACTGAACATTAAGCTAATTTAATTCCAGAAATTGACAATCTTAGGGATGAAATTAAATTTCGATCCCTTCATAAGAGTTGTAGCCCTATATCTTAATTTTATTTGGCCTCAAGAATCAACTCAATCGGAGTTTTACAGCTCCCGAATTTTGCAAAATACTGAACCATGTTCAGAAAATTATCCAACTTATAACCTATAACCAAATCTCATACTTTGGTTCAATCAATCTCTTTCCATTTAATCTCCTGAAAATCATAATTGTTCATAAAAATGAAATTAATTGTCTTAGTAATCCAACGCTTCAAGAATCAAATCAATCGGATGTCGGACGAAGGAATTATAAGCAAAAGATTACAAAAGGGATCGGATTAAAAACAAAGTAACGGAATTTCAAAACCGAACTTTTCAAAAATCATATCTCTCGATCCCGAACTCAGAATTTGACAAATTTTGTATCAATAAAAAGATCCAAGGAAGCTCTACAACTTCCCTGAAGTACTCAAAATCAAATTAGGTCTTGAAAGAGGTCAAAAACTCAATCAAAGATTCTGTCCAAAATAGCTTTTCCTAAACGACTCCCAATTTTCAATCGCTCATAACTCCTAGCCCCGATTTCGAAAAATTGCAAACTTTATATCAATGGAAAGATAAAAATATCATCTAAAACTTTCATGAAGACTACTTACTCTAATTCAGACTAAATCCATACGACGAGTGGCCTCGAAGCATAGAACACACAAATCTATACTTAATAGCATTTTCAAAACAAAGCATATATTCGGAAAATCATATCTCTCAATCCCGACATAAAAAAATAGCAAACTTTATGGCCACAGAAAGCTCTCGACAGAGGCTACAAGTTTCATGTTGATCATTTTCTCCAATTTTGTCTAAATCAAAAGGTCAACTTTTACCCCAAAAAGTCAAACTCTAAGCGAACTTTGACTGATCATAACTCTCACTTTCGATATCGAAAAATATCAAACTTTATGGCTACAGAAAGCTCTTAACATAAATTACAAGTTTCCAGAAGACAATTTTATCAAATTTTGCCTCAAACAAAAAGTCAACTATCAAGTCAAACATTTTATCACTATTCATCCCTAAAGTCAAACTTTCTAAATTCTTCAAATTTTTACACTTTTTCTTTTTAATTCTTACTATTTAACTTCATTTCAATCAACTCATCCACTTTAATTTCATAAGTCATACCAATCTACTCAAAACCCGAAGGTATCAAAATCAAAATAATTCTTTTCTTATGAATTTTCTCAAAGCATAATTATTTTTATTTCACAATATATCTATAAAACCACTCATTTAATTTCACTGATTATATCCATATTCCACTTAAAAATCGGGGTCCAACACTGCGTTTCAAGGTTGTATGCTGGAGACAAAAAAGCTCAGCCCAGAAATTACTTAGAAAGATTCTGTCCCTATCAGTAACAATGCTCCATGGGAATCCGTGGAGTTTGACCACCGTATCCACAAACATATCAGCAACTATTTTTGCAGTATAGGGATGTTTAAGGAGTATGAAGTGAGCATACTTACTTAGTCTATCCACAACCACCATTATAGAATCATAACCATGTGATTTCGGAAGGCCATCAATGAAATCCATATTGAGATCTTCCCAGATGGCGTTTGGAATCGGAAGTGGTTGTAACAGACCTGCGGGCGACAAGGTCTGATATTTGTTCTGCTGGCAGATCGCGCATTCTTCCACAAAACGCTTGATCCTTGCGTGCATCCCTTGCCAATATAATTCCCCAGAAATGCGCTTAAATGTGCGCAAAAGGCCTCCATGCCCAGCAATTGGACTCCCATGAAACTCATATAGCACACGTGGAATGAGGGATGAAGATTTGGGCAGAACAAGCTTACCTTGATAGTACAAAATGTCGTGGTTCACAGACCACCCTGGATGCGCGTCGACATCAGTTTCCAGCGCTTGTTTAATTGCTTGAAGTTCCTGATCAGCAGCAATCTCTTGAAACAATAAGGGCCAATCCACAATTGATGGAACGGAAATTGTCATGAACTCAACCGAATGAGGTATCCTAGACAAAGCGTCAGCGGCTTTATTGTCCGGCCTTGGTCTATACTGTACTTCGAAGTCAAAACCCATAATCTTGGTCAACCATCTTTGATATTCTGTTGCCACCATCCTTTGCTCCAACAAGTATCGCAAGGATTTTTTGTCAGTTCAGACAATGAAGTGGTGCCCCAGGAGGTAATGACGCCATTTTTGTATAGCCATCACAATGGCCATTAACTCTCTTTCATACACAGACTTGAAACGGGTACGAACCTGTAAAGCACGACTAAAAAATGCCAAAGGCCTTCGCGTTATAATATCGCCCCAATCCGATGTTCAAGCATCCGCTTTCACTACTGAAAACTTCCGAAAGTCGTAAGGCCGAATCGGGCGCTTTCATGGCCAATTTTAAGGCTTGAACTGCATCGGTAGCTTCCGAGTTCCAATGAAAAGAATCCTTTTTGAGGAGCTGAGTGAGAGGAGCTGCAATTTTTCCATAGTGGCGCACGAAACACCTATAGTACCCTTTCAAGCCCAAGAAACCACGTAACTCCTTAGGCGTAGTAGGCATCGGCTAATCATCCATGATCTTCACCTTGTTGTAGTCTGCGGCCACCCCTTGCTTCGAAATTATGTGGCCAAGATACTCCACCTCCGATTGATAAAAGCAGCATTTTTTTATTAGCAAACAGTTGGTGGTGACGCAACAGTGAGAACACCTCCCTTAAGTGGACTTCATGTTCTATAAATGAGGGACTATAGACGAGAATATCGTAAAAAAAAACTAACACATAACGTCTCAACATATGTTTAAAAATATTACTCAGCAAAGCCTGAAAGGTAGCCGGGGCATTAGATAGCCCAAACGGCATTACCAAAAACTTATAATGGCCCTCGTGAGTTCTGAAAGCCGTCTTGTGCACATCCTCTGCCAGTTCTCTTATTTGGTGGTAGTCTGACTTAAGATCGAGTTTGGAGAAGACTTTGGCCCCGTGGAGCTCATCCAACAGTTCATCCATATTTGAAATGGGAAATCGGTTCGGCACTGTAGCATAGTTGAGGGCGCGATAGTCGACACAAAATCTCCGACTTCCGTCTTTCTTACGCACCAAGAGAACTGGACTTGCGAAAGGGCTCACACTAGGTCGTATAATACCTGCTGCCAACATTTCAGCCACCAAGTTTTCTATCTCTGTCTTTTGAATTTGTGGATATCGATAGGGTCGTACATTGATTAGACCAGTTCCTTCCTTCAGCACTATGGCATGTTCATTTCCACGTAATGGAGGCAACCCATTTGGAGCAGCAAACACTTCAGCAAATTCATTTAATAATTTCGCAGCAGCTAGATTTTCATGGCCATTGACCTCCGACTTATATACTGAAATATTCAAGAGCTCAACCAACATTCCGGTTTTCTCCTGCTGTAATTCCTTGACCATGGTTTTTAAGGATACCATAGCTTTGGTAAGGCTCGGATCACCTTGTAACCTAATAGTTCTTCCTCCAACTTCAAAAGTCATGGTTAACTTTTTCCAATCATCTCGTGTTTCTCCAAGAGTTGCTAACCATTTCAGCCCAAGTATCATATCGGTACTTCCCAATGGGAGAGGCAGAAAATCCTCAACAATAGTAAGTTCTTGCAGCCGCAATACTACCCCCTTACACACACCCATACCTTTCAAGTTTTTCCCAGACCCAATAATGACTCCGTAGTGAGAAGTTTCTTGAACTGGTATCTGCAAAGTCTCTACCACGCTTGTAGAGATAAAATTGTGGGTAGCCCCACAATCAATCAGAACGACAACTTCGAGCCCATGAACTTCCCCCTTTAACTTTAAGGTCCGTGGCTCCGACAAGCCTACCACCGAATTTAGAGATAACTCAACGCTACTGGGAGCTTCTTCAACGTCAGCCACTCCTCCCTCTTCTTCTGTAACCTCACTCTCCTCTGATTCGCTGACCAATAATACATTCAGTTCTCGCTGCGGACATCGATGCCCAATATGCCATTTCCCATCGCACCGAAAACAAACCCCTTGTGTCCGCTTTGTCTGAGCCTCCAACGGTGTGAGTTTTCAAAATTTTGGTGGAGCTGTAACGATGGGTGATTTAGGGTTTTCAAAGGACTGTGGTTTGTAAGGAAGGGGTGGTGTGGTTTGTGGGCTATGGGTTTTGTCAGGAAGGGTGGGTTGGCTAACGGGGGTATAGGGTTTGGTCCATGTAATGGTTTTGTTGTCATATTTGGGTGTTAGTGTTGGGTCTTTTTGGGTTTTCGGGTATAAGGTCATACCTAAGAGTTGGTTCTTTCTCTCTATCCAACCCGCGGTGGCTATTCCCTCCTTCAAGGTTTTGGGGTTCAAAACCAACAATTCCGCCCTGATTTTCTCTTGTAACCCATTCATAAATACAACGGTCATAGTATCATCATCGAGAGCTCGGAAGCTGCCAGGTACTTGAATTGAGCCCTATATTCTGCCACCGTACCCACTTGTTTCACAGCAAAGAAACGATGCAAGAGAGTGTCGTCCTATAATCCAGCGAAACGTTGCAACACCTGGGTTTTTAGTTCTTCCCAGGAAGAGAAAGAACTGATACGCTCTTCGAATCGCAACCAAGCCTGAGCCTCTCCCTCAAAGCACACTCCAACGGCCTCCAATTTCTCTACTTCCGATAATCGATTAATGGATAGTAGCGTTCAGCTCGAAAAATCCAAGAATCTGCTCCTCCCCCATCAAACACGGGAAGCTCTAGCTTCCTAGGAAACTTGTCTTTATTTATCACTTTCTCAGCTAGGGTGAGGGTGGTGGCTGGGTTGGGTTGGTGGTCGAGGTTGTTTTGTGTTTGGGCAAAAGTGGGTAATGTGTTTGTTGTCTCTTTATTTTTGTCAAGGTTGCCAGGTGTTTTGGAGGTGCTGGATTCACCGAGATGAATGGTTGGTGTAGATTGCGTTTGGTTCTGGGTTTGATTATGGAGGATGAGATTGATATTGGTTTGGGTGTCAAGAATGATTTTCTAGTTTTCTTGCAGCTGAGAAATGAGAAGTGTCATATTGGCGCTAATGTCTTTGATGTCTTCTTCGAGCTGCTCAACTCTGGACTCCGTACGAGTTTTGGGGTATATGGGATCCATATTTGTTGATTCAAAAACTCACAGGTGGATCAAGTGCTCTGATACCAAATTGATAAGAGCAGAACAATGTAACTATAACAGAGCTAAAGAAGGAAGAAACAGAGGAAATGAAGAACAGAGAATGATAGATGGAATGTATTAGGGATGTTTGTATGTTCGACACCGAAGAAATTTCATGAGTCGCCTTACTCATCAATGTCATCATTGTTTACAAATTTCTACTCTGATCCTCCTCATACATTCTCTGTCTATCTATATACTATAATTTTCTGTAACAAACCGTAACTAACATGTCATGCTGGCTATAACAAAAAGTAACAAACTTGCCACAAAACAGCCATACAAACAGCTGCCCTTCTTATTCATAACCCGAATTCCCTTCATGCCTCATTGTTGGGCCCAGCCTTAGGAGAACCACAAGCTTTCTTCCTCCTCTGATAAACCAACCGTATTGCTGGAGTAGTAGGCTTATCAGAGTACCTATGTAGTATTTAATCATATCATACTTTGCAGCTTCCAACTGAGCTCGTAATGCATGAATTTCCTATTACATGAATAGAAATATTGTTAATACAACTTAAAAGAACAAAAGGGTGAAAGCGATCTAGAAGGGGGGTTGAATAGATCGTTTAAACTTTTTCGCAGAGTTCTACAAAAAACACGGAATTAATACACAATAAACAATCAAATTAAACAAATGAAATTAACCTTTTGCAATTTAGCAATATATGTAATCAAAGCAGCATATGGCATACCTTTATGCTTTCCTGTTTGACTCTTTAGCTCTCCTCTTAATAAATTTCCCTTTTTCCTCATCATTTGCATAATTAGACTAGGAAAGTTAATTTGTCTGCCCTCCTCCAAATGCCATAGAATTTCCTTGTCCAAAGCTGTAATATGATTGTTACTAGCCTTCTTTGGATATATAACTCTATTTATTGCATAATGCAACAACCTATAATTCAGAGGCAAATCAATTTCCTCATAGGGTGGTGAGGAATGAGTCGAACAAAGACTATCTAGCAGTGCATCTCCCTTTTTTTTCAGTATACCCAAAATTTTCATCTGCTTCTTCATCAATGTCTCCATTTTCATGTCTCAAAATATTCAGGTCTAATAATGAGGCTCTAGGCCTAATTCCACCAGTAGGTAACTTCATCCAAATTGACAGATTTTGTTCACATACAAAAATCTCTTTTCCTTGAACATGTGATTTCAAAACTACTCCACGATCAATATCACTTCTAACCACAACCAAATTAGCATAAAACTCTCTTATCAGTTCTTCATAAATTTCATCAGTAAAACCCAGAAAAAATCTCAAGCCTAAGCTATTTAGATCCGTAAACAACATCTTATATTCACTGTGTTCCAGTTCAACCCAATCAAACTTCATCGAAGGAATGAGAACTTCGTTTTTCAATACCTGATAATACAAATTTTGAGCCTCCTTTGACACAAATCTGGGCTCAACCTCTTCATTTTCGCATTCTACCCCATCCCTTGAAGAAGACCCACGTACTCTCGGTCTTTGAGGTGTGTCATCCACTTGTTTCCCTTTGCCATTTCCTCTTTGTGGAGCCATAGTGAAAACCTAAGAAGATTGATGGTACGAAAAACAGAGGATTTATCCGAAAACAGAGGTTTTCGTAGGTTAGGGTTTGATGGTGCGAAAATGAGATTTTGGAGATGAAAAGAAGAAATAAGATAGGGGTTTCGACTATTTGGAAGTGGGTTGATGGAGTTTGGGTCGGATTTGAAGAAATTTTTGCAAATCTAGTCGACTAGAAGAGAGAAAATAGCAAAGAGAGAAGAGAGATGGGTTTTCTGAAAAACACCAAGTAATGAGTTTTAGAGAAAGAAAAATGGGTAAGATGTTTAAAGATAAAAGAGTTTTGAGAGTTTTAGAGGTAGATTGAAGATGAAAGAGTCGATTTTCTGGTGGTTTAGAGATTCAGTCGAGTGAGAGGTTTGTTTTAGGTAGAAGATGAGTTTTGAAATAGAGAGAAAGAATGGGTTTTAATTTAAGAATGTCCGTATGAGTGCTAGTCGACTTATTGTCTTACCAGTCGACTAGTACTTACTCCAGTCGACTTATCGAGTTTCTCCAGTCGACTGGTGCGATCTTTTCTCTATTACTAGTCGACTTGTCATCTCTCTAGTCGACTGAGACGCCTATTTCCCACAAAATCAGTCGACTTGACTGGACTTTTCTAAACCTTAGCAAATTTACTAAATATAAATCATGATGATGTATCTCTGATGGAATTGCTTATTTTGCCAGACCATTTTGATATGATAGTGTATGCAAGTAAATAAAATCAACCAAGAGAATTTAAATCACACATTCCAAGTTTCAATTTAATGTTTATGAAAACATCTTCTTTAAGAGGTTTAGTAAAAATATCAGCCAATTGATCACTAGACGAAACATGTTTCAAAACAATGTCACCTTTCAAACAATGATCACGAATAAAATGATGTCTAATTTCAATATGTTTTGTTCTATTATGCAAAATTGGATTCTTACTCAAACAAATTGCACTGGTATTATCACAATAAATTGGAATATTTTAAATCACAATACCATAGTCAAGCAATTGATGTTTAAGCCAAAGAAATTGGGCATATGCACTTCCAGCTGCTACATATTCAGATTCAACAGTGAAAATAGCTACACTTACTTGTTTCTTACTAGCCCAAGAAATCAAAGATGAACCTAAGAAATGACATATACCACTAGTACTTTTTCTATCAATTTTATAACCACCATAGTCCGCATCACTATAGGCATATAAATCAAAAGAATCACAATACGGATACCATAAACCATGATTAACAGTTTTGCTCAAATATCTGAAAATTCTCTTACATGCAGTCCAATGAGAAATTTTTGGGCAGGATTGAAATCTAGCACATAAACACGTAGCAAACATTATATCTGGTCTAGAGGTAGTTAAATATAAAAGAGAGCTGATCATACCTCTATAGAGTTTTTGATCAACATCCTCTTCATGTTCAGATTTTTCCAAGACCAAATTTGATGCCATTGGAGTAGCTGCTACTTTGCATCCGTCCATGTTGAACTTCTTTAAAAGTTCTTTGGTGTATTTGGATTGATGAATGAATATGTCATCTCTATATTACTTGATTTGCAATCCAAGAAAGAATTTAAGCTCGCCCATCATGCTCATTTCGAACTCACTTTGCATTAAATCACTAAATTCTTTACATAAAGATTCATTAGTAGCACCAAAAATAATATCATCAACATATATTTGGCAAATCAACATATCTTGGTTAACATGCTTTATAAATAAAGTATTATCAACTTTACCTCAAATATAACCATTTTGAATAAGAAAATTACTTAACCTTTCATATCATGCCCTTGGTGCGCTTTCTTGAGTTTGTAAACATAATCCGGATGTTCATGATCTTCAAAACCAGGTGGTTGTTTGACATATACCTCCTCTTGGATGTAGCCATTGAGAAATGCACTTTTGACGTCCATTTGATTCAACTTAATCCTTTTATGTGAAGCAAAGGCACACAATAATCTGATCGCCTCTAATCTTGCCACTGGTGCAAATGTCTCATTATAGTCAAGTCCCTCTTCTTGATAAAAACCTTGTGCCACTAATCTTGACTTATTCTTGACTGCTTCACTATTCTCATCATATTTTATCCTATTTACCCATTTGACTCCAATGATGGTTTTATCCTTTGGTGGAGCTACTAAATCCCACACATTATTCCTCTTGAACTGATTCAATTCGTCTTGCATAGCCAACAGCCAATTTTCATCTTCAAGAGCTTCTTTAATGTTCTTGGGCTCTACCAGTGAAATAAAAGATGAGTTGTTCATATATTCATATGTATTCCTCCTAGTCCTTAAACCATCATTTAAACCACCAATGACTTGCTCCATAGGATGATTCTTTTCTTTTGCCCAAGTTTTCATGATAGGCACATGATCTTCTTCATCTTGTTTTTCTTCATCATTTGATTTTTCTTCAACTTCTTTTTCTATATTTCCTGCATCATCATCAAAACAAACCTTCCTCGGGGGTGAAATCATGTCATTGAATTTAACATGTATACTTTCCTCAACACACCTAGTTCTATTATTATAGACTCTAAATGCTTTACTAGTTAGTGAATAACCTAGAAATACACCAACATCAGATTTTGAATCAAATTTACATAAGTTATTCTTTCCATTATTATGAATAAATACTTTACAACCAAAAGGATGAAAATAAGAAATATTGGGTTTCTTACCTTTCCATAACTCGTATGGTGTTTTATTTTTGTCCCGTCTAAGATGTACTCTATTGATAACATAGTATGCTGTATTGATTGCTTCCGCCCAAAAGACTTTAGGAAGGTTATATTCATTCAGCATCGTTCTACTCATCTCTTCAAGAGACCGATTTTTCCTTTCTACTACACCGTTTTGTTGCGGAGTCCTTGGTTTTGAAAAATTATGTTCCATTTCATATTTGTCACAAATTCTTTCAAACGGTTCACAATCAAACTGTCCTCCGTGGTCGGTTCTTATTGCAACAATAGTCAAATTCTTTTCTTTTTGTACCAACCTACACCACTTAGTAAACTCGTTAAAAGAATCATTTTTATGAGCAAGAAATCTCACCCATGTAAATCTGGAAAAATCATCTATAATTACAAGTACATATAATTTACCACTAAGACTAGCATGCCTAGATGATCCAATTAAATCCATATGAACAAGTTCTAAAATTCTAGAAGTACAAATTTCTTTCTTTGGTTTGAATGATTCTCTAATATGTTTGCCTTTCAAACATGATTCACATAAATGATCCTTAACAAATTTTATCTTAGGCAATCATCTCACTATATCATTTTTAGATAGTTTAGAAATCAAAGGCAATGGAACATGTCCTAATTTTCTATGCCATAAAAATGCATTTTCTTCTAATGTCACTAAACACTTTTCATTGAAAGAACTATCATCATGTTGATCAACAACATATGTATTTCCATGCCTCAAACCAATGAATGCAATATTTTCATCTTTCTTAACTACACAATGAGATGATTCAAATGATACTTTAAAGTTCATATCACACAATTGTGAAACACTTAGCAAGTTATGTTTCAATCCATCAACAAGTAAAACATTGTCAATGGTAGGCAAAGGTTCCTTACCCACTTTACCAATGCTAATGACTTTACCTTTATTGTTGTCTCCAAATGCACATACCCTTGATTCTTTGGTTTGATTTCTGCAAACAAGTTCTTGTCTCCACTCATATGCCTTGAACATCCACTGTCAATGTACCATGTACTTGGTGGATTATCATTCCTTGCTTGTACCTGCATCAGAAATATTTTTTCTTCTCATTGGTACCCAAGCCATTTTGGGTCCATTAAGGTTAGTCAAATAAACTACATTTGATGGCTTTGTTCCTTTTACTACCCATATTTTCTTGACATTAATACACCTCCTAATACTTTTACAAGCAATTTCATTATGACCATCTCTTAAACATCTAGCACATTTAGCAACTTTTCCATCTTTGGTGAATTTTGAAATTAGTGAGCAATCTCTATCAAAAGGATCATATCCTAAACCATGTTTGGAAATTGAATATCTTTATAAAGACAACATCTTTTCAAACTTCTCATTTCCATTAACAAATTTTCCAACCACATAAGAAAACTCTTTTCTAAGTCTATCAAGTTCACAAGATAAATTTTCTTTTTCAGCAAGGTATGCAAAGTGGTCTACTTTAGTACAATCTAAATCATCAATAGTTTCATGCAGAGCACTATTTTCAGCAACAAGTTCTCTTATCCTTTTTCTCAATTTCTTGTTAATATCAATAGCTTCCTCAAAATCAATTTGCAAAGCAGTAAAAGAATCTCTAAGATCTTGATCAATAATCATTACCTCATCCTCATCATCACTTGTCATGGAGCTTCTTGCCATTAGAGCTAAGTTGTTCTCATCATTGCTTTGATAAGCTTCCTCATCATCGCTCCAAGTAGCTACAAGACTAGCTTTCTTTTTACCTTTGTCATACTTATCATTTTTCTGAAAAATGGAAGAACTTTTGCATTCTCTAGCATGATGTCCTTTCTTCCCACATTTCCAGCATTCTTCATTGCTCTTCTTTTCCTCATAACTTTTGGTCCTTCTTTCCATGAAGTACTTCTTCTTTTCGTCATTTCTTCCACCACGTAATTCTCTTTTCCTATTTTTGAGTAGTCCCTTGAATTTTCTCAAGTTTCTAGCATACATTGCTAGCTCTTCATCTTCTTCCTCCTCATCTAATTCTTCATCACTTTCATCCACAGAAGAAGTGTTAGCTTTAAAAGCAATAGATTTTTGTGGCTTACCTCTACCTCCTCTTGATTTAAGGATTATCTCATAATTTATGAGTGATCCCACTAACGCATTGAACTCCAAGCGATTGAGATCTTTAGACTCCATTATTGCTGTGACTTGAGAGTCCCATTCTTTTGGTAGTGACCGAAGGATCTTTTTCACCTTCTCGCTATCTGTCATGTGCTTTCCGATATTCCTTAAACCATTAATAATTTATGCAAAACGATCAAGCATAGTAGAAATAGACTCACCTTCCTTCATGACAAACATTTCGTAATCATGAAGTAGCATGTTGATTTTGGTTTCTCGAACTTGGTTGGTTCCTTCGTAAGTGATCCGAAGTCTCTCCCACATTTCTTAAGCACTTGTGCAAGAATTCACTCGATTTCTCTCCTCAACAGTAAGAGCACAGTAGATCAACTTCATGGCTTTTGCATTGATGTAAGCTTGCTTCCAATCATTGTCGTCATACTCTAGCTCCGTCTTTACCTGACCGTTTTCGTTCAATGGAACATGGGGGCCGAAGATGATGATCTTCCAATACTCTACTCCCTCGCTTATGATATGGTACTTCATAGGATTTTTCCAAGAAGAATAGTTAGAACCATTAAACAAAGGAGGACGGTTATTAGTGTTACCTTCTTCCCCAGATTGTTATTTGTCATACTGAACGCCATCCCTGGATGAATCTGCTTTGATACCAATTGAAAGCGATCTAGAAGGGGGGTTGAATAGATCGTTTAAACTTTTTCGCAGAGTTCTACAAAAACACGGAATTAATACACAATAAACAATCAAATTAAACAAATGAAAAAGAGTAGGGAAGAAAGCAAACACTATTTTTATAGAGGTTCGGTGCTGAGACCTACGTCCTCTACCTAAGCTCCCACTTAGGATTTGACAAACCACTATATTGTACACTTTTTAGTTCAGTGCGAACTTTTACAACCACTTGAATTCCGGCTCAAGTAAACCTTACAATCCCGATTTGATTTCCAGCACAAATCTAACCACACCAGTGATTCTTCCTCTAATCACTCAACTCACAAATAACAATGATTGAAATATAGAATAGACAAGGCTCTAAATAGCTTGATAGAATAGAATGAGCAATATGCACTTTGAGAGCTATAAAATGATGATCTAAAATCAGTATGCTTTGCTATGGCTTCAGTTATTGATCTCTTGAACGTTCTTATATTTATTTGCAGGCTTTTGGATCAATATAGACGTTAGAAATACTCTTGTAGCCGTTGAAGATCTTTTATTAACGTTGAGAATGATTTTCTTCCTGTTTTAGTATAATTGACTTCGTCAGAATAGCTGCTAGTCGACTGGAACATGTGCTAGTCGACTGGTCGACTTGGGCTAGTCGACTGGAACCAGAATTAGTCGACTGGAACAAGTACCTTTGCTGATTGTAGTCGACTGGAAACATTTGTAGTCGACTGGAACAGACATCCTTACTGATTATAGTCAACTGGGAATGTGTGTAGCCGACTGGAACTTACGAAAAATAATCTCCGCTCTCTGAATAGTCGACTGGCATGATTTGTAGTCATGGAACACTTTGATGAGATCGGCTGTTTGTAGTGATCGAATGAACCCCACTCTTCAGATATGATAATTTTCAGTCGACTGGTAATGGTTGTAGTCGACTGGAATTTCTCCAACGGACAAATTTGCAGATAAACTTCGATCTTTCAAGATTTTTATCCATAATCTTCACTAGGATCTTCTTTTGCACGTTGTCTATCTTCTCCAGATCATAGTAGATTATTTCTGACTTGAATTCTTAATATTTTATCTCCTTGACATTTGTAGATTGAACTTTGAACCTTGTCTATCACTTGCATCCTTGAAAGTTATCACTAGAAATTGCATTGGGCCTTTAATTAAAACCTGAAATAATTTCTTAACCAATTTCATATATTTTATAATTATCAAAACATAAAGAGATTTTTATTTGTCAACCACTATTGGTCCAACAAAGGGTAAAAGCTTTTGACAGAAATCGGTAACTTACTCGACGGAGCTTGTTTGTGAGGTTGGTAGTTTCAACATTCTGATTAGCTAGTTAAATCACGTCTACCGCTCATAGTTATATATAATGGTTAAGGCGAGCAAGTATACAAAAGTGCAGAAATGAAGATGGAAATACCTGTAAAGAAGACAAAGCTAACAAGTCTTCCAAAACTTTCCATGGTGCAACAGCAGTGAGTTTGACCCGCAGAACAATTTGAATATCATACAGAATGAGTTTAAAATGTCACATGTCCCACACACCACATACAAGACACAGATTGCTGAATGCAAACATAGCATTGCAATTTTGAAGCAATAAAATGGCTTATTGCAACTATAAAAATGGTGCATTTGAAAATCCATCATGCACAAACTATTGCAAATTAGGAGTTTAACAGGGAAGCAAGCGACTCCCTTGAGAAGAGAGACAATCTAACTGCAAACCAAGAAAAGCTACCTCAAATGATATCCTTGCAATTTATTACTCTCTGCAAACACTTATAGGGGAAAAAAAAAGGAATCATGCTCAAAATTTCCCCACTTTGAACATCTAGCTATACACTGAATGCATTAGAAACAGCCTAATTCAGATTGATATGCCACAGCGTATAACCGAAGTAAGCATAACTTACCTGTTGGAATTATGCCCATGACCCAATCGTTATGTAATAGATTGAACAATTTAGTTTTGTGATTATTAATTTTGATTAATAACATGGCAAATGATTTTATTATCATATTACGTTTATTGTTTATTATTCTAATATGATAAGTCCTTGATTAAATTTATACACTTGCCATCATAATGGAGATTATGATAATGAGAGTCAAGTCTTTAGGATTTAATCTAAAATGTTCTTGATCATAGGATCATCAAATAAGGACTTTTATGATCCGGTTAGATCAATATATGTGTAATAGTATCTATTGGATGGATATTAGTAGATCTCATTTACTAAGTTACATATATAGATGATGCATATAGAGATATGATCATTGAACTGACCAAACCGAGAATTCTCAATGGTTAATATTACCTACGAACTGTCAAGTGGGATATTCTCATAAGGATTTAAATGTATATTTTTCCTTTGACTTGAGATCATCATAGTAATCAATAGGTCACTTATTATATTTTGATGTCGGACACCTAGTGTGTAAAAATACTAGTTGAATGATCATTAGATATAATTAAGTACCTATCTGATTAGTGGTGAGTCAAGATGGGATTCATCGACTCTAGGTAATGAGTTTGAACTCTATGTTGTCATTGATCTTAATGATTGTTTCAAGACCTTGGCCAGGGCAATTGAATGAGTAAGGAAAAGGAGTTTTCTAAGTCATTCACCAATCATTAATGATCGACATGTAACATAGTTGGTTATATAATAAGATTTGACAGCTAAACCATACCTGAGGATAATCCGGAGTTGTAATGATGAAAGGTAATTATACATTATCTTTAACCAGGTTCTATCTTAGTAAAGTTGTTATTTCACACTATCCGGTCGTTGAGGAGTGTTGCTAGACGTCAACCTTGATTAGTGATTAATTAGATTAATTACTACCGGCTTAGTGATGAACCTATGTGGTCACACACTTACGAGTGTAATATTTCTCGTTTATGATTATTTAATTTATTATAAGATAATTTATTAAATAATCTATATATATATTATTATATTTTTGCTAGCACAGAAAATATAATTAATATTAGAAATTCTCTTATACAAAATAAATGAATAAAATAAAATAGTTTTATTTTATTTCATTTTAGAAATAATAATAAAATAAAATAGTTTTATTTTATTTTATAAATAATAATAATTAAGAAAACAAAACCGTTATATGTAAAGGTTACAATGAGGTTTTGTTTTTTAAATCCAAACAATGTAACGTTGAGGTCGTTTCAAGTTTTAAAATAAAGAGACATTAATAATATAGATGAGATGGTTACGTTGGGTGTGATGGTTTTGTATGAAAAACAGCAAAGTGGAAAGAGAGAGAAAAAACTTGCGCAGAGAAGAGGAACTCTAGTGAAAAAGAAAAATCACTTGCGTAGAGTTTTCTGCGTATTTGAGAAACAGAAAAAAAAAAATCCATTTGTTGTTCTGTTATTGTATGCGTGAATAAAATCAAAGAGAGAATGACATATACTCTTTGATTTTTGTACTGAAAAACAAGAGACAAGTTATGAGAAAATTGTTTTCTCTATTTTTAAAGAAAGTGTTCTTCAAAATTTGTCCAAAGTCATATTAAGTGTTGAAAGCGGGATATATTTTTCGGTGTGAAAATCATAGAGACTTCGTATTTTCGATGTTCCGAAACGAGTAATCGTTATTTCCAGGTATTTATCGTATACCTATTGCTTATTATTAGTATGTTGTTAAACGCAATATATAACATATGATTACAATATTTAATTTCCGCTGCGGCTTGCGATCCTTCAATTGATATCAGAGCCAGTTTTGCGTTTATATATCATACTTGACAAATGACCACTGATTTGCATATTTTATTGTGTTTTCATTTAATATGCATGAGAAAATCTTGGTTGTTTTGTGAAATGCGTTTCACCGAAATCGAACCACTGCAATCCATATTCATTCTTCATTTTACGTTGACATAACAAAAAACGAAGAACCGGTGCAAAGTAACGTGTATGTGAGTTTTGAATTTGTTTTTAGTAAGTGAATTCAATGTTAAAAGCTTAGGGATATCCACCGTGAAAACTCAGTCAAAGCCTTTGGACAAATGTTGTCCATATAGATATATGTGCACGGTACATGCATTAAATGCTTGTAAAAGGTGCTACATGCATTGTCCAGATGTTGAAAATTTACATGTTACTCATTCAATATGCATGAGTTTATATTGGTTTCACGTGGATACAGAAACAGAAAACTTAAAGAGTTTATATTGATAAACGGCTTTAATTGTATACGATGCATTTGGTTAAAAGGTGTTTAACCGATGGTGAACGTACACAGTGTAATAGAATTTTTTTTTTTAAAAAAAACATTTGGTTTAAAAGTTTGTTTAGCCATATGTTTTGTGCACGGTAACGTGTTAAATATAATTGAAATAGCATGGTATTAAATGTTATTTATAAGGTGACATGATCACTGGTGTTATTAAAGTTGTTTAATAACATAAAATCTTGACCTTTAAAATTATAGAGTTTATTTTGATATAATATATGATATTTTATCAAAAGAAATTTTCCACCCAAATAAATAATAATATTTATTTTTGTTTACAAAGAATAACACGATAATCAAGTAACTTGTAGTTCAGGAATAAATAATATTTTCTATTGCATATGATGCATGTGTGAGGAAAAATTATTTAATTTTATATTTTTAGCCTAGATTACCTAGGGAGTATAAAATTAATTAATTCTAAAATCACTTGGATGGATAAATTAAATTATACAAATAGAATTAATTCGACAACTGAGGGAACTATTTAGTATTAAGCATACTATAAAATTTTATATGATAAAATAGGTAATTTATCACTCTTTAATTATGTATGAGTAACGACTTGATAACCAAGAACAGAAATGTTAGATTCTTAGCTTTGACAGTCCAATGTCAGATGATAGTGAATGAAAATACTTCTACTGACATTCACCTACTTCAATTTGTTTTGATCCCCGGGCAACATGTCCCTCCAAACCAGAAACGATATCTTTTTGAGGATGCTGAGAAAGAAAAATCACCATCACTTGTTAAAAAGTGCTGTGACGAGATAACAATAATGTTACGGAAACACCAAGGCAACCTTTCTGACACTCTTCAAAGTGAAGAGTATCACAAGTTTCTAATGTTGCCGTAGCTCCTCCTTGTCCACAATTCCATGGATAAACTGTTTCAGAAATGCTTAAACAGGACCCGAGAGAGTACATAAAGCCTACGTTGAACACCTCCTAACAAACCTCTCATGTCCTAGCAGAATCACAAGCTGCACCCCACATAACCAAACCTAAATAATGAAAAAGTTTGCATTTCCCAAATTGATCTTATCCCATCTGTTTCATTCTCCACCTATAAATAAGCATCCTACTGCGTCAACACTACTCAATTTCATAGTTCCACTAAATCCCACTAAAGAAAACAAATACCCTAACCATTATACACACATTTTCCATATTCCATCGCACACCCTAAAAAACCAGAATATTTTCTCCCTGTACATTCGCTATAACCCAAAATCACACCCAAATCTCCCCCAGTTCAAGAATAACCCAAAATCACACCCAAATCTCCCCCAGTTCAAGAAACAAGAAAAGGTCCTCTTAACATGAAATTATGTGTCAATTGTTGTTACTTAGTTGTACTTAGCAGCTGAAGATACAAGGAGGAGAAAATTCAAGTACATGAGAACTTTGTACTTCGGACTTAACTTTGACAAGTTTGATTCTTGAATTTTTTATAGAGCGAAATGATTCAAAAATCAAACTTGTCAAAATTCAACTCCGAAGTACAAAGTTCTCGGGTACTTAAATTTTCTCCTCCTTGTATCTTCAGACTTGTCCCTTTATCTCTTTCAAGATTCTTTTGTTTCAGTTATGGGGTTGAGTGTAATCGTTTTCAAAAATGCGTGGTTTGCTTTGAAATCTCATCTTTTACCCGTTATATTGTGATATCTGGATCTTGTTTATGCTAGTTTGGCTTGCAATTTGTGTTTTGGGGTAGGATTTAGTGGGTTTTTTTAAAATCTCGGTGTTCGATTACAGGGTCACTGCGATTTTGGGTTTTCTCGGTTTAGGATGATAATTCATTGGTTGGTAGATAATTCGTAGCTGTTATAACTATTTTGGTGCGTTCCTCTTTATAGAGTACTTTTTAGTGGAAACAAACCTTGTTAAATCCGTGATTTGTTTTTGAGAATGTTCAAAGTCTTTATCTCCTTGTTCTTATTTGAAAATTTCATGTAGTGTGGGTTATTTGGTGTTACTTTATACTCTAATGGTACTCTGTAATAAGTCAAAGCAGCTTATGAATTTGTTGAAGCTCTTAAAATTTTGGCAATGGATTTGGCGTGCTCATCTTCATGGTGTAGCATATTTCAGAGTGGAGGAAGCGTTTGGAGACTTCTGTTGCCAATTAAGAGAACGTGGTTTTCGTTTCACATGGTTGTTCTTTTTGGAGAACTCTTGTTCTGCGCTTAAATCTGTTTTGAAACCTGGTTGCTCAGGTTGAGTTTATGGTCTATTTTTCATGTCTCCTGGATTTTCCAGACTAGGTTCGTACTGTCTGAGGGCTCCAAATTGATCTTTTCTTTATTACGGTCAAAAACTCAGAGAGGTCCCTATTTTTCTCTTCCCTTTTGTCTCTTAGAACTGTTATGAACCAGGTTTGAATGGTCGGTTAAGAAGATGGGATTCTTTTACATTTTTAGAACCACCTGAGCTTGATGTTTCGTGGGGAAGGACAAAAGTTTATGTTTGCTTCAATGAAGTGGATGCCGAAAATTTCATTAACTGCTGGTGTTGGGTGCAAGGATAGGGCTGACGTGTAACTGGTCCAGAGTGGGTTTCTTGTTAAAAAGTTTTGTTGTTCTTGTTGGGGTTTGGTGTTTTGTTTTGGAGGGATGGTGAGGAATTTGAATTTTAGTAAATGGATGACGACGGGTGTGGTTGTAATGTGGACAGGGAGGGGACAGCTGGTTTTGTTGGTGGTTGTGTTTTTTGCTGAACAGTGGTGGTAGGTTTTAAGGGTAAGTTTGAAATATGAGTTCAGACAGCAAGAGTCCAAGCAGGAGCAGGAGCCCAATGGATCGTAAGATCCGCTCTGATCGTTTTTCCTACCGTGGTGCACCTTACAGACGAGAGTCTCGTCGGGGTTACAGGTTTTCTGGATTTCAATAATTTAGCTTATCTTACTTTCTGTGCTCTGGGAGTGGCCTTGTGGAGTGAAATGTGTGTTAGATATGCTACTTGGTGTGCCTGATACTCAAACTGCTTGCTTTAAGGAATTTTTGTGATGTTGTAAATGGGAAACTTCAAGCTCATGTAATAAATATTTTTGTCTGGTATATTACATGTTTCTGTGAGGTTGAGTAATGTAGATGAAGTCTACGTAAGGTTGACTAACAGTGCTGCAGTGCTCTTACATGAATTTATCCTTCTGATATGCTTTTAAGTCCTGCTTAATAGTTAGTTTGTTGTGGTTTTATAGCAGCCAAAGCAATCTATGCAAGAACTGCAAAAGGCCAGGTCATTTTGCTAGAGAGTGCCCAAATGTGGCAATATGTCATAACTGTGGCCTTCCTGGGTATGGATCCTTGCTATGCTGTTGATGTTTTTTGGCATACTGTTCAAGTATTACTTGTACATTCATGTCATCCATACTTTTCAGTGTACTTTTGCACAGATTGTTTCACCGAGGTTTGTGCTTCATTGCAATTGGCCAAATTTTACTGTAGAAGCATGAGATTTGCACAATTTGAATGCTCAATGACTTCACTGCTGCTCCTGCTTGGTTGGGGAACTCATGTCTTTAACCATTTTTTTGAACTTTGATCATGCATGTTCTTAAACTAGAGAATCCTCTGTTAGCTCACAGCTTTAGCATCTCCTATTTTATGATTTCTTATAGGAGTATTTAGCATTGTTTTTCACCTTGGTAGTTCCCAGTAAATAAATTTTGGTAATCATATCTGCTCAAGCAATTCTTAGGGGGGCTTCAATGTTGAGTCTTTTGTGCTTTCATGTAGAGTGTTTGGTTAATTCGGGATTAAGAGGTCTGCTTTGCATATCAAGTTCAGTTTCATCTGCAATGTTCCTGTACCGCAATCTTGATGGATAATCACTGTCTTCCAAAAACTTGGAGGCATTTAGTTTTCTTGGAAAATTAGTATGTGAGCTCATATCTATTCAAGATTATCAAGTGTGCATAAATGTACTTGTGTTTTTTTTCGTTATTTTTCTTGGACACGACAAATGATTACTGTGAATTTGCTCAACTTAATGTGTTCATGCCATCTTGTAGGCATATTGCTTCTGAGTGCACCACAAAATCGCTATGCTGGAACTGCCGGGAGCCTGGGCATATGGCCAGCAATTGTCCAAATGAGGGCATCTGCCACACCTGTGGAAAGGCTGGGCATCGTGCTAGGGACTGTACAGCTCCACCAATGCCACCTGGTGATCTGAGGCTGTGCAACAACTGCTATAAGCAGGGTCATATAGCAGCTGATTGCACAAATGATAAAGCCTGTAACAACTGCAGAAAGACGGGTCATCTAGCGCGGGACTGCCCGAATGAACCTATTTGCAACCTTTGTAATGTAGCTGGGCATGTGGCTAGGCAATGCCCTAAAGGAAATGTTCTTGGAGATGGGAGTAGTGGTAGCTTTCACAGTACTAGCTACCAAGACATTGTGTGCAGGAATTGCCATCAGTATGGGCACATGAGCAGGGACTGCATGGGGCCATTGTTGATCTGTCACAACTGTGGGGGGCGAGGACATAGAGCAATTGAATGCCCTTCTGGGAGGATGGTGGACCGCTATCCTAGAAGGTATTACTGATGGAGAGAAATTGAGCAATATGCCTTGGTCTATCAAGTTTGCTGAATTAGATTTTTAGCTAACTTGAATGTTGTTTTCGGATGAGGAGTGATTTCCAAACTCTACTGGATAGAAAGTGATGCTATGATAGTGACAAGGATCTTGACATTTAGTTGTGCGGATGTTTGTGTTTGCAGTAAGTGGTTGATTATTGACTTTTGTCAACTTTGTTATCTAATGACTTTGACTTATAATCTGACATTATAAGCTCCTCTAAACCTTTTGATCATTTCATCTTTGTTATGGTACCTGACCTTGTCACTGTCTAGGATACATTGCATATCTTGTTTTTTTTATGTGCTTGGTGGTCGAGGATTGAAAGTCAAAGTTTCTGTGGTGGTACGGAAGGCTCGGACTCCGCGAATGCCCTGCACCCCTTTTTCCAATACGAGAAGTCTAGCCGCAACTAGAACCACATGAAACCTTCTGTCCCGGATACGGTGTTTCAATCATGTTCTATTAAATCTTATCCATATATTTATATACATTTTACGTAAATGTGTGGATGTGATTTAATAGAATATGATAGGAATATCATAATTGGAAACGGGTATTTGCTCTCAATTAAAATCACATTCTTTTTGCTCACAAATATCATAAATAGCTACACCGAGTATTACCATTAATCGAAAAAGAATCTCCAGAGCAAAGAAAGGTTAGAAGTCCCTTCTAAAACTAGAACAACATGAAACCTTCTGTTTCCGGATACGATGTTTCAATCATGTTCTATTAAATCTTATCCATATATTTATATAGATTTTACGTAAATGTGTTAATGAGATTTAACAGAATGTGATAGGAATATCATAATTGGAAATGAGTATTTGTTCTCAATTAGAATCACATTCTTTTTGTTCACAAATATCATAAATAGCTGCACCGAGTATTACCATTAACCGAAAAAGAATCTCCAAAGCAAAGAAACGTTAGAAGTCCCTTCCAACTCTTTTTCAATGAATTCAAAAAAAGTTTAAGATTTTGGGATCAAAAATTCAGGCTTGAAATGAGATTTAAAATTTTCAATTGAATTTTAAATTTTTTTAATTTTATTTAAAAATGTCACAATGAAGCCCAATTGGAAAGACCGAACCCCAATTTTCATAGCCCAAGTTCAAACCCTTAGATGTGCTCTTGACTTGGCGTCCACGCAATACTATGGCAACCATCCTCTTTTTAACAATATATTTTTATTTATTTTATAGCGGAATTTATTTAATTATTCAATTAAATTTTATTAATTCAAGAGTAAATTCATTTCTTTCTTAAATTACTTTCAGAGAATCTAAATTATTCATAATTTTGCAAAATAAATAATTGTTATAATAAGGTATACTAAATCTTTAATTAAAAAAAACTAAAAATGCATATATAAAACAATTTTTTAACAATATAAACATAAATCTTATTTAAATGAATCGAGTTAAGAGTTAAATTTGATTCGAAATCCGATTGAATTTAAATTGGGTTTGAGTTCGTATTTAAACTTGTTTAATTCTTGGACCAAGTCCAAAACTTGCACGTGAATATTTAAATTAGACTTAGGTCGAAAAGATGTTAATTCACTTTAGTCCATTACTAAGTTTGAATTAAATGGAGTTTCAAATTAATTTAAATTGGAATAGCATTTGAGTGAAGATTGGCTTGACCTAACCAAGCCTAATTTGATAATATTTAATTTTATTTTTTCAAAATTGGGTTTTCCACCAAGCTGGAGTTTGGTTTGCCTTTGCTCTGCCCAAAACTCGAGGCCTAATGACTACAAAGAAACGATATTGTTTTAAGAAAAACAATGTTTTATTATTTAATTTAATTAAAAAATTTAAGTCGGGTTGGACTAAGCTGAACTTAAACTCGTGTTGGACTGCCTTGGATCCGATCAGATCTCTAACCGAGTTTGGGCAAAAGCTATCAGGCTGGACACGGGTTTGAGTGGATCTAGCCTGATCCGGTCCAGTATCATTCTTAAATTTAAATCTAATTAATTAACTTCCGATTAAAACCAACCGGTTAGGAATTGACATTCCTATGAACATAGCAAGACGACTTATTAAATATTAATTCTTTACGAGCTGTTTGGAAACATTCGAATTGAATTCATTAACGAATTGAATTCAATTACATTAATAAAGTTGAGATTGAATTCAATTTACACTGTTTGTAACAAATCCAGTAATATTAGAATTGAATTCAATTACACTGTTTGGAACAAATCCAGTAATATTAGAATTGAATTCAATTACACTATTTAGAACATTTCCAATAAGATTAAAATTGAATTCAATTATTTCATGACACATTTACCCTTGACTAAAAATAATATTATCTAAAATAAAAGTCGTTTTAGATAGATTTTAATTATTCAATCTTATCACAACCTTTTCTTTTTAATAACAATATTATTATTATTAGGAAAAATAATCATACTAATAATATAAATAATATTAATAATAATAAGGGACATAATAATAATAATAATAATAATAATAATATATGAAATATCCAAAAGGAATTTGTAATAATAATAATAATAATAATAATAATAATAATAATAATAACCAATGTATAATAGTAATAATAATAACCCATATATAATTTCAAAATAATAATAATAAAACTATAATTATGGGAAAAAAACAAAAAAATGAAATTGCGAGGGCGAGGGTGAGCCCTCACGAGATTGGCCAAAAAGGTAAAGCTCGCGAGGGCTCGTCCTCACCCTCGCGAGCCATATCTGTTTTAATTTTTTTACATAATATATTTTTCTTATTATTATTTTGAAATTATATATAGTTATTATTATTATTATACATTGGTCATCATCATCATCATCATCATTATTATTATTATTATTATTATTATTATCATAACCTTTGTATGATAATAATAATATAAACTTTTATATAAACCTAAAATAAATTTATTTAATTTATTTTAATTTTCCTATATAATATTTATTAATAAAATAAAATAAAAAATTTAAAATTTTTGGGTTATTATTATTATTATTATACATTGGTCATTATTATTATTATTATTATTTAGTATGATAATAATAATATAAATTTTATATAAACTTAAAAATAAATTATTTTAATTAATTATTTCTCAGTCGTCCTTTTTTCCCGTTCAGTCGTGGTCTCTCCCTTTTTCTCTCATTTCCTCCCATTTAAAAATCCTGGAATCGAAAAAAATGACTGCTTTACACAGACTGTGTGAAATTTCACACAGCCTGTTCAACTTTCTAGTACATTCGGCTTCTATTTTCAATTTATACAGGCTGTATAAAATTTTACACAGCCTGTATAACCTTCTGGTACGTTAGTGCGCATCACTTCAATTTACACATAAGTTAGGAATTGACGTGCCTACTCAACAAAACAAGACGACTTATTAAATATTAATGCTTTGGTTTTCTTGCGATGTTCCACTTAATCAAGACTAGCCATTAGCAAATCTCAAATCTCTCTCCGTGTCTCTCTTCTGTTTAGTCTTTATTCTCTCCGTCTTTGCTCCGAAAAGACATACAACATATCAGTAATGGAACCCATAATCAAGCAGGGGCCAAAGCTTCTACGACAGATCTCCAAACAACGTCAGGTAGTTTTTTATTTTTTTGGTAAAACCCTGTGACTTTTTCCCTTTTTTTTGGATCTGGGTTGTTTGATTTATGAGCTGGGTGCCCTTGAATCGGTTTCTTGATGGTATTTTGTCTTTGTCTAATTGAATCTTTGTATAATGATTGGGGTATTTGTTTTCTTTAGTGGGATTTAGTGGAACTATGAAATTGAGTAGTGTTGACGCAGTAGGATGCTGATTTATAGGTGGAGAATGAAACGGATGGGATAAGATCAATTTGGGAAATGCAAACTTTTTCAACATTTAGGTTTGGTTATGTAGGGTACAGCTTGTGATTCTGCTGGGACATGAGAGGTTTGTTAGGAGGTGTTCAATGTAGGCTTTATGTACTCTCTCGGGTCCTGTTTAGGCATTTCTGAAATAGTTTATCCATGGAATTGTGGACAAGGAGGAGCTACGGCAACATTAGAAACTTGTGATGCTCTTCACTTTGAAGAGTGTCAGCAAGGTTGCCTTGGTGCTTCCGTAACATTATTGTTATCTCATCACGACACTTGTTAACAAGTGATGGCGATTTTTCTTTCTCAGCATCTTCAAAAGGATATCGTTTCTGGTTTGGAGGAACATGTTGCCCGGGCATCAAAACAAATTGAAGCAGGTGAATGTCAGTAGAAGTATTGTCATTCACTACCATCTGACATTGAACTGTGAAAGCGAAGAATCTAACATTTCTGTTCTTTGCATTTATTTTATTTTGACTTGGTTTGCAATAAAAGAGGCGAATAGAAGATTTGAAGCAAAATTAACATCTGTATGCAATCATGCGGTCCATTTAGGGGGTAATTCTGGGGTTTGCTCCTCAAAATTTCAAGCAGTTAGCTTACCTTCAAGTTCTATTGCCAAGAGATTTATGCATAGGCAGATTTCACAACTCGTCAAACCTAATGGAAATCGTGCTTTTCTCGTTGATACATTGGGTCTGGTAATTTCAATCTCACTTGATCTTTTGTTTGGTTCCAAAACGAATTAGTTCAAAGATGTAGTTGTGTTCAAGCTAGAAACCTAATTATTGGCCTCTTCTTTGTAATTTATGTTTTCAACATGAAGGTAAGGAGATTGGAAGCACAAGGTGTGCCTTCTAAGCAAGCAGAAGCGATAACAGCCGCTATAACTGAAGTGTTAAATGATAGTTTGGAGAATGTATCCCATTCTTTCGTTTCTAAGCCGGAAATGCAAAAGGTAATCCATTTGAAGGAGCAATTACTTTACAACAAATATTTCATTATTATTGTTGAAATTTTGAACAAATTAGAGTTTACGTAATTCGTGCACTATTGACTTGATGATAATGTGTCTTTGTCTGATTGAATCTTTGTAGAGCGAAATGATTCAAGAATCAAACTTGTCAAAGTTCAAGTCTGAAGTTCGAAGTGATATAGACAAGATGCGTAGTGAGCTCAGGTTTGTTTTGGGAATCCTTTCACTTGCATCTTTATAATCTTTTCATGCACTTAAATTTCTCAGTTGAAGGTTACCCTCCGAATAGGTATGAAATTGACAAAGTCACTGCTGGACAACGCTTGGATTTAAATCTTGAAAGAGGGTAAGTTATGCTTACTTCGTTATA
This sequence comes from Erythroxylum novogranatense, assembly GCA_029891385.1. Classification (NCBI taxonomy): domain Eukaryota; kingdom Viridiplantae; phylum Streptophyta; class Magnoliopsida; order Malpighiales; family Erythroxylaceae; genus Erythroxylum; species Erythroxylum novogranatense. Next base: position 111,193,973 of record CM057227.1, on the reverse strand, counting down.
TGCTGTGGCATATCAGTCTGAATGAGGCTGTTTCTAATGCATTCAGTGTATAGCTAGATGTTCAAAGTGGGGAAATTTTGAGCATTATTCCTTTGTTTTTTTTTTTTTCCCTACAAGTGTCTGCAGAGAGTAATAAATTGCAAGGATATCATTTGAGGTAGCTTTTCTAGGTTTGCAGTTAGATTGTCTCTCTTCTCAAGGGAGTTGCTTGCTCCTCTGTTAAACTCCTAATTTGCAATCGTTTGTGCATGATGGATTTTCAAATGTACCATTTTTATATTTGCAATAAGCCATGTTATTGCTTTCGAAATTGCAATGCTATGTTTGCATTCAGCAATCTGTGTCTTGTATGTGGTGTGTGGGACATGTGACATTTTAAACTCATTCTGTATGATATTCGAATTGTTCTGCGTGTCAATCTCACTGCTGTTTCACCATGAAAAGTTTTGGAAGACTTGTTAGATTTGTCTTCTTTATCTGGGTATTTCCCATCTTCATTATCTGCACTTTTGTATACTTGCCTGCCTTAACCATTACATATAACTATGTGCAGGCGCATACGTGACGAACTAGCTAATCAGAATGCTGAAACTACCAACCTCACAAACAAGCTCGATCGAGTAAGTTGCCGATTTCTGTCAAAAGCTTTTACCCTTCTTTTCTTTTGAGTTGTATTAACAATATTTCTATTCATTTAATAGGAAATTCATGCACTACGAGCTCAGTTGGAAGCTGCAAAGTATGATGTTATTAAATACTGCATAGGTACCCTTGTCTCTATATCTGCGGTTGGGCTTGCTGTTGTTCGAATCTTGATGTAGAATTTGATCAGCAGTTCTGTGACTATTTTTATGGAACTGTAGATAATTTTCACGGTGACATAGCCCAACAGAAGGAAATTTATTTTTTTAGGCATTTTTACGGGTAAAAATATAAAAAACATCAAGTTGGTCAGAGCACGGATGGATGTTCTTTTGTAAGAGAAGTAAGTAATGTACTTTAGTAGTCCACAAAGTTTGGAAAACAGACCCCCATATGTTGGGAAGATATTCTGAAGAGACAATTGCTTTTGGCTTTTTAGTTTTTGCAATGGTGGAAGCAGTTGGGATTGGAAGCTGTTGGGATTATGACTAGACAGTTTTTGGTGTCCTTTGTAATTCAAACAGCTCATTCTTTGACTAAGATGTTTAGAAGTTATATTGTGAGAACTATAAATTATGTTGACTTGTAAAATTGTTTCTTATCGTATGAAGATGTCTCTTAGTAACCTTAGGCTTGGCAAAAAAGCCTAAACTCAATACAGATTTGTGATTAAAAATTTTAATTTTAAATCTACTAATTTTCAGTTTAATTTTATTTTAGTTTAATTTATTTTAATATCTCTTTTGTTAAAATTATTCAATTTATTAATAAATCGGTTAATTTTATAAATTAATAAAATTTTATAAATTAAAATAAATTAATTATTTTTATGAACATTGTTTTTAATTATATTTCAAAATTTTAAGTTTTATTCCATTTTTAGTTGATTTTGTGATGCTTTAATGCTTTTTAAATTGTTTAAATCTTAAATTTCTTTTCTTATTAAGTCAGACTCAAACTTGATCAATTTGAATTTGACTTTAACTCAAAATTTTGTAATTTTGGCTTTGAAATTTGAATTTACTCAATTTTTGAATTTAAATTTAGTAATTTATGTTGTATTTTAGTTAGACTCATAAATTTGCAATATATTCATTCGAAGTAAAATAATAACATTTTGTTTAAGTGATTCAAATTTTAAAATTAGAATTGGTGATCAGAGATATTGGATCTCGTATCCGGAACCTAACCTCTTGCGAAAAATCATGAAACTTAACTTGAACGTGCACATCATCTTGAAGGGTTATTGCATTAAACCCTAATAGCTATTAATTTCTTTTTCATTGAACCCTTAGTAGACATTATCAATTCATCTTTATTCTCATAACATTCCATAAAATTTTATTTACAAATCGTTCCATGGTGTTCCACACAACATAGTCACCCTACAAGAACTCACCTTTCACTGCTTGCGGACCGAAATTTGAAACACTTCAAATCATAATTTCAATTTGACTTCTGCATATAAATCATAACTCTATATTTCTTGTTTATTTTGAAGCAAGAATCACCTCAATTAAAGTTCTACAACTCGAGATATCATCAAAATATCATAATGTGTTCATATCCTAAACAAGCCCTCCTATCCAACCTCTCACTTGTTTTTATTCCAACTCTCTCAAATAAACTCTAAAAGACACAAATTTTCATGGAGAGATACCTACATGTCTTAGGAATCCATTGTTTCAAGAATCACTTCAATTGGAGGTCAGATGAGGGAGTTATGATCAAAAGAATTCAACATGCTCAAAGCCTAATTCGATTTGTACCTCTCTTGGCGCGATTTCCATAACTTTTAATCTAGAAGTCGGATTGGTTTCATTCTTGGACCATTTGAAAGTAGACTTCTAGATCTACAACTTGTATTAGAGAACTCGAAGCAAGATTCAGCCTCTAAAATAGTCAAAATCGCGTTTTTCACAAGTGGACCTGTGGCCGTCCGTTTAACGGACACATACGGCCCAAATTGTACCAAACCATCCGAGAATGTCCGTTTAACGGACATCCATGTCCGTCTAACGGACATGAGCAAGGGGAGGGGTCCTTTTGACCCGTGGTTGTCCGTCTAACGGACTTCCATGTCCGTTTACTTCCATGTCCGTTTAACGGACATGCGATTTCCAAAACCTTTTCAACCTTTTTCCAATGTTGCTTCCTACATCAAACTTAACATCATAAACACTTATAATCTTCACAAATTCACTTCTTCTAATGTCTAAACTCTTCATAACAACTCAAACATCAAATTTAATTCAACAATCTCTCAATTATATAATTAATTTAATTTAATTTTAATAAAATCAAATATCTTATATTTGATCAATGTTTCTCAAACTTTATAATTAAGTCCAACTTAATTAAATTGATTTTCTTTCACAAATTGCTCTTTGATATGTGACCCATTAGGTTCCTAATTAATTGGTAATGATTATAAATTATAATTCTAATTCACAATTTAAATTAGATCAATCAAAACTTTTTTAATTTATCTTTAATTCTCCAATTAAATAATTCATAATCATAAATCATAATTGACATCTAGCAACATATCATGATTACCCAAATATAGGAAATGTTAAAGTGATTGACTTAAACTGTCCATGCATGGCTATAACGTATAATTTAATCCTTTCATCATTCAATATTCTAATTGGACATAGTATATATACAATGTTTACTCTTATCATCCAATCATGTTCGTTCTTGCTAATTAGTAATTGATTTATAACTGAAATTTGAAAAACCTTTTTAAATATCAATTTATTATGGCCAAAGAGTTCCACAAATCATTACTAATCAAGAGAATTATTCTCTCTAATTAATTTAGAGTGACAAATGATATATTAACTTACTCAACTATCTATATATGATTCATCCTGTATCTAATTACTATCGACTGAATTATCCTAGGACGATTCATAAGTAACATCAAAGCACAGTAATTCCTACACTAGATACCTTGGTAATCTCAAGTCTGATGATCAATTAAACAACCATCATTATGATATAATCTATAGACACATAAATAATATTCTATCAAAAATTCTCATAACCGAGTCAGTTTAGTGACTCGTTCTCTAATAATCACCCACACATTAGTTTGGGTATTTCTATACTTTAATTTATGAGATCAATCACTTTCTTCATAAGAAAGAAACATAATATGTGCTAGTTTTACCGTTTCAATAATATCCAGACTTGATGAAACAATAACTAGGAATATTTAGGAATAACACATAAGTGTAAATTGAATATCATAATTATGATCTCATCGTAATTTCAATTACATAGTAATCATTCTAAGGATTTTATCTTTATCATTAAGACATAAAATATTAATTAAATTAATACATAAAGATAAATAAAGCCTTCTCTTTAATCCAAAATAATGTCATACATTAATTTGCATCCAATTGATTGGTTGCAAGGCCATAAACTAACACGTATGATCTCCTTGTTGCTGAGGTCTTGTTGAATAGTGTACTCTATTGGAAGATGTTGCTTTAGCCCATAGAGTTGTGGCTACTCGCGTAGGACTCCTATCTCCAGCTATTTGTCAAACTAGAAACTTGTTTCTTTCCCATCCCCCACCTTGTGTATTATACGAGGTTCGATTATCTCCCTTGTCTTTATTATCTTCTTAGGAGTAATTGAACTCCATTGGATCTTCGCTTTATTCTTGCCTTGCTTATTTCCATTCCTCAAGAAACCTCTCAAGATCTTATTAATGGCTTTTATTACCATAATTAGTAATACCAAATGTAACGAGCAAAATAATCGAGTGACAATCATCCCTGGAAAACAGAAATAGGTCCTCTGCAACTTTGAAGTTGAGGATTCCATGTTTTTTGTATTTAAAGCGAAATTTAAAGAAGGAGCTCCTTTCTATCACCGTAACCAAAAAGTTTATTCAGAAACTCCGTTGCTATGGAAAATAAAAGAGGGGCACGAGTGTTATATTATCTCATATTAACTAAATATAAAAATATTACAGAGTTTATAAATAATAAGAACTATTCAAATGATTAGTTATAGTCATTTTGACAATGGTTGACTCAAATTCAATTATTATTAATAGGTTTTACACTCAACCCATATTAAAAATTTTAATATAATATCAGAGCTGATAATTGTCTGTCTGGATGTCCAGTCCTAGCAGCCCGATTCGATCATCACTGCATTTTTTCAAGTGACAACTGGATGTCCAGTCCCAGTTGCACTTGAAAGGGAATATTAGAGTATTCCATATTCACTAAACATGAAAACGTTAAAAGGGTTTATAAGTGGTAAGGGTCAACTATCCAAATAATTAGTTCTAGTCATTTTGTCAACAATTAACCCAAACATAATTCTTGTTAATGGGTTCTACACTATACTCATATTAAAAATTCTAATATGGTATCAGAGTCGATGATTGTCTGTCTAGATGTCCAGTCCCAATGGTCCGGTCCGGTTATCACTACATTTTTTCAAGTGACAACTGGATATCCAGTCTTAGATGCACCTGAAAGGGAGTGTTAGAGTATCTCATATTTCCTAAACATGAAAATATTAATGGATTTATAAGTGGTAAAGGTCAGCTATCCAAATGATTAGTTATAGTCATTTTGACAATAGTTAACCCAAGCCATATTCTTATTAATGGATTCTACATTTTACCCATATTAAAAATTCTAATAATGAGATCTCCTTGTCGCAATCCTCTAGCCTCTTTGATCATGTTTGATGGTTCCCTGTAGGAAACTCTAGTAATGAGTTACTTTACACATAAATGGTTATCTTTTCTATATATTTTATTTGATTTTGAAGATATAATTAATACATAACTATCAAAATATTAGTTAAAAATCAATAATTTCAATCTATTAAAATATAACCCTAAGATTAATTACTAGATTAATCTGATTAATATGAATTTTAATAAATAAATTGTAGCGTTCTAATTTATCATTTAGAAAAATTTTAAAATTTTAATTTATTAAATATTGCATGCATTAAAAAACAAAATATACGTTTTATATTTGGAAATATAATTTATTCACACCTTATTTAAAATAAATACTGAATTTAAAAATTTATGTATAATTCAATATTTATTTTAAAATAATTTATTTTTATTTTAAACATTTAAAATAAAATATATTATTTCAAAATTTTAAAATAATATAATAAATTCATAAAAATATGTGCTTAAATATTATAATTTCCTAAATTATTTTAAAAAGTAATTAATAACGAATTAATGAATATAATTTTTTCACAAATATAATAAAATAAAATTTTGATACTTAAAATTCTGTTCTTTCACAAGCGATGCTACGACACGCTTGTTGTTAAAGTTCCAAGCCCAAAACCTTGCAATTAGGCCTCCAAGGCTTTGATTAATCGGGTCATGGGTGGCCTTGTTCAACCCTTGAATCTACCGAAGCCACGCCCAAGGGGCAAATCAGCTTTTGTTTCTAATCATCCACAGATTCCCAGATTCGTCGTCCGTACAGCGTAGCTTCTTCAAAGGCGGTACACGCTCTCCGTAACGTTGCTGAGTTCGTAAACCCTAAGGTTTGTCCCTTTGATCTCTTTCAAGATTCTTTTGTTTCAGTTATGGGGTTGAGTGTAATCGTTTTCAAAAAAGCGTGGTATGCTTTGAAATCTCATCTTTTACCCGTTATATTGTGATATCTGGATCTTGTTTATGCTAGTTTGGCTTGCAATTTTGTGTTTTGGGGTAGGATTTAGTGGGTTTTTTAAAATCTCGGTGTTCGATTACAGGGTCACTGCGATTTTGGGTTTTCTGGGTTTAGGATGATAATTCATTGGTTGGTAGATAATTCGTAGTTGTTATAGCTGTTTTGGTGCCTTCCTCTTTATAGAGTACTTTTTAGTGGAAACAAACCTTGTTAAATCCGTGATTTGTTTTTGAGAATGTTCAAAGTCTTTATCTCCTTGTTCTTATTTGAAAATTTCATGTAGTGTGGGTTATTTGGTGTTACTTTATACTCTAATGGTACTCTGTAATAAGTCAAAGCAGCTTATGAATTTGTTGAAGCTCTTAAAATTTTGGCAATGGATTTGGCGTGCTCATCTTCATGGTGTAGCATATTTCAGAGTGGAGGAAGCGTTTGGAGACTTTTGTTGCCAATTAAGAGAACGTGGTTTTCGTTTCACATGGTTGTTCTTTTTGGAGAACTCTTGTTCTGCGCTTAAATCTGTTTTGAAACCTGGTTGCTCAAGTTGAGTTTATGGTCTATTTTTCATGTCTCCTGGATTTTCCATACTAGGTTCATACTGTCCGAGGGCTCCAAATTGATCTTTTCTTTATTATGGTCAAAAACTCAGAGAGGTCCCTATTTTTCTCTTCCCTTTTGTCTCTTAGAACTGTTATGAACCAGGTTTGAATGGTCGGTTAAGAAGATGGGATTCTTTCACATTTTTAGAACCACCTGAGCTTGATGTTTCGTGGGGAAGGACAAAAGTTTATGTTTGCTTCAATGAAGTGGATGCCGAAAATTTCATTAACTGCTGGTGCTGGGTGCAAGGATAGGGCTGACGTGTAACTGGTCCAGAATGGGTTTCTTGTTAAAAAGTTTTGTTGTTCTTGTTGGGGTTTGGTGTTTTGTTTTGGAGGGATGGTGAGGAATTTGAATTTTAGTAAATGGATGATGACGGGTGTGGTTGTAATGTGGACAGGGAGGGGACAGCTGGTGTTGTTGGTGGTGGTGTTTTTTGCTGAACAGTGGTGGTAGGTTTTAAGGGTAAGTTTGAAATATGAGTTCAGACAGCAAGAGTCCAAGCAGGAGCAGGAGCCCAATGGATCGTAAGATCCGCTCTGATCGCTTTTCCTACCGTGGTGCACCTTACAGACGAGAGTCTCGTCGGGTTTTCTGGATTTCAATAATTTAGCTTATCTCCCTTTCAGTGCTCTGGGAGTGGCCTTGTGGAGTGAAATGTGTGTTAGATATGCTACTTGGTGTGCCTGATACTCAAACTGCTTGCTTTAAGGAATTTTTGTGATGATGTAAATGGGAAACTTCAAGCTCATGTAATAAATATTGATGTCTAGTCTATTACATGTTTCTGCGAGGTTGAGTAATGTAGATGAAGTCTACTTAAGGTTGACTAACAGTGCTGCAGTGCTCTTACATGAATTTATCCTTTTGATATGCTTCTAAGTCCTGCTTAATAGTTAGTTTGTTGTGGTTTTATAGCAGCCAAAGCAATCTATGCAAGAACTGCAAAAGGCCAGGTCATTTTGCTAGAGAGTGCTCAAATGTGGCAATATGTCATAACTGTGGCCTTCCTGGGTATGGATCCTTGCTATGCTGTTGATGTTTTTCGGCATACTGTTCAAGTATTACTTGTACATTCATGTAATCCATACTTTTCAGTGTACTTTTGCACAGATTGTTTCACCGAGGTTTGTGCTTCATTGCAATTGGCCAAATTTTACTGTAGAAGCATGAGATTTGCACAATTTGAATGCTCAATGACTTCACTGCTGCTCCTGCTTGGTTGGGGAACTCATGTCTTTAACCATTTTTTTGAACTTTGATCATGCATGTTCTTAAACTAGAGAATCCTCTGTTAGCTCACAGCTTTAGCATCTCCTATTTTATGATTTCTTATAGGAGTATTTAGCATTGTTTTTCACCTTGGTAGTTCCCAGTAAATAAAATTTTGGTAATCATATCTGCTCAAGCAATTCTTAGGGGGGCTTCAATGTTGAGTCTTTTGTGCTTTCATGTAGAGTGTTTGGTTAATTCGGGATTAAGAGGTCTGCTTTGCATATCAAGTTCAGTTTATCATTCAGTTTCATCTGCAATGTTCCTGTACCGCAATCTTGATGGATAATCACTGTCTTCCAAAAACTTGGAGGCATTTAGTTTTCTTGGAAAATTAGTATGTGAGCTCATATCTATTCAAGATTATCAAGTGTGCATAAATGTACTTGTGTTTTTTTTTCGTTATTTTTCTTGGACACGACAAATGATTACTGTGAATTTGCTCAACTTAATGTGTTCATGCCATCTTGTAGGCATATTGCTTCTGAGTGCACCACAAAATCGCTATGCTGGAACTGCCGGGAGCCTGGGCATATGGCCAGCAATTGTCCAAATGAGGGCATCTGCCACACCTGTGGAAAGGCTGGGCATCGTGCTAGGGACTGTACAGCTCCACCAATGCCACCTGGTGATCTGAGGCTGTGCAACAACTGCTATAAGCAGGGTCATATAGCAGCTGATTGCACAAATGATAAAGCCTGTAACAACTGCAGAAAGACGGGTCATCTAGCACGGGACTGCCCGAATGAACCTATTTGCAACCTTTGTAATGTAGCTGGGCATGTGGCTAGGCAATGCCCTAAAGGTAATGTTCTTGGAGATAGGAGTAGTAGCTTTCGCAGTACTGGCTGCCAAGACATTGTGTGCAGGAATTGCCATCAGTATGGGCACATGAGCAGGGACTGCATGGGGCCATTGTTGATCTGTCACAACTGTGGGGGGCGAGGACATAGAGCAATTGAATGCCCTTCTGGGAGGATGGTGGACCGCTATCCTAGAAGGTATTACTGATGGAGAGAAATTGAGCAATATGGTCTATCAAGGAATTAGTCTAGCTAACTTGAAAGTTGTTTTCGGATGAGGAGTGATTTAGAACCACATGAAACCTTCTGTGACAAGGATCTTGACATTTAGTTGTGCGGATGTTTGTGTTTGCAGTAAGTGGTTGATTATTGACTTTATGTCAACTTTGTTATCTAATGACTTTGACTTATAATCTATTAAATCTTAAATCTTTGATATTTCATTTATGGTACCTGACCTTGTACTGTCTAGGATACATTGCATATCTTGTTTTATGTGCTTGGTGGTCGAGGATTGAAAGTCAAAGTTTTTAATACGGAATATTCCAATACGAAGTCTAGCATAACTAGAACCATGAAATATCATAATTGAATCAGTATTTGCATATATTTATCTCAATTAAAATCACATTCTTTTGCTCACAAATATCATAAATAGCTACAATTAAAATCACATTCTTTTGCTCACAAAGTATTACCATTAAACGAAAAAGAATCTCCAGAGCAAAGAAAGGTTAGAAGTCCCTTCTAAAACTAGAACAACATGAAACCTTCTGTCCCCGGATACGATGTTTCAATCATGTTCTATTAAATCTTATCCATATATTTATATAGATTTTACGTAAATGTATAAATGAGATTTAACATAATGTGATAGGAATATCATAATTGGAAATGAGTATTTGTTCTCAATTAGGATCACAATCCTTTTGTTCACAAATATCATAAATAGCTGCACCGAGTATTACCATTAACCGAAAAAGAATCTCCAAAGCAAAGAAACGTTAGAAGTCCCTTCCAATTCTTTTTCAATGAATTCAAAAAAAGTTTAAGATTTTGGGATCAAAAATTTAGGCTTGAATTGAGATTTAAAATTTTCAATTCAATTTTAAATTTTTTAACTTTATTTAAAAATGTCACAATGAAGCCCAATTGGAAAGACTCAACCCCAATTTTCATAGCCCAAGTTCAAACCCTTAGCTGTGCTCTTGACTTGGCGTCCACGCAATACTACGGCGACCATCCTCTTTTTAACAATATATTTTTATTTATTTTCTAGTGTGAATTTATTTAATTATTCAATTAAATTTTATTAATTCAAGAGTAAATTCATTTCTTTCTTAAATTACTTTCAGAGAATCTAAATTATTCATAATATTTGCAAAATAAATAATTGTTATAATAAGGTATACTAAATCTTTAATTAAAAAAACTAAAAATACATATATAAAACAATTTTTTAACAATATAAACATAAATCTTATTTAAATGAATCGAGTTAAGAGTTAAATTTGATTCGAAATCCGATTGAATTTAAACTGGGTTTGAGTTCGTATTTAAACTTGTTTAATTCTTGGACCAGGTCCAAAACTTGCACGTGAATATTTAAGTTAGACTTAGGTCGAAAAGATGTTAATTCACTTTAGTCCATTACTAAATTTGAATTAAATGGAGTTTCAAATTAATTTAAATTGGAATAGCATTTGAGTGAAGATCGGCTTGACCTAACCAAGCCTAATTTGATCATATTTTAACTTTATTTTTTCAAAATTGAGTTTTCCACCAAGCTGAAGTTTGGTTTGCCCTTGCTCTGCCCAAAACTCGAGGCCTAATGACTACAAAGAAACAATATTGTTTTAAGAAAAACAATGTTTTATTATTTAATTTAATTAAAAAAATTAAGTTGGATTAGACTAAGTTGAACTTAAACTCGTGTTGGACTGCCTTGGATCCAATCAGATCTCTGACCGAGTTCGGGCAAAAGCTATCAGGCTGAATACAGGTTTGAGTGGATCTAGCCTGATCCAGTCCAGTATCATTCTTAAATTTAAATTAATTTAAATCTAATTAATTAACTTCCGATTAAAACGAACCGGTTACGAATTGACATTCCTATGAACATAGCAAGACGACTTATTAAATATTAATCCTTTAGTCTTTATTCTTTCCGTCTTTGCTCCAAAAAGACATACGACATATCAGTAATGGAACCCATAATCAAGCAGGGGCCAAAGCTTCTACGACAGGTCTCCAAACAACGTCAGGTAGTTTCCTTTTTTGTAAAACCCTGTGACTTTTTCCCTTTTTTTGGATCTGGGTTGTTTGATTTATTAGCTGGGTACCCTTGAATCGGTTTCCGTTTTGAACTGGGGGAGAGTTGTTTGATTTATTAGCTGGGTACCCTTGAATCGGTTTCCGTTTTGAACTGGGGGAGATTTGAGTGTGATTTTGGGTTATAGCGTGTGTACAGGGAGAAAATGTTCTGGTTTTTTTAGGGTGTGCGATGGAATATGGAAAATGCGTGTATAATGGTTGGGGTATTTGTTTTCTTTAGTGGGATTTAGTGGAACTATGAAATTGAGTAGTGTTTACGCAATAGGACGCTGATTTATAGGTGGAGACTGAAACGGATGGGATTAGATCAATTTGGGAAATGCAAACTTCTTCAACATTTAGGTTTGGTTATGTAGGGTACAGCTTGTGATTCTGCTGGGACATGAGAGGTTTGTTAGAAGGTGTTCAATGTAGGCTTTATGTACTCTCTCGGGTCCTGTTTAGGCATTTCTGAAACAGTTTATCCATGGAATTGTGGACAACGAGGAGCTACGGCAACATTAGAAACTTGTGATGCTCTTCACTTTGAAGAGTGTCAGCAAGGTTGCCTTGGTGCTTCCATAACATTATTGTTATCTCATCACGGCACTTGTTAACAAGTGATGGCGATTTTTCTTTCTCAGCATCTTCAAAAGGATATCGTTTCTGGTTTGGAGGAACATGTTGCGCGGGGATCAAAACAAATTGAAGCAGGTGAATGTCAGTAGAATTATTGTCATTCACTACCATGTGACTTGAGCTGTGAAAGCTAAGAATCTAACATTTCTGTTCTTTGCATTTATTTTATTTTGACTTGGTTTGCAATAAAAGAGGCGAATAGAAGATTTGAAGCAAAATTAACATCTGTATGCAATCATGCGGTCCATTTAAGGGGTAATTCTGGGGTTTGCTCCTCAAAATTTCAAGCAGTTAGTTTACCTTCAAGTTCTATTGCCAAGAGATTTATGCATAGGCAGATTTCACAACTCGTCAAACCTAATGGAAATCGTGCTTTTCTCGTTGATACATTGGGTCTGGTAATTTCAATCTCCCTTGTTCTTTTGTTTGGTTCCAAAACGAATTAGTTCAAAGATGTAGTTGTGTTCAAGCTAGAAACCTAATGATTGACCTCTTCTTTGTAATTTATGTTTTCAACATGAAGGTAAGGAGATTGGAAGCACAAGGCGTGCCTTCCAAGCAAGCAGAAGCGATAACAGCCGCTATAACTGAAGTGTTAAATGATAGTTTGGAGAATGTATCCCATTCTTTCGTTTCTAAGCCAGAAATACAAAAGGTAATCAATTTGAAGGAGCAATTACTTTACAACAAATATTTCATTATTATTGTTGAAAGTTTGAACAAATTAGAGTTTACGTAATTCGTACACTATTGACTTGATGATAATGTGTCTTTGTCTGATTGAATCTTTGTAGAGCGAAATGTTCAAGAATCAAACTTGTCAAAGTTCAAGTCCGAAGTTCAAAGTTCTCAGGTACTTTAATTTTCTCCTCCTTGTATCTTCAGATGCTAAGTACAACTAAGTAACAACAATTGACACATAATTTCATGTTAGGGGACCTTTTCTTGTTTCTGGGCTTTTCTCTTGGCAATTGTATCCTATACGTTTTTGGTCCGTAAATTAATGATGTGGGATACGGTCATGTTACTCATGTTGTTTCTTCACCACCACGATATGTTCAACATAACTAAACTTGACAATACTTTTGATTCAAACATCCAGTTTAAACATCAAAGCTTATTGAAGTTTTAGCTCAAAGTGATTTATATATTTCATCCACACAAAATATATCTATACGGCCCTTTGATGGATTTGAATCTTAACTTTGCAGTTTGGTCTCCAAATTTTGTCCAACCCAAGACTTTTCACGATTTATGATGCTATAGTTTGCACATGGTTGTAGAAGAGTACATTGTCAACTCAAGTTTGAAAGTGCATATTAAATCCAAAAATATGTTTTTAGGTTCATAGAGTTCTTCAGAAGTCATATTAAGTACTTAATTCGTAGATATTGAAAATACTGGAGTAGGAAGACCTTCTGGCCCTTTTGGAAATATTGGTAACAGTATTTGCAATGTACTCTTTCAGGAGATGTTTAAATTTGATAGGTATACATTAGATTTTGTTACCATGTATAATATTAATTTCTTTATCTTAAATTTGGCTTTTCTTTTATCTGTTGTGAACATTTTAAATGTTGTAGAATTGATTGCCTTAAACTGGCAGACCTTGTTGTTATTTTTTTTAATCTTGTGAATCTTCTAAATGTAGGAGCATCACTTTTCTATGTTACAACGTGAGACTGAAAAACTACGGAGTGATATAGACAAGATGCGTAGTGACCTCAGGTTTGTTTTGGGAATCCTTTCACTGGCATCTTTATAATCTTTTCATCCACTTAAATTTCTCAGTTGAAGGTTACCCTCCGAATAGGTATGAAATTGACAAAGTCACTGCTGGACAACGCTTGGATTTAAATCTTGAAAGAGGGTAAGTTATGCTTACTTCATTTATACGCTGTGGCATATCAATCTGAATTAGGCTGTTTCTAATGCATTCAGTGTATAGCTAGATGTTCAAAGTGGGGAAATTTTGAGCATTATTCCTTTGTTTTTTTCCCTACAAGTGTCTGCAGAGAGTAATAAATTGCAAGGATATCGTTTGAGGAAGCTTTTCTAGGTTTGCAGTTAGATTGTCGCTCTTCTCAAGGGAGTTGCTTGCTCCTCTGTTAAACTCCTAGTTTTCAATAGTTTGTGCATGATGGATTTTCAAATGTACCATTTTTATATTTGCAATAAGCCATTTTATTGCTTTCAAAATTGCAATGCATGTTTGCATTCAGCAATCTATGTCTTGTATGTGGTGTGTGGGACATGTGACATTTTAAACTCATTCTGTATGATATTCGAATTGTTCTGCGTGTCAATCTCACTGCTGTTTCACCATGGAAAGTTTTGGAAGACTTGTTAGATTTGTCTTCTTTATCTGGGTATTTCCCATCTTCATTATCTGCACTTTTGTATACTTGCCTGCCTTAACCATTACATATAACTATGTGCAGGCGCATACGTGACGAACTAGCTAATCAGAATGCTAAAATTACCAACCTCACAAACAAGCTCGATCAAGTAAGTTAACGATTTCTGTCAAAAGCTTTTACCCTTCTTTTCTTTTGAGTTGTATTAACAATATTTCTACTCATGTAATAGGAAAATCATGCTTTACGAGCTCAGTTGGAAGCTGCAAAGTATGATGTGATTAAATACTGCATAGGTACCCTTGTCTCTATATCTGCAGTTGGGCTTGCTGTTTTTAGAATCTTGATATAGAATTTGATCAGCAGTTCTGTGACTATTTTTATAGAGCTGTAGATAATTTTTCACGGTGACTTGGCCCAACAGAAGCAAATGTGTGATTATTTTTCTAATAAGGGATATCAAGCCTCAACTAGAACTACGTGAAATCTTTTGTTTTTCGGTTACAGTGTTTCAATTCTGTTTTATTAAATCTTATCTACATATTTATGTAGACTTTATGTAAATGTGTGAATGATATTTAATGGAACATGTTAAAAATATCATAACTGAAAATGAGTATTTTGTTCTTAATTAAAACTTTTTTTTTTTTTACTCAAATTGCACAATATCATAAGTAGCTACAACAGGTATTACCCCTAATTAGAAAAGAACCTCCAAAGCAAGGAAAGCTTAGAAGTCCCTTCCAATTCATTTTCAAACAGGCTCATAGGCTATTCTTACAATTGAATTCGATACGAAATTGAATTCCAGTTTTAAGATTTTGGGATCAAAAATCAAGGCTGGAACTAAAAAAGAGTTTGAAATGAGGTTCAAACTTTTCAATCCAATTTTAAATTATTTGTGATTTTATTTAAAAATGTAACACTGAAGCCCAATCGGAAAGACCCAATACCCCAATTTTCATAGCCAAGTTCAAACGTTTAGCTGTGTGATAGGCTCTGTAAGTGCACAGGTTTAATTGCAGTAATCAAGTGTCGATCTACAAAGACTAAGTCAAACTACTAAATTTATATCTCCTAAATTTACTAAGCAATCAATTAAGAAAGCTTTGTTGTTAAGGAAATTACAATAAACGATAAACAGAATTTTCATTAATATTCTAAGAATTCATTCCAACAAAGAAATCATGTACTTCCTTATGAAACAAAACGTTGATCCAGTACATTAACTAACTGTTGTCAATCAATTCTTTCGAAGTAATCAACGTGTTGATTTCAATTTTTAATTCCAATTTCTTAGATTTAAAAACTAAATTCAACTTAATTAACGCCTTTGGATTCTTCTTGCACTCATAACGAAGAAATCTATTTCTAGATATTTATTCAGTTAGATCTAATTCAACATTTCAGATGTTAAACATCACCTTTCAGTACATAATTTAACACCTATCATATTCAATTAAGAACCCTAGATTAGAAAGATCAGATCAATAATTGATAAAAAGATTTTTCTGAAATTAAATCAACATTGAATATAAAAGTAAATCATAAGGTTCAATACATAATCCCTAAGTTGAAACAAACATCCTAAAATAAAGAAATTTAAAGGTCCATAACTGAATTAAACAATAAATAAACTAAATGAACTATAAACGACTGCATGAAAGATAGTGTAAAGAATGAAAAGAAGAAAGAAAAGGGACTCCAATTTTGTCTTGAATCGTGATTTCTCAATCTTCCAAAAATATCTTCCGATCCTTGTTCTCTTTTTTTTTCTCCTCTTCGATCATCCCCACTTTTTTTCTCTCAGTCGTCGTTATCCTCCCGTTCAGTCGTGGTCTCCCCCTTTTTCTCTCCTTTCCTCCCATTTAAAAATCCTGGAACCGTAAAAAATAATTGCTTTACACAGACTGTGTGAAATTTCACACAGCCTGTGCAACCTTCGGGCTTCTATTTTCAAATTTCACACAACCTGTGCAACCTTGTGCAACCTTCTGGTACATCCGGCTTCTATTTTCAATTTACACAGACTGTGTGAAATTTCACACAGCCTGTGTAACCTTCTGGTACTTTGCGCGATCGCTTTCATTCACTTGATCGTGTGAAATTTCACACGGTCTGTGTAACATTCGGGTAAACTTGGCGCATCACTTCAATTCACATGGGCTGTGTGAAATCTCACACAGTCTGTGTAACCTTCAGATAAAAACCAAAAATACCCGGAGAGCAGTAAAATTTCACCAAAAACTAAAGAAATTCACAACAATTAATGTAAAAATAATGACAAAATAGATCTACAAAATAACGAAAACAACAAATTATCACTGTGCTCTTGACTTGGCTTCGACGCAATACTACAGCGACCATCCTCTTTTTAACAAAATACTTTTATTTTTTCTAATCATAATCATTTTTATTTTTTTTTATATTCCAGAAAATCTTGATTGACGCACCATCCCACAGGCAAGTCAAACGGGCACACCTTATCGTCGATGACCTAACTAGTTCTCTACTTACAGGTAAAACCTCGGTTACCCCATGCTCTTACAAGAGGAGCTAGCATGGAATTGAACCTAAGACTTAATCGAAATAAAGTCCCGCTCTCAACCATCGTTAAATTTACATAATTTAAAATGATATTATTTTATTCTACGAATTAAAAGATTAGAGATAATATTTTTATTCGAGCTCGATCTGAAATCAACAAACAAATTTGACCTCAGTTAATCAAATTTTGAGTTAAACCTCTTTTCATCCACTTTCGATTTCTAGTAAGGTTCAACTTCAAATTCGAATTGTAAGACCTAATTCAATGTTAGAATATGTTAAATATATCTTATTAAAATGATGTTTTTTATTTATTGATGAAAAAAATTAAAATTAACACGAGCTCGATTAAATTTCAAGTTTTTCAAATTAAATTAAGTTTGAGTTCGGATCATAAATTTTAAACTTGTTTAAGTCTTAGACCAGGTCCAAACTTGCACATAAATATTTAAATTAGACTTAGGCTGAAAAGATCTTAATTTACTTTAATCATTACTAAATTTGAATTAAATCGAGTTTTAAATTAATTTAAATTTAAACTGAAATAAGATTTGAGTCGAAGTTCAGTTTGACATAAAGTTAATGAACCAAGGTTGAATTGACCATATTTTAACTTGATTTTCGAGACTCGAGGCTTGATAATTACAAAGAAACAATATCGTTTAGAGAAAAATAATATTTTTTTATTATTAAATTTCTCAAAAATTAAGTCGGGTTCCGACCCGGGCTTAAACTTGTGCTGGACTACCTTAGGTCCGATCAGATATTTGATCGAGTTTGGGCAAGAGCTGTCAGGATGGACACAGGTTTGAGTGGATCTAGCCTGATCCGGTTTATTGTCATTCTTAAATAAATTAATTTAAATCTAATTTATTAAATTTTGATTAAAACGAAGCAGTTAGGAATTGACATGCCTACTCAACATAGCAAGACTACTTATTAAATATTAATGCTTTGGCTTTCTTGCGATGGTCCACCTAATCAAGACTAGCCATTAGCAAATCTTAAATCTCTCTCCGTGTCTCTCTTCTGTTTAGTCTTTATTATCTCCGTCTTTGCTCCGAAAAGACATACAACATATCAGTAATGGAACCCATAATCAAGCAGGGGCCAAAGCTTCTACGACAGGTCTCCAAACAACGTCAGGTACTTTCTTTTTTTGTAAAACCCTGTGACTTTTTCCCTTCTTTTTGGATCTTGGTTGTTTGATTTATTAGCTGGGTGCCCTTGAATCGGTTTCCGTTTTGAACTGGGGGAGATTTGAGTGTGATTTTGGGTTATAGCGAGTGTACAGGGAGAAAATGTTCTGGTTTTTTAGACAAGATGCGTAGTGAGCTCAGGTTTGTTTTGGGAATCCTTTCACTGGCATCTTTATAATCTTTTCATCCACTTAAATTTCTCAGTTGAAGGTTACCCTCCGAATAGGTATGAAATCGACAAAGTCACTGCTGGACAACGCTTGGATTTAAATCTTGAAATAGAGTAAGTTATGCTTACTTCAGTTATACGCTGTGGCATATCAATCTGAATTAGGCTGTTCTAATGCATTCAGTGTGTAGCTAGATGTTCAAAGTGGGGAAATTTTGAGCATTATTCCTTTGTTTTTTTTTTCCTACAAGTGTCTGCAGAGAGTAATAAATTGCAAGGATATCATTTGAGGAAGCTTTTCTAGGTTTGCAATTAGATTGTCTCTCTTCTCAAGGGAGTTGCTTGCTCCTCTGTTAAACTCTTAATTTTCAATAGTTTGTGCATGATGGATTTTCAAATGTACCATTTTTATATTTGCAATAAGCCATTTTATTGCTTTCAAAATTGCAATGCATGTTTGCATTCAGCAATCTGTGTCTTGTATGTGGTGTGTGGGACATGTGACATTTTAAATTCATTCTGTTTGGAGCTACTACGATGATAAATAAGGAAATGGATTTTGTATTTGCAAACTTGAGTGAGAATCTTAAACACCCAAAAGGTAGTCCGTGGGGAGTGCACAAATCTCCAATACAATAAAGACAAATGACTTAATAATGAATGACACATTTCTTACTAGTTTATTTATACTAGTAAGACCATAACAAACTTCCTAAAACTTAGATAAACAAATAAGAAAGTGGCTGTTGCAGATATCCCATGATAAGTGGACGTGATGATCATGGAGAACCTACAGGTAGTTGACAGATATCGTTAACCTCTTCACTGCTGACATTTGACATGTGATTCTTATGTTTAATCTTCCTTCGAAAGTAAGTTTTCAAGGGAGGTGTCGTAACACATTCTGTATGATATTCAAATTGTTCTGCCTGTCAATCTCACTGCTGTTTCACCATGGAAAGCTTTGGAATACTTGCTAGCTTTGTCTTCTTTATCTGGGTATTTCCCATCTTCATTATCTGCACTTTTGTATACTTGCCTGCCTTAACCATTACATATAACTATGTGCAGGCGCATACGTGACGAACTAGCTAATCAGAATGCTGTAACTACCAACCTCACAAACAAGCTCGATCGAGTAAGTTACCGATTTCTGTTAAAAGCTTTTACCCTTCTTTTCTTTTGAGTTGTATTAACAATATTTCTATTCATGTAATAGGAAATTTATGCTTCACGAACTCGGTTGGAAGCTGCAAAGTATGATGTGATTAAATACTGCATGGGTACCCTTGTCTCTATATCTGCAGTTGGGTTTGCTGTTGTTAGAATCTTGATGTAGAATTTGATCAGCAGTTCTGTGATTCGGACCGTCACTTCTCTGAAAGCATGTATTTTGCCTCCCTCCTTGGAACTCGTCCATTCGTTAGGTGATCCCTTGCTCTCACGTTCGAGTGTTTGCTCGTCGTTTAGGCCGGTGAGTGAGATTTCTGCTCATTGCAGTCACTTCCGGGGTTCTTCGTACCTGGATAGTACCAGGATCCTTGTGCCCCGGACCAATTTTATAGAACTGTAGATAAATTTTCACGATGACTTAGCCCAACAGAAGCAAATTTATTTTTTAGGCATTTTTACGGGTAGAAATACAAAAAAAATCAAGTTGGAAAGAGCTCGAATGGATGTTCTTTTGTAACAGAAGTAATGTACTTTAGTAGTCCACACAAACAGCTCATTCTTTGACTAGACAGTTTTTGGTGTCCTTTGTAATTCAAACAGCTCATTCCTTGACTAAGATGTTTAGAAGTTATATTGAGAGAACTATAAATTGTGTTGACTTGTAAAATTGTTTCTTATCGTAAGAAGATGCCTCTTAGTAACCTTAGGCTTGGCAAAAAAGCCTAAACTCAATACAGATTTGTGATTAACAATTTTAATTTTAAATCTACTAATTTTTCAGTTTATTTTTATTTTAGTTTAATTTATTTTAATATCTCTTTTGTTAAAATTATTCAATTTATTAATAAATCGGTTAATTTTATAAATTAATAAAATTTTATAAATTAAAATAAATTAATTATTTTTATGAACAATGTTTTTAATTATATTTCAAAATTTTAAGTTTTATTCCATTTTAGTTGATTTTGTGATGCTTTAATACTTTTTAAATTGTTTAAACCTTAAATTTCTTTTCTTATTAGGTCGACTCAAACTTGATCGATTTGAATTTGACTTTAACTCAAAATTTTGTAATTTTTGGCTTTGAAATTTGAATTTACTCAATTTTTTGAATTTAAATTTAGTAATTTATGTTGTATATTTAGTCAGACTCATAAATTGGCAATATATTCATTCGAAGTAAAATAATAACATTTTGTTTAAGTGATTCAAATTTTAAAATTAGAATTGGTGATCGTAAGATCCGCTCTGATCGCTTTTCTTACCGTGGTGCACCTTACAGACGAGAGTCTCGTCGGGGTTACAGGTTTTCTGGATTTCAATAATTTAGCTTATCTCACTTTCAGTGCTCTGGGAGTGGCCTTGTGGAGTGAAATGTGTGTTAGATATGCTACTTGGTGTGCCTGATACTCAAACTGCTTGCTTTAAGGAATTTTTGTGATGATGTAAATGGGAAACTTCAAGCTCATGTAATAAATATTGATGTCTGGTCTATTACATGTTTCTGTGATGTTGAGTAATGTAGATGAAGTCTACTTAAGGTTGACTAACAGTGCTGCAGTGCTCTTACATGAATTTATCCTTTTGATATGCTT
Source organism: Erythroxylum novogranatense (assembly GCA_029891385.1). Taxonomy (NCBI): domain Eukaryota; kingdom Viridiplantae; phylum Streptophyta; class Magnoliopsida; order Malpighiales; family Erythroxylaceae; genus Erythroxylum; species Erythroxylum novogranatense. The sequence continues at coordinate 111,172,977 of CM057227.1, read as the reverse complement.
CTAAGTCCTGCTTAATAGTTAGTTTGTTGTGGTTTTATAGCAGCCAAAGCAATCTATGCAAGAACTGCAAAAGGCCAGGTCATTTTGCTAAAGAGTGCCCAAATGTGGCAATATGTCATAACTGTGGCCTTCCTGGGTATGGATCCTTGCTATGCTGTTGATGTTTTTTGGCATACTGTTCAAGTATTACTTGTACATTCATGTCATCCATACTTTTCAGTGTACTTTTGCACAGATTGTTTCACCGAAGTTTGTGCTTCATTGCAATTGGCCAAATTTTACTGTAGAAGCATGAGATTTGCACAATTTGAATGTTCAATGACTTCACTGCTGCTCCTGCTTGGTTGGGGAACTCATGTCTTTAACCATTTTTTTGAACTTTGATCATACATGTTCTTAAACTAGAGAATCCTCTGTTAGCTCACAGCTTTAGCATCTCCCATTTTATGATTTCTTATAGGAGTATTTAGCATTGTTTTTCACCTTGGTAGTTCCCAGTAAATAAAATTTTGGTAATCATATCTGCTCAAGCAATTCTTAGGGGGGCTTCAATGTTGAGTCTTTTGTGCTTTCATGTAGAGTGTTTGGTTAATTCGGGATGAAGAGGTCTGCTTTGCATATCAAGTTCAGTTTCATCTGCAATGTTCCTGTACCGCAATCTTGATGGATAATCACTGTCTTCCAAAAACTTGGAGGCATTTAGTTTTCTTGGAAAATTAGTATGTGAGCTCATATCTATTCAAGATTATCAAGTGTGCATAAATGTACTTGTGTTTTTTTTCGTTATTTTTCTTGGACACGACAAATGATTACTGTGAATTTGCTCAACTTAATGTGTTCATGCCATCTTGTAGGCATATTGCTTCTGAGTGCACCACAAAATCGCTATGCTGGAACTGCCGGGAGCCTGGGCATATGGCCAGCAATTGTCCAAATGAGGGCATCTGCCACACCTGTGGAAAGGCTGGGCATCGTGCTAGGGACTGTACAGCTCCACCAATGCCACCTGGTGATCTGAGGCTGTGCAACAACTGCTATAAGCAGGGTCATATAGCAGCTGATTGCACAAATGATAAAGCCTGTAACAATTGCAGAAAGACGGGTCATCTAGCACGGGACTGCACGAATGAACCTATTTGCAACCTTTGTAATGTAGCTGGGCATGTGGCTAGGCAATGCCCGACTGTGTGAAATTTCACACAGCCTTCTGGTACATTCGGGCTTCTATTTTTAATTTACACAGACTGTGTGAAATTTCACACAGCCTGTGCAACCTTCTGGTACATTCGGGCTTCTATTTTCAATTTACACAGACTGTGTGAAATTTCACGCAGCCTGTGTAACCTTCTGGTACTTCTATTTACAATTTACACAGACTGTGTGAAATTTCACACAGCCTGTGTAACCTTCTGGTACTTTGGTGCGCATCACTTCAATTCACACGGACCGTGTGAAATTTCACACGGTCTGTGTAACATTCGGCGCATCACTTCAATTCACACGGGCTGTGTGAAATCTCACACAGTCTGTGTAACCTTCAGATAAAAACCAAAAATACTACAATTTCACCGAAAACTAAAGAAATTCACAACAATTAATGTAAAAACAATGACAAAATAGATCTACAAAATAACGAAAACAACAAATTATCACTGTGCTCTTGACTTGGCTTCGACGCAATACTACGGTGACCATCCTTTTTTCAACAAAATACTTTTATTTTTTTCTAATCATAATCATTTTTATTTTTTTTTATATTCCAGAAAATCTTGACTGGCGCACCATCTCACAGGCAGGTCAAACGGGCACACCTTATCGTCGATGGCCTAACTAGTTCTCTACTTACAGGTAAAACCTCGGTTACCCCATGCTCTTACAAGAGGAGCTAGCATAGAATCGAATCTGAGACTTAATCGAAATAAAGCCCCGCTCTCAACCATCGTTAAATTTACATAATTTGAAATGATATTATTTTATTCTACGAATTAAAAGATTAAAGATAATATTTTTATTCGAGCTCGATCTGAAATCAACAAACAAATTTGACCTCAGTTAATCAAATTTTGAGTTAAACCTCTTTTCATCCACTTTTGATTTCTAGTAAGGTTCAACTTCAAATTCGAATTGTAAGACCTAATTCAATGTTAGAATATGTTAAATATATCTTATTAAAATGATGTTTTTTATTTATTGATGAAAAAAATTAAAATTAACATGAGCTCGATTAAATTTCAAGTTTTTCAAATTAAATTAAGTTTGAGTTCGGATCATAAATTTTAAACTTGTTTAAGTCTTGGACCAGGTCCAAACTTGCACATAAATATTTAAATTAGACTTAGGCTGAAAAGATCTTAATTTACTTTAATCATTATCAAATTTGAATTAAATCGAGTTTTAAATTAATTTAAATTTAAACTGGAATAAGATTTGAGTCGAAGTTCAGTTTGACCTAAAGTTAATGAACCAAGGTTGAATTGACCATATTTTAACTTGATTTTCGAGACTCGAGGCTTGATAACTACAAAGAAATAATATTGTTTAGAGAAAAATAATATTTTTTTATTATTTAATTTTTAAAAAATTTAGTCGGGTTCCAACCCGGGCTTAAACTTGTGCTGGACTACCTTAGATCCGATCAGATATTTGATCGAGTTCGGGTAAGAGCTGTCAGGCTGGACACGGGTTTGAGTGGATCTAGCCTGATCCGGTTTATTGTCATTCTTAAATAAATTAATTTAAATCTAATTTATTAAATTTTGATTAAAACGAAGCTTAGGAATTGACATGCCTACTCAACATAGCAAGACGACTTATTAAATATTAATGCTTTGGTTTTCTTGCGATGGTCCACCTAATCAAGACTAGCCATTAGCAAATCTCAAATCTCTCTCCGTGTCTCTCTTCTGTTTAGTCTTTATTCTCTCCGTCTTTGCTCCGAAAAGACATACAACATATCAGTAATGGAACCCATAATCAAGCAGGGGCCAAAGCTTCTACGACAGGTCTCCAAACAACGTCAGGTACTTTCTTTTTTTGTAAAACCCTGTGACTTTTTCCCTTCTTTTTGGATCTTGGTTGTTTGATTTATTAGCTGGGTGCCCTTGAATCGGTTTCCGTTTTGAACTGGGGGAGATTTGAGTGTGATTTTGGGTTATAGCGAGTGTACAGGGAGAAAATGTTCTGGTTTTTTTAGGGTGTGCGATGGAATATGGAAAATGTGTGTATAATGGTTGGGGTATTTGTTTTCTTTAGTGGGATTTAGTGGAACTATGAAATTGAGTAGTGTTGACGCAGTAGGATGCTGATTTATAGGTGGAGAATGAAAAAGATGGGATAAGATCAATTTGGGAAATGCAAACTTTTTCAACATTTAGGTTTGGTTATGTAGGGTACAGCTTGTGATACTGCTGGGACATGAGAGGTTTGTTAGGAGGTGTTCAATGTAGGCTTTATGTACTCTCTCGGGTCCTGTTTAGGCATTTCTGAAACAGTTTATCCATGGAATTGTGGACAAGGAGGAGCTACGGCAACATTAGAAACTTGTGATGCTCTTCACTTTGAAGAGTGTCAGCAAGGTTGCCTTGGTGCTTCCGTAACATTATTGTTATCTCATCACGACACTTGTTAACAAATGATGGCAATTTTTCTTTCTCAGCATCTTCAAAAGGATATCGTTTCTGGTTTGGAGGAACATGTTGCCTGGGCATCAAAACAAATTGAAGCAGGTGAATGTCAGTAGAAGTATTGTCATTCACTACCATCTGACATTGAACTGTGAAAGCGAAGAATCTAACATTTCTGTTCTTTGCATTTATTGTATTTTGACTTGGTTTGCAATAAAAGAGGCGAATAGAAGATTTGAAGCAAAATTAACATCTGTTTGCAATCATGCGGTCCATTTAGGGGGTAATTCTGGGGTTTGCTCCTCAAAATTTCAAGCAGTTAGCTTACCTTCAAGTTCTATTGCCAAGAGATTTATGCATAGGCAGATTTCACAACTCGTCAAACCTAATGGAAATCGTGCTTTTCTCGTTGATACATTGGGTCTGGTAATTTCAATCTCACTTGATCTTTTGTTTGGTTCCAAAACGAATTAGTTCAAAGATGTAGTTGTGTTCAAGCTAGAAACCTAATTATTGGCCTCTTCTTTGTAATTTATGTTTTCAACATGAAGGTAAGGAGATTGGAAGCACAAGGTGTGCCTTCTAAGCAAGCAGAAGCGATAACAGCCGCATAACTGAAGTGTTAAATGATAGTTTGGAGAATGTATCCCATTCTTTCGTTTCTAAGCCGGAAATGCAAAAGGTAATCCATTTGAAGGAGCAATTACTTTACAACAAATATTTCATTATTATTGTTGAAATTTTGAACAAATTAGAGTTTACGTAATTCGTGCACTATTGACTTGATGATAATGTGTCTTTGTCTGATTGAATCTTTGTAGAGCGAAATGATTCAAGAATCAAACTTGTCAAAGTTCAAGTCTGAAGTTCAAAGTGATATAGACAAGATGCGTAGTGAGCTCAGGTTTGTTTTGGGAATCCTTTCACTAGCATCTTTATAATCTTTTCATCCACTTAAATTTCTCAGTTGAAGGTTACCCTCCGAATAGGTATGAAATTGACAAAGTCACTGCTGGACAACGCTTGGATTTAAATCTTGAAAGAGGGTAAGTTATGCTTACTTCATTATACGCTGTGGCATATCAGTCTGAATGAGGCTGTTTCTAATGCATTCAGTGTATAGCTAGATGTTCAAAGTGGGGAAATTTTGAGCATTATTCCTTTGTTTTTTTTTTCCCTACAAGTGTCTGCAGAGAGTAATAAATTGCAAGGATATCATTTGAGGTAGCTTTTCTAGGTTTGCAGTTAGATTGTCTCTCTTCTCAAGGGAGTTGCTTGCTCCTCTGTTAAACTCCTAATTTGCAATCGTTTGTGCATGATGGATTTTCAAATGTACCAGTTTTATATTTGCAATAAGCCATGTTATTGCTTTCGAAATTGCAATGCTATGTTTGCATTCAGCAATCTGTGTCTTGTATGTGGTGTGTGGGACATGTGACATTTTAAACTCATTCTGTATGATATTCGAATTGTTCTGCGCGTCAATCTCACTGCTGTTTCACCATGGAAAGTTTTGGAAGACATGTTAGCTTTGTCTTCTTTATCTGGGTATTTCCCATCTTCATTATCTGCACTTTTGTATACTTGCCTGCCTTAACCATTACATATAACTATGTGCAGGCGCATACGTGACGAACTAGCTAATCAGAATGCTGAAACTACCAACCTCACAAACAAGCTCGATCGAGTAAGTTACCGATTTCTGTCAAAAGCTTTTACCCTTCTTTTCTTTTGAGTTGTATTAACAATATTTCTATTCATTTAATAGGAAATTCATGCATTACGAGCTCAGTTGGAAGCTGCAAAGTATGATGTTATTAAATACTGCATAGGTACCCTTGTCTCTATATCTGCAGTCGGGCTTGCTGTTGTTCGAATCTTGATGTAGAATTTGATCAGCAGTTCTGTGACTATTTTTATGGAACTGTAGATAATTTTTCTTGGTGACTTAGCCCAACAGAAGCAAATTTATTTTTTTAGGCATTTTTACGGGTAAAAATATATAAAAAATCAAGTTGGTCAGAGCACGGATGGATGTTCTTTTGTAAGAGAAGTAAGTAATGTACTTTAGTAGTCCACAAAGTTTGGAAAACAGACCCCCATATGTTGGGAAGATATTCTGAAGAGACAATTGCTTTTGGCTTTTTAGTTTTTGCAATGGTGGAAGCAGTTGGGATTGGAAGCTGTTGGGATTATGACTAGACAGTTTTTGGTGTCCTTTGTAATTCAAACAGCTCATTCTTTGACTAAGATGTTTAGAAGTTATATTGAGAGAACTATAAATTGTGTTGGCTTGTAAAATTGTTTCTTATCGTATGAAGATGCCTCTTAGTAACCTTAGGACTGGCCAAAAAGCCTAAACTCAATACAGATTTAACCGGATTAAAAAATTTAACTGATTCAGTCATAAAATTTTAAATCGATTAATTTTTAGTTTTTTAAATTTTAGCTTAATTTATTTTAATATTTCTTTTGTTAAAAATTATTTATTTTATTAATTAATTGATTAATTTTATACATTAATAAAATTTTATAAATTAAAATAAGACAATATTTGTTTAATTATATTTCAAAATTTCAAAATTTATTCAATTTTAGTTAATTTTGTGATACTTTAATACTTTATAAATTTTTAATCTTAAATTTCTTTTCTTATTAGGTCAAACTTGATGTATTTGAATTTGACTTTTAACTCAAAATTTTGTAATTTTGGCTTTGAATTTTGAATTTACTCAATTTTTGAATTTAAATTTGGTAACTTATGTTGTTCCTTTAGTCAGACTTATAAATTGCCAATATATTCATTCAAAGTAAAATAATATCATTTTATTTAAGTGATTCAAAATTTAACATTAGAATTGGTGACGGAAGAGATCTAAGAGTCTATAATATATTATAGTGAAATGTTGTTTGGATGAAAGGTTGTTTGTATGAAAGACTTATAATGTAATATAGTGTAAAATTATTTATCATTTTACATTTTATTGTAAACTCCTTAAATTAGAGATTTTTATTTATACTGTTTAGGATGTAATATGAAATCTTCATTTTTATCTTATTCTACTATAAATCTCCTCTCAAACGATAGAATAATATTTCATTCTATTCTATTCTACTAATAAACCTCCAACTCAAGATTGTTTAAAATAATGATATTTTATTTAAATAATCTAAAATTTAATTAATTAAAATTATATTAATTTATTCTTTAAAAACTTAGTTTAGAGTATATTTGCCTTTGGTAGATATAAATGAATTTTCTTTTATTAATTAGCGAGAAAGCACAATTTAAGTCTAAAAATAAAATTTAAATGATATTTTAAAATACTAATATTTTTTTCTCTGTTCCTTCATTTAAATTATTTTTTCAAAAGAAGAAACATATTCTTAGGTATAAACAACATAAAATTCCAAATAGAATAACATAGCCTCAAATTAATCTTAAATCTCAACAATAAGAGACAATACACCAAATTAAAGAATTTTCTGAATCTGTTTTTCCCAATAATTAAAAATTTAACTGATTGGATTAATTCAGTGTAAAATTTTAGAATGTCTAATTTTCGGTTCAATTTTAACTTTTCAGTTTAAATTATTTTAATAATTGTTGTTGTTAAAACATATTAATTTATTAATGAATCAGTTAATTTTTATAAATTAATAAATTTTATAAAATAAATCAAATAATTTTAATTAAACTTTAAATTATTTGATAAGTAATTATAATATTTTAATTATTTATCAATTTTTAAAATCTATTTAATCTTTAGCCAATGACATAAGACCAATTTGCATTTTAAACCTTAAATTTTTATTTTATTGGTTTAATTTTTAATTTTAAAATATTAATTTATTTTTTAATATTTTGAGATAAAATAAAAGTGTTTGACAATAAATAAAAGAGCAAAATTGATATTATCAAAATGTGAAACACACATTTTCCATCAAACCGCACTCTTTTTTCCGACACGTGTTGAGCCCTTCGTCGACCTATTCGAAATTCAATTTTTTGAGGTTCGGACCAAAGTCACTGTAAAAATTTCCCCATTTGTTGTCGCTAATCGATCAGACCAAAGCACTCTCCTGTCTCTGCCCTTGCCGTCCGAGATCAGATCAAAGAGGGGTCACACGAAACTTGTCGATTATAGATAACTTGTCAATCATTGGATGGAAGCTATAAGGAAACAGGCCACGAAGCTTCGAGAACAGGTAGCCAAGCAACAGCAGGTAATTCACAAACCCTAATTTTTCTTGTTTGGGGATTCTATTCCCTTGATCCGAGCTGATTGTTGATCTGTGATTCACTTCTTGTTTTGATTGGTTTCTTTTGATTGATTTGGTGAGTATTCGATTGTAGAGAGAAAAAGTTGATGATTTTGTCAACGTGAGATGGAACATTGGATGCTGATTGTTGCTTTTATTGTTGATTTAAGGTTTTAATTATGACTTTGATAATTTTGCAGTGTTATTTGTGTTATAGGCTTGTTGAACATTTTTTTTAAGTTGAGTATTTGGGTGAAAATAGATGAATTTTGGCTTTCAGGCTGTTCTGAAACAGTTTGGGGCTTCTGGGTATGGAAGTTCAGACACGGTTATTACTGATGAAGCAGAACTGTCTCAACATCAAAAGCTTGAGAAGCTCTTCATTTCGACCCGCGCTGGGAAGGTTGTTACTCGTCGAATGCATGCTTAATACCTTATTATTCCACTTTTGAGCAGATGGTAATGGATTTTTTTTTTTGGTAGCATTTTCAAAGGGATATTGTTCGTGGTGTGGAGGGGTATATTGTCACTGGATCGAAACAAGTTGAAATAGGTAAATGGATCCACATTACTGTTGCTGTTATCCAACATTGAGCACTGGATTTCAAGGCGTTAATGTATTTCGTTCATTTGTTGTTTTCAACAGGCACAAAGATATCTGAAGATAGTAGAAAGTATGGTTCTGAAAACACTTGTACCAGCGGTAATACATTGTCAAAGGCTGCATTAAATTATGGACGTGCTCGTGCTCAAATGGAGAAGGAACGAGGAAATTTGTTGAAAGCCCTTGGCACACAGGTGTGGTTAGTTGGTTTTATACCCTTTAATATAGATATTCATCATTCTATTTTTTAGTCTGCAAGTGTGGGGTGAATACTTGTAACTCTCCTTGTTTGGATTTTTGCTTCCAGTCAGTATGTATCCTGAATCTGTTACTAACATAGCCATAAATTTGGCTTTGTTTCCCGATTTAAACACACATATTCTGCAACCTTAATCCAACTTCACCTGTGGCACTGGCATAGGTTGCCCCTCTATGATATAAACAAATAGATCAAAATCTGGACTAGGATTTTTTATTTTATTCAAATTTGCAAATAAAGTCAATTATCTAAGCCTTCCCTTAGCATTTTCATTCCCAGGTGTCAGCTTGTAGATGACATGGAAGTAATGCCACCAGGGGATGGAATCAATTAAATAGAACATGAAATGCTAAAAAAGTGTACCTTAAGTGGCTTTTATTTTTTTTTTCATCCTATCATTTCCTATTTATTTGTTACTAATATATTTTTTGAACTTCTGTAAATTGTGGACCATTTTCTCCAGATGCTTGTTTGAGTATATGGTGTTTTATTTGTTAGGTTGCAGAGCCATTAAGAGCAATGGTAATGGGTGCTCCATTGGAGGATGCTCGACATCTTGCTCAACGTTATGACAGAATGCGACAAGAAGCTGAATCCCAGGTATTCCGGTGACAAACTTGCCAACTCACGAAATTTTGTACGTGTAAAAATGCTTTGACTTTCATGAGCTTGATTTGTTAATCTTTTGCGTTTCTTAATTCCGACATGCATTCTTTTCTTGTCTGCTCCTTTCTGGACAATCAAATGTGTACTATGGGTCATTATACATATCACTGAGACAACTGTTGATGCCATGAAGCTTGAGTAAGTTTTCAGATCTTCTTTCAGTAACATATCTGTTGAACCTATACAGGCTATTGAAGTTTCTAAACGTCAGGCGAAGGTCAGAGAAATGCCAGGCAATCATGAGCTTGTTATGAAATTAGAAGCAGCAGAAACAAAATTGCAAGATCTGAAATCAAACATGGCAATATTGGGGAAAGAAGCTGCTGCTGCAATGGCTGCAGTTGAAGCTCAACAACAGAGGTTGACTCTACAGCGTCTTATTGCTATGGTATGGTGAAATATCTTCTAGTTTCGCCATACACTTGATTAAGTTTGGATTTTGTGTTATGAGGAGGTCAGAATGAAGCTTATTCTTCTGTATTTTGTTAACTTGAAGGTTGAAGCAGAGCGTACTTATCATCAGAGAGTCCTTCAGATACTTGATCAACTTGAAGGCGAGGTATGGGTCTGTGATGTTTTGTCCTTTCACCAAGCATTCACTTTCACTATTTGCTTAGCTACAATTGGAGGTTGTATATTGTTTCGTACTTCCATTTTCAACCATCATCCACGGCTTGTTACTATTGATAGATGATAGCAGAACGGCAACGAATTGAAGCACCACCTTCCCCAAGTGTAGAGAACAATATGCCTCCACCTCCACCATATGAAGAAGTAAACGGTGTATATGCTTCTCAAACAAGCAATGGTTCAACAGACAGCTTGGGTTACTTTTTAGGGGAGGTTAGTAACCAAATTACCCCCTTGATACTTATAATTTTACCATGAACAATCCAACACAATTTATGCTAGTTTTATTTTTATGGTCATGTATTGCATTATACTGCAGGTCATGCATCCTTACCACGCTGAATCTGATGTGGAGCTGACTTTATCTGTTGGTGACTATGTTGTTGTGCGAAAGGTCCAAACTTTTGTGATATTGCATTTGGGATTGCCTCTTGCATCTGAACGTTTTGTGTTGTCAATTGAAATTTAATGCAAATTGTTAAAAAGTTTGTTCTATTCTCTTTACATTACAGGTGTCAAATAACGGATGGGCAGAAGGAGAATGCAAAGGAAAAGCAGGTTGGTTCCCATTTGGATACGTTGAAAGAAGGGAACGTGTCTTAGCAAGCAAAATCGCCGAAGTGTTTTAAGGTGCTTTTATGGTTTTGGCTTCTGAATTGAAATATAAGTTGTACGGTCTTCTTTGTGAGGCATAACACATGCTGTTGAAGGTGGAACATTTTGTCAACACAAATTTAAGGCCATAGGTTCCTCTGTTGTGATATGTTGCAACTTCTTCCAGTGGCCTCAGTTATATGAAATGTCTTTCGTGTATTGCCCCCCTTGTTTTTTTCTTTTCAATTCTGCAACAAAGTGATGTAAGATTTTGACCCAAGTTGTCGATATTATGAATGAATGAGTTAAGAAATGCTTCTTCAAACTTTTGGGTTTGCTTGCATGTTTTTACTTTTGCAAGGTAATAATCGAAGGTCATCTTATGATGAAAAACACATTTCTGGTTCCCTTCACGTCACTGCCTATCAGAACTTGTACTCATCTCTACCTTCGTACAGACACACCACACTCTGACTAGAATGAGGCAAGTAGAGTTTTTTCCAAGCTGTGATTGCAAATTTTGAAGCTGATATAGCATAAAATAGGACTGGAAGTTTTAGCCTGATTTTAGTTCACTCCTATAAACTTAATCACCTTGGTGCACCAGGAAGGGAATGGGAATTGGTGGCTTAGTATTAATATAAAAAAGGTAATTTTTCTCATCATTCAATGATTTCTTTGAGTTCTTTATTATATGATAGTGCATAGAACCCCTCCATCGCAATCATTATTATGAACATTTACTTGCTTTAATTTCCTTTATCCTAATTTAATCCAACATTGCAATTCAAGCTTCTCCTTGCAATCCAAACTTTTAAACATTCAGAAGTGAAGGGATATGGTCAACTTGGCAGGGTAAAGAATTATTCTCAAGTGCACTGACTAGCTACAAGTGCCTTGGGTCAGAAAGAGAATCAAAAACTGCTAAAGCTAGTTAGAAAGCTTGAACTTGGTGAGAAAGAGGGTGATAGCTATTGGCATTTCATTTGTAAATAAAGTTGGTAAATAACATTCCTGGTTAAGTGTGGTAGCAATACATAAGGTATACAAACAATCCAGGAAGGCAAACAGATACAGATAAAGGCATGTCAGCTTTCCATACACAGAAGGAGTCCATGAGCTTAAGCACCCTGCACAAAATTAAAATAAGATTTTGAATACCTTATCCGAAAGAGTTTGATTTTTGTGATTATGAACTTCTGTGCCACTTGTCGATTTGCAGAAAGACACGCGAGGACAGAGATTACAATGAACAGTAGAACAACCTGCATGGAGATAACAAGAGGAATCAAACGATGTTCTTTTGACTTTATGTACCAAAGTGTAGGTAATGTGCATCCAACTACCACGTTTGGACTACCTCATTTATCTTAAACTGATAAGAGGGGATGTGAAAAGATAACTTCACCACAGCTACCATGAGTTTCCTAGTAGTTATTTGCATGTTTTGATACAAAGAAAAGAAGATTATTAATGCCGAATGGATAAGTTGAGGATATTTTTCATCGTGTGAAGCTAAACATGGCAGACAAGAAAACTAACTTCATTATTTCATCAGAAACTTACCGCAACAGGTTTATACGCTGGCTCACTCTGTTAGAGACCTACTGCTCTAACAGTGAACCACTCACACAACCGAGACTTACACTTCAAACAAACACACAAAAACAGCAAAATAATAGAAAGAATTATAGAGTAGATAGGAAGAAACAATGGGAATTGTTATTCCATGACTAGACTTCGAGAGCTAGCAATCTCCACACAATTACCTTTCCAATGAACATAACTGAATGCCCTTCCTTCTCTTCTAACAAACTTATATTCCCTCATTCTAACTAACTCTCACATTCATCTGACTCATCTCTCCCTCTCATTTCCCACTTTACCCTCAAAACTCCACACTGCCGAATTTTCTAGAATTCTTATTCCCAACAATACCCCCCCCAAAAGACCCCACTTTGTCCTCAAGGTGGAAGGAAGTAGGGCGGAGTGACATCTTCTGACACGTATGGTCGAAGACATATTATCTTGTTAACCAGCCCATCCTCTTCCTCTTGTAACTCCGCCGGTTGTTCTTCATCAGCTATGAGTATGTGACATTGCTTCTCCTTGCACACATGTCCTCGTGTGTATTTCGCGTCACATCGGTAGCACAGTCCTTGTTGTTTCTTGCTTTGCAACTCCTCCGCTGTTAGTCGTTTGAAAGGGTAGGAGTGCTCTCTTCGAAATACCCTTCGTCCCTCACTGCCTTGACTAACTCCCCACTTTTTCGGAGATTGGCCTTGTACTGGTAAGTTTCTGGTGTTGGGGCTGACCTCTGGAGTTGGCGCTTTTTCCCCTTCACTTGACTTGCGACTAGGGTTCCAAAGAGTAAAGATAGGGTTGGGGCTGGCTGGAGGAGCTGCCTTCACACCCCAGTTGTTCGAATCTGATACTCCCAAGTCTCCCAACCCATTCGGTGTTCTGAAGGTTCTGGAAGGATGATTAAGCAAGGCCCAATTTTGGCCTTCTGTCATCTGGGTCAGCTCCATCAACTGAACCAATGACTCGGGTTGGACCATCAACACCTTAGCTCGTATATCTTCCTTCAGACCATTTACGTACGCCGTCGTCACCACCTCCACCGATACCTCCTTCAACATCGACGTGACGACTTCGAACCTCTGGTTGTAATCGGCCACCGTTCCCGTCTGCTGGATCTTCAACAACTCCGCTAGTGGATTCCCCACTTTTGTGTCACCAAATCTTCTGACTACCACACTCTTAAACGTCTACCACCTCCTTATCGGCGACCAATTTTGTCTCCACTGATACCAGTTCAGGGCATCTCCTTCCATGCACACCGTAGCTGCCTGTAACCACCGATCAGATGAAACACCATTCATCTCAAAATAACACTCCACTCGAAAGACCCAGCCAAACGGGTCCTCTCCGTAGAACAGAGGAATTTCAAGTTTTTGGTAATTCTTTTCCCCTCGTATCGGTTCCGTTTGAATCGATGTCTCTCTCTCGATTTTTTGTCCCGAAATTTCTTCTACTTCCCCGACAACTTTCTTATTTTTCCCTTTATTTTCTGTCCTTCTTAAAATTTCGTAGATGGCTGCTATGTCTCCTGCCACCTTATCAAACTTCACCTCTACCCCGGCAATATCTTCAACTACCCTCAACATTTCTTTTTCTACATTATCAACTCTAGCCTCCATTCTTGTAAATACCATCCCCTATCTCACTCTTGCTTTGATACCAATTTGTTAGAGACCTACTGCTCTAACAGTGAACCACTCACACAACCGAGACTTACACTTCAAACAAACACACAAAAACAAAGAGAATAATAGAAAGAATTATAGAGTAGATAGAAGCAATGGGAATTGTTATTCCATCTAACGCACTCTATTTCCACAACTGTAACTCACAAACAACAAACACAGATGTATCAAGACACAATGAACCACTCACACAATATTGCATGCTTTTTATTCCCCATGTCGTAATAACTAACTATTCTTTCCTATGACTTACACTTCCCCCATATGACAAAAACAAACACACTGTGAGGATGAGGTCCCACCCTCATCTCCAACACATTGAAGGTTGAACTATCACCCAAGTTGGAAAACAGCGAAACATGAAAGATAGGGTGGATTTTAGACTCGGTGGTAAAGCTAACTCATATGCTAACGCCTCCAGAATAATAGAAAGAATTATAGAGTAGATAGGAAGAAACAATGGGAATTGTTATTCCATGGCTAGACTTGTAAGAGCTAGCAATCTCCACACAATTACCTTTTCCCAATGAACATAAGCGAATGCCCTTCCTTCTCTCTAACAAACTTATATTCCCCATTCTAACTAACTCTCACATTCATCGACCTCGGCATTCCATGGAGTCAACAACTCATCTCGGATGGGCCTTCTCATCATCCACCACCACTAAAATTGTATCATAACCTCCCCACTTTACCCTCAACAAAAGACCCACTTACATTGTTGGCTAAGTCCTAATATAGCTCTTTAGCCAATCGCTTATAGGTTTTCAAAGTACCCCGTGCCCAAATTAGGTGCGACTCATGTGCTTCTGTAAAAGTTGGGGAATATACTTCAAGTTTTACTAAGCACCAACCTCCCATCATACATCAATCTTCCATGTACCAAAGCAAAAGGTAGCTTACTAGAGGCCTCCCGGAGATTTCAGCCTTCAAAGCTTTCACCGATCATCATCCTCACCTCTTGCAAGATTTGGTGATGTCATCCTCGACACTCCCAAGACTTGGCGTCTACAATCTCCCTCTCCTTGACAAAGCATCCGCTACTTTGTTGCTTTTCCGGTTTGTACTCCACCTTGAAGTCGCACTCCCAATAGCTTGGTAACCCACTTTTGTTGATCCACCGCAATCATCCTCTGCTCAAGCAAATATTTGAGGCTTTGTTGGTCCGTTCTAATGATGAATTGCTGCCCAAAAGATAAGGTCGCCACTTCTTCACCGAAGGACTATGGCCATGAGCTCCTCTCATAAACCGATCTCCCACGGGCTCTAGGTGACAACGCTTGACCGAAATAGGCTATCGGCCTCCCATTTTGCATCAAGATCGCCCTAGTCCAACTCCGATGCATCGGTCTCTAGAATGAATGGTTGTTGAAGTTGGGTAATGCCAAAACGGAAGAGTACACATGGCGATCTTCATTTGTTGAAATGCCATCTCGCCTCCTCGTCCATTGGAATCCTTCCTTTTCAAAGAATCGTGTTAACGGGTCGCTATCTTTCCATAATCTTTCACGAACCTTCAGCAGAAAATTGGTCACCCAAATACCCTCTCAATTCCTTAACATTTTGGGCCTAGGCCACTCCATCATAGCTTGAGTTTGCTTGGATCTCGCCGAGACCCCATGCCCGATATCACATGCCCCAAATACTCCAACTCCAACTTGGCAAAGATACATTTCTTGATTAGCATATAGTTTATTTTCCCAATAACTCCAACACTACCTTCAAATGAGTTACATGCTCCTCCATTGTCCTCTTTGTAGACTAGTATGTCATCAAAGAAAACCAAGACAAACTTCCTTAGTACCTTTCCAAGACCCTATTCATCAAGGCTTGGAAAGTAGCAGGGCATTTGTGAGCCCAAAGGCATCACCAAGAACTCATAATGTCCGTGGTGTGTCCTAAAGGCCGTCTTCTCCACATCTTTTGGGTTTACCCGGATTTGATGATACCGGATTTTAAATCCAACCGAAAAACCTTTGACCCATACAATTCGTCCGAAACTCATCAATCATCGGGATGGGAAATTTGTCCAACACCGTAGCTCGATTTAGAGCCCTATAGTCTACACAAAATCTCCATTCTTGTCCTTCTTCCTTACCAACAAAACCGGACTTGAATAAGGGCTAACATCGGGTCAGATGATTCCCACGCCAACATCTCCTCCACTAGTCTTTCTATCTCTGCTTTCGGCATTGTGGTACCTATATGGCTCGACACTTACGGCTTCGCCTCTCCTTAAGTTGATCATATGTTCTATCTCCCTAGGAGGTGGCAACCCCAGCATCTCAAAACATCCTCATACCCCTCAATAGGACTCGCACATCTCCGGTATCCCCTGGACTTCCCAATCTCATTTCGCCCGAATCGACATGTAACATGAACAGCTCATCCCCTCTTCATTTTGCTTCATTAGGGACTTCACTCAATCAACCTCGGTTAAGTGGGGTCCCCTTTCACTTTACCCATTTGTCCTCCTGCCTAAACCTCATAGTTAATTCAGCCCAATTGATCACCACCTCCCCCAAAGATTGCAGCCATTTGACCCCTAGTATCAGATCACACCCGCTAAGGGTCATGGGAAGGTATTCCTCACAGATGTGGTACTGCTGAACTTCTAAAGGAATTCCCCTACAAACCCCTTACTCTTTATAAGGACCCCATTCCCCATAACTACTCCATATCCTTAGTCTCCTCCAATTGAAGCCCAATTGCTCTACTAATTTCAAGGAAATAAAATTATGGAGGCACCGAGTCTACCAAACAAACCACCTCCAAATCCCTCACTCTCCCTTCATCTTCATAGTCTTTGGCATTGTCAAGCCCTTCTTGAACTCACTTTGCCAATTCAGCTTTCCTCCTCCTCACCCTCACTTGTGGTTTCATTCTATTCATCTAATACCATGAGGACTTGCAATGCCTATTTTGCATCTATGCCCTGAGTAAATTTTTCGTCGATTTAAAACATGCCCCCTTTCCTCCTCGTCTCGCCATTCCGAGGAAATGAGCCTCTTGAACCTGCTTCCCAATGTTCTTCCCATCCTTTTCTCCCACTCTTGCCTTCCCTCTCCTTGTATCCTCCTTGTGGCTCTCCCATTCGCCCACATTAATCGGCTCACATCTGTAATTCCTCATCTCCTATTCTTCTCCTCTATCCCAAAGCGGTCTCAATAATCTCGGTCGATTTCAGTTTAAGCGATTCAGTTCATACCGATATGAGGTTGCGACCCTTTAATGAAGGTACACTTCATCACCTCCGTGTTAACTCTCGACAAGATGTCGCTAGAGCCCAAAATCTCTTCCGATAATCCGTAACTGTTCCTCTTGCTCGATAGATAGAAACCGTTGGCGATATCGCCCATGGATCGGGTCGAAATGTCGGAAGATCATACCTTTCAATTCCCTCCAATCCGGAATCACCCTGCGATTTCGATCGTTCGATACTGTGCTAAGGCTTCACCGTCGAAACTCGTGGCGCCAACTCTAGTTTTTCTTCCTCCGATATCTCCTCGCCTAAAAACCGTTCGACCTGTTGACCCATGTGTCCGGGTCGTCGCCGTGAAGGTGGGCAGCTCGATCCTCCGGGGCTTATATCGCGCCTCGGTCAGGAGGTCGGAGTTCGTCATTGTGTCTCCTCCGCCATTGCGTTCATCCGGCTCTGTCCGTCCCCTCTCTTGTACCACCTCCTCTCTTCGGCCGGCTCTAGCTTCTCCGGCGCCACTCTTCCTTTTCTCTGCTTCTCCCTCATACCGATCGGCCTTGGGTATCGTCCCTTTCCAGCTCATTTCCAATCCCTAAACGCTCCCCATCGCTTTTGTTTAGTTGTCGAGTTGTGGGTCGTGGGCGCCCACAGGTTTCCGGTATCCACCGACCCGCCCAGCTTGCCCTCTTCGTGACCCAACTCCCTTTAGTATAAACATCCTCCTTGCATTCCTCCATTCGACCTCTCCTCGCACATCACCGAGCGACTCACCTTCAACCATTTTATTTGGGTTAGGTTGCGTTGGATCAGGCTTCGTTGAAGGTGAGTGATGGCTTGCATTAGCTGATCAAATCTCCTGCTAATCTCTTCTTTTAAGTCCCCTTAACCCTTCGAGTTGTTGGTTGACCTCCACCTCAACGCTTCACGCTCCACCCGCATCCCTACTTTGATCTCTTCCATTTCCTTTTCCAAGACGTCCAACCTCGTATCCTGTTTCTTTCTTTGCCATACCGAGGATCGTGTGCTTTGATACCAAATGGTAGAACCTGTAATATTGCATGCCCTCTCCCTTCCTTTTCGTTTTTATTAGTAATAACTTCTTATCCCCCATATGACCACTTCTACGACACACTCCTAACTAGGTAAGATTTCCTGATAGAACAAAGAAAAGTAATATGTCGGATTAAAAAAATAAAAAAGAAGTACATCAACCCCTATGAAGGTAGCTTGATAAATAAAAAAAGAAACAAGAGAAAACGATTGACAGACCTTTTGCTTAGATATCCAGATTCCCTCCAAGTTCTTTGTATTGCCTCCAGCCTATTCAATGTTTTTGATGCATTGGGATCATTTTTGTCAACCTGTGGAAGCAAATGGTAAATTTTCCATAAACAAACTCAAGTTAAAAATAATACCAAGATGGATTTGGTGTAAGCAAATGCTTGCTAGCACCCAAAAAGAAGGTTTGCTTGCATGTGTTAATGAGAATTGAGCATCCCCATGGAGAATACAGGGAGTGCTACAGACAAAAAGGAAAAAGAAACAGCAGATATAGAAGGGAGACATTGTTCATATATGGACTAGTTTCATAATTTGAAATGCCACAAAGATCATTGCCCTCCATTAAACCATCCATTTCCTCCAAGTAACTTGCTGAGTGTCTTTATGTATACTAAAGTATAAGCATATCATACCTTGGACTGCAGCGTGCAAGAGAAGTCAAAGAAAGCACCATAGACATCAGACATTGTTCTTGTTCTATCAATCACTTTAGCAGCAAGTCCTGTAGACCAGTTAAGAGAATAACAAAACATTAACATTTCAATCCCTATACATATATGTCGATAGTTCTTCCAAGGAAAGTGAGGGGTACATGGTATAGAGATAACAAGACCATGAGGCCATCTCATACACAGTGATTCACCCAATTCAGCACAAATTAAAAATGATTCCAAGAAAAGTAAAATATGATTTGTGTCTTGTAATGATCCAACATATCTCTACCCAAATTGTAAACTGTAGTTATTTATTATTAACTGTAGTTAGCTTTTTTGTAACTATAGTTAGCTTCATACTTAACCTTTTTAGTTAGTTTTCGTTCTCTGTGTAAATAGATCTAACCTAGCTCATTAGCCTTTTTTTAATGAGATTGAGTCTTCAACCTCAACTTCTCTCTTTGTTCATGGTATCAGAGCCATACGGGGTTCTGGTTTTCTGTTCTTCTTATCTTGCCAATCAGGGTTCTGGTTTTCTCTGGTTCTAATTTTCTCTTCCTCTTATCTTGATAATCGGGGTTCTGATTTTCTCTTCTTCTCATCTTGCTACTTGACGACTTCTTGTGAGTCTCCGATCTATAATGTCGAATAAAGATTCTTATGGTACTGGTGAACATTCTAATGCTTCCGCTACTGCTTTTGAAGAGAATCAGTCAGGATTTTCTTTGGTTACTGCTCCTTTGAGCAATAATAACTATCTTACCTGGAGTACTGCCATCCAGATCTCGCTTGGTGCAAGGGATAAATTAGGTTACATTGATGGTTCCATCAAGAAACCTAAAGAAGATTCTGCTGAGTACTTGAAATGGAGGAAGAATGATTATATGGTGCGATCTTGGATTCTTGGATCTTTATCTAAGGATCTAGCAGAAACTTTCTTATATTGTCAAGATGCCAAAGTGTTGTGGGATATTCTTGCTGAACGATTTGGGATGAGTAATGGTCCTAAGGTATATCAAATGCAGAGGCAAATCAATTCTATTGATCAAGGAAACACTGATTTGGCTGCATTTTATAACAAGATCTCGAAGTTATGGGATAATCTGAGTCGACTTCGACCTTTGCCTTACTGTGATTGCGGAAAATGCACATGCAATGTGAATAAAAGACTGACAGAGATGGACGATTCCAATAGACTCATACAGTTTTTAATGGGCTTAAATGAGACTTATGAAGCAGTCAAGAATCAGATCTTAATGCTTGATCCTGTTCCTACAGTAAATAAAGCGTATTCTATGATTCAGACTATTGAAGCTCAAAGGGATGTTCACAGGAACTTTGGAGACGTCATTGATCACAATGCCCTGTTCATTGGAAATGTTGATAAATCCAAGGGACATTCTAAAAAGAAGGATAAAAAGGATGACAGAGTTTGTGATTTTTGCAAGAATACTGGTCATCTAAAGGATACATGCTTCAAATTGCATGGTTATCCGGACTGGTGGAAAGATTTTAAAAACAAGAAGGGCAAGAACAGTGGTGGGAGAACTTATGCTAATCTCGCTGAAACTCCACTCGAAGAACAAAATGTTGATGATAAGCAATGGGTTACTGATCTGATACGGCAGGAAATGGCCAAACTGATGAGAGGCAAACAGATTGATGATTGTCATGTGAATTTTGCTCATATTGATAACTTTGCGGTATGGCAAGTAACTTGCCTCTATATTCGCCACTTATGATTCTTTGGATTGTGGATACGGAGCATCAAGTCATATTTGTGCTAACTCAACGCTCTTTGATAACTTGCAAAACTTGAATGTGGCCACTGCTCATTTGCCGATGGAAGAGTTACAAAAGTTACTGAGATTGGCCAAGTTATCTTACATAAAAACCTTATCCTTACCGAAACCTTACATCTACCTTCATTTCGTCATAACTTATTTTCGATAAACAAGTTAGTTAAAACAAATCTTGTTTCCTTCACCTTTATGTCGACTTTTGTGTTTTGCGGGACTGAAGAGTAAGAAGGTCCTTCTTTGTTAATAAAGTTCTTTGGAAGTCTCTACATTCTTGATAAACAATCTTTTCTCGACCTTTTATCAATAACCATCCTATAGATCCTTCATTAGCCTTGTTTTCCTATTACCCTTGTTATTCCACCATGTTACAAAATTCTCACTTGAATGATTCAGTTTGTACTGTTGAGAATAACTCAATTTCTTGTATAGATACAAATATGAATAAAATTGTGGCTTCTATTCCAAATTGGCATTTCAGACTTGGTCATCCAAGTGATGTGGTGTTGAATCATTTACCATTTTCTGTCAATAAAGGTTTTGTTAGTGAGCATTGTGCTGTGTGTCCTTTGGCAAAACAAACAAGAGCACCATTTCCTGTTAGCACTATACGTACTCAAACCATTTTTGAGTTGCTTCATCTAGATATATGGGGTCCTTATAAGCAGAAATCTATTACTGGTGCATATTATTTCCTCACGGTTGTAGATGATTTTAGTCGGTGTGTGTGGACATTTCTCATGCAACATAAAAGTCAAGTTTTCCAGCACCTGAAGAAGTTTTTTCACATGGTCACTAATCAGTTCAATGTGACAGTTAAATCTATTAGAACAGATAATGGCTCAGAATTTCTCAGTAATCAAGTTCAAGAACTTCTTACTTCTCTTGGCATACATCATCAACGAAGTTGTATTTACACACCTCAACAGAATGGCGTCGTTGAAAGAAAGCATCGGCATCTCCTTCAAGTTGCTAGATCGTTGTTGTTTCAGTCTTCTATGCCAACTCGATTTTGGGGAGAAGCTTTATTACATGCTACTTTTATCATTAACAGACTCCCTACAAAAATTCTAGCTTGAAAATCACCTTTTGAGGTACTGTTTCGTAAACCACCTGATTATAATTTACTGAAGGTGTTTGGTTGTTTGGTTTATGCTACAGATTTTCATCCTAATAAGGATAAATTTGGCCCAAGATCTGTTCCTTGTATTTTTCTTGGTCACTATCCAGGAATGAAAGCATACAAGTTATACAATACTGCTTCTAAACAGATTATAATCAACAGAGATGTAGTTTTTCATGAAGGGGTTTTTCCGTATAGCAAGTTTTTGATTTCTCAAAAGGATCATGATGCTTCCTCTTGTTCCCTGCCAAAGCCTGTTAGTTTAGCTGAAGAATCAATTACTAATTCTTCTTCTCCAGTTACTTCAGTTTCAGATGTTGCTTCCCCTACTGAATCTATTACAGAGGAATTTTCTGAAGATGTTCCAGCACCAGACATTCCTATTTCTACTGAAGTCGAGTATAGAAGAAGCACACGACCTAGGAATAAAACTGTTTGGCTATCTGATTTTGTTTCTAATGTTCTTATGGCTGCTCCTGTCTATCATACAGTTTCTTCTTCTTTGCATACAATTCCAGCTTATCCCTTTGTCACCCACTCTTGTTTTAGTGATACTCATGTGGCGTTTCTGGCCAATCTTCAGCATGTTGTAGAACCAAAATTTTATCATGACGCCAAGCATGATTCTAATTGGGTGACAGCTATGAAGACAGAACTTGATGCTTTGGAAAACAATCATACGTGGGAGTTGACTAACCTTCCTCCGGGAAAGAAGTCTATTGGTTCTAAATGGGTTTATAAACTGAAGTTGAAGCCTGATGGTAGTATCGACAGATACAAGGAAAGATTAGTGGCAAAGGGGTTTTAATCAAGTGGAGGGTGAAGATTATATTGAGAGTTTCTCTCTTGTGGCTAAAACAGTAACAGTTAGATTACTTCTTGCTCTTGCTGCAGTTTTTTGTTGGCCGTTATGTCAATTGGACATCAATAATGCATTCTTGCATGGTTACATTGATGAAGAGCTTTATATGACTCCTCCGGATGGATATGACAAGGCTAAAAGAAGACAAGTCTGCAAATTGACTAGGTCTCTCTATGGATTGAAGCAAGCTTCAAGGCAGTGGAATGTTGAATTTACTAGTCACCTAAACAAACTAGGCTTTCATCAGTCAAAGGCTGATAGTTGTTTGTTTATATATAACTCTCAAGGTCTTTTCTTGGCTCTCATTGTGTATGTGGATGATGTTCTTATCACTGGTAATCCGAAGAATTTATTACAAAGGTGAAATCTTCATTAGATTCTGCCTTCACGATTAAAGACCTTGGGTCTGCTAAGTATTTTCTTGGGTTAGAAATTGCGAGATCCACTGATGGTATTTACATCAGCCAACGAAAGTATATTTTGGATTTGATTTCTTCAGTTGGTTTAACGGGATGTAAGGCTACTGCTACTCCTATGCAGAAAGGCTTGATTTTAACATCAAATTCTGGTGAGTTGCTAGTTGATCCTTCTCCTTATAGACAACTGGTGGGCAGATTATTGTACTTAAACTTCACACGACCAGATATTACTCACTCTGTTCATCAACTTAGTCAGTTTGTTCAAAATCCGCGGGATACTCATTGGCAAGCTGTTTTACATTTATTGCGCTATTTGAAAGGTTGCCCTGCTACAGGTTTGTTTTACTCAGCTCATAATAATTTGAAACTTGAAGCATACAGTGATGCGGATTGGGCTGGGTGTAAAGATACCGAAGGTGCATTTACGGTTATTGTGTTTTCTTAGGTTACCTTTGATTTCTTGGAGATCCAAGAAACAAAATCTCGTCTCTCGCTCATCTGCGAAGCGAGAATATCGTGCTCTTGGTTCTACGGTTTGTGAAGTCTGATGGATCACTTATTTACTTCATGATCTGAAAGTTTCTTTTTCTCTCTGTTACTCTCAAAAGTGCGACAACCAAGTCGCTATCCAAATCACACAAAATCCAGTCTTCCATGAGCGTACGAAGCATTTAGAAATTGATTGTCATTTAGTGAGGGACAAGTACAAAGAGGGTTGATTACGCCATTGCATGTTCCTTCCAATCTTCAAGTGGTGATCTTCTCACAAAGTCCTCTCGCTCCTCGGCCATTAACTTAGTTTCCAAGTTGAATCTGTTTCAACTTCCACCAGCTTCAACTTGAGGGGAGGATGTAAACTGTAGTTATTTATTATTAACTGTAGTTAGCTTTTTTGTAACTATAGTTAGCTTCATACTTAACCTTTTTAGTTAGTTTTCGTTCTCTGTGTAAATAGATCTAACCTAGCTCATTAGCCTTTTTTTAATGAGATTGAGTCTTCAACCTCAACTTCTCTCTTTGTTCACAAATCAATACCATGGACTTGTGTAAAGGAACTTAAAAACAACCTCCAAGCTCTTGATGTTGCTTATAGATCTAATTTTTCTCATGAAGAACAGTAGTCTCCGTACAAATCTTACCTTTACTCATCTTCACTACGCCTCTGAAAACTTCGATATTGTTATAGCACATTGCTAGGGTTCCAATTGCCATGATCTAGCAAAAGAGAGGAAAAAAATTGAGATGCAAGTTTCGACTGGTACATATACAGGATCATTTGCACCAAAATTCATGCAATCTAACATACTACACCAAACCGAAGCACCATGGATTTTCAACTAAAGGCATATGAGAAATTCAGAACACCTATAGATCACATGAAAAACAATATCAAATCAGGAATCAGAAGAGAAACATGCAACTTAAGCCTTTTCCGAATGAATGGCAGAATGGAAGATGGAAAGGCCAGATTCAGATGTGAAATAACAACGTAAACTCAAACAACCATGGTGTGAGATTTGAGCACAGATAGAAAGGCAACATTTTAAATCTTGAATAATTTCTGTATTACGTACATAAAAGAACTAACGTAACAAAGAAAGAGATGCAAAAACCGTTGAACAATCAAATGGAAAATCTTCCTACCTGAGGGATAGCACAAAATCGAAAAATAGCAGGATTCTGCAATGCAGACATGTATTTTAAGCAGTCTTCTACATGAATCAGAGAATTAGTAACCATATCATTCAAGCATTGCACTGCCTTGACTGAGTTCTCTTCATATTTTAAGTCCTGCAGAGCACAACATGAAAGGGAAAAAAAGGCTTGTCATATAATGTGTAGTCAAACATGAGACACTTGATTACAAAGATAAAAATAAAGCCAAGGATGCTATCATACTAGAAAAAAAGAAGAAATAGAGGATAAACAGACCTCAAGTTTCATAACGTATTTACCCCAAATTTCACGTGGCCAGAACAGACGACACTTAGGTATTTCATTTATATCCTCCAGATAATCACAAATAATGTTCACTTTCTGTTCATTTATCCATGATATATGGAGTTAGAACATGTTCAATGAGAAAACAAAATCACAGGTACTCCAAGGATCACAGCAATACCTGAAGAAACAAGCCCATAGAATTGGAAAGATAATCTGGTGCCAAATCTTCCAACTGGGAGGCATGGAAAAGCTTGGATAGGCCAAGTCCAACAACTCCTGCCACTATGTGGCAATATTCATCATAGCCATCAATTGTTTCAACCTGCATGATGAGTTTCACTGGCATTCTAAAAGAACAAGATATTTGATCTACAAAATACAAAAGTCTGAGATAACTAGAGATCAGCAGTGTTTAGTTTGGAAGGGGTCTCAACTAGCCTTAGGCCCTTACCTCCTAATCCTCATAAAGAAAACATTACAAGCTCAATCAATGCACTTTAGGTATGGGTACTTGAGTTGATCCACATGAACACAAGAATATTTTTACTCCAAATTTTTTTCACTCGTTTAATTTCCTTCTAAGCTACATCTCAGATAACAATGTTATTACCAACCTCCTTGCATATAAATTTTGCGATTCCAACACCTGTTCTCCTGGTAATTTCCTCAATTGCTTCCTGAAAACTGCAAAGTAAAATAATTTCTTTAAGTGAACTAAAGAACAGTAAAGTGACTATTCACAAGATTTTTTCAAGCATTCGTAAAGTGATCAGCTGCAGCACTTTTAACTCTAAGCACATGATATAGAATCCATATGAACCTCAAAAAGCCAGAGTCATCCAAAAATATCAATGTAATTTGGTGATAAAACATATTTGGTAATATTTTGCAAAAACCTATGCATCAACAACTTGCTCACTAATGAAACATATGAATGTACAGACTACAAATTTTCCTCCTTTTGTACCTTTAAGCAATGTCATACTTCAACCCAAAAACAGACTCATCCAAAGTTTAAGAGACTCCGGAAAAAGATATATTCTTAAAAGGATGCTGTAAGTAACATCCCATATGAACAGACCCTTGTAGGGGAGACTGAGGTATGATACAAGTCAGCAATAGCCTTTAGTCTATGATTGAGATGCAAGTCTACTGGGAAAAATTACTAGCAGTTTATGCCTCAACAACTGCTCACACTTAGTGAATGGACAGGACAAAAAGACCGTCCATGTTGCTAGGCTTTATCCTTCTAAATTTATCAAGTGAGCAACTGCTAAAAGTACCTTCAGAAAGTATTCTATATAATAAATCCGTTAACCAGGCTGCATCTTTAAAAAACAAAATAACCAATAGCGATGTGTATAGAACTATAAGTCTACAAGATTTCAGTTATTTTAGTCACTGTGAATAAATTGAAAAGAGAAAAGGCCATCAAATTTGAGAAAAACTAGACAGTAAATCAATGATACCCTTTGTCAAGCTCTGCAAAAGCAGTTTGAACATGATGAAACTGGTCCATGAGAACTTTGTAATCCTTAGTACCACCTTACGCAGAGAAAAGAATCAAGGCAGAGTGAGTGATGATCGTACTGAGTTCCTTTGTCTTTCACATGAAACTTCTCTGTTCTTATTACCGATAAAAGAAAAGAAAAGAAGGAAGGCTAAGCAATTCTGCATAGTCGACTTATTTTTAAGAGACAAGAGTAAAAAGATATTTCCCAATTTTTTAAAAGGATGCCCAAGCATTCAAGCAAAAGCCACAAAACATCCTTCAAGCTGTGATTTTAACAGAGTTGATAACTTCAAAAAGGAAAGGATAGAAATTTCTCAGACAGTCCAAAACATAAAATCCAGGAATGATAAATAAGCGAATGCTATGAGGAGCATAAGATGACCAGAGCTTGGGATTGATCATGAGTTCTGTATAAATTGAGGAAAGAAGTCAGTTAATCACTAGAGAGATGCATAAAGATGTGGTCAAGCAGCATCATTGTGTTAAAACTGCATAAGATCAAAACTCACATGAAAAGTGCCATTCACGATCATATAAGTGACGATGAAAAGCTATCAAAGTAGGGACTTTGATATCTGTCGGAATGCTTGTGTCATCCTCTGCATATAACCATTAGAATTTATCAAACAGAACACTTAATGTGTTGGAGGCCATGGGTCATCTCATCCGAGATATGCTCAAAAAATCCTAATACTCAACATATTCATAAGTGTAGCTTAACGTTGGAGAATTAGAGAAAAGGAAAGCCAACCCACAAGTTCAGTTTTAGACCGCAGAATCAACTGTGTACTTAAAACCAACTAATAATTTCATCAACAGTTCACATGAGCAATCTGCCCCATCTCAGAAATGGTACATGAACTCCTTTATAATCGAGAAAACAAGGTCAATAATCTTTCTTTCAAAAGAGAAAAAAGAAAGGACACCGAAACTTAGGGAACTCAAAATAATCAAAGTCACAAGGAATAAAGTAAAGAGAAATGCAAAGTGACAATTATAAGCACGGACCAATAGTGTCGAGGGCTCGAAGCACCAAGTAGAATATGCATACCTGCAAAAACAAAAAGGAGTATGTTTCACTAGACATTGAGCAAATTTGTGATGCCCAGTTAATATTCCCCATAGAAAACCAGCACATTTGATTAGAACTTCTCTATCACATCATCACATGTCTCCATCTCTGTCCTAAGCAACAAGGAGATGAAAAATGGCAAAACAACAAGGAATTGATATATCTTTGAAATACTACTATTCAAACACACCATGGCACCACAAACCACCAATCACCAATTTCGAGAAAAATCATCAGAGACTTGACATTCATCATCATCATCATTATCACCCAAATCGAAATCCCATGATGAAGCAAGATCCGGAGAGGCAGATAAGTCTGTGACTTTATCCTACATAGTAGAAAGGTCATTTCGATGGACTCGCATACAAATGAGACAATATAAGAATGATGCGGTATACAGAAACAATAAAAAGAAAAAGATGGGGAGTACCTGAAGGAGGATAGATCTGCGAGAACCTAGTATTATATAAAGTTCATCCCTCTTTGTCACTCACCAAATAAGGGAATTGGGTAACTGGAACAATTAATCCTTTACCCATATCCGATCACGCCAAACTTTTCTATTCTGAACAACTACCTCATTAAGGGCTAACTCTGACATATCCGCCTTGATCACTTCCCGCCAATTCTTGTACGACCTACCTTTCCTCCTCTTATAATCACTAAGAGTTATGCCCTCAAAGCTCCGTACCGGAGCATCAGAGGACCTCCTCCGCACATGTTCATACCACCGAAGCCTAGTCTCTCTCAACTTGTCTGCAAAGTTGGTTACCCGTAGTCTTTCTCTCACCACCCAGTTCCTAACTTTATCTCTCCTAGAAAAACTACACATCCACCTAAACATACGCACTTCTGCTATCAACAACTGTCTTATATGTTTATATTTAGTAAGCTAACACTCCGCCTCATATAACATGGTCGGACGAATTACCGTTTTATAAAACTTCCCTTTAAGTTTTAAAGGAATCTTCTTGTCACATAAAACCTTTGATGCACTTCGCCATTTGGCCCAGCCTAATCTTATACGATGTACAATATAAGATTATCCTAAAGTAAAGAAATAAAGAAATAAATAAAAAAATAAAAAAGGATTAAAATAAGAGCACCAGAACTAAATCCGTGTTAGAGGCTATGGGCGGTTGGCAAAACCTAGAAAAACAGGAGAGAAGCTTAAAGCCTACTATCAAGTATAGTACAGCAGAGGTAAACCTACAAGTGCAGAACAACATAATAGACAAGACAGAATAGGAAGATGCGAAGATTTGGGTAATCAAAGAGAGAGAAAGAGAGGGCACAAAAGAGAGTGGGAAAGGATCTGCACGAGTTGTTGGGTTGCTGCTGTTTCTTGTGGGCAACTGCTGAGGAGGCTCGAGAAGGCTCTAGAAAATCTACAACAAGAAAGACAGTCTTCGTTGGTCGTGCAAACAGCCTCGCGTCCCCATCCCTCCCCTGAGCTGCAGGCAGTGTGGCCAAGCAAAACCCAGAAACAAAAACAGAGTGACCGTGCGAAATTTAAAACACCAGGGAAAGAACGCAAGACAGGTGGTGGCAAGGACTGGTAAACTCTCCCAAGCAGGCGGCTAATAAAACTAAACGATTCAAGGACACACCATAGTGACCAGAACAAGCACAAAAGAAGCAACTAGATAGAAGTCTCGTACTAAAATACGAAACCAAAACTGTTGACATTCATGTTAGAAAATAAAGAAATAAGCTCACTGTACACAACTGAAACCATTTGTCATATAATCCACAAAGGTCACCCTCTCAATACCAAGAATCTGTTGTGCGGAAACGTTAATAAATTTGGAGTAAAAATAAACAGCAACACAAGAACACCAAGTTTTTATACTGGTTCAACAATGCTTACGTCCAGTTTGGAGACGACTGAGTATTTCACTATAACAATGAGAGCATACAATAGTGTTTATCACTCAATTTCCCAAAAGACCCAAATTAACCCAATCCTATTAGAAAAGAGAAAACAAAAAAATGTATAATATATAATTTTTTCTTTCTCTCCCTCTCACTATTCTTCTCTCTCCTTTCTCTCGGAAATTCTCCTCTCTTACTAAACAACTCTTTCTCTTCTCACACCAACAACTTCTGCTCACTTTGTGCTCTCTTCCCGACTCTCCTCTCTCGTTGTTCTTCCTCCCTTTTATAGAGATCTTCATGGGTGTGAAAGCCTCCATTGGGTATGAAAGCCTCCAAACCTCCATTGTTGAGCCACCATTTTTGATCACCGAAAGTAGTTGAGATTTCTGACATTTGAGAAGGTAAGCAAGCTTCCATTTTTGACTTGAATTTGAGACAATATTCAACAATCTCCACCTTGGCTCAAATCCTCGAAGTGGAATTTCCAATAGTCGTCTCCCAATCCCCCACGAGGCAATCAACAAATTTTACAAATGCTAATCAAGTCTAAACAATGCTTAAACTTGAGTAACGAAACTGGTTTTGTCAATATATCAGCAGGATTGTCAGCGGTCCCAATCTTCTGAAGAAGAATATCTCCCTCATCAATAATTTCACGAACAAAATGAAACCTCACATCAATGTGTTTTGTACGTGCGTGATGAACTTGATTCTTTGCTAAATAAATAGTGCTCTGACTGTCGCAATGAACATCCACATGGTCTTGATGGACCCCTAAGTCATCAAGCAACCCTTGAAGCCAAATGACTTCTTTAATAGCTTCTGTTACTACCATTTATTCTGTCTTAGTAGTTGATAAAGCAACTGTAGATTGAAAAGTTGATCTCCAACTCACTGGACCTCCAGTAAGAGTGAATACAAGACCTGTAGTGGACCTACGCTTGTCCAAATCACCTGCGTAATCAGAATCTACATATCCAACAACACATTTACCATTAACTTCATCTTGCTGAAAAGATAAACTAACATCCACAGTACCCAGAATATACCGTAGAATCCATTTCACAGCTTGTCAATGCCCTTTTTCTGGATTATGCATATATCTACTGACAATACTAACAGCTTGTGAAATATCAGACCTACTACACACCATAGCATACATCAAACTACCAACAACACTTGCATATAGAATTTTAGCCATGTAATGACTCTCCTCATCTATTTTAGGAGACATAGAAGCACTAAGTTTGAAATGAGGAGCAAGAGGTGTACTAACCAGTTTTGAATTTTCATTCATTTCAAAACGTTGTAGTACCTTCTTTATATACTGCTTTTGACACAGACCAATCTTGCATTTTGCTCTATCTCTTTCAATTTCCATACCTAGTATCTTCTGAGCTTCTCCCAAGTCCTTCATCTCAAATTCATTACTCAGTTGAGTCTTCAATTTTTCAATTTCTACTGTGCTTTTACATGCTATAAGCATATCATCAACATATAAAAGCAAATAAATAAAGGTTCCATCTTGTAGCTTGCGAAAGTATACACAATGATCATAATGACTTCTTGTGTACTCCTGCTCAATCATAAATCTGTCAAATCGCTTGTACCATTGTCTTGGAGACTGCTTTAAACCATACAATGATTTTTGCAATTTACAAACCCAATTTTTCTTACCAACAATCGTAAACCCTTCTGGCTGAGACATAAAAATATTTTCCTCCAAATTACCATGTAAGAACGCCGTCTTGACATTAAGTTGAGCCAACTCAAGGTCAAACTGTACAACCAAAGCCAACAAAATACGAATAAAAGAATGTTTTACTATAGGAGAGAATACCTCATTGTAGTCAATGCCTTCCTTCTGAGCATAGCCTTTAGCTACCAATCTGGCTTTGAATCTTACATTGTCTTTTCCCAAAGATTCCATCTTCTTAGCATATACCCATTTACAACCAATTTATTTCTTTCCTTTTGGTAACTGAACCAGCTTTCAAGTCTTATTTTTCTGAAGAGATTTCATCTCCTCATCCATAGATTTCTTCCACTCCACGCTTTCTGAACTCCTGATAGCTTCTTTGTAGGTGGATGGAATATCATCTTCAATAACTGGAAGTGCATATGCCACAATATTCGTAAACCGAGCAGGCTTTCGAATTTCCCTTTTTGATCTTCTGGTTGCAATAGAATCTTGTTGTTGTGGTGGTTCTTGGGTAGGTATTTCCTCTTCATTAACCTCGTCCTCATCATCAAAATCAACTGTAGGACTAGTGTTTGTAACATCAGACCTTACTGGATCAACTGTGCTCTTCAGTAACTCCACCTGCTTGGAACTACTCATGGTCTTGGTCACCTCAATTTCCCCTTCATGCTTGTTCTGATTAACCATAGCAGTCTCATCAAAAATCACATCTCTGCTTACAACAAATTTCTTCTCCTCTGGACACCAAAGTCGGTATCCCTTCACGTCAATACTAAAGCCCATAAATAGAGCTCTCTTTGCTCTTGGATCCAACTTGCTTTCCCTGACATGATAGTAAGCAGGACAACCAAATATGTGTAAATACTTGTAATTAGTACAAGGTTTACCAGACCATACCTCCATAGGTGTTTTACCATTGTTTGCAGTAGTAGGCAACCGATTAATAATATGGCTTGCATAAGTAATTGCCTCAGTCTAAAACACCTTGTCTAATCCAGCATTAGACAACATACATCGAATTTTCTCAAGTAAAGTACGGTTCATGCGCTTTATCACTCCATTCTGTTGTGGTGTCTCCCTAACCGTGAAATGCCTCACAATACCCTCATCTTGACAGACTTCCAAAAAAGGATCTGACTTATATTCACCACCATTATCTGATCTGAGAGTCTTGATCTTTCGACCGATTTGCATTTCAATCATCTTTTTCCACTTCAGGAATATCTTTAAGACTTCATCTTTATGCTTCATGGTATACACACATACTCTCCTAGAGAAGTCATCAATAAAGGAGACAAAATAATGGCTACCTCCCCAAGATGCATTCTTGGAAGGTCCCCAAACATCAGTATAAACATAATCTAGAATGCCTTTAGTATGGTGAATAGCAGTACCAAATTTCACTCTAGTTTGCTTACCTAGTACACAATGTTCACAAAATTTCAACTTACATGTCTTTGCGCCTTTCAATAAGCCTTGCTTCACCAATCCTTGCAATGCTTTTTCACCAGCATGCCCAAGACACATATGCCATAACCTTGTAGTGTCTGAGCTATCTCCATCGCCAGACTTCGATGATATTTGCTCCACCAAGAATCGTATTCCCGCAAAAATACAAGTTATTTCGTCTTGTACCTTTCATCACCACAAGTGCCCCGCACACAGCTTTGAGAACTCCACCCTCTATGGTAATCTTGATACCCTTGGATTCCAATGCTCCTATTGAGATAAGATTTTTCTTCATATCCGGTACATACCGAACATCACTCAATTCTCTGACTGTACCATCGTGCATCTTCAAACAGACTTTACCTATCCCTTGTGTTTTGCAGGCATTATTATTTTCCATCAAAACAACTCCACCATCTAGCTCCTGGAAGCTAGAGAACCATTCCCGAATGGGACACATATAATAAGTGCAACCTGAATCCAAAATCCACTCCTTGGAGTGACCATCAGCAGATGAACTAGTCAAAGTAAAATCGAAATTATTATCTTCAGATTTTGCAACGTTTGCTACAGAACTCACTTTCTCTTTCTCTTTGTTCTTTAATTTGAGACAGTCTTTCTTCCAATGACCTTTTTGACGACAAAAAGCACATTAATCTTTAACAGGAAACTTACCTCATGACTTTGAACGAGATTTTCCCCGCTTTCCATGTTTTCTTTCCTCTGTTCGTCTCCTTGCAGTGAGTGCCTCAGTTTGTGAATTGTGAGTCTTCAGCTCCTTCTTACGACACTCATGATTTACCAATGCCGCAGAAACCTCATCAAGTTTCACCTCAGATTTTCCATACAACAAAGTAGTTGTCAAATGATTATAATCACCAGGCAATGAATTTAACAAACATAGTGCCTTATCCTCGTCAGGAATTTTCACATCAAGATTTGCTAAATCAGCAAGTATTTTATTATAATCATTTAGGTGCTCATGCATAGAAATACCTGGACAATACTGAAATCGGAAAAGTCGCTTCTTCAAGAAGAGCCGATTTTCTGCGCTCTTGGTCATATACTTTTCCTCCAATTTCGTCCATAACTCCTTAGTAGAAGTTTCCTTCATATAAGGATATTTCAGCTCCTTATCAAGGAATGATCGAATAGAGGCACACGCATGGAGATTAATTCGCGTCCACTGCTTCTCATCCATCTCTTCGGGTTTATCGTCCAGAACCATATCCAACTCTTGTTGATACGGTACATCCATAACTTCACACTGCCACATATCAAAATTATTAGAGCCATTAAATTTATCAACCTCTAACCTTGTAGTAGCAATTGGATGTCTACTGGATGTAGGTGTTGATGATGACGATACCGACTCCCTCTTAACAAACTCGTCTTTATCTCCAGCCATCTACTCATCCATCGTTCACAATACGCATCGACATCGCTTCACGATGATCGTAGATTTGGCCTTTATTCACGAGATCAGAAGTACGACATCGTTTCACCGTATTGTTCAAAGAAGACTATTCACCGTATTTGTTTACCGCATCGTTCACCGACATCTTGTGGTGACACTATTCACCGACATCGTTTCATCAGAAGCGCGACATCATTCACCGGTATTGTTCACCGACACTATTGGTCCAATATATTTTCACTCCGACAATATCCCAGTCAAAAAAACTGGTGCTCTGATACCACTTGTTGTGCGAAAACGTTAATAAATTCGGAGTAAAAATAAACAGTAACACAAGAACACCAAGATTTTTATACTAGTTCGGCAATGCCTACGTCCAGTTTGGAGACGACTGAGTATTTCACTATAACAATGAGAGCATACAATAGTGTTTATCACTCAATTTCTCAAGAGACCCAAATTAACCCAATCCTATTAGAAAAGAGAAAACAAAAAAATGTATAATATATAATTTTTTCTTTCTCTCCCTCTCACTATTCTTCTCTCTCCTTTCTCTCAAAAATTCTCCTCTCTCACTAAACAACTCTTTCTCTTCTCACACCAACAACTTCTGCTCACTTTGTGCTCTCTTCCCGACTCTCCTCTCTCGTTGTTCTTCCTCCCTTTTATAGAGATCTTCATGGGTGTGAAAGTCTCCATTGGGTGTGAAAGCCTCCAAGCCTCCATTGTTGAGCCACCATTTTTGATCACCGAAAGTAACTGAGATTTCTGACATTTGAGAAGGTAAGCAAGCTTCCATTTTTGACTTGAATTTGAGACAATATTCAACAGAATCGACAGGCATGCTTTGCCAGAAGACTACCATAATTTTGTAGCCAGAAACTATTCCTCCAGACTGTTGATATTATTTTAATATCTATGTTCTGGAAGATTTTGTTTGACTTGGTCTTAAGAGTAGTGGATCATGTTTCAAGTTAGTGGAAGTAGGGTTTAGGAGTAGTGGACCATGTTTCAAGTTAGTGGAAGTAGTTTATTTTTTTTATTAGCTAATTTGGGTTCATGTAATGCCTATATTAAGGCTATTCCATATTTGAATTTTAAGTGCTGGAAAAGTTTCGACGATTTCCTCTTGTCAATTTCCCTTTCTTCTTTCTATCAGTGGTATCAGAGCCAGGTTAGAATCAAAGCAGTAACTTTTTCGTTACGTCGAAAAGTGTAAATGGCCTCAGATAATTTTGTTCAACCAGCGATTCCTCGCTTCGATGGTCACTATGATCATTGGAGCATGTTGATGGAAAATTTCTTGAGATCGAAAGAATATTGGCAGGTTGTTTCAGATGGAATACTAGAACCGTCAAAAAGCGCAGCAGCATCAGATCAACACATAGCTGAGATTGAAGCGATGAAGTTGAAGGATTTCAAAGCAAAGAATTACTTGTTTCAAGCCATTGATCGTACAATTTTGGAAACCATTTTATGCAAAGATACATCAAAGCATATATGGGACTCCGTGAAGAAAAAGTATCAGGGCACCGCAAGAGCAAAGAGGCAGCAGCTTCAAGCACTTCGTACGGACTTTGAATTGCTTCGTATGAAGTCGGGGGAATCAGTTACTGATTATTTCTCT
The DNA here is from genome assembly GCA_029891385.1 of Erythroxylum novogranatense. NCBI lineage: Eukaryota > Viridiplantae > Streptophyta > Magnoliopsida > Malpighiales > Erythroxylaceae > Erythroxylum > Erythroxylum novogranatense. Next base: position 111,137,347 of record CM057227.1, on the reverse strand, counting down.
CGGATAATGGCGATCGTGAACCAGATGCGTATTCACGGTGACCGGACAAATGATGTGACTGACGTGGAAAAGATTCTTCGATCCATGACACCAAAATATAATTATGTTGTTTGTTCAATTGAAGAATCTAACGATATTGATGAACTTTCACTTGATGAATTACAGAGTTCTTTGATGGTTCACGAGAGGAAGATGAACAAGGAAGAAAGAGAGGAGCTTGCTCTAAAGGTATCCGTTGACCGGTCGGCAGGCCATGGTGCTAGAGGAAGAGGAAGGGGAGGTCGAGGATTTAGAGGTCGAGGTAACAGAGGTGGTCGAGGCAACAGAAACGGTGGCCGACAAAATCGAAGTTATAATAATGAAAGTGGATGTAATCAATCGCTTGACAAGTCTCAGATTGAATGTTACAGGTGCCATAAATTTGGCCATTATCGCTCGGAATGCTATACCAAATTGCCTCAAGATATAGAAAAAGGGGAGAAGTCAAATTTTGTAGAAAAGGATGAAGAAGGAACTCTGTTAATGGCTTATCATGTCAAAGAGGAAACCGAGTCAGATATTTGGTATGTTGACACAGGTTGCAGCAATCATATGTGTGGCAGTAAGTCTCTCTTTTCCCATTTAAATGAAACCTTCAATACTATTATTCACTTTGGTGATTCTCACACAATACGGGTAATGGGAAAAGGTGATATTGACATTCAAACAAAGAACGGTTTTGTTGAAACCATTTCTAACGTGTTTTACGCTCCTGACTTGAATAGCAATTTGTTAAGTGTCGGCCAATTACAAGAAAAAGGTTATGAAATAACTGTGAAAAATGGTAATTGTGAGATATATGATCCTTTGAGAGGTGCTATTGCTGTTGTTCCTATGAGTTCAAATAGGTTGTTTCCGTTGAAGATTCAAAGGGCTCCATCTTGCTTTTTGACTAGAACAAAAAATCCGTCATGGCTTTGGCATTTTCGGTACGGTCATTTGAATTTTGGTGGGTTGAAGACTCTACAGCAGAAAAATATGGTATCGGGTCTGCCACAGATTGTAATTCCTTCTCAAGTTTGTGAAGAGTGTGTTGTTAGCAAACAACATCGCTCTCCATTCCCACAAGGCAAATCATGGCGAGCAAAGGAAGGGCTACAGCTCGTTCATTCTGACATTTGCGGATCGATAAATCCATCATCTAATGGGGGTAAGAAGTATCTAATTACTTTCATTGATGATTTCACTCGGAAAATATGGATTTATTTCTTACAGGCAAAATCAGAAGCTTTTAACGCATTTAAAAGCTTTAAAACACACGTTGAAAAAGAGTCAGGAAAACAAATCAAAACTCTCCGAACTGATCGCGGTGGGGAGTACTGTTCGAAGGAATTTGAAGATTTTTTCAGTGAACATGGCATTAGAAAAGAACTAACAACTGCCTATTCACCACAACAAAACGGGGTATCGGAAAGAAAAAATAGAACAGTTCTGAACATGGTGAGAAGCTTGCTGGCAAAGGGAAATGTTCCGAAAAACTTTTGGCCCGAAGCAGCAAATTGGAGCATTCATTTATTAAACAGAAGCCCCATTTTTTTTGTTCAAAATATGACACCGGAAGAAGCATGGAGTGGACGAAAACCAGCTGTAGATCACTTCCGTATTTTCGGTTGCATTGCATATGCACATGTACCAGATGAGAAAAGAAAGAAGTTGGATGACAAGGCTGAAAAGTGTGTTTTTCTTGGTATAAGTGAAGCTTCCAAAGCATACAAGTTATTTAATCCTGTCACTAAGAAGATTGTAATCAGTAGAGATGTGGTTTTTGATGAAGAAAATACATGGAATTAGACTGAAAAAGATACAAACAGCCAACCTATACTAATCAGTTTTGATGAAATTGATGGTATTGTTGACCAGCCGACGGAAATTCCAGATGTAGACCAACAACCAGAATCTGGTGGTGAAATTTCAGTGATTACTGATCCAGCAGAAATTATACGGCCCCGTGAAAGAAAAAGACCTGCTTGGATGATAGATTATATAAGTGGAGATAATTTATCTGATGATGATTTGACTATACATTTTGCTTTATTTGCAGATTGTGACCCTCTTACATTTCAAGAAGCTATAGAAGATTCAAAGTGGCAAAATGCAATGGATGAAGAGATGAGGTCCATAGCGAAAAATAATACATGGGAGTTGGTAGAACTTCCAAAGGGGCAAAAATCCATTGGAGTTAAATGGGTTTATAAAACAAAGTTGAACAAAGATGGCAATGTTGACAAGTATAAGGCACGACTTGTCGTGAAAGGGTACAAACAAGAATTTGGGGTTGACTACAAAGAGGTGTTTGCTCCGGTTGCAAGGATGGATACTGTTCGATTGATATTATCCATGGCTGCCTAAAATTTCTGGTCCATCTATCAATTAGATATAAAGTCGGCATTTTTGAATGGTGAGTTGAAAAAAGAAGTGTATGTTGATCAACCACTTGGATATGTAAAGAAAGGTAATGACAAAATGGTATTTAAATTAAAAAAGGCTTTATATAGATTAAAACAAGCTCCAAGGGCTTGGTATAGCCATATAGATGCTTATTTTGCTAGAGAAGATTTTCTGAAATGTGCTCATGAACATACTCTTTATACAAAGCTTGGCGATAATGGTTCTTTGCTTGTTGTGTGTCTGTATGTTGATGATCTAATATATACCGGGAATAATAATGTCATGATTGATGCATTTAAAAGAAGTATGATGAGTGAATTTGAAATGACCGATTTGGGGTTAATGCATTATTTTTTCGGTATTGAAGTTATGCAGTCACCAGCTGGTATTTTTATTTCACAAAAGAAATATGTTCTTGAGATTTTGAACAGGTTAAAATGGATTCTCGCAAGTCACCAAGACTCTACCGAGTATGGCTTAAAGTTGATGAAAGAAGATGGAGGAAAGAAGATAAATGCCACTTTGTACAAGCAAATTGTTGGAAGTTTGATGTATCTAACTTCAACAAGACCTGACATCATGTATGGAGTCAGTTTAATAAGCCGATATATGGAAAATCCAACTGAGAATCATCTAGCTGCTGCAAAACGGATTTTTCGTTATTTAAAAGGAACAAGTGAATATGGAATTTTTTATGCAGTTGGAACAAAAGGAACTTTGATTGGTTTTTCTGACAGTGATTATGCAGGTGATGTGAATGACAAAAAAAGCACATCAGGATTTGTGTTCATGATGAATTCTGGAGCTATATCATGGTCATCAAAGAAGCAACAAATTGTTACGTTGTCAAGTACATAAGTTGAATTTATTGCAGCAGCAACATATTCTTGTCAAACTATTTGGTTAAGAAGATTGCTTGAGACACTTCATTATTAGCAGCAAGCTCCAACAACTATCTATTGTGATAATGTTTCAACAATTAAAATTTCTAAAAATCCAGTTTTACATGGAAGGAGCAAGCACATTGATGTTAGATTTCATTTTCTGCGTGATCTTTGCAACAATGGAACTATTGATATGATTTTTTGCAAGAGTCAAGATCAAGTAGCTGATATTATGACCAAATCACTTGAGCAAGCTGTGTTCGTTAAGCTTCGAAGAATGCTTGGAGTATGCTCTTTAAAGGGTGCTACTGTTTGAAAATGCCGATGTTGAAAATTAATCTCTCTAAACTAATCTTCTGCAAAATATTAGTTCAAGAGAGGGTGTTGATATTATTTTAATATCTATATTCCGAAAGATTCTGTTTGACTTGGTCTTAAGAGTAGTGGATCATGTTTCAAGTTAGTAGAATTAGGGTTTAGGAGTAGTGGACCACGTTTTAAGTTAGTGGAAGTAGTTTATTTTTTTTTTATAGCTAATTTGAGTTCATGTAATACTTAAGGCTATTCCATATTTAAATTTTAAGTGTTGGAAAAGTTTCGACGATTTCCTACTGTCAATTTCCCTTTCTTCTTTCTATCACAGACTTGATTTTGGAAGCTCTATCATTTGCAATTGTACATCAGGACACAATTTGACAGCCACGAGTCGGTGAAACAACTTTCTTTTTAGTCAACGATTCTCATATCATTTTTGTTTCTTTCTGAACCTATGCTGTCATGCTCACGAAATAAATAACAATACACCGCCATAACCAAAATTCGCTTCTCTGTCACGACCATCTCGGAATTTGCCCAATACTTGTACTTTGCAAAAAGCTCAAGTCTTGGTCCTGTGCTTGCATTAGCATACCTTTGTATAAACAAATATTATTAGAATACGTCGAGTTTATTGCCCACAATACAATTACCGATCCTCTCTCACTAAAGCCTCCCTGTAAATGAATGAGCAAAGGGTGTCCTCAAGGCAAGAACTCGAGAGCAAACGAAACTTACAGCGTCACGAAACTCGGTGTCAAGCTGTTGAATGGCGAGAGCAAAGCTACGAGAGACTTTTTGAAGCATTGTATAACAGAAACGCCAATGAGGCTGAGGTGGGATTTGTTTCTCTGTATGTTTCATCGCCATTTTCAGCTTCAAAAGAGGATAGAAATCATCTGGGTGTTTCAACAAAGCTCCTAAACTGCCCATCTTTTTTTCGTTTCCGTCTATGTAGACCACGTATCAAAACGCCTGAGGACCTTGAATCGCAATGAGAATTGGAGAGAAGCGAATTGGCTTTGGGTCAAAATGGCGTCTTGGAGATCAAATCTATCTCGCTACGCCTTGGTCTTGAAGGTGACTTAGTTGTTTACTTAAATATTATAGTGTTTTTTAAGGTGTTCCCAAAAGCTGCATGCATGGAAGCTGTTGAAAGTAACATGTGATGAGTTCTGTGCTACGTATAAAAAAAATACATTGAGTTGGAATACTCTTTACATTACAGGTGACAGACAACGGATGGGCAGAAGGAGAATGTAAAGGAAAAGCAGGTTGGTTCTCGTTTGGATACATTGAAAGAAGGGAACGTGTTTTAGCAAAAGCAAAATCGCTGGTGTTTTAAGGTGCTTTCATGGTTTTGGCTTCTGAATTGAAATATAAGCTGCATGGTCTTCTTTGTAAGGCGTAACCCATGCTGACTGTAGAGAATCCAAATTTTCATCTGATTTTAGGGTATCTTATTCTATCTCATAAATTTCAGCCATTTATTTATATTAAACTTACATGAGTCTTGCATAAATAAATATAAGATTCGTATAAATAAATAGTTGAGATTTAAAGACAGAATAAAATACCATAACATTAAACAGAGACTTCTATCCCATTTGTAGAAGGTTTTGTCAGCCACAGGTCCCCTGTTGTGATATGTTACAAGTTCTTCCGGTGGTCTTAGTGAAATGAATATCTTTTTGGTGTATCGCCCCTTTTCTTTCTAATAGAGTCTTAGATCAAATGCTATGATGAAATTTATTGATTAATGTAAAATTTAGTCTCAAAATGTATTATCATGTCAAATCTGATTTTATAATATAAAACATACAATTGAAACAAAATAATATCAAAAAGTATCAGTTTATCACTAATTTGGCACATGATTGACAACATCATTAATCTATTATGTAGTTACTCCGTTATTCTGAAGTTAAATTTTAACGTTTACTAAATGGTAAAATTTTATATGTAGTCTATGAAATTTGAGGATTAAACTTGTCAACTGATGTAAAACTTACAGTCAAAATTGATCCTTTTGCCTAGTATTAATATTAAAAGGGCCTTATTATATTTGAACATAAGGTTCTTAATAGAATATAATGAAATAAATTGTAAATGAATATGATATTAGAAAATTATTATTTGGGAGGGATGAAAGGATTCATAATGTAATATAGTGAAATGTTGTTTAGAAAAAGAGTTCATAATGTAATAAATAAAATATTGTTTATCATTTTATATTTCATCCTAAACTTTTAAATCGGAGATAATTTATTTTTATTATTTAGGATAGAATAAGATGTAATGTGAAACCTTCCTCTTTTATCCTTTTCATTTCATTCCATTATAAACCCTCTATTAGAGTAGTATTCTAAAGACAATCACCTTTGACACTTTTGTATAAACTTTTTTGATTAATAAAGCGAAAGACAATTTTCATTAATTTGATGTTCATTTATTAATGAATTGATGTTAATCTTAAATTGAATTAATAAAGTCCATAATACAAAACATAACATTAAGGAAATCATGATGAGATCATGATAATGAGATTCTTATCATGTGTGATTATGTTATTATCTAATTTATCTCTAGTCATAAGATTAATGAGAAAGGACATTGTTAATTCAAATAGACTAGCATATATTGTATTATTTGATTTGATCAAGCAGTAGATTTCACAAACTGTAAGCATGAGATGTTTACAATTAAAATATAGATGCTTACTAAGAGTAATAAGTACATTGAATGACCCGCTATGAGATTATCATATAAATGATTTATTAAATGTCAATGATTAATCTCATCATAGCAATGATGCAGATATCTTTAGACTTTAAGTGTTCAATGATATCTTAGATACTGATCATGCGCTTTGATATCATTTCTTGTTGTCTCAAGATTAGGTAACTCAGAGGGTGGTGATTGAGTACAACTATTGATATTCGAAAGTAATTGGGTAGCCAATAAAATATTCAGCACTCTTGATAGGAGGAGATAATATCCACGACCTCTTATCTGTGTTATTATTTGGGAGTCTCTGGCTAGAACAGTTATGTGTCATGAAGAGAGTCTTCAATGACATATAGAGTTATGAGATTCTTGGGACAAGAACTAACATCACTTAGACTAAATGTGACACGGTCAATCTGGTAGGAGTTAATGCATAGCCTATGCTCTAAACCAAGTGGGGTATGAGATAGTAAATGGACGAATTGCATGATAATTGTTTGTGAAAAAGTTCGTAAATCAGATAATTAACTATCGAAGAGTTCGTGTGTTAATTCACTTACGTTCTGATAAATTGGAGTCATGAAATCCTTCATGATTTGCTTAGATTAAGAATTAATTCAAGTGGCATAAAACTATTCATGATATGCTTAGATTAAGATTTAATTCAAGTTTCCAAAATAATCAAAAACCTAAGGGTCACATGCATAAAAGATCTGATAAAAATCATAGTGTACATGACTTTCATTTTAAGCAAGTCACGATCGCGACCCACTTGATGACGTGTGATAGGTGTAGATTGCATTATATTTTTATAGGTAATTTGATATATGTTTAGTGGTTAATTTTATTGTTTAGTGTATTTTTAGGTTAAGAATTATGTTAGTTTATAAATATTTGTATTTTAAGTGTTATTTGGGTAAGAACATGTTTTTGAGCTTCAATTATATATATATATATATAAAGGTGCCGCGATGAGTTTGTTAGCATTTCAGGACATTTGAATGAGTTTCAGAGGAGATCCGAACCAAAACACAAGGTCACGACCGTGGGGAATATGTCATGATCGTGGCAGAAGCACCAACATCCTTTTAGGTTCGAGTTTTTTTCAGACATTTTAGACCCCAAAAGATACTAGGGTTACCTTAATTGGAAAAGACTACGAAGGATATTGATGAAGCCCTAGAAAGGAGTCTATACATTCAGCCTACATTTAGAAACCTAAAGGAGAGAGAGAAAATAAGAAGAGGAAGAAGAAGAGGGTTCCGATGCTGAAGCTTTCCGGAAGAGGTGATTTCCCAACGTCGTTTCTTTCCTGAATCATCCAACCTAAGTTTTATTTCCTTCCCATTTACTTTTTTATTCATTTAATGTGTAAGATTGAAATGAGTTATATGATTATGGATTTAGAGTTGTTAATGAGGTTCTAACTTTTCCTTTAAAATTTTGCTTATATTTAATGTTAATCTAGTTGAATTGTGCTTACTTGATTTGAGTATTGTGATTGATTAATATATTTACATGTTTCGATAACAAACTAAGAGGGTGAGCCGAATAAACATAATTAGATTGGATTAATAAGAATTAGGCAATCTAATTGACCTCTTAATTGATATAGTCGGTAATTTCATAGAGACAGATCCCATGAGAGACCTAATTATTTATTAGAGAGTTTTAGAACTAATTAAAATTGTGGATAATTTGTGAATTCAGAGATTACAAGTCCATAATTTGATTAGAGTTTACAATTTAAGGAATAGTTATAATTAGAGAGAGAGTAATCAATCTTACGATCGTCTAGAATCAACACCTCATAAATACATAAAAGGCTATATTAGCATTAATGATAGGTAAAATCCACTTTTCCATAACTTGATTAATTCTCTTTACGAATTTCCATTGTTACATTATTCGATTGTTGCTAGTTTGTTTAATTTAATTTACTTTTCAGTTTATTATTCAAATTTGAGCCTTAAACAAAGTATAACTTGAATTAAGTTATGCCTAAATACAATCGTTTACTTAAATTAATCTTGGTCGGTGCTCTAACCACCCTTACACACTGTTATGCTCTATCTTTTCGTGCTCTCAAGAGACTAAGGAAGACGTTTGATGTTTATAACAACCCAAACAAGGAGAAAAAGTAAGAAAGGAGTTGTCCTTAAGGTGCATAATTATAATTACATGTTCTTACAATTTTATTTATTACATAAATATGATTCTAGATTTTCTAAGAATATCGTAGGGTTGGAATTTTGTTTCCAATGCTTCTACTGCATAGCCATACACAAGATGCAAGACTCATAGCTCCTTTACACGTTCTTCTCAAACGATGGAATAATATTACATTTCATTCTATTTCATTAATAAACTCCAATCAAAATTAGCCTTAAAAATAAAGGGATATGGTCAACTTGGCACAGTAAAGCATTATTCGCAAGTGCACTGACTAGCTGCAATTGCCTTTGGCCAGAAAGAGAATCAAAAACCGGTAAAGCTATTTAGAAAGCTTGAACGTCGAGAGGTAGAGGTTGATAGCTATTGGCATTTCGTTTGTAAATAAAGTTGGTAAATAACATTCCTGGTTAAGTGTAGCAGCAATACATAAGGTATACAAACAATCCAGGAAGGCAAATAGATACAGATAAAGGCATGTCAGCTTTCCAAGCACAGAAGAAGAATGTGAGCTTAAGCACCCTGCACAAATTTTGAAGAACTTATCCGAAAGAGTCTAATATTTGTGATTATGAGCTTCTGTACCACTTACTTGTTGATTTGCAAAAAGATATGCGAGGAGAACAGAGATTAGAATGAAAAGTAGAACAACCTGCATGGAGATAACAAAAGAAATCAAACGATTTTCTTTTGACTTTATGTACTTAAGTATAGGTAAAGTGCATCCAACTACCACGTTTGGACTATCTTAGGAACAAATCATCTGTTCTCATAGACCTATTTAATGATTTTTCATCCACACATTTATACAGGATTCACACAAATGTGCTGTTAAAAATCATTGATATAGGCTTGGATCAGGTTAAATGGCACAAGTGATCCCGCGCCGACTATCTCATTGAAATGACATCAAACTCATTTATCTTAAACTGATAAATGCAAAAAAATAACTTCGCTACTGCTAACATGAGTTTCCTAACTGTTATTTGCATGTTTTGATACAAAGAAATGAAGATGATTAATGTAAAATGGATAAGTTGAGGATAGGTCCTCATATGAAGCTAAACATAGCAGACAAGAAAACTAACTTCATTATTTCATTAGAAACTCACCACAACAGATTTATACGTTGACTCACTCCTAACAAGGTAAGATTTCCTGATAGAACAAAGAAAAATAACATGCCGGCTTTAAAAAAATAGGAGTACATCAACCCATATGATCAGAAAAAAGAGAGAGAGAGAAAAGGATTGATAGACCTGTTGCTTAGATATCCAGATTCTCTGCAAATTTTTTGTATTGCTTCCAGCCTACTCAATGTTTCTGTTGCATTGGGATCATTTTTGTCAACCTGTTGAAGAAAATAACAAAATTTCCATGGTTAAAAAAACACCGAGATGGATATGGTGTAAAGCAAATGCTTGGTAGCACCCAAAAAGAAGGTTTGCTTGCATGTGTTAATGAGAATGAGCATCACCATGGAGAATATAGGAAGTACTAAAAACAAAAAGGAAAATGAAACAGCATATAGAGGGGAGACATTGTTCATATATGGATTAGTTTCATAATTTAATGCGCCATCTTTAGGTCAAGAAAGGGAAGCATAACTAATTTCAGGAGGTAGAAATGCCACAAAGATCATTACTTCTCTCTTCTATGTCTACTAAAAGTGTAAGCATATCATACCTTGGACTGCAGCATGCAAGAGAAGTCAAAGAAAGCACCATAGACATCAGACAATGTTCTTGTTCTATCAATCACTTTGGCAGTAAGTCCTGTAGATCAGTAAGAGAACAAAATAACATTAAGCTTTTGATCCCTATGCATATATGTCGATAGTTCTTCCAAGGAAAATGAGGGGGACATCGTGCAGAGATAATGAGACAGATGAGTTGGCTATCTCATACATAGCGATTCACCCAATTCATCACAAAAATTGTTGAGAATTAATTCAAAATTTTAGAGTTGTTAAAATTCCTTTAGAACAGATCTTAGTTTGTTTTTAATTTTATCTTATAAGTCAGATTTATTAGTTGAAATATATTTTTTCATTTTTTTATTTTGCCTATAAGGCAACCAAGTTTATTAATAAAATAACTTGAGTATTATGTATTCCTTTATCTTTATCTGATCTCATCATATACATGTTCTTTTCTTTAAAATTTCAACAAAAATTATAAATGATTCCAAGAAAAGTAAAATATGATTTTTGTCCTGTAATGATTCGACACATCTCTACCCAGATCAATACCATGGACCTGTAAAAAGGAACTTAAAACAACCTCCAAGCTCTTGATGTTCCTTATAAATCTAATATTTCTCATGAAGAATGGTAGTCTTAGTACGTGGTAGTCTTAGTACAAATCTTACCTCGCCTCATCTTCACTACACCTCTGAAAACTTCAATGTTGTTATAGCACATTGCTAGGGTTCCAACTGCCATGATCTAACAGAAGAGAGGAAATAAATTGAGATGCAAGTTTTGACTGGTACATCTACAAGACCATTTGCACCAAAGTCATGAAATCTAACATACTACACCAAACCGAACTACTATGGATTTTCATCTAAAGTAAAGGCATATGATAAATTCAGAACACAAACAGATCACATGAAAAACAATATCAAATAAGGAATCAGAACAGAAACATGCAAGTTAAGCCTTTTCCGAACGAATGGCAGAATGGAAGAAACTTGAGGCCAGATTCAAATGTGAAATAACAATGTAAGCACAAACAAACACAGTGTGGGATTGAGCATAGATAGAAAGGCAACACTAAATCCTGAATAATTTCTGCATTTAGTATATAAATCTGTGTTCCATACATAAAATAACTAACTTGACAAAGAAAGAGATGCAAAAATCGTTGAACAATCAAATGAAAAATCTTCCTACCTGAGGGATAGCACAAAATCGAAAAATAGCAGGATCCCGCAATGCACACATGTATTTGAAGCAGTCTTCTACATGAATAAGAGAATTAGTAACCATATCATTCAAGCATTGCACTGCCTTGACTGAGTTCTCTTCATATTTTAAGTCCTACAGAACACAACATACAAAGGGAAAGAAAGCCTTGTCATATAATTTGTAGTCAAACATGAGACAAGCATCATTACAGGGATAAAAATAACAGCCAAGCATGCTATCATACTAAAAAGAAGAAGAAATAGATGAGAAACATACCTCAAGTTTGATAACATATTTATCCCAAATTTCATGTGGCCAGAACGCACGACACTTAGGTATTTCATTTATATCCTCTAGATAATCACGAATAATGCTCGATTTCTGCTCATTTATCCATGATATATGGAGTTAGAACACATTCAATGACAAAACAAAATCACAGGTACTCCAAGGATCGCAGCAATACCTGAAGAAACAACCCCATAGTATTGGAAAGATAATCTGGTGCCAAATCTTCCAACTGCGAGGCATGGAAAAGCTTGGATAGGCCAAGTCCAACAACTCCTGCCACTATGTGGCAATATTCATCATAGTCATCAATTGTTTCAACCTGCATGATGAGTTTCACTGGCATTATTAAAGAACAAGATATTTGATCTGCAAAATACGAAAGTCTTAGATAACTGAAGATCAGCGGCGTTTAGTTTGGGAGGGCTCTCAACTAGCCTTAGGCCCTTACCTACTTGATGATCAGAAACCCTAATCCTTAGAATAAAAACATTACAAGCTCAATTCAATGCACTTAGGTATGGGTAATAGAGCTGATCCACATGAACACGAGAATATTTTTACTCCTTTACTAATTTCCATCTAAGCACATCTAAGAGATAACAATGTTATTATCAACCTCCTTGCATATAAATTTTGCCATTCCAGCACCCATTCTCTTGGTACTTTCATCAATTGCTTCCTGAAAACTGCAAAGTAAAATAATATTAGTTATCCGTAAAGTGATCAGCTGCAGCACTTTTAGCTCTAAGCACATGATAAAAATCCATATGAACCTTAAAAGGCCAGAGTCATCCAAAAATATTAATGCACTTTTTTGATAAAACATATTTGATAATGTGCTGCAAAACCTATATGCATCAACAGTTTGCTTACTAATGAAACATACGACTTTACAGTCAAATCATCTGATGATACACTTAATTACCATTACAAAATTTGCTCCTTTGTACCTTTAAACAATGTCATATTTCAATCCAAAAATAGACTCATCCAAAGTTTAAGAGACTCTAAAAAAAGATATATTCTTAAAAGGATGCTAGAAGTAACATTCAATATGAACAGACCCTTGTAAGGGAGACTGAGGTACGATACAACTCAGTAATACCCTTTAAGCTATGTTTAATTGGGTGGTTATTAATGCAATATAATGAAGTGTAATATTATTCCATCATTTAGGAGGAGGGTTTATAATAGAATAGAATGGATTATTCCATCATTTGACAAGAGGGTTTATAATGAAATAGAATAGAGTAAGATGGAAGTAGAAGGTTTCATATTACATCCCATTCCATCCTAAATAGTAAAAATAAGTTACCTCCGATTTGGAGGATTTAGGAAGGAATATAAAATGGTAAACAATATTTCACCATATTAAGTTATGAACCTTTTTTTCAAAAAACATTTCACTATATTACATTATGAATTTTTCATCCCTCCCAAATAACAATTTTCTAATAAATTCATTTACATTTCATTCTATTATAAATCATTTCATTTTATTAAAAATCTTACGTCCAACCAAACATAGCCTTAGTCTATGATTAAAATGCAAGTCTACTGGGAAAAATTATAGCAATTTATGCCTCAACAACTGCTCACACTTGGTGAATGGACAGGACAAAAGGAACGTCCATGTTGCTAGGCTTTATCCTTCTTAATTTAGTAAGTGAACAACTGCTAAAAGTACCTTCAGAAAGTATCTATAGAATAAATCCGTTAACCAGACTGCATCTTTAAAAAACAAGATAACCAATAGCGATGTGTACAGAACTACAAATCTACAAGATTATCTTAGTCACCGTAAATAAATTCAAAAGAGAAAAGGCCATCAAAATTGAGAAAAACTAGACAGTAAATCAACGGTACCTTTTGCCAAGCTCTGCAAAAGCAGTTTGAACATGAAGAAACTGGTCCATGAGAACTTTGCAGTCCTTCGTACCACCTTATGCATAGGAAAGAATCAAAGCGAAGTGAGTGAAGATCATACTGAGTTCCTGTGTCTTTCACATGCAACTTCTCTGTTCTTACTACCAATTAAAGAAAAGAAAAGGAAAAGGAAGGCCAGGCAATTCTGCATAGTCGACTTATTTTAAGAGATAAAGATATGTTGCAATTTTTTTAAAGGATGCCCAAGCATTAAAGCAAAAGCCACAAAACATCCTTCAAGCTGTGATTTTAACAGAGTTGATAACTTCAAAAAGGAAAGGATAGAAATTTCTCAGACAGTCCAAAATATAAAATCCAGGAATGAGGAATAAGTAAATGCTCTGAGGTGCATAACATGAACAGAGCTTGGGATTGATCACGAGTTCACTAGAAATTGACGAAAGAAGTCCGCTAATCACTAGAGAGATGCATAAAGATGTGGTCTGGCAGCATCATTGTGTTAAAACTGCATAAGATCAAAACTCACATGAAAAGTGCCATTCACGATCATATAAGTGACGATGAAAAGCTATCAAAGTAGGGACTTTGATATCTGTCGGAATACCTGTGTCATCCTCTGCATATAATCATTAGAATTTATCAAACAAAACATATAATGTTTTGGAGGCCATGGGTCACCCGAGACATGCTCAAAAAATCCTAACAGTCAACATATTCATAAGTAACTTAACGTTGGAGAATTAGAGAAAAGGAAAGTCAACCCACAAGTTCAGTTTTAGACCGCAGAATCAACTGTGTACTTAAAACCAACTAATACTTGATGACAGTTCACCTTAGCAATCTGACTGTATGCTCCGTTTCAGAAAATGACCCATGAATGATAAGAACTTTAAGAGAGCTACACCTCAAAAGTTAACTTATGAGGGTGGAAAGCCCAAAATTTTATAAATTTCATATTAACTTTGTATTTAATCAATATAGGATTCAAGTCTCATACCTTGCAATTAGATTAAACCGTAACATTCGTCCTCTCATAAGGACCAATGTTCTCATTGGTCACGGCTATGTTGGTCACGGCTAACACTTTTTAATTCACCACTCCATAGGTTACCACTCTAAGGTCCTTGTTGGTCACGGCAACGTTGATCACGGTTGGCACTCCCAGGCCACCACTCCATGGGTTACCATTCTAAGACCGGCTCTGATACCAATTGATAAGGACTTTAGGAGAGCCACACCCCAAAAGCTAACTTATGAGGGTGGAGAACCCAAAGTCTTTATAAATCTCATATTAGCTAACTTATGAAGGTGGAGAGCCCAAAATCTTTATAAATCCCATATCAACTTTGTATTTAATCAATATGAGATTCAATTCTCATACTTTATAATTAGATCAAACCGTAATGACGAACTCCTTTATAATACAGAAAACAAGGTCAATAATCTTTCTTTCAAAAGAGAAAAAAGAAAGGACACTGAAACTTAGTTACTTAAAAAGGGAAGTCAAAAAAAAATCAGTCATAAGGAATAAAATAAAGAGAAATGCAGACTTGACAATCATAAGCACGGACCAATAGTGTCGAGGGCTCGAAGCACCAAGTAGAATATGCATACCTGCAAAAACAAAAAGTAGTATGTTTCACTAGATATTTACCAAATTTGTGATGCCCACTTAATATTCCCCATAGAAAACAAGCACACTTGATTAGAACATCTTTCTCACATTATCACATGTCTCCATCTCTGTCCTAAGCAACATGGAGATGAAAAATAGCAAAACAAGGAATTAATATATCTTTGAAATGCTACTATTCAAACATACCACAAACCACCAATCACCAATTTCATGTTAGAAAATGAAGAAATAAGCTCATCGTAGACAACTGAAACCATTTGTCATAATCCACAAAGGTCACCCTCTCAATACCAAGAATTGACAGGCATGCTTTGCCATCCCCTGAGAAGACTACCATAATTCTGCAGCCAGAAACTATCCCTCCAGACTTGATTTTGGAAGCTCTATCATTTGTACTTGTACATCACAACCAGATGGACACAATTCGACAACCACGAGTCGGTGAAACAAGTCTGACGAAACTGATTATTGAATACAGAAAAAGGACACAAAAATGTGTACGACTTAAGAATCCAAAATTTCCCAGAAAAATCTACCCTGTCTTATACGTTAATCTCTGTAATTATGAAAAATTAATTAAAAATCCTCTTTAAAATAAAAAAGAGAATTCGTAACAGGTATAGTAACTATCAGACCAGCCGTTAAAGATCACTAGAAAAATATCACTCGATTTGACCACACAAACTCTGTTTAATCAACTATGTCGCACAGTTTTTGTTTCTTTCTGAACCTGTGCTGTCATGACAATACACCACCATAACAAAAGTTCACTTCTCTATCACAACCATCTCTGAATTTGCCCAATAATACTTTTCAAAAGTCCTGTGCTTGCATTAGCATCTACCTTTGCATGCACAAATATTAGAACACGTCGAGTTTATCGCCCACAATACGATTACCGATCCTCTCTCACTATAGCCTCCCTATAAATGAATGAGCAAAGAGTGTCCTTAAGCGAAGAACTCGAGAGTAAACGAAACTTACAGCGTCACGAACCTCGGTGCCAAGCTGTTGAATGACGAGATCAAAGCTATGAGAGACTTTTTGAAGCATTGTATAACAGAAACGCCAATGAGGCTGAGGTGGGATTTGTTTCTCTGCATGTTTCATCGCCATTTTCAGCTTCAAAAGATGGTAGAACTCATCCGGGTGTTTCAACAAAGCTCCTAAACTCCCCATCTTTCTTTCGTTTCCCTCTATGTAGACCACGAATCAAAACGCCTGAGGACCTTGAATCGCAGTGAGAATTGGAGAGAAGCGAACTGGGTTTGGGTCAAAATGGCGTCTTGGAGATCAAATCTATCTCGCTAAGCCTCAGTCTTGAACGTGACTTAGTTGCTTACTTGAAAACATTACATTGTCTTTTGAAGGCGTCAAACAAAATATGCATGGACGCAGTTGAAAGTAACATGTGCCGAGTTTTGTGCCACACATAGATAAATACGATGATGTGTCAGAACTTACAGCTTTTTCCAGTGGCCACAGTGACATCTGACATGAGTCTCTTTCGTGCAGAGTCTAGTTCGTCTGTCGAAGACCAAAACAATGCTGTCCAAAACCGTGTCTTATTCTGTCCAAAACCAAAACAATGCTGTTTTTGCTTAAATATTTTAAACCTTCCTCTGGGCTACTCCTCTCTTAAAGCAGAGCCAAACAAACATGTTATTATTATTTAATTTGTCTTTTAACAGAAAACATGTTATTATTATTGCTCAAATATTTATTATTATTTATAATATTATTAAATATTTATTATTTTGTACTTCTTGACTTTTGCATTAGTGGATTTTTATAAAAAAGGTTTATTATTATTCATAATATTATTAATTTTCTTATTATTATTAAGTATATATATATATATATATATTGTTACTATTATTATTATTTATTTATTAAATTTATTTTATTATTATAATAACTGTTAAATATTATTGTTAAAATACTAATTATTATTATTAAATTTATTACAGAGTAATTATTAAATTTATTATAATAATTATTAAATTCCTTATTTATTTTTATTTTAGGATTAGTATTATTATTATAATTATAATATTCGTTATGATTATTAAATATATTAATTATTTTAATTTTATTATTATTATAAAATTTGTTATAATTACTAATTTTCTTCTTCTTATTATTAACTCTATTATTCGATTAATGCAATTATTCTTGTAATTTTAATTATTATTATTATTATTTTCGGACTTGAGTATATATACTTATTATTATAAATCTTATTAATTGTTTAATTATATTTATTATTATTATTATTATTATTATTATTATTATTATTATTAAATCCTTATTATGATTAAATGCATAAATCTTTATTTCTATTATTATTATTATAAAATTGTTTATTATTATTAATTGTCTTATTATTATTATTAAATTTAGTATTCTTATTAATTTAATTATTCTGATTACAATTTATTATTAGTATTATTAATTTTCTACTTCAATATGTATACTTATTATTATTAAATTAAAATATTATGATGTATTTAATTTTTATTTTATTATTATTAATAAATTCGTAATTATTATTAATTATATTCTTTTATTATTTAATTTATTAGTGTTATTATTTTTATTAATGACATTTATTATTATGCAAAGTACAATATATTACTTATTACATAATTTTAAACCATAATAATAATTAAAACATTTAAATTAATAAGAATAATTAAAGAAACATAATAATAATTAATATTAATATTAATAATAAGGAATATAAAATTAGCAAAAATTATAACAATTCTTAAAATAATTAATAAATGAACAAATTATAAGGAATTAGCAAAATAAACATATTAATTTGTCACAATATGCACAATTATAAGTATTCAATAATGCATATGTATGAAATGAATTATATACAATGCATGTTCATGATAAACCCGGGTATTTAGCCATCAATTTGATCACAAAATCAATCTCATATCAAAACTCATCTAAGTATCATCTATGCTTAGGTTTATACCTCAATAAAACCATTAAATCACAATTCATAAATTTATTAAATCACTTTCAGATTTTTTCCAAGATACCCCTTTCAGGTATACTGTTCACATTTAATCAGAAGGTGAAATGAGGTAATTTGATCAAACTATCTTCTATAAAAGTGTTCCTCTATGTCTTATCTTTTCATTGACACAAAAATCACTTAATTTGATTCAGTAATTTGGAAGATATGCCTCAAACATTATCGGGTTATCCATATTCAAAAATAGTGTACTATGTACAATTTCCATTAAGAAATTCAATATCTTAGAGAAAGAATTGAAATTTGAATTCTTAAGATAATTTGTAGGCCTATATCTCTAGTTTACTCCAAATTAAAATTCATCTTATTTGGAATCCTATAGATCAAGATATCACCAAAATACTGAAACATATTCAGTAAAAATAACTAACTCATACTCTTCCAACTGATCCCCTCACTTAGATTCAATCCGTCTTTTTTAAATCAAAACCAAAAGCTACAAATTTTTGTGAAGAGATAGAGAAATGTATTAGGAATCTAATACTTAAAAAATCAAGTCATTTTAAAGTCAGACAAAAAAGTTATGATAAAAATAGTAAAATATGTTCAGGCTGGCTCATTCGCGATCGCGACTTTCACCCACTTCCTCCCTTTTCTCTTCTCTTCTCTAGACCTGTTTGGTAACATAGTCATAACTTTTGCTACAAATATCGAATTAAGGTGATTCAAAAACCATTTTGAAGAAGACTTCTAGACTTATAATTTTTATGAAGACCTTAAAAACAAATTTTTACCTCTATAATGGTTAAAATTTCAAACCAATGCAGCTGTTCCGAATGTCCATCCTATGTAATATCGCAGATTTCTAAATATTATATCTCTCAACTCCAAAATCCAAAATTTCATACTTTATATCAATGAAAAGCTAAAAGAAATATCTACAACTTTCATGAACACAATTTTGTCAAAATCTGTCTAGATAAACACAGAAAAATTCATTAATATTTCAACTTGAAAATTCAACACTGTTACTATTCATTCTCATAAAATTCAGACTTCCAATTTTTTTCAAAAACCCACATTTCAAATTTATAGTTCTGGTTTTCTACTCCATTTTAAATTTATACTTATTAATATTAATATTATTTAATATTAATAATAAATTTAATAATAATAATAAATTTAATAAATACTCGCAATAAATTTAACAATAATAAGAAAAACATAATAATATAATTTATAATAATAATAATCCTTATTATTATTATAAATTATATTATTATATTTATTTAATTATTCTTATTAATTTAATTGTTTAAAATTTTGATAATAATAAAATTTCTACTTACTATTATTCTTATTATTATTTAATTATTTAGTTATTGATTATATTAAATAATATGATTAAATTTCTTCTTATTATTAATTTTGTTCTTCATAATAATAAGGACAAATTGATATGTTTAATTTTGCTAATTCCTTATAATTTGTTCATTTATTAATTATTTTAAGAATTGTTATAATTTTTGCTAATTTTATATTCCTTATTATTATTATTATTATTAACTATTAATTATTATTATGTTTCTTTAATTATTATTATTAATTTAAACGTTTTAATTATTATTATGGTTTAAAATTTTGTAATAAGTAATATATTGTGCTTTGCATAATAATAAATTTCATTAATAAAAATAATAAAATTAATAAATTCAATAATAAAAGAATATAATTAATAATAATGATGAATTTAATAATAATAATAATAATAATTAAATACATCATAATATTTTAATTTAATAATAATAAGTATATATATTGAAGTAGAAAATTAATAATACTAATAATAAATCGTAATCAGAATAATTAAATTAATAAGAATACTAATTTTAATAAAATAAGAAGACAATTAATAATAATAAGCAATTTTATAATAATAATAATAGAAATAAAGATTTATGCATTTAATCATAATAAGGATTTAATAATAATAATAAAACTAATAATAATAATATTACTAATATTAATAATAAATATAATTAAACAATTAATAAGATTTATAATAATAAGTATATATACTCAAGTCGGAAAATAATAATAATAATAATTAAAATTATAAGGATAATTAAATTAATCAGAATAATAGAGTTAATAATAAGAAGAAGAAAATTAGTAATTATAACAAATTTCATAATAATAATAGAAATTAAAAGAATTAATAAATTTAATAATCATAACGAATATAATAATAATAATAATAATAATAACAACAACAATAATAATAATAATAATAAATATATATTAATAAAAATTAATAAGGAATTTAATAATTATTATAATAAATTTAATAATAATAATTAGTATTTTAATACTAATATTTAATAGTTATTATAATAATGAAAATAAATTTAATTAATAAATAATAATAGTAATAATATATATATATATATATACTTAATAATAATAAGGAAATTAATAATATTATGAATAATAATAAACATTTTTAATAAAAATCCAATAGTGCAAAAGTTGAGAAGTACTAAAATAATAAATATTTAATAATGTTATGAATAATAATAAACATTTGAATAATAATAATAACATGTTTCCTGTTAAAACACAAATTAAGTAATAATAACATGCAGTAGCACATAGGAAGGCGTGGTTTAAAATTTTTAAGCAAAAACTGCATTGTTTTGGTCTTGGACAAAATAAGACATGGTTGTCCTTGATAGACGATCTGGTCGCCTTCATGCATTGCCCCTTTTCTTCTTTTCTTTTCGTGACTCAAAGTGACCTTTATATGTATATATATATATATATACGAGAGAAAAAATCGATTACTCAACGAGTCTTGGAAAACAGATTCCCTACATATCCTCTAGAAGAAATATATGACACTCAATAGGTGGAAGATCAAAATAAGTGGTTCCTAATGTAAAATGCACAGCATAGCCCGCTAACCAATCCGCACAGTGGTTCCTCTCGCAGTAGATGTAACGATGGACCACCATCTAATTCCGAGTAAACAGTTCATTAATCCCCTGAACAGTAAGATTGTGGATCCTTCAGGTTCAATCCGACAATACCCTAGATTCTATATAATCATGAGCTCTGTATATATTCCCCAGAATTCTGTAGACACCAAAAAGCATCAGCCAAGATTTTGGATGAAACCGCCAAGTCAATTGCCTGAATTGTCCCGAAGGAGGCCGCCAACTGTAGCCAAGGAAGAAGAACGTTTACAAGCTTCATCTGTGTTTAACTTGACTCAGAGGTTTATACCAGCCTATAAATTGCTCATCGCATTGGTGATGTCCAATAATAGAGCTGCTTTGCCAAGCGGTTGACTTGTGGACATGATAAGTTTGTGACCTTTTGATTATAAAAGATTAACCTTGCCTCTCAAGATTTTTGACCAAAGTTGCTCATATTACGAACGTTGGAGTTAGGAAATGTTTCTCCAAACTTTAGTGTTTGTGATGGTTTTCTTCCATCCATGATGGGTCTAAACAACTCACATGGAAGGATAACTGCTAATGGTAGTTATTCTCATGTTGTCTTTAAAAGGCAAAGCCAACGGTTTGAAATAAAAAAGATAGAAGAGACTTTGTGTATTTTCGTTTTGGAGATAGAAAACGTTGGATTGCAGATTCGGTGTTCTCTAACAAGTGGAATCCTAACACTCATTCATGTATGTAATTTGTGTTTTATCCACATATGAATGATCCTGTTTTTCATGATCTAAGTGGTTATGATATGTTCATAGATCATCTAACAGTTTGCTTGCATGTTATTACTTTTGCAAGGTCTGCTGTTGTCTTTGCTTGAAGAGTATGAGTTTTGCAATTCTACTAAACTCTTGGACGGGTATATGTTTTAGAAGATAAAAGAAACTTGGAGGATTATTTGCAATGTTTGGCAATATTAACTAAAACTTAGCTTTTTAACTATCCGAAAAAATTACGAATATATTTAGTGAATGACTTATTGGTTAGTTTATTTAACTCTAATAAGTTAAAATCTAAAATTAAGCTCCATTAGAGGAGCTTTTAAAGTTAGTTGTTTGCTTAATAATAATATTGTCCTTTACTTTACTTTCTACTTTTGCATTGTATATTTTCAAAGTTGGTTTTATTTATCGTATTGTAGTTTAGAAGAATATAATTAAAGGTTTAATTAAACTTTGTAATCTTTATTTAAGTTTGTAATATTAGTTTACATTTAAAATAGTATAATATTAAGTTTTGAATATAAAGAGTCATATCAAATTAATATTTTTAGTATATAACTACTATATATCGTATTTGTATAAGATATTTTAATTTATCAAATAATAAAATTCATACATATTATATGTAAAAACTTATATGATGTAAGTCGTGCATCATTTATATTAACAGAGAATTTAATATTGGATTATTATTATTATTATTATGTTTTTATTGAAATTATAAACTTAATTTTGTAAATTAAATATATAAAATCTAAATTCTTATAAGCAAACTCAACAAAATACTAAGAAATATAATATTCATGTCCTTATAATTTTTTAAAAATCATACCCACATAAATCATTTTATACATCAACAACTAATACTAAACAACTAATTTTACCAAATATTTTTAATAAAAAACTGATGTAAAAAATTTGTTGGTCGTCAAACAGAGGCTATATGAATGTACTATATCAAGCACATCATGAGTCTGTCAAGCACAATATGCGTTACACAAAATTAGGACATTCATACCTACTAATACACAAGTTGGACCACAATTAATGGGTATTAAACCAAAATAGGAACAGTTCTCACACCAGCTTCCGATGAAAAAGTCATTTCCGGTAAGGAACTTCCTTTGCTTCACTACTTATCAGAACTTGTACTCTGGTATCTCTACCTTCGTACAAACACACGACACTCTGCCTAGAACGAGGCATATGAGTTTTTACCGATTGGTGGCAATGATATGGGTACCGTGCCGTACCGGTCGGAAAACGGTACCGGTACGGCGACGGAAGTACCGGACGCAAATTCCGGTCGGTACCGCCCGTTTCCGGCCAGTACCGGCCGGTACCGGAAAATCCAGTAATTTTCGGACCATTTCAGAAAATACCGAAATCTCCAAGGACTAAAATGTAAATAAAAAAAATTTAACCTAAAACTACCCCAGCTCCCGAGGACCCGACCCTTCTGGATTGGAATCTACCTTCTTCTCTCTTCTTCGGCCTCTGCTTCTTCTCCTCGGCGCCGCTCGTAGCTCTCGGAAGTCGGATCTCGTCTCACCGCCTCCTCTCTCCCACGTCGCACGCCTCCTCTCCTCGCCGATGTCTCTCTCCCTGTCTGGCGACTCTCTTTAGGCCGTTGGTGTCTCCTCGCCGTCTCCTCCTCCTCGCCTGGCCGTCGCGGATCTCCTCCTGGCCGTCTCGGATCTCCTCCTCGCTTGGCGTCTCGGATCGGATCTCCTCCTCGCCGTCTCTTCTTCGACGGACAAGCTCGCCGCTCCTCGACCTTGTCGCCTTCTCCAGTTCTCCTCCGTCCTCCTCGTCGTAGACGCACCATACGACCACCGAAGGAAGACCCGACCCTCAACGAAGACCCAATTATTTTGGGTGTATGTTTTGATTTTTGTTTGATTTTGAATGGATTTTGTTGTTGATTGCTTCGTGATCGTGGGTGTTTTGTTGATTTGGTGTTGTAGCCGTAGAGGTTGATTTGGGATGATGGTGGATTTGGGAAAATCCGAATGTGGGAAGTTGAAAACTTGAAATTGGCATAGAATTTTGTAATTGTTATTGGTAAAATCCGTAGAAGTTGTTATTGACATAGAATTTTGTAATTGGTGGATTGGTAAATGGTAATTGTTATTGTTGGTTTGATTGAAAATTAAGTTTGGAATTGGAATAAAATTTGGAATTGTACTGAAAATTAAATTTGGAGTTGGAAATTAGATTTTGGCATTTTGTATTTTGGAATTATAAATTGTAATTAGAATTGGATTTTTGAATTGATAGAAAATTAATTTTGAAATTGGAATTAGAATTGGATTGAAAATTGGTTGAATTTGAATGGAAATGGAAATGGAAATGGAATTAGAATTGAATGGAATGAATGGAATTGGGATTGGAATTGAATGGGATTGAAATTGAATGGAATTGAATTGGAATAGAATGTAATTGAATTGAATTAGAATTGAATTGGATTTGGATTTGGATTTGAATTGATTTGTAATTGAATTGAAATTGAATTGAATTGGAATTTAATTGAAATGGAATTGCAAATTGTTGGAGTATGTTTTGAATTGAATTGGAATGGAATGGAATTGAATTAGATTTGAATTGAATTGAATTGGATTGAATGGAATTGAATTGGAATCAATTTGAAATTGAATTGGAATGGAATTGCAAATTGTTGGAGTATCTTTTGAATTGAATTGGAATGGAATTAAATTGAATTGGATTTGAATTGAATTGAAATGGAATTAAATTGGATTGAATTGGAATGAAATTGCAAATTGTTGGAGTATGTTGAAGTATGTTTTGAATTGAATTGGAAGGGAATTGAATTGAATTGGATTGAATTTGAATTGGATTGGATTGGATTGGATTGGATTGAATTTGATTTAATTGAATTGGATTGGATTGGATTGAATTGAATTGGATTGGATTGGATTGAATTGGATTGAATTGGGTTAGATTGAATTGAATTGAATTGAATTTGATTGAATTGAATTGTAATTGAATTGGATTGAATTTGAATTGAATTGAATTGAATTGGATTGGATTGAATTTGATTTAATTGAATTAGATTGGATTGGATTGAATTGAATTGAATTGAATTGGATTGAATTGAATTGGATTGAATTGGGTTAGATTGAATTGAATTGAATTGGATTGGATTGAATTGAATTGAATTGGATTGAATTGGGTTAGATTGAATTGAATTGAATTGAATTTGATTGAATTGAATTGGATTGCATTGAATTGAATTGGATTGAATTGGATTGGATTGGATTGGATTGGATTGAATTGAATTGGATTAGATTTAATTGGATTGGATTGGATTGGATTGGATTGAATTGAATTGAATTGGATTGAATTGGATTGAATTGGATTGGATTGAATTGAGTTAGATTGAATTGAATTGAATTGGATTGGATTGAATTGAATTGGATTTAATTGGATTGAATTTAATTGGATTGAATTGAATTGAATTGAATGGAATTAGATTGAATTGGAATTGGATTGAATTGGAATTTGATTGAATTGGAATTGAATTGAATTGAATTAGATTGAATTGAATTGAATTGGAATTGAATTGAATTGAATTAGATTGAATTGAATTGAATTGAATTTGTTCGAATTGAATTGGATTGGATTGGATTGAATTGCATTGAATAGAATTGGAATCGAATTGAATTAGAATGGAATTGAATTGGAATTGGATTGAAATGGAATTGAATTGGATTGGATTAGATTGGATTTAATTTGATTGAATTGAATTGAATTAGATTGAATTAAATTGAATTAAATTTGATTGGATTGGATTGAATTGGAATTGGATTGAATTGGAATTGAATTGGATTGGATTAGATTGGATTTAATTTGATTGGATTGAATTGAATTTGATTGAATTAAATTGAATTGAATTTGATTGGATTGGATTGGATTGAATTGGATTGGATTGGAATTGAATTGATGTGTTATTTATTTTTGTGTACAGATAAATGGAAGGAAGTTCAAATACTCCCGATCAATCTAGTTCAGGAAGATACAATGATCCAGCTTGGGCTCATGCTAGTGTGGTTCCTGGTCAAAAGAATCATACCATTTGTTTATTTTGTAACAAGCATTTGAAAGGTGGAGGAATCACCCGATTGAAGAGGCATTTAGCTGGGGTTAAAGGAGATGTGGAACCATGTAAAAAAGTAAGTCATGATGTGAAGTGGCAAATGAAAACATTGCTTGAGGAACATCAATTTGAGAAAGATAGAAGGGGAAGATTGAATCTTGAAATTGGTAGTGGAAGTTCATTTCCGATTTCGTGGTGATTATGGAGATGTTGGAGGTGGAAGTGGTAGTGGTAGTGGCGTTAGTACTTGGTAGTGTTCCATTTCAATCTCGGTCTCGGATATTGCGAATCTGAAGTGAGGAAGAGAAAAGACACCATCTAGTTTCTTTGCACCACGAACAACTCCTAGAGCCCAACCTTCAATTCGTAGTGCGATGCAGACAAGAGATGCGGCTCACAATGTGGATATGGCAGTAGCTAGATGGTGGTATGATACTGAGTTCGTCATTTAATGCTTCTCAATCATATTATTATCAACCTATGATAGATGCCATAGCCTCTTATGGTCCAGATACAAAGGGTCATCGGTTGATGACTTAAGAGGTAAACTTTGAGTTGTCTTTGTATCCGAAATGAGAGCTTATTTGGTGAAAGAAGAGTGAATTGGGGTATTAATGGATGCTCAATTATGTGTGATGGTTGGACGAATAGGAGACAAGAGCCTATCATAAATTTTTTGGTTTATTGTTTTAATGGCTCAATGTTTTTAAAATCGATTGATGTATCCGGCCTTATTAGAAATGCCGATAATTTGTTTGGGATATTTGATCAAGTTGTGAATGAAGTAGGGTGGAGAACATTGTTCGGTTTATTATCGAAAATGATTCCGCTTATAAAGCGGTGAGGGATGAGGTTGCAGAATACCTATAAATCATTTTTGGACTCCTTGTGTTGCACATGCATTGACTTATCTTTGGAGGATATAAGAAATCCTAGGTATTTTCCTGTTTTGATGAGACCATGAAGGCAAAAAGGTGACAAAATTTATTTATAATCGTGCATGGGTTTTAAATTTGATGAGAAGGGAATTTACCAATGGTAGGAATTTATGCCGCCCTACTGTGACAAGATTTGCAACAAATTTCTTATCACTTCAGTCTTTTCTTTTGTTGAGGAAGGAGTTAAGGCAAATGTTTACAAGTGATAAGTGGGTAACCTCTCAGCATGCTAGGTCTAATGCTGGAATGGAGGTTTGTAGTATCATACTAGAAGATAGGGAATTTTGGTCGGCATCTCAATTCGTTATCCGGGTTTGTGAGCCTTTGGTGAGGGTGCTTCGGTTGGCTGATAATAAAGAAAAGCCAACAATGGGTTATATTTTGATCTTTATGAGAGAGCAACGGAAGCAATCAAGGCCAATCAAACATAAGCCTTCTTTATCTGAGCCATATATCTCAATCATTAATGAGAGAAGGAGAAGACAACTTTCTTCTCCATTGTTTGTAGTGGGGCATTTTTAATCCGGTGTGTATTTTAGATTGGATGTTGAAAAGCAAGTGAAGTTAGTAGAGGAATGCTTTTGACAATTACAACAATTGTTCCTCATGACTTAATGCAAATTGCTTTAACCACACAAATGGAGGCTTATAAGTACTCTCGGGAGATTTTGGAATGTCGGTCGCTATTCAACAAAGAGGACTTCTTTCTCCGGTATTACTTATTTCCTATTTTTATTTGTTGAAATTTATTTATCACTTTATTTTGTTTATAACACTACTTTTGTTTTCTTATAACTTGCGATTGCTTGGTGGGATCTTTTCGGATGTTGTGTTCGAAATGAGAAAGTTTGCGATTCAATTTTAAGTCAATGTGTGAGTGCAATTGGGTGTGAACTAAACCTGGAGCACATTTGAATTTATCCATTCCAAGAAAATGAATAGATTGGAGCATAAGAGGTTGAATGACTTGGTTTATGTTTCATTACAATTTAAAGCTTTGGAAAGGTATGTTATTTTCATTATTAATTTTGATATAATTTTTATAATTTTCTAATAATTAAATGTAATTGTTTACTAGGACTCTTAGTAGCACAAGTTCTTCAAATGATCCACTCACGATTGATAATATGGATATTTTGGCGGATTGGGTTTCTGAAGAACCCAATTTGGTTGATGTGAGTGATTTGAATGTGGAAGATGATCTTGGATGGGAGAGCATTGACATGTCATTTGGTGCATTAAATTTGAATGATGATGATGATAATGAAGCTCCTCTCAATGATGAGGATTTTGTACCAAATGAGCAATTGGTCAAATTGATCTTGATTATCCGTATCACTTGACGATTGAACTTCGAGTTTTATTTTCCTCTTCTTTTAATTTTACTTGTATTTGATCATTGATGTTTATGTTAAATTATATGTATGTAATGTAAATGTAATATTTTTGTTTCAGGTTCAACTTCTACTTGATTGCTTATTCGTCATCAACCTTTTTGTAATATTTATTGTTCTTTTTATCGGATGTTTTGAATCTTTTGATGTAAATATGTAATATTATTTATTGTAATGATGAAATTGTATGATTGTAATATTTTAAATGCTTTGTATTATTCTTAGTTTTATAATTGTATGATGATGATTGTTTTTATTTATATTAATTGTGGTTATTATTTATATGTAAAATATTTAAAAATTATTGTTATTTCAAATTAATTGTCATTATTATTTATTATTAAGATTTTTAAAACATGGTTTATGTAAACGATGAACCGGTCAAGTATCTGAGATGAGTTGTATAATATATCAATATGGACTATTTTGCAATTTTTAAAAAATATAGGGACTATTTTATAAATTTTAAAAATATCCCGAAATGGTATTTGCAAGCTAATTTGCAGAATGACAGATTAGATTAGAGTCAATCCAAGATCGAACCCAGATGCAGTATTCATAACATTGATTGGTGGCTTGGTATCGATGTTACGAATATCGGACCAGAATTGATACTTAATTAAGTTTTAGTTAGGTATTATATTGGTATTAGTTAATATAAATATTATTTTAAGTAATTTTTTAAATTTATAAAATATTTTTTAAATTTTTAAAATTATAAAATAGTTCATTTTATATTGTACTATTGTATTATACGTTTTTACTTTGTCTCCAAAAATTATAATAATAAATAATAATCACAATTTTAATTAAATTTCTAAATTTAATTTAATAATTATTAATAAATATAATTAAATTTAAAATATATTTTTAAAATATATAAATTTTAAATAAATTTTGATTTAATAATTAAAATAGATATAATGAATATTAGTTTGGAAATAATAATGTTTAAATTATTTATTTTAAAATAAATATTTGTATTAATACTTTTAATAAATGTTATATAAAATATTAAAATGAATTTAAATAAAAATAATTTATTTTAAGTTTTATTTAATTTATAATCATTATTAGTAATTAAAAAATTATTTTATTATAAAAATTTAAAAATTCAAAATAATTATAAAAATTGAAGTAAATAAAATAACTACTAAAAAAGAGAAGAAGAGAGGAGAGTTTAAATTTTTTAAAAAATTTTGCAAAAACCTCATTTTCTAAAATTTTCAATACTGGCTAATATTTGACCAATATTTTAAATACCAACTGGTATTTAAATCTGGTACAATCAACCATTCGTTTCGTATCAATTTTGATCTGATATGATACCGACCAATACCAAACAATATCCTAAACCTTGCTTAGTATTATCAGCAAAAGGGTCAATTTTGACCCTAAATTTTACACCAGTCGATAAGTTAGAAGTGAAGGGACATGGTCAACTTGGCACGGTAAAGAACTATTCGTAAGATGCAAATGCCTTGGGCCAGAAAGAGAATCAAAAACTGCTAAAGCTACTTAGAAAGCTTGAACTTGGTGAGGAAGAGGTTGATAGCTATTGGCATTTCATTTGTAAATAAAGCTGGTAAACAACATTCCTGGTTAAGTGTAGCAGCAATACATAAGGTATACAAACAACCACAGGAAGGCAAACAGATACAGATAAAGGCATGCCAGCTTAGGCACAAGGTGGTTGTTCCGGTGTGGCACAGGGTGGATTGATCCCGGTCAGCTTTTCATGGACAGAAGACGTCCATGAGCTTAAGCATCCTGCACAAAATTCGTATAAGATTTTGACGACCTTATCCGAAAGATTCTGATGTTTGTGAATTTGAACTTCTGTGCTACTTACTTAGATCCTTTGTCGATTTACAGAAAGATACGCGAGGAGGACGGAGATTAGAAGGAAAAGTAGACCAACCTGCACGGAGATAACAAAAGAAATCAAACGATGTTCTTTTGACTTTATGTACTTCCGTCCATCCAATTACCACGTTTGGACTATCTTATTGAAATGGCATCAAACTCATTTATCTTAAACTGATAAATGGGATGTGAAAAATAACTTCACTACAGCTACCATGAGTTTCCTAATAGTTATTTGCACGCTTTCATACAAGGAAAAGATGATTGATTCAGAGTGGATAAGTTAAGGATAGGCTTCCTCATGTGTAGCTAAACATGGCAGACAAGAAAACTAACTTCATTATGTCATCAGAAACTCACCACAACAGATTTATATTCTGGTTCACTCCTAACTAGGTAAGATTTCCTGATAGAACAAAGAAAAGTAACATGTCAGATTTAAAAAAAAATTACATCAACGCTACCGAGGATGGCTTGATAAATATTAAACAGAGAGAGAGCGAGAGAGGGAGAAGGATAAGACCCTTTGCTTAGATATCCAGATTCCCTGCAAGTTTTTTGTATTGCTTCCAGCCTATTCAATGTTTTTGTTGCATTGGGATCATTTTTATCAACCTGTGGAAGCAAATAGTAAATTTTCCATAAACAAACCCAAGGTAAAAAGAAGACCAAGATGGATATGATGTAAGCAAATACTTGCTAGCACCCAAAAAGAAGGTTTGCTTGCATGTGTTAACGAGAATTGAACATCCCCATGGAGAATATGGGGAGTGCTACGGACAAAAAGGAAAATGAAACAGCATATAGAAGGCAGACATTGTTCACATATGAGCTAGTTTCATAATTTAATGTGTCATTTTAGGTCAAGAAAGGGAAGCAGAACTAATTTCAATAGGTAGAAGTGCCACAAAGTTCATTGCCCTCCATTAAACCATCCATTTTCTCCATGTAACTTGCTGAGTGTCTTGTGTGTATACTAAAAGTATAAGCATATCATACCAAAAGTATAAGCATATCATACCTTCGACTGCAGCATGCAAGAGAAGTCAAAGAAAGCACCATAGACATCAGACATTGTTCTTGTTCTATCAATCACTTTAGCAGTAAGTCCTGTAGACCAGTTAAGAGAGTAAAATAAAATCAACGTTTTGATCCCTATACATATATGTCGATGGTTCTTCCAAAGAGAGTGAGGGGTACATAGTGTAGAGATAACGAGACAGACAAGTAGGTCATCTCATACACAGTGATTCACCCAATTCATCACATAAAATAAAAATGATTCCAAGAAAAGTAAAATATGATTTGTGTCCTGTAATAATCCGATGTATCTCTACCCAGATCAATACCATGGATTTGTAAAAAGGAACTTAAAACCACCTCCAAGCTATTGATGTTGCTTATAGATCTAATTTTTCTCATGAAGAATGGTAATCTTAGTACAAATCTCACCTCGCCTCATCTTCACTACGCCTCTGAAAACTTCGATGTTGTTATAGCACATTGCTAGGGTTCCAATTGCCATGATCTAGCAAACGAGAGGAAAAAACTGAGATGCAAGTTTTGACTGGTACATCCACAGGATCATTTGCGCTGAATTCATGAAATCTAACGTACTACACTAAACCAAACTATTATGGATTTTCATCTAAAGGCATATGAGAAATTCAGAACACCTATAGATCACATGAAAAACAATATCAAAGCAGGAATCAGAGAGAAACATGTAACTTAAGCCTTTTGCAAATGAATGGCAGAATGCAAGATGAAAGCTAGAGGCCAGATTCAGATGTGAAATAACAATGTAAACTCAAACAAGCGTGGTGTGGGATTGATCATAGATAGAAAGGCAACATTAAATCTTGAATAGTTTCTGCATTTAGTAAATAAATGTGTTCCATACATAAAAGAACTAAAGTGACAAAGAAAGAGATGCAAAAACCGTTGACCAATCAAATGGAAAATCTTCCTACCTGAGGGATAGCACAAAATCGAAAAATAGCAGGATCCCGCAATGCAGACATGTATTTTAAGCAGTCTTCTACGTGAATCAGAGAATTAGTAACCATATCATTCAAACATTGCACTGCCTTAACCGAGTTCTCTTCATATTTTAATTCCTGCAGAGTACAACATGCAAAGGGAAACAAAAGCCTTGTCGTATAATGTGTAGATAAATATGAGAAACACATCACTACAGGGAGAAAAAACCACAGCCAAGGATGCCATCGTACTAGAAAAAGAAGAAATAGAGGAGAAACAGACCTCAAGTTTGTTAACATATTTACCCCAAATTTCACGTGGCCAAAACATACGACATTTAGGTATCTCATTTATATCCTCCAGATAATCACGAATAATGTTCGTTTTCTGTTCATTTATCCATAAGACATAGAGTTAGAACATATTCATCGAGAACACAAAATCACAGGTACTTCAAGGATCACAGTAATACCTGAAGAAACAAGCCCATAGAATTGGAAAGATAATCTGGTAGCAAATCTTCCAACTGGGAAGCATGAAAAAGCTTGGATAGGCCAAGTCCTACAAGTCCTGCCACATAGTGGCAATATTCATCATAGTCATCAACTGTTTCGACCTGCATGATGAGTTTCACTAGCATTATAAAAGAACAAGATATTTGATCTGCAATACGAAAGTCAAGCTCAATTCAATGCACTTAGGTATGGGTACTCGAGTCGATCCACATGAACAAGAGAATATTTTTACTCCTTTATTTTCCTTCTAAGCTACATCTCAGATAACAATGTTATTACCAACCTCCTTGCATATAAATTTTGCCATTCCAGCACCCATTCTCTTGGTAATTTCCTCAATTGCTTCCTGAAAACTGCAAAGTAAAATAATTTCTTTAAGTCAACTAAAAAAACAGTAAAATGACTATTCACAAGATTTTTTCAGGCATTTGTAAAGTGATCAGCTGCAGCATTTTTAACTTTAAGCACATGATATAAAATCCTTATGAATTTTAAAAAGCCAAAGTCATCCAAAAATATCATTGCGCTTTTTTGATAAAACATATTTGGTAATGTGCTGCAAAAACCTATGCATCAACAACTTGCTAACTAGTGAAACATTTGACTGTACCATCAAATCATCTTATGATGCACGTATTTACGACTACAAAATTTCCTCCTTTTGTACCTTTAAGCAATGTCATATTTCAATCCAAAAACAGACCCATCCAAAGTTTTAAGAGACTCTGGAAAAAGTGATATTCTTAAAAGGATGCTGGAAGTAACATCCCATATGAACAGACACTCGTAATGGAGAAGGAGGTATGATACAACTGCCTTTAATCTACGTTTGGGATGCAAGTCTACTGGGAAAAATTACTAGCAGTTTATGCCTCAACAACTGCTCACACTTAGTTAATGAACAGGACAAAAAGACCGTCCATGTTGCTAGGCTTTATCCTTCTTAATTTAATAAGTGAACAACTGCTAAAAGTACCTTCAGAAAGTATCTATAGAATAAGTCCGTTAACCAGACTCCATCTTTAAAAAAACAAAATAACCAATAGCGATGTGTATAGAACTACAAGTCTACAAGATTCGGTTATTTTAGTCACTGTGAATAAATTGAAAAGAGAAAAGCCCATCAAAATTGAGAAATACTAGACAGCAAATCAATGTTACCCTTTGCCAAGCTCTGCAAAAGCAGTTTGAACATGATGAAACTGGTCCATGAGAACTTTGTAGTCCTTCGTACCACCTTATGCATAGGAAAGAATCAAAGCAGAGTAAGTGATGATCATACTGAGTTCCTGTTTCTTTCACATGCAAAATTCTCTGTTCTTATTACCAACAAAAGAAAAGAAAAGAAGAAGGAAGGCTAAGCAATTCAGCATAGTCGATTTATTTTTAAGAGACAAGAGTAAGAAGATATGTTGCAATTTTTTAGCATTCAATCAAAAACCACAATCCTTCAACCTGTAATTTTAACAGAGTTGATAACTTCAAAACGGAAAGGATAGAAGTTTCTCAGACAGTCCAAAATATAAAATCCAGCAATGATGAATAAGTAAATGCTATGAGGCGCATAAGAGGAACAGAGCTTGGGATTGATCATGAGTTCGCTAGAAATTGAAGAAAGAAATCAGTTAATCACGAGAGAGATGCATAAAGATGTGGTCAAGCAACATCATTGTGTTAAAACTGAATAATATCAAAACTCACATGAAAAGTGCCATTCACGATCATATAAGTGACGATGAAAAGATATCAAAATAGGGACTTTGATATCTGTCGGAATGCTTGTGTCATCCTCTGCATAGAACCATTAGAATTTATCAAACAAGACATTTAATGTGTTAGGCGTCTATGGGTCATTCAAGACATGCTCAAAAAATCCTAACACTCAACAGATTCATAAGTAACTTAACGTTGGAAAATGACAAAAAGGAAAGTCAACCCCACGAGTTCAGTTTTAGACCACAGAATCAACTGTGTACTTAAAACCAACTAAAAATTCATCAACAGTTCACTTAAGAAAGCAATCTGACTGTATGCCCCATTTCAGAAAATGACACATGAACTCCTTTATAATCCAGAAAACAAATTCGATAATCTTTGTTTCAGATGAGAAAAAAGAAAGCACACTGAAACTTAGTTTTTTAAAAAGTGAAGTCAAAAAAATCAGAGACGTATGGAATAAGGTAAAGAAATGCAAAGTTGATGATTATTAACACGAACCAACAGTGTCGAGGGCTCGAAGCACCAAGTAGAATATGCATACCTGCAAAAATAAACAGGAATATGTTTCACTAGATATTTAGCAAATTTGTGATGCCCACTTAATATTCCCCATAGAAAACCGGCACAGTTATTAGAACATCTATCACATACCTCCATCTCTGCCCTAAGCAACATAGAGATGAAAAATGGCAACACAACAAGGAATTGATATATCATTGAAATACAACTATTCAAACATACCACAAACCGCCAATCACCAATTTCCAGAAAAAATCACCAGACTTGACATTCATATTAGAAAATGAAGAAATAAGCTCATTTGTACACAACTCAAACCATCTGTCTAATCATCCACAAAAGTCACCCTCTCAATACCAAGAATTGACAGGCATGCTTTGCCATCCCCTGAGAAGACTACCGTAATTCTGCAGCCAGAAACTATTCTCCAGAATTGATTTTGGAAGCTATATTGGGATATGCTCAAAAAAAGTTCTGTAATTGTACACCACAATCAGATAGACACAATTTGACAACCAATAGTCGGTGAAACAAGTCTGACGAAACTGATTATTGAATACAGAAAAAGGACACAAATATTTGTACGATTTAAGAACCGTGAATTTCCCAAAAAAATCAACCCTGTCTTATACGTTAATCTCTGTAACTAAGAAAATTAATTAAAAAATCCTCTTAAAAATAAAAAGGAGAATTGATAACAGGTATAGTAACTATAGTCGTTAAAGATCACAAGAAAAATACCACTTCAAATTTGACCACACAAACTTTCTGTTTAATCAATGACTATTGTATAATTTTTGTTTCTTTCTGAGCCTGTGCTGTCATGCTTACGAAATAAACGACAATACACGGCCATAACAAAAATTCACTTCTCTGTCACAACATTCTCTGAATTTGCCCAATACTCATGTCACAAAGCTCAAGTCTTGGTCCTGTGCTTGCATTAGCATATACCTTTGTATACAAAAATATTAGAGTACATCGAGTTTATCGCCCACAATACGATTACCGATCCTCTCTCACTAAAGCCTCCCCGTAAATGAATGAGAAGACAAGAACTCGAGAGTAAACGAAACTTACAGCGTCACGAAGCTCGGTGCCAAGCTGTTGAATGACGAGAGCAAAGCTACGAGAGACTTTGTGAAGCATTGTATAACAGAAACCCCAATGAGGCTGAGGTGGGATTTGTTTCTCTGCATATTTCATCGCCATTTTCAGCTTCAAAAGAGGGTAGAAATCATCTGGGTGTTTCAACATCGCGCTTAAACTCCCCATCTTTTTTTTTTTTTGTTTCTCTCTCTGTAGATCACGAATCAAAACCCCAGAGGACCTTGAATCTCAATAAGAATTGGAGAGAAGCGAATTGGGTTTGGATCAAAATGGCGTCTTGGAGATCAAATCTATCTCCCCACGCCTGTGTCTTGAAGATGACTTAGCTGTTTACTTAAAAATATTATAGTATTTTTTAAGGTGTTGAATCAAACAGATACCAAAAGATGAATGGAAGCTGTTGAAAGTAACATGTGATGAGTTGTGTACTGCATATAAATAAATACAATGTGTTGGAATACGCTTTTTTTTAATGAATATTTTTATGATTTCGTAACTTTTTTTTTCTGGTTTCTAATTTTAGGGTTGAATTTATCACTTAAATTAAAATTAAAATGGACTTATATAAAAATGATAAAATGGACTTACTGCAAAGTGGAAAGTGTGTCAATTCTTTGACTTTGTGTGGTCTTATTCTTTGGATGTTGAAACTAGGAGGTTATTTTTCTTTTTTTTCTTTTAGTTAATCAAATAAATCCTATGAAATTGTTGGTGCTTTTATTTAATTAGATCAATTTTATTATTGAATTTTAAATTATTATTGCATCCACATATTAATTTATTTAGTATATATTTAAAATAATGATTATATTTTATCAATATTCAAAAATAAAAATTCATGTATAGTTTAGGTTTATGCTAAACAAACTGTGGTATAAATACATGCTCACAATTGAATTATTGTTTAATACGATAAAATAATGTTTTAAAAACGAATCAGTTCTGTCAATTTAATCTTTAAAAACTTGAACTAATTAATTTTTATTTGATTTAGTTTAATAATTTTATTTTAAAAATTGATTAGTTTATTAATTAATCAATTATATTTTTAAACTAATCATTTTATAACTAAAATAAATCCATTAATTTTCATCTAAAATCTCATTTTCAATTAAGTTTTAAATTTTATGGTTAACAATAGCATTTTCTCAATCATTTTCATATTTTTAATTTTATTCAATCTTTAATTAGTTTTATAACGGTCTAATACTAATTTAATATTTTAAATCTTAAATATCTTGTCTTACCCGTTTAACTTCCGATTCAATTTTGAAAATATTTAATAAAATAAACCATAACTCAAGATAAATTTATGTAAGAAATAAAATAAAATAAAATTTACTCCATCTTATCTAAACAGTTCCTTAATCAAATATTTAAAATTATTTGGAATATCCACCATTAAAGTCCTTTTAATGGCAATTGTGAATATCTTAGAAGACCCCACAAGATCCTTCACAGTCAATAGACCAAAACCTCTAAAAGAACACAATTACCTACAAGCCACATAAAATTAGAACTAAAAATATATTTTCTTTTGTTATAAATCCAATAGTAAAAGGATAATTACAAAATATCATCATCAACATCGTTTCAATAATTCCTGAGCTTGATCCAGAAAGTGCTTTTATTGGCAAGTGGATATGGTCAATTTAAAATAAAAGAAAAAAATAAAGTAAATTGTAACCATTCAAATTTAATTGACTAACAAAAAAAATTTAGTTCACCGATTAAATTAATTTACTCACTTTTCAATTTTATGCATTTGTTTTTATTATAGAAAATAAATAATAGGCACAAAAGTAACCCCTAGAAATTGGTTGAGTTGGTGCACTGGGAGGCATGGAGCTAAAAGGTTCATGTTCAAATCTTCTTATCTATGCTCTTTCAATCAAGGCTGTCGTATAAAATTTGTCTAGTGCAAAGTATCCGGTTAGTCTGATTTGTAGGTTATTGTGTTAATTCAAAGTAACTATTGCGCATCTAAATGATAATAATTGCGAGCTCCTCTGTTAAAAAAAAATGTTTTATTATATTTTAATTCAATACCAGTTTTAAATCTTTAAAATTTAGTGTTAACTTTTAAAACTTGTAGAATTTAAATAAAATTATTTTATTAATATGATTAATAAATAAACACTCACAGTAGTATTTGATAGATAACTTATATAAAAATGTCCACTTATATTAATTTTAAAAGATTAGTCATTAAATTAAATAATTTTAAATTTTATACTAAATTTAGGAGAATTCTAAAATATTAGGTACTGTTAAATTTGATTTAATTGAGATGTTTATAAAAATTTAATTCTAATATAAAACAAAAATTCCAAATTTGGTGTAAATATATCTTTAAATGGTTGAAGCAGGTAGAATAAAAACAAATAATTAGATGTTGAAAGTTGGATGGATAAGAGCCGTACAATTGGATGGGTTAATATCACAGTAAAACGACAACGCGGGAGTTGTATGCCTTTCAAAATAATTAATGGGTCGAGCTCATTTTCTAAAATTTTTATTTGGAAAAAATATCATTAAATCCTTATATTAAATATTAGGTCACCACTAACTTAATATTTTAAACTATTTTTAAATTATTTTTAAGCCCTATGCTATGTTATTATTTTTAAATATATTGAAAACTTAATTTATAAATATTTTTTGAGGGTAAATGGTAGGCTAAAACATAAGCAGCATAATTACCTGACCTGAAGCTAAAAGTACATTTATCTACTTTAATCTTATTCAATAAAATTTACAATCACTGACAAACTAAAAAAGAAAAGTCTTCGTTAAAGGCATCGTTAATTACTTGAGCCACAATCTTCTTATCTGATTTAATAATAATTTTATTCCAATTTTAAAGCTTGACCCAACTAAAAACTTCTAAGATAACTATTGCCTTTACACTTTTAATACTCAATTTACCTGGAAACTTTCACAATTTTGCAGCTATAAATTCAAATTAGAATCACGTGCAATAGTTGCAGCAGTCATAAAATTGGAGTTACTTTCCATAATAGTGTGAATATTAACCTTCAACCAACTCACATCTGGAGGTTGCCAACTCACCAATTTATTTATAAATATAATATCCACTTATTTATTTAATTTTTTATAAGTTTTCTCTCCTAACTCCTCTTCCTCCTTCCTTGTCTCTGGCAGCTGCACGAATATTTCTGATCTAACAAAAAAATCATGTCAGAAACTGCCATCTGCAGAAAGAAGAAACATAAATGTAAGCGTTTCATTAATCTGGCTAGATATTGCTTCAACATCCATGTGATATATACCATGAGGATATGAAACTTGAGTTCCTCTCTGTGAGTAGTGCTAATTAGCCCAAGACACGGATGAGAAAGTGGAGTACGCCTTCTACGGAATTCAAGGCCTCCAATAATGAAGCAGTACGAGGCTTTGATACCGGCCTCCAACTAGCTGGGGAGATGGAAGTACCAGATTTGAAGATATATAGGATAGCCAGTGGTGGTCGGCCAAGTCACCGGGAGTATGAGCCAAGGAAATAACATGATCAAGTATCTCGAATGGTAAAGCAAGAATTGAGCAACTTCGGACAATATTCGATCGCAGAGTAGAAGCGAGCTGTAATGCTGGTATGACGCGCTTCCAAAATAGCTTCCGATCGTGATGTCAGTAAACAATATTCGTCGAACGATCAGACCGTCCCTAGCATCCGTAGCCGATGAAGTTCTTAACATAAATATCGATCGACCGGCTGGACGGAACCGATCATGCAATACCTTTAGAAGGAAAGCAACCGTAAGACCCATCGAGTCCGTGAAGTTAAGGAGGAAGGCGGCCAATATACTGGCCGTCAATGATGTTCAGATAAGCGGTCCCACGATCGGTCCGCTACTGATGCCCGAATGAGGAAGAAGTCGAAAGGTGCAATGGCAAGTCCATGAAGGGATGCGGAAATCACATGGGGGGGAGGTTAGCTCACCGTTGATCGACAGGTACCATCGCCAACGATGAGAAGAGATTGTCGAAAAAGGTCGGCGAAGCTCGCCAGAGAAACAAAGACTGCCTCACCAACCGCCGAACGAATGAAGATCGAAGTCATCCTATCCTTTCATCAATGGGGAATGGATATACTGGGCCTTTCCCCGGTCCCGGACAAAAGAAATTTTGATAGTGGCAAGGAATATTTCACCAAGTGGCAAGGAAGCGAATCTGCCGCCATAATAACCAAGTGGAAAATGGAAAGCTTCATAAAGAAGAACATATCGTGCCGCTTTGGAATGCCTATGGTGTTGATCACAGATAATGGCCGCGCTCGACAATGACAAATTTAGAGATTTCTGCAATCACTAAAGATCGAGCTACGGTTAACTTCGGTCGCCCATCCCCAAAGTAACGGCCTCAGAAACACCAACAAAAAGATAATGAACGCCTCAAGAAGCGCTTAGCGGAGAAAGACTTGGTAGAGGAAGTAGATGAAGTATTGTATGCGAGAATCACACCGAATCTGGAGCCACAAAGTAAACGCCATTTCGGATGACCTTCGAGAAGCTTTGGTCCCGGCTGAGGCGGCATTGCCTAATCAAAGGGTGTCAAGTTACGAGGAAGAGCAAATGACGAGGCCCGCAGAGCAGAGCTCGCTCTCCTTAGCGTGACAGAGAAAGGCAGCTCGCCGCTTCGGAAGCCATCAGCAAAAGCGACTAAGTTCTACAATGTAAGGGTCAAGCCGAGCAAAGTAAAGGTCGGAGGATACGCCCCACTAAAAGCCGAGGCGACCGGAAAGCATCCTGAAAGCTCTTGGACAGACGTGAGAAGGACCCTATCGAGTGATTAAGCAAGCCGGGCATGGTTCTTACATCCTTAGCGATGAGAAAGGGAAAATTCTACCAAGGCCACGGAATTACATGAATTTGAAAGCTTTCTACCAATAGATAAGTATTCATGCTAGTTAATCTTTCTTTGTTATCATTTTGTATACATGTGGGTACCTTTTTCCGTCCTTGCCAGTGGGTTTTAACGCCCACACCTCGTTATCATCAATAAAGGAGTTTTTCAGATTTTGGCAATAAAGTTACATTACATTCGCAAAGAGTAGAAAATCCAATTAACCACCGCCGACAAATCTCCTTAGATCGACCTCCGACGATTCGCCAGACGAGATCCCGGACGCCATCACTATGGCTCAGATCTCCTTAGATCGACCTTAGTCGACGGTCGTCAGACGAGATCCCCGGGACGCCATCACTATGGCTCTCAGATCTCCTTAGATCGACCTCGCCGATCGGTCGCCAGACGAGATCCTCGATGCCATCACTATGGCTTTCAGATCTCCTTAGATCGACCTCACGATCGGTCGCCAGACGAGATCCCCGACGCCATCACTATGGCTCAGATCTCCTAGATCGACCTCACCGATCGGTCGCCAGACGAGATCCCGACACCATCACTATGGTTCTCAGATCTCCTTAGATCGACCTCGGCCGATCGGTCGCCAGACGAGATCCTCGGACGCCATCACTATGGCTCAGATCTCCTTAGATCGACCTTAGTCGATCGGTCGCCAGACGAGATCCTCGACGCCATCACTATGGCTCGGTAACTCCATAGGTCGACCTCG
This sequence comes from Erythroxylum novogranatense, assembly GCA_029891385.1. NCBI lineage: Eukaryota > Viridiplantae > Streptophyta > Magnoliopsida > Malpighiales > Erythroxylaceae > Erythroxylum > Erythroxylum novogranatense. The sequence continues at coordinate 111,095,609 of CM057227.1, read as the reverse complement.
ACGGCCGCCAGATTTATCCCTCGACGCCATCACTTTGGCTCGGTATATCCATAGATCGACTCATTCGACAGTCGCTGCGACAAGATCCTCGACTCGCTTCGTAGATTCCATATAATCGACCATCGTCTGGCCGGGCCGCCCAAAACGAGACTTCGAACCATCAATCGCCTCACTTTATCGCTTGGCTAGATCGCCAAGATAACTCTCGAGACGACGACGATCGGTCGATCGGTCGACATGACTCTAACTTGCTTCAAGCCGGTCGGCCACGAGTAACTTCATCGAAATTCTCCAAGTATAAAAAGCAAGAATACTAAAAGACAAGTTAAAAGAAGCAAAGATCACATTGAAGAAAATCGCCCCGTCACAAGCCCGACCAGGTGAGCTTTACAATTGTGGGGGAGAATACCCCGGGGAACCTTGAGAAACGGGAGGAGAAGCCGAACCGGAGGCAGGACCCGTGGGAGCAATCAACTGAGTATCTTCATTAGAAAGATCTTCAGAGAGCAAATCAATAGGAGCAGGAACCGGGGGAGCAACTGAAGGAACATCTTCATAAGGGACCTCCTCCCCCTCAGAGCTGAGATCTAGTTGCTCGTCCGAACGCCTCTCGCTCCCCTCAACTCTTTTCTCCATCTCCTCCAAAGAGAGTCCGAGAGCCGCAGAATAAGGGGCTCGCATAATCTTCGAACGAGGGGCACATCGACCCTCAGAGCATAGAGCTCGTGACCTTCTTCAAAGACCATGAGGGCTATATCGCAGCGCAGCTCCAAACTCTCCTCGACAAGAACCTCCTTTTCCATCGCTGATAGCTTCAACCTGCTGTTCCCTGCATCGCCGCACCTCCTCCAAGGTTTTCTTGGCTTTGTTCCTACCGCCGCGCTGAACGGCAATCCAAAGTGAGTCGCTTATTAAGCTCCCGCCCACTCTCACCGCCCTCCTCCACCCTTCGACCTCTACCTTCCTCTCCATCCTCTCCACCTCCCTCCTTTCTTCTCGCCTCTCTCCTCCTCTACCGCGTCAACCGAAGTCAAGAAGACCTTCTTTTCCTCTTCCAAGGACGTATTCTTTGCTCGAGGAGATCCTTCCCATCCTTTACAATAGATGCATACCGTCCTTCAAATCCTTCATTTGAACATGGAGATCCTGGACTTCCGGTCCAGAGTCTCCAATTACCGCAAAGACGCAAGAAGGACATCGTCGCAGGCCAGATGCCGACACGAACAAGCCGAGACAAAAAATCATGTCAGAAACTGCCATCTGCAGAAAGAAGAAACATAAATGTAAGCGTTTCATTAATCTGGCTAGATATTGCTTCAACATCCATGTGATATATACCACGAGGATATGAAACTTGAGTTCCTCTCTCTGTTTTGAAAATCAGATCGGACCGGTTAATTTAATCGGTTCAATAAGTGATCGGTCGGTTTTTGATCCGGTTCATCCTTAAAAATCAGTTCTCAATTGAACCAGTGAAAATCGATCAAAATCTGTCAATTGACCAATCGGACCGGTGCAATTTGACAGGTCCGATCACTGGTTCAATAAAATTTTATTTTTTTAATTTTTTTGATATAATTTTGTATTTTTTTTAATATTATTAATATTATATATAATTAAATATAATCATTGCATAATTATGACGTCACACCTGTTCGACCGATGGTTGAATCGATTAAACCGATCAAATCAGTAATCAGTAAAACCACCAATTCAATGATCGGTCTGAATTTCAAAACATTGGTTCCTCTAGTCAGTCCACAAGGATTAAACATTGGTAAATGCTAATTTGTAAGTCAGAATTTGTTTAGGACTTGTAGAAATAAGAAGCTCTGCAACAGTTGCATGGAAATGCATGCATGCATTGAAGAGACCATATTTTATTCAAGAAAATACAGACATGACATGCCCGACGTAGCTGAGAAAGAAGGTTTGATCATTTGATACAACCCACAACTTTGTCGATACTCCTTTATCGTTCTAGTCCTATTTAAAAGGTGAATAATGGAGTTTTATAAAATTTTCTCTAGTTTGACTTGAGATGCTTGGAAATGTCAACTTAAAGAGACTTGGAAATCGATTTTGGTGTCCATTAATACAACTATAATGTGTGTTTAGTTGGATTTATATTAGTAACATTTTTGTTGGAAGAGTTTTTTTTTTCTTCGTAAATCTATATTTAGAAGATTTTAAAAAAATCAGTTAATTGTTTAACCGTAATTTAAAAAAGAATTTTTTTAAAGAGCTTCATACAATACATTATTTGACAACATAAAATAAAATAATTTTAATTATAATTATATTTAATTTTGTAATTAAAATTATTTATACATATAAATATTATTTAAAGTTTATTAAACAATATGTAAAGTACAATATATTAATTATTTTATAATTTTAAACCATATGAAACTTAAATAAAATATATCTAATCAAATCTTTTATATGAATTATAACATAAATAAAACTAATATTAAAATTAAATATTAAAACATATAAAAAGTCAAATAATATTATATAAATCTTACAATAAACTTAAAAATGAGGTTGTGGGTATTGTAAAAATTATGTTTAAAACATAAGAATAAAATAGACTAAAAATACGTTCATTAATTGATCAAAAAATCTAAAAAATCATTTAAGAAATTTTTTGAGAAATTCTAAATTTAAACTTTTAAAAATATATATTTTAGCTTAAAAAGTCGTATTTATTAAATAAGAGTTTTAAATTTATAACCAAATTTTTTAAAAGACTTTTATATTAAAGAAAATTACTTATTCATGTTTCAAAATCCTTCCAAACAGCATGTAGACTGGAAGCTCAGTAACTCGTATCCACGTGAAAACTGATCGTGCAAAAAGGTACGATTTTTTGTTATATCAGAAATATTCGTGCAGCTGCTAGAGAAAAAGGAGGGGGAGATAGAGGAGGAAACTTATAAATAAATTAAATAAAAGAGTGCGTTTTATATTTATAAATAAATTAAAATTTTAATATATTTTAAAAATTAAGTCCTCCTGACTGACATAATATAAAGGAGATTAATTTATTTGCTCCTGATGTTGTGTGTGTTTCTTTTCATTTATCTATTTATTAACATGAAGATTAATTCATTTATTCTTAATTTTGTGTGTCATTCTGTGTCCTTCCTTATCTATTCATCTATAATTATTTAATGAATAGATAGAGATGATGGATAAACGAAGAAAGACACAAGGTAACATACAAAATTGGGATAAATAAATAAAGAGGAGCACAGAGTGACACACGAAATCGAAAACAAATACCTAATGCTCAACATAAAGGGCTACAAAAATTAAAAAAAATTAAAAATGTCATGCTAATATTGACCTAAAACTTAACCGAGGAGTTTAAATTTTCTATTAAGTTGGGGTCAAAATTTAACTTTTTTAATATTAGAGTTATAATTATTCACTCTATAATGATAGGGTTAAAATTATCAATTGGTGTAAAATTTATGATAAAAATTACCCTTTTGCTTTTTATTTCTTGATTGTTTTCTTGACACATAAAAGTATTTTATTGAAGTTATTGGTAGATAATTTCTTTATCTTATTATTTAAAACATATGATTTAACATTTTGAATAATAATGTTGAATTTTTACTTAATATAAACTCAAAAGTAATGATTAAGAATTTTTGTTACGTAAATAAAAATCAGAAAATAAATTACTCATTAACACTAACAAATCTTATACTCTCATGAATGAGTGTATGAACTAGTGTTCGATTCGACTCGAAATAATGAATTGAGTTTGAATTGATCAAGTTTTGAGTTGGGTTCAAAGTATTATAGGGTTAGTCCAAACAATATTTGAAAAGTTTGATGACTTAAATTGCTTTCCTTAAACAACATTATCTTAGTTTAATTATTCAAAACAATACTATTCTATTACGTAGATTTAAAATTTTAAAGATTAAAATAATATCTTTTTTGGTGGTAACAAAAATTAAAAAGTTTTAAGTGCAATTAAACAAAGTTAAATTGGACTCGAATTTAGGGATAATAATTTTTACCCAGTTTAGTGACATCCAACCCGGTTTAAGTTAATCGAGTTTTGAGTTAACTCAAATAAGTTTGTTTATTTTGGGCCTTAGAGTGATCTCATGTACCTAATTAGGCGGATTTGATTAATGTCTACTTAGTCTATGTGAAGTGGACGTTCGTCGTCAAACACTTAGTAAAGGAAAGGGAAATGGAGCACCGAAGATGGGTTGTTGGCAAAAAGTTGATGGAATTATGCCCTACCTCGTTAGGTACTAAACAGAAAAACAGGGAAATTAGGTAATTATCGATTGAATATATTAAGTATATGTTTGGATGAGTTTTTTGAAAGTCAATAAATAATTTTCTTTATCACAAAAGTTTTTTAATAAATATTTAACTGTAAAATAAAAAATACTTTTTAATAGATACAGTATTTTGGTAGTCAAAATACAATTTTTAAGAAATTCAAATTTAAAATTTTCAAAAAATATCTCAAATGTTTTTTGAGTAGATTTTAGACTAATTAATGGACCTATTTTTTAGTCATATGTTTTACAAATAATTTTACAATAATCACAAACCTATCTTCTCTAATCTCTTGCATATTGTTTAATATACTTTAAATAATATCTATAGGCATAAATAATTTTATTATAAAATAAAATATAGTTAAAATTAAAAGCGAATTTTATTTTTTTGTCACAAAGTTTACTACATGAAGCTCTTAAAAAGATCACTTTTTAAATGACAGCTAAACAATCAACTGACTTCTTATAAAAAAAATTTCAGAAAAAGATCTGCATAAGAAAATTCTACCAATAAAAACTCTACTTACATAAGTCCAACCAAACAGAGGCTAAATCCCTAACCAAGAGGTTGAAAATCCATTCTCCTCAAATTTTCATTTTAATTTAAAATAAAAAATTGGTAATTATTGTTATTTAAATTTATATTAGACAGTATAATCCCACACATACATATACGTTAACTTATAAATACATTTTTTTAAAAGTCACTTATTAAATTAATAATTTAAAATAAAATAAAAATTTTGATTTAAATAATCATTACATAATTTTAATTTTTCAAAAATTAAGAAATCACATCGTAGATATTTTAAGTGAGTTGCAATTTGTGTGATTCGGACCTTCAACCTACCATCAATTGACTTGTAGATATTTTAAGTGAGCTGCAATTTGTTCGACTCTTACCTTCAACCTACCATCAATTGGTCCACTTCTAAAATTAAGAGCAATTTGTGTAACCTACCATCAATCGATCCATTTCTAAAATTAAGAGCAATTTGTGTGACTCTTATCTTCAACCTACCATCAATTAAAATATCTACAAAGTGATTAAAACAATGTCTTTAGTATGTTAATATCAAATTTATCACATAATTTTATATCATTAACTTATCAAGCAAATTATTTAAAATATATAATTTATACATTACTAAATTTAAGTGCATTTAAAAATATATATATATATATATATTAAAAAATTTAAGTTGGCAAAAAATTCAATAATGAGGGTACACCTAATCATGCGATTTTGATAAATAATTGGATCTAAAGTCTAAGTTGAACTTGATAAAATTGGACCAAACGGTCCAATTAGACCTAAGGGTCTTTGAAGTAAGCTCAATCAAATCAAAATTAACTTTAAGGCTTGAAGCCCATATAATCATATCATCACACACTTTCTAACTCAAATAACTTGTATTTAAGTTCGATTTAATTTCAAATCAATTAAATCTAACTTAATTAGAATTTGACAATTTGAGAGATCAATTGAAAAAAAAACTCAATTGAGTGAACTATCTAACTAAAATGATGTTATTTTGCTTGCCATGTTCAAGTTGAGACTCAGTAACACAAATTCATTTAAGTTTCAAGTTAGACTCAGAATATGCATTAAATTGGGTTTAGTTTGATTCATTATCACATCTACCTAAATGATTAAACATTGAACATGTTTAGAAAATGAGTTTGTGGATTTTCCAATTAAACTTAAATTTAAAAGTATTGATTCAATATAGTTTGAAATAAATCATTTTTTAATAAAATCAATAATTAAAAATCAAATAAGACGATTGGTTTAGTCAATAATTTAATCGTTTATAATTATTAAAATTTTAATAAACTTATTAATTAATCAATTAACTTAATCGTCACATTTTCGGTGCTCTAATTTTAATCCACGTGTTGAATCTTTTCCACGTGAACAATCCGACGGATCAGATTGGTCCAGACATGCCTGTTTTTGACGGGTATTCTAGTTTTACAAATCCCCGCAAAATCTCACTCCTTTCTCGGGACTCGCATGGTTCGAGAAAGCATCTTTCTACAATTTTGGCTCCATCGCATTTAAATTCAATTCAAGGGTCTCTTGTTCTCTGTAATCTCGTAGACCCAGGAATGGAGGTCGAAACCCTAGCTCACTCTTCGTTCGTCTCTGTTCAAAGCGTTTATTCGAGATTTAGATCTCAACCTTCGGTAGTTTTTAAGAAACCACCTATCGTTTCACTCGCGCCTCGCGTTTACGGTTCAAGATTGCGCCTTTTGTCGCCGGGGAATCGGCGGGGTCGGTTTTTGTGGAAATGCGTTGGTCGGAGCGAAAATTGGGTTGAGGGTAGTGAAAGTGAGAGTCTTTTGGCTTCAGTGTCGTCGTTGGACGAAGAGGAAGGAGAGGAAGCTACGGAAACTGAGGTTAAGAGAAACGGATTAGAGAATCGGAGCATATGGGATCAAATTAAAGAGATTGTGATTTTTACTGGACCAGCCACGGGGCTTTGGCTATGTGGGCCTTTGATGAGTCTCATTGACACTGCTGTTATTGGTCAGTGCAGTTCCATTGAACTTGCTGCTTTGGGTACAGTCTCATTTCCTCTCTTTTGTTTTTATCTGTTGGATTTCGCTGAAACTTTTGTTCGGAATTTAGTTGTTGTTACGTATGCTTGTTTTGGTTAGAGCAATTAATCAAGTTGAATGTGTTTTGGTTTTGGGTGCGCAGGCCCTGGGACTGTTCTTTGTGATTATATAAGTTACGTGTTCATGTTCCTCTCAGTTGCCACTTCGAATATGGTCGCCACTTCCCTTGCCAGAGTGGTTAGTTTATGTAATAGTTAAAGTAGAATGATATTCTCATAATTGTATGTGTATCAACATGGCCTTAACTTGTTTCATGAACTGTATTTGTACTGTTAACAATAATTAAGATACAGGCCGCAAAGAAAGTGACGTGATTTGAACTGAATTAGAGTAATTATGTTGTTATTTGGAAATTGTTCTCCGCTTTAACTTTCTATATTCGGTAGATTATTCTAGTTACTTGGTTTCTTTAGATCATTAACCGTGTTTGTAGTTGCATCATTTCTTTGACCACTGGGTAATCTTTTTGATAATGGTTTGCTGTGATGTTTAAATAGATAGTATTTTGCAGGACAAGAGTGAAGTGCAGCATCAAATATCCATTCTTCTTTTTGTTGGATTTAGTTGTGGCATCACGATGTTTATCTTTACGAAGTTCTTTGGTTCATGGGCACTAACTGGTAATCAAGACTGGTAAAGTGTTTGATTTATCATATAGAAAAAACAGATAGTGTTTTTGGCTTCTTCTGGATGTTGTTGATATTTGCACTTATCATGAAAAGTAAAGTCTAAATTAATTTAATGTAATTTATTACTTTTTTGCGTTTTGTTTGCAGCTTTTACTGGGTCTAAAAATGCAGAAATTGTATCTGCTGCCAATACATACGTTCAGGTTTATGTTATTTTCTAAATATTTAGTTTGCTGATGAATGGGAATATTGATATCTTCTCAATTAGCAATAGTTTAACTCTCAATTTGATGCTCTTCACCAGCTGAGTGGATCCGTTCTGTGCTCAGCTATTCTAGTATTTTACTGAATGGAGTTTTTCTGTTGGTAGATTAGAGGCTTTGCATGGCCTGCAGTGCTTGTTGGATGGGTTGCTCAAAGTGCAAGGTGAAACTAAACATTTATTTAAAGTAACATCTCTTTCATATTTTATATGCTTGGGAGCCAATAAGCCATTGGTGTAGTGACTTATGCAGTGCCCTTATTGTCTCATTTTATGATTATTTCATGCGCTGGCTTTTCTTAGACCCTTCTGCTCTGCCAGATCAGCATGTGATTATGTGATGCCTATGCACATTATGCCTATCCCCTGCTACATATTTGGACCTTTTACTCGAGGTTGAAATATGCTGGCTGTGTTTGACAGAAAGTCTTTCTTTTAGGTTGTGTATGACTTGGTAAAAAAATTGCTACTCAGTTTCCCATAATATTTAAATTGATTGCTTTTGTGTTATAACTATTCTCTCATGCATATTCACTTTAGAATCATGCCACTGCCTTTCCAACTAATGCTATCAGTTTTTTGTTCCATATCAGCTTCCTTTTTTGAATTTGATCCATGGCCACTCGTTCTTCATGTGCTTTTTTACTATTCCTTTTGGTTTATGAAACATAATTGAGGCTTACTTGGTTAGCTTTGGTCTAATACATTATCTTTCTGGTTTATAGTCTTGGCATGAAAGATTCTTGGGGACCTTTGAAAGCTTTGGCCGTTGCTAGTGTGGTAAATGGTGTTGGTGATATACTCCTCTGCAGTTATTTAGGCTATGGGATTGCTGGTGCTGCATGGGCAACTATGGCGTCGCAGGTACTTGATTGCTCTTTATTTCTTCTCAATCTCAATTTCCTGTTCCTATTGAACCATTGTACATTGTGTAAGGTACAGCACTCTTTTTTATGCCCACTTATTCCGTAAGCACTCAAGGTTATTGCAGGTTGGATGATGATTGAAGCATTAAACAAGAAAGGATATAATGCTTTTGCCTTCTCTGTTCCAACACCTAAAGAACTTTTGTCAATTGTTTGGCTTGCTGCACCAGTGTTTGTAACAATGATGTCGAAGGTTACATTTCAATTTGATACTATATGTTTCATATCATATTTTTACTTCCAAAACTCCTGAATCCAAGTCTTTTTTGCAATAAAGGTGGCTTTTTATGTCCTCCTAGTATACTTCTCTACATCGATGGGCACACATTCTCTGGCTGCTCATCAGGTTAGACATTCTTATACTTGTAGATTTAGTTACTTCTCTCTCTGTTTAACTTTCTAATGCTTTTGATCTATCACTGATATTCATTGCCACGTGTTCCTTGTAGGTCATGCTTCAAACATACGGCATGTGTAGTGTGTGTGGTGAACCTCTCTCGCAAACTGCACAGTCATTTATGCCTGAACTGATGTATGGAGTCAGAGGAAGTCTAAAACAGGCTCGAATGCTGCTAAAGTCTCTTGTGATTATTGGATCTATCGTGGGGTTGGTTTTAGGGATATTTGGGACATCTGTTCCTTGGTTGTTCCCGAATATCTTTACACCTGACCAGAAGGTCATCCAGGAGGTCAGCTTTTGATCTTTTACTTCATTTTCTTTCTCAACATTGTTCTGCTGGGATGATCTAGTTTCAGTATTTTTTTCTCTAGCACAGAGTCAATCATTAATATCAATCACTGCTTTGCTCTGAACCAGACAGATATCCCAAACGAAATCAATAAAAGGGAGACTTTGTATTCTTGAGCTTCGTTATCTTGAATTTTGAGTGGAAATGTAAACTGAACCAGTTGAGTTCTGAATATCATGTAAATTTTACAGCAGTTGACGTTATGTTTCTTGTTCCATGCAGATGCACAAAGTGCTTTTACCTTTCTTCATGGGATTGACTGTGACATCTATCAATCATAGCCTTGAGGGAACATTGATGGTATGCTTGATACAATCTGAAGACTTTGATTGATGTTGCACTTGTTATCTCCCATCACTCAGCACTGTGTTAATCAGATGATTTCTAGTCTAATTGTTGAAGTCAAGCAAGTTAGATCTTTTCTTTTGGTGGATCTTAATTTGATGCCCATCTGAGTGAAACGTTAGAAGCGTTAGGATTTACTCCGAAAACTGTCCAAATCTATCTAAAAAAGCCGTTCACCCTTAGTTCCTATCCAATAGCTACAAGAAGCGATCAGAATTAGAACTATTTGAACTAAAAAGGATATGGAATGGTAAAAGAGGAAAAGAAAGATGTTCTATAGCGAAAATCTGATAGAACATATGGCTCTGGCTTGCTTTCTTGATTCACTTACATTTTGTGATACATATCATGCCTGTAGTAACGTGCACAAAATCATGCTTATTTTACAGGCCGGACGGGATTTAAAATTTCTTAGCTTCTCAATGATAGGATGCTTTCTGTTAGGATCTCTTATACTCGTGGTAAAGATCACCTTCTTGGTCTCTATTCCCACACTTTTTACCAGTTTTTCCAATCTATTTAAAGTTCACACTTGTTATTGTTGCTATCAGTTTGCAAGCAGCAGAGGATACGGTTTTTCTTGGTGTTGGTTTGCACTAGCAGCATTCCAATGGGTACTAAAAGCAAAATTTCAGTATTGCATTACCTGCATAATCATTTCTAATTTGTTTTTAATTTAACAAAACCTTATTTTTTAGGCTCGATTCTTCTCTGCTATCCAACGGCTTCTTTCTCGTGACGGCATACTTTATTCCGAAGATCTGCGGCGCCAAAAAATTGAGCAGCTGGAAGCTGCTTAATGCACCGGAGGAAATGGGATCCTTTGGCTGTGCTAATGGTAAGTTTATTGCTTGTTACCGATGGCTGGAACCGGAAAACACAGGATACGACTGTGTCTGGCCGTTGCTACTGGAGATCAGATTCAATTTCTCCTCATGGAATCAAACAGAATGATATTCACTCGGCTTTCAACTTGTGATAAATTTTTCTTCACAGCTGAAAATGCAATTATCAATTGTGGAAGTGTATATTACTATACTACATCCAATAACAAATGGATGTACACGAACTATTCAGATTTAAGATCAGCGTGTGACGAATCCTAAAGAAGTTTGCAGTTGGATCCATGTCCTTTCTTTTTCTTTCTGCTTATATTTCTTTGCAGAAATTTATTAATCTGCAGATTAAATGACAGGTTTTATTCCAATGAAGTAGAATACTTGCAATGAGTAATTTGACATAGCAAAAGTAGCTTTAGTGCCTGTTTGGACGGATTTATATCATTAGGGTTTTTATCAGAAGAGTTTTTTTTAAGGAACCAATAGATTATTTGACTATCAATTAAAAAAATGACTTTTTAAAAAGCTTGTAGATTGTTTGGTAATATAAAATAGAAATCACTTTTATTAATTTTACTTATATTATATTTTGTAATAAAATTATTTATGCATATAAATATTATTTAAAGTATATTTAATAATATGCTAATTACAATATATTAATTATTATATATTTTTAAATCTTATAAAACATAAATAAAAAATATCTAACCAAATCTTTTATATGAATTATAATATACGTAAAATTAATATTAAAATATATAAAAGTTGAATAATATTGTATAAATTTCAAAATAAACGTGAAGATAAGTTTGTGGGTATTGTGAAAATTATATGTAAAATATAAGGGTAAAAGGAACTAAAAATATAATTATTAATTGATTCAAAAATTTATCTGAAAAATACTTTTGAGAAGTTTCAAATTTGAACTACTTAAAAAGTTATATTTTGGTTGCTAAAAAAGTTATGTCTACTAAAAAGTGTTTTTTTATTTTACAATCAAATACTCATTTTTTTAAAAATAACTTTTATGATTAAAAAAATGCTTATTTATCCTCAAAAAACGCAACCAAGTTCAGTTCGTTAGATTTGAGTTAGATCGGATTTTAATGTACTTGAGCTTGGAGGTAAGCCCAAGATCTATTTTGAATAATCCAAACATTTAATGCAAAACTTTTAGAGAAATTTTCTAAAATATTGTCTGTTTAGACAATCCTTAGTTAGTCTGACAATTTAATGTTAAAATGACATCATTAAGAGTATTGCACTTAGTGAATAGTAACACCAGGTGATCCTATTCGAATTTATAAAAGTTTCAGTTTACACATATTTGTAGGGATGGCAATTGGATCCGGAAATAAGCCACGGGTTGAAATTTCTTGACTCGACCGAAAATAACAAAATGATATTATTTTTAATTAAAAATAAATTGATTGGACTGGATCATGTGTCGGGCATTTCATGAGTCAAGCCGAGCTTAACTCGATCCATTATTATCTCTAATCGAATCAAGTTTAACAAAATTGACTTAAATGGCTATTAGTTAAATACCAAAATTACATCTAGGTTTGTATAATCGAGTTAAGGCTAAGTTCGGTGACCTTTTTTATATTATATTTTAATCTTAGTTATATTTAATAAATAATAAAATTATTATATTGATCTCTAACACTTAATTGTTAATGTGAAGTATCATATATATTAAAAACAAAAATGCAAATTAATGAAATTAATAAAGAGATTATATTTAGATTTTTCACTAAATATAAAAAAATTTAATAAAATTTAATTAAACTAGAGATGATATTTTAGCGAAACTCAATCCAAATTTCAAGTGAAAATTAGAAAATAATCGGGCTTGATCTTAGCACAATCAAGTTTTCGTGACTCAAGCTTGGAATGTGAGTCTCTTGCCTAATTGAAAATTAAAATAAGTCTAAACTCAAACATAAACTTTTCAACCCTGAGTCCGGTCCAGTCCAATGCTAAACCCAGAGCAAGTTAAAGTTTTTCAGTCATTTAACCTAAAATATAATAATTTTTTTTTTGTTATTTATGAGTTGTTTTAAAAAGATTCTAATTATAAAAAAATATCTTTAAATTATCCACACTCAAATTAATCCGTTTAAATTAGATAAATCTCTTACAAAAAGTAAAATTTTACATCTAAATTTTAAACGGCTTCGTATATAAAGAGAATTTGAACCTAAGAGCTGACTTAAGTTAAAGAATGGAGGGAAAGCAAGAGAAAAGAAAGGAAGAGAAATATAATTTCTCTTCCTTTCTACTGTTTGGACAAAAATAAGCGAGGAAAGGAGAGAATGGAGAGAAGGGAGAAATAAGGATTAATATATTTCCACCAAATTGGTGGGAAAGGAAAGAAATCGAGACTAAAAAGCTTAATATAAATAAATTACTATTATACCCTTATATTTAATTTATAGATGTCTAATCGAGGCGTAAAATGCCTCAAAATATTCTTTCGTCAATATAAGTTTGAATTCTTCTATGCGAATAAGGAATCCAAACAAGGGAAAGGAAATCACATTTCTCTTCCATTCTTTTCCCCTATTTTCTCCTCAATATTTTCTTTCCTTTCCTTTGTGTAAATAAGGATCCAAACAAAGGCTTATTAACTCACGTGCGAATGGGATTAATAAGAAAATGTTTTCTGCGATTGAGTGAAGTAAAAGTCTTAAACTGTAAATGGACATAAATCGTCAGCCGTCAGGGAGGCAAAGTCCATTTGTGGCTCTCTCTTAAGTTCCACGAAACCAAACAAACACGTTTGTTCTGTCTCCTCCTCAAATGTTCATTCCTTGTATTAACATCAAACAAGTCACTTTTGTCTCTATTCTATCCCCTCAATCCAGTCTACTTCTATCTCTTTCTGCATTGCTCTTTGTTTCTGCTACTAACGAGTTCTTCTTGGAAGATGCAAACTCACTCTTTAGTTCACTCTTCTCACCTTCCTCGCCATAGCCCAGGTTCTAGATTCCTTTCCAAGTCCTTAATGTTCTTCAAAAACAAACCTTTCCCTTTATCTACACCTAACTCCCATGTCTCTATTCTGAATCCAAAATATGGCCAAGTCTCATTAAAGACTAGACTTTTAGCAGGTTGCATGAGTTCTGGTCAAGAACTTACCGCCAGTACTACAAATGACTGTGGTGTTACTTCAGTTTCTTACTTCAAAGAAGGAGATAAGGAGGATGTGGAGGAGGAGATGAAAATGGAGGCGAGCAGTGGAGGGTTGGAGAATGCGAGCTTATGGGAACAAATGAAAGATATTGTCACGTTCACAGGACCAGCTCTTGGGCTTTGGCTATGTGGCCCGTTGATGAGTCTTATTGATACAGCAGTTATTGGTCAAGGAAGCTCGATTGAGCTCGCTGCTTTAGGTACTTCTTTGGGACTTGCAATGAACTTGATTTCCACTTACTGAAGAACTGTGGACTTATATTTGGAAAATTTTCTTAAATATTTAGTTCAGGCAGTCAAAATGCAAGGTAAGTTCAACTGGGTTCTGGTTAGATTGGTTATTCATCGATCAGTTTTGGATTGAACAGGTCCTGGGACAGTTTTGTGTGACAGTACCTGCTATATCTTCATGTTCCTTGCTATTTCTACTTCGAATATGATCGCCAATTCCCTGGCCAAACAGGTTAAATTCTTGAACTATTAGTTTTCCTTTTCCTCGGAATAGGTGGGCTTGATTTGACTATGTTATAGTATTGCAGGATAAAGATGCAGTACAGCATCAAATATCTATCTTGCTTTTCATTGGGCTGACTTGTGGCTTCTTCATGCTATTACTCACCAAGTTCTTTGGCCGTTCAGCACTAGCTGGTACTAATAGGGAATCTACTGAGTTTGTATTTTTTTGAAGAAAGTAGAAGGATTATGTGCAATTTAAGAAATAAAGCTGACTGGTCATTGCTTCACCTTCTTTCTTTTTCAGCTTTTATAGGGCCAAATAATTCGCATCTTGTTCCTATTGCAAACTCATATGTCCAGGTCTAATCTTTTCAGTAAATTATTGCTTTTTTTTTTTTGGCTTACTTACCGGATAGCTGTCTTGAGTTTAAGGTCAATCCAACTACTAAAAGTAGATTGGGATAGGCTAGGTAGATTATAGGATGCTAAATCATACTATATTGCTCCAGGAAGAGGAATTTTCTGTGCATACTTATAGGCTTGTAGCCTCATTTTTGAACTTGGACATCGATGACCCAAGGTGTAGTTTCTCTAGTAAATGGCTCCCTTTGAATGGAGTTAGAATCAGAATTAAACACTAGGAAGGAAGAGGTGAGATTAGCACTGGTGTTATAAAAAAAGGTTTGATGCAATGCAATCTGGATTTGCATGCTTTACCAAAAGAGTGATAAAAGAAAGTAACTTGACATTGGGAAGTCCAGCAAATAATATGGAGGTCTGAACCAGAGTTTGATGCCGGACTATTTATTAGATTCTGATCACATATCTATGGATGCTTATTCAATCTTCAACCTTAAATATCCCTTGATAAGCTATAATGAAAACCATTCTCCTGCGTGGAACTCTTCTAATAGCCAAAAGTTTCGATTGGTAGATTCGAGGTGTAGCATGGCCTGCAATTCTTATCGGATGGGTAGCTCAAAGCGCAAGGTATAATTACATTGTATTATCTCCTAAAATAAGTTGGCAGCCCTGAATTTGGTGATCAGTTTCTGGTGCAATTTATTAGAAATGCCCCTGCTGTATCTATTAAACTCTGTGGTATCTACATGGTTTCTGTGTTTCAGCCTTGGAATGAAAGACTCATGGGGACCATTGAAGGCTTTAATAGTGGCAAGTGTTATAAATGGCATTGGTGATATAGTGCTGTGCAGATTTCTGAACTATGGAATAGCTGGTGCAGCATGGGCAACAATGGTTTCGCAAGTAAGCACTCCAGTATACATTTTCATCTGCTAGGTTACTTGTATCCTAGTCAAGTGCAGTTCCCAGTTACCCGCCTTCTTTTGGATTCCAAGTTGGTGTTGTGTACTTCAGGTTGTTGCAGGTTACATGATGATTGACTCATTGAATAAGAAAGGATACAGTGGATATGCCATCTCTGTTCCATCATTTGCAGACCTCATGACTATATTTAGAATTGCTGCTCCAGTGTTTATAGTGATGATGTCCAAGGTTTATCACACATTTCTTGACTCTGGCTTTGATCCTTTACTGTTATTACTCTTTTGCATCTGATACATTTACTTTTTAGGTAACTTTCTACGCTCTCATTGTATATTTTGCTGCATCAATGGGGACACTCACCTTGGCTGCTCATCAGGTTTGTTGTGCTTGCTCTTGTTGTTTTTCCAATGTTGTACTGACTACCTGTCAAAACTAACGATCTTGGTTCACTCTAGGTTATGGTTCAAGTATTCTTCATGTGTACAGTTTGGGGCGAGCCTCTATGTCAAACTGCACAGTCGTTCATGCCAGAGTTGATCGATGGAAAGAATCGAAGTTTGGTAAAGGTTAGGTGAAACTTATTTTCCATAATCTTCTCCATACACATGATGATTGCTTCCTTGAAAAACATGCTCATGTGACATTAAGAGCAGCTTCAAATTTTCGTTTTGGAATGCAATCCATGTAGATGGGGAGCATCTTACAAAGTTTATCACTATTTGACAGGCTCAAATGCTAATGAAATCATTGACAATCATTGGAGCTATCTTTGGATTGATGTTAGGTATTGTTGGAACAGCTATTCCTTCGTTGTTCCCCAATATCTTCACAACTGATCAGAATGTTATACAGGAGGTTGGTTCTTCTTCTGCAGGAGTTTCAGAATTGATTCATTCATTTTGTCTGTGAATACTATGGGGTCATAACGTTGAAGGGCTATCTCGTTCGTGATAGTTATTCTTTCGATCGGTATACTTTATTCGAGTAACTTCATCAAGACTGTCTGTCTTTAATTTCAATCTCTGAGTGCAGCTATTTCTCTTGGATTAATGATCATATCAGTCTGTCTTAAATTGATATCCATATCCAAATTGCATGTCACACACAAAGCATGAAGATGGATATATACACCATTTATATATAAAGGCTGTAATTTAACTTTCAAGTTCTGTTATTGCGTCATATGAGATTCTTATTGCTTGTACAGATGCGTAAGGTGGTGATCCCATACTTCTGTTCACTAACTATAACTCCCTGCATTCTTAGCCTTGAGGGAACATTACTGGTACGTTTGGCTTTTTCAAAGTATAGACCTGTCAAAGAAAAAAAGCTTCCAGAAAATCTGAAATCATGATAAGTAGATTGGCATTTTAATTTTTGTAGCTACTTGACACTCTGCATTCATTTGTTTACTTTGCAGGCTGGACAAGATCTAAAATTTATTAGCTTGTCGATGAGCGGATGCTTTGCTCTGGGAGCTCTGTTGCTGTTGGTAGGTGACTGTTTCCTGAATCTTTTGGGATCATATTTCTTGTTCTTTCCCTGCATTTACAAATATGTCAATGTTTTTCTAAACCAGCTTGTAAGTAGCAGAGGATATGGTTTACCAGGCTGTTGGTATACCCTGGTTGTCTTTCAGTGGGTAAGAACAACTCTTACATGTGAAAGTTCATGAACTCGGTTGAAAATGGTTGTAGATTGCTGTGTTAATTTGTTCTTTCTTTTCTACCCTTTTTCAGACTCGTTTCTTTCTTTCTCTTCAACGGATTCTTTCCCCAAACAGCATGCTTTTCTCCGAAGATTATGGCAAGCGCATGTTTCAAAAGCTGAAAGCTGAATAATTCTCTACTGTCAAGAAACTACAAAGAATTTTTGGTAGAGACTGCATTCATTCACTCTATCCAATAGAGGTTATTCCCCTTTTTAAAAGTACACGATTCATTCACCAAAGCAGACATAACTGCTTTGGTAATTGTCCTGTTTACAGTTACTGAAATAATAACTATCTCTAATAACTGTCTATCTCCCCTATCAATTAAAGGAGAATATTCTAAATTAATATTTAATTATTTTAATACTTCTCCTCAAGCCGAGAGGTAGATATTATCAACTCTCAGTTTGCTAATAATGTTTTCAAACTGATGTCCACTAAGCCCTTTGGTAAAAATGTATGCAATTTGCCGTTGATTGGATACAAAGGATGTGCTAATCAGGCCACTCTCCAGCTTCTCCCTAATAAAATATTTATCAACTTCAAAATGCTCTCTCCTCTCATGTTGGAATGGGTTGTGAGCTATATTTATAGCTGATTTATTATCACAATATAGCTACATCGATTTCTCCCATTTAACCTTCAGATCATCAAGTAGAATTTTCAGCCACAATAACTCTCATATTCCTTGTGCCATTGCTTTGAACTCAGCTTCTGCACTTGATCTAGCTACAACCCCCTACTTTTTTACTTCTGCATGTTATCGATTTCCTCCCAAAAAAGTGCAGTATTCAAATATTGATCTTCTGTCCACTATTGAACCTGCATAATTTGCATTTGTATAAGCTTCCAAATACATGCTATTTCCTCAGCTGAGTTGCATTCTTATTCCTAATGTTCCCTTTAAATATCTGAGAACACGATAGATTGTCTGAAGGTGGCACTCCTTAGGTTTGTGCATGAACTGATTAATTAAACTTACAGCAAAGGCTATGTCTGGCCTTGTGTGAGACAAGTATATTAGTCGGCCTACTAGTTGTTGGTACATCCCTGTGTCCAGTGGCGCCTCATCTTCTACCTCTCCCAGCTTAGTATTTGGGTCCAATGGTGTCCCAACAAGTTTACACCCAGGCAAACATGTCTTTGTTAGTAAATCAATAATGTACTTTTACTGGCAGATAAAAATACCTCTTATTGAGTGAGCCACTTCTATCCCCAAGAAGTATTTCAGTTTTCTAGGCTCTTTAATCTCAAATTCAGTTGAAAAAATGCCTCTTTAGCCTCTCTTTCTCATTTTCATAATTGCTAGTCACAATTATATCATTAACATAAACTATTACTATTGTAACTCCCCTTGAAGCTGAATGTTTAACAAAAAGAGTATGATCAGCTTAATTTTACACATAACCCAAGGTTAGCATAGCCTTGGTAAACCTTCCAAATCGGGTTCAAGGTGACTGCTTGAGCCCATAAAGTGCTTTCTTTAGCTTACACACAGTTCTAGCTGGAAGTTCTGTTCCATAACCTGGCAGCACATATATATAAATCTCTTCCTACAAGTCACCATATAAGAAGGCATTCTGACATCAAACTGCTATAAATTCCAGTCCAAGTTTGTTGCCAAGGACAATAACACCCACTCAATATTCATCTTAGCAACTGGAGCAACGGTTTCCAAATAATCAATTACATATAACTGTGTGTAACCTTTAGCCAGTAGTCTTCTCTTGTGCCTCTCAATTGACCCATCTGCCATGTATTTGATGATATAAATCCATCTTCAACCCATTGTTTTCTTGTTTGGACGCAACTGCATTAGATCCCAGGTTTTGTTCCTTTCTAGCACTTCCATCTCCACATTCATAGCTTGTCTCCATTTCTCATCAGTTAAGGTCTTAGTCCATGTGTTGGGTATTTTGGCACCATGTAGATTGACGGGAAGGTCTTGTGTGATAAGGAAACATTTTTTAGTGACATAGATTGTGCTAGGGGATAAGGTGATTTATTGGTACACTCTCTTGTTCTTTTTCAAGGCAATGGGTTTATCAACAGTATCACATAAAATAGGTTGCTAAAAAATTTCATGTATTTTACCATTAGGATCTGTTACCTCTAGATTGGGATCCTTGATGTAATCCTGAACATATTGAGGTGCAAAATTATAATCCTAAACAAAAGGTTATAAGCTTTATAATCCAAAAACTCAAAAAGTAATCATCAATCGAGATGTTACTTTTGAAGAAGATGGAGTATGAGATTGGTCAGAAAAAAAAGGAAATCATCGCTAGTACCAGTGTAAATAAACAATGATTTTAAACAACTGGTCAAACTAGAGAGTCGTCTTCACCTCCAATTCCTAAAGAGTCAACTCATGTTGATCCTGAAGCGTCATCTCCTCCTACTTCACTTGCACTTAGGTGCTCGCAATGAGAACGCCATCCACCTACTTATTTGAAAGACTATCAAGGAGGTGAGATGATAATGATGATGAAGTTATTGCCCATTATGCTTTCTTTGCAGACTGTGATCCAATAATGTTCAGGGAAGCAGTGAATGATGATCATTCGATTAAAGCAATGGATTAAGAAATTTATGCTATTTTAAAAAATAAAACATGGGAGTTAACCACTTTACCAAAAAGAAAGAAGCCTATTGGTGTCAATGGGTGTACAAAATAAAGTATCAGCCCAGTGGAGAAGTGAAATGCTTTAAAGTAATACTAGTTGCAAAAGGATATGAGTAAAAGTCAGGTATCGATTACTTTGAAGTTTTTGCACCTGTTGCCAGATTAGATACTGTACGTTTAATCATTTCTCTTGTTGCTCAAAGCAATTGGAAGATTCATCAAATGGATGTGAAGTTAGCCTTTTTGAATGGTATACTTGAAGAAGAAGTATACGTTGAGCAACCACTAAGATATGTAAAGTAAGGAGAAGAAGATAAGGTTTATCGACTAAAGAAGGCATTGTGCGGTCTTAAACAAGCACCGAGGGCATGGTATATTCGTATTGATACTTATTTCATTAAACATGGATTTTATAAGTGTCCATATGAACATATTTTGTATATCAAGATCAATAAGGAAGGAGACATCATCATAGTTTGTCTCTATGTAGATGATTTGATATTCACTAATAATAATTTAAGATTGTTGTCGAAGTTCAAAAAGATATAGTTGCTCATTTTAAGATGACAAATTTGCGATTAATGTCCTACTTTCTCAGTATCAAGGTAAAGCAAACAATTGAAGGCATATTCATTTAACAACAGAAATATACAATAGATATTTTAAAGAAATTCAAGATGGATGTATGCAAATCAATTTTAACACTAGTTGAAGAGAGGTTAAAGTTTGTGAAAGACGGTAGCGGTGATTTTAAGTTGCTAATTATTGCCACAAAAAAGGCCAACCGACTTAATCACCTATAAATATGGTCATTTGACCATTGCATCTATATATGTAGTTAGAAGAAAAAGTTGAATGAGGTGCGTACTGGTGAGTATACTAAAGAGTTTGGTTGGTTAACTTCAACAAGGTAACTGATAACGAGTTTTGGGTTTATTGAGTTTGTATTTCTAATATTTGTATTTTTTCTTTCATTAAAACAGTGACTATTTGCTTTGTTGTCAAAAATTATAATCAAATTAATTACCAACAATCTTTACTTCATTTTTCAGTTACAAAACAACAGATCATAACAGGCAACCGCAGATTTCATTTAAAGAAATCCTTGAAAGCTTACCAAACTTTCAATATTACCTATAACCGCAACTCAACTTGTCAGATTAGGAATCCCCTTTCTTCTCTTTTTTTTTTACGTCCTGAGCCTGAGCTCACTCACTTCCGACTGGAACTCCTTAATCCAAAAGTAACTTCCGTAGCTTCCCAAGAATCAGGACTTTGCTACACTTGCTTATAGAAGAAAATTCTCACTAAAGCTGTACAGTTGCTAGTTAGTAGAATATGGTTTTAATAATTTGAGCCTAGCTCGAGGCTCAGCTCGTCCTAGCCTAGGCCCATATGGCATCCCTTATGTCATGGAGGGTCTATCTAACATATTGTCCAAAATGTAATGGAACCAACCCCACATGTCAGGGTGCACATGCCTCGGTTGCTTAAACTTGAGCTTCTCTTCTTGAAGAGTCACTCCCAACACGTACAAGTCCAAATCCATTACAGCAAGAGCAAGAGCAATACAATCTCACCAGCATCCTGGTGCTTCAGTTATGGGACCGTATGAAAAAGGCCTCTGAGCGTGCCACTGAGAAGTCGCTGACAGAGATGCCCAAAAGCAAGAGCATTTGTGTGCTTTACTTGTAGTCTTCCTGAAGAAAATCAGAAACTTGTGTGCAGACAGGGTGAGGTAATTAACTCCAGCGTAAGCACCAATTTTGGAAAAGTTTGATAATACACAATTTTATCTTTAATTAATATAGAAATATTTTTAATAAATCAACATATATATATATAAATTCAAATAAATATAAAATATGTAAAAATTAAATAAAGTAATAAAAATAATTAAAATAAATAATAACATGAAAAAATTACAGTTCTTCATTAGATTATGCAATTTTAAAAGATAAGGTTATTAAGAAAATAGCCGGACAAATATACCTGATATGTTACAAAATTTTGCTCACCATTTCTTGAGATGTGCATGCTATCTTTGTGCAAGAGCTATACTAATTTACTCTGTATCATTCTAATTTTATCATATGTTCCTGAGTGGACAACTAGCAGCTATTGTGTTATAATAATTAAAATATAGTTTAATTAATAATTTGATTCTATTCAAATTGATCAAAATTCAGTTAGGTTGGGTTTTAACAATTAAAATAGTTGGAATTCCTTCCTTAAATTAATGTTTTAATTTCTTAAAATCATATTATTTTATTCTTTAAATTTAAGGATAACAACTTAAAAGTGCTTAATATTTTTCAAATTTGGAGATAAACTTTTAAGATTTTCAATTTTGTCACAAACATTTCAAAATTTGTACAAAACAAGTTAAAAGTTTGTTTTTGTCTAAAAGTTAAGACTAAAGCTTGAAAAGTAAGATATTTTTGGGCTTAAACCAAATCCAAACTACTTTTGGAATGCATCCGGTCCAACTCAACCCGACCCAATTTTGGGTGGAGGCAATGAAGGCAAAGCCATGTTCTTGTGCTAATGAACGATCTGCACATGAAAATTTTATAAAAATGGAAATAAGTTTTTATTGCTGTCTCAATGACTATTTATCATTATATCATTTCTAACACAATACTTACTATATTTTGAATAGAGTAAAACAATAGTAACTTATAGATAGTTTGGTTCCATTTTTATTTTGTATTATAATTTTAGTTTCGTTTTTATTTTCAATTTCTATTTTTAAAATAAAATAAAAATTATTTGATTATTAATGTTAATGTAATTATATTTTATTACCGATAATAATTATATATTGGATCAAATTTAATATAAAATGATTTTAAACAATTTAATTAATTTAATCTCTTATATCATATTTATTAACAAAATATCAATAAAATTTATTATATTTTATTAAAACAAATTTTTATAAATTAAATTAAGATTTAATTATTAAATCAAATTATTTAAAATTTACATACTTTGAAGATATTTTAAATTTAGTTAAATTACAAAATTAAATAAATTATGATATTATATTATATTATATTTTCATTAAAAATTAATTTTGATTAATAAATATAAATTATTAAATAAATTATTCATAATTTTTATTAATAATTAATATATTAAATAATTAAATAATATATAGTTAGTTAATAGTAAACTATATTATAAAAAATTGTAGTTTTCATGTATTTTGAAAATCGAAAGAAACAAATGTTAAAATATAAAATTAAAACCAAAACTAAAATTCAAATTTTACTAAATTTGAAAAACAAAACAAAAATGAAAAACATGATTGTTTTGTTCCACTCCTATTTTTCTGTTGTGGATTTTAATTTTGTTTTCTATTTTAGTTGTTATTTTAAAATAAAAATAAAACTTATTTAGTTGTAATGTTAATGTTAATGTTAATATTAATATAGTTATATTGTTATTATCAGTGATAATTACATATTAGATAAATTTCTAAAAATAAGTTTAAATTAATTATATTTATTTTAATCTCTTATATAATGTTTATTAATAAATTATCAGTAAAATTATTTTATTATATTAAAATAAATAATTTTGAAAATTAATATTTATTTTAACATATTTTAATTATTAAATCAACAATTTATTTAAAATGTATATATTTTGAAGATATTCTAATTTAATTATATTTATTAATTATTATTAAATTTAATTAAAATTAAATTTCAAAATTAAATTAAACTATTCATAATATTTAATTAGTTAATATAATATTACATTAATTTATTCATAATTCTTATTAATAATTAATATAGTAAATAATTAAATATATGTAGTTAATTGATAGGAATACATATTATTAAAAAAATCATTTTGTGTTTTCATAAATTTTGAAAACTATAAGAAACTAAAGTTAAAAATTCAAATAAATGGATTTTCTTACTAAATTTAAAAACAAAAATAGAAAACATGAAAACAAATATGCCTACCCAGTGTTTCGAATTCCGTTCTGATCTTGCCGAAACCGTCAAGATGCACTGCTCGATTGAAAATCGATACCGGTATGAGTATAAATGGTACCGGTGAAAAATACCAGTCGGTACGGGCTAATTTTGGTTGTATCGGTCGGTATTGACCAATATTCAAAATATCGGTCAAATATCGGCTGGTACCAAAAATTTTAAAAAATTTGGAGACTTTTTTGCAAAATTTTCAAAAGTTTTCAAATTTTCCCTCCTACCTCTCCTTTCCCTTTTTTTCAAAGTTTTTAAAATAATAATAAATATTTAATTACTAATAATAATTGTAATTTAAATAAAACTTTAAAAAATATTTTTATTTTATTATTAATAAATTATTTTATTTAAATTTATTTTAATATTTTTATAATATTTATTGATGATGATGATGATAATAATGAAAATAATAATAATAATAATAATAATAATAAGGAGGAGGAGGAGGAGGAGGAGAAGAAGAAGATAATTAATTATGTATAATATTTATAATCATAATAATAATAATAATTATTATTATTAAGTAATTAATATTTAAAACTAAATGTAAAATTAATAATCAAATGTAAAATTATCCATATGTTTATAGCTTATTGGAATGTTAGAAACTTAGAACTTGAAAGTAATAAGTAATAACCATCTTTAAAAAATAAGTAACATTATAAAATTTGTTTTTAGAATAAGTATGCAATAATTGAACTAATTGAGACTAAGCTTAGTACAGAATTTGAAATGATTAGAATTCTTAGAAAAATGATGAGCCTTTTGTTTAATCATATCTAAATCACCATAGGAAAATTATTATTACCTTTGATATGATTAGAATTCTTAGAAAAATGATGAGCCTTTTGTTTAATCATATCTAAATCACCATAGGAAAATTATTATTACCTTTGATATGAGAGTAGTCATTATTACTTTTGATGAACTCATCAATGTTATTTGTGTTCAATACTTCAATGTTATTTATACTTACATTTATTAATTTCAATTAAAATTGTTAAAGCAACATATATATTTAAGAATGAAATATGAAATGGTGTATATAATATTATGATTTGTTAAAAATAAAAGAAGATAAAAGGTTTAAAAAGGAAAATTTTCAAAAAATAATATCTTTCAACTTGATCTCATGTTATGAATAAATCTTTGAATTTGATGATTGTGTTATGAATATATGTGTATGAACAATTGTATAAGATATTCCATGCATTATTTGTCAATTATGAAAATTCAATTGATATTGTGAATGGAAATAGAAGTGGAATTATGATTGTTTTGAGATTGTTATAATTGAGAATTGTTGTAAATGAAAGGAAATGAAAATAAAACTATGAAAGTTTTTGTGAAATATGAAATGGTGTATAAATTATAAAACTATTTTGATATAATATTATTTATTAAAACGATGAAATTATATTATTGTAATATTTTAAATATTTTGTATTATTCTTAATTTGATGTGTGTATGATATGATGATGATTGTCTTTGTTTATATTAATTGTGGTTATTATTTATATGTAAAATATTTAAAATTATTGTTATTGACTTATTTCATATTAATTGTCATAATAATAATAATAATAATAGAAATAATAATAATAATAATAATAATAATATTATTATTTATTATTATTATTATTATTATTATTATATAATCTATATAATAAATAATTACATAATAATAATAGATTAATAATAATATATAATTTAATAAATATATAAATAATAATAGACATTTTATTTCAAATTATATTTTTTTATCATAAGTAATATACTAAATTTAACTACAAATTTAATATAATACATTTATAGGCTAGTTTGGCCATTCAATATTAATATATTATAATTTATAAATAAATTTATTAAATTATATTTATTGAATGAAATAAATGTATTATAAATAAATTTGTAGTTCATATTCAGTATATTATTTATGATAAATAAATGTATAATTTGAAATAAAATGTCTATTATTATTCATAACATTATTAAATTTGATATTATTATTAACTGTTGTTATTTATGTAATTATTTATTTATGGATTTATATTATAATAATAATAATAATAATTATAATTATAATTATAATTATAATTATAATTATTATTATTATTATTATTATTATTATTATTTTATTATTATTATTATTATTATTATTATTAAATAATACTTTTGGAAGTAAAATTATAAACATTAATACAAAGTCAAGAATTATATTTATTTTGAATAATTAAAATCTATCTAAAACAACTTTTATTTTGGATAGGAGGAGTAGTTAATAATATTATTTTTAGTCGGGGATAAATGTGTCATATGAAATAATTGAATTCAATTATAATCTTATTGGATTTGTTAAAGCATTGTAATTGAATTCAATTATAATATTTATGAATTTGTTCAAATAAGATAAATTGAATTAAATTCAATCTCATTAATGTAATTGAATTCAATTCAAAAGTTTCCAAACAAACTGTTATTAAAATGATAAAATTGTATGATTGTAATTTATAATATTTTAAATACTTTGTATTATTCTTAATTTAATATGTATAATGAAATGATGATGATTGTCTTTGTTTATATTAATTGTAGTTATTATTTATATGTAAAATATTTAAAATTATTGTTATTGATTTATTCATATTGATTGTGATTATTATTTACTATTAAGATTTTGAAAACATTGTTGATGTAAGCAATAAACTAGTAAAATATATAGTACAACTGTACAATATACTAATATGAATTATTTTGTAATTTTTAAAATTTTCATGGACTATTTTATAAATTTAAAAAATTTAAAGCATTCGAAATCTAATCGATATCGATATAATTTTGTTCTAAAATTTAATCCAGTACCAAACCTGGTACGACATTTATAACATTGTCAGCATAAGTGGAAACAAATAAGTTAGTATGCAATTTATATCGTTAACTTCTTATACGTATACAAGACTTAGAGCCTGATTAGGAGACACGGAAAAAAGGTCCAAATTCAAACTTGATTTAAAATTTTTAAAAGTAAATTCAGTTCGAAATCTAAAATAAAAAAATTTAATTTAATATACAAATCATAATTTTATTCGCTATGGTCAAACCAAATCAAAGTTTAACCCCTTTTTGTCATTTCCTAGGAACATTGTTAGTGCATCTCTCAACTTTTTGTTTCTTTGTCTGGTGCCACCGGTAGGCCAATCTCGATGTCAATGACAATTATGTATGAGATTTTTGGTCCCCACTTATTAAATTGACCATACTACTCCTTTATTTTTGGTACTAATTAGATAAGCAAACAAAATGACAATACATTGTATGCTTTTGGGTCATCTTTTACCGTAACTTTTTTTAACGACTGATTGATTTATTCTTGTAATTATCTTTTTTATAATTTGTGTATTTATTTATATATTTTATCTATTATTACTAATTTTTATCATGCTCTATGTCCAATATTATGAATATTGCAGAGCTTAGATATCGGATTGAAATTTCTGAATCTAAATCAGATCTAGATTTCCAAGATCTCAAGATCTGATTCGGGATATTTTTTAAATTTATAAAATAATCCCTAAACTTTTTTAAAATTACAAAATAGTCCATATTGATATATTATACAACTGTATCAGATATCTTTACTTAGTTTATCGCTTACATCAACCATACTTTCAAAAATCTTAATAATAAATAATAATGACAATTAATTTGAAATAACAATAATTTTAAATATTTTACATATAAAAATAATCACAATTAATATAAACAAAGACAATCATCATCATACAATTATAAACTAAGAATAACACAAAGCATTTAAAATATTACAATCATACAATTTCATCATTATAATAAATAATATTACATATCTACATCAAAATATTCAAAACATCCGATAAAAAGAACAATAAATATTACAAAAGAGTTGATGACGAATAAGCAATCAAGTAGAAGTTGAACTCGAAAAAATATTACATACATATAATTTAATATAAACATCAATGATCAAATACAAGTAAAATTAAAAGAAGAGGAAAAATAAAACACGAAATTAATCATCGATGGGGATACCCATTGAATCGCACTAACCCCACTGATCATTTGATACAAAATCCTCGTCATTGAGAGGAGCTTCATCATTATCATCATTCAAATTTAATGCACCAAATGACATGCCAATGCTTTCTCATCCAAGATTATCTTCCACATTCAAATCACTCGCATAAACCAAATTGGATTCTTCAGAAACTCAATCCGCCAAAATATCAATATTATCAATTCCAATTCAATTCAATTCCAATTCTAATTATAATTCCAATTCAAATTCTATTTCCATTTCCATTTAACCAATTTTCAATCCAATTCTAATTCCAATTCCAAAATTAATTTTCTATCAATTCAAAAATTCAATTCCAATTTCCAATTACAATATCTAATTTCAAAATGCCAAAATCTAATTTTCAACTCCAATTTTAATTTTCAGTGCAATTCCAAATTTTATTCCAATTCTAATTACAATAGATTCCAATCAAATTTTATTCCAATTTTAATACCTTAAAATCTATTCAATCACATTCACCAATCAAAATTTTTTTTCCAATGCAACAATCAACATTCAGAATAATTCAACATCATCCACAAATCCAATATCCCCACAAATCCAACATCATCTACCAACCAACACAAAAAACACAAGCAAATAATGTCCAAATGCTAAGAAAAATTAAACACAACAATCGGTCATTTACAATCTGGGTCGATGTCGGGTCCTCAGCAGGCAGCAACGGTGGGCCGTGGGGTGTGCGGTGACGGCTTCCGGCGTTGAAGACGGCGACGCAAGGGTGTGCGGTGGACGCTGGAGGGTGGATCTTAGCAGGCGGCGACGATTTCGGGTGTTGAAAAAGCGACGCAAAGGTGTGCGGTGGACGTCGGAGGGTGGATCTCAACAGGCAGCGACGACTTTGAGCGTTTAAGAAGACGATTTCACCACTCCAAGAGGACCAAGATAGAGAAGAAGAGGAGGCGAGGCAGTCGGCGAGGGTGACGAGTGGCAACGGTGAGGGAGGCAGTCGGCGAGGGAGCGACGACGATGTGAGAAGGAGAGAACAAATAAGAGAGAAATGTGAGAGCTGAGAGGGAGAGGCCGAAGCAGTGGTCGAGATTAGATTTTTTAGGGTTTTATTTTCAGTTATTGCAAAATGATCCTTGAACCTTAGTTTCTTTTGCATATTGGTCCTGAAATTTCGGGTACCAGTGGTACTGGCCGAAATTAAAACCTAGTAATAATGTTGTCGTACCGGTTCCGGTAAATAGCCAGTACGGAAAGGAATTCGTTCCATTGTCTATGTCTACTATATTATCTATTACATTATAATTTTTATATTTGTATTTATGCGTAATTATTTATATTTTGTATTATTATTATGTTTCATTACACGTGAATCTATTGAAAATAGTCTCATCATTATGTAGAAATAAATATACGTATTATTAGACCTTTAAAATTTTATATTTTAGCGAGACTTTCACTAAATACTTATTGTTAGATTACAATGTCTAAATTTGATTTATGGCCTAAAAAATGTTGTGCAATTAGTAGAAAACAAACCAGCATTTAAGGATTAGTCTAGTTGCAATTTTCCTAATAACATCCCAATCAAGAGGTTGTCAATAAGATTCGTGACAAGAAAATAATATATAATTAGAATAAAAATATGCTTTTAGTATGTTAAATTTGCAATGGAATGTTAGTCCATGCAAAGAGAAAAGTTAAATCACATATAAATTTAAGTGAGATTTCATTCTAAAATAAATTGGTAATAGGTGGAGTAATTTACTGGACTTATATATTAGTTTTCTTCCTTCTCTTTCTCCAATGTGAGACACCCACATGTAGATATTTTAACGCTTCTCCTCATATGTGAGTCTCTTTTTACTCGAGTAATCTAGAGACATACATAGACAATCTTCGTCGAGGATGGACTTCTGATTTAGGTCAAATAAACCATCTCTTGAGGCAAACAATACTGCTTGATCACTTGTTTCATGCAAACTTCAATTCCTTATTCAGCTGCTTAAATAACAAGCTCCCTTTTGGGGCAAAGAGTATGCCAATATCTTCTTTGACTTTAATACTATGTTAAATTTGCAATGAACGTACAGGTCTACGAAAAGAAAATTTAGACCATATCAAGCTCAAATAAGGTTTCATTATAAAACTAATTGGTATTAGGTGGAATAATTCACTATGCTTATATGTTAATCCTCTTTCCTCATTTTATATGATGTTGTATACTAACATGTGAGTATTCTCATCATAGTATGCAAACTTAAGTTATATTAAACAGGCTAATTAGTTACGAAATACTCATTTATTAAATAATTTATTCAAAATAGGTAATTATACAATATTACGTGCATTTAATAATTAAAAAAATTAAAATGATCTAACTTTTATTTTTTTAAAACAACTCAAATTTAAATTTTCTGTTAATATAATTAATTTGACAATTCATGTCAAATTAATAATTTTTACAGGACCGTTACATGTTATATTTGTTGTCATATTAAATTTTATTATTTAATAAAATAACTTTTTACAATTTCAATTATAAAATTGTTTGGTCACCTTCTGTTGAGTATATTAATAACAAATTAATCTAACTAATTAAGTGCCAAATGAAGTTTAGAGCACACTAAGTTGCGGTGTACCCCAGCTTTCACGTGCATAGACTGCTTTACAATAAATGGAGGAGATAGAAAATGAGGGTAGTTTAATCCATCCATCATCGTTCATGCACCCTCAACTGTCCCGTCTTCGATATTGATTTGCGGCTCACGGTGAGCCGTGAAAAGGAAAAAAAGAAGTGAATTTTCTAAATTTTATTAAATAATATATATATATATATATATTTGTTTATCATTCTTTCTAAATAATGAACTTTATTTGGTTTTTGTTTACGTAATTTTATTTTGATATTATAAGATTTTTTAAACGTGGCAGCTACTTTTGAATGGATTAGACAAGCCCTATATGATAGATACGAACGAAAGAACATGAATAGGGATAATTGAATATAAGATTTTTTGACTTTATGATCCTTCACTCGACTCACTCGACACCCGTAGCTTCATATTATAAGATGATAACATTTATTTAATATATATTTTTAAAAAGTCAAACATTGTAATTTAAAATTTGTAGAAAAATACTTTAATCTTTAAAATTTTTGAAAAACATTCCTTTATTGTCAATTTATTTAAGAGCTTTTTAGATTTCGGTTAAAAGCATGAATGAGATCAATTAAATATAATTTACTTGAAGATTGAATTTAGTTATTAAATTTAATTTATTAATTTAAGTTAATTTTAATTAATTTTAACTTTTAAGAATTAAATTGAGTTATCACGTGCTTGACATTTAATTAATAAATGTGATATTGTATTTTATTTTTAATTGAAATTTAAGAAAATAATTAAAAAGAGTAAAATATAAAAAGTTTTTATAATTTCAAAATAAATCATTTAGTGTATTTACTTTAGATTTTTTAAAATTATCAAATCTCTTGTTCCGCTTATGACATTTTTATTATATTCTATTAAATCTTATTAACATATTTATGTAGGCTCCACATAAAAATATATATAAGATTTAATAAAAAGAATTGAAAAGAGTATCTGAAATAGATGATTTGATGTGAAATCCATGTTCGTGGTTATCCATTAAAATCTTCGGTGATCGTGGACAAATATTGTTATTTAATCCGAGGTTTTAAATAATAAATAAAATTGGTCAAATGCTACTTTAATATAAATGATATAAGAAAAAAGATCAAAATTTGACTATAAATAGCAATAAAAAAGTCAAGCGGTTTAACTATAAAATTTTGAACTACTTAAAATTTTAGTTCAAAATTTAATTTTCAGTTTGACTTATTTTAATAATTTTTATTGTTAAAATTGATTAATTTATTAATTAATTGAACAATATTAGCAAATTAATAAGTTTTAATAAACTAAACTAAATAAATAAATATTTAAAGGGTTTTTAAATCATATTTTATTTAATTTTATTTAAAATAAATATTTATTTTAACTGAAACAGATAATATGTTTCCGAACGGCCGAACTACTCCTATCTTGTTTCCAGCCCTGGATTTAATTAACGTGGTCATCCTTTAATGCTCAACTATACGGAATAATAAATGCATTCACGAGCATGAAACTATAATGATACTCAATGCCCTATTTAATGCTTATCTTATTTTGTTTAATTTCACTTGGGTTACATAAACTATTTGTCTTATATAAGATAAATCTAATTATTCCGAAGCATAAGCTTCTAGATACAATTAAAGTTTGAATTTGAAATTAGCACATGATGATACCATGAGTTCCCCAAAGTTTAATAACAATCTAATCAACTAAAACTTATTGGATTGCTTGATTTGACGGGAATAATAAAAGATTTTGTGTTTTAAAAAAATGCGAAAATGAAAGTGGGACCCAGACGAAACTGAATACGAAGTTATTCCGCGACACGTGTCCCCTACACCCGATGTAAGTTTTTCGGTGATTTTGGTAAAACACTCTGTAACAGAAGGGTATATTGGTAATGAAATGATCGTTTTCTTTTCTTAGTTCGAATAAATTATGTCAGTCTTTAGATTTTTAATAAAAATTTAATATTATTAAATTATAATTGATAATATATATATACAAAATAATCTGTATTAAATAAAATACAATGATAAGAATAAGATTTAAATTGTATTGTCATATATTTTTAAAAATTAAAATTATATATTTTATTATAATCATAATATGTTATTTAAATTATATAATAGTTAATAATAAAACTTATTTACTAAATCGTAAAAACTTTAAACCATCAATTTTTTTAATTTTAACTTTCTGATGCGATTTACTTAATATTTTTTTTGTTAAAAAGATCAATTTATTGATTATTCAGTCAATTTTATAAATTAATAAAATTTTATAAACTAAAATAAATAAATTAATTTTAATTTAAAATTTCTTTTAAAATTAAATTTCAAATTCTTTAAAGAGTAAGGACAACAATTATATTTTGAATTATATAATTTTATTTAATATTTAGTTAATTTTATGATAGTTTATCATTTAAATCTTTTAAACTTGAATTTTTTTATTTTGCAAATTTAGCTTTACGTCTAACTTTTAAAACATTCAACAACTGCACTCGGTATAATTTTAAGTTTTAAAACATTGTAAAATCAATAATAAGAATAAATAATTTTAAAGGATAATTTTATTATAAAATTTCAAAATATATGATTGTGAATGTTTTTAAAATTAATAATAGAACTTATCTATGAAAAATCCATATTTTTATCTAAAAAATTAGGTGTTGATTAATCATTTTCCGACTTTGTCCTTTCTGGCCTAGACTTCGTCCCACTGTTATTCCCGCTCGTTTCATTGCCCTTTGAAAAACTTCCCTGCTTTTCGGGTCCATGTTCTTGTTTAAACCTTAATCTCGGCCCTCTCCTGCGACGTCACAAGGTAGATTTTATAGCTTTTAAAAGTTGAACAAAAGTTTAAACTTAAAAAAGGTGTTACGAAAAATCAAAACCCGTCGTTGTCACTTTCTCTGCTCGTTTATTCATTACAAATTTTAGGAATCAAAATCTCTACGTATCTATCATACTTTCTCCGCAACTTCTTTGTCTTAAAGAAGACGAAACCATTTCTCTCTCTCTCTCGCTCTCGCTCTCGCTCTGTGTTTCTTCTTCCCTAGAGAGAGCTTCTATAGCTTCAAAGCTTCGAAGCAAATAAAAATGGAAACTGCAATTGGTGGTTTGGCTTTTGAAGAACAAGTCATGAGACCTCGCTAACACATTCTTCTCTTAGTTCTGTCTGTTTGAACAGCCGAGTTGATACCTGACTCGCCGAGTCAACTGAAAGAGGTCAAGCTTGACTGACGCAAACTAACACTGAGCTCAAATCCAATGGCGTCGTCTTCACGTGCGCGGAGCAGCTCGCCCTTCTCGTACCGAAAACCGTCGAGTCCTTATTCGTCGGCGTCGTCGTCATCTTCTTCTTTGACGAACAACAGGCTCACGCGTCGCCCTGGCTCGTCCTCAGCTTCGTCGTACTTCAACTCTGGAGGAGGCGGATTCGGTTCCCGATCCATGACGCCCAGCTGCGGCCGCTCCGATTCATTGTACACAGGACAGGGCGCTTACGGCGGTTGCACGCCGGTTGGGTTCGGCGCGGAGGAGTTTGCCTCCGAATCGATTGATTCTCCGAGGAATGGAGAAAGTATATCGGTGACGATTCGGTTTAGGCCGTTGAGGTATTTTGTTTAGATCTGACTTCAGTGGATCGGATCTATTTTTGTGAAAATGGATTGGATTCTTTTTATTGGAGGTAATGTGATTTGGCGCCTGTTTGGTTGCAGCGAGATGGAGTTCCAGAAAGGAGATGAGATCGCGTGGTACGCGGATGGGGATAAAATTGTCAGGAATGAGTACAATCCAACTACGGCTTATGCATTTGGTATTGTTCACAGATTTTCAACTTCGGTTTTCTGTTTCTAATCGATTAGTATAATAAAATGTGCATGCTGATTAGTGTGCATTGGGCAGATAGAGTATTTGGACCTCATACTTTGACACAAGACGTTTATGAAGTAGCTGCTAAACCAGTCGTCAAAGCTGCTATGGAAGGCGTAAACGGTAACGCAGAGATGCTCCGATCATAAATGTTTCTATGGTTGGATCTGTTGGAGATTTTAATTGAACTCTGTTTATAAATTCAGGAACTGTTTTTGCCTATGGAGTTACTAGTAGTGGAAAGACTCATACTATGCATGTAAGTTTAGCTTGCTGTCACTAGTTATTTCCTTTTCCTTTGGTTTTGTCTGCTAATTTACTCATCTATTCAGTCTTTGCTATTATATTTCTAATTTTCTATGCGGGATGCTATCATGTACGTCATCCTATAAGTACATATAATGGTTACTTTTCATGGTGAATGTTAATCAACACAGGACTGTAACTATGTTTGTTAACTTCCCATCCACATTGAGGCCATTTTCTATGGTGTTTCACCCACTAATTGCTGCGTCTCTCTGGTAGCTACTGATTAATTATACTGGTGATGGTCAAGACACGGCAATATGTATCCGTGTCTTGTTCTCAACTTGGATCAACTTAATTTACAGCAATAAAACTTTTTTTCTCTGTGTTTGACGTCTGAAAATTTGTTCATAAATTTGAGAATTAGGATTTTCTTGGTTGTTTTCTTCTTTTGTTTGACCTGTGTGTATTACTATTATATATATATACAGGGAGATCATATTTCACCTGGCATTATACCATTGGCCATAAAGGATGTCTTCAGCATGATCCAAGACGTGAGTACTTTCCTGAAATTTACAACCCAAATTTAATGTGCTCAATATATTCAAAGTATCAGTAGATTATTGATTTTAATTTGTGGAAGCAGAATTGCTTTAACATGTTTCTACAGAAGTAAAGCAGTTCTTATACCTATATATGCATGTTTGCTTGTTGTCTTACCAATCCTGAATGACTTAATAATTCCTTTTCCAATTATTCTTTAGCAATCCTGAATTACTTAATTTCATTCTTGCTTCAGACTCCAGGAAGAGAGTTCTTACTGCGTGTTTCCTATATTGAAATCTATAATGAGGTGAGTGGTCCTTCAGACACTTAGTTGGAGCTTAGAACATGTCTCTTAAACCTTTTTTGTCTTTCCTATGGTATGCAATTTTGCTCAGTTCGGATTCTGGAATATTTGTAAATATTCATTTGATTTCATTTTATCTTGGCTTTTATCTTCTACATTAAGCATTCATCAATAATCAGTTGAGCTGATTTTTTCTCGTAGAATTCGAATTTGATCAATTGAGAGTTCAAGTTATTGGCAGATCTCCTTTTCCCTCCCTCGAGGAACTGATATAACTTATGTTTCCATGTGAATTTTTGATATCAGGTGATAAATGATTTACTTGATCCAACTGGACAAAATCTACGTGTTAGAGAGGATGCACAGGTACTATTAAGAACATCTGCTTTATCCGGAGCATCAACTAGTTCCCAAGTTTCATTTTTGAGGCTTTATTTCTTCTATCATAGCTTCTTTCCACTTTGGATCTGTAATAGCTTCTCCAATCCGTGGAATAGACATAGAAGAAAGAGACAAGGCAAAGGCTCTACAGAATTTGAGATCAAGGAGCTTGGAAGATTACAGATTTTTGGGAATTGAGGTTGCCGATCAAAAAAGGAATCTTCATTTAAACTGGATCTTTTGGGTTGTATGCTAGGATGTAAACCAAACAGAATCACCCATTGAAAGCAATCATAAGTTACAAGTCGGAATCAAGCTCCAGCTTGATGCGTATATCAAAGATTGGTTGAAGGTTCACACTGCACTGATTGCTTATGGAGGTGGTGAGTCAATGATTTTTGTTTTGCATTTCTTCTTGAGGGGAGTGTTGATGATTAGGAATAGATATTGTTGATGATTAGGATTCTTATTCCTTGTGTAATTAGGATTCCTTATTCCTTGTATAATTAGGATAGTTTCTCCTATATATTCTTATGTATACACCTTGTAAATTATGAGAAAGTGAATAAGAAAATCTTCAATAACTTATGTTTCCATGTGAATTTTTGATATCAGGTGATAAATGATTTACTTGATCCAACTGGTGTTAGAGAGGATGCATGATTTTTGTTTTGCATTTCTTCATTTATTTCGCAATTCACACCTTTGCTTTTTACTTGCTGCCATGACAATCATCATATCATGAATAAAATGATAGCAAAATGTTACTCTCTTAATGAAGTAATGAACCAATAATATGCCTGAATAAAACCATTCTAAGTTGCCAACTGAGATACTTGCTAACAGATTCTACTTGTATGCTTAATATATATATTTGACAAGCAAATAAAATGTTTTACTTAGGAGTGAATGTTCTTTTGATTGAAATGTTTGCTTTTTAAATGGATCCGTATTTACTTCTGTGCCACTTTTCCAGGGCACTTATGTGGAGGGTATAAAGGAAGAGGTTGTTTTATCTCCTGGACATGCACTTTCTTTCATTGCTGCTGGAGAAGGTGGTTCTGTAGGGAGATGCCTTTGCCTTTATTGATATTGTTGTTTCACATTTGAAAAGGCATCTGACCACACAGTTTTTAATTGACGCTTTATGTTGACAGAACATCGTCATGTTGGTTCAAATAATTATAATCTTCTGAGTAGCCGAAGTCATACAATATTTACTCTGGTAAGCTAATAATGATGTGTTATGTAATAACCAATTGGCTAATTTGCTTAGTGAAATCCAAGCTAATTCCTGCATCATTTATGTTTGGTGCATGCTGTTACTTTTCCATCCTTTGTCATCTATCGGTACACCATTTGTATTTACTGTCAATTTTGTCATTATCAAGCAAGCAGCGATTCTTATTTAGAATGTACATTACAATGATCTGTTTCTGGATATGTAGATGATTGAGAGTAGTGCCCATGGTGATGAGTATGATGGAGTGATCTTCTCTCAACTTGTACGTTTTCTTCTACCCAAATCATCAAAATTTGAATATTCTTAAAAACTGTGTGGCTCATGTATTGGTTGTTTTGTCTTATGTTTTAGAATCTGATTGATCTAGCTGGTTCTGAGAGTTCAAAGACTGAGACAACTGGACTAAGGAGAAAGGAAGGAGCTTACATAAACAAAAGCCTTCTAACTCTTGGAACTGTAAGTGTCTATGATGCTTTTTTCCTTACCTAATTTAATTCTTGTTCTTTATCCTGAGAATTTATACTGAGTAAGTTATGGGGTCAATTCTATACGTTTTCACACTCATTACTCTGAACATTGTTTCATGATTGGTGGTACATTTTTAAGAGAAACCTGATAAGGTATCTTAACTATAGCATCTGTAGGTTTGATGATCCATTCTACTCTTGTGTGATGTCAAGGCCTTAAATTAATATATTTGGCTTCTTTGTAATTGGAAATTCTGTAACACCACTGACGTTGTGGTTCTGATCTAAAGGTAATTGGAAAGTTGAGTGAAGGGAGGGCATCTCATGTTCCATATCGAGATTCCAAACTCACCCGGCTACTGCAATCTTCACTGAGTGGGCAGGGTCATGTTTCGGTGAGTTTTAGGTACCATCAAGATCTGTCATTTTCTAATAGGAAGCCTAAGTTTTCAGTTCTTCAATAACTCGTACTACTTGTTACAAAGGTTTAATTGTTGTAACTTGAATACAAATAGAGCAAATAGCACCTAATATGCACTTGGCTTACTAAATTGGCGTACAGCTTATATGCACAGTTACTCCTGCATCTAGTAATATGGAGGAAACTCATAATACACTGAAGTTTGCTAACAGGGCAAAGCAAATTGAAATCTTTGTTTCACGTAACAAGGTAGGCCATGATATCTCCTCTTTATATCATTTACAAATGGTAATTTATAGTAATTATTACATGAATAGAGTTTGGATGCTGATGTGGGGAAATACTTCCAGATTATTGATGAGAAATCTTTAATTAAAAAGTACCAAAGAGAGATCTCAAGCCTCAAACAAGAACTTGATCAGTTAAGGCAAGGGATGCTTGTTGGTGTAAGTCATGAAGAGATTCTGAGCCTACGGCAAAAGGTCAGTTGATTTTGATCTATGTTTGTGTGCCTTTTCCTTCAATATATCTTATGGATGGATATATTTGTGCTATTATTGGTGTTTGTTCATTCATTTCAAGCTATTCTTGTTTTCAATTGAATAGTTGGAAGAGGGACAAGTCAAGATGCAGTCAAGATTGGAGGAGGAAGAGGAAGCCAAGGCTGCTCTTATGAGTAGAATCCAGAGGTTAACTAAGCTTATACTTGTTTCCACAAAGAATACGATTCCTGGTTTGTGTGATGCTCCTGGTCATCACCGGAGCCACTCTGCTGAGGATGATGTGAGTTCAGCTTCCATCTTTGCATCAGGAAATATCAAGTTATTTGAATTTACCTCTTTTGTTCGATTCTTTCTGGGTGGTGAGTCTCAGTGTGAGGGTATATGTGATTGATTATGGCTTGAAGATCATGGGTTGATTTTCTTGATATTTCTTTTCTTGTTTGTGCTTTCTCTGATTTTTGTCTTTAATTATTTTGATGTGGCTAATTATCCAGTAGTTGATTTTGTTGTTTGCATGACTTCTTATTTTCCTAATATCCTGTTCCCTTTTAAAGTATTCAAACTACTGCCTACATTTAGCTTTTGAGGCTTATGTCTTTACAAGCTAGTTCTGACATTTATCTTCCATTTCTCTATGTTTTGTTCAGAAGCTTGATGTTCTGAGAGACAGTACCTTACTTCTTGAAAGTGAGAATGCAAAGAATCCTCAGTCGTATCTTTGTGTAAATCCATCAGATGCATCTCATGAAGTTGAGCACAAAAGATTTTCTAGCAAGTTGAATGATGAACTCTCAATGTGTAGCAGTACAATTACGGAATCGATTCAAGCTGGTGAACTTATAAGTGGTTCAAAAGTAGCAGCAGTACGTTCTAGCAGTTTTGTTAGTTGTTTAATTTATTTGGCTTCGTATAAAATGAATTGATAAAGCAAGTTGCATATTAGCTTGTCCACATTCTGATAATGTTTCAAATCTATTTTGTCTGCCTTGGATCTTTTTTTATATGTCTCACTCAGATTTTTTCTTTGTTATCAGTTTCATGTTTTTAACTCAAGGTTGCTGAAATTATAATAATAATGAAGCAATAGTTTTAATAGACCTCATGGAAAGTTTTTCTGGATTCCTGGGAAGCAAAATCCTGAAGCAAGGATTCTATATTGTTCTAAGAGTTTATGTTTCTCCCAATCTTCATGGGAAAGAGCAAGTGCACTGGCTTCTGTTTTTTTGAGAAGTGATGAAAGTTTATATATCCCACCATCCACTAGATTATTCACACTTGCAGATGGTTGAGCAGAAGTTGTCAGATGCGTATCTTCTTAATGGAGAGAAGATACCCCTTTCATTTTATTTTAATGTAGCTAATTAAGCGGTATTCAATGATAGGATTCTTGGGATTACCTCTTCTTAAGACTTAAAAGTCTCATCTCTCTTTGTTGCAGGGGGGACTTACACAGGACCAGGTGGATCTTCTTGTGGAGCAGGTTAAGATGCTTGCTGGAGAGATAGCATTTAACACCAGTACCTTGAAGCGATTGGTGGAGCAGTCTGTAAATGATCCAGATGGTTCAAAAATGCAAGTAAGCATCCCCTTTCTCCCATAACGAAGCATCTTTACTGGTATCTTAAATTAAGTTCAAATTCCAGCAACGAAATCTATGGAACTGGTACCCAACATCATGATTTGATGAGCTGGTTATTTATTCTTCTCTCTCCGTTCTTGTCCTCAAGTTTATGATCTCCATTTCAGTAACAAAGGGGATTCTCTGTAACTTTTGTGCAATCTATTCATCATCCTCCAATGTTTATCAATATTATTATAGCGTGCGTTTGCCAGCCGACTGATGATTCTAGTTTTTGTGTTTAAGTGGTGATGCAATGGTTAATAAGTCTTGTCGTTGCAACTCATTACAAACTTTACATGATTCATTTGTCTCACGTTTGCATATTTTAGGGTTCATTGTTCAATTGCAAAACAGTAACGCAACTAACATCTATCTCTCACAAAACTCAATAGTTAGCTTGTTACTTACTAATACCATCATTAAAAACAACATATATTATTGAGTACAGATACAGAACTTGGAACGTGAGATTCTTGAAAAGAGAAGGCAAATGATGGCATTGGAACAACGGATCATTGAGAGTGGTGAGGCTTCAATTGCCAATGCATCATTGGTGGATATGCAACAGGTAGATTCATTTACATCTTCGCATTCTGATTTTTGACTTTCTCACAATGGAAGCTTAGCACGTCAATTCATTTGTGTGCAACAGACAGTTATGAGATTGATGACCCAGTGTAATGAAAAGGCTTTTGAACTAGAGGTGAGTTTCTTGTATCATGATATTTTGATACTCTGAAAGTGCGGCATCAACCTTTCTGCCTTTGATTTTCAATATGACTTGGTTTGACACCAGATTACTGTCATAGTGGCAGTTGAGAACAATAAGACTATTTTTGCTTGGTTACTTGATTTACCTCATCAGTCTCTGTCTTAACTGCAGTAGTCCCCGTATAATCAATGAAAATAACTTTAAATAATTGAATATCCTCAACTTTGTTTACTTTAATATCTAGTAGAAGCAGCTCGCCATGTCTTACTGCCTTGCAACACTCCTCTAGCGAAAATCTTATAACACAGTGGTCCTTATTTTGTTTGTCTGCTGATTTGATATGATTTTTCTTTGTCACTGGCTGGTACATTTATTTAGCATGTAATTAAATGATTTATTCCACAGTTAAAATCAGCAGACAACCGCATCCTCCAGGAACAACTGCAAACTAAGGTTTGGCAAACTTTATCTGTCTTATATATCTTGTCATTTGGTTAATTTTGCCTTTCGTTCTACCTTTGCAATTGAAACTTTGCGCCCCCTTCAGTAATAGTTGATCCGATTTTTACTTCTTTACATACTTGATTATTGGCAGTGTTCTGAAAACAAGGAATTGCAAGAGAAAGTTTGTGTCCTGGAACAGCAGTTGGCTGCTCTATCTGGTGATAAATCATTAAATTCCGAGCACTCAGTTTCTGATGAGTTTGTTGATGAACTGAAAAAGAAAGTTCAGTCACAGGTAAATCTTGCTTTGAATTCACTAGTACTTGACACCTTTTCAGTTGATAAATTTGTATTTGGTTTATGTAATGCATTGAATCATTCCCATAGGATATTGAATTTTTGGAAAGAGATGCTGGAATATACCATTCCTGGAATTTGTTAGATTAAGGTTCATGTGATAGGTCACATGCCACCCATATTTGATATGTTTTCAATGGTAAAATAATGAACGGCATCATAAGTATTGACTTGTATACTTGAGCAGGAGATTGAGAATGAAAAGCTGAAGCTAGAACAGGTTCAGCTTTCAGAGGAGAATAGTGGTTTACATGTTCAAAATCAAAAATTAGCAGAAGAGGCCTCCTATGCAAAGGAACTGGCATCTGCTGCGGCAATCGAATTGAAGAATTTGGCAAGTGAAGTCACCAAACTCTCGCTACAGAATGTGAAATTCGAAAAGGAACTGTTGGCTACTCGAGATTCAGCACATTCCAGGGGTGGAGGCTTGCAATCTGTAAATGGTGTTAATAGGAAGTACAGTGATGGCACAAGACAGGGGAGGAAAGGACGGTTTTCTGGCAGAGGAAGTGATATTATGGGATTGCACTCTGATGACTTTGAATCATGGGATCTTGATCCTGATGATCTGAAGATGGAACTGCAGGCAAGGAAACAGCGGGAGGCAGCTCTTGAGGCTGCGTTAGCTGAAAAGGAGTTCATCGAAGAGGAGTACAGGAAAAAGGCGGAAGATGCAAAGAAAAGGGAAGAGGCTCTGGAAAATGATTTAGCTAACATGTGGGTGCTTGTTGCTAGATTAAAAAAAGAAGCGGGAACTACCCCTGACTTGAATGCTAATGATAGGAACGGTGATGGGATCGACCATATTTGTGATCCGAAAACTAATGGTTTTGACCATAATGTTGACTTGAGAGACACACAACTTTTAAAGACATCAAAATCCGCTGATGAAATTCCAAGGGAAGAGCCTCTAGTTGTTCGCTTGAAGGTAAATACTCTTTATTTAACTTTTGCATCTGTATAAGGCATTTGTCTTTTTTAAGGACAGTTGTTTGCAGTGTTACAGTGTAAAGCTAACTTGTACTGAAGTTCCATGGCCTTCAAATGGTTCCTGGATTGAGTTTTCCAATTGGTTAGATCTCCAACATTTGAAAAGTTACCACCAGGATCAATATTGATATCAGCTTAAAATTCTTCCTCGGCTTATTTTCCTATTAATTTAAGATCTGTCTTTTTGTTTCTAGGGCTCATAAATTTCATACATAACTAGATGCCCAAGGATTTCTAGTAATTGATGCAATTGATTTGAACGATTATATTTCTTTTTTTTTGGGTGGGGTTGCTTATCTATATATTCTAATTTTTCTTCTCAGGCACGAATGCAAGAAATGAAGGAAAAGGAGCTAAAGAGTCAAGGAAATGGAGATGCTAATTCCCATATGTGTAAAGTTTGTTTTGAATCACCAACAGCAGCAATTCTTCTACCTTGTCGACACTTTTGTTGTAAGTCGGTCACTGAAGTTTCTCAAATTGTGCCTTTAGCCACTAATTACTCAAATCATTTAAATTTTTTGTTTGTTCGTGTTTTGTAGTGTGTAAATCTTGTTCGCTGGCATGTTCTGAGTGTCCAATTTGTCGCACAAAGATTGCGGATAGGCTCTTCGCATATACTTGACAACGCAATAAATTCCCTCCAAATGAAGGTAATAAACTCGTACACCATAATGTATTTCTGCTTTTACCATATATCAGGGTTTTCAACCTTCAGGATTAGGATATGTTTCTCCATACCCATATATTCAATTACCAAATCTGAATGTTTCAGTACACATAGGTGGGATTTTTATTTTGGTGTCAATTAGACAATAGCCCCTGTGATTCCACTTTTTTTCTTTTAAAATGTCAATTCTTATATTTTGTTTAACTATCATAATCTTTTTATGTTAGTTTCTTGTGTATTATAACTTCAAACAACCTTGTATTAGAATTTAAGAATTCTAATATTACGTTGTTTTAAGGGAAAAAAAAGATAGAAAATTAATGAAATATGAAGGATTAT
This sequence comes from Erythroxylum novogranatense, assembly GCA_029891385.1. Lineage (NCBI taxonomy): Eukaryota > Viridiplantae > Streptophyta > Magnoliopsida > Malpighiales > Erythroxylaceae > Erythroxylum > Erythroxylum novogranatense. The sequence continues at coordinate 111,051,787 of CM057227.1, read as the reverse complement.
ATAGTTACAGAATATGAAGGATTATACCATAGGAGTAACTGAAATGAAAAAAGATCAAATCACAAGGTCCCAATGTATTTTATCTTTACTTGGTTTGTTTTATGCCGTGAAAGGTATGATGTAAAATTTGAAACTGAAAGTCGTCATTTTTTGATGTACCAAACTCTGATTCTAACATTTTTCACTTTTGCGTTTCGTTTTTCCCTCCTTATCTGCAGGGTTCGGCGTTCATTCACTTGTTTGTACTCATGCAAAATACCGAATTCAATTCTTTAATTAATCGTGTATCTAATTGTCTAAAATGTATATATACATTACATATTGTTCCTTTCCCTCTCCCTTGTGGGCTGTAAAATAAGGCTCAAATTAAAGGGAAAAAGAACCTCGACCCACTCCGATTCAAGATTTTGCTCTGTTCTTGATCATGTGGCGCAGAATCGTGCACCTGTTTTAATATATGTATAGAAGGTTGAAACATCGTATCCCTACTTGGTTCTTTAGCTCTTCACTTTTGCGCATATAAGTAGATTCATCTATCAAACTGTATTTGCAGAATGATTTTTGTTTCTGCAGGTCTCATTTGTCGCCGTTACTATGGCCATCTGTCTTATAGCATCTAGTGAAAGGACGAAACTGGTTTGTTAGAAAAATCTGGGAAGTTACCGTCAGCTTCTCATGTGTGACCTTGTTCTGTTCAATAGCTACAAATTATGAGAATATGTCCTTTGGTATAAAGTTGGGTTATTTGATAGAGAGATTAATTACATGCAGGGATGATCACGTGACGGAATGGCCTGATGCCCATTGTCAGCAACTTGAGGTTGCTTGGACCGCATTAAAATGTTATTTTAGCTTTTAAGTTTTTAAATGTATAGATTAAAATAAAGTTTTGATCAGTTACGTTAAAATGGTTTCTTTAAATAATGAAGAATCGGCTTTTTTAGATTGAGTCTTAAGTTGGTCCCTTAAATTTGAGTCTGACCTGAATTTTATAGGCTGGCGGGTTCTACTTTGGTTTGGTTCTAGATTTTGGTTCCACTTTGGATTGAATCAGATCGTAATAGATCGGACTGTACCAAAATCTAGTGGTACCGTCGTCTAGGAATCATAATGGAATTAATGCCACCTTGTATTTACATTAGATTATTGTGATTCTTCTGACCTTGCAACATCACTCTTTTACTGTTTCTGGTGCTATGGGCAGAAATTTCAAAGCCGAAATGTAATAAGAAAAGAGAGTGAAACGAGCGCAAGGGTTGAAACTTCTAACCAACAAATTAAGGTTCGACGACTAACATGAAAATGGATTGGACAGACTACGATATGTTCCTTTCCGAGTAAGTGTTTGTTTTTCTTGCTGAATGGAGATGTGAATGTTTGGGAACTGTAGAACAATAATCAACTGTGTATTTTCTAATTTCAGCCAAGTAAACCATCGTGTGGAGATTAGATTAACACAGAAGGCAAATTCTTCTGCAGGAAAAACCGCTCATGTATCTTTTTCCATAGATCTTGGATCTGCCAATGGAGAAAAACTGATCAGAACTCTGCATCGAACCTCACGAAACATCGTGACAAAAGGGTGTGTGAATCTTGACGTTGTCAAGAAAAATTACACCCTCAAAAACCAACGCTTGGTCTTGTACGCTTATACATAGGGTGTGCTCCAAGCTTTTGGAAAGCCACTATTAGTGTATGAAGGGTCGAGAAAATCATCCACACGCCATCCTGGTAGTGTCTCCAAGTAGTCTGATATGCTCCTACTTGTGGAGATTGAACCGTTATCAATTGGCTGGTTATCGTCAATATTGGGTGATATTGAGGGCGATGCTCTGTTTACACTAGGAGAACTGAGTAATTCATTGGAGATCGAGCTTTGGTTGCTTACAAATGGCTGCGAGCTTCTGCTACTAGTCCTAACAGCTTCTGCTACGAGCTTTGGTTGCTGGACTCCTGCGAGAAGAAACCTACTGTGTTTCTGGGTATGTTCATTTGCTTTGTGAATTGGAAGGTCACATTCTCTACATAGGATTGCTCTATCTTCTTGGCAGAAAAGAAAAGCCCTTCTTTCCTGAAGATACATATTAAATGAAGGAAGATTCAAAGATCCAAGCTTTATATGTTCAATCTCTGTCTTAAACAGATCCAGAAAATATAGCAAAGAAAGAGGAAACAAAGGGAATGAAGAATCTTAGAGCACCTGACAGATATCACAAAGAGGGGAGTCTTTGAATGGAGGATGGAGTAAGGAGAAGCGAAAGTGCTTGCTTGCGAGCTTGTTTGCATGATGAACATGGTGATCACACCCATTGCAGAGAGCTGCTTCATCTGCTGAACAAAACACTGAGGCTTCTGCTTTGTCACACAAGTCACACCTGATCTTCATAATCTCTTTTTCTCTCTGAACTCCGTTCTTTGGCCGTTCTATAACGAAAATAGATACACAGGGAACGTGAGTGAACCAAAAAAGAATCTGACAAAGGGGTTATGGGCATATGGGCAACAGGGGCTATGGATAAACAGCTAAGGTCAAACGCAGAGATTACAAATTTAATAGTCTTTCAATATTTTTTTTTAAATTTTTGAATTTAATAATTAAAATTTTAAAACTCACGATAAATTAATATTTGATAGAGACGTTACATTAAATAAAAATAATAGAAATAATACTTTAATTTAATTATATGTATTCTTAAAAAGGGGATAAATTGATTCTAAAGTGCTCAATTTTTTAAAAATTTAATTTGGTGCCTTTTTTTATTTTTAATATACATTATCATCATCATTTCAGTTCAAGTTACTGATAATATGAAATCTGAGAGAGATCGATGATACGTAGCCTTTTTTTCCTACATAATAAAAAGGTTGTTTCTGATAGACTCACATGTAGATGTGATAATAAAATAGTAATTCAGTTTAAAGAATAAATAAGTAAAACTGACACACTAAATAATTATATAAATAAAATTAAAATAAATATTTAAATAAATAAATAAAATATAACCAAATGTTATACCTTATAATGTCCAGATCTGTTAATACCTGATAAGCTGCAAAGTCTAACTCTTCTTGTCGCTAGTTAAGCTAGAGGTCTTTGCTCAGAGATCCTGAAGATATGACAATCCTACAATTATAGACGACCTCGCGAGATTTTTCCCCATACACCTGTCTTGAAAAGCTAAGTTGTAAGTCCGAAAACTTTATCCAAGACTTACAACTAGCAAAGACAGAAAGAACATTGGTTGGACTTCCTACTCGATAACTACGTGACACCAGAATTAAAGTAAACATCTACTAATAACTTACTCAACTGATTTGGTGAATTTTAAAAGGTATTCTTTATCCTTATTCGATCACGCCAAATTATACATTACATTACAATAAATAAAAATAATATTTTAATTTAATTGTATATATTTAACAAAAGAATAACTGATCCTAAAATGTTCAATCTTTTAAATTTTTTCAATTTAGTTCTTAATATCTTAAAATTTTCAATTGAGTAATTAACTTTTGAAAACATTAATATTCAATTTAAAATCTTACCTTTTACTAATGGAATTAATAGATGGGCAGACATTTAATAAATATACCACATCTTCAAAATAACATTTTAACTTATTTATATTAGTTTTAAGAGGTCAGTCACTAAATTAAAAACTTTAAAAATTTTGAGATAAAATTAATTTTAAAAATATATATATTTAAATATAGATACAAAATCTCCTCTCTCATAACCTTTTCTCCTAAAAATAATAATAATAAGGTCACCACAGGTTGACAACCATCACAATCATCTAAGTTTCTTGCTTTATGTAACAAGTGTTGAATGTCAAAATCTTAAGTGGAATGGTTATTTGGATGGCTCAACAGAGTCAACTCTTAACTTGAATGTTAGACGGTTGATTGGTTGAGAGCAGTTAGGCTATACCTTAAAATTAGAAGCAATCTTTTAGGACCGACATTCTAGGGTTGGTAATGGCCAAAATTTTAACCTAAACTTGGATCGAATTTGGCGAATTTCTAATTCAATCGGAATTAAATATATTTTTTAATTTTAAAAAATTAAAAATAATGTCATTTTATTCAAATTAATATTGTTTTATATTTAAAAAATTGTGTTTTTATCGGGTTGAGATAAGCCGTTCGAACCCGAATCTCAAATTTTTTTATAAAAATCTAAACTTGACCTGAACTATACTTTTAAAATTAAACTAGTCAAAGTAACACATGGCCAATAATATAATATAGAATACGGTTCAATTTTTCCTAGGACTCCTTAAAATCCTTTGTTGATGTCAAAACCAAATTGGAAAGTTCGAGGAATATAGGCTCTTATTTAATGGGCTAAACTGTTGAAAATGATTGAAAAAAGATTTATCACTAATAACACCTATTAATTATTTTTATTGGGTGTATTTATTTATTTATTTATTTTTATTCTTTACTTTTGTTATATTTATTATATTACTTATTTTATATTTTTATTTACGAGCATTTACTTATTTTATATTATCATTATTATACTTTTTTATATAAGCCTCAACTAAGTAAGGATAAGATTACGATCAATTGGGTTATTCAAAACCTCTAAACTTTTACTTGATCCTTGTTGTTGTTGTGACACTTGGTAACTATAGTTAAGGCTCGAGCCAAATTCCTTTCAAACCCTTATTTTTATGATAAATTTAGGTAGAAATTTGATTAAATTCAAAATTAGACCAAAATGATATTGTTTTAATAAATTAACTAAAATTTTTAAAAATATTTTTTTTCATTTTAATTAATTATATGAAAGTAATATTGTTTCATTAAATCAATTCAAACTAACCCAACTCATTTTCAGGTTAAAATATAATTCAAAATTCAATTGCTTCGAATTTGCCTAATGTAACTTTAAATTCAACTCAATTTATTATTCTAAAGTATGGATGACCATACCATCTCTCTCATAATGCATTTAGATTCATATTTTCTTTACTTTCACACACGAGACTCATTTGTTGACTAATATTTTATAAGTTCAAATGTAATGGGAAAGCAAAAAGCTGCGTTTTGATCAATATAGTCTGCCATCCAATGTGAAAAGAACACTTTTTAGTATCTAACAACCGGAGGTGTGAAGATAATGCTAACTAGGGATAATAATGGATCGGTCAATGAGTTTATGTTCAAATGTTTTTAATTGAGTTTGGGCTGTCCAAGTTTGTATTGACTAAAGCTCAAATTTTAAATAAAACGAAATTGTTTTATTTAAAAAAGTTAAATTTTAGGTTAGTTGGGGTCTAGGTAGCTCAGGTGCGGGCTTAATAAAAAATATTATATTAAACTTTTAATTTTAAAAATTGGACAATGTCAACCCATAGAGTAGCCCATTGTCATCTCTTTGCCAATTGTCACGAGTAAAAAAATAAAAGGAAAACATATTTTACAGTCCCAACTCACTTGTTCAAGATGGCAAATACATTCCTTCCGAGTTTAGTTTAAAATCATTGTAACATATCTATCAAATATTTGAGTTCATCAAGATTTGATTCAAATTTTAGTTTAAGAATAAAGATAGATTATCATTGGAACAATTCAGTCAGACCTTAAGATATAATTTGCAATTAGAGTGCACGATTAATCCACTCGATTCATTCTGGTTCTGCCTGATTCTGATGAGGCAGGACGCTGCTGTTCGGATTCATGAGATTGGTTGTCTTTAACAAAAGAATACCTGCAAAACAGCACAAGGCACATCGGGGGGTTGATTGCCGACAGGCCCCTCCGACGCTCAAGTTAGTTTTTTTGTGAGGGTTTTTGATTGCTATAAACAAAGAATGCCAGAGTTCTAATCTCGTACCTGTATCATGGCAAAGTAGTACCTCATATATGGAATAGATGCTAGGTTTAGGTCTTTACGTATGCATGGAAAGTTTTCACTTGTAGATGGGTCGTGGATGCGTGGGCCTAGGCCTGGGCCTGGACCTAGCACAGTCGACCTAACCATAAGCCCTCCCTACTCCTCGAGTCTGACCTAAGAGAAGGGTCGAAGGAGTACATAAGGATCATATAGCGTGTCTCCAAGGCAACTCGTGCTAGGCCCGATAGATCGATTATCGTGATGTGATCGACCGATCAGATGTAATGACACGGCGGACCGATCGAGGGTAATGTGAGCCGTCGATCGGCTATAGCGATATAAGGTCGGTAAGGGTGCAACGACGAGGTCGATAGAGGCGAGTGTAGTGGTAGGGTCGATCGATTGGACGTCAAGGCTTAAATGAAACATTAGGTGTAATCATTACTGACGGTTCGCGCCCTACGATGATCGTCACGTACTTCCTTTTGGATTGTTGTCAGGTATTTGTCGGTGCATCCTTTTAACTGCTGCGTCGTTCCAGATTTTTAATAACCCTAATTCACATCAGCTCATATTCTGCCACGTGTCTTAGTTCGGCTCGGATTTTCTCCATGCGTCAAGCGTTGATTGAAACGTCCATTCAACCGTTCTTCTATAAATACTCAGGATCGACAGACAACAGATTTTCTTCACACTTGTTTTGTTCTCCGGCTTTCATTCTGCTTTCATTTGCACCTTCTTGCCTACAATCTCCGGAGTTTTCTTTCAACCGCCGTTCAAATTGCTAACTTCAATCACCAACTAGGTACGTCCTTTTTTCTTGCCTCTTCCTCTAAGTTTCCTCTTTGTAAGCATGTCGTCAACCAATCATAGAAGTGTGGTTAACCCTAGGGATGAAACCGCCAAGAGGGCCTCCCAACTAGTCGGGCCGCTTGAAGTAGTGGCAGAAGTAGTGGCTGTGTCGGGGGTGAGAGGTATTGAGGGAGTCACGGCGAGTGACCGGAAGGATGGGCTGGTCTTGGAGGAGCCACCGAAAGATGAATCAACGATAACCGTAGAGGAGTTGAATCGGTCGATTATTAGGAACAATATCCCTTTATCCTGGGGACCTAGGTTAGCCTCCGAGTATGAACGGATCCACAACAATTTGGGACGGTATTTTGTGATTTTTGACAACTTTTTTTTGGTCGGTGGCATGAAGCTTCCGTATGTCTCGATTATTGACGAGGTGTGCGTCACCTATCGATTGAGACCGAGCTAATGGATGGAGATTTATTAATAGTTTGGCCTTGCTATGCCATTAGTGCGGTTGTCCGCCTTCGGTCGGCATCTTACGCCATTTTTTAAGAATGAACCAGAGTTCAAGAGCTGGGGTCGGGGTCCCTCATCTGCAGTATAGAGATGCTCGATATCGCCCGGCCAAAACGACTTCAAAAATCCAAGTTTGGCGGACAAAGTACTTTTTCGTGAGGCCTCCGGGATCTTCCTTTGAGTCCCAGCCGTGGCGATATCCTTTAGTCGAGCGATGGAACTATGCGTCGAGCTTGTCTTTTTCTATAAAGGAGTGGGAGGTAGTCGATCGCATTAAGGGACTCGGTCGGTATGACTTCAATCGTCTCATTCTGGGATATCGCGGGGGGGCCTCGACCGATTCATTCCTAATCGACCCCCCGTCCCGAATTAGTGAGCTAAGAGAAGAAACTGCCCCCTTTGGTTGACTCCTCGTGGTTGAACTATTTACTGTATTTGTAAATATTGGTTTCGATTTCTAACCGCTTTTTATTCTTTGTCTGACCATGGCAAGACTTCGGCGATTTCTTGGGTCCTCCAACCCTAGCAGAGGCCAGCGCAAATCTGTCAGGCCCTCTTCGAAGACAAAAAGGCAGGACAAGAAAAGAGAGGTCAGCGCGGATGTCGCTCGACCTACTGTTTCCGAACAAAATGTCGCTCGTCCTGTTGTTCCTGAGTTGTCTGCAGTGCTCGCCCTGGCAGCTGTACCTGAGCAGTCAACAGTGATGACCCGGTTGGCTGGTGAAGGTCTAGTGGTCATAGAAGAGGTTGAGCCACCTCTTAAGAGGAAAAAGACCATTCGGGTTATCGACCGACCGCCCTGCCATCGGACCAAGGCGGGAAGAAAGAGAAGGGGAGAGAGAAGAGGAAGAGCGTGTTGCACGATCGGATAAGGGCAAGGGGAAAGGGAAAGCGATAAGCGCCGAAAAGTGGGAGCTAGCGATCAGTCTGGATAAGGCTGCGTCGCTTGGGGACTTCGATATGGCTCTTCACATTGCTCAGAGGGTCGTTCCCCCTGTAGACGAGAAGCTTATAGACTCGTCGAGCAATCAGGAGCTGGCGGCCCGTCTCGTCCGTAGCTGTGCGAGGGATTTGGCGTTCGCCTCCGCAATGCACCAACGTGTCGAACAGCTCGATGGGACTGCCAGAACGTTGGACCGGGAAGTCCGCGATCTTCTTAAACAAGTAAACACTTTGAGAGCCGAGCTTTCAGAGGCCAAGGAAGAGAGAGACGTCTTTCAGGCTCAACTCTCTTCCATGGAGGAGGAGAATAAATTTTGGGAGGAGGAGAGGAGCATTTTGAAAGCTCAACTCCCTACAGGGGAGGAGGAAAAGAGCAGGGTGATTGCGGCGAAGGACGGGCTGGCCAAGGAATGTAAGGACTTGAAGCGGAAGGTGGAGACGGAGCAGGAGCTTCGATCAAAATTCCTCCAGGACCGCCATGAAGCGGTGAGGGATAAACTGAGGGTCAAGGATAGACTGACGGAGTTGCGAGGTTCCATCAAAAAACAGAGAGTTGAGGCAATTAAGCGATGAAAAAGATGGTTCTTACAGGAGGAGTGCTTAGAGTTCGCTTGTGACTTGACCCTTTCGATCTTGAAGAATTGCCACGATGTTTGCATCCCTGACAAGTTGGATGGTCCTTCATTCGAGGATTATGCCGAGCTGATGCTTCCCACTGCTCTTGGCCTTTCTCTGGAGGAAGTGAGGGAGATAATCGAGGGAGAACGAACGTCCGTTCCGAATGAGAAGTTGGACCTTAGCTCGGATGAGGAGGATGAGCGATCTCACGGGGGTGTCTCTCCGGTTCTTCCTGCAGACTCTGGTCCTACCTCGGCTGCTTTGCCGACCTCCCCTTCTGCTGATCCAGCTGCTTCTCATCCTGAAGATCCACACTAACTTGTGCTATAGGACCCTCAAAGCTCATCTGGTCGGGCTTGTGACCAGGAAAAATATGAAGAAATAAAAAATTTATTCTTATTATTCACGGTATTCTCAATTTTGCAAACGTAACTTAGATTGTCATTAGTTTCATATCTGAGTGCCTTTTTTCATTTTGTGGGGTGTCGATGGGTCCTTGACCGATCAATCTGAAAAGAAACCAATAAGCGATCGAGATTAATTTCCTCGGCATCGCTTTGGTTCTAAGATTTTGTCTTGGCAACTGGCGGGCGTGGTCGAGGCCGAGCGATCCGAGATTAATCTTCTCGACATCTCCGGTTCGAGGATCTTGTCTTGGCGACTGGCGGCGTGGTCGGTGAGCGTTCGAGATTAATCTTCTCGACATTGCTGGTTCCAAGGATCTTGTCTTGTGACTGGCCGAAGCATGGTCGAGGTCGGTGATCGAGATTAATCATCTCGGCATCGCTGGTTCGAGGATCTTGTCTTGGCAACTGGCGAAGCGATCGAGATTGTCGTCTCGGCATCGGCTAGTTCAAGGATCTTGTGCGGGAAACTGGCGGCGTGGTCGGTCGGCGATCGAGATTAATCTTCTTAGCATCGCTGGTTCCAGATTTTGTCTAAACTGGCGGCGTGTCGTCGGCCGAGCGATCCGAGATTAATCTTCTCGACATCGCTTGATTTCAAGGATCTTGTCTTGGCAACTGGCGTAAGCGTAGTGGATGATGTCGGTCATTTTGTCGTTCTAGCTTATTTTGGTGAGGCTCTGTTTGTCGAGGAACTTGAAACCTTTTATTGATGACAATAAGGGGGTGGGCCGTTAAAAAACTTGACTGGCAAGGCCAGAAAAAAGTACCCACTACAAATGCGTAAGCAACCATACAGTACAAGATAAAGAAATAAATAAAACAAAGCTTAACTATTAATAGAATGTCTTCAGGTTTTGAGAGTTCCGTGGCCTCGGTAGAATCTTGCCATCAATGTTGCGCAGGATGTAAGAGCCGTGTCCAACTTGTTTGACCACTTAATAGGGTCCTTCCATACTGTCAAGAGCTTTCTAGGATGTTTCCCCCAGCGTCGGCCTTCGCAGACGTATCAAATCGACCCTTATGTAATTTCGACTTTATCCTTCTATTGTAGAACCTTGTTGCTTTTGCTGACGACTTAGAACGGTTGTCATATCCATGTCTTCACTGAGAAGCCCAAGTTCTGCCCAGCGGGCTTCATTATTCCGCTCTTCTTCATAATTCGACACTCTTTGGTTGTGCAATGCCACTTCTATTGGAACTAGGGCTTCTGTCCCAAAGGTCATCTTGAACGGTGTTTCCCCTGTGGCTCCATTTGGGGTGGTTCTGTACACCCACAATACTTCATCTAGTTCATCTACCCAAGTCTAACGTCTATCTGAGCACTTCTTGAGGGCACTCATTATCTTTTTGTTAGTATTATCCACAAGACCGTTACTTTGAGGGTGATCTACTAAAGTCAATTGGAGCCTTATCTTTAGTCGCTCACAGAAATCTCTGAACTTGTCGTTGTCGAACTGTCGACCGTTGTCTGTAACCAACACCATAGGCATCCCAAAGCGACTTAGTATGTTTCTTCTTACAATAGTAACCGCTTCCGCTTCTACCCATTTGGTGAAGTATTCCACTGCTACTATCAAAAACTTCTTCTGTCCAGGACCGAGAGGGAAATGTCCTAGTATATCTATTCCCCATTGAGCAAAGGGGATAGGATGACTCACGACTTTCATCCTCTCGATCGACTGGTGAGACAGGTTATTGTTTTTCTGGCAAGCCTCACATCGGTTGACTTTCTCCTGACAGTCTCTATTCATTGTCGTTCAGTAATACCCCTGTCTAATCAATCTATGAGCCAACATTCTGCCTCCTACATGATTTCCGCATATTCCTTCATGGACTTCATCCATTGCCTGCTCTGCCTCTTCTTCGCTCAAGCATCGTAGTAGTGGCCAGTCATAAGATCGCTTGTACAAGGTGCTATTAACGATCGCATATTCGGCCGCCTTTACCCTTAGTTTCTTGGCCTCCAAGGTTTCTTATAGATGTGTTCCCTCGAGGAGGTACTGTCTGATCGGTTCCATCCAACTTGATCGCTCGGTATTTGCGTCAAAGACTTTCTTGGCTTTCTGAATGCTAGGTCGGTCTAGTCGCTTGACCAAAATGTTATTTTTCGCATCTCGATCGGAAACCATTTTGGAAAGGACATCTGCCCGAGCGTTTTGCATCCTTTCTATCCTGCTAACCGTGTAGTCTTCAAAATTATTGAACTCTTGCTTCACCAATTCCAAATATTTGACCATGTTGTTCCCTTTGACCTTGTATTGCCCCGTAACCTGATCGACCACTATTTGGCTATCGCTATACACCTTCAAATGTTTCACCCCCATCTCTCTTGCCAACTGAAGACCGGCTACTAGCGCCTCGTATTCCGCCTCATTGTTGGATGCCTTGAAGTCTAATCTGAGAGCGTACTCCACCTTTTATTCCTGGTGTGGGCTGATCAAGATCGCTCCTGCCCCGTGTCCCTCAGCATTAGAGGATCCATCAACAAATAAGCTCCAAGTAGGATGTAGTTCATTCGAGGTAGGTTGACTCATTTCTGCTACAAAGTCCGCCAATACTTGGGTTTTGATCGTCGTCATGACTTATAGTGTATATCAAACTCCCCGGTTCTACCCCATTTTACCATTACCAGGAGGTTTCGAGGCCACGAAGGCATTGTTTGAGGGGTTGGTCGATCCATACCTCAATGGTGTGACTCTGAAAATAGGGCCTGAGTTTCCGCGCTGCGGTTATCAATGAAAGGGTCAGCTTTTCAATAGGTGCATACCGCGTCTCTAGTCCATTCAGTACTTTACTGACATAGTAGATCGGGAATTGTTCGCTACCGTTCGATCGGACTAGAACTGCGCTGATCGTCACCTCTGTGACTGCCAGATAAATAATCAGACTCTCCCCCTCAACGGGGCTCTGCAAAATGAGTGGACTAGTCAGATACTGTTTCAAGTGTTGAAATGCTCTTTCGCAATCATTCGGCCATTGGAACTGGGTCACATCCTCTTTCCTTAAAATTTTGAAAAACGGGAGGCACTTGTCCCTCATCCTGAAGACGAATCTGCTCAAAGAAACTATCCCCTTGTCAATATCTGAACATCTTTCAAGCACCGCAGTGAGGGCATTTGGACGATAGTTTCGATCTTTTCTGGATTAGCTTCAATCTCCCATTGAGTAATCGTAAACTCCAGGAATTTTCCGGATGCCACAACAAAGACGCATTTTTCTGGGTTCAGTTTCATCTGAAATTTATTAAAGGTCTGGAAGACTCCTTTGAGGTCTTCCACATGCTCAGCGACTGTCTTACTTTTGACCACCATATCATTCACATAGGCCTCGGTGATCTACCAATTTGTTTCTTAAAACTTCCATAAGAAGTCACCGATAGGTGCCCTTGCATTCTTCATGCCGAACGGCATTACTTGGTAGCGATATGTGCCTGATCGATTATAAAAGCTGTCTTCTCTTCGTCTTCGAGATTTATTTGAATCTGATGGTAGCCCGAGAAAGCATCCAAGTGAGAAGTTCATGCCACGGCGTGAGTCTACCAACTGATCGATTTTGGGCAAAGGAAGCTGTCCTTTGGGCACGCTTTGTTTAAATCGGTGAAGTCAATGCACATTCTCCACTTTCTGTTTTTCTTCTTCACAAGTACAAAATTTGCCAACCATTCAGGGTATTTGACTCCCCAAATGAACCCAACACTAAGTAGCTTTTCTATTTCTTTCTCAATCACTTTTTGCCTCTCTTTGCTTTGCCACCGCTTCTTTCTAACTAGCTTGCAATCTTTTCGGATATCGAGAGAATGCGATGCGACCGATCGAGAAATTTCAGACATATAGCTCAGTACCCAGACAAAGACCGATCTGTTTTCTACCAAGCGATCCGTGATTTCTTTGACTAGGCCCTTCTGAAGATCGGAACCTAGATTTGTGAACTTGGAGCGGTCTGCTTCATCTAATATGACCTGCTGCGTTTCTTTTACGGAGTTCATCCTCTCTGTTTCTTCATCAGCTCTCACGTCAAGAGAGCTTGTCAAGACTACCGCCCCGTCTAGTGTCCTTGTTTTTGCTAAATAGCATTCCCTAGCGATTCTCTGCTGAACCCTTACAATACCGATTATATGGGACGTTAGGAACTTCATTGCTTGGTAGTAAGTGGAAACAACTGCTCTGAGGGCGTTTTAAGTGACTCATCCGATTATCGCATTGTACGCCCATACAAATTTCACAACCAGGAACTCAACGTCCTTCTCTATCTGACACGACTTTCGTCCGAATTTTACTTTCAAAAGGACTCGGGCAAATGGGTAGGCTGATGCTCCAGTTACCCCTTTGATGGGTCCTTCTATAGGCAGTAGTCGATCATCTGGTATCTCCATCTACTTGAAGGAATCATAATACAATAGGTTGATCGAGCTGCCAGTATCGATCATTACCCGTTTCACCTCGTTACCATCCATGTTCAGATTTACTACGAGCGCGTCACCATGAGGACAATTAACACCATCTAGATCAGATTCGTCGAATGATATCATCCCATCGTTCTGCTTCTTTCTTTTGGCCGACAAGTCTTCACCGACCTGCCTGGCATACCTCTTTATTTCTTTAACAGTGGACCCGCTTACTACACTACCACCAAAGATCATGTTAATGACCCTAACCGGTCGGTCATCTTGTTGTATAATGTTTCTATCGCCTCTTTCCTTGTACTGTCTTCTCGCTTCTAGTGGATCGTCAGTATTCTCATTCTATCGGCCTCCATTATTCCTATCGTTTTGCCTCTAAGGTTGTCGCCAATTGTCAGACCGACCGCTTTTATTCTCATTGTCTCGATCGGCATTCTTTTCGCACTTAAAAAATCGACTCAGCCTTCCCCTTTGGATAAGGAGTTCGATTTCTTTTTTCAAGTCCCAGCAATCCTCCGTGTCATGACCAATGTCTCTATAAAAGCGGCAATATAAATCAGGGTCCCTCTTCTTGAGGGGAGTCTTCAACTTATTGGGTTCTCGGAGGGGTTCCCCATCTGCTCTCATGGCCATCAATACTTCCGCATATCACCTGTTGAGCGGGGTGAGAATTCTCGTCGATGTCCCTGTTGATCGATCGGCTTTCTCGATTCGGCGATCCTACATCGACACGTGGGAATTATCTGCTCGCCACTTCGACTGCGATTAAATCTGCTTCTACGTTTTGTGTTTTCAACACTTCCTCAATTTGGATATACTTGTCCGCGTGATTTCTTATCTCTTGAATAGACTTGGGGTGATCGAGGCCGATGACTTCTTAAATTCTTCATCCCTTGTGTTGCTCATCGGTCGCCAACATGGGCGAGCAAGTGAGGTCGGGAACTTGACGACTTCATTATTAAACCGAGTGATGAACTCCGCGAACTTTCGTTCATGGCTTGGTCAATTGCATCACTTCAAGGCGGTCTTACGTGGTCGTTTACTTGTAGCAAATTGATTAAGGAAGAGCAGCTTAAAATCTTCTAAGCAAGTAATGCAACATGGGGGTAAACTATTGAACCATCGTCGAGCTCCTTCTTGAAAGGAGGTGCAAAATGCCTTACATTGAATGGCGTCGAGGACGCAATGTAGATTCAACATCGACTGGAAGTGCTGCAGATAGTCTAGGGGACCGGTCTTTCCAGTATATTTTTCAGGTATCGGTATTTTGGTGCCAGCCACTGGGAGGCTATCCAAGATTGCCGGGATGAAGGGAGAGCTATATTGTGCTAATGGATGATCCGGACGGGAATTCATGACCACATTTAAGGGTGAGCATTATTTGAGCCGGCCCGATTACACGGCTAAGAAAATGTTAAATTTCGGGTAATTTAGGCAGGGACGGGTATTACCCGAATTATTTTTCTGCCGGGACGGGTAACTTCAAAAAAATTCAAGCCGGTCCGATTACCCGAATTAGGTTTTAAAAAATTATGAAAATACATTTCGTTATTTTTCTTGTAGAATTAATAGATTAATTATGCTAGTTAATTGAAATATTTGGTTATATTATTAGTGAATTCAACTATTTGTTGAGATATGAAAATGTAATTCAAGTATTTAGTTATTTTGTGTAATTTTTGAAAGAGAACCAAACAAAATTTCGGGTAATTCGGGCTTTACCTAAACAAAATTTCGGATAATTCAGTTCGAGTAATGAAATTTTAAGTTCGGGCCCGGTAAGATGAAATTTTTTTTGGGTAATTCAGGTCGGGCCCGAACAGTGAAAATGAGCCCGAATTACCCGAATGCTCACCCCCAGCCATATTGATCCGATCGTCCACGATTTTTGCTAGGACTTCAGCAGAATGGCGATCGACCATCATACCAATCTGCCGTGCGGGTGTCTGTTGTTGTTCCTGCTGATATTGTAAAATTTGACGAATCAATAAATAAGCCGCTTCCCCGATCTGTTTTTGGGTGAGGGAGGTTTGTTGTGGTGCAGGAGGATTTGCGTTTAAGGGGTGCTGAAAATTTGGATGCGTATTGGTCTCAGCATTGTCCTCCAGGGCTAAGCTCTGTTCTTCTTGATCTGGGTTCTGAGGTTGTGGTTGATCATTCGGATGCGAAGATTGTATGCGGGAATCATGATGTGTCGGCGGGAGAGTGGTAGATAACTGCAAACCCATCCATTCAGTATGCAAGTGTCTTAACGGTGGTTATATCGAGGTTAGCTCACTTTCTGGCCGATTTGAGTATTTCTGAACGTGGTGCCCTGATGTCGAGCCCCATGGTGGGCGCCAACTGGTTCTGCCTGATTATGGTGAGGCAGGACGCAGCTGTTTGGATCCATGAGATTGGTTGTCTTTACCAAAAGAATACTGCAAAAAAAGACCAAGGCACACCGGGGTTGATTAAAGCGAGCCTCTCAGCCTTCAAGTTAGTCTTTTGGTGAGAGTTTTTGGTCGCTATAAACAAAGAATGCCAGAGTTCTAATCTCGTACCTGTATTATGACAAAGTAGTACCTTATATATGGAATAGATGCTAGGTTTAGGTCTTTACGTATGCATGGAAGGTTTCCACCTGCAGATGGGTCGTGGATGCGTGGACCTGGACCTAGGCCTGAGCCTAGCACAGCCGACCTAACCACATTCAAAATAATATAATTTTAAAGAAACTTTTTAAAACAAGGATTTGTTAGCATTTAAGGAGCCCACTTACTTGGGAGGTTTATAGTATGGGTCTAGTGAGGAAGAATACTCGTGAGTTTTGACATTATACTCCAACCTAAAATTTTAAATCATTAAATTTATGGGTCATTTTTACTCATATGTCCTCAATAATTCCATATCTTTTTAATGTAAGATTTCCATTTACACTTAAAATTTGAAAAAGAATTGATCTTAAAATTATAAATTTTAAGATTAAAAAAAATGTTCAGAGAATTTTTCTAAATCAATGTTATTTGGCGTTATAATGTAAACTGCTCAAAATGGTCAACTTATGTCTCAAACTGAGCTTTTAAGTTTGGGTCTAATTCAAAGTCTAATTAATTCAATTTTGACCCTTTAACTTTAAATATGTTAAATTTTCCATGAGCCTATAGGCTTACACGAGGAAAAATTTAAACTACATACAAGCCTAAGTGAAGTTTCATTCTAAAACTAATTGACAATAAGTGGATTAGCCCACTAGACTTATATATTAGTCTTATTTCATCTCTTTCTTCAACTTGGGACATTCACAAGTAGGTTTTCCAAACACTCTTCCTCACATGTGAGTTCCTTTTTATTTGGACAATTTACAAAGATACGCAAATAATTCTCATCAGATTAGACTTCTGATTGAGGTCAAATAGGCCCCTCTTGTGGCAAACAATACTGGAAGGTAACTTGCTCTATTCAGACTTCAAATCCTCCTCTAGTTGCTCAAATGATAAGTGGGAGTTTGATCACATGGAAAGACTATATGGTCTTAAGGATGCATATAAGTCTAAATTACTTTTCTTATTACCAATTGGTTTTAAGATGAAATCTTATTTAGACTTATATGTGTTATTGGACTCAATCGTACAAAATTTAACAAAATTCTTCTAAATTGGACCAATCAGACTTGAGCCTCTTTTATCATTTATACCAAAGACACTAACTAAAATTTAACCTCATCATTTCTATTAAAATAACATTATTTTAGTAGTTGTTTGATTAATCTTTAAAAATTATTGAATTGAACATCTATAATTTAGATATCAATTAGAATTTGAGTAGATTTTTTAACGAAAATCACATTCTTTTAATGAAAATTTTATTAACTTTTAAAATTTGAATTGATTTAGCTGCCTTCTGTTACTACAGATGAGTTTCGTAGTGCGGTGTTTTCGATGCATCCTGATAAGGCTCCAGGGCCTGATGGGTTGAACCCTACTTTTTTCCAGACCTTCTAGCATTTGATTGGGTCCGATGTTGTTGCTGCAGGCAATGTTTGGTTGACAGAAGGTCACTTCCCTCCTTCTTTAACAGACACTATCATTGTTCTTGTGTCTAAGGTTGATCACCCTACTTCGGTGACGGATTTGCGCCTTATTTCATTATGTAATGTCTTGTTAAAATTGTTGCTAAAGTTCTTGCGAATCGATTGCAGAAGCTTCTCCCTCGTATTGTTTCTGAGTCTCATTCTGCTTTTATTAATGGTCGCTTGATCACTGATAATATTTTGGTTGCTTTTGAGGTTATCCATTATATGAAAAGGCGAACTGGACGTGTTGGTGGTGACATTGCCCTTACGATTGATATTAGCAAGGCTTATGATCGGATTGATTAGGGTTACCTTGAGGGCATGATGGTGGCTTTGGGTTTCGCTGCACGGTGGATATCATTAGTTATGATGTGTGTTCGTAATGTCAGCTATTATGTCACTGTTAACGGCGATGCGGTCGACCCAATTGTTTCTTCGCGTGGTTTGCGACAGGGTGATCCGCTCTCCCAGTATTTATACGTTCTTTGTGCAGAGGGTTTATCGGCCTTGTTGACTGATGCGGAGTGACGACGCGCTATTACGGGGATTTCTATTTGTCATAATAGTCATTCGGTTTCGCATTTATTGTTTGCCGATGAATCTTTTCTTTTCTTCAAGGCTACGGAACAACAGTGTCATGTGATTCGGGATTTACTTCGTATTTACGAGCAAGCTTCTGGTCAAGCTGTCAACTTCCATAAGTTTGGTATTTTTTATAGCTCTAATGTTTTTGAGGTTCAGAAGGTCATTCTATCCAACATACTTGATGTTCACGCTCCACTTGATCATAGTCATTATCTGGGATTGCCATCGATGGTTGGGAGCAATAAGAAAGGTATTTTTGCTTTTCTGCGCGATAAACTTTGGCATCGTATTCAGAATTGGAGGAATACATTTTTATCTAGAGCCAGTCAGGAGATATTGATTAAAGTTGTTGCTCAGGCTATCCCCGCTTATTGTATGAGTGTTTTTTTACTTCCGATCTCTCTGTGTGATGAGTTGCAACGGATGATGAATTCTTTTTGGTGGGGTACTAAGGCCGATGGTACTCATAAGATTCATTGGTTAAGGTGGGATCAGATGTGCGAAAAGAAGCAGGACTGTGGGCTTGGGTTTCGGAATCTACGATGTTTCAACCTTGCTATGCTTGCTAAGCAAGGATGGCGTCTTATACATTCCCCGAATTCGTTGCTTTATCGTATTTTTTATGCAAAATATTTTCCTACCGGTGATTTCTTATCTGCCAATTTAGGGTATAATCCGAGCTTTACATGGCGAAGCATTCATCAGGCCAAAGCGGTCCTTCTTGTGGGTCTCCGTTGGCGCGTCGGCTCTGGTACGAACATTCGTGTATGGCGTGATGCTTGGTTGCCTAGAGATCACGATTTTAAGGTTCAATCTGCCTCTAGCTTGGTTGATTCGGATTTGAAGGCTTCGGACTTGTTTGAGCACGATCGTAGGCAGTGGGATTACTACAAGGTTTCTTCTCTTTTCAATGAGGACGATGCACGTGTGGTGCTCTCAATCCCTCTCTCTTCTTCTGTCCCATATAAGCAGATTTGGCATTTCGATAAACGAGGGGTGTACACAGTTAAATCAGGTTATTATATTGCCTCTCGTTTGCATCACACCACTGCGGTTAATAATGTTGTTGACTGGAAGTGGGTGTGGCGTTTGCAAATTCCTCCGAAAGTAAGGGCATTTACTTGGCGTGCGTTACGTGATCTTCTGCCGACTAAACAACGTTTGAGTCAGCGTGGATTGAATGTTGCTCCTCTGTGTGGATGCATGGCTTCGAATGAGGACCTTGATCATGTTCTTTTGCGGTGCAATAATGCTATCGCTGTGTGGCAGCTATGGGGCCGCGGTGGTTATACTCTCGCTCTGCCTTTTCCTGCATGTTTTCTTACTCTTTGTCAAGCGGTGGATTTAGCAAGAAGTGGAGGAGTTTGTGATGCTTTGTTGGCGTTTGTGGTTGGCTCGGAATGAGGTGGCGTGGAACCAACGTAGTGTACTGCTGGTGTTCTTATGCAGCAGCTTTAGACTACAAACGTGAATGGGTGGAGGCTGACATCGACAAAGACAGCCGGTTCTTCATCCGATCGTTACCGATCGCCTATGGTGACGTCTCGCGTGGTGGTTGAAGGTGTTACACTGACGCTGCAATTTGTGAGGCTTCACGTCGTATGGTATCTGGGCGATAACATGTTCACCTCGGTGGTTTTTCACGCTTTCACTTGACTCGTCGTGGATTCTTCTCCCCGTGGTGGTCAAGCCTTGGCTTTGAGGCTAGCTTTGGAGCGAGTTCGTGTGCGTTGTCTGGGCCCGCACGGTGCATCTGACGCAAGGAGTGGTAATTTCGCTTCATAACTATGATTTGGATTGGTCGAGGACGATTCGATTATTAATGATTGCAAGATGCTTTTAGCACAAAGGCAAGATGTTCGAGTCGTTTGGCTAAGTCGTCGTTCTAATGTCTTAGCTCATAAGTTAGCGCAGTAGTTCGCTTTTCTTTTTCGATTTTATGTTTTCGTTTTCTCTCCGGTTTGTATCATGGATTATTTTGATTAATTACGTTGTGTTTTTCCCTAAAATAAAATCTCAATATGGGGAAAAATTATAGGCATTAAAGGTTAAAACAAATAGGATGGGACCATATGAGGTAGTTGGAAGATAATGTATTAAAAGGATTTGTTTGATGGGAGTGGTTAGTTGTTTGATTTTAAAAAAAGAGGACTTTGATATCTAAAAGAAAGGGTGGTAATGGGTCGACTAGTCTTGCAACTTTTGCTCAGGCTAAGCTTCACCCAAGTGTCCGATTAGATTTGGATAAGTCATGCCCGATTCAACTTGACTTAACTAGTGTGATTTTAATTTTAAATTTACAATAAAAATGACGTTATTTTTTAATTGTCTTGCCTCAAATCAAAGTTAGGACTTAACAACCTTATCCCATTCTAAAACCCATTTTTTAGAAAATCAACTTTAGCTCATTGACTCTAGATTGTGTTAAGTTAAAGGGTAGGTCGGGTTAATTGCCAAGCTTAAGAGTGTGTGACTTGGAATAAATATTACAAAATAATCCAAATACACATATTTATATCTTTATACCAATATTGAAATTTATAAAAGTATACTTTCCATCTTAATTTGCCACAAGAGTTCCCTTTTCTTAAGATTATTTTGAAATCAAAATTGTAATTACATAAAATAAGAACAAATATGTTCATTTATTAATATTAATAGTCTCAACTATATATAAAATTTTAAAAATTCCCAAAATTGATATGTTTTTAAGTAAATTCTTATGTAATTTGCCTTTTTCTTTTATATGCATGTAAAAGTGACTAATATCAAATATAAAATTAATAAATTATTTTCAATTTAATTAGAATTAGAACTTAATAAATTTAACTAAACTTTTTCCATATTAGAGTCAAACATAAAAAATCATATTTTAATTGTATTTTGATACACATATGATGTAACTTGAACATATATTCGGAAGTATTATCACATGTCTAGGGTGAATTAAGAAGTGAATATGATGAATTAAGTGCATCTTAGTAAAAGACATTATGATACTTAATGTAAAATATGAGTTAATGGGTAATTTGTTCACTTTGACATAGACATACATACTTAGATGTGAAATATGTATGAGAATTTTGATATTGCTTGCATTTATGAATATGATGCGAGGAGAATTGGTGAAGAAATATCTCATTTGCTTATGGAATTTTTTGGTTAAGTTGAAAGTATTTTTGTGCTGTTTTTGCATAATAAGACCAAAGTTAGTTAATTTGGGATTGAATGTATTTTTGTGTTGTTTTTGCATAATAAGACCAAAGTTAGTTCATTTGGGATATGTATCTCGTTGAATGGATAGGTTATACTGAACAAATTTATGTAATTAGGCGATATCTTGACTTGTAGATCTTCGAATTGGATAATTTCAATTAAAAATTAAACTAGAGATATAGATCTAAAATTTTATGAAGGAACCGAAATTTTATTGTGCCTCTAAAATTTTTGAATTCTAACTTAAAGTTGAGTTGTGGTTACTATCCCTGTTTTCGAAGAGCCTTTAGTGTTTTAGGTAAAACTTTCGAAATAATTAACTAAATTGCATGAAATTTATTACATTAGAAAATTAAAACATAGGGAAATGAAATTAACTGATAATATTATAGACTAATGTGGGAAGTAAAGGAAGAAAAATGAGTAATATGCAATTTTTTTAAACTTAACACGTGGATCAATTGGATTAAAGCATGCGTGACCAGTAATAATAAAGCATGTATGTACACTAAAAATTAAGCATATGTGTCATGTGTGAGTCTTGAAAGTTTTTGAATGGGCATACAGAGAAGGGAGATATACGACAATTTGGGGGTTCTATGTAAATATAAAAATATTTTACTACTTTTAAGGGAGGAGTTTGTGATGCTTTGTTGGCGTTTGTGGTTGGCTCGGAATGAGGTGGCGTGGAACCAACGTAGTGTACCTGCTGGTGTTCTTATGCAGCAAGCTTTAGACTACAAACGTGAATGGGTGGAGGCGCAACATCGACAAAGACAGCCAGTTCTTCATCCGATCGTTACGCCGATCGCCCATGGTGACGTCTCGCGTGGTGGTTGAAGGTGTTACACGGACGCTGCAATTTGTGAGGCTTCACGTCGTATGGGTACTGGGGCAGTAACATGTTCAGCTACTGGTGGTTTTTTTACGCTTTCACTTCGACTCGTCGTGGATTCTTCTCCCCCAGGGTGGCTGAAGCCTTGGCTTTGAGGCTAGCTTTGGAGCAGGTTCGTGTGCGTTGTCCTGGGCCTGGCACGGTGCATACAGATGCGCAAGGAGTGGTAATTTCGCTTCATAACTATGATTCGGATTGGTCCAAGGACAGTTCGATTATTAATGATTGCAAGATGCTTTTAGCACAAAGGCAAGATGTTCGAGTCGTTTGGCTAAGTCGTCGTTCTAATGTCTTAGCTCATAAGTTAGCGCGTAGTTCGTTTTCTTTTTCTGATTTTATGTTTTCGTTTTCTGCTCCGGTTTGTATCGCGGATTATTTTGATTAATTACAGTTGTGTTTTTCCCTAAAATAAAATCTCAATATGGGGAAAAAATTATAGGCATTAAAGGTTAAAACAAATAGGATGGGACCATATGGAGGTAGTTGGAAAGATAATGTATTAAAAGGATTTGTTTGGACCGGAGTGGTTAGTTGTTTGATTTTTTAAAAAAAAGAGGACTTTGATATCTAAAAAGAAAGGGTGGTAATGGGTCAGACTAGTCTTGCAACTTTTGCTCAAGGCTAAGCTCAGCCCAAGGTCTGATTAGATTTGGATAAGTCGGCCCGATTCAACTTGACTTAACTAGGTGTGATTTTTAATTTTAAATTTACAATAAAAATGACGTTATTTTTTAATTGTCTTGCCTCAAATCAGTTAGGACTTAACAACCTTATCCCATTCTAAAACCCATTTTTTAGAAAATCAACTTTAGCTCATTGACTCTAGATTGTGTTAAGTTAAAGGGTAGGTCGGGTTAATTGCCAAGCTTAAGAGTGTGTGACTTGGAATAAATATTACAAAATAATCCAAATACACATATTTATATCTTTATACCAATATTGAAATTTATAAAAGTATACTTTCCATCTTAATTTGCCACAAGGAGTTCCCTTTTCTTAAGATTATTTTGAAATCAAAATTGTAATTACATAAAATAAGAACAAATATGTTCATTTATTAATATTAATAGTCTCAATCAGTATATAAAATTTTAAAAATTCCCAAAATTGATATGTTTTTAAGTAAATTCTTATGTAATTTGCCTTTTCTTTTATATGCATGTAAAAGTGACTAATATCAAATATAAAATTAATAAATTATTTTCAATTTAATTAGAATTAGAACTTAATAAATTTAACTAAACTTTTTCCATATTAGAGTCAAACATAAAAATCATATTTTAATTGTATTTTGATACACATATGATGTAACGCCTAACATATATTACGGAAGTATTATCACATGTCTAGGGTGAATTAAGAAGTGAATATGATGAATTAAGTGCATCTTAGTAAAAGACATTATGATACTTAATGTAAAAATATGAGTTAATGGGTAATTTGTTCACTTTGACATAGACATACATACTTAGATGTGAAATATGTATGAGAATTTTTGATATTGCTTGCATTTATGAATATGATGCGAGGAGAATTGGTAGAAGAAATATCTCATTTGCTTATGGAATTTTTTTGGTTAAGTTGAAAGTATTTTTGTGCTGTTTTTGCATAATAAGACCAAAGTTAGTTAATTTGGGATTGAATGTATTTTTGTGTTGTTTTTGCATAATAAGACCAAAGTTAGTTCATTTGGGATATGTATCTCGTTGAATGGATAGGTTATACTGAACAAATTTATGTAATTAGGCGATATCTTGACTTGTAGATCTTCGAATTGGATAATTTCAATTAAAAATTAAACTAGAGATATAGATCTAAAATTTTATGAAGGAAAGAAATTTTATTGTGCCTCTAAAATTTTGAATTCTAACTTAAAGTTGAGTTGTGGTTACTATCCTGTTTTCAAGAGCCTTTAGTGTTTTAGGTAAAACTTTCAAATAATTAACTAAATTGCATGAAATTTATTACATTAGAAAATTAAAACATAGGAAATGAAATTAATCGATAATATTATAGACTAATGTGGGAAGTAAAGGAAGAAAATGAGTAATATGCAATTTTTTAAACTTAACACGTGGATCAATTGGATTAAAGCATGCGTGACCAAGAATAATAAAGCATGTATGTACACTAAAATTAAGCATATGTGTCATGTGTGAGTCTTGAAAGTTTTGAATGGGCATACAGAGAAGGGAGATATCGACAATTTGGGGTTCTATGTAAATATAAAAATATTTTACTACTTTTAAGGAGGAGTTTGTGATGCTTTGTTGGCGTTTGTGGTTGGCTCGGAATGAGGTGGCGTGGAACCAACGTAGTGTACTGCCGGTGTTCTTATGCGACAAGCTTTAGACTACAAACGTGAATGGGTGGAGGCGCAACATCGACAAAGACAGCCGATTCTTCATCGATCGTTCGCCGATCGCCCATGGTGACGTCTCGCGTGGTGGTTGAAGGTGTTACACGGATGCTGCAATTTGTGAGGCTTCACGTCGTATGGGTACTGGGGCAGTAACATGTTCAGCTACTGGTGGTTTTTTCACGCTTTCACTTCGACTCGTCGTGGATTCTTCTCCCCCAGGGTGGCTGAAGCCTTGGCTTTGAGGCTAGCTTTGGAGCAGGTTCGTGTGCGTTGTCCTGGGCCTGGCACGGTGCATACAGATGCGCAAGGAGTGGTAATTTCGCTTCATAACTATGATTCGGATTGGTCCAAGGACAGTTCGATTATTAATGATTGCAAGATGCTTTTAGCACAAAGGCAAGATGTTCGAGTCGTTTGGCTAAGTCGTCGTTCTAATGTCTTAGCTCATAAGTTAGCGCGTAGTTCGTTTTCTTTTTCTGATTTTATGTTTTCGTTTTCTGCTCCGGTTTGTATCGCGGATTATTTTGATTAATTACGATTGTGTTTTTCCCTAAAATAAAATCTCAATATGGGGAAAAATTATAGGCATTAAAGGTTAAAACAAATAGGATGGGACCATATGGAGGTAGTTGGAAAGATAATGTATTAAAAGGATTTGTTTGGACCGGAGTGGTTAGTTGTTTGATTTTTAAAAAAAAGAGGACTTTGATATCTAAAAAGAAAGGGTGGTAATGGGTCAGACTAGTCTTGCAACTTTTGCTCAGGGCTAAGCTCAGCCCAAGGTCTGATTAGATTTGGATAAGCTGCAGCCCGATTCAACTTGACTTAACTAGGTGTGATTTTTAATTTTTAAATTTACAATAAAAATGACGTTATTTTTTTAATTGTCTTGCCTCAAATCAGGTTAGGACTTAACAACCTTATCCCATTCTAAAACCCATTTTTTTTAGAAAATCAACTTTAGCTCATTGACTTTAGATTGTGTTAAGTTAAAGGGGTAGGTCGGGTTAATTGCCAAGCTTAAGAGTGAGTGACTTGGAATAAATATTACAAAATAATCCAAATACACATATTTATATCTTTATACCAATATTGAAATTTATAAAAGTATACTTTCCATCTTAATTTGCCACAAGGAGTTCCCTTTTTCTTAAGATTATTTTGAAATCAAAATTGTAATTACATAAAATAAGAACAAATATGTTCATTTATTAATATTAATAATCTCAACTGTATATAAAATTTTAAAAATTCCCAAAATTGATATGTTTTTTAAGTAAATTCTTATGTAATTTGCCTTTTTCTTTTATATGCATGTAAAAGTGACTAATATCAAATATAAAATTAATAAATTATTTTCAATTTAATTAGAATTAGAACTTAATAAATTTAACTAAACTTTTTTCCATATTAGAGTCAAACATAAAAAATCATATTTTAATTGTATTTTGATACACATATGATGTAACGTCCTAACATATATTCTTGAAGTATTATCACATGTCTAGGGTGAATTAAGAAGTGAATATGATGAATTAAGTGCATTTTAGTAAAAGACATTATGATACTTAATGTAAAAATATGAGTTAATAGGTAATTTGTTCACTTTGACATGGACATACATACTTAGATGTGAAATATGTGTGAGAATTTTTGATATTGCTTGCATTTATGAATATGATGTGAGGAGAATTGGTAGAAGAAATATCTCATTTGCTTATGGAATTTTTTGGTTGTTGAAAGTTTTGTTTTGCATAATAAGACCAAAGTTAGTTAATTTGGGATTGAATGTATTTTTGTTTTTTGCATAATAAGACCAAAGTTAGTTCATTTGGGATATGTATCTTGTTGAATGGATAGGTTCTACTTAACAAATTTATGTAATTTGGCTATATCTTGGCTTGTAGATCTTCGAATTGGATAATTTCAATTAAAATTTAAACTAGAGACATAGATTTAAAATTTCATGAAGGAACTGAAATTTTGTTGTGTCTCTAAAATTTTTGAATTATAACTTAAAGTTGAGTTGTGGCTGCTATTCCTGTTTTCGAAGAGCCTTTAGTGTTTTAGGTAAAATTTTCAGAATGATTAACCAAATTGCATGAAATTTATTACATTAGAAAATTAAAACATAGGAAATGAAATTAACGATAATATTGTAGACCAATGTGGGAAGTAAAGGAAGAAAAATGACTAATATGCAATTTTTTAAAATTAACACATGGATCAATTGGATTAAGGCATGTGTGACCAATAATAATAAAGCATGTATTTCCAGTAGAAATTAAGCATATGTGTGAGTCTTGAAAGTTTTGGAATTGACATATGGAGAAGGGAGATATACGACAATTTGGGGGTTCTATGTAAATATAAAAATATTTTACTACTTTTAAGCATTAAGGAATTTTATAATGTATATATGTATAACATCGAACCGAAATGCATATTGTGAATGTGTGTACAGGAAATTGGTTGTCTTATGTGTAGATGACTGTAGCTTCTATATAGGGGGGTTACATATAATTTTGTAACAAATTAAAAAAAGCCCAGATTAGATTTAATGGCAAATTAAAGACATTGTTGTCAGAAAGTGCAAAAACTTGTTGCTTTTTTTTTGTAGTTATTTCAAATCATATAGAAAATTAGAAATTAAACTAAAGTCTTAGAAAAGAGAAGAATAAGAATTTAAAAGAGGTTAAAAACAAAAATTTAAAAATCAGAACGAAAGTTAAACTGTTAAAACAAAAGATTAAGGTTTAAAAGTTTCAACTGATATTAGACAGCCATAAAACTCACAAAAGTTTGAAAGAGATTGTTTTTTATTGAAAATTTGAATTTTAATTAAAAATTGTTAAATAAAATTAATTAATTAATTTTAATATATAGAACTTATTAATTTAAAAATTGATTGATTAATTAATAAATTAATTAATTTTAACAATAAAAGTTATTAAAATAAATTGAACTGAAAATTTAAAATCAAACTAAACAATTAAATTAGTCAAAATTTTTATAATTAAACTAATCAAACTGGTAGATTTTTAATCACAGGTTAAAAGTCATTTTAGAGTTATTTCAAAACATAGTAAATAACATAAATCCTTTTCTACCTTAATTCTGTATCTTTTCATTGAAAAATATGAAGCAGTGCTAATTTGTACACAATTTAAGTAGTATACTCTAAAATAAGCTTCTCATTTAATCCAATAACAGTTCAAGTCCCTCACAATTTAGTAAAATAACATTCATGATTCTCGTTACCTTAAGCCATCTCCCGCCACAACGGACTTCAATGGCCACTATAGCACCAAACGCTCCTTCTCTTCCGTATTTCTCCACCTACCAGGTGCTTCTTTTGGGATTAGTTTTTGTATTTTTTGGGAGCCGTTTACGCGTTTTGTCATTCTATCTCGTTCTTATTTCGAGGATTTTGCAGGTTCTGTCTTCTGGGTATCGCTTAATATCAGTGAATTCGCTGTTCCAAGGTGGGAGGTCCAGGATTTTTAACACTTTGAAGCTGAAGCCCATTTTTACAACCAGTTTGGTGGAGTTAAGGAGAAGGTAATTGTAGTCACGGTTTCAGACAACCGACTCAGTTTTATGTTGTTTGAAATGTTGGTTTTTTAGTATTATAGATGTTAATGTTCACAACTGCAATTGTGTCACAAAATAAACAGACGGCGTTTTTTTCTAGTGGGTCTTGGTTCTTTACTGCTTTTTCTGTCGTTAGTTGTTAAACATGTTTCATATGTATCTGTTGTGTGGTTAATTAGACCTTGTGATGGCAATTTACTTACTTTGGTTCAATTATACAGGAGAACTTTGATCACTGCAGTCAACCAGGATGCTGAGGAGTCGTTTAAAAAGACCGTTGAAGTGGATAGGTTGATTGACATGTTAAGGGATGCAAATCCATCAGAAGTAAGTCAATCGTTCGTTTTTTCTCCTTTTTTCAATTTGATTAGGGAGATTTGGTTTCATGGGCATGATAGGAATTGATTCTTGTGGATATAGAGACTTAGACTATATGCTCTTCATGGACTTGATAAGGTTATTATGATTAGAAACTTATGGTTTGAACTGCAGTTTATGATACAATTAGTTGACTTCTCAAGCCACATTTTCTATGAACAGCTTCAAAAGCTTGTTGTTGAAAATATCCTTGCTTTCAACGAGAGTTTCTGGATACGTCTTGCTGCAAGAAGTGATACCTGCAAATCAGAGGATGATAAAGCATGGTTTTTTAACTTTGATGTTTTTTATTCCATTATTGTCTCCACTGCCAACATCTTTTCTGTCCTTTGATTTTTATAGAATCTGTTGGCTTTTTCTTTTCTTTTCTTTTTTGCAGAAAGATTATGAGGAATTAGCTGTATCTGTAATGAGTATAGTGGACCGTGTAGTCCACAAGACAAAGGTACATGTCTATCTCTCTCTCTCTCCCAGACACAATAAGAA
This sequence comes from Erythroxylum novogranatense, assembly GCA_029891385.1. Classification (NCBI taxonomy): domain Eukaryota; kingdom Viridiplantae; phylum Streptophyta; class Magnoliopsida; order Malpighiales; family Erythroxylaceae; genus Erythroxylum; species Erythroxylum novogranatense. Next base: position 111,022,695 of record CM057227.1, on the reverse strand, counting down.
ACGTAAATACTTTATAATGATCTCTTTCATTTATTTTATGTTTCATTTTATTTGTAATGTTCCCTTAGGAAAAGATCGAGTCATCTACTGACATCCTGAAGGCGGTTTTGAAACCTGTAGTGGATGAAGAGGAAGAGACTTCGTGGCCTCCCAGAGATCCCGAGGCCCTCAAACTTATGGAAAAGGTAAGATATTGGTTCCATTTGTTAAGTTCCTCACTGATTATTTATGCAAATTAACATTGTTTATTTCATTTGTTTTTATTTGTCAGCTTTCTATCTATAGAAACTAGCTCTGGCATTAATGATCTGTCAGATCTCCTTGCCTATGCTTAAACATGTTTAATCTGAAGTACCATTTTAAAATAACCTAAGGTATTTGAATTTATCTTAACATTGGTTCTTATGGAAATTGTTCTTGCTTGGATACGACATGTGTAAATTTGGACGGAAGAAAGAGATGGGAGACAAGACTCTGTAAAATTTAGGTTCTAATTACTTCATCAAAAAAGGAAGTCCGATGGTGATGAAAAAAATCCTGTTTGAACTGAGACCCGTAGTTGGATTGGCACTGAGCATTAACATAATTGTTGGTTGAGGCCTGAATCTTGCTAGCATTCATAAGTTGGATAATTGATACTATTGTGATTATAAATTGTCTGCAATATTGTGAACTAATCTTTATCTTGGCAAAAGAATGGGGAGCATTGATGGCACCATTATATGGATTATGTTACTTCATCTTTATGAACAGAATTGTGGAATGCTTATACTTTTCAGTCATTTGTTGTGAATCCATGCCTATTCATATTCCTGTTCATTAGAACATTATCCAAAGGGAGAAAGAAGGGCAGCTAGATGAAGGGTTCCTTTCAGAAGTTAGTGCACAACTAAGACAAGTATGTTATTCTTTTCTGTGCTGATTAGTGCTTCTTCATGTCTGTTTCAGTTTGTCTAAAAAGGATTGTATCATGAGGAGAACAATGGAAAATTGTTGAAATATGTACTTTCTGCTCTTGTTTCAGAACTGTTGACTGAAAAAAACATGGTTTTTCAGTTGCTTTTTGGATGAGTTGGTGACTAATTTAAGCAAATATGACTCATGCAGAAGTTGTTCAAACGCTAATTCTTTCTGTTCATTCATTATTCATTTACCAATCATTTGTAGGCAAAAGAAGATGGAGATAAACCTGGTCTTGAAGCTATGTTGCAAAAGGTCCTTCAATTTTATGCGTCCAGTGTTCTCTCCAAGCGTAGTTATGCAAAGAAAGGTAATGATAAATGTGTTTTCCATATTTATGTATGGAAAAAAGATAGAGGGAATTTAAGTCATATTGTAAGGTCTGAAATTGGTGTTGGGCAAGATGATAAGCCTTGTTAGTGTTTGTGTAGGAACCTTAAGCTGCCACTAAATTGGCTTACAAAGTTTGTTCTGGTTTAACTTGATGGTTACTTCGAACCCTCTTTAGAATGGAAGAATTAGAATATAACACATACATTAATGGTCTGTAAAACTTAAGTATGTCGTCATTTGTTAATCCGAACTTATACATTGGTAGATCGTTCGGTTCACCCTTAGTTGCTTGGATAGACCATTGTTTAATATTCTTCTTTCGATAAATCTTTGATTGCTGAATCTGTTCTTTGCTTATTATGATCTTTACTTTAGTGTTATTGCTGGTTGGTTAGGCTCATAGGTTGGATGCTTGAACATATGGTTCTTATCTGTGTTTATTGTGCAGGAGATGAAGTTTTGAAGGCTGAGCAGTTTCTTGAAACTGTAATAAAAGGTGTTTACTAATCTCCATTACTGTTGTGCTTGAAAGCATTTATGGACTCAGAAACATATAAGGTGCTCAATAGTGCAATTCTTCACCAATTTTTATGGTTTTGGAAGGCTTAATGTTCATACTGTCTAGGAAAATTTTACATTTTCTTTGGATTTCAACATTTCTGCCTCATGTGAAAGTTCATTGTCTTTGAGTCAATCATAGTATTCCATTTTTGATGGGTCATGCTTCTTCCTGGAGAGTTTACAAGAATGCACTTTGTTTCAGCTCCTGAGGAAGAATGGAACACGCTTTTAATAAATGGCATGGCGGTTGGCAAAGGAGAAATTTCTCTAGAAGAATTCTATGCTGTCATAAAGAAACGAATTGAGCGGACTCTGATCCGAACAGTATCAAGAAAAACCCTTAAGCTTGAATCCTTGTAGCCATCTATCTCCTTTAAACGGTTTTCCATTTCTAACTCTTTTCTATCTTTTCAGGAGGGTGGCTCATACCAGCAACGCATTCTTACCGAGTATCTTAAGGGTATCCAATCTAGAGCTGAGGAGATTGTTAATGTGCTTCAAAGCAAGAAATAGTCGAAAGACACTAATCGATGATCAATTCCATATTCCAACGGCATCGACAGCATATGGAGCCTGAAAAGCAGTTTCGTCTCAAGTGGAAAATCATGGAAAGCACATTCAGGAGATTTAAGAGAAAAGCAGAGGTGAATTCTCTGCATATTCATTATCTTATGCGACTTGTCCCTAATCGTTTCAGTCCTGAAAGGGAAGATGTTATCAGAAATCCCAGCTTTTTCACTTCTAACCTGGAATTGAAGACATTTAAGTTTCAGAAGTTTGATCTATACCTCCAGGGCATTTTCTTCTGATACTAGCTTGTTAATGGTACAGATTACATGTCTGTTATGTTCATATATGTATTTGGAATGAAGACATTGCACACCTATGTTGAAATTCTGGCCTCATATCATGTAAAATGTGTCATTCCAGGGACCTTGCCTGTGCAGTCTCTGCGTGTGTTGTTGATGATAGTTACTTGCAAGTTGCCTATCCCTGTTTTAAGTCATCTCTATTGTATTGTTACCCAGACTTGAGTTATGATATCTCCTGTGATGGCTCCTAAAACTTATTTTTAGGTCAAATAGGTCGAATTCGAACTCAAATTGATTGGGTTTGGGATGGCTCCTAAGATTTCTATTTTATTTAAATTTAAACTTTGAATTATATCATTTCATCACCTTTGGTTCAAAGTCTATGATAAAAGCGGAGTTGAGGAAGTGCGATAAGACACATATTTAAATTTAATTAAACTTGAATTTGAGTTGATAGTTAACAAAAAAAATAAAATTATACAATCTAAAATTAATAAATTAATCATATTTTAACTAATAATTAAAAATAATTCAAAATGATCACGGCCACCAGAATCCCATCGAACGGCTACGAATCCCTCTCACACACCCATCTAAGGAATATTGGATCTCCAGCCGGAAAACAGAATTGGTTCTATGCAATTTCTAATTTGCCCTCTTAAAACTCCCTAAATATCCTCTATGTCCTCTCCCTCCCCTTACTCTCTTGTCTTGTTCCTAAGGTTAACCCACTCACTCTCACTAGCCTCATCGACTCAGATCTAGAAACAGAGAAACTGAACACTTATGTTTATATATTTGTGCTTTACTGATCAGATCTGAGGTAAAGATCTTTGTGTGCTTCCTCTTGAGTTCTGATTTCTGTTTTCATTTCCCCTTAGATCTGTTAATATGCTATTTTGATCTGCAGTGTTAGTGGATTCGGCGTTCTTTGTTTTTTTTGTCGGTGTATTGTTGGAGAAAGATGTTGACGAAGTTCGAGACGAAAAGTAATAGAGTGAAGGGACTGAGTTTTCACAGCAAAAGGCCGTGGATTCTCGCGAGTCTTCATAGTGGTGTGATTCAACTATGGGACTACCGAATGGGGACTCTGATTGATCGGTTCGACGAGCACGATGGTCCCGTTCGCGGCGTTCACTTTCACAACTCTCAACCTCTCTTTGTCTCCGGAGGTGACTCTGCAAGTCTTAGCCCTTTTTTTTGGTCACGAATCATGGTTTCAATTATATTTTTTGTGCAATTTTATGTAATGTGTTCAATTGCTTTTTATTTCTTTGCGAATTTAAGAATGCTTGGGAGGTAGAGCGCATTGAACTCTAGTTATATTTCTAACAATAATAATTCGTCAGGTCTAGGCGATTCGTTTCTAGTTTAGTAAATATTCATTGAAGCATGAGTGAGAGGTTGTGATCGTTGGTTTAACTTTTAGATTTTTTGATGGGTAGGTGGAATCTAGGTTCAGCAGTTTGATTCTGCCACTACAATGTAGAGAAGTGATTTCCGGGACTTCCAAACTAACTTTCTTTGAAACCGTAGATTTCAGCAAAACAATAGTACTCCTAGCGGTGGAGATAGAAGATTGTGTAAAATTCAAGTTCGGAGATCAAGAGATGGATGGATGCATGCATGCATGCATAAGAATAAGTACAAGGGTCTGCGTTCATTATACTAATATGGAATATGAATTGAATGGCTAGATGTTGCTGCCAAATTGAAATGACAGCTGGATCTAGGTCGGTTCTTTCTTTGTTCTTTTTACTGGGACAGACAGATTTGGGAGTTATCAAATTTATTTTTGGACATCTAGGTGACAAAATTTTGAAATAGCTCTGGCATTGTTAAAAATGTCAGGATTTGATATATTAGTGAACTTAATATTTTCTTGCTTGTGTTCTTTCATGTTTATTATTTCTTGTATCTTTCAGTTGAAGTTTACAAAAAATAGAAAATTGGATTTACTTTACTTTGGCTTTACCTTTTTGTGCAAAGTAGTTCCTAAAGTAAATAATCGGTAGTGTTATTTGCTTATCTAAAACATTCATTTACAATATATGGCCATGATGGCTTGCAGGAGACGATTACAAGATTAAGGTTTGGAATTACAAGTTACATAGATGTCTGTTCACTCTTCTTGGGCATCTTGACTACATTCGTACTGTCCAATTTCATCACGAATACCCATGGATTGTTAGTGCCAGTGATGACCAGACGATTCGAATTTGGAACTGGCAATCACGTACTTGCATTTCTGTGTTGACGGGTCACAATCATTATGTTATGTGTGCATCATTCCACCCTAAAGAAGACCTCGTTGTGTCGGCATCTCTTGATCAAACTGTCCGCGTATGGGATATTGGATCCCTCAAAAGGAAGACTGTATCACCAGCTGATGACATTCTGCGGTTGAGTCAGATGAACACAGATCTTTTTGGTGGTGTGGATGCGGTTGTTAAGTATGTCCTGGAAGGCCATGATCGAGGAGTCAACTGGGCTGGTTTCCATCCTACTCTTCCTTTAATTGTTTCAGGAGCAGATGATCGCCAAGTAAAATTATGGCGCATGAATGGTTAGTGATCTAAATACCCGTCACCATCTGTGCTAGGGTTATTTATCATTTGTCATATCATGCCAAAAACTTAATTATCATTTTTCAGTTGAAGTTCTTCGTTTCCTTCTGCCCACAATTTAATTGATCTTGACCCCGTTTCCTGTGTATTTATTACCTGTGATTGCGATAAAATTACAGAATCAGTTGCCATTTTTTTTTCCTGCTTTCAGATACAAAAGCTTGGGAAGTGGATACATTGAGAGGGCACATGAATAATGTCTCATGTGTTATGTTCCATGCCAAGCAAGATATAATTGTATCTAATTCAGAGGATAAAAGCATTCGTGTGTGGGATGTAACCAAACGGACAGGGCTCCAAACCTTTCGTAGGGAGCATGACCGTTTCTGGATACTTGCTTCTCACCCTGAGATGAATCTCCTGGCTGCAGGACACGATAGTGGCATGATTGTTTTTAAGTTAGAGAGAGAAAGACCTGCATTTGCTGTGAGTGGTGATTCTCTTTTCTATGCAAAAGATCGCTTCTTGCGACTCTTTGAGTTTTCAACTCAAAAGGACACACAAGTGATACCTATTCGACGTCCTGGTACCGCCAGCTTGAATCAAAGCCCAAGATCTATTTCATATAGCCCTACGGAAAATGCTGTTCTTATTTGCTCAGATGCTGAAGGGGGCTCATATGAGTTGTATGTAATACCTAAAGACAGCATAGGTAGGGGTGATATTGTTCAGGAGGCAAAGAGAGGTGCTGGGGGCTCTGCTATCTTTATAGCTCGTAATAGGTTCGCTGTTCTTGAGAAAAACAGCAACCAGGTCCTTGTCAGGAACCTAAAGAATGAGGTTGTTAAAAAGAGTGGTCTCCCCATTGCTACTGATGCAATATTTTATGCTGGGACTGGTAATTTACTTTGCAGGACAGAGGATAGAGTGGTCATATTTGATCTTCAGCAAAGGCTTGTTCTTGGGGAACTCCAAGCACTTCTTGTCAAATATGTTGTGTGGTCTAACGACATGGAAACTGTTGCTTTGCTCAGTAAACATGCGATCGTCATTGCTAGCAAGAAGCTTGTGCATCAATGTACTCTTCATGAGACAATTCGTGTAAAGAGTGGGGCCTGGGATGATAATGGTGTTTTCATCTATACAACACTTAATCACATCAAGTACTGCCTCCCAAATGGTGATAGTGGTATTATTAGAACCCTTGATATCCCTATATACATTACCAAAGTGTCAGGAAATACAATATTCTGCTTGGATCGGGATGGGAAAAGTAGGGATATTGCCATTGATGCGACGGAGTATATCTTCAAACTTTCTCTTTTAAGGAAGAGATATGACCATGTGATGACCATGATTAGGAACTCACAGCTTTGCGGGCAGGCAATGATTGCTTATCTGCAGCAGAAGGGGTTCCCTGAGGTTGCTCTACATTTTGTGAAGGATGAGAGAACTCGTTTTAATTTGGCTCTGGAGAGTGGGAACATTCAAATTGCTGTTGCATCAGCTAAGGAAATTGATGAGAAAGATCACTGGTACAGACTAGGGGTGGAAGCCCTTCGACAGGGCAATGCAGGCATTGTTGAATATGCTTATCAGAGGACAAAGAATTTTGAGAGATTATCTTTCCTCTATCTAATAACCGGTAATTTGGAAAAGCTATCCAAGATGCTCAAAATTGCAGAAGTTAAGAATGATGTCATGGGACAGTTTCACAATGCCCTATATATGGGTGATGTGCAAGAACGTGTTAAGATTTTAGAAAATGCTGGTCATTTTCCACTGGCATATGCTACAGCTAGAGTCCATGGGCTACAGGATGTCGCTGAGCGTCTAGCCACTGAGTTGGGAGACAACATTCCATCTTTTCCTGAGGGTAAAAGACCCTCACTTCTCATGCCACCAGCTCCCATTATGTGTGCTGGTGATTGGCCACTTCTGAGAGTCATGAAAGGCATATTTGAAGGTGGGCTTGATAACTTGGGTAGAGGTGCTGCTGATGAAGATGAAGAAGCTGCAGAAGCTGATTGGGGTGAGGAGCTTGATATGGTTGATGTGGATGGTTTACAAAATGGGGATGTAACAGCAATTTTGGAAGCTGGGGATGTTGCTGAAGAAAATGAAGAAGGTGGATGGGACCTTGAAGACTTGGAGCTACCTCCTGAGGCGGAAACACCACGGGCTTCTGTCAGTGCTCGGTCAACAGTATTTGTGGCTCCAACTCCAGGCATGCCTGTGAGCCAGATTTGGACGCAGAGATCTTCACTTGCTGCTGAACATGCTGCAGCTGGCAATTTCGATACTGCTATGCGCCTGCTCAGCAGGCAACTCGGAATTAAAAATTTTACGCCATTGAAATCCATGTTTCTTGATTTACATTCAGGTAGCCAAACCTATTTACGAGCTTTTGCATCCACTCCAGTGATATCACTAGCTGTTGAACGAGGATGGAATGAGTCTGCTAGTCCCAATGTGAGAGCCCCTCCAGCATTGGTATTCAATTTCACCCAGCTGGATGAGAAGGTCAGGGCTGGTTACAAGGCCACTACTTCTGGGAAATTCAGCGAGGCCCTTCGAATTTTTCTCAGCATACTTCATACAATTCCTTTGATTGTTGTAGAATCAAGAAGGGAAGTGGATGACGTGAAAGAGTTACTTATTATAGCCAAAGAGTACGTTTTGGGTTTGCAAATGGAGCTGAAGAGAAAGGAATTAGAAGACAACCCAGTACGCCAGATGGAGCTTGCTGCTTACTTTACCCACTGCAGTCTTCAAAATCCACACTTAAGGCTTGCCCTGCTAAATGCAATGAGGGTTTGCTACAAGTTCAAGAACCTCGCAACTGCAGCTAACTTTGCTAGGCGACTATTGGAGACTAACCCCACCGTTGAGAACCAATCAAAGACCGCTAGGCAAGTGCTGCAGGCTGCAGAAAGGAATATGACAGATGCTTCTGAGCTGAATTATGATTTCAGAAACCCATTTGTAGTATGTGGTGCAACTTATGTGCCAATTTATCGAGGACAAAAAGATGTCTCCTGCCCATATTGCACTTCTCGGTTTGTTCCAAATCAGGAAGGCCAACTGTGTTCTGTATGTGATCTTGCAGTGGTTGGTGCAGATGCATCAGGCCTGCTCTGTTCTCCTACCCAGACACGATGACCAAAAAATGATTCCAGATCATCACTTTTTATCATTTTACATCTCATCTTTGTAGCAGCAAAAGCAGTTGTCTAATTGAGGTAAGAAGTATTATAGAAAGAGTTTTAAGTTCCAAAAGATTTGTTTGTGCTGTCTTTCTCTTTTTCCTCGCTTTTTTCTTTTCTTTCCTTTATTTACTTGGATATGAATTTTCGCTGTAATAATCCCTTGAGAATTTTGGCATGAGCTATTCTTGGTAGTTGTTCATATGCAAGAATAGCGAAGGACCCTTTTTATGTTTAGACCATCACTAGGCATGACACTTCTCACATGTATGCAGATACCCAATTGGCAAATACTTTTTGCTCGTATGTCGTATCTGTGGTGAATTGAATTCGGTCTGTTGGTAGGCAAAACATATCCATGTCTATGTTTCTTTATACATAGCTTCCTTCGAGTTGCTTGCTTGCTTGGGTCTTACTCACATTACATAAAAAGTGTATGGAAACGTGCTGAGTCTGCTAATATTGGTTGGTTCGAGTTTGTTACTTGGTTTTACTTAGAATATATAGTTTATGAGTTATTAGGTGCATTCGAGAATATTAGTTGGTTTGAATCTGTCATTTGGTTCTAAATCATAAACTTACCAATTGATTTACTTAGAATGTTATTTAGAAGGCATAGGTTATGAATTATTATATGTATTCCATAATTTATTCAATGAGCTTAAGGCCACTTAAAAGCTCACAATTGCATGAAAGGTGTACTCGTCTCTGCCTGAGCTAAGCCCATCACTCTCTGTAAATTCACCTTCTCTCATTAAGCTCTTTCTCCGTAAATTTTTACACAAATCTTAAAGCCATAAGTGTGTAGTTAGGGATGATAATTAGTCTGGTTTCGATTCTGATATTAGTTAGTTTGAGTTTGTCATTTAATTTTAAATTTTAAACTTGATAGTTGATTTACTTAGAATATATTTAATTTATAAATTATTCAAATATTAGTTGGTTTAATTATGTCATTTGATTCTAAATCATAAACTTAGGGATCGTTTGGTTTTATTTATGTTTTTGTTGTTGTAGTTTTTAGTTTTCGTTTTCAGTTTTTGTTTATGTTTTCTTTCAAATAAAAACAAAAATATGTTTGGTTGTTAATGTTAATGTAGTTATCACTAATAATAATTATATATTAGATAAAACTTAACGATAAATTATTTTAATTTTGTTTAATATCTTATATAATATTTATTTTAATATTATATTATTTTAATAAAATGAATAATTAGTATTTATTTGAAATATATTTAAATTATTACATAAGTTTTATTTGAATATTGGAATAATTATAATTAATTATATTTATTAATAGTTATAAAATTTAATTACATATAATTTAATTATAAACATTAAATTAAATTATTCATAATTTTATTGATAATTAATTTAATTTATGAAAATATAATGTTGAATTAAATTATTCATAATTTTGTTAAAATTTAAATAATTAAATGATATATTACATGATAGTAAATTATATTATGAAAAAATCAAAACAAAATAAAATTACTTTTATAGTTTTATAATTTTGAAAACTGAAAGAAATTAAAATAAAATTTTAAATTTTAAATAAACAGATTTTTTTGCTGAATTTGAAAACAAAAATTAAAAATAAAATATACACTTCCGATTTACTTAAAATAAATAATTTATGAATTATTCGCATATAATTTATGAATTACGTAAAATCAAAGCTTAAAAAAGCTAACGAATGCAATGGGCCACCAACCCAAGTTCATCATAATCCTGAAGCCAGCCCATCAGTCTCTATGCGTTAGGGATTTCAAATCAGATTTGAGCCCCTCTCATTAGATTTAGTTTGGGTTTGACTGAATTTTGGGTCTTTCAAATTTAATAAAATTCGAATTCGGACTTGGAATTTTGGGCTCAATTAAGTTTCAGAAAAGTCTATACTTAAATATAAATTTTTGGACAAAGCTCGAGATTAGGTGGACTTGAGTTTAGTCCGACTTCAAGTCTACTGTAAAATTTTCCAATCTCAGATCTATAAATGTGTAGTTAGGCGTCATAAATTTGTTCGGTTTCGATTTGTTGACTTCAGTTTGATATGACTCTAGCTTGATGTTTATAAGATCTGAAAATTACAAAAAAACTAGTCGGACTCAATTAAACCAAAATTAACAGGCTCAACCCTATAGATACTGGATTTTAAAGTTGGACTTGGCCCAATTGAACTTGAGCCTGGACCTGCCCTCTACTTTTTTCAGTAAATTTAATAAATGGGGAAACTTCAAGCCTATATATAATTAGAAGAGGAAATAATAATTTTACTCATTCGAATAAATTTTTATCATTTTAATTCATATAACAGTATTCACTCCCCTTTTGTACTATCTGCATGTGGGTCTAAAGGAAACAGTCTCTCTATATTATAAAAATAAGGCTGTATATTATCAGATTTTTTCAGGCCCTGCTTTAATGCGGAATTTCAGATTGGATATGACGACGACGACTGTATAAACGTTATATATTTAAATATTTTTATTAAAATTTTATTCAATTATTTTAATAAAAAAGGAGTCATAATATAAATAAAGAAGTTTCTTATTTTTTAATATCACATATTTTTTAATAATTAAGAGCTGGTAATTTTAAAATTCAAGTAAATGTCTACATTTTATAATTTTAAAAATGACATTATTTTATTAAAAAATGTTTGCGTTTAAAACGAAATTTCATATTAGGCCAATCCAGCCAATTTAAGATCGAACTCGATCTGAAATTTGAAATAAAAAAAACTTGGATGTCTCGCTAATCATCATCATCATCACACTCAATCTAAAGTTTCACAATAAAATGAAATCTTGAAAAATTTGATAATATACGACTTTATCTTTATATAATTGAGAAATTGTTTTCAATAGACCTTCGTATAGATGTGATAATAAAAGAACTCAATAATCTTATCCGCTGAACTAGATGACTTACCCTAACAAAATATTAAAAATAATAAATTAATTCATTATAAAATTTTGAATAATATTTAAATAAAAAATTCATATATTTAGTAATATGGAATAAAAAATGGAATAGATGCTCCGAGTCACTTTAACGTGGCCAGCAAGTACTCTTTGAGGATTATATTAAAAAAGAAGAAGAAGAAAACTACGCATTAAATACACGTGGTTAATTTTAATTGGTTCTACTTGTGCAGTACATAAGAACCTCAAAACAATATTAAGATCACCAACCCAAAGCTCCAGTAATCGATCAATCAAAGCCTGTAATCACACGAAACACAAGGAGATTATGGCGATCAACACCAACTCTCAACAACTATTGTCATTCCCCACATCCACGGAACCTGCTTTGCACGATCGATTTGATGAACAAGAAGGGTTTGATGTGAATTACTGGGAGTTCGTTAACCAATCCGATGCTGACTCAGATAACGAGTCTCTGGTCAGCGTGGAAGATGGGTTTGTCGCTTTGTACCGTGTAAGGACCAGAACGACAACCCCATCGGTGAAATCCCCAGAAATGAACGAGGAAACTGGGTCTCCGAGGACGACCCATTCCGGTGATGATGGTGATGATCATCGTCATCATGAGCAGGACGACGTGGGACCCATTGTGGTGTTTGGTTTGGATGATGGATTTGGGGAACAGGAAGATGAGGAGGAAGAGGAAGATGGGTATGGGTATGGGTTGGATGATGAGCTCGTGCCGTTGAGTGTGAGAGGGAAGTTCGGGAAACAGAGGATGAGGAAATTGGGGAAGAGGGTTTTCGCTAAGATGATCCATTCCAAACGGAACCCCCATCTGTTTGTGAAACCTGGGTGTGTTCGTGGCAAATATGGTCTGGGAATGAAAGCTTGAAGATGTTAAAGAAAAGTAAAAGTTTTAGGAAGGTGCTTGATTGGGGGTCAAAAATTGGGTTGGATTTTAAAAATGGGGTTGTTGTTAGGTGTAGTTAGTGTGATTGAATCATGTTTCTTTTAATTTCCTCAGTTTAGGTTGTCTGGACTGAGATGACTAAATGTTGATTTTAGCTGTTTCACCATCTTAATGCTTATTAATATTCATCAATGATCTTGATGTCTCTCATGCCTTTCTCTTCTTTGGTTGATGGGTTTTGGGAGGTACATTCCTACGTTCTTGTGTAGAAATAAAAGTTCTAATCGACCATTTTGATTGGTGAATAGTATTTTTCCTTGAAGTTTGTCAGGAAATTGCTTCAAGAGATTTAAACAGGGACTGGCATGTATTGAATCACCAATTGTTGTAGTTGAATCACAAATGCTGTGATGTGTTCATTTTACTTAATCCTATTCACATTTTACTTTCGGAAAATGGGTGTCTCTGAGTTGGCTGTTGGGTGAAAAGTGTTTTCAGGATTTCCTACTCCTCCGTTGAGTTACAGTCCATGTTTGTCTAGTTTGAGTCAAAAAGAAAATGGTGGAGAATTAGGTTTCGATCTTGTAACATTCATAATCTTCATGAAGTTTTGATCATTAACATCTATTACAATTTGTAATTATGGGAAATGGTTTAATGTTTGCTTGTTATAAGTGGTACACAGATGCTTGGTCGTAATTCAAGATGAGATGAAGTTTAGAACCGGGAAAATGTTTCACATTCGTGGTTTATGGTCCCCAGGAGTTACTAGTTCACAATGTCTTTGGAGCGATAAGTGATTAGTTTATTTTTTATCTTTAGGCTTTCATTGATCTAATTGGTGACATCTCGGCAGGATTCGGTTCATTGTTATTGATCTGTTCTGAAGGTTCTTTATCCATATTCATTTAGCATCATTCAGCGCTTCTGCATACTTAATGTTTTAATATTTGCTTGCTATAAGTGCTAGGGAGATGCTTGATCGTAATTAAAGATTAGATGAAGTTTAGAACCAGTAAATCTTTCACATTCGTTGTGTATGGTCCCCAGGAATTACTAGTTCACAATGTTCTTTGGAGCAATAAGTGATTAGTTTGTTTTATCTTTAAGCTTTCATTGATCTATTGCTTACATCTTGGCAGGTTGTTTTTGATTTATTCCGAAAGTTCTTTATCCGTATTCGTTTAACATCATTCAGTGCTGCATACTTTAATGGTTTAATATTTGCTAACTATAAGTGGAAAGGAGATGCTTGGTCATAATTCAAGATGAGATGAAGTTTAGAACCAGTACCCAGGAGTTACTAGTTTACAATGTTCTTTGGAGCAATAAGTGATTAGTTTGTTTTATTTTTAAGCTTTCATTGATCAATTAAATCTTTCACATTCGTTGTGTATGTTCCCCAGGAATTACTAGTTCACAATGTTCTTTGGAGCAATAAGTGATTAGTTTGTTTTATCTTTAAGCTTTCATTGATCTATTGCTTACATCTTGGCAGGTTGTTTTTGATCTATTCCGAAAGTTCTTTATCCGTATTCGTTTAACATCATTCAGTGCTGCATACTTTAATGGTTTAATATTTGCTAGCTATAAGTGGAAAGGAGATGCTTGGTCATAATTCAAGATGAGATGAAGTTTAGAACCAGTACCCAGGAGTTACTAGTTTACAATGTTCTTTGGAGCAATAAGTGATTAGTTTGTTTTATTTTTAAGCTTTCATTGATCTATTGCTGACATCTCGACAGGATTCGGTTCATTGTTATTGATCTATTCCGAAAGTTCATTATCCGTGTTCGTTTAACATCATTCGGTGCTTCTGCTTACTTTTATGCTGATTTTTCATTCTTCAAAGAGGTCCTACTGATAATAACAATTTTATCTTGTTTACTGCCAGTAGTATTGGTTGAGTTACAGAAGTTCTGGGAAAAGTTTCAGAAGTTCTGTGTGATAAAAGCAACGTAGAAGCAATTTAAGTTCTGATCCCTTTCCATTATTAAATAAACTAAGATTTTACCATGAATGGGTGATCTTGAAATTTGGAATGAAGAGAAAGTTAATTACTGAAACATTCTGCCTCTGTTATGAGTGAACGGAGTAAAGGGATTCATGAAAGTAAGAGGAAGAGAGTGTACATACGCTTTGGTGATTGCTGTTAATCTGTTATCTGCTCCAGTCTTCATTTCTTGTTATGCATAAGGGCCATTAAGTGTTATTGTTGGCAATGGCCCTGGCCTCTTAAATCTCGAGTCCGAGCCCACAAAATTTTTAAAGCTCTTGAGTCTAAATCGAGTTTGGTCATATCGAATTTGATTCGGATCAAATTAAACTAATTTAATATGATTAATCAGATTCGAAAAATTATGAAGCATAGACTCGAATTCAAATATGGTTAAAGTTGACAATTTTTGATTTCTTACTATGTTGGTTTCTATTTAAGCTCGGTAATTCTAGCTCAATTATATATTTGAGTTGATCGGGTTCGAATTTGAGTTTGTTAGATTAGTTCAAAGTTCAGCTTAAATTTTCTTTAAAATGATGCTGATTTAGTTTAACTTATAGTTTAAATTATATTATTTTAGTTTATAAATTTTAAAATTTTAAAATTAAAATAATATAAAATAATATCATTTACTCTAAATGCCCAGTTTAAAGTATCAGATCGGGTCAAGTACAGGCTTGACATGACTTGACTTACTGTACTTAAGTCCTGGTCCTATCTGCACTATTAAACTCACCAGATTTAGAACAGATTGTGTGCAATTTGTTGCCCTATTTAGTCCTTAGCCCAACAAAACATTGTGAACAGACAAGGACCCTCAATGCCTCTGACTACTGACTGTTTTCACTTTGTTGCCATGAAATTCCTACGCTAATCTTCAAAAGAACAACTCTTTATTATTTACAATTCAAAAGGATCCGTAGCATTTTATTCATAAATCATATCTTTTAAAAAAAGTATTTTAATTTATAATCAAAACTCATTTTAAAAAATACTTTTACAGTAAAAAAAGTACTTATTCAACATCTAAAAGCTCAACCAAACATGCACATAATATAATACACTATCATAAAATAAAATTGAATAAAAATGAAGAATTTAATTATAAGAGATTCCTAAATTTCGCTTTATAGCGGCACTTGAATTAAGTATGGTGATGATGAAAAATTAATTAATATATCAATAAATTTTAATAACACAAATTATTAAAATAAAAAATTTAAAAATAAAAATTAAATCAATTTTAGATTTTATTAAATCAATGAAATAGTAAGAAACACGTACCAAAATTTTCACCCGCTGCCTACTGCTAAAAGAACTAAAAAAAAAGATTGGAGAAGAAGGAAAACGACAAAACAAGACGTCGCCTCACTTCACATCCTTCCCTTTTGGATACTAGGCATGTGACTAAAGTTGCAACTTTAGGTAAGGATTAACATTAATTGATTAGATAGTTTTGTTTGAGCCTACATAAAAGAAAATATTTTGAGTGTGTATTAAATAAATTTAAATATATCTAATATTTATATATTATATATTTTAAATAAATTATTTAATAATTTAAAATGAATTTAATTTAAATAATATTTATAAAATTTAATCTTCTTTAAAATTAAAACGAGTTAATCAATTTTCTCATTTTAATTTAAATGATACTTATAAATTTTGATTTTATTTAAAATTAAAATAAGTTAATCAGCCATTTTTTAAAAATGAAAGAGTTATATTTTAATTATTCATTTTTACCACTCGAGTTACTTAATAAAAATCTAGCTGAGACGTAAATTCAGTTAAAAAATACCCTTTTTGTTAACCTTATTTCAAATTATCTTTAATCAATCAGACACTTTTCTGGTAACCTCAATTCAAGTGATCTTTAACCAAAAGAATAGCCTTCTATTTATCGAAACTCCTCAGTTACTATTTCTTTACAAAGTTTCTTAAAGATGACATAAGTGAGGAATAATTTTTTAAAAAAGTCCTTTTGGTTATCAAAAGTTACATAAAGAACATTAGAATGCTAATCACTCCCACCTGATATGTTTCTTATGATGTGATATTACCCAAAGCACTTGATTAGTAGTTCCCAACGTTATTGAAATCCCATCACTTGACATATACATAGTACAAAAAGTACCTGGAAACCAGGTGGTGACAGCCCAAAACCATCACTCTAAAGAGCTCGAAGGGTCACTTAAACAGTGGGTTTGGGACTTGGGAGCTATGGGAGAGGGCTATAAATCCATGGAGCTAAGGAAGAGGGATGAGCAAGTGGAAGGTGTCAGTTCTGACTCACAGTTCCCTAACCAGAGGTTTGTAGTGGAATGCTCGTGTAACCTTTTTACTGTGTAACCTTCACTGTTTCAGATTATGAAAATCTCTGTAACACTAAAAATCCATGGAGAAAGTGTCATGTGAGATCTGTCAATGGCATTATTATTGTTATCCACTCCAAAGAGAAAGTGCCCAAGTGAAGTTATGGTGGGGGAGATGAGGTTTGTATCGGAAAATAGAAAAAATACTCACCACAATCTTTTTATTTTTGTACCTAAAGCCGTCACACCAATGTTACAGGTAAGGTTGAACAAAGACAAGTTTTTTTTTGTCTTTGTTTGTTTGAAGTTATTAGTTATTATTCATCAAATCTATGTTTTTTTTTTTTACTGTAATGCTGGTTTAAGATCTTCATACACCTGTCTATGACTCTATGTCTGAGCTTGAAATGATGATGCTTTAATGGCGGCTCTCCGACCTTCAGTGATTTATCTGTCAAAAGGAGAACAACTCATACTAGTTTAAGCAGTAACTGCAAAAGCTGAAATTTCCCAACAAGACACACATGAATCATGGTTTTAACAAAAAAATATGAATAAAAAATTCAACAACTTGTATGCTCCTACCATCATTACCAAGAAAGAACCAAAGAAACCAACTTACAGAAGAAAACCCTTCTCGGAATCTAGTGATTTAGTGTAGCAGATGAACTTTTAGGATGACTTGAAACGGTAGATTTTTAATTGCACTTAAAGAAAAAAAAAAGAAGTATATTTTTTATTTAATTAGGAATAAATATAATACTAGAAGTTAAATGACAAGTAGTTCTCTTTTTCTTTCTTTTTTAGAAACAAAACTTGTTTAAACTAAAAACAAGAAAGGAATAGAAGAAGTAGAAGAAGAAGGACATTTCAGAACTGAATCTGAAATGAGCTGTGATTGGCTTCAGGAATGACAAAAACTACCATTTCAGATAATGATGGTTAGAGAAGGAAGTTATGGTGGATCAAGATGTGAAGACTGTGGAAACCAAGCTAAGAAAGATTGTTTCTACATGAGATGTAGAACTTGTTGTAAGAGTAAAGGGTTTCAGTGTCCAACACATGTTAAGAGCACCTGGGTTCCAGCTTACAGGAGACGTCAGAGACAGCTTAACAATCTTCCCACTGTTCATGATCAAGAACAGTCTCAAGGACATAACCCTAAAAGGGTTAGAGCAAATCCTTCAACAGGTACCGTCTTACTCGACATGCCTGTAGATCTACATATTACACCCTATTCAGGTGCTAGAGAGCTAAACAAATATATATATGTATGTATATGTATGTATGTATGTATGTAGCTATGCATGTTTGCTTGCATATGAACATGACATACATAGTAACCCTAGCAGCTATTGTTCACTGTGAAGGTGTAATTCTTCTGACAGTTTCAAGATGTGGACTTTGCTTCTTTTTAGTGAACAGATTAAGTTCTGTTCAAGAATTTCCAAAGATGAAGGCTTTTTTTTTTGGGACTTTTTAGGTTTACAGGTGGGAAATTTTCCAGCTGAAGTGAACTCCATAGCGACCTTTCGATGTTTTCGTGTGAGTTCTGTTCATGATGCAGAAACTGATCAATTTGCATACCAGACAAGTGTGAACATCGGCGGAAGGATGTTCAAGGGTATTCTTTATGATCAAGGCCCTGAAACTTCTGGTTATGGCATTGGAGAGACCTCATCTACTCAGCTTCAAGAACCTGACAATCTCACAAATGTTCCTGCCCTAACTACTACACCGTTGGGTTCAACCTCAGGAGTTTCAGATCACCAATCTCATGTTCATTCTCAATATCCTTTTCCTCTCAATGCTTTTGTGTCTGGTACGCAACTTTTCCTGCATCCAAAATCTTAGCCCTGGTGAAGATCTTATGTACTTAATTGGAAAATGGAGGAGAAACTCCAAAGAAAAACTTGTAGTGCCAGACCAGCTCTTTTGTTATATGATCTTGTCTTTGACAATAACAATATATATAGATGTCTGAATCTGGAAAAATATCAATAGGTCTTTAATAAGTTTCTTCTTCTTGTTTTTGTTTATCATGAGCTGTATATGAAACTTTCAGGAAGATGAAACCTGGACTGTTTCCAATGTTCATATGCTAGTTCAACGTTGGTATGGTTAGTCTCACACCCTAAATATTCAGGAAAATATAGACAAACACACAAGATATGATGAAGATTTTTTTTAAAAAAAAAAGGTATGATGAAGATGAAACCAACATAAATGTTTGCAATTTGTAGAAAGATGGCAAGTTGATTTTTCCTCTGATTCAAAGTTTCAAACTACCCTTTATTTCATATTTCACAACTCAAAAGATCACAACTCCTTTTCCTTACATATGTATACATGTTTGTCTTTCCTTATGATTACTACTTTAAATGTTCTTGGAATTTGCATTGCTTCTTGATAAACTAGTGTACTGGCCTGGTTCATAATCACATATTCTAGCATGAAACATTCCTTAGTCCTGTATGCTTTAATTAATGTAATAAAGCCTATACATATGTACATATAAAGCCTAGGGGAATCCAACAATACTCTAGAAGATAGTATATTTTAAAAGATATTGATACAAAAAGGTAGCTTTGTGGTCAGTAAGTATAGGTGGTCATTAATGTTATAAATAATAAAAACATTATTCTTATAAAATAAATTTTATTGAATAATGATGACTAATGAAAACTATTAAGTAATAATCATATATAGTTATTTTCAAGATTATATTTGAAAAACCATTCTTATAAACCCTAATTTTTTACTCTTTAAAGACATGATCACACTAACTATAGGAAAAGATTGATATCCTTATTACACAACCAGTGAATACAACCTTCCTACTTGGAAAGTGAACAACATGCTGATACAAATAGCCCTATTGTGCACTGTGTCTACAGTATAACCTAACTCGTCAAGAAAATTTGAAATTATAGGATTACAAAAACAAAAGAAGCATTCACAAAGCTTATGCGATATGTTTCTAAGACTTTTCAAAAGGAATTGCTATCTGAAAGAAATCAAATTTCTGGATTCTAAGAAAGGACTTCTTTTCTAAGAAGCCCTTGTATTAAGCCTGAGAAGAGTAGCTTAAATTCATAGACTCAAAGCTTAGTGGAGTATTTATGGAAAATAACAATGGCGGCTTCACAATCTTGGCACAGCACCTCCTTCCCTAATTAAGAAACGAAGAATCAGCTCCCAATGAGAATGTTCTTCTTTTCTCATTTGTCTCTTTCATTCATTAAATTTACTCATTGTCACTAGAAAAAAAGCTTTTGTAAATCTGCAAATCTACACAAATCCATAGATATTATGTTTCAGATAAGCAGTGAGAATGAGTTTGTAAGACCTTAAAAACATTGATTCTATTAATAACCGAAAATCACTTTCCCATTCCATACAAACCAACACCGAAAGTTTGTATCATGTTTATGTTCTGTATTTCTTTCATGGCACTGTGTCTAAGAAAGTTATGTCATTACAAATATAGACAAATATTATAATCACAGAGGATGGTCTTCAAAATGAAAACTTTACAGTTTTGATGATTTTCAATTCTCTCTGCTATTTATAACCATACAAAACATACAGAATTATTCATGACTATTTTAATGATTTTCGATTCTCTCTATTATCCAAAACCATACAAAACCTACGGAATCATTCATGACACTAGAACAAAAATAATGCATCAACCTTGCTCTAATACCAATTGTAAAACATTTATAGATCGATTTATGACATACCTGTATCCATGATCGTTTTGTAAGATTTTGATGTTCTTGATGCAAGTTTATTTCCTCTGTTCTTCTTGAACTTTTAACAGTTTCTCTAATAGTTAAGATAATCTTTCATAAGTTTTTAAAACTTATATATATCATTTCACCAATTATCATGTTGGTTTACTGTTTAAAAGAGAGAAGAAAAGGGTCTTTGACTTATTTAAGATCTCTTTATGTAATACCCAATAACCATCATCTTGGATTCATTTTATGGGACTCAAACTATAAATTACATGGTTCATTTAATTTTCTAACAGTGAGAAATATAAATGGGAAGCAAATAGATTTTACATTGCCAATTAGAATCAAATTATGACTGAGTTTAATTTTTTTGTTTGATATTAGACCACTGTATATGAAAATTCTTCTTGATGCAGTCTCTTTATGTTTGAGCTATAGTTGTGTAAAAGTTTCACTTAAGGGAACTCAATAGGATTTTATTTATCATATATTATGATTTTCAATTCTCTCTGCTATTTATAACCATACAAAACATACAGAATTATTCATGACTATTTTAATGATTTTCGATTCTCTCTATTATCCAAAACCATACAAAACCTACGGAATCATTCATGACACTAGAACACAAATAATGCATCAACCTTGCTCTAATACCAATTGTAAAACATTTATGGATCGATTTATGACATACCTGTATCCATGATCGTTTTGTAAGATTTTGATGTTCTAGATGCAAGTTTATTTCATCTGTTCTTCTTGAACTTTTAGCAGTTTCTCTAATAGTTAAGATAATCTTTCATAAGTTTTTAAAACTTATTTATATCATTTCACCAATTATCATGTTGGTTCACTGTTTAAAAGAGAGAAGAAAAGGGTCTTTAACTTATTTAAGATCTCTTTATGTAATACCCAATAACCATCATCTTGGATTCATTTTATGGGACTCAAACTATAAATTACATGGTTCATTTAATTTTCTAACAGTGAGAAATATAAATGGGAAGCAAATAGATTTTACATTGCCAATTAGAATCAAATTATAACTGAGTTTAATTTTTTAGTTTGATATTAGACCACTGTATATGAAAATTCTTCTTGATGCAGTCTCTTTATGTTTGAGCTATAGTTGTGTAAAAGTTTCACTTAAGGGAACTCAATAGGATTTTATACATCATATATTATAGATGATGAAGTTTTAGATGTAATAATATGATTTTTATTTTGTTAATTTGAATGTTGATCTTGCATGTTCAGATTGAATAATTTGAACTTTGTTTTTAATTAATTACACAAGAAAAGGAGATTAGTGTTGTACTTAAAATGCAATTAAGTTTATGAATAAACTTTTAAAGATTGTTATGGAAATTTAAATGATATCATGATCTTCTCCAGATTCTCGCAAAGTGGGAAGCTTGTGTCTTGAATCGTTAACTCTAACTCCTATCATATATTAACTTTGATGTCACTACTAAAAGAATTGTTACATGAACACACATTAATTTTAATAGTCCAAATTATAAAAATCAAAATATTAATTAAGAACTTATTTAATTTTTATCAAAATCTTAAAGGTAGATCCATATCTTTAATTTTTACATTTTCTAAGTTTTGCCTTTTCATTGATTAAATACAACGTCATTCAAAGGTGTAAGAGGTTATTATCATTAATGGAGTCTAAATATAAACTTACATAAGCAAAATTAGTTTTTAAAAACTTTTGTGACAAAAGTGGATATATAGAAGAAGGCTCTCATGATAAATGAAAGAGTATTTCTTACACGTTTATAATTTAAATTTTATTATATTTAGTTTATATCAAAGTCTAAAACTAGTTTCACATAATATGGACCTCATCAAATGGATAAATCACTTTTCATTTACACTCACTTATTATCACTGATGGCTACACATTTAGCATTAATTTTACTTTATTATAAATTCATTCCATCCTCTTCAAATTCCACCACTCTCCTCTACTTTCACCCAATAAAACACATCATCTCTCCTATAAATTATAATGATGTTTCCAATTTAACACTAATTATTACATTAATATTTTGTTAAGGCTTGAATGATTTGAATTTATTACCATGTCAAAGTTAAATTAAGAGTTAATTACATCTTATCACTTTGCAATTTAATTTTTCTAAGTTGTCACTGATAATTTCAAAATTTATACTAACAACCTTGTAATATAACTTATCACCATAAATTACTCCAGTGTTAACCAAGTATTAAAAATCCTATGATTAAAACAATATCATTTTGCATAGACTTCTTCGCCTCATTAATTGGATAACTAGACAAAACACACAATCTATTGAAACCCTACAATCCTTTAAATTTTGCCCACCAAAGTGATCTTCATTGTTGCTATACTCCTACAACAGTACCCTGCATCCAAGTATTTAGGGAATAAATTAAATTATGAAGCATGAAGAAAGTTAAGCAAGATTGATTAGAGGATAACATTACTTCTCCAATTTCATTAAAGGTAAAAGAGTGAAAATTTCCTTTTCTGAATGACTGTATTTTGTTAAATACTACTTTATTATTGTAATTTTTATTCTAAAAATTGACAAAAAGAAGATTTGTTTAATAAGACAGTCATATATTCACATAAGTTTTAAAGGTTTAATAAATTGGTATTTGGTTTGGGTGAAGACATTAGTCTCCAATTTGAAGACATATAGCATCATAAGGATCTAGTTCAAATATAGAATCTTACATACTTGTTTTAAGCATTTTATATATTGATAATAATACATTCCAATTGAAGGCCTAATTTTAATTTTTAATGTAAAGATATCCCTTAAGGGATTTGTCCTATTTATATATTCAAATCAATAAGTATTAAATTCTTCTTCGAGTAGGTTTTGAAAAAAGAAAACCCATCAACATGAGACGAAGAGAAAGCTCTACTTATTTTATTTAGTTGTTCAGTTAAACCAATGATTAAATATCATTGTAGGTAGTAAGAACCACCATTTCATTCAATGCACATGTTGTTTATTTTCAAATGAAGTCTTATCTTTTATTTGAATCTCATATTGACTCTTAAATTATCTAATTGACTCATGTGAGAGATATATTTAGTGTTACGTTATATGTAGCTTAAATTGTATGTTTCGATAAACATTTTTAATTATAATTTGTAATATTATCAATAATATGTAGCTTTTAGTCAAGTTGCTAGTTTGCATATTCTTGACAGACTTAAAAGCCAAGTTCAAATATCATTATGATGGTGTTTTTAGGTTCATGATAGTATGCAATATTTTAAGGCTAGGGTAGATAGAATCACACTGATTAACTTCATAAAGGAGAGAAAAAATAATAAGCATGAAGATGTATAATAAGTTTTATATAAGTTTTCACACAAATCTTTGAAGATGAGAATAAGTTTTTAGAGAATGATCAAATATGTGAAGATAGATGCCATTTGAAGATAAGACAGGACGTAATTTTTAATGGCAGTTGGGTGAAGATCTTAACGACATCATATGTCTATTAGCTTGGTCACTTGCTAGGATGGAAAACAACAAACATGGAAATAGTTCTTTCAAATGTCTTCTCTAAGATATAAGTATAATGGAAAATATGTCTTAATGTTTAACAGGGAAAGATCAAGTTCATCAATATTTAAATCATGCATGATTAGGTATATTTTATTACAAAGCAATCTAATAATTTTGTGAATTGTAAGGGTTTCATCAATCATTTGGAAATTAGTTGTATTATTATAATCACATGTATTGTTGCAAACATTTTGAGGCTAATATTAGGAGGCAGTATATCAAAGTTAACAAAATCCTAAAGGTTTAAATGGGATGTGCAATAACTATTGCACACATGTGAAGAGGAAAAAATAAAGGAAAACGTTTAAATTATTCAACACAAGTGTCCATAGTTAGTTGAAGAAGTTGTGAGAAAAGAGATAATGTAAACATAGATTTGATAGAATGTTTGTATTTGATATTTGTTTTCCAACAACACATTAAAAGAATTAATGCATACTTAAAAAAAGCTATAGACAAATTCATTCTCACCTATTGATGAAGAGAATATTGTGAATAGATGTCATTAAAAGAAAGAAGACATAACTTCCCATTCTAGATATAATATCTAAACCTAAAAAGAAAGCTAGAAATTAATAAGAAGGAAACTTCAAATTACCTTCCACATATGTTAGAAAAGGGCAATTTGAAGTGGAATATTAAACCAAAATCTACCATATGATCAATTTGAAAAATTAATCTTACATATGTGGTAGGTAGGATCTAGTAACTAAGAATATTTTGTGGAAATGCAAATGCATATATATTACTTGATAAAGGAATACAAAATAATGTATGATCCATAGGGATGGCAATGGGTAGCCCATGGGCCTAAATTCAAGTGTTTTCAATGAGTTAGCCAATGGGCCAGGCCTAGGTCCAGACTAGTTTGAAGCCTAATTAAAACTATATCGTTTTGTTTAGAAGAGTTGGATCTCGGGTAGGCTTAGATTTGAGTAACTTAAATCCAAACTCAATTAAAAAAGACTTTATTTTATACTTTTAAATTTAAAAAAATTTGATAAGATAGACTCATTATCACCCTTATGTATGGAAAAGTGCTACTATAAAGAGATATACTCGAATGCATTAAAAAAACCATTTCTAATGAATAATTTTAGCTCCGACTAAGTGAACAACAATATGAGCACTTTATCATACCACCAATCTTCAAACCTAAAGTAGAGGGCCAAAAAAATGGATCAACCAAGTTAAGAGAAAGGCATGCAAATTATATTTACAAGGCCATATCTCTTAGGGGAGATGACAAAAAATTGACCATAATTTCATAAAGTTGCAAAGTTTCTTCATCTCAACATGGTGAAGACAAGTGATGAAGCTAATTATAGATTTTTTAGATCACTAAACCTTTATTCAATATTATCCACTTCCTTCTGTTATATTCAATATAATATGATCCTTTATTATTCAATGTGATGTTAACATTTTGTTTTATGCATTTAGGGCAATGAATTAGCTTTTGTATTAACTTATTTTCTACTATGTGGATATCATTTACATTGGTTGTCCTTATTAATATTATGTTTATGAACGATATGTTTAAATCTTTGGCTTATGTTTAGTATATGGATTATGTTTATTAATTTGTGTCTTTTCACATTTATTTGTGTTCACATGTATTTGATTCCACATTTCACACAATGACATGTTTATCTATTAGATCACATCTATTTTGCACCAATAAATTCAAAATAATAATAACAAACTTAGCCAAATGAAAGGGAAATGTTGAAATATAATACAATAGGTGACAATGCAAATATAACATTTTCTAAGTCGACTTGCAAAACTTATAAAATATTAATAAAGATATCACATTCCCAAAAGCAAGCCAAGAAACAAGCTACAAAATCACATCCATCTCATTTTCTTTCATAAGCTTAATGTTCTGGTCTCTCAATTTATTAATTATTCTAATACTCTTTTTTTTGTGAATTTGATATTATACAAAACAAAGAACTTGCATTTTCTATTAACTTGTTCCATTAATTTAAGAATCGAGTATATACAAAATAAATCTATAATTAAATTACTTCTATCTCCAACAATTAAAAAAAACCTCTTACTAAAATCCTTCCTTATTTAAGAGATCTTGAATGAAGTTTCTAATATAAATGAACAAGAGAATTATACATGTTTAAGAACATTAAAGAAGGTAATTGTATTGCATTTTATTTAGTTAGTCATGTGAGCTTATAGACGCTAGCCCACATTTCTTTGTAAATTATACTAAAATTAAAAATTATATCAAAATTGTAACTCACATCTTATTATGCAACACATAATAGAATAATTATTCACAAAAATTGCTTAATTTGTTTAACTGACATGGGATTTTGATTTTTGTTGGTTTAGAGCTATTAATAATAGTTATATATTAAAAGGTACTAAACTCCTATTAAGGGTATCTCACATTTTAGCCAAAAAGAAAAGAAATTTAGATAACTCTTAACATCTATTATGTCAATGAATAAAAATGTTTTTGATTCTTAATTTTTAGTTCGATTTATTTTAATAACCTTTGTTGTTAAAAATCGATCGTTTGTTAAATAATCGGTTAGTTTAAGTAAACTAATAGGTTTTCATAAACTAAAATAAATTAATTAGTTTTCATTTAAAAGTTTCTTTTTAATTAAACTATAATTTTTAAAAGATAACTACAAACTCCTTCAATCATATTTCAAAATTTCCAATCTATTCGCTCTTTAACTGGTTTTATGACGGTTTAATATCGATTAAACATTTTAAACCTTAAATCTCTTATATTAACTATTTAACTTTTGTCCAAAATTTTAAAATATTGATAAAATATAAAACAAACAAATGCAACAAATGAAAGAAAATTAATTAAAATTGGAACTTACCACAAAATTTTAATAATTCATCTTCCATAATCACTTTTGGGTCTTTTGTCAACAAATTTAGATATTAATAGATCAAGGATTTATTTAAAGATTTGTAAGATTGAAACTTTTGTTTGAATTCTTTCTCAATCATGAAAGAATAGATATATTCCTACAGTTAATTGATTGGTTGTAGTTTAGTGACAATTATTGAAGGAAACTTTTTATCTTATAAATACTTAGACGTATATGATATAAAGTCTATGAGATAAATATACATTATTAATAAAATTATGATTAGATTATAATTATGAAATTCATATAATATTTTCTTATTATCCTCAAATTATTCATGATTATTGCTCTATTGAAACTAAACATTATAGAACATAAAAGAATATATCATATTATATTTTTCCTTATAAATGAAGTAGTTAATCTTACAAAGTTAAAGTATATAGATATTTAAATAAAGCGTGTAGGTGCTTATCGAAAATAAGTTCATTGAAATAACCTCATATGAGAAATCCATTTGAAATATTACTTATATGTCATGAAAATTCTCGTTGTAATGATCATATAAGTGATCATTTTACTTGAGATCTCCAAAGTTATTTTGTATAAAATTATTATATTTTAATACTACTTATGATATGTTATTATCACCGATAGCTCGATTCGGTAGTTATTGGACGTAACGTAAACTATATAGGTAGTTAAATGATCACAATAAGATTCATCATCCTAAAATAATTATGGAGAATGTTTTATTGTACTCGATAAGTATTGATTCGGAAAATCATTGTCCAATAAAATGATACTTTGTAAAATAGTTTACAAATGTCTTTAATTAAATCGATATCTAATAGTGGAGAACTAACATGATTAGACTCAAAATAGAGTAAACATTAATTTCATGTTTATGTCTAATTAGAACATTGTATAATGAAATTGTTGAATTGTACAAAAATCATGCACAAAATGTTAATCAAAATAAATTTTACATTCCTAGATATTTAGGTGATCATAATGTATTGATTTATAGATACAAATTATATAATTTAAGAATTAAAGATAAATTAGAGGATTTAATTTATCTAATTCTTAATATGATTTATGGTTATAATTTATATCTATTGCTAACATATTTGAGAACCTAATGAACCACACACAAAGAATGGGTTAAAAGAGAAAATATATTTTACTCAAGTTGAACTTGATTGTAAAATTTGAAAATTTTATAATTAAATATGTGATATTTAATAAATAAGGATAAATATGATATAGGATCTTATCTGACCATAATTGATATTTAATTATAATTATTTATAATTTGAATTAAAGTTTAATTAAAATTATAATTTAATTGTAATTAAATTATTAAAATATCCAAAACCTATTGTAAACTTTAAAGAAGCTAGTACTTCTTGTCTAATCCTCTCTGTAATAGTTACAAAGTTCTCTCAACACATTATGTGAAACTTGTGCAGCTATGTTGGATAAGATGAGTCAATTTTGAAAATGATTTGAATGATACAACAAAAATATAATCAAGCTTTGGAATAATCTTGGCTTCAAAAAATTATTACGAATTATTCCATTGCAGGTAGAATCCGATTTCGGCCTAAATTTTCAACAAGAAGTTCATTGTCTTTAGAGATTTTAGATTAAGAATAAGATAAATGAAGACGAAGTCATTCACTTTGGTCATCTTTTATTAGATTGTTTAACAAGTTAAAATGTATTACGACATTTTGGTCTATCTTTTATTAGAGTGTTTAATTTCTAGTTAACAATATGATGGTTTTGGTGATGAGTTAGGTTATAAGCTTGTCAATATAAAATTTTACAAAAGAGTTATTTATAATTAAACTTTGCAACTTAAGTTTCAAGGACATAATTCAATAATATAACACAAGAATGAATGAATGATAATATTAGTTACTTTTGTGGAGTTGAATGTGATTGAATCAAAAGATATCAAGATTTGGCATTTTATGGTAATAGATTAAGTTGGGCTGAGTCTGTTAAGACCTTAATTCAATCAATTTTTTTACTTAAACGTAAACCTTGTTTGAAATTTAAACTAATTTTGGACTACTTATTTCGATGTGAAATCTAAAAATTAAAAATTAAAACAATCGCAAAAATAAACCCTAGTTATCTTAATTAAGGATGAGTATTAAATTTTAGTTTAATAAAACACTAAATCAAACCATACTATACAAACACTCTCTAATCCTCTCATGTGTTAAATATTTAAATTATAGAAAAAATTGCAAATAATTATTTAATTTTGGATACCCTTTAGTTTAATGGATTAAAAGTTATCAAAATTTAATAATTTTTATTTTAAGATATTTTAAATTAAATCATTGTTTAAAAATAACAAAAAATAGTGAAACATTTTTATAATTTTAATTTTGATAATTTTTTCTTAAATCTCTGTTAAAAACATGATAACTCTAACCAATCACATTTTTTATAATATCCTATTTTTAAAATTTCTTAATTTAAAAAAACAAAAAATAGATGCAAAATAATAAATATTGTTGAGACGGGTTTCTATATTTAATTTGAATTAGTTAAATTTAAAATTTATGATTATATGATGTAATTATTTTAAATTTGGATTATTTATTAATAATATTTAATTGATTCCATTATTTTTCCACACAAGTTAGAAAGAAGGGTTTTTTAATAAAAGATAAAATTATAATCTTTTGATAATTTTAAAAATTTTAAGCATTTTTAAAGTTGATTTACCTTTAATTTGATTAATTACGGTGTATTGTTATGATTATTTCTTATTTACTAGTTCCTACTGCTTCGGTTCAGTGCCTACATAGATCAGGTCACTCTCTGTGCTCGTCTCCAAGGGCGAGAGTAAGTGAAGGGAGACTAATTGCGAAGGCGAAAATGGTAGGGGCGCGTGGAGGATGCTGGCCCCCGATGGATCTGTTCCGGTCAGAGGTTATGCAGTTGGTCCAGCTCACCATCCCCATCGAGTCGGCTCATCTCACCGTCTCCTATCTCGGCGACCTCGGCCTTCTTCAGTTCAAAGATGTCCGTACACTAACATCATCTTTCTTACTCACTTGTGTGTATACATGCATACTTAAAACTGTCGCTGTTTCTCTGTTAAGGAGATTTTATGAGGTCGAAGTCACTTATGAGATAGATTGGAGACTTATTTTCGATTTTTCCTGTTTGTTTCTGTTTCCTTCCCTTTGTTATAGCTTAGTTAGGAAATGGTGTGCGATTGATCGGATGGTGTTTTACGTGTGAATTTTTCGCTTTTCAGCTCAATGCAGGTAACAGCCTGTTTCAAAGAACTTATGCTGCTCAGGTGAGACTATCTTCTACGTACGCTTCATTTTCTTGCAGATTTTTAATTTCATATACGAGGAACACGTTTTGATTCTACTTCTTAATGATTATGAAGTAAGGTGATGAACTTAGTCTTTGGTTCTTTTTTAATAAGTTCGTCACATTATGAAACTAGGGCTGAGTGCTTTAAATCTCAAGTCAAGCCTTAAGTGAATTATATTGTTACCAGGAAATATCATCAGTTCATTACCGTCATGTTGAAAATAGTTCAAAATCGTGAGGCAAAGGGGACTGTGAAACACATAATGTTGTCTGTTTGAAAAATCTTGATGACTTAGGTTGTTGTACTTGAAGCAACAAATATATTTCACTGACAACTGATTCTTCAACCTTTTTGAGATATATTGTTTTATATCATGTTAGTGGGAATTACTATGTTGTTTTAGAAGTTTTTTGGTTGTGCGACTGTTAATTTTTTCCCTGTTTTATTAAGATTAAAAAATGTGGAGAGATGGCACGCAAGTTACACTTTTCTAAGGAGCAAATGGAGAAGGCAGGTATGCGTCCCACCTTCAAAGAAGTCTATGGCACTGAATGATAAGATAAAGAAGATCTAGAGGTACGTGAAGAAGTTCATAATATTAGCTCAACTGTTGTGGCACTGAAATTCTCCGATGTCTACACCCTTTCATGTTTTATATATTTTTTTCTTTCGCTGCATATGCTGGATTAAGCTTGGAGAGCTTGAGGCAGATCTAGTTGAAAAGGTACTGTGATGCTTGTTGTTATGGCATATTGATGATTGGAGTCCTCTTGTTGAACACAACATATGTGGGCGTTAAGAGCTACCTAATTTTGTGAAACGAAATGAAAATTTACCCAGATATGGATATTTCTCGTTCTAGGCTACTGGGGTCTTTTCTTCAGCTCTAAACCTTGCAACTGCTCAGCAGAGGGAAATGGAATCCCATCATAGTGGTGAAGAATCACTAAGTACTCCTTTGTTGCAGGACCAAGTATGAATGTCAGGCACTTAGGTATGGTTTCATTAACTTGTCCCTCAAACTCACAACGTCCTTTTTTGGGTTTCCTGTTCTACGAAATATTAGCTGATTCATCAAAGTAAGTGAAAGTGGGATTTCTTTTACGGGCCGTGTCCCTAAAGAAAAGTCTTTGGCATTTGAAAGGATCATATTTCATGCAACCAGGGGCAATGTGTTTATCAGGCAGGCTACTGTGGATGAACCTGTCGTTGATCCTATTTCTGGAGAAAAGGTTTTCTTCTCTTCGTCTTATCACAAATGTTTGTAAAACAGTGCAAGAATAACTTCCTATTATGATGATTAGGATTTTCATGTGAAATGAATGAATACGTGAAATCTTTTTGTAGAATTGAACTCAATGTTAAAACTATTTGTTTAAGCAGCTTTTGTGGAAAATTGCTGTATTGTAAATTAGATACCCTGTTTATAAGTACTTTATACACACATTGAAAGCTTGGAAATCTTGTTTCCTAAATTTTTTTGATCTGCCGCTGTTATGTCCTTTTCTTAATTTTGTGAATATGCAGACTGAGAAGAATGTTTCTGTTGTTTTCTATTCTGGAGAAAGGGCAAACCAAAGAGTAAAATACTACAAATAAGTGAAGCATTTGGGGCAAACCGGTATCCATTCAATGAAGATCATGGAAAACAAGCTCAAATGATGACTGAAGTGTGTGTTATTCCTTGTTTCAAGCCCCCCTTTAAGTCTTCGTACAGTATCACTTGTTTGTTTCCCTTTGTTTCTTTGTGTAGGTTTTCCCTTGTTCCGTTATTATATTTCTTGTACTAAACTTCTCAAAAACGGTTTGCCGAATCTCAAGATCAAGTACTCTTGTGTTAACACTCTTCTGCTTTTGGATTGCTGTGCAATCACAAGCAGTTTTTGATAGTGGCTGTCAAAAGTTTAACCATCTTGGTCTTTCAATTTGAACTCAGGTCCCAGGAAGATCATGGAGATGAAAACTACTATCAACGCAGGGTTATTTCTGAGAAACAATTTGCTACAGCCTACAAGCAATTAGCAAACAATTTGAGCAGTGGAACTCTTTGTTCTGTTCAAGATTTTATTACATTAAATTTTATTTGCTACTTTTATGAATCTGATCGTGTTAGAATTATATAAAGACAAAGTTGACAGTTAAGTTAGTTAGCCATAAGTTAGTTATAGTTAGTTATATTCGTTATTCATTCTTAAGACATTTTGTACAAGACTCTTATTCTGTTAAGATGAAATAGACTTTCAACTTTTCTCAATTCAGTTTTCTATCAGATCGTGTAATGTGAATAACATTATATTTCTTCTGAATGATCAAATTCAGAATCATTTTGGTACTCATATATGATTTGTTGCTTTATTCTAAGCAAGTTGGATTTTGCGTTTTTGGCTTATCAAGGTTAGGAAGGAGAAATCCATCTTCCATATTCTGAACATGGTTAGTCTTGATGTGACAAAGAAATGTCTTGTTGCTGAGGGATGGAGTTCTGTCTTTGCAGCTAAGCAGGTAAATCATGTCTTTGTTTCGTAAGTGGATGTTGTTTTAGTTATAGTTTAAATATTCATGGTTCTTCAATATAGTTATGGAATATTCATTTTGATCAAAATAAACTGACTTCGAACTGGATCTTTGCAGATTCAGGATGCATTGCAGCGAGCTTCATTTGATTCCAGCTCCCAAGTTGGAACCATTTTCCAAGTTTTGCACACAAGATAGTCTCCACCTACATATTTCCGTACAAACAAATTCACTTCTGTTTTCCAGGAAACTGTTGATGCTTCTGGGTGAGCATCACCCTTTGTTATTTACAATTTGAGGAAGTTAGTTAAACCACGTTTTCTCTTCACCTACTTTGTTATTGTGACTGAAATAATTCTTTGCATTCCTATGATCCTTCAACTATGTAATAGCATCTAGTTCAGAATTTTAGTTATGTGATGGCATCGATTTAAGTTTATATCTCTGATTGTTGCAATATTACAAAGTTCCAAGAGGCAAATCCTGGAGTATACACAATTATTACATTTCCATTCCTTTTTGCCATCATGTTTGGTGATTGAGGGCATGGAATATGCTTATTGCTGGCAAATTTATGCCGCCTCTTTACTATGTAAAAGTAAGGCTGTATACTATCAGACTTCTTCAGATTTCTCTTTATTCCGGAACTTTAGACTGAGTGTGATGATGATTAAGAGAAAAGACACTATCTAGACAGGTAATCTTCAGTTTGGATGTTGAATTGCTATCTTGATTTTAACATTTTTGACTTTTTCTTTTCCTCTTTCTAGATAAAATAAGAGATGTTCCCAATATATTCAATTTTAGATCTTTTTTGCATTGTTTTTTAGAAGAACTGTTGACATATTCCTCTAAAAATCATGTTCTCTTCTATCTAGGCTTGTTCTTTTTTATACATGCAATCATGATCTTAATTAGCTATGCTTATTCTTAAGTGCAGCAGCTGGGAGATATAACTGAAATGACCTTTGGTGGTCGTTATGTCATCATGATGATGGCGCTCTTCTCCATTTACACTTGCCTGATCTATAATGAATTCTTCTCTGTACCCTTTGAACTAATTGGTCCGTCAGCATATGCATGTCGTAATCTCTCTTGCAGGTATTTGGAATAGATCTTTGAGACAATTTCTAGAAGCTTTTCCTATTATCTTCTGTTCCAAATACTTGATAGTTTTTTGCTTGATTCTTAGGGATGCTACAATAGAAGGTTTGATCAAGTTGCGCTCTACTTACCCATTTGGTGTGGTGTGGATCCTGCATGGCATGGTACTCGAAGTGAGCTGCCATTCCTCAACTCTCTGAAGATGAAAATGTCAATTCTTCCTGGAGTTGCCCAAATGAATCTTGGGTTCCAGTTTATTCGACAAATGATATTTTTGAATGCCTTATTTAGCTAATTTATCGTTCCTCATCATTGTGAAGTGGTGGACAATGAAGTGGTGGACGGGTTTACAAGCTGACTTGTACCACGTAATGGTATGCATGTTCTTGAGTCCAGCAGATGAATTGGGGGAAAACCAGCTTTTTCCTGGGCAAAAGATTGTTCAGGTTGGCTTCATACTTCAATTGGGTTGTATTGAATTTTTAATATGAGCAAGAGTGCAGAATCTCCTAACAAGAATGAGCTTGGATCAATTATTGTCCAAATAATTAGAACTAGTTATTTGTATAGTTGATCCTTACCACTTATAAACTCTTTATCATTTTCATGTTTAGTCAATATGAGACATTCTAGTACTCTCCCTCAAGTGCAACTGGGAATGGACATCCAGTTGTCACTTGAAATATACGCAATGGTAACCGGACCGGGCCGTTGGGAATGGACATCCAGACGGACAACCGAAAAATTCATAATTCGAATCAAACCTACTTTGATACCATATTGAATTTTTAATATGAGCAAAGTGCAGAGTCCACTAATAAGAATGAGCTTGGATCAATTATTGCCTAAATAATTAGAACTAATTACTTATATAGTTGATCCTTACCACTTATAAACTCTTTACCATTTTCATGTTTAGTTAATATGAGACATCCTAACAGGTTGTCTGCTTATCTTCCTGGCCAATGAGGTGTTATCATTTCACTGATTCTTTCGTGAGTTTTTTTCTCAGCTTGTCTTACTATTGCTTGCTCTTGTTTCTGTACCCCGGATGCTGCTTCCAAACAGGGACAGAGTCATGTTATAGGGGAGGAGGGCCATGGCCCCCCCTTTCAAATATTTTTTTTAAAATTACTTATATAATTAAAATTTTTAAAATTACAAATATAAGTGACCCTCTTTTAAAAAAAATCTCTATTAGATGTTGGCTCCTGGCCTCTTTTTAGAGTTGAGTCTGGATCCGTCCCTGCTTCCAAAGCCTTTATTTTTTAAGAAACAACACGAGACTTAAGGCTGCAGCTCCCAATTTGAGAATTGCTTTACAATATGTTAATGAACTTTGCATTTTGTTCTGATATCCTTCCTATTCAGAGGTGCACCTATTCAGGGCACTGAAGATTCTCTTCAATTGGAAGTGAGCCATGACTCCCGTGATGAAGAAGAATTTGAATTCAGTTAAGTTTTTGTTCACCGGATGATACAGACAATTGAGTTTGTACTCGGAGCAGTCTCAAACACAGCTTCCTACCTTCGACTCTGGGCCCTAAGGTATCTCCATATTGAGGGCATTAATTTGTCTCAACTTCAATTTTTTAATTTTTTTCTGATTCTGACAGAAATCTAGTCAACCTATATCTATAAATTTAATCCTATTATTGGACCTTGCTCATATTTTAAAGACATGTATGGAACCCCAGCATGAACATGTAAATTTTAAAATTTTAAAGTTTTTTCATTTTCCATTCCTATTAACAAGTGCCATCGAACAAGTCCTTGAATGGGTACATTCTTAAGGAGCGCTTAGTTTACAAAAAATAATGGGAATAAAAATAGGAGTGAATATCCTAAAGAATAGGAATGGGATATTACCAACAATGAATTACATTCTTTTGATAATCCAGAGGAACAGAGTATTGCTGAAAATGGAGGAATGAAAGTATTACCTCTTCAATAATAGGTTGATACCAAACTTGAGTTTTCATTTTATACTCGTACCTTTCTTTTCAATTACCCCCAAACAAATATACTCTTAATGTTTTGATTGTCTTCGGAAGCGTGATTGTTGATAGTATAAATGATTCACCAGGTGAATATGAGCTGGGTTGGGCTCCAGTTACAATATGACTAAACTCAAATAAAAGTCAAAATAATATCGTTTTGTTGAACTACCTCAAACTGGCCCTCTAAACCTGAGGTTTTGTCAAGTTGGACCTAACCCGGCCGAGCACAATTTGTCAACCTTACAGATTCATTAATCTCTTTCTCTTGTTATATTGTCATCTGTTTCCACATATGAATGTGCAATTAATATTCTTTTTCTTTTCTTTCTTTATGCAGTCTAGCCCACTCCGAGTTGTCCTTGTGTATTCAATAAGAAGGTCCTTCTTTTAGGTTGGGGGTAAGTTAGACGCAACCTATATTTACTATGCCAAACTGTACTTTCTCGTTCTTGGATTTTCCCTGCTCTTGTATAGAGACGATAATGCCGAACTTAATGTTCGAAACAGGTTCAACAACATAATCATCCTTATCGTTGGCTTCATCATCTTTATTTTTGCGACCGTTGGGGTGTTGCCCGAAATGTAAACTCTTAGCGCTTTCCTGCATGCGTTGAGACTTCACTGGGTAGAATTCCGGAACAAGTCCTACGAGGGAGACGAGTACAAATTCATTCCGTTTTCATTTGCATTATTAGCTGATGAAGATGCATAATGCATCGAGATCGAGTCAAATCTTGCTGCTCCCAAAGCTAATCGAGTCTGGAGCTAATTGGGTACGATTTTGTGTTGATCTTTTTCCTTTCTGAATTAAGATTAGACCATGATTTGGTATTTAACTGGTAGTGGAGATGATCGGAGCTTCTTAACCTGTTCTTAGAAGGGATAGGTAGCTTTTTAGAGTAGTTAGGCAAGGTAGTTTTGCATGTGATTCTGGTTACGGGCTGTCTAATAATCGGGATAAGATCTTCTGTCAAATATTATCATATCTTATTCTGTCTTATAAAATCTCAGTCATTTATATTACGGAACTCACGCGGGATCCACATGAAACCTACACGGAATCCACATAAATAAATGACTGAGATTCATTTGATACAACAAGACACCATAATATTGGACAGGGGATCTAGACTACTAATAAGTAATAATCACTGTAGCAAAAATTTATGAAAAGAAATCTCCACTCAAAATTATAAATTAAAAATTTTGTATTAAGTATTTTAAAAAATAATTATCATATTTAATATTTTAATATTAATTTAATAAATAGATCTATTGGTTCAAAATTCAAATTTTGGTTTTCAATTTCAATCATAATAAAAAAATCAAATTTTAATTATGTAAAATTATAGACCTATAAAATTTTAAAATTTAATATAGAACATTTAGTATTTTCATATAGATATTGAAAATAGATATCAATATTGCATCTCATTAGTACTAAATTTAATATTTTAAAATCGAACTAAAAGTTAAAGTCATTAATGAAGTTTCAACTCATATTAAAATTTGAATAAAATTAAATGATTAAAAAGATTTCTTTGTTTATAAAAATTATAAATTTTAATTAGAAAAGTCATTAAATAAAAATTAATTAGTTTATTTTAATTTATAAAATTAATTAATTTATAAAATTAATTAATCAATTAATAAATTGATCATTTTATCAACATTAATTATTAAATTAAATCAGACTAAAAAGTTAAAAATGAATCAAAAATTGGTCAAATCGGTCTAGTTTTTAAAACACGCAACTTTGCTTTTATCAAACCAAATATCAACTGATCTCATCTAATACCACAATAGGTCATCACACATCTGCTAAAACAATTTCTATTTTCAACACAACTTGGTAGGATGTCACTGTCTGAGCATTTACTTAAACAGGAAAATAAAGCATGGTCTTTTTTAATTGAACACATTTAATAAGACAATTCAAATATTCTTACCAACCAAATACATAGGAAATCTCGAACAAATTCCAATCCTATGCTTTGATTGGACCTGACAGATTGAAAGTTTATCTGATGATATATATAGTTATAACAGAGGCAGCCTATGTACACAACATTCCCAGATTGATTCATATGACAGGAAGGGATTAATAATGGCCTACTCACTCATTGTGATGAGGTAATAACGGCAGCAACAGTAGAGACCATGGAGTCGACTCCACAAATGTTGCGACCTCTGCAGATTTTGTAGTACCCACTCTCGCCCCAGTTCTCTCCCCATGAGTTCTTGATAATCCAATATGGCTTGTCCTTTGTCCTAACAGGAGCATAACCAGCTGACCCATATCCCACAAGCAACACTCCATGATTCAGCCTCTTGGAGCATATGTAAGGGCATGAAACTCCACCAACATATGTCTGCATGTACACAGCATTGATAGCCACTGCATTGCATTCATGGGCAAATTGTAGATTAGAGGTTAAGTATAGAATTATCTATTGCTCGGTTTTTAAGGTATCAGAGGATAACGAATTTAAAAGTGCCAAATTCTTTTTGTTTTTCTCCATTTAGTCTAACTTTTCGCGGTTTTCAATTAAATGTCTAAACTTTTAAAGAATAGATAATTTTTTTAAAGGAGATATATAGTTCTTTGTTTTTGATAATATGATTTTTGATCCTCTTATTACAAATACATTGATGGTCACTTGTTTGATGTTTATAAATAATGCATGAAAGATGTCACATAACTCCTTTAAATATTAGTTTTTATGTGCTTTTTCAATCATATCAATAAAATATTAACAAAAGACAATCTTTTGGATTGAATCGTTTTTTAAAATTTAAACACTTAATTGAAAGTTTGAAAAAGTTGGGCACAAAAATTAAAAAAAATCTAGAAATATTTAAAAATTTGTAATTTATTTAGTGTGTGTGTGTGTGTGTGTGTAGATATAGGTCAGTCCAAAACTCGTGTACCTGCAAGAGGACCGTTTTTAACAAGATTTGCAGCAATTTGATCCTCGTCCAGGGACACAACGCTGAAGTTGGCTACTTTAGCTGCCACTTTATTCTCGTCAAATTTGCAAGTCTTACCATCAGTACCGGTGTAAGGATAGTCTTCCTCACGCATGAGACCACCAGCTTTGAGGGTGTACTCAAAGGCACTGTTCATCAACCCTCCGTTGCATCCAGAATCGCATGCACCTTGCTCTTCTGGATCGCACTGTAGATACACGCAGTCTTAATTTTTGAAGCATAACATCAAAAAAAGTAATACTCAAACTATTCACCAGTGTCACTGCACACCACAATCACTACACAGCATACTCCAAACGGTAGATAAGTTACTACATCAACAGGAAAGCATCAATCCATGGTTTTAAATTGGGGTTCAGAACTGCTATGGTGACCGTAATATTGCATAACATGTAATACTAACAGAAATAATACTCAAACTAGTTATCAAAATCACTACCCAACACACTCCAAATGGTAGATAAGTTACCGCATTAACAGGGAATTATCAGTCCATGGTTTTAAATTTGGGTCCGGAACTGCAATCATGGTCGTAATATTGCAGCCAGACTGCAATCACTATCCAATACACTCCAAATGGTAAATAACTTACTGCATCAACAAGAGAGCATCAATCCATGGTTCTAAATTCAGGTCCGGAACCGCAAGGATTTGCCACAAAGTCCGTACAATTGCCCACATCAGGATTAACATCTTGTTCTATCTTAACAACTTAAGCAGAAACTTTTGGCAACAATGCAGATGTATACAGCTCATAGCAAGTGTCATACTTCAAGTAATCAGATCATAACAGCATAATTGCACCAACTAGACACATTTCCACTAACTATGCAATTATACGCTTGTAATTGAAGCTAAATAACTATGGTGCACAAAATGATCACAATTTGGGGGAAAGGACAAATCACCAACCTCATGATCACAGTCCACAAGCTGTTGCTCGCTGAGGCTAACGAGCTTCCCAGTAGCAAGGAAGTGGGCACCCTCCAAAGCTCCTGTAGTACTGAAACTCCAGCACGATCCACACGAACCCTAAACACAATCGAACAAATAACCAGTTAAAAGATGATACAAATTTTGAGAAAAGCAAACAGAATTGAATCGACCGAAAGGTATGAAAAAGAGACCTGATTTTTAATAGGAGTCACAGCTCCTTTCTCTCTCCAATCAAAATCCTCAGCCAAATCATCAGTCGGCAAAATCGGCGCCTGATGGGCGTCCTTAGGAAACCGCAGCCTCCTCAGCCCCAAAAACTGCCTCTTGAACTCCCCCCGAGTCAGATCGGAGAACTGCGTCACGCCGTGCTCCGCC
This sequence comes from Erythroxylum novogranatense, assembly GCA_029891385.1. Taxonomy (NCBI): domain Eukaryota; kingdom Viridiplantae; phylum Streptophyta; class Magnoliopsida; order Malpighiales; family Erythroxylaceae; genus Erythroxylum; species Erythroxylum novogranatense. Next base: position 110,982,633 of record CM057227.1, on the reverse strand, counting down.
GTCGGGTCCATCTTCTGGTGACGCTGGGCGCGTCGCAAGTTCCTCTTGAAGACATTGAATCTATAGTCATGCTCTTCCTGGGAAGCGTACGATTTACCAAACTTTCTCTTGAAGAGAGAGAAGTGGTGCTCGGCGCCTAGAACATGTGGTTCCTCGCCACCGACCACCTGCCTGATCAACGGATCCTCGCCGTCCGACGAGGTCAACGACTCCGCTGAAATAGCGGAGACAAAGAGGAGAGAGGAGATCACCAAGAGAGAGAAGCGACGAGCCATGCCTAACAATACGCTAATAAGCTTAGCTCAAAAGCATATATATAAACACAATCAAAACGTATATCAACTCTTTGTATACGTATACGTATATGCATACTCATACGTATAAGTATAATTTCATTTTATGTATAATAATTAGTAATTAAAAATTGTTTTATAATTTTATTTTCAATATTTTTAATATTTTAATTAAATTTTGTGTATAACCCGTACAATACCCTATACCGTATGGTATTCAAAAGTCCGAGGTGTCATCAAGCTAACAGTCTTATTTAAACATATTTTATTGGGGTTGCTTGAAGTAAAGGAAAGGGATATCCAATTAAAATGTGTCACGTGGACAGCGTTGAGTGGAAGTTTTGAATGGTTGGTAGTTAATTTTTGGACTTGGGTCTTTTGTTGTGACATGTGGTTGTTTTTTCTATGTTGTTTCTCGGCTTAGGAACTGGTGTTTTGTTTTTTTGTAAGGCAGTTTCCTGCCTTTTGGGCGTTGGATTGGTTGGTTGTGCAGGAAGAAATGGGAAGGAAACTTCTTGTGCAAGCTGGATGAGCTTACGTTTGTTTTCTATTTAGTTGGGCCTGTACGTTGGGCCTATGTACCAAACTATTCCATTGTCTTAAAAAACCAAATTTTAGTTTGGGTTAACAAAATTGTATTGATCTTTTATCAGTTAAGGATAAAGTTGTGTATTGCTAGATTCTTTCAGATTTTATATATCAACAAATTTTATTAAAATATTGTTATTGTTGTTATTATACAATTGTATTGATTTTGGGCTAAGGAAAGCAATTTATTAAATTAGACCAGATTTTAATCTTCTATGACATACGATTAATCTAATTAAAATATTTTTAAATTAATAATAGTGGCATTTTTATTAGAAATTGTTTGAATAGATCCACTTAAATTCGAATTTAGTCTAAAATCTAATCATTATGTAGTGTCATCGATAGTAATATGAAATGAAAAGTTTAATTTAAATTGACTTAATTTTAAACTGATTCAGACTTTTATTATATAAAATAATGTTAATTTTAATTTTTAAAGTGTTTAAAATTTAAATTTAACCGAATCTAAGAATAATTTTACTTTTGAATAATGCTATAAACGTAAAATTATCAATTAACATAGAGAAAATAAAATAAAAATAATAACATTTGGAGTTTCACTTGCTTTTATGAGGAAAAAAACTTTATTATCAGGAATACACTGACTATTCCAAATTGTTTGTGGTTCTCACAGACAGACTTTTGATGAGCACGTTATTTATTTAACAAGGACCTTCAAAGATATTGACTGCCCAACTAAGTGGACATTCTTTGCTTCTGTGGCAATACTTAAGTCTAGCATGAGGGCGGGTCAGGCTCGAGTTACGTATGGGTCTATTCTCGAATCAGGCCATGATAGGCTAGGTCAGAATTTTTATTTTTAAATTAGAAAATAAAAAATAATGTCGTTTTTTTATAATTACCTAACTTCAAAGTTAGCTTAGGATTAATTTGTCATACCTAAATATAGATAATAACAAAGAGTGAAAATGATGAAAATTTTAAATTTTATATAATTATCTAATTGTTTAATGTTGATCTATAAATAAAATTGCTTATTATAACATTAATATTATAGTTAACAGTGATAATAAATTAAATTTCAATTATTCGATTAATGTTTTTAATCAATTTAATTATTATACATTTATTCAAAATTTTAAATTTTAAATCTATCCTTTTATATACACATATAGTACATAAGACCAACAGATAGCGTAAAACTTTGAAACATGCAATTATTTGGATCGAAACTTTGGCTTCAACCAAATACAATTTGCAAATTGAATGAACTTAAAGAGTACAACATAAGTTTAAGTAGAATAAAACACAAGTTCATCTTTAAAATTTAACAAAAATTCAAGCAAATTCATACAATTTTAATGGTTATAAATTAATATCAATATTTATTAACAAAATATTTTTAATAAACAACATTTAATGTTAATTTTAAGGGTATGTTAATATAGAAAAATCTTTAAAGAATTTGCTATTAAATTTATATAAATAAGAAATCATTTTATAAATACCTATGATTAAAAACTAAATTAGTTCAAACGGTTCAATTATAAAGATCTTGAATAAGTCAAAATTTCAACTCAAAATTTAACTTTTCGGTTTAATTTACTTTAATAACTCTCGTTGTTAAAATTAATTAATTTATTAATTAATTAGTTAATTTTGTAAATTCTTATAAAGTAATTAATTTTATAAACAATTAATTTTTATTTAAGATTCACATTTTCAATTAAACTTTAAATTAAAGAAAAATTCCTTTAATTTTATTTCAAAATCATTTATTTTAACCAATTTTATAACAATTTAATAATGATTGAATCTTTCAAATCTTAAAATTTTTCCAAATTTAATTTTTTCCTATTTTAAAAGTTGGATAAAAGAGAACATACAATAGAAATGAGAATAAATATAGTAATGAATAAGAATAGATATTATCATTCTGATTATGATGATTGATTAAGAGGAATGAATGATTATCATTACTATTGATAAATGGTTGGTTTGCAAAAATGTTGAGATATAAAATTTATTATATTTTAATTAATTATATATGAATTGATTATATTGTAATTAATTGATTATAATATTTTAATTAATTAATTATATTGTAATGAATTAATTATTTAATTTTAATTAATTATAATGTAATTAATTATTTATATTTTAATTAATTAATCAATTCCAATATTGTAATTACTAAATGAATTATACTTTAATTAATTAACTAAATATAATGTTTTAAATAATAATATTTTAATTAATTAATTAATTAATTATAATATTTTAATCAATGAATGAATTATATTTTAATTAATTAATTAATTATGCTTTTATTAATTATAATAAAATAAATAAATAATATTATTTTAATTAATTAATTAATTACAATAATTTAATTAATTAGTATTTAAAATATTTTAAAAAATTACTACTAAAAATGAATTTCAATTTTCTACTAAATAAAAATATAAAAAATTTCTCAAAAATAAAATAACAAATTATTACCCTTCTAATAATAATTAACAATCATCCATTTATTTTTTATTTGTGACGCATTATCCCTTCCCAATTCCAGCTTCCACTCACTTTTGTTCTAAAAAGTTTTGGCTCCAATCTCGACACACACAACGGATGAGATGTGACAGTCACGTGTAATCCAGTCAGATTGGTTTTTTATTCAAAGACAAAGTCAACGTCAATGATAACCTTTTTCTTATTCAACCAATTTTAGTAGGTGGACCATCCATTTTGGGGTAATTTTATTAAGAGGTCGTGGGTCACTTACTCGTAAAACAATTTGTTTAAAGAGTAGCGTTCCATGCTTAGTGGGAGTGAAATTTCTAGAATTCAACGACATAAATCAAATAAAATCAAAATTAATTTACTAAATTTAACTTTAAATTAATAAAAATTTTAATTAAATTTAAGTTTAAAAAGGCGATTAATGTCAAATTTGAGATTGGATTTTAAATTATTTAGATTTGATCGAAAAAATAAAAGACATATAATTTATGTTTAAATTTTTTAATTTATTTTAATTTTATAATTTTAAAAGAAAATTTTCTTTTAAATTTTATTTAAAATAATGAAATATACTTGATATAAAATTATATATGGGCTAATAAGATTTTATTAATATAATAATTTAACTTTATTTGTATATTCTACTTAAATTAATTAAACTTGATTTAAATTATTAATTTATACCAAATTAATTAATTAAATTATATTCTAATCGTTTGATTAATTATTATGTAAGTAATATTTAATTGATTCATGTGTATTATTTATGTTGTGTGTTTTTTGTTAATTTTAACTTAAATATAATAGAAATTAGTTTTTATTATTTTTGTTCCTTGTTCTCCAATAGCTAAACTTTTGACAAAAGTCATTTCATTGCAACGGTAATTATTTTTCAGCCGTTTTAAAATTACTGTTCATTTGAATAGTAATTTCAAACAAATTAATTTTTATATAAATATTGCTGAAATAATTTTCATTTTCACTCTTTTATTCCATCTCTTATTTTATTCAATCTCTTCTCAAAATTCTCTAAAGTTCTAATATTTTCACATTATGGATGAAAATTTCAATAGTTCTAAAAATATATTTAATTTCCCAAACATGGAAAATTTTTCTTCTCCACAAAAACCAAAACCATCAAAATTCTCAAATTTCTCAAAATTTTGCAAATTTTCCCTATCATTCTATTTCTGCAAATATGCAAAGTCATGCATATTCTCCAAATTTACCCAGTTCCAATCATCCACCAAAATTTTCACATCCATTTTCCATGTATGAGATGCCAAATTATTTTAATTGACAAATCATTATTCGTCCTGATATTATAATCCCAGTATGAGTTATGGCAGGTCAAACACTCCAAGTTAGATGATGAAAGGTGTTGATTTTAGTATTAAGCAAGAAACACTGACGAGACCTATTTTAAACTCTTAATTACGACCATATTCAACACAACATAGGATCGAAAATATTACTATCAGCAATGAATCAGTGGGAGAAATGGATAGCAAACGGATTTCATGAAGTATCGATGATGACAAAATGTTTGCAAGCGCTTGGCTCACAATATCCAATTGTAACATTGTGGGTAACTCCTAAGCTGAAAAAACTTCCTAGAAACAGGTCACCAACTACATCAATGAGAATTGAAACTTCGACTCAGCAAGAAAGGATCAAGCTATGAAATCACATTTGCATTGGTTGAGTTGGATGGTCAATGAATTCAACAAACACTATAACAAATTGGTTGGAGAACATCATAGTGGGGTGGAATGATGACTAATTGAAACAACTTGCTCGTGAGCTTTTTGTTACGGTTTGATCTAATTGCAAGGTATGAGACTTGAATCCTATATTGATTAAATACAATGTTGATATGGGATTTATAAGAACTTTGAGCTCTCTACCCTCATAAGCTAGCTTTTGAAGTGTGACTCTCCTAAAGTCCTTATCAATTGGTATCAGAGCCGGTCTTGGAGTGGTGGCCTGTGAGTGCCAGCCGTGACCAACAAGGACCTCAGAGTGGTGACCCATGAAGTGGTTACCTGAAAAGTGTTAGTCGTGATCAACATGGTTGTGACTAATGAGGACATTGGTCCTTATAGGGGGGACGAATGTTACGGTTTGATCTAATTGCAAGGTATGGGACTTAAATCCCATATTGATTAAATACAAAGTTGATATGAGATTTATAAGGACTTTGGGCTCTCCACCCTCATAAGCTAGCTTTTGGGGTGTGGATCTCCTAAAGTCCTTATCAATTGGTATCAGAGTCGGTCTTGGAGTGGTGGTCTGGGAGTGCCAGTCGTGACCAACGTGACCGTGACCAACAAGGACCTCAGATTGGTGACCCATGGAGTGGTAACCTGAAAAGTGTTAGCCGTGACCAACGTGGTCGTGACCAACAAGAACCTCAGAGTGGTGACCCATGGAGTGGTGACCTGAAAAGTGTCAGCCGTGACCAACATGGCCGTGACCAATGAGGACATTGGTCCTTATGGGGGGACAAATGTTACAGTTTGATCTAATTTCAAGGTATGAGACTTGAATCCCATATTGATTAAATACAAAGTTGATATGAGATTTATAAGGACTTTGAGCTCTCTACCCTCATAACCTAGCTTTTTGGTGTAGCTCTCCTAAAAAGTCCTTTATCACTTTTCTACTAGAATAATAAGAACCATTTTATATTTGAGCATACGTGGGTGTTGTTGAAAGATGAGTCGAAGTCGAAAGTAGTTAATCTCATGTATCCTTCTTCAAAAAGAAAAAGATCGATGAAAGTGGGTCATATACTTCTTCATCCAATATGGATACAAGTTTCGACATCGATGATAGTGAAGTAGAAATTCACGCGATGGGTCAAAAACCAGCAAAGAAGGAAAAAAGAAAGGGAACGTCGAAGGTAAGTGAAAGTAAGAATGCACAAACTGAGGAAATTAGGAACATGATAAAACAACAAAAGGAGGAAAATGTGCAAGCTATGGAAAGTTTAGCAAACAAGTTGGAAAGTTATAATTTCCGAAGTGATTATGAAATACTGCTGAAGGATACCACAGGCATGACCAAGCAGCAACTTCAAATTCATGAGCACTTGTGTTCCCTCCTAAAGACCAAATATAATATTCCCTAGAGTAACGCAGTTTTAATCTTATGCTATTTTAATTTTAGGTCAATGTAATTTTCATTCCAATATTGTTTAGTTTTATGTTATCATGTAATATTTTAATTTACATGATATTACAATCGAGAGTGTGATGTCGGGTATGTTCAACTTTTCAATGACTATTTTTCTGACAATCCAATTTATCCATCATATATATTCTGCTGAAGATTTCGAATGAGAAAAGAGTTATTTCTTTGAATTGTGGAATCCATCGAAAATCATTCTGAGTATTGTCAATGGAGGGTTGATGCAATCGATAAAAAGGACTTTCTCCTCTTCAAAAAACCACTGTAGCTATCCGACAATTAGCGTATAGAGGACCAGTTGACCAATTCGACGAGTATATAAGGATTGGTGAAAACACCGCAATTGAGTGTTTATCACATTTTTGCCAATGCGTGATCCAACTTTTCGGGGAACAATACTTTTTTTTTGGTACATCAGAGGCAAAAAAGAAGTTAAGGACGAATAAAGGCGATCTCATGCGCATCAACGAGTAACAAATAAAGCATGTCAGACGGGGGAGGAGGCCACACACACTCGCCGCGTACCGTACTCGAGCCCAGACGAGCTAAGAAGTCAGCGCACTGGTTACCTTCACAGAAAACATGGGTTAAAGTAAAACTCGGGAGGTCGCCGAGGTGAGAACGCGTGTCCGAGATCAAGCTGGCAAGAGGATGGAAGGCGAGGACATCCGGTGGAGGCTAAGCAACGGAGCGCTTCAGAGAGTCGACTCACGACCGAGCCAGACACGGAAAGTTTATGGCAAAGGCGAGACCAAGCGGAGGGCCCTGAGTTCGGCTACCAGGATAGTGGTGATCCCGACGAAGCAAGAGAAACCAGCCACCCAGATACCATAACTGTTGGGCCCGGGCCTCGCACGTCCGAATCCCCGAGGGTGGGCTCCTCGGGCTGCGCCGACGTCGGGCGCTCCATATACCGTCGGACCCAATCCCAACATCCATACAAGGAATCAGTATCGGTTCGAATAACAATACATAAACATATACTCATACATACCATCGCATGCATTCTCAACATGCATTTTCATATCCATTCATCATCTTAATATTCGTAAAACATATGTCATTCTCATTAGAAGCAATTCAACAGTAATCTCAAATGCAGCGTAAGACAAAATAAATTGAAATCTCAAAATATAAAGTATGCTCCATGCTGACATGCTCGAAGGGCCAACCAAAGGACTAACTTATACAAGTTCCTAGCTAGCTCGAAGTTTCTGATGCCCTGCAAGGTCAACAATCGGCTCGATCTGCACCTGAGGAGGGGAGAGTAATGGGGTGAGCTGCGAAGCTCAGTGGCATATACGTTTATAGCCATTGGCAACGAGCTACACAATCAAGCATATACATATATATAGATATATCATTGGCAATTCAAGATCCACATTCATATAACATAAATCATGCATTCACAATTCCTCAACATATCAATCAATATGCAACATAGCTATCAAATTTATCATGTGTTATGCTCAACAAATCCATCGTGTATGCACAATCAATTGGCTTGAGAGTTCCGTAATCCATCCGGATAACCAAAAGGTAAATCCGTAATCCATCCGAGTACGATTTCTCAAGGATCTCGTTGCCACAAGCGGGCAGCCGGGAGAAGGCTTTAATGTCAACGTGCACGTGACTCCATCCGTAACTCTCTTACCCAAACAAAGCACATAGTCCATTCAATCCATGCTTAAAGCATGTTTCACATTTCTCAAATCTCATTCTAGTCCATTGCCATAAAGGCCTATCAATTCATGCATATTTGTAACCATAATGCGAGTTCACATTTAGTGCAATAGTCTCATATTATTCAACACAATAATATCACATATTGCAAACAAGCACACATCATGCAATTGCCCATACACACAATAACCATAAACATATTACCCACCTAGTATCGCTTGAGTAATGGACTCATCATGTCCTTCCTCTTGCGAGTGGGTCAAAGCGACTGTTCCTATAATAAACCAAGTTTCCATACAATTAATATCCATAGCAAAATTCAACAAGGCTCGAAAAGCAAAAAGGTAAAGCGCTAAAAGTCTCCATTCGACTCCCATCTAAATTCCGAATTCTTCGAAACAATTTCCGAACTTCCCTTCTCATACAACTCGTAGTCCTTAATTGCTAGATCACAACAAATCTAAATCACCTCAATCGGACATCTACACTAAAAGATATCCTCAAAATGCAAAATCTCATTTTGAAAAACAGGGGTCTCGTCAGCAAAGCGACGCTTGTTCCTATAATAAACCAAGTTTCCATACAATTAATATCCATAGCAAAATTCAACAAGGCTCGAAAAGCAAAAGGTAAAGCGCTAAAAGTCTCCATTCGACTCCCATCTAAATTTCCAATTCTTGAAACAATTTCGAACTTCCTTCTCATACAACTCGTAGTCCTTAATTGCTAGATCACAACAAATCTAAATCACCTCAATCGGACATTTACACCAAAAGATATCCTCAAAAATGCAAAAATCTCATTTTCGGAAAAACAGGGGTCTCGTCATGGCAAGCGACGCCGCCATGCGCTTAGCCAGCAGGTGAAAGCTTTTGCAGTGGGCACCAGGTGCGCATGCGTGCCATCACCTGTTTATCACGCATGCATGCACCTCTTGCGTGACGCCGCATACAGGCACATGATGCACGTGGCGTGACACCAAACTCCAAGACGTCATGGCGTGTTCTTTGCGAACGACGGCGTGCGAGTCGGAGCTGCGACTCCGAACCCAGATTCCTGCATTTTCCGACTTCCATTTCTTCCCAAACTCAAATACAACGCAAACAAACTATAGATCAAGCCTAAAGCTACATTTCTAACCCAACATCAACTCAGAAATCAAAGACCAATGCATTAATCCAAGAAATCTCATCGTTTACAACCCTAAACCCTAAAACCTTCGATTCTCACGGATTCCACATACTCTAAGTTTAAATCTAACCAAAGCAAGTTTAAAGGAAGCCGAACTTACCAGAAATCACTTCGAAACGGTCGGAAAGCTCAAAAACCGCTAAATCTCTCTTCTCTTTTCTTCTTCTCCACCGTCGGCTACGAACTCTCCTCTCTTCTCTTCTATTTTTTTCTTTCCTTTCTCTTCTTTTCTTTCCTAATTCCTTTAAACCCTAAGGGCATGGGCCCTTCCTAATAAACCAAGGCCCAAAACAACTTAGTTAACTTCAAAACCCTTACACACTATAATTCCTCCAATGCTCATTTAAACCACAATTAACCTATACTTATCCATAATATTCCCAATTTAATCAAACTAAGACAAAATACCGCAATTATCACAATTCATGCTTAATATCATCATAAAAAAAATTTCGGGGTCTAACATTTCTCCCCCTCTTAAAAGAAATTTCGTCCTCGAAATTTACCTGAATCATCGAAGAGATGCGGATACTTCTCCCGCATAGCCTCCAATGGCTCCCAAGTAGCCTCCTCTACCGAATGGTTCCTCCAAAGAACTTTGACCAACTGAACCGTCTTGTTCCTGAGAACCTTGTCCTTGGTATCCAAAATCTGCACTGGAAGCTCCTCATAGCTCAAATCATCTCTTAACTGAACCTCACTAGTCTGAATGATGTGAGAAGGATCCGATCTATACCTCCTCAACATGGACACATGAAAAACGTCGTGAATCTGCGATAATTCCGGAGGTAATGCCAATCTGTAGGCGAGTGGTCCAATCCTCTCAAGGATCTCATAAGGACCCACATACCTCGAACTCAACTTCCCTTTCTTGCCGAATCTCAATACTCCTTTCCAAGGAGATGTCTTAAGGAACACCTTCTCACCGACCTCATACTCTATCTCCTTTCGGTGAGCATCAACATAACTTTTCATCCGGTCTGTACGCTTGCTTGTCAGCCTACTTAATCGATTGACTTTCTCAACGGTCATCTGAATCAAATCTGGTCCCTCCAATTGCCTCTCTCCTTCTTCATCCCAACAGATCGGAGTCCTACACCTCCGCCCATACAATGCCTCATATTGAGCCATCTGAATGCTCGAATGGTACGAATTGTTATAAGCAAATTCGACCAATGGCAAATGCTCATTCCATGCTCCTCGAAAATCTATCACACAAGCCCGAAGCATCCCCTCAAGTGTCCGAATAGTCCTCTCAGATTGACCATCCGTCTGAGGGTGAAAAGCCGTACTAAAATTCAACTTAGTCCCCAAAGCTTCCTGCAAACTACCCCAAAACCTCGAAGTAAACCGAGGATCTCGATCCGACACAATCGAATCTGGGATCCCATGCAATCTCACTATCTCATCAACATACTTCTTTGCCAACACATGCAAAGAATCAGTCTATCGAATCGCCAAAAAGTGGGCTGACTTAGTCAACCAATCCACAATCACCCAAATGGCATCATGCCTCCTGCTGGTCCTGGGCAATCCCATCAAAAAGTCCATCGTCACTGGTTGCCACTTCCACTCCGGAATAGGTAACGGCCTCAACTTGCCCGAAGGTGCCTGATGTTCAGCCTTGACTTGCTAACACACTAGACACTTACTGACGAACTCTGCGATATCCCTCTTCATACCTTTCCACCAAAAGTGCTCTCTCAAATCCCGATACATCCTGGTGCTACCTGGATGCATGGCATAAGGCGCATTGTGTGCCTCATCCATAATCTCAGCCTTAACTTCCCGCACATCAGGAATACACAACATACTCCCAACTGTCATCAGTCCGTCATCCTGCACATCGATCTCAGAAACCTTGCCATTCCGAATCTCATCCCGGAGCTTGCTCAAATCCGCATCCTGAGCCTGCAAATCCCTAACCTTTTCCTTCAGCATCGGCCTCACTCGAAAATTAGCCAGAAGACAATCCGACTCTTCCTGAGTCAAGCTTATCATAAGCTTAGCCATCTCTTCCAATAAAGGAAGATAAACTGATCGAACATGAGCAATCGACGATTTCCTACTCGGGGCATTCGCCACAACATTGGCCTTGCCGGATGATACTCAATCAAGAAATCATAATCCTTTAGTAGCTCCAACCACCTCCACGCCTCAAATTCAAATCCTTCGACTCAAGAATACTTGGACTCTTATGATCGGTGAAGATCCGAAGTCGAACTCCATACAAATAATGCCTCCAAATCTTCAAGGAAAAATCACGCTGCTAACTCCAAATCGTGCGTCGGATAATTCAGCTCATACGGCTTCAACTGCCTCGAAGCATATGCAATTACCCGATCTCCCTGCATCAAAACACATCCGAGACCCTTTCTCGAAGCATCATTATATACCGAATAACCCTCATCACCCGATGGCAAAATCAAAATTGGGGCACTCGTCAATCTGCGCTTGAGCTCCTCGAAGCTCCTCTGACAATCCTCACTTCAATCATGTTAGACCCCGAACTTTTCTCAGGTTTGTGAATTAGAATTTGACATTTAAATAGGACATTGAGGTGACTTAGTCATGTGTAAAGGAAGAGAAATTTAGGAATTTGACTGATTATGTTTAAGGTTTTGGGTGTTCAATGTTAGTTTGGACAAATTAAGATGATGTTTTGAGGTTAGTACATGAAATGAGTTCGATACGAGGTTTGAGTAAATTCGGTTGTGTTATGAAAATTGTTAGAAAAGTTAAAGTGAATGAGTTGATTGAAATGGAGTTGACGAATATGAAATAAATAAATAGTGAAAGAATAAGAATTTGAAGAACTGAGAAAGTTGACTTTTTGGAGTAGAAAGAGTTGACTCTTGATTTAAGCAGATTTTGAGAAAATGATCTTAAGGAAAATTGTAGCTTTTGTGAGAGCTCTTTGTAGCCATAAAGTATGATATGTTTCGATATCGGGAGTGGAAGTTATGATCAGTCAAAGTTGGGACATTTGACTTTGTTTTATAAATGTTCTTAGTGTAGAATTGTATATGCGGTGCTTGAGACAAGTTAAGTATTTGTGAAACTGTTCATAAGCATACATTTAGGTGTGTAATGTGATTTGAGGCAAATTATAGATAGATATGTTTTGAATTAAGTTCGTGATCTATATGAAAGATATAGAAGAGTATCCTGATCATCAATGATGTGGAATATGTTATTTCGGTTATGAAATTTGGGAGATATGAAATGTTATGAGTTTGGATGAAGTATAGGATGAGACATTTCTAGACAGAAGTTTCGATCGATTTAACTGACCTAATTAGAGGTTGCTATTGCTTTTGAATTCCTCGTGAACATTTTGATTATATTCGATATTTTCATTGTTATAAGTATGCCAATTTGGACCTTGGCATGTCTGGATAGCAATTTCAGAAATTTAAATTCTTGTCGGGGTGATTAGCCCTCTTTCTTTTGTTGCTTTACAATTTCCGACCGACATCCGATTAACTGAAGTTTTGAAGCGTTGGATTCCTAAGACAATTACCTACCTCATGATGGAAATTATGATTGTTTAGAGATTGTCTGAGTCGAAGTGAGTTAGATATCTCCTGAACACGGTTCAGTATTGTGATGATATCTTGATCGGTTGAGACCTAATCAAGTTGATTATTGTTTCTAAATAAGTTAGAGGCATAGGACTGCAATTATTTGAAGGAATCAAAATTTACTTCAGTTCCGAAGATTTTTGAATTTATGAACTTGAGGTATTAAGGTTATAAGAATATATAAGGGTAATTTGGGCATGGTACTTAAGTCTAAGAGTATTAAGGCTTATGTGGGAGGGCAAAATGGACATTTTCCACCTATAAGAGTATGAATTATAAGAGGAAAGAATAAAGAGAAAGGAAGATAAGAAGAAGAAGGGAGGAAGAAAAGAGCATCGTAGGAGAGGAAGAAGAAGAGAAAGGGGAAAGCTCGGGTTTGTTGATTTCGAAGGATTTCAAGCATCCTTAAGGTAAGACTAACCCTTTTATCTTAGTTTGAGTTGGATTAAACCCTAGATTTGCATGGATTGAGTAGAAAACGATGGTTTAGGGTTTATGGGGAAAATGGGTAGAAATCTATGGGTTGATGTGTTTGTGATGGATTTGAAGCTTAGAATGGGTTAGAAATACATTATAGGTCTTGATCTATTGTTCAGATGTGTTGGATTTGGTTAAGGGAAAGAATCGAAGTTGGGTTCTGCAGAGATCTGGGTTTCGGAGTAGAACTCCAGACCAGACGTCGCGACGTGCGTATGAATAAGCGCATGACGTGTGAGGAAAGAACCCGTCGCGACGTGTAAATAATTTTACGATTATTCGTCGCGACGTCTGGAACGCAGGAGTCGTCGCGACGTGTGATATTTATTCGCCGCGACGTGTGGCAGCTTGCTCGTCGCAACGTAAAGAAGCTTGTTCGCCGCGACGTGCGAAAAGAGAGCGTTCGTCGCGACGTGTGATATTCATTCGCAGCGACGTGTGGCAGCTTGTTCTTCGCGACGTGCGAAGGCTTTCGCCACGACGAACGTCCGTTTGGCTGAAGTGAGAGTTGTAGTATTATGGGCATATCTTTTGTTATAGATATCCGATTGAGGTGATTTCAGATTCGTTATGATCTAGAGATCAAAGATTACAAGTGCTATGAAGTTGGGAAGTTGAAATTATCCTTGAAGGGTTGGAATTTTAGGAGAAGGTGAAGATAGATTTATAATGCTTTATTTTGGATTCCAAGCTTTGAATAATTACTATGAATATTGAATAAATGGAACTTGGTTGTTTTAGGAAACCAAGTGAGGAAAGAGGAGCAAGGGAACAAGAGGAGAGGCATACTTAAACAAGTTTATAAGCAAGAAAATTCCAGGTGGGTTTCATGTTTGTAATTTAGTAATGAGCCACTAAAGTGTTCTCCCAAATCAAGAATGATTTCAACTATTTAAGTAAATATTGTTTTGTTACTGTGAATGATTTGCAAAATAAAGATGAGAATGCATTGAAATATTTATGTCATATCATTGAGACATTTATGTCATGCCTTGTGAAATTCATGGCATTTTGTATATTCGAAAATGAAAGAAAAGAGTACGAAAGAGTATGATTATGTTCTTTTGTTTGGGCGAGAGTGGAACCATTTCGTTCGTCACGTGCACGTCGACAAGAGCCTTCTCCCGGCTGCCCGCTTGTGGCCTATGAGATCCGAATGGACTCATTTCGTTCAGGGTGCAAACTTCGGTTTCTCCCTTTTGTTTCCATGGAACCCTCGAGCCATTTGTTTGTGCATTGCATCTATGACTTGTCAAGTATGTGCATAATTTGAGCATTTGATATTGATGAATGATTGAACATGTTGTGTTGATGTGATAATACTTTTCACTATGCAATGACACTTTTCAACTATGGGTTTGAACTCAGAATTTTAGATTTGACTGAGAATTTGGGAGCAAAACGTTTTATGAACTGATTGTGATTTTTTGTAAAACAAATAAAATTTTTCAACAGTTTTGCTTATTCTTTGTTATAAACCTGTTACCCACGAGCTATAAGTCATTTCTTCATCCCCATCTCCAGGTATTTGAGCGGGAGATTGGATGAAAGATGGTCAAGACCGTTTGTTCGATTGTGTATGGCTTGTATGTTATGATAAAATTGATTTATGGATTTGTATATAGAATGGAAAGTGAATGACGGTTGTGTAATGAATTACGTACATGTATATTGAATTGAGAAGTGGGAATGATTTGGGAATATATATGTATGATTGATTTGGGAATTTGATTGAATTATGAGTTTGGTATTGAATTGAGAATTATGGAAGTATTAGATTTAGGTTTGTGTTTCTGCTGGTGTTTGGATGCCGGACGGGAGGTCCGATGTTGCCTGGTATTGTCGAGTTGTAATATTAGAAGTGTGTTTCTTGTGTTTTAAATTTTTGGGCTGTCAAAAATGGTAGTTATCTTTGTCCGATTTTCGGTAAAAATCGGGCTAAGATAAGAAGAGATTTAGTTGTATTAAGATGTTTTAGATGTATAAGAAATGATTAAAATGAATGAAGTGAAAACGAATAGAAATGTATGGATTAGTTATGTTTTGAATGAGTGATTATGAGTGTATGAGTTCGAATAAAGATGAAAAAAAAATATTCATACCGGATTTTGGAACGCCTTAGGGTTTCCAACGCGATCAGGTTACTTTGTTCTTTGTTTTCGGATGTCGGATTTGTTTCCGTTTCCTTCCGTTTTTGGCCTGATGTGATTAGTTGACTTTCGTTCAGTTTGACTTTCGCCTTATGTCTTGTTTCAGATTTCGTTAATTTTAGTTGTCGATCGGAAATTTGTTATTCGTTCGCCTTCGAATTCAAATTCTCCAATTTGAATCCGTTTGATTTCGGCAATTTCCGTTCGTTTTTTGGTGGGGATCCGGTTCCCGGATCGGGTCCCTACAAATCAAACTTCTGATTCTTCCTCAGCAACTTAGTCATCGGAACGGATATCATCGAGAATCCCTCCACAAACCTCCTGTAATAGCCTGCTAAACCCAAAAAGCTCCTCACTTTTGCCACATTCTTCGGCGCTTCCCAACTCACAACTGCTTCTATCTTCTTTGGATCCACATGAACTCCTTGTTCTGAGATCACGTGTCCAAGAAATGAAACTTCCTCAGCCAAAATTCGCATTTCTCGAATTTGGCATACAACTCATTGCTTCTCAAGGTCTCCAAAGCCATCCTCAAATGTTCCTCATGCTGCTCATCACTCTTGGAATACACCAATATATCATCAATGAAGACAACGATAAATTGGTCCAAGAACGGCTTGAATACCCGATTCATCAAATCCATGAATGCTGCAGGAGCATTCGTCAATCCGAAGGGCATAACCAAAAACTCAAAGTGCCCATACCGAGTCCTAAAAGCAGACTTCGGCACATCCGATTCCTTGATTCTCAACTGATGGTATCCCGATCTCAAGTCGATCTTCGAAAAGACTCTCGCTCCTTGCAATTGATCAAACAGATCATCAATGCGATGAAGCGGATACTTGTTCTTCACCGTTACCTGATTCAACTTCCTGTAGTCCACACACATCCTTAAGGATCCATCTTTCTTCTTCACAAAAAGAACCAGAGCTCCTCAAGGCGAAGAGCTCGGTCTGATATATCCTTTCTCCAATAACTCCTCCAACTGTTCCTTAAGCTCTTTCAATTCCGCCGGAGCCATCTGATAAGGCGGAAATGAAATCGGTCTTGTACCTGACACAAGCTCAATAGGAAACTCAATCTCCCGAGCTGGCGGTAGTCCTGGCAATTCCTCGGGAAAGACGTCCGAGAAATCCCTAACTACTGGAATATCCTCCAGCTTCCCTCTATCAGCTCTGGAGTCTATCACATAAGCCAGAAACGCCTCACAACCCTTACTCATCATCCTCTCTCGTCAATGTCGACACAATCTCAGACGGACTCGCTTTCTGTCCCGATAAACACTACCCTTCTGCCGTCACCCAAATCAAATTCTCATCTTACGCATAATCCAAAAGAGCATTGTACTTTTCCAAAGTGTCCATACCCAAAATCACATCTAAACCGCTCATCTTCAGTGGCATCAAATCGACCACTAGAAGTACTCCACCGATACGAAGCTCACATCCTCTAAACACATGACTAATCACAATATACTGGCCGATTGGAGTACTCACCATCAGCGGAGTATCCAAAGGGCTCACAATCAAATCACACACGGGTTTACTCGAAGAAACAAACGAATGAGTAGAACCCGGATCAATCAAAACTATCACATCATCAGAATATAACTGTACCGTACCCGTGACAACATCTGGTGCGGTCTCAGCATCCTCCCTCGTCATAGCAAACACCCTGGCTGGTGCCTGCCCTCTCGGTCTCCCCGGAAGACTCGCCCTCCTGGCAGCATCAGAACTACCTACCTCTGTCACAGTCTTCTGACCCATGGTCTCTGTCCTCCTCGGAGCTGGCATCTGACCTCTCTCCTGTCGTGGAGGCTGAGGACACTCTCTGGCAATGTGTCCCTTCACCCCACAGTTGAAACAAGCTCCTGTCAGTCTGAAGCACTCTCCTCTATGAGGTTTCCCGCAGTGCTCACACGTCGGGATAACCGATCTATCTCCCTCTCCTCTTCTACCACCACCCACTGTTGAAGCTTGGTGAGAGACAGTAGAAGTCCTCATCGGCCTCTACCGACTATTTCCCATTGCTCCTCTCCTCTGAATAAACTGGGAAGCTCCTAGCACTCCTGTCTGGCATAGGGGTACTAGTGCTACCCCCTCTCCTAGATTGCTCTCTGCCCTTCCTCTTCTTATTCACAGCACTCTTGATATTCTCTATGTTCTCACCAAGAGTGCCTCAAGCTGCTGAAAATCATGAAATTTTGCACTGATTACTTTCTCTCGATGCAAGTGCAATCCCGACTCAAATCTGCGACATCTGGCAGTCTCGCTCAACATCAGATCGGAGGCATACCGGGATAAATGTGTGAACCTGCGCTCATACTCAGCAACTGTCATATCCCTCTGAGTGAGACTCAAAACTCCCTCAACTTCTGCTGGACATAAACCTCTGACAGATATTTCTTCTTGAACACAGCCACAAAATCCTGCCATGTCAACCCTACTGGCCTCATCTGACTGCCCGGCACGGTCTCCCACCAATGAGCATCTCCACAAGCAAAAGCGGCAGATACACCACTCGCTCATCGCCTGCATAATCCATCGATCCGGCACCCTTCATTCTCCGCATGACCATGTCTCGGCTTCCTCGGGATCTCTTTGTCCCAAAGAAGTCAAGCTGCTCCATACTTCCTCTGCTTGTTGAACTGTTTTCCCCTCTTCATGAAATTGGGAGGGAAGGTTGTGGCATCGCCCATGCTGAACAAGCGCTGAGTGAACGCTGAAACATCCTCGGATCAAAGCGGGGCACTTGCCTGGCGGAATCGGCGATTCTGAGTCGTGACGCATGGGCTCACTCTCTAGCCCTACAGAAGCCCCAACATGCATTGGGGCTACAGACTCATCGGTCCTCTCCTCTCTCGACGGAGAGTCAGGTGCAGCAGACCCTTGCACAGCTCCTCGTGTCCTCCTACGAGGTGGCATCGTACTCCTTCAACGGAAGCACTAAGGATTAGCTATACAACAATCTATATGTATGCATGATATGCATGTCACTTAATCAATGCAACAAGAAATCATATATCACACAATCCTATATGCATTCTAAGCCGAGGACACCTAAACCTAGGCGCTCTGATACCAAACATGTTAGGCTCGGGCCCCGCACGTCCGAATCCCCGAGGGCGGGCCCCTCGGGTTGCGTCGACGTCGGGCACTCCATATACTGTCGGACCCGATCCCAACATCCATACAAGGAATCAGTATCGGTTCGGATAACAATACATAAACATATACTCATACATACCATCGCATGCATTCTCAACATGCATTTTCATATCCATTCATCATCTTAATATTCGTAAAACATATGACATTCTCATTATAAGCAATTCAATAGTAATCTCAAATGCAGCGTAATACAAAATAAATTGAAATCTTAAAATATAAAGTATGCTCCATGCTGACATGCTCGAAGGGCCAACCAAAGGACTAACTTATATAAGTTCTAGCTAGCTCGAAGTTTCGATGCCTGCAAGGTCAACAATCGGCTCGATCTTTTTGAGGAGGGGAGAGTAATGGGGTGAGTTATGAGCTCGATGGCATATACATTTATAGCCATTGGCAACGAGTCACACAATCAAGCATATACATATATATAGATATATCATTGGCAATTCAAGATCCACATTCATATAACATAAGTCATGCATTCACAATTCCTCAACATATCAATCAATATGCAACATAGCTATCAAATTTATCATGTGTTATGCTCAACAAATCCATCGTGTATGCACAATCAATTGGCTTGAGAGTTCAGTAATCCATCCGGATAACCAAAAGGTAAATCCGTAATCTATCCGAGTCCGATTTCTCAAGGATCTCGTTGCCGCAAATGGACAGTAGGAGAAGGCTTTAATGTCAACGTGCATGTGACTCCATCCGTAACTCTCTTACCCAAACAAAGCACATAGTCCATTCAATCCATGCTTAAAGCATGTTTCACATTTCTCAAATCTCATTCTAGTCCATTGCCATAAAGGCCTATCAATTCATGCATATTTGTAACCATAATGCGAGTTCACATTTAGTGCAATAGTCTCATATTATTCAACACAATAATCTCACATATTGCAAACAAGCACACATCATGCAATTGCCCATACACCTGATAACCATAAACATATTACCCACCTAGTATCGCTTGAGTATGAGACTCATCACTTGTCCTTCCCTCTTGCAGTGGGTCAAAACGACTTGGTTCCTATAATAAACCAAGTTTCCATACAATTAATATCCATAGCAAAATTCAACAAGGCTCGAAAAGCAAAAAGGTAAGCGCTAAAAGTCTCCATTCGACTCCATCTAAATTCCGAATTCTTGAAACAATTTCGAACTTCCCTTCTCATACTGTTCGTAGTCCTTAATTGCTAGATCACAACAAATCTAAAATCACCTCAATCGGACATCTACACTAAAAGATATCCTCAAAATGCAAAATCTCATTTTCGAAAAGGGGTCTCTCATGGCGTGGCTTCATTGCGGTGTGCACCAGGTGTGCGCCATGATGTGCTCATCACTCTGACGCCTTGTGGCCCCACACTGTCACGCCTGACGTGCACTCTTCGTGCATGCCGTGGCGTGCACATAGTGCACGTGGCGTGACACCCAAACTCAAGACGCCATGGCGTGTTCTTCTGACGACGGCGTGGCGAAGTCGAGCTGCGACTCGAACCCAAATTCTGCATTTTCCGACTTCCATTTCTTCCCAAACTCAAATACAACGCAAACAAACTATAGATCAAGCCTAAAGCTACATTTCTAACCCAACATCAACTCGTAAATCAAAGACCAATGCATTAATCCAAGAAATCTCATCGTTTAACCCTAAACCCTAAAACCTTGATTCTCACGGATTCCACATACTCTAAGTTTAAATCTAACCAAAGCAAGTTTAAAGGAAGAACTTACCAGAAATCACTTGAAAAGGTCGAAGCTCAAAACCGCTAAATCTCTCTTCTCTTTTCTTCTTCTCCACCGCTTGGCCACTGAACTCTCCTCTCTTCTCTTCTATTTTTTTCTTTCCTTTCTTCTTTTCTTTCCTAATTCCTTTAAACCCTAAGGGCATGGGCCCTTCCTAATAAACCAAGGCCCAAAACAACTTAGTTAACTTAAAACCCTTACACACTATAATTCCTCCAATGCTCATTTAAACCACAATTAACCTATACTTATCCATAATATTCCCAATTTAATCAAACTAAGACAAAATACATAATTATCACAATTCATGCTTAATATCATCATAAAAAATTTGGGGTCTAACAATAACTATCCTAAGCAACCCACCAATCCTCGCTGGCGAATTACACAGACACCTTCTGTCGACGTTAAGCTTCAACTAGTTTGGGAGGAGGGGCCAAGAAACAGTCGGGCCACGATGGTAGGACAGCCATGCAGTCGCACACCAAAGGCGACCACCGAGTCTGAACTAGCAAATGGACTGGTGGAGTTGCTCCGGACATGAGGCGATGTACCTCAAAGACGAATTGATTGCGGGATTGCGGATGATCCAACACGTATTGATGAAGCGCCGAGGGGTACACATCCCTATCTTGTGGGACACGATTAAGAAGTAGCCACCTATCGTGTGAGGCTCTCGGTAAAAGCGGTGGCGAAGAAACACGGCGATGTCCTGACACACTTAGCGTAAGGCAATCACGAAGTAAGTGGAGCACGGTTTCCGATGGGCTCATAGCCCACATGTGAGGGAAGAACACAAACCTCATGAATAACACACATCGTTGGTGAGGAGCCTCCCGGCGCCTAACCATAAGAATACTTTATGTTTCGAAGCGACTTGGAGCAATCAAATCCACTTCCGACTGTGGGCCCATTCAAAACAGGACAGATGTGAAATCATACCCTCCCCGAGCGGTATACACCCGGTAGGGCTACCAAACCAGATAAAGGCGATGCAGGGCGGGAGTGGAGGCAGGCGAGGTGTGGCCAAGAGATGCGGTGACAATAGTCGGAGGAACAAATCCCTCGATGGGAGACAAATTCCAGCAAGAAAATGGAGACAATAGATCAGCCACTCTAAAATCAGAGAGATGAGCCGGAACGTGACAGACTACAGAAGCAAGTGGGCCATCAAAAAGCCAACGGTCCTACCAGAAATTGACGCTAGCCTCATCTCCGATGCGCCAACCAAACCCATCTTTGAGAAGAGCGAGCCTTCATGAAGCCTTTCTAGGTCGTTGAAGCTGACGGAGGAGGATGATGAGACATGATGTCCTGACCAGAGAGATACCGGGACCAAAGGACTTTCACCCAAAGGTTGTCACGTGCCATACAAATGTCCCAGCACATCTTGTCGAGAAGAGCGGTATTCGAATCATGAGCTTGCCTCACACCTAAACCACCGCAGTTCTTAGGAGTAGTAACCGTATGCCATGGGAGGAGGTGGACCCCTTTAAAGGCGCCTAGACGACCCCAAAGAAAGCCCCTCGCTGCTTTGTCTATGTGATCACAGATGGTCCGTGGAAGCCAATTGGATTGCATAGCATAAAGAGGAATAGAGGTGATGATATCCTGAATCAGAGTAGCTCGACCCGCTTTATTCAATAGCTTGCTCTTCCCACCGGCTAAGCGAGAGGATATCTTATTGAGAATGCCCACATAAGCATCCTTGGACAATCGCCGAGTACATAATGGGACACTAAGATACGACTCCAATTGGTGAGAAGAAGGAAGCTCCAAAGTTGAAATGATCCTGTCCCTCACCTTGCAGTGAACCTGTGAGGGGAGAAAAGCCTTAGACTTGGCCGGATTGATTTGCAAGCCAGAGGCTTGGCAGAACTCATCCATAGTAACACGCATCAGGCGAGCTTGTTGCCGGGAGGCATGAGCAAAAAGAAGGACGTCATCAGCGAAGAGGAGGTGAGAAATGGAAGAGCCAGTAGCAGAGGTACCAATAGGTTTCCAGTGACCATCCGCAACCTTCTTGGTGATCCTCACCATGCATAGAACAAATAGATACGGCGATAGTGGGTCACCCTGACGAAGTCCTCTCCGAGGCTTGAACGCATCTAACCTCTAACCATTCCAAACAATAGAAAACTGCGAGCTAGTGACATAGGCCATAATCATGTGGATAAAACGTGGGGGAAAGCCAAACTCCAAAAGAACCTGATGAAGAAAAGTCCAATCCACACGGTCATACGCTTTGGCCAAGTCGATTTTAACCGCCATACCCCCTTTTGTAATTGCTTGATCACATGCACGACCTCCTGAGCGATGATGATGTTCTCAGCAGCCTTGCACCCAGGAATAAATGCGGTCTGGACAGGATTAATCCAGTCAGAGAGAAAGGGTCGGATCCTATTGACAATCACTTTTGTGAGAATTTTGTAAATAACGTTGCACAAGCTGATCGGACGGTACTGAGTAATAGAAACCGGATTATCCTCTTTAGGGAGAAGGATAAGGAGAGTATCAAAAATGTTGGGAGGCACCTCTCCACTAATAAAGGCTTGCTGGACCATGCGGACAACTGACTCCCCCACATCCGGCCAGAAGGTTTGATAAAAGAGAGGTTGGAGACCATCGGGGCCGGGGCTTTTATACGGTTTCATGGATTTGATTGCCAAGAGAACCTCCAACGGATCGACTGGTTTGAGGAGCCTGGCACAAGCCTCAACAGATAAGGCACCATGAGCCCCGTTAAATGGAGGCTGAGAACAACTCATCGTGGTACAAAAAAGCTCCCGAAAGGAAGATAGAACCTCATGTTCGATAGCTCCCCTGTCAAAAGTCCAAAAGCCTAAACGAAGCCTCAATCGGTCAATGCGATTTCGTTGCCTGTGGAGTAGGGTAGTAACATGGAAAAATTTTGTGGCTTTATCACCCGCCTGGAGCCATTGCACTCGGGACTTCTGGAACCAGAGAAGTTCCTCCTGTCGGAGAACATGAGAGTGTTGGAACATATTCTAGCCGTTGCATAATTGATATGACCGTTCCTTGATATTCTCCTTTCCATTTGTGGCTAATTGACTTTGTCAGAATAAGTTCGCTGTACTCATAAGTCGACTTGTCGTGGAGTGTAAGTCGACTTGTCCCAACGTTTTTCGTAAAATATTATCTCCGCTCTTACATAAGTGGAGCTTATCTTGTGTGAGTGGACTTGTGTCATAGATAAGTGGACTTATGGACTATTAGTGGAAGACTTGTGTTGTGAGATCTTCATATATTAGTTAAACATGATGTTCTAGTCAACTTATGTTGTTCGGATCTTGATATATAAATGGAGCTTATGATGTGCTAGTGGACTTATGTTGGCTTCAACGAAATATCAATTAAATCTTCTATAATCTTCATGTTTAAGTCTACAGCATGATGAAGATTATTTCTTCTTGATTTCACCTGGCTTCAGACATTAAACATGAAGATAGAAATTTGATTTATTTCCTTCTCATAATTTCACCATGATTTATCAAAATCTTCATCATGCTAGAGAACATTAAACATGAAGATTATAGAAGATTTGATTGGATATTTCGGAGAATATCAAGAAACGGTCATATCAATTATGCAACGGCTATAATATGTTCCAACAGCTATTTTCTTCTAAATATAAGAGTGGATGATCAAAGGAGAAAATGCGAAAGTTCTACAAGTGAAAATACTCTTCTATTGCTCCAAAATTGCTCATTATTGTTCTTATCTTGTTACACAATTGTATTGAGCACTTGTTCTTTCATCTATATCTCATTTTTTCTTACATTTGGGTGACTAGTGAAAAGATCACTTGTGAGGTAGGATTTGTGCCGGAAGACAAATCAATTGTAAAGGTAGCTTGAGTCGAAAATCAAGTAGTGTTGGTAGGATTTGTAGGAAGACAAATCAATTGTAAAGGTAGCTTGAGCCGAAAATCAAGTGGTGTTGGTAGGATTTGTGCCAAAAGACAAATCAAGTGTAAAGGTAGCTTAAGCTGAAAATCAAGTGGTGTTGTAAGAATTCACACTAAACTAAAAAGTGTGCAGTAAAGTGGTTTACCAAATCCTAAGTAGTAGCTTAGGTAGAGGACGTAGGTCTTAGCGCCGAACCTCTATAAAAACAGTGTTTGCTCTTCTTCCCTACTCTTTACATTTAGATTTGATTAAATTATTTTTGTGTGAATTAACTTCTGATTTTATTGTAGAAAATTACAAAAAGCTTAAAGATCTATTCAACCCCCCTTCTAGATCGTTTACAGAGAGTACTCCGTCGAGAGTTGTTCCTCAAAAGCCACCAGAAAATCAGAGTGGCCAGCGGATAAATAATTTTGAATACCCTGTAATCTAGCCAAAAGGTGGCGTTTCCGTCAAAAAATGTTGCCAAAAATCGTGGTATTAAACGCCGTGGCAGCAGCAGTGACAGCGTGGATGGCAGTGGGGACACAATGACAATACGGGGCCCACTCTTCGCACAACACGAGGGAAATCTGCATGTAAGAGCTATGCAGCCTGGAAATGAAAAGGGCGTGCATCTGGTGGGGGAGAACGAGATATCAGTTTGAGCATAATAAGGTTGTGGTCCGAGACAGTTCGTGGTAAGTGAGACACCGAGGCCTCGGGGAAGAGAGGCTGCGATGCGATGTTACAAAAGGCGCGATCCAGGCGGACATGGGTAGTGAAGTGTCCCTGCTGTTTCCTGGTGAAAGTATAAGGAGAACCCTGGAAACCTAGATCACAAAGACCACAGCCCCCTAGCCGGGATTGGAACAGACTGACACGACGCCAATCAAATGGTGCCCCTCATTTTTAGATAGATGCAGGTAGTCGTTGAAATCCCCCATAACGAGCCAAGGCAAAGTAAGTTCCATACTCAGAGCAGTGTGAGATACTCCCACAAATTTGCTTTGACCAAATTAACAGGACTGACGTATACGGCCGAGCAAACCCAGTCCTGCCCCCGAGGATCATGTATCACCAAAAAGAGACATTGGTGATGGGACTGTAAGACAGAAATTCGAGTATAAGCAGACTGCCAGAGGGCCCAAATGCCTCCCGCTTGACCAACTGCATCGACCATCACGACCTTGTCAAAACCTAAACGGCGCGAGACTTGCTCCGCGCGGTTCCAGAGAGATGAGTTTCGACCAAGATCAGCAAATACTTGAGAATGCCTAGCACTAATGACATCGAACATTTACTTCAAATTCATACAGAGTGCCATGGCTTTCCAAATATGCTTGGTAGCATTGATTGCATGCATTGGCAATGGAAAATTTGCCTAATTGATTGGAAAGGTCACCTTACTCGAGGTGATCAAGGAGTTCCTACAATAATGCTAAAAGCAGTTGCATCATCGGATTTATGGATATGACATGCATTTTCTAAACTGGCAGTGTCTGATAACAACATCAACGTGCTCAACCAATCTCCACAATTTAATGATGTATTGAAAGGGTATGCTCTTCATATTCAATTTACGATAAATGTGTAAGGTTCGGTTATGCATCTCATATATAATATATATCAAATATAATATATATGCATCTCATATATATAGATATCTTTAGACTTGCAGATTCTTACGAAATAAATGATCAAAGACTAGGTCTTAGGAAAAATTGATTATGATATTTAGCGCTTGATTTTAGGAATCAGTTTAGAGATATTATTGTGATAGCTATCAAATAAATTAGATTTTCTAATATATTTCAACTCTATATAATGAGATATGTTGTTGTCAATAAATGAGATGGTGTTTTACGGCAAAATCTTTTCTTTTTCTTCCCTTTTATTCACTTATTATGCTTCAGCTCTATAAAAACAACATGGTATCAGAGGATGAATTATTTTGACATTAAAGCTTTGCAACTCCTAAGGCAAGGAGGGATTTTCCAACAAACTCCTCCTTGCCTTAGGAGTTGCAGAGCTTTAATGTCAAAATAATTCACCGTCTTGATGTACTGCTTTTGCCTCTTTATTTTATAATTTTCAAATCTTTTCTATATGCCTAATTTGTCCACAATTTATGCATTTGATATCAGGCTTCCACCAACATTTTCTTTGTGGATGATCTGTTTTTTGCAATGTGGGCATGGTGGATATGAATCAACATTGTTTCTGTTTCTGTTGTTGTTGTTGTCAATCTTGTTGAATTTTTTGTTTTCGTCTCCTCTTGAATGGTTTTCTTTTGCTACCAGAGCACCTTCAATGATTCCTTCTTCTCTCATCATCGTTCTTTGTTCTTGTGCCTGTAGTACATTTACTAATTCTACCAAAGACATGTTTGATAGATCCTTAGCTTCTTCCGATGCAGAAATTTTAGATTCATATTTTTAAAGCAAGGTTACAAGAACTTTTTGCACTATTTGTTCCTAAAAAAAATCCTTACCTAATAACCTCACTTTGTTTACTATGCCGAGCAACTTATTGGAGTATTCTTTAATGGTTTCTGACTCTTTCATCTTCGACATTTCAAACTTGCATGTTCTTTGTTCTTTCATTACCTTGGTATTCCTTTTTGAGGTAATCTGTTGGACCCCAATCTTTAAGTAGAATTTAGAAATAATAAATGAAATTAAATGAGTGTTTTTGTATATGTATTGTGTTATAGATGTTATTGTGTTTTAAGGAAATTGATGAGAAAAAGGATTTATTGATTTTGATGACTTTGAGATTTGAGTAGATTTGTATTGTTTATGAAAGTTAAAGTGAATGAGTTGTTTGAAATGGAAGTTAAAAAATCAAGAAATAAAGAGTGAAAGTGTGAGAATTTGGAGAATTATGAAAGTTTGACTTTGTGAGATGAATAGTAACAAAAAATTGACTTTTTGGTCTGAAATCTTTGTGAATTTTTCTGGATTGATAGAGAGAGATTTTGATAAAATGATCTTCATAAAACTTGTAGATTCTTTTGAGAGATTTCTATCACCATAAAGAATGTCATTTTTCGATATCGGGATTGAAAATTATGATCTTTCAAAGTTAAGGTTATTTTGCTTTGTTTTTAAAAATGCTATTAAGTGTAGATTTATGTGTATTGTGTTTTGAGGAAAATTATGGACTGATATGTTTTGAATTGAGTTAAGTGGAAATTGGTTGTGGAAATTGGAAGATATGAAATTTGGAAGTTGGATGTTGTTTTAGGATGACACTTTTCTGGCAGAAAATTTGATTGAAAAATTGACCTAGTTAGAGGTTGAAATTGCTTTGAAGTGCTTCATGAAAGTTTTATATTAAGTTTTTTATCTTTTCATTTATATAAAGTATGCAATTTTTGGACCATGGAATGTGTAGTTATGATTTTTACAAGTTGTTGTTACTGTTTAGGAAGAGTATTAGTGGATAGAAACTTTGAGTAGCTTTTTGACTCCCTCGAAGGCCAAATTGATTTTTCTGTCCTTCATGAATGTTGTAGGTTGCATTTTTATCTTTTCATTGATATAAAGTGTGACATTTTTGGACTTTGGAGCCGAAAGATAGAAAATTTCAAAGTTGAGTTATTGTTTAGGGAGACATCATTTGGGCAGTAACTTTGATTGAGATTTTGACCCCTTTAGAGATGGAAATAGTTTTCTAGTTCTTCATGTAAGTTGTAGAGATTCCTTTGAGCTTTCTATTGATACCAAATTTGCCAAATTTGGAGTTTGGGATCAAGAGTTATGAATTTTGGAAAAATCGGTTTTATATATGTTGAAAAAAAAATCAAACGGGCGAGCACTGTGCGCTGTTCCCGAGCAAGAGGGTGAACGCGCACGTTTCGCACGCGTCTCAAGACCGCGAATGTTCGCGAGGGCGAGCGCGCGCTCTCTCCAATGCGACGCCGTTTTCACTCCCTCCGTGCGATGCCGTTTTGGATTTCCTCTATTTGTGTTATTTCCTTCCCAATTTGACCCTTTCCAATCTTTTGCTTATATCTTTTTTGTCCGACATCCGATTGACTTGGTTTTTAAAGCGTTGGATTTCTAAGACATCCCTCTATCTTTCCATGAAGAATTGTGAATTTAGATTAAATGTAGGATGATTGATTTAATCAAAGTGAGTCAGATAATTTTCTGAACATGGTTTAGTCTTATGAGAAATTCTTGATCTATGGAGATCCGATTGATCTGATTCTTATTGTAAAATAAAATAGAGACATGGGGCTACAAGTCATATTAAGGAATTGAATTTCAATTTAGCTCCTAAGACTTTCAATTTCTGAATTGAAGTTGGGTTTAGTGTGCAGTCTTAGATTAGTAAGAGCTGAAAGTATTTTGACCATAACTTTTGCTCTAATCATCCAAATGAGGTGATTCTTAATTTGGATTAAACTAAAGAAATAGGGATACAATTTGTATGAAGAAATTGAATTTTAATTCAGCCTATAAGATTATCAATTTTTAGATGGAAGTAAAGTGCTGGAAAATATTTTATCATAATGATAGTCAAAAATGTTTGGAGTATAACTTTTGGAGTAGTGCACCAAATTAAATGATTTTGGTGGCGTTATGAAATTGAGACTATAAGGAACATTTATCTAGAAGGAAGTTTTGCCAAATTTCTTCAATTTGATGAATTGAAAAATGTCCTAAGAAAAAATCATGATTTAATGAATTTTGAGACTTTGATTAAATTTATGATTTTGAGGACTTAATTAGCATGTTAAATTGAGTAAGAGCTTATGGGATAAATTTATTGGATTAAATTAAATTGAAGTGTTAGAAATTAAAGTGTAAAGAAAGCATGAAGGGCAAAATTGGAATGTTACTTAAGTTGTTAAGTTGTAAGGCATATATGGAGGGGCATATTAGTCATTTTACACTCTTTAAATGCAAGAAGAAGGGGGCTGTCGTTTTTTAAGAAGGAGAAGCCCGAAACTTTAAGGAAAGAACAAAAGAAAAGAAGAAAGAAGAGAGAAGAGGAAGGAGACTTCGGTGGTAAAGAAAAGAAAAGAAGAAGAGGGATATTATGGTTCGATTTTTCTACAATTTTTAAGAGGGTTTTTGATGTTTGTCCAACGAAAAAGGTAGAGGAGCATGAAAGCTTCCTATGGAACAAAGAAAATCCGAAAATGGTGAAGATTAAGGTAAGAGAAAATTTTGACTTGTTAAATTTTGAAAGAATGTTGGGTTATTTAGCTTAAGAAGTAAATGGGTTTGTGATTTCCAAGCTCAATTTTAGTGATTGCTTGGTATAAATTATTCAAATTTTGGATGGTTATGAATTAGGAATTTTTGTCTTGGATTAGGGAATTGAAGTGAGACTTTGGAGAAATTGAAGCTTTGGACAAGTTTCAAGCATGAAATTGAGGTGGGTACCGTGTTTATATTTTGAATTATAAGCTAATTATTTGTTTTTGAAAACTCAAGAAAGCAAATGTTTCTAAATTATCATTTTCGAATAATTGGATAAATTGTTACAATCGTTTCGGATGATTTAATAAAATGATGCAATTGTTTCATACATTGTGTTTGAATGATTTGACGATATTGCAAAAAGTGTTGCATTCTTGTGTTTGACTGATTAAAGAATAATTATGTGATTTTGATCATCATGTGAGATTTGAAATTGTGAAAATTTGTTTGATACTTGAATGATTGTCATATGGTGTTTGAATATGTGAATTTGTAAATGTCAATGTGTCTGATATGACATGATATGAAAATTAAGTTTTCGAAACATGCCTTCCGGCAATCTAATTTTCAAGTGTGAAATGTGTTATGTGGGTTTGGTTAGGTCTCATAAGTTGAATCAAGTGCACTTGTCTTTTTATAGGCTTCGCCCGCCTGCCCGCTAGTGGCATTGGAGCTCCGTTACGGACTCCCATAAGTTCAAGGCTACACTGAACCGCTACGTAGAAAAGTGCAGTATATTCTGTTCACGGCTACACTGGACCGCTATGTGAAAAAGTGTAGTACGTTCTGTTCACGGCTGCACAGAACCGCTATGCGAAAATGTGCAGTATGTTTTGTTTCGGACCGACCAAAACCATTATGATGTGTTTATGTGTTTTTGATTTTGTTTATAATGTGATGCATTTATGTTTTTGATTTGTTCGTGAATTCATTGATAAATTGAGAAATTTTTTTGAAAAATAATTATTTGATAAATTTTCTACTGTGAAATCTTTTATATAATGGCAAAATTTGCAAAAGTTGACAGATACTTTGAGGTGATTTTTGAACCCTTTAGAGGTAGATCTGGTTCTTAATCTCTGCATAGAATTTGTAGAGCTTTCTTTTAGCTTTCTATTGATACCAAGTTTGTTTAATTTGGAGTTCTAAGTAAGAAGTTATGACTTGGGGAAGTTGGGTTGTCGGAAAAAAAAGACTAGAGTTTTTCAGGTCAACCACTGTAGATGACTTAGTCGACTAGGAGGTCTTCAACTAGTCGACTGATGCATGTAATTTTTACATGCATTAGTAGTTATGTTTTCCTGACCAGACCTCTCTCCACTCTTTTGCTTTTAACTTTTCCATCCGACCTCCGATTGATCTGATTTTAAAGCGTTGAATTCCTAAGACAATCATATACCTCTTCATGAAAATTAATGAATTTTAAGATTAAATTGAAAAAGATTGATTAGATCAAAGTGAGAGGATTGGTTGGAAAAGTCTGAACATACTTCAATATTTTGATGATATCTCGATCTGTAGATATCCAAATGAGGTTATTCTTGTTCCTAATTAAACTAGAGACATGGGGCTACAAGTTATCTGAAGGAATCAAATTTTTTCAGTCCCTAAGATGTTCCATTTTTGAAGTGAAATTGGGTATAGTTTACAGTTTAGGCTTAGCAATAGTCTGACAATGTTTGGGCCATAACTTTCAGATTTCTAAACCAAATTGAGTGATTTCGGTGTCAATGAGTTTCTAAAATTTAGAGGAAAATATTGTAATGAGAATTTTTAAAATAGTGCCGGGAATGTCACGAATATGCATTGTACACATTTTAATTTCTACATGTACATTATTAAATATTTCTGATTGTGCATTTAGTAATGTTTGTATATTTTTCACTGTTATAGAGGCACATTTGGAACGTCAACCCACCGACGTTGCCGAGACTTCCAGGCATTAGCTTTAGAAGCTATTGGTGAGTGACCTAGACGGTTCCTCAATTATTATTTGCTTCTGCTTATACTTCTGTGGTGAATAATGATGGGATTGTGTTTTGATTATGTATTCCGGACAGAAGGTCCGAGGTATAGGGAGATAAGGACATAGAAGTGCTGTTTGTCTGAGAATTTGGGACCTCCATGTTTAAATGTGATTAAATGTGATTGTGATTTTAATGTGAATAATTGTGAACTATTTGTTTGAATGTGATAATTTGGGATTGATTGTGATATTGATATTGATTCATTACGACATATGCATTCCATGCATGAATGCATG
Source organism: Erythroxylum novogranatense (assembly GCA_029891385.1). Classification (NCBI taxonomy): domain Eukaryota; kingdom Viridiplantae; phylum Streptophyta; class Magnoliopsida; order Malpighiales; family Erythroxylaceae; genus Erythroxylum; species Erythroxylum novogranatense. The sequence continues at coordinate 110,950,676 of CM057227.1, read as the reverse complement.
ATCAGTTAATGACAGTTGTGACCGAAACAGCCACCGAGAGCTAAATGGTCAATATATTTGGGCCGCGAGCTTATAGTGATTCAGAGCTTCATGCTCAACGATTAATGCGCCCATATTGGGACAGTAGTGATTCAGAGCCTCAGGCTCATCGATTAATGTGCCCTAATTGGGACAGTTCAGGCCCTCAATCACAATACCGAAATAAATTAGAAAAGTATCACATGCGCATGTCATATGCATTTGCTTGAATCATTTTGATTGAGTGAAAGGCAAAATGCCTTATGCTCCTGTAGTACCAAACATGTGGTACTTCTGAAGGTGAATTATGAAACAACTATGTTATGCTTAAGTGTTACATGAATTCATTTGGTTATGTATGGCTAATCGAATGAAATGTATAAATTGTCTATGCTTAAGTGAAATTGTGAAATGTGATCAACTATGCAACAATGTGAATATATGTTATGTAAAATGATGTGTTGCATAAATTGAGTGAACCATGGATGATGGTTACCTCACTGAGTTCGCAAAACTCACCCAAAATTTGCAATTATTTTTCAGGACTCCAGAGAAATATCCCGTTAGGCAACGGATGTATAGCAACCGTATGTGAGTGAGAAAAGAGGTTGAGATCGGTTCGCGTCTGCATTAGTGTCTGAAAAAATTTGTATTTTTCTGAATTTTTGTGTTAATGATTAGATCAATTTGTAAAGTCAACAGACTAACATAAATTGTATTTATGAAAAGGGCCCCCTAGGGATGGCAAAAAGCCCCGCCCCGATGGGGATCCGATATTCCCGACCCGAACGGGGCGGGTATGGGGGCACATTTTGCCCCGAATAAACGAGGTAGGGGATGGGAATTTTTCCCCATTTATATTCGGGGTGGGGATGGAGATTATAGTCTCCATCCCCAATGGGGACCCGACCCGTATAATGTTATGGTGTATTTCGGAAATTTTAATTAACCCTAAAAATCTACCTCCCCGGAGGCCAGCGTCCGTCTCCGTCTACTCTCGCCTCTCTCTTCTCTCTGCCTCGCTGTCCTTCGTCCATCTTCGCCGCCTGCTCCTTGTCGTCCGTCTCTCTCCCGCCGCTTCACCGCCCTCCCTGGTCTGGATCTGCACGGTGGTGGTCTGCTCGAGTCTTCCTCTTCTCCTCCGTCCGTCTGTCGAGTCTTCTCCGTCGCGTCATCGCTCGTCCACGCCGACTTCAGCCTTCTCTTCATCCTCCTCGAGTCTTCGACGCACCGGACGATCGCAGGACCACCGCAGCTCAGCCGGCGCACACGACCCGACGTCGACCCAGATTGGCACCGAAGACCCAATTATATTTGGGGTGTATGTTTTGGATTTTTGCTCCATTTTTCATGCATATTGAAAATGATTTCTTTTGTTAGTGTGTTGGTTGTTGGATTTGGGGTAAAAAATTGGTGAAATTGTTGAAGATTTGGGAAAAAAATTGGAAGTGGGTTTCGGTTGGTTCATGGTTCATGGTTAATGGATGTTGATTTCGGTTGGAACTTGAAGTGAAAATTTGGATGTTGATTTTGATTGTGTTTTGTCATTTGTGAATTGTGAGTTATGAAATTGAATTGAATCGAAGTGAATTGTGAGTTATGAAAATGAATTGAACCGAAATTGAGGATTTTATTAACGTGATCTTCCCTTCTTTTTAAAAACAGATGGAATCTCAACAAAATCAAAGTGCGGTGATTGAATGCTACTCAAGAACTTGTAGCTAATAACACATCTTCAACATTTCAAGAAGCCATACCAAGAAACATTCATGGCAATGTTGAATCGAGTTCAAACGTTACTGCAGATCATAAAGGAGATTGACATCGGTAGTTTGGCAGCACTTTAAGAAACAAAAAATTAATGGATTGGAGAAGGCTGTGTGTAACTATTGCAATAAAAAATTAACAGGAAAGAGCACTGATGGCACAAGGCACTTGCATGATCATTTTAAGATATGTCCACGAAGAAGTGTCAGAGATATAGGACAACAAGTAATCATAACCGAAGAAACAAGAAGAGGAAACAAAGAAGCGGTGAATATAAAAAATTTCTCATTTGATCAAGAGAAGTCAAGAGAGTATCTTGCTAAAATGATCATTTTGCATGAATATCCTTTAAACATGGTGGAACATCATGGATTTCGTTATTATTCTGCTAGTTTACAACCTTTATTCAAGATTCCTAGTAGAAATACAATCAAAAGTGACATTTTAAGGATTTACGATATCGAGAGGGCAAAGACTTTAAGTCTATTGGAGGCAAATCGCGATGAGGATTTCTTTAACAACGGATATGTGGACTTCCAAAGAATCAATCAAAAGGGTTCATGGTCATTTATGACTCACTTTATTGATGAGGTTGGTGGAAGGCTAATGGATTGAAGTATCCAATTTTAATGTTAATAGCGAGAGATATCTTAGCGATTCCAATTTCTACCGTTGCTTCAGAATCTGCTTTTAGTAGCAGTGGAAGATTGGTTACCCCGCATCGTAGTAGACTTCATCAAAAAACTTTAGAGGCTTTAATGTGTGCTCAAAGTTGGCTATGGAATGAGATTACAGGTAATATTTTCTTATTTATTAAAATTATGAAAGCAATTTTATTTATAGCTTAAGTACTAAATTTTATATGTTTTATTTTATTTTATTAGAAACTTGTTAGGAAGATATAGATCTAAAATTCCACAAACATTGAGTATGATGAAGATACGAATGAGGTAATTTTTCTATGGACACTTTCTTATTTTAGTTTATATTAAAATTTTAATTTGATGTCTTTCATCTAAAAAATCAAATGATTATTTTTATTTTTTTGGGGAGGTGCTTAAATAAATTCTTATTTTACGAAGATCAATAGTTTTATGGATGGCTTGAAGACTTTTTTTTTTTTTTAATTTGCATTAGACAATGCTATTTTTTCTACAATGGTTAACAATTTATTTCTATTTTATGTTTGTGTTATACATTATAATATTTTTAAAATTGCGTTCTTTTTTCGTTTCAAGCGTAGCAATATAAATATGTTATATATAAAATAATATTTTTAAGTTAATAACATCCCCAACGGAGAAATGGGTCGGGTATGAGGATGTTATTCCCCGATGGGGATGGGGCGGGGATGGGAAACGAAATTATAAATGGGGATGGGGGCGGGGATCGCATAATCTGCCCGAAACCCGCCCCATTGCCATTCCTAGGGCCCCCGTGGCCATTGTATTTACTAGTGAGATTGTATGTTCATTGATTTACACATAATGTATGTTTGTGTTAAAAAAAATTATACTGAGTTTTGACTGAGTAATATAGAACGCCACCCTCGCAGGGTACGGACTCGGATTTCACTATCGATGTCGGGTTCGGGTCATACGGGAGTGAGGTGTTACAGTTAATAAAATATTTCAAATATAAAGAAAATATTTTCTAAAAAATACATTTATTTATGTGGGACGTGTATTGTGAGTTATTAAAATAAAAATATGATATGAATGTACTCCATATTATTATTTTTTTATAATATAATATATTGTGAAAAGTGGTGTAATGAGATACGGTATAATGGAATCTGACATGGCAAAGCCATTACACCCCCAATGTAATGGGTAGGAGATGGATGCTCTTGGGCCAAAAGCCGGAAGTTTCATGAGAAGTCGACGTCTGGAGCACATGGTTTCTTGGAAAGTTCAACCTGTGGGAGGGAGGATTAGCTAGTGCAGTTACCGTGATGATCAGTCAACAATAGTTGCAATGTCACATCGATCGTTGACTGACTTACCTTGTGCCGACTTGAAAATTTTAATTTTAAACGTAAAAATATATCGAGGAACCCACTAGAGACCTTAAAATATAATTGGTTAGGACTTAGGAGTGGGCTAATTTGATATACTATTTAATTTAATTTTGTTGCTTTACTTTAAATTATTAAATATTTTTAAAATATATAATTTAAAATTATTGCATATATTTATTAATTTATTTAAAATATTTTAAAGCAACAATTATAAAATTTTATGCTATATTTAAATTATTGCATATATATTTATTAGTTTATTTAAAATTTAAAAGCAACAATTATAAATTTTATGCTATAATGATAGATTTAATGAGTTTGGTTGTATCGATATTTTAAAGTGAGTTACTTAGAACCAGAGCATTATTGGTATATTATTAATGCTTATGACACAAAGTAGTAACGAGAATAGGTAATTTGTTACTCATTTTACGTATTTTACATGACCAATTTGATGCCACATCTAACTATTATAAATTTTATGACAAAAAGAAAATAATGAACCATTGCATTGCCTTGTTTTTGAAATATAATTACAGATTATGTGGTTATTTTATATATTAAATAAAAGTGTATTTCATAAATTATGTGTATTAAATAATTTATTAAAATGCCAAATAGTTAAGATAATTAATTAATTTATACAAATTATTTTTCATAGCAATAGAATTGATAGCTTGTTAATTTGAAACTAACAGCAGATATCTTTTCAGGCATGCACTGTATAGATTTTGGCCTTAATGTTGTAAATGCCGCACCGAATTTAGTATCTAAAGACCTCTCTCGTTTGGTAGGAAGAAGAAGAAGATGCGCATCTTAGTAAGATTAAATCATAATGTTCCTAATAATATTTAAGGTTTAAAAGTTTAATTAGTATTAAACGATTATAAAGTTTATTAAAATTGAATAAAATTACATAGTTTAAAATATATTTAAAAGAATCGTTATTATCATAAAAATTTGAACTTTAATAAAAATTATTAAATAAAAATTAATTTATTTTAATTATAAAATTTATTAATTTACAAAATTGTTCAATACTTAATAAATTGATTGATTTTGAATGATAAGAGATATTAAAATAAATAAAAAATAATTGATTAAAATTTTTATAATTAAATTTAACGGACAAAATTTTGAATTATCGGTTATTAAAGAAATGTAGTTGCTTGTCTCTGTCAAAATTTATCACAGATCCGTCGTAGCGATCTAACAGTGAGTATGGTTATGTGCATGTCAGATTCATTGCCCGTTAAAGATAAATTTGGACGAGGCCACAAGGACAACCCCTTGTCCCAACCATACTGGGCCGTGTACTATATTGTCGCATACTCGCATTAGAATGAAAAAAACGAAATCTGACCGCGATTCAGGAGTCAACCTCTAATTTTTCCTTATCAGACAACTAGGAATCTCTTAACACGTTCACATTCCTTGTATCCTTAATTTTCTACGAACCCCGTAAGTTTCACTTCCCAAGTTCCTAAGGTCGTTGAAAACTCCTCCTCAAGCTGTTGGCATAAGTCCCTGAATATTCCCCTTATTTCGTGCTGTAAGAACTAAATAACATTATATGGAAACGTAACACGAGAGCTTTTGGCATAAACGGACGTTTAGAGGCCGTGGAGTTCCAGAGGGATACGGATTGGAAGATGGGGTTGATGGGATCTTCTTCATTATTATGTTCTATTCTTGTTCTTCTGGGTTTGGTTTTGAATGCTGCAGTGTTGTGTAAGGGAGGTATAACCGGTAGTTTTACTCGGAAAGCGGAGAAAACTTTGGATATGCCAATTGATAGTGATGTTTTCAGGGTCCCTTCTGGTTATAATGCTCCTCAACAGGTGTATCTCTCTCTCTCTCTTTTTTTCTATGTTTTTGGATTTGTGAATATGGATTTTGTGTATTAAGTTACGAACAATGCTAAAGATTCAATATTTTCTTCAGATTCTTTGGTGACACGATTCATTTTGGTGTTCCAAACTCTCTGTCTGATGTTTTGGGTATGAGTTAATGGTTTGTGTTTTTGGATTTAAAAGGTTCATATAACACAAGGTGATCATGAAGGAAAGGCAGTGATAGTTTCATGGGTGACTCAGGACGAACCAGGTTCAAGTACAGTGGTTTACTGGAGTGAAGATAGCAAACAGAAGGAAGAGGCCAAAGGCAAACATTATACCTACAAGTTTTTCAATTACACCTCTGGTTATATCCATCACACTACGATAAGAAAATTGAAGGTGAGCGAGCAGGAAGCTACATTTCAATGAATTAGTTGGCATTTCGAGTTCTTACTCATATGAGAAGTCCTTAATCAGGAGTTTGGTTATCTGATTCTTTTTGACAGTTCAACACCAAATATTACTATGAAGTTGGTACCCTTCACAGTAAGAGGCAATTCTGGTTCAAAACTCCTCCTGCAGTTGGCCCTGATGTCCCATACACCTTTGGTCTCATAGGTAATGTTACAATCTTCCTGATAGTTCTAATTTGTTTGGGTCATTGGCTTTTGGGATGCTTAGTTTTACTGCTGTTAAAAAATTCTACAAGTTTCATGCCACATAAAGTTGTAATCAACTAGAGAAGTCTCAGTAGGTTTCCTGATTGAGGAATGCTAATAATGAGGAAAGGTGATCTTGCGATTTTATGGGAATATGCTACATTTGCAGGGGATCTTGGTCAGAGTTATGATTCGAATAAAACGCTCACTCACTACGAAAACAACCCGCGAAAGGGAGAAACCGTCTTGTTTGTTGGAGACCTCTCTTATGCTGATAATTATCCAAATCATGACAATGTAAGATGGGATACATGGGGAAGGTTTGTGGAAAGAAGTGTTGCTTATCAACCTTGGATATGGACTGCAGGAAATCACGAAATTGATTTTGCCCCAGAGCTTGTAAGCATCCCAATAGATGTGCATAGTCTTCTAATCAACAGTAGTTTCATACAATCTGTGGAGGGAAAAATATATATATATATAGCTAGAAGTTTATCTTGTAAAACCATCTCTTATTCCTATGCTTTTCTCTTAGAATTTCTTGGTCTCACTTCTTTACAGAAAAGATTTAGCCCACAGCACTAACGTTTCTTGATCTAATCGCTTGTCGTGGTGGCAGGGTGAAATGGAACCATTTAAGCCTTACTCTCACAGGTACCATACCCTTACAAGGCATCAGGCAGCTCAGCTCCATTCTGGTACTCCATCAAGAGAGCTTCTGCATACATAATTGTATTATCTTCATATTCAGCATATGGTAAGAATGCATACTTCATAGATTAAGATAATGTTGAAATTATGCAGCAGAACTTGCGTAATATATTGCATTTGTTTTATCAGTTGAAGCTATATTGGGGTATATGATTTTCTATCATATGCATAGGATGTGATCTAAATCATAATATGTAATTGATCCGTTTGATGTAATTTATGATTTCCTTACATTTGACGCTAACCTTCACAACTATCACTCGATACCTTGTCATGCCTTAGTTAGTGGATGATGTGTTCTTTTTTTGGTTTCTGATGGTTGGGGAAACTGAATGAACTCTTCCAATTTCTATGACAATGTCAAGTGTTTCTGTTCTTGATTTCAGAACTTGCAGACTCCATAGGATTATATGCATGAATATTTGTTCTTATATATGTTTATCTGTCATTTTCAGGTAAATACACTCCACAGTACAAGTGGCTTGAAGCTGAGCTGCCAAAAGTTAATAGAAGTGAGACTCCATGGCTGATTGTGCTTATGCATTCCCCATGGTACAATAGTTACAACTATCATTATATGGAAGGTGAAACCATGAGAGTAATGTATGAACCATGGTTTGTTCAGTCCAAGGTTGATGTGGTGTTTGCTGGCCATGTACATGCTTACGAGCGATCTGTAAGTCCACCATGTCCTGCAGATTCTTTTTGCAACTTTTCTGGATTTTACAGACTTTGGTTATGAATGAAACGTTTGATTAAAAGCTTTTTCCTTTAGTGGGTATAAAGAATCCATCTTCTGGAGCAAAATTTCTGATGAAACATTTTTTTCCAGTCAGGATCTTGAGTTTGTTATTATGTTCCTTTGTCAATCATCTGGGACTGCTTTGCTTATTGATCACAATTTTCATCTGATATCTCTTAAGGAACGCATATCCAATGTTGCATACAACATTGTCAATGGAAAATGCTCTCCTGTTAAAGATCAATCTGCTCCGGTTTACATAACAATTGGGGACGGAGGCAATCTTGAAGGTTTAGCAACCAAGTAAGGCTATCCAGTAGTTGGACTACAATAAACTATCATATGTTCCTGCTTTCTGATGCTTCTAAACAGGGTCTGATCTTTCTTTTCTGCTGCAGCATGACTGAGCCACAGCCATCTTACTCAGCCTACCGTGAAGCCAGTTTTGGTCATGCCATTTTCGACATCAAGAACCAAACTCATGCTCACTACAGTTGGCATCGAAACGAGGATGGTTATGCTGTGGAAGCTGATTCCCTGTGGTTCTCCAACAGATTCTGGCGTCCTGTTGATGAATCTACAAGTTCTAAGTCATAATAATAGCAAATCTTTTTAGTCATATGAAAATAAAGTAGCCAAATACTACTGAAGTCAGCCCCTTCAAAGCTTTCTTTCCATTCCTTTGTTGCTCTTAGAATGAACTTAGACGCTAATTTCTGCCAAAAGGACAATAATCTAACTAAAATCTTCGTTGTCAGCGATTTGTTTCGTGATCATGTTGAAAAGTATCTCAGATACTTGATTGTGGAAAGTGTCTCTTGTCCATGAAAGTATGTAAATCCGTCGCTAAAGCCTACAAAGGATGTAGCGATTAGGGGTTCCACAAGAAGTTTACCGCTGATTTGGATGCATTACTTGCTAATTTACTTGGCCATGGCAAAAAATAAATATTTTTGATAACTTTATTTTGTAATTCCAACTTATATAAAATAGGATTTATTTTAAAATTTAATTTTAATAATAAAAACTTATAAGTTAATCGGAAATTCACAAAAAAAACCATATTTAAATAATAATATAATAAATATTTTATTATTTTATATATTATAGGGCTCAAGCATATGGCATTATTTTTTAAAAAATAAAATTAAAGGCATTTTCCAACATATAAATACAAGCAGCACCCAAGCACCTAAGTGTTAAGCCTTAAGCCCTTAGGGTATGTTTGAGAGTTTAGGATGGAATGAAATAGAATGGTAATTAATGGAATGGAATGGAATGGAGCGGAATGGAATGGAATGGAATGGAGCACTCCATTGTTTGGAAGTTTAAATAAAATAAGAAAGGAACTTCTTTGACCATTGTTTGGAAGTGATACTAAAAATGAATGGAATGGAATGACTTGTAATATTTTTTTTTCCAAAATTACCCTTGTAATAAAATATGCATAGTTGCCATGAAACTATTGTAGTAACTCCAAAGCATTTTAAATTGTAGGATGCTCAGAATATAGTTTTCTCATTTTCCTATACAAGCAATCAACTTTCTTGTTCTTTTTCTTTAACCCTCATCGCTCTGTACTCTTCGTTAGGCATTTATTCATGTGTCTTGTTATGGTCGATAATCATTCTTGACGTTGTAAATCTATTTATACATTTCGCAGTGTATATTAATAATATATTTAAAATTTATGAACATTCACAATGCTAGCTTTATCAAGAACATTTGAATCGTGTTTATTAATGACATATTTTAAATTTAAATTTTTGACGTAATGGTTGGAAAATAAAGCTCATGTCTCACAGATACATGAAGCTCATTTGATGCGTACCCAAACATTAAAAAAACTTTTTTTCACCTTATCATCATTAACGTAACTATTATTTATAGCATTGAGGTATAGGAAAATGTTCGTCAATGGAAGAAACCAGTTGAAGGAGAAACACAATGGACGTAGTAACATGTAGCCGCGTAGGTATTTGCTGGACTGGGGTTGTAATTTCATTAATTTTTTGAGGGTATTTTTGTTATTAAATTAGGACTTGGAAGGCAAGCCATGCCATTCCATCCTTGACCCCCCAATTTGGGTGGTCACAAAATATTAGATTTTGGATAGCAAAGGATAGCTTCCAAAGCCATTAATTGCCATTCCATTCTGTTTCAAAATAAATTCCTAAACAATGGCTTGAGTCATTTGAGCCATTCTATTCTATTTCATTCCATCCCTCCAGCCACATCCAAACATACCCTAAGCCTCAGCTTTCTAGAATTTCAAATCTTTCGCTCGCTCTCTCTAAGCCCTGTAACCTCCATTTTCTTCGTTATCACATCATCGAAACTTTCATGCATTGAGCGGTTCTACTAGTGGTTAGAACCATCTCTCATGAAGAATCCGCAGGAAGAAGCGTCGTAGAATAACGGAGCTGGAGGCGATCGACGAGGGGCAGAGCAGGTGTGGGGAAGCTGACGTTAACAACAGTAACAGTGCAAATGAAGACGGAATTGATGAGATAAGGACGATGACGAAGAAGAAGAAGAGTGTAGATCTGGAATTGTTTGGCTGCTTGCTTCAGCCTGCGATTGCGAGTTCTGATCCGATCCAGATTACGTCGGCATTCGACCTCCTCTTCTCTGCGGAAAACGGAGGTCGGTGCGCTCTTCACCGTCTCGTGAATTCTATATTTCACGTGTTTTTTTGTTTGTTTTTGTACAGTTCAGTTTTCGTAATATACGAGTGAATATTCCAGAGCGTTGTTGATAGATTTTGGTTTTTAAATGATAACGACCCTAGCTACTATAGACTCCTAGCGAACGATTGGAGCTAGATGAGTGATTAAGAATGTGGCTTAATCGTTCATCGCTAAACGACTCAGAAACGTCTCTATTCAGCCAAAACCAAGCACTTCCACTTTGATATTACGGAACTTAGAGAATCTAATTTTATTGATCTTGCCGTTCCTTGTGCAGTTTATTTTGCGAGAACAGGTTATGTATGCTCTTGAATTGCATTTAGTTCCCATAAGAGAAAATAGTAGAAACTGAAGCTTCATTGATTGCAGTGTTAGAAATACAGGTTCGTGGACTACTATAATCACAACTTAATTCTATATGCCTAACCACAAATTGAATTGCCTAATGTATATTTAATAACCATAATGAGATAGTTAAATTGCTAATTACATTTGAGGCATATGGTGGTACCCTAATTACTATATGTTGGCCCATTAAATTATAGTTCATATTCCTATTAACTATGATACAATTAGCTCCTTCTACCCCTTAGGGTAGAATATGTCATATATATATGACATAAGGTGAGATTGTTAAGTTAAGTGACATTGTGTGTGTCTATTGGGGTGAATGAACAAGGGTGTTCCACTATTACTCTCTCTTGCAAGGTTTGTGTTGTTCTTTCTTTGATAGGTTTTGCTAGGGCAATGGAAATGGTGCAAGGTCAAATGCCAAGTATTGGAGGTATGTTTCTATTATCTTGGTATGCTCTAAATAAAATGGATCTTGGTTGTTGAATGTGGTTTAATGCTGCATTGTTTTTAGCAATTGGTATCAGAGCTAGATCATTTGATTTTAGAGCTCTATTTTCGGTTGTTTTTATACCTCTTTCGGTTGAAATCGATTTTGGCTAAACCACTTCAAAATGATGTATTCGTGGTTCAGAAGCGTTGCTTGGCTATTGTTGTTGTGTTTTACCTCTATTTTGGAGCAAGAACGACGATTTTTGGGTGAGTTTTGTGTTTTATCCATGGCCGAAATGAGTTTGTTGCTTTCATTTTTTGGAGCACATTTGGCTGAAATGGATATGATAGATCCATAGATTGTGAAAAATGGAAGAAAACGTCGCAAGAACCGTCAGAAAAGAAGGTAGGAGGAGGGAGTTATGACCGGGTCGGATTGGCGGGTCCGCGGGTCGTCCCGCCGACCGGCTGGAGGTAAGGGACGACTCATACGGCGTCGTCCCACGCCAGGAGTGGGCGGGTCACGTGGGTTGCCCGCGCACCGGACTCGCCCACGAGTCGACCCATCTGGGGGGGGCGCGCGTGTAGCCCACGCGCCTGACCCAACTCGACATAATAAAATATTATTTTTATTTTTATTTTATTTATTATTTTTTAAAAAATATTTTAAAAAATTTGAAATTTTTTTTTCTGAACCCTTTTCCCTTGTGTTTTGCTCCAAATTTTATTTCTAATTTTTCTCTTACATTTATGCATAAGATTAATTAGTAATTTCTTTTGATATTTCCAATTGTTTTAATCTTGTATGGCATAAACATGTTTTTTGTTAATAATAGTTAATGCTTATTTTTACCTGTCGTAGAATTGAGCATGTGAACTATTTATGATGAGGATTTTTTTTAAATATCGATGTATATTTAAAATTTGTGTTTTTCCTCTAAGATGACGTTAAGATCCATACAGGTAATTAATTGTCCTGTCGATAATTACTGCTTGTAGGATGCTTAATATGGTGAAGAAATTTTATTAAAATATTATGAATCGCACAATTTTTCTATTCTTTCGATAGTATGGTGATGATTTGGTTATAATATTTTAATTAATTGTTCTTACCTGTGAATGAGTTCTATATTTATTTGAGGAACTCTAGCATGAATGATATAGTTGATTTTGAGAAAAAGAGCACGAATTGCATGATTATGTTTTAACATGTGTAACATGGTTATTGCTCTTGATTCTCATTCAGCTTTGAGTAATTCGAGAGTCTCTGCTATCCTGATGTTGAATGGAACGAACCACAAGCAGTGAGTTGAATCTCTCATGATGAGTTTGGCAATCATGCGAATGGACTTGGCCTTGAGAATAGATCCACCACAGAAACCTGCTGATGATGCTAATGAGAAGGAAAGAAAATCTTATGAAGAGTGGGAGCACTCTAATCGATGCTGCTTAATGATTATGAGATATCACATGGATGAATCTATTCGTGATAGTATTCCCGATGCCGACAATGCAAAAGATTTTCTTGCTGCTATTAAGAAGAAGTACATGAAGTTCTCAAAGAATGAGAAGAATGAGTACTTGAATATGCTTCATCACACCATTTATGATAGTTCAAGTGATATTAGGGTCCACATCGACAAGCTTATGGGTTGTTATCATAAGCTTAAGGCTATGGATATGGACCTTGGTGAGGACTACATGATATGGTTTGTGATGGGGACTCTTCCCTCTAAATTTGACTCAATTAGATCGAGTTATAATGCTCAGAAAGAGCAATGGACTGTTGAGGAGATGACTGCTATTCTTGCTAAGGAAGAGGATGATATGAAAAAGGGAAGGGCAAGAAGCATCTCTATGGTGACAGATCATGGCAATCATCAAAAGAGAAAGTTCACTTCTAATAGCTCAGATGATCAGAAGATTGTCAAGAAGAAAGTTGTTGGTGCTAAAGGAAGTGGACAGACGGGTACATCTTCTAGTGGTCAAAAGAACTAGCCTTTTAAAGGGAAGTGCAACTTTTGTAAGATTTTTGGGCACAAGAAAGCTGATTGTCGGAAACTCAAAGCTCATTTAGAGAAGAAAGGTAACTGTCTTATGATGGTTTGTTTAGAGTCAAATGTTATTGATGTTCCCTTAAATACTTGGTGGTTAGATACTGGGGCAACGATTCATGTTACGAATTCCTTGCAGAAACTGACAAGTCAAAGAAGGCCGACTAGATCTGAGCAGCATGTATACATGGGAGGCGATACTAAAGTCAAAGTTGAATTTTTTGGGACAATTGAACTACAGTTAAATACAGGGCATCTTTTGGTGTTACATGATGTCGCTTATTTACCCTCTATTAGGAGGAATTTGATTTCTGTATCTGTTTTGGATAGACTAGGTTATAGTCTTCTTTTTGGAACTGGAAAGTTGACTTTGTATCGTGACTTTCTTTTGGTGGGCAATGGAGTTTTATGTGAAAATTTATACAAACTTGAGTTGAATGATTGTGTTATTGTTGCTTCTTCCTCTTCTCTTAATATTGTTGTTGGTTCCAAACGTATGAGGTTGGATTTGAGATCTTCTATGTTATGGCACAAACGTTTAGGCCATATTTCTAGAGACAGAATGGAGAGATTGGTAAAGGATGGTGTGTTTGGGATCTTGATTTTCGATTTCATTGGTGTGTTGATCAGTATTAAAGGGAAGTTGACTGCCAAAGTTAGAAAAAACAAGACAGACAGGAGTTCAGAATTGCTAGAGTTGATTCATATTGATATATGCGGACCATTCACTCCACCTGCCATGGGTGGTTATAAATACTTCATCACTTTCATTGATGATTTTTCTAGGTATGGTCATGTGGAGCTCTTTCGTGAAAAATCTTAATCTTTAGAAGCATTTAAGATTTTCAAGACGAATGTGGAGCTTCAAAAGGGGAAGAAAATCAAGGTAGTTAATTCTGATAGAGGTGGAGAGTATTATGGGAGAGTGGGAGAAATCTAGGGCCTTTTGCTAGATACTTGCAAGAATGTGGTATTGAAGCAAGATATACAATGCCAGGAACACCCCAGCAGAATGGAATCGCTGAGAGAAGAAATCGCACACTTCTTGATATGTTACGGTGTATGTTGATTCATTCTAGTTTGCCTAAATTTTGTAGGGTGAGGCATTGAAGACAGTAGCTTATATCTTGAATCAAGTACCTAGCAAATCAGTTCCAAAGACTCCATATGAATTATGGTCAGGAAAGAAACCAAGCTTGCGCCATTTTCATATTTGGGGATGCAAAGCAGAAGTGAGGCCCTATAATCCACAATCTAAGAAGCTTGATCCGAAAACTATTAGTGGCTACTTTGTAGGCTACACCATCGGATAAGGGTTCCAGATTTTATTGTCCATCTCACACAACCAGAATTATAGAATCAGATAGAAATGTCTATTTTGAAGATGACTTTGATTCTAGTCAAGGGTCAAGAGAAATTTTATTCAGGGAAGAACGCATTATAGTTCCTGTACCTGTTCCTTCAATTCCTGATGATAATCCTGTGATTGAACAGATTCCAGTAGAATCTCATGATGAACTTCAGAATCAAGCACAGGATGAAGTCACTGATACTGGGAATGATGAAGTTGTTGTCAGGAGATCACAAAGAACTCGTAGACCTGCCATTCCTGATTATTACATTGTTTATTTGCAGGAACATGAGTTTGATGTAGGAGACAATATCGAACTTGTCAGTTTTCAAGAAGCTATGAACATTCCTCAATCTGCGTTATGGATGAATGCAATGGAAGATGAGATGAGTTCGATGTCACAAAATGAAGTTTGGGATTTGGTTGACCTACCCAAAGGTTGTAAACCTATTGGGTGTAAATGGGTTTACAAAATCAAACACGACTCAAGTGGGCAAGTAGAAAGGTATAAAGCCAGACTTGTAGCAAAAGGTTATAGCCAGAGAGAAGGGATTGATTTCAAAGAAACCTTCTTACCAGTTTCAACTAAAGATTCATTACGAATTATTATGGCTATAGTTGCTCATTTTGACTTGGAACTCAATCAAATGGATGTGAGGACCGCCTTCTTGAATGGAGATCTGTATGAAGATGTCTATATGACTCAACCAGTTGGTTTTGAGATAACTGGTAAAGAACACATGGTTTGCAAACTGAAGAAGTCTATTTATGGGTTAAAACAAGCATCAAGGCAGTGGTATCTCAAGTTTGATATGATTGTCACTGCAAATGGCTTTAAGGAGAATGTAGTTGATCAATGTATATATATGAAGTTCAGTGGGAGCAGTTTCATTTTTCTGCATCTTGTATGTTGATGACATCCTACTTGCTTCTAATGACACTAATCTATTGTTTGAGACAAAACAACTGTTGTTTAGTCATTTTGATATGAAGGATCTTGGTGAGGCCTCTTATGTACTCGGAATTCAGATTCTTCGAGATAGAGCTAATGGGATCCTTCGATTGTCTCAAAAGACTTACATTGATCGGATCTTGAAAAGATTCAACATGCATTATTGTTCTCTTGGAAAGGCACCAATAGTGAAAGGTGACAAATTCTCAAAGGCCCAATATCCACAAAATGATAAAGAGAGAGATGAAATGAATGTCATTCCTTATGCGTCACTTGTCGGTAGCCTGATGTATGCTCAAATATGCACACGCCCTGATATTGCTTTTGTTATAGGTGTGTTGGGAAGATACTTGAATGATCCTGGTCTTAGCCATTGGAAAGCGGCTAAGAAAGTCATGAGGTATCTTCAGGGTACCAAAGATTATATGTTGACTTATCAGCGAGCTGACACTCTTGATATAGTTGGGTTCAATGATGCCGATTATGCAGATATGTGGATGATAAAGGTCCACTTCAGCTACATCTTTATGATGGTTTGGAGGAGTCAGATCGTGGAAAAGTGTCAAACAGACACTCACAACGTCCTCTACCATGGAGGCAGAGTATATGACGTGTTATGAGGCAGCTTGTCAATCGACATGGTTGCGGAATTTTATTTCAGCATTGAGTATTGTAGACTCTATTTCGAGTCCGCTGAAATTGTATTGTGATAATTCCGCAGCTGTAGCTTTCTCTAAGAACACTAGGAGTACTTCTCGCTCAAAACATATTGATATAAAGTACTATTTTGTTAAAGAGAAAGTCGCTGAATCCCTCATCACTGTTGAGTATACGCCTACAGCTAGCATGTTAGCAGATCCACTCACAAAAGGCTTACCTATATGTGTGTTTGCAGAACACGTCTCCCGCATGGGATTGTTAGGAGCCTAGCTGAATAAGATTAGTGGGAGTTTGCTATGTTGTATTGAATATGTTGGCACTTTGTATGGATTATTTATGATTTTTTCTATGAGACATGCATAATGATGTTTGCAGTCATCTTTGTTAATGTTGACATATATATGTTGATATCATACTGCACGCATGTTGTTTTATTGTGGTATTTGAACATCTCCAGGGCCGAATCATGTGTAGTATATATATATCCTGTCGATATAATATTGCATATGATTCATTTGATTGCTTGTGGATAATGGAGATTGATATGGTGGTTTGATTATATTGTCCAAGTGGGAGAATGTTAGAAATACATGTTAGTGGACTACTATAATCACAACTTAATTCCATATGCCTAACCACAAATTGAATTGCCTAATGTACATTTAATAACCATAATGGGATGGTTAAATTGCTAATTGCATTTGAGGCATATGGTGGTACCCTAATTACTATATGTTGGCCCATTAAACTATAGTCCATATTCCCATTAACTATGATACAATTAGCTCCTTCTACTCCTTAGGGTAGAACATGTCATATATATATATGACATAAGGTGAGATTGTTAAGTTAAGTGACATTATGTGTGTCTATTGGGGTGAATGAACAAAGGTGTTCCACTATTACTCTCTCTTGCAAGGTTTGTGTTGTTCTTTCTTTGATAGGTTTTGCCAGGGCAATGGAAATGGTGCAAGGTCAAATGCCAAGTATTGGAGGTATGTTTCTATTATCTTGGTATGCTCTAAATAAAATGGATCTTGGTTGTTGAATGTGGTTTAATGCTGCATTGTTTTTAGTATGCAGTAGTTAAGATTTCACGAGTACATTAAAGTTTGTTATTATTGATAGCTAACTTGAAAGCATTATCTCTGATGGAGAAATTTCTTGTTTCTATTGAAAAATGGAAATGCAACGGCAAAGGATACGTCAGCTACCGAAATTGCATTCGCAGGCCAAGAAATTGGGAGATAATGCAGATATTAAGCCGGCAAAGCACTTCAGCAAACAGGTTCCTGCTTTTTGCAAAGCATAAAGCTTATATTGTTCTGTGTTTCACATCTACAGAATCATCATGAACATTTATGACAATGCATTTTCGGATTATCTTTAACTTATCTTTCTATACAATTCCGACACTAAGTGAGTGCGATGGCTTCCATCTGCAAGTCCACTCTCCCATTTGTATGAGATGGAGCACTGGCAGGGTATGTCACTTCAGCTAAGATTTTCATTAGCTCGTATACTTTTGCTCCTACCTCATCTTTCTTGCATGATCTGCTTCTAAATAGTTCCATGATGATATAAAATCTCTCGCTAATTTGGAGTCAATTTTATTCCATTTAATTTATTTATTTCCTTGAAGAATCTTCACCTCCCATCAACTCCAGTGTCAAAGATGGTGATCACCAACGGCGTCGAGGCATTTGTAGGCATGCATTGCAACATTTATCACTGCAACACTACCTTTCTGTTCGTGAAATATTCATTTTCTGTTTATTTATTTGAATCCAACAATCTGATTGTGCTTATACAAAGTTACAGCTTTGAAGTTTGGGCAAGAGTTCTGATCTGCTTGGATTTGGAGTATCAGATGGAATGTTGATACTGTGCACCGTATCTGTGCCAACTTTAGTCCTCAAACAGCTGACGGGGCATATCGCATACACAAGACGTTACAGGTTTTTTTTTGAGAATAAATAGTATTAATAAAAGAAAAGATTAGAAAGGCTACACATCAGGGTGATCAGACAACCAAAAATGAGACGACATCGTTCAAAAGAAAAAACAAAAGAACCATTGCATTGCCTTGTTTTTAAATATAAAATTACAGATTCTGTGGTTATTTTATATATTAAATAAATAGTTAGATATATATAATAATTTCATAAATTATGTGTATTAAATAATTTAGTAAAACGCCAAATAGTTAGGATAATTAATTGATTTATACAAATTATTTTCATAGCAATAGAATTGATAGCTGTTAATTTTAAACTAATAGCAGTTATCTTTACTGTATAAATTTTGGCCTGCATATAGTAGTTTACAAAAGCTTAATGAATCAATATTTTATATTTAATTACAAATAAGTTCTTAAAATATAATAAATACAATAAGATTGACAAAAATCAATTCAAATTGAAGCTAACAAAACATATTCGAATTAATCGAATCTAATCATATTTGAAGGTTTATCTTGCATGGTGAACAACCTAATTAAGAAATATTCTAATTAATCGAATCTAATCATATTTGAAGGTTTATCTGATATGGTGAACAACCTAAATTGAATATAAGTACTAAAAAGATGTTATTTTAGTTTAACTCGAACTTTTATCAAAATTTAAACAAAGAATCATATCATATTCGATTTATTATCATTTTTAACAAATAATATATTTCATCTCGAGTGGACCTTAATTGAATATCGAATTGAACTTGTTCCATTGTGATCCTTATTTCACAATGTGCTGCACTATTAGGGACCACTCAGTCCAAAGACCTCTCTTGTTTAGTGAGAAGAAGAAGATGCACATCTTAGTAAGATTACTTAAAACATATTCGATCCTCCAATGACGTTTTCTTGATTAGACTCGGCTAGGCCTTGCTTACGCAACCCATAATACTATGGGCCTGAATTTTAAGGGTTAAATATTAACTGGACCC
The DNA here is from genome assembly GCA_029891385.1 of Erythroxylum novogranatense. Lineage (NCBI taxonomy): Eukaryota > Viridiplantae > Streptophyta > Magnoliopsida > Malpighiales > Erythroxylaceae > Erythroxylum > Erythroxylum novogranatense. The sequence goes on along the minus strand of CM057227.1, from coordinate 110,931,485 downwards.
CACTCTACCCCTCTCACTTTAGATAAGCCAGAAGCTTCAGTTATTTGAAGAGACATTTTTGCAACTTGGAAGTTTGTCAGATAGGACATAAGATGGAAACTCGAAAATGGGCGGAAAGCTCTATTCTGGTTGGATAATTGGATTAATGATTAGGGTATCACCCCACTTCCTAAAAGTGTGCTTTATGCTACGGTTGCGGAGTACACGACTGAAGAAGGTCATTGGCAGTGACATCTTTTCCAATAGTATCTCCCTTCCACAATCTATATGGAAATTGTAGAGCTTTACCTCACTCTAGCCACCACAGAGGAGGATACCATAATTTGGAGCTCAACAAATCATGGTCGGTTCACAACAGCCTCTACCTATTATTTAATCGAAGGCAATAACACGCCTGCGTCCGACAACATTTGGGACTTAATCTGAAAATGGACCGGTCCCCAATGGATTAGGACGTTTCTTTGGCTCATGACGAACCAAAAGCTCTGGACCAATCAACAGCGAGTGACTCGACACCTCACTCTAGATAGCAGCTGCTATGTTTGTGAGTCTGAAGAGTCCATTTTAAATGCTCTTCGAGATTGCCAGATTGTATAAGACTTTTAGCGTAAATTTCCTCCTGAAGTGGTTAACACAAACTTTTTTCATCACGATATGGAGTGGTGGGTAACTTCTAATCTTCTGAAGAAATCTCAACTCCACCAAATTCCATGGGCCATCATTTATGACATTGCATTCTGGTTTGTGTGGAAATGGCGCGACAAAAGTATCTTTGAAGTTGATTTTGAGTGGCCAACAGAAGGGTCTAGGGCAATTATGGACTATGTCACTTGGATACTTAGGGCGAGGGAAGTGAAACGTTGTGTCTACAAAGATCAGGGACTTTCAGTAGGTCACACTACGGGTTGGACCAAATCGATGGACGACTGGGTCAAATTAAATACTGATGGAGCGGTTAAACCGGGGCCTAATATTGTTGCTGCTGGAAGATTGATTAGGGATTGTCACGATCAGTGGTGCGTGGGATTTATCTACCACATTGGACAAGCTTCGCCGATTACTGCTGAACTTTGGAGAGTCCACTATGGCCTTACCCTAGCACGGGAGATCGGATATCGACGAGTGATCATAAAAGTTGATTCACTTGAAGTGATCAATATACTTTCCTCTTCTACTATTCCCTTGACTGAATATTCTTTCTTGATGACAGGTACTCGTGGGTTACTCCACCACGCATGGAAGGTGAAGCTGCAGCACGTGTATCGCGAAGGAAATTAATGTGCGGACAAATTAACCTTTCCTTTATTGTAACAATATCAAACCCAGGAGTCCACCCCCTACAGGAGCCTCCATTTACTATCATGGCTCAGCTACAACAAGATCAGCACGTAGTCTTGTACTGGAGATCCCTATGTTAGCTAGGATGTTTATTTAATTGTTTTGTTGTATTTCCTTGTTAAACAAAAAAAATTATATTTTAAGGTTTAAAAAGTTTAACTAGTATTAGCCAGTTATAAAATCTGTTAAAAATTAAATAAAATTAAAGAATTTAAAATATGATTGAAAGAGACCGTTTATATCTATAAAGAAATGTGACCTTTATTATAAAAATTATTATATAAAAATTAATTTATTTTAATTTATAAGAATTTGTTAATTTACAAAATTGACTAATAATTAAATAATTGAATAGTTTTTAATGATAAGAGTTATTAAAATAAATTAAATTTAAAATTAATTAATTTAAAATCTTTACAATTTAATTTACCACATAAAATTTTGAATTACCGATTATTAAAGAAGTGTAGTTGCCATTGAGAGGTACGGGTGCATTATGTCTATTGAGAGGATAATCATTTGTTATTGAGAGGCGCGGGTACATTATGTCTATTAAGAGGGTAATCATTGTATGGATTGGAACGCTAACTATAGCTATAGCTTGCCTTCAGGAGTTCAATGTTTCATCATATTGTTTAGGAACTTTCTCTGTTGCTGTTAGTAGACTCCGTTGGGATTTATCTATATCGTGTAACTCATCTGTAGTCTTTTTTTTCTTTAAACTTAGGGCCCGTTGATTAAAGAAAATAAAAAAGAAGTGTAGTTGCTTGTTTCTATCAAAATTTATCACAGATCCGTCAGAGCGATCTAGCCGGAGTATGGCTCAGATTCATTGCCCGTTAAAGATAAATTTGGACAAGGTCACAACAAGGACAGCCCCTTGTCCCAATCATACTCGACGGTGTACTATATCAGTATATTGTCGCATTAGATTGAAAAAAACGAAATCTGACCGCAATTCCGGAGTCAACCTCTTCTTATTACAAATTTTTCCTTATCAGACAGCTAGGAACTCTTACACGTTCGCATTATTGCATCCTTAATTTTCTACCAACCCCCGTAAGTTTCACTTCCCAAGTTCCTAAGGTCGCTGAAAACTCCTCCTCAAGCTATTGGCATAAGTCCCTGAATTTTCCCCTTATTTCGTGCTGCAAGAACTAAATAACATTATATGGAAACGTAACACGAGAGCCTTTGGTATATGTGGAGGTTTAGAGCCAGTGGTGTTCCAGTGGGATACGGATTGGAAGATGGGGTTGATGGGATCTTCTTCTTTATTATGTTCTATTCTTGTTCTTGTGGGTTTGGTTTTGAATGCTGCAGTGTTGTGTAACGGAGGTATAACCGGTAGTTTTACTCGGAAAGTGGAGAAACCTTTGGATATGTCAATTGATAGTGATGTTTTCAGGGTCCCTTCTGGTTATAATGCTCCTCAACAGGTGTGTATCTCTCTGTTTTTTTTTTTTCTATGTTCTTTGGATTTGTGAATATGGGTTTTGTGTATTAAGTTACGAACAATGCTAAAGATTCAATATTTTCTTCAGATTCTTTGGTGATACCTTTCATTTTTGTGTTCCTAACTCTCTGTCTTATGTTTTGGGTACGAGTTAATGGTTTGTGTTTTTGGATTTAAAAGGTTCACATAACACAAGGTGATCATGAAGGAAAGGCAGTGATAGTTTCATGGGTGACTCAGGAAGAACCTGGTTCAAGTACAGTGGTTTACTGGAGTGAAGATAGCAAACAGAAGGAAGAGGCCAAAGGCAAACATTATACCTACAAGTTTTTCAATTACACCTCCGGTTATATCCATCACACTACGATAAGAAAATTGAAGGTAGCGAGCAGGAAGCTACATTTCAATAAATTCGTTGGCATTTCTAGTTCTTACTCAAAGGAGAAGTCCTTAATCTGGAGTTAGGTTATCTGATTCTTTTTGACAGTTCAACACCAAATATTACTATGAAGTTGGTAACCTTCACAGTAAGAGGCAATTCTGGTTCAAAACTCCTCCTGCAGTTGGCCCTGATGTCCCATACACTTTTGGTCTCATAGGTAATGTTACAGTCTTCCTGATAGTCTAATTTGTTTGGGTCATTGGCTTTTGGGATGCTTAGTTTTACTTCTGTTACAAAAGTCTACAAGTTTCATGCGACAAAAAGTTGTAATCAACTAGAGAAGTCTCAGTAGGTTTCCTGATTGAGGAATGCTAATAATGAGGAAAGGTGATCTTCTTTTCGAGTTTCCGTTGTGCGATTTTACGAGAATATGCTACATTTGCAGGGGATCTTGGTCAGAGTTATGATTCGAATAAAACGCTCACTCACTACGAAAACAACCCGCGAAAGGGACAAACCGTCTTGTTTGTTGGAGACCTCTCTTATGCTGATAGATATCCAAATCTTGACAATGTAAGATGGGATACATGGGGAAGGTTTGTGGAAAGAAGTGTTGCTTATCAACCTTGGATATGGACTGCAGGAAATCATGAAATTGATTTTGCCCCAGAGCTTGTAAGCATCCCAATAGATGTGCATAGTCTTCTAATCAGTAGTAGTTTCATACAATCTGTGGAGGGAAAGAAAAGTTATAGCTAGAAGTTTATATAGCTAGAAGTTTATCTTGTAAAATCATCTCTTATTCCTATGCTTTTCTCTTGGAATATCTTGGTCTCACTTCTCTACAGAATTTTGTGAAAATCGTAAGTTTCTTCAGAAAAGATTTAGCCCACAGTACTAACGTTTCTTGACCTAATCGCTTGTCGTGGTGGCAGGGTGAAATGGAACCATTTAAGCCTTACTCTCACCGGTACCATACCCCTTACAAGGCGTCAGGCAGCTCAGCTCCATTCTGGTACTCCATCAAAAGAGCTTCTGCATACATAATTGTATTATCTTCATATTCAGCATATGGTAAGAATGCATAGTTCATAGATTAAGATAATGTTGAAATTATGCAGCAGAACTTGCGTAATAATTGCATATCTTTTATCAGTTGAAGCTATATTGGGGTATATGATTTTCTATCATATGCATAGGATGTGATCTAAATCATAAGATGTAATTGATCCGTTTATTGTTTTGAAAATGAGCTCGGATGATGTAATTTATGGTTTCCTTACATTTGATGCTCACCTTCACAACTATTACTCGATGCTTTGTCATGCCTTAGTGGATGACGTGTTCTTTTTCTGGATTCTGATGGTTGGGGAAACTGAATGAACTCTTCCAATTTCTATGACTGTCAATTATTTCTGTTCTTGATTTCAGAACTTGCAGACTCCATAGGATTATATGCATGAATATTCGTTCTTTTATATGTTTATCTGTCATTTTCAGGTAAATACACTCCACAGTATATGTGGCTTAAAGCAGAGCTGCCAAAAGTTAATAGAAGTGAGACTCCATGGCTAATTGTGCTTATGCATTCCCCATGGTATAATAGTTACAACCATCATTATATGGAAGGTGAAACCATGAGAGTAATGTATGAACCATGGTTTGTTGAGTCCAAGGTTGACGTGGTGTTTGCTGGCCATGTACATGCCTATGAGCGATCTGTAAGTCCACCACGTCCTGCAGATTCTTACTGCAACTTTTCTGGATTTTACAGGCTTTTGTTATGAATGAAACGTTTGATTAAAAGCTTTTTCCTTTAGTTGGTATAAAGAATCCATTTTTTGGAGCAAAATTTCTGATGAAACATTTTTTTCCAGTCAGAATCTCGAGTTTGTTATTATGTTCCTTTGTCAATCATTTGGGGCTGCTTTGCTTATTGATCACAATTTTAATCTGATATCTCTTAAGGAACGCATATCCAATGTTGCATACAACATTGTCAATGGAAAATGCTCTGCTGTTAAAGATCAATCTGCTCCGGTTTACATAACGATTGGGGATGGAGGCAATGTCGAAGGTTTAGTAACCAAGTAAGGCTATCCAGTAGTTGGACTACAGTAAACTATCACATGTTCAGGGTCTGATCTTTCTTTTCTCCTGCAGCATGACTGAGCCACAGCCATCTTACTCAGCCTACCGTGAAGCCAGTTTTGGTCATGCCATTTTCGATATCAAGAACCGAACTCATGCTAACTACAGTTGGCATCGAAACGAGGATGGTTATGCTGTGGAAGCTGATTCCCTGTGGTTCTCCAACAGATTCTGGCGTCCTGTTGATGATTCTACAAGTTCTAAGTCATAATAATAGCAAATCTTTTTAGTCATATGAAAATAAAGTAGCCAAATACTTCTGAAGTCAGTCCCTTCAAAGCTTTCTTTCCATTCCTTTGTTGCTCTTGGAATGATATGTGTAAATGGGGGAAAATTTGGGGAATTAGGGATTTGTCCCACCAATTTACGTATGATGATAATATGGGCTGTATAAGTTGAATGGGTAGTAGTAGTATTATGTGCCAAGGGATGGGTCGATTACTTATACTAGTGGTCTAAGTAATTAGTAGTAGTTGAGCTGAATAGGAAAAAGAGTGCCAGCGTGGAGTATTGCAACTGAATCCCTTGTTTATTGCTGCTAGCCACATCTACATATATTGTAACAGACTCACTTGGAAATATATGAGAATAATAAGAGAATGTTTATGTGATGTGACGTTTGTGTAACGAAAACTACAACTAAACACCATTGACAATCCAAAGTTTTCCACCCAATTTGACACTTTCATCCCGTCACCCACACCATTTGGTATCAGAGCAATTCATCCTTGGATTGTGGAGATGGCAACTGGTACCAGATCCTATGACATTAAAAATTTGGAGGAATCCATGGTGGCTTTGATGCATGATAGCCAAGAACGCTATATCCATCTCACGCAAGAGTTGCAGAACACCAACCAACGCTTGGAGGAAGGCCAGTAGAGGAATCAGGTGCAAATGTCTGAGTTGAAAAGTTTGGTGAGGGGTCTGAGTCTTCAACAGACCAGCCTTCTGGAGCAAATGCAATAGTCACATGGAAGTACGAGCTCTTCCAAGGGTAAAACAGTGGCAGAAGTTGGCGAAGGGAGCGATCTGTCAGCCATACCTGCAGCAACCACCGTCACCCATAATAAGTGTGAGGCTAGTCACACATATTGTAAGTTTATGAAACCCAAGAGAAATTTTCCTAAGTTTAATGGCATGGGAGATGTGAATGCATAGATCTTTAAGTGCAGACAATATTTTGAGGTTGAGGAAGTAACTGAGGAGGACAAAATCAAATTGGCTGTTTATTACTTGACCGATGATGCTTTATCTTGGCATCAGGCTCATATAAGAGGAGTGAGTTTTCGGTCTTCGGATGATTATGAAGAAGCAATTGGGTATAGATTTGGAGGGGGCAAACACCCACTAGAATAGATGAAGGAGCTGTCTCAAACTGGGGATTTGAGTGTTACATTAACCAATTTGATACCCTATGGAATAGATCGGGTATGGATGAAAAATAGGTCTTGGTTTTCTTTATGGATGGGTTAAAGCATGATATGAAGAATCTAGTAAAAATGTTCAGGCCAAAAAACTTACGAGATGCACATGATTTAGCCAGACTTCAAAATGAACCAGATCCTACTGCTGGAAGCCACACACTACCCAAAATGACCACATAAACCTACACAAAATCAACCACCTTCTCTAAGTATAGCCCAAATACTCCTTCTCCTACCAATACACAAAAAATAGCCATACCCACTACCAACCCAATCACACGACTAGCTAACCATATCAACAAAACTACAATCCAAAAACCTAACAATTTACCTTATGTTTCTAGGAATGTTAAGAGCAAGGATTTTGATGCAAGGAGGGCTCAAGGGTTATGTTTTGGTGTTCTAAAAAGTGTTCTCCTGGTCATAAATGAAACCATAATTAGATGGTCTCTATTTGTATAGATGAAGAGGAGATAGAAGAGGCGGGGAATAAAATAGAGCTTAATATGGAGGACTCTTGTACTGATTCCAATCTGCACATCTCAGTAAGTGCGCTTGAAGGGTCAGTTGGGACGATGAGAGTAATGGGGTGGTGAACCAGAGGGTTATACAAGTATTGATTGACTCTGGTAGTACACACTACTTCATTAGTGAAGGGATCGCTAAGAATTTGGGGTTTGAATTAACTGCTATTAAGCCTTTAACAGTGAAAGTGGCCAATGGTGGTGTAATGGAATGGGCAATTTGCAAGGAGTTAAGTTGGTCAATGCAATGGATCAATTTCAAAAAGATATGATGATGCTAACATTGCCTAGTTGTGACATGATGCTATGCATTCAGTGGCTATCAACACTTGGTAACATACTTTCCAACTATGCTGAACTTTGGATGTTAGGCATTCAGTGGCTATCAACATTTGGTAACATACTTTCCAACTATGTTGAACTTTGGATGTCTTTTTATTGGGATGGACAATTAGTGACTATTAAAGGGTAACCAGGGAAGACTTTTAAGGCAATTGAGAGTGAACAGATGACTAAACTAATGGAAAAACCCTCCCAGATTACATCTATGCAACTATGTAGCCTTAGAATACCGGGTGTAGAAAAAATAGAGTTACTTACTATGGTGTCTGGATGTAGTGATAAACCGAAGTTCCTTTTGCAGTTGCAACGTTGCTTGATCAGTTCCAAAACTTGTTTCAAGAGCCGAAGGGGTTGCCTCCAGACAGGTCACATAACCACTAGATTTCCCTAAAAGAAGGAGCTCAACCTATCAACAAGAGACCATACAGGTATTCAGGTTTACAGAAAGACATTGTAGAGAAATTGGTTGATGAAATGTTAAGCAGTGGCATAGTGCACACTAGTTCTAGTCCTTTTGCTAGTCCAACGGTCTTAATGAAGAAAAAGGATGGCTCGTGGAGGTTATGTGTAGATTATAGAATCTTGAATCAATTGACCATCAAAAACAAATTTCCAATTCCTCTCATTGAGGAACTGCTTAAAGAACTTCATAGGGCTAGGGTGTTCTCAAAAATTGATTTAAGGGCTAGCTATCATTAGATCAAAATGCATGCTCCAGATGTCCATAAAACTACATTCAGAACTCATAATGGCCACTATGAATTTTTAGTCATGCCTTTTGGGTTGACTAATGCTCTGGCAACATTTCAAGGGCTAATGAATGAAGTATTTAGACCATGTTTGAGAAAGTATGTGCTGGTTTTCTTCGACGGCATTTTGGTCTACAATAAATCATTAGAGGAGCATGTAAATCACTTGAAAACAGTGTTTGGGGTGCTTAGGAATCATAAGTTGTTTGCCAAGATAAGCAAGTGCGTGTTTGCAGGTGCATGTGTGGAGTACTTAGGCCACTATATTTTAGCTACTGGAGTGACTACTGACCCAATGAAGGTATAGGCAGTGAGAGACTAGCCTGAACTTAAGAATTTAAAACAACTTAGTGGTTTTTTGGGCCTTGCAGGGTACTATCGCAGGTTTGTGAGGAATTATGGTGCTATTTCTAAACCCCTAACAAGTCTACTAAAAAAGGATAATTTTGTGTGGAATACTGAAGTTGAAGTCGCCTTTATTCAGCTAAAGGCAGCCTTGACAAACGCACCAGTTTTGGCCCTACCTGATTTGTCTAAGGACTTTATTATAGAAACCGATACATCAAGCACTGAGATTGGAGTAGTTCTCACACAAGGAGGTCATCCCATTGCATTTATTAGCAAGGCCTTAAGGCCTAAGCATCAGGGGCTTTCAGCGTATGAGAAGGAAATGCTTGCCATTTTACATGCAGTGGCCAAACGAAGGCATTATTTAAAGGAAGACATTTCAAAATCAAAATTAACCACAGTAGTTTGAAGTACTTACTAAATCAGAAGATTTCCACTAATAATCAACACATCTGGTTGGCTAAGCTATTGGGACTTGATTAAGAGATATTTTACAGAAAAGGAAAGGAAAATATAGTGGCTAATGTGTTATCCAGGGTGCCAGGCCCTGAATTATTTCCTATCATTCTCTCTTTAACATCGACTGAACTGTTGAATTTAATTAAGGCATCATAGGAGAATGACCCAGCACTTCAGTCTTTGATTTCTCAACTAGAAGCCAACCCTGATGCCCATTCCAAATTTCAATAGAGGGAGGGGTTGCTGAAAAGAAAAGGAAAGTTAGTGGTTGAGGATAATAGAGATTGCAACTCTGGACTTTAGGACTATATCATAACTCACCTACTGGGGGACATTCAGGACTGCAGGCTACTGCACAGAGGGTGAAAGCAGTTTTCTATTGGAAAGGGCAGCAGAAGTTGGTATGTCAATTTATCAGAGAGTGTGAGGTTTGCCAAAGGAACAAACCAAAGAATGTAGCTAAACCTGGATTATTGCAGCCTATTCCTATTCTAGAGTCTATTTTCTCTGATCTTTATATGGATTTTATTGAAAGGTTGCCCAAGTCAGGGAGAAAGGAAGCTATCTTGGTGGTGGTAGATAGACTAAGCAAATATGTAACACTCCAATACCCCCTGGGAGGATACATGGATGCCACCCAAGACAGAACAAACAAAATCAAACATTACACATATGCATTGTTTTAAAATCTAAGTTTAACACATATATAATACATCTCAGACTTTCTAGAAACAAATCCAAAGAATATGTACAGGCCCAAATAAACCAAACAAAATACATATTCGAGTGACACAAAACTCGACTCCTTTGGCACACCGCAGATTGACTTGTCCCATCCTTAATCTCTTTGCTCGCACTCCACACGGGCAAATCTCACCGTGCTAAGCTTATAGCTTAGTGAGTAATCATTTATCTAATTTAACCAATTTCTTTTCACAATAACGATATAAGCATGCATTCAGAGATTAATATTCGTGCAAAATACACTTAATAATGATGTTATCATTAATGACAAAACAAATCAAAAGTCCATAAAATAGAAGTGGGTAACGGACTTATCGAAGATCAAGTCTCGACAATCAAGTGTCCATATCGAGAAGACACGAAGTGTCACAGAAGATCGAAGTCTCGACACCGAAGTGTCCATATCGAAGACACAAGTGTCACGAAGACCAAGTCTCGACACCGAAGTGTCACGAAGCGCTTTCTGAACCCTTCTAGGTACGCCTATTTACCCACAACTCGGACCGACAATTGTAAACCAAAACAAAGTCATTTCGATAATTCATGTAAAGCAAGTAGCACTTCCAATGATATAAACATGCGGCAAACGCCTCGAACAATCATTGTCCAAATTCAGAACACAACACTTCAATATTACAATCATCAATCAATACCTCGGACCTTCATGTCCGAACCAATTAGCAATTCAAGACACATCACAATCAAGTTACGTCATTAAACAAATCAAAGTGAGACCATCCTGTGTCTATTACAAATTTATCGTCTAAATTACTTACCGATATTATCGACATTGCATGTAATTTATTTACCAGACTATGTTACTACTAACAAACTTTACTGTCGGAATTACTTACTTCAATCACCTTATCTGTTTATTGCCTTGACGCGCTTAAGCAATGTCCGGAATCAATCGATCCATGCGGTCCTCTATCAAAAATTACTATTGTACATAAGTACAAATTTACTAAAGTCTCTTGCATATGTATCATGCATGTTCATGACAAATTTTGGATTAATCAAGAACGACTCTATCGATCCGGATGTAGGCAAATTCACTAATTCGCTTTTATTTATTAAATCGAAAATGTCCAAATTCATATACAAATCAAATACTTTAATATATACTATAACGGCTAGTAAATAACGACTAGTAAATAACGATCATAAAAATTGTTCTATAAATAGAGACCACTCCTCCATAATTGCCTTCATCCCTCCACATTCTTTCTTTCTTACCTCACAATTTCTTCTTGACGAAAACCACATCTCAAAATGTTGTCCGCTATCGCATGTTTTTGTATACTTCTTATCTTTCTGTATCTTTGTTTGATTCTTAGTGTTAGTGTAGAGCTAAAAGAAGCTCGCCCTTTTTTTCTCTTCTTAGTAGTTCCTATGATCCTTATGCTGCTTATTGGCATAGCATTAGAGAATTAATGGTATATCTATGGGAATAAAGGAATTCAGTATTTCTCTCTATTGTACTATTCATAAATACGTATACGACTGTTCACAAATACGGATACTGTTCACGGAGACATACTGTAGCAATATACTGTTCACTAGTCACTATTCACTACTATTCACTATTTACTATTTACTATTTACTATTCACCGACACTGTTCATCGTCTCCTACCTTACGAAAATTACTGTTCATTTCATTTTTTTTTCTTTCTTTTCTTTTTCCTCTCAATTTCTTTAGCAATTCACTTAAAACCTTATCTAAACAGGATTTCTAACCTATCAGAATCGTCAGAAACAACTTAAACTCCAAAGATCGCAAAACTAATGATCAGGAACAAAAACAAAAACATGAACACCATAAAACTGAAAACTCAAAACCATTAAATCAAAACAAAAACAAGGATATAATTTGTATAAAAACAGAGGGTGAGTACTTACTAATTTCAGAAAACTTCGACAGTGAGAGTGAGCTGAAATATTGTCGGTGAAGAACAAATGTCTGAAATCTTATTATTGGGTTTCTTCTTGTTTGCAGATTTATAATCCGTGTCAAATGATTCACACCTGTCTCTTATCTAAACCGTCCATTTATTATTATTTTATTAATATAATAGTACTGTTAAAACCAATTACACACTTATGATTTCGGAATCACCTAATACCCAGAAGTTCCAAACAACTTCCAAACTGCACCAAAAATTACGTCATAAAATAAAACTTCAAAATAATTGTTCAAAAAAATACTAATCCGCTACCAACACTTTCTAAAAATCATTGACGATCCGAAAAATACTATAAATATAAAAAATATCTTACTATTGTCCGAATCACTCAAGTTTCATGAAACCAATGTACTTTAAAATGCCATGAATGCATGCCAAAATATCAAGCACAATTGAGTACATATTCCAAGAATAAGCATAATACTTATGCACAATTTAATACATATTCCAATAGTAAGCATATTTCGTACTAAATGTCGTTAATATTCTAACCCCTACTTTGGGGCGTTACAAAATATGCCTACTTCATGGCTCTTCCACACCTTTACACTGCTAAGGACGTTGATCAAGTCTTCCTAGATAATGTTTTTATGACGAGCCATCCTCCATCATCAATGATAGGGATCCCACATTTTAGAGCCATTTTTGGAAAGAGCTATTTGTTTTATAGGGGATCATCCTACAATATTCCACAGCTTACCGCCTCAGTCTAATGGCCAAACTGAGGTGATCAATCGTTGCATAGAAATGTATTTGCGCTGTATTTCTGGTGATTCTCCTAAGAACTGGATGAAGTGGTTACCACTCGTAGAATGGTGGTATAACACCACTTTCCATACCTCCAGCAGAACTAAACTATTTAAGGTTCTCTACGATTATTCTCCTCCTATACACATACCCTATATGCTTGGAGATTCTAATGTGGCTGCAATTGATCGTTTCCTTACAGACAGAGAAGCTTTTCTCGAAGAACTTAAGCAGAAATTATCACAGGCCCAAAATCGAATGATGTAGATGAGTGATAAGAAGCAAACTGACAGAGAATTTAAGGAAGGCAACTGGGTTCTACTCAAATTACAACCATACAAGCAGAAATCCGTAGTGACTAGAACGACGCAAAAACTTGCAGCTACGTATTTTGGCCCCTATCAAGTATTAGAACGGGTGGGAAAGGTATCTTATCGGTTGTAGTTACCGACAGGGTCGTCCATTCACCTAGTCTTCCATGTTTCTAAGCTCAAGAGATTCGTTGGAACTCCCAATTCCTTCTCTGGTATTCCCCTTAACCAGCCAAAGCTCCCTTGGATGTCAAATGCGGTACTGGCTTGGCGTATGGCTCCAAAACACAAAAGGGCCGCCATGCAAGTTCTAGTTCAATGGGAGGGAGGTTCTGCCAACGATGCCACGTGGAAATAGGTAGAGGATATGAAGGTGCGATTCCCCGACTTCATCCTTGAGGACAAGGACATTCTGTAGCGGTATGCAATGATACGTGTAAATGGGGAAAATTTGGGGAATTAGGGATTTATCCCAATTTACTTATGATAATATTCATCTAATTATGTGTGTTTGTGGACTATTACTCAATTACAAGCTAATTAAAGCAAAAATTGCCAACAAATTTTTTCATTCTAAAAAGATAATAAGGAGACAGGTCTAAGGTCTACGTGTTTATGAACAGTCAAACGTCTACGCCAACAACACAGACATCGAACGTCTATGTTCAAAAATACGCAGATGAAGGTCTGCGGGCAGACGTCGATGTCTGCGTTAAAAATGCAGACGAAGGTCTGCGTGTCGACACCTACGTTTTTAATGCAAACATTCAAAGTTTACGTTGAAGACAAACGTTCGACGTCTGCCTTCAATAGAGAAAAATAAAATTTTAGGAGACAAATAAAAATAAAAAGAAGAACTAACCTGAGAAAATAAGAGGGTTAGATGAGCAGAAGAAACAAAACAGAGTTAGCGACTAGTTTTGTCAAGAGGAGAACATACGCTATTTCAAGTTTTATTTACATAAGTGACGAAAATATTAAACAATTAAAGAATCCATTTTATAAATATTTTCTATTTTCATTAATAAAATTTTATTATTTTATTATTAATTATATAAAATTTACTATTAATTATATAAAATATTATTATTAATTATTTAATAAAATTTATTATATTAAATATTATTCTATTTTATTTGATTTATATTTTAAAATATTTTATTTCTATAACATAAAAAACATCTTCCCAAAAAAGCTGAAATTTGGACTTTTCTGAAAAGTTCCAAATTTTAACTTTTGAAAAAACTGTATTTTAGCTTTTTCAAAAGTTATTTCTACTTAAAAAGTGCTTTTAAAGTTTGCAGTTAAACACTCATTTTTTTTTTCTGAAAACAACTTTTGCGTTGAAAAAAAGTGCTTTTAAAGTCTTCAAAAGCTGAACTAAATAAGTAGTACTAGTATTATGGGCCAAGGGAGGGGTCGATTACTGATACTAGTGGGCTAAGTAATTGCTAGTAGTTGAGCTGAATGGGTTTAGTAGCTTGAGCGCTAGGAAAAGGGTGCTAGCGTGGAGTATTGTAACTGAATCCCTTATTTATCGCTGCTAGCCACCTCTACTTACATTGTAACAAACTCACATAGAAATATATTAATCTAACTAAAATATTCGTTGTGAGCGATTTGTTTCGTGATCATATTGAAAGGTATTACTGATAATTGATTGTGGAAAGTGTCTACAAAGCATGTAGTGATTAGGGGTTTCAGTAGAAATTTATGGTTGATTTGGATACATTACTTGCTAAGTTACTTGAACATGGCAAAAGACCTTTGGTTGGATTCAGTACAAAATCAATAAATCAATTTTGATTTTATCCGGTTTTTAATTTAAATTTTATACCCGATTAAAATTTAAATGTGGCTTTTTAAATTCTACCAATTACACAAAATTAAATCAACTTAATTTATATTATATGATAAAATAAATTTAGTTATTGTGTATTTAAAGTTTTATTTAATCAAAATTTGAAAATAAAACTTAATTTATTATTTATAACTATTTTATTTTATTCCAAAATAAATATTTTGATAACTTTATTTTGTAATTCCAACTTATGTACAATAGGAATAACACAAAATAAATTTATTTTAATGATAAATTTCAATCTTTATTTTATATATTTACTTAATAAAATCTTAAATACGAGTAATTCGTTTGAATTAATATTAATTTTATTTTAAATTTTAATTTTAATAATAAAACTTATAAGTTAATCGGAAATTCACAAAACTATGGTTAAATAATAATATAATAAATATTTTATTATTTTATATATTATAGGACCCAAACATATGGCATTATTTTTTAAAAAAATTAAAGGCATTTTCCAACATATAAATACAAGCAGCACCCAAGCACCTAAGCGTTACGCCTTAAGCCTCAGCTTTCTAAAATTTCAAATCTTTCGCTCTCTCTCTCTGATCCCTGTAACCGCCATTTTCTTCGTTATCTCATCGTCGAAACTTTCATGCTTTGAGCGGTTCTACTAGTGGTTAGAAACTTAGAACCATCTCTCATGAAGAATCCGCGGGAAGAAGCGTCGTAGAATGACGGAGCTGGAGGCGATCGACGAGGGGCAGAGCAGGTGTGGGGAAGCTGACGTTAACAACAGTGACAGTGCAAATGAAGACGGAATTGACGAGACGACGATGAAGAAGAAGAAGAAGAGTGTAGATCTGGAATTGTTTAACTGCTTGCTTCAGCTTGCGATTGCGAGTTCTGATTCGATCCAGATTACGCCAGCATTCGACGTCCTCTACTCTATCGGAAAACTGTGGTCGGTGCTCTTCACCGTCTCGTGAATTCTATACTTCACGTGCTTTTTTGTTTGTTTTTGTACCGTTCAGTTTTCGTAATATACGAGTGAATATTCCAGAGCTGTAGTTGATAGATTTTGGTTTTTAAATGATAGCGACCATAGCTAGTATGCTCCTAGCGAAAGATTGGAGCTAGATGAGTGATTAAAATGTGGCTTAATCGTTCATTGCTAACGACTCAGAAACGTCTCTATTCAGCCAAAACCAAGCACTTCCACTTTGATCTTACGGAACTTAGAGAATATAATTTTATTGATCTTGCCGTTACTTGCGCAGTTTATTTTGCGAGAACAGGTTATGTGTGCTCTTGAATTGCATTTAGTTCGCATAAGGAAAATAGTAGAAAGTGAAGCTTCATTGATTGCAGTAGTTAAGATTTCACGAGTACATTAAAGTTTGCTATTATTGATAGCTAACTTGAAAGCATTATCTCAGAAAATGGAAATGCAATGGAAAAGGATACGTCAGCTGCCGAAATTGCATTCGCAGGCCAAGAAATTGGGAGAGTATGCAGATATTAAGCCGGCAAAGCACTTCAGCAAACAGGTTCCTGCTTTTTGCAAAACATAAAGCTTATATTGTTCTCTGTTTCACATCTACAGAATCATCATGAACATTTATGACAATGCAATTTCCGATTATTTTAAACGTATCTTTCTATACAATTCCGACCCTAAGTGAGTGCGATGGCTTCCATCTGCAAGCCCACTCTCCCATTTGTGTGAGATGGAGCACCGGCAGGGTATGTCACTTCAGCTAAGATTTTCATTAGCTCGTATACTTTTGCTCCTACCTCATGTTTCCTGGGTGCAAATCTGCTTCTAAATAGTTGCATGATGATATAAAATCTCTCGCTAGTTTGGAGTCAATTTTATTCCATTTAATTTCTTTATTTCCTTGAAGAATCTTCACCTCCCATCAACTGCCTATTCTGAATTTCCCCTTCTGAAACTGGGAGAGCTGAACAACTCTGGACCCCTCATGGCTTTGTTTCAGTTCATCACCTCCAGCCTTATCCACCTTGTTTTGTTCACTTATGATTGATTCTACTTGGACATGTTTTGACATAAAACCTGCTCAACTTTCCCATCCTTCTCATCTTGATCTAAACCCATTAGTTCCATATAACTTCCATTCTTGAAAATTTTCTCAGTTGGCATCCACCTCTTACCTTGTAGCTTCAAAGAAGGCTTCTATCGGTAATCCACTATAATAGTATTCTCATACAAAGTACCATTCAACCCTAACCATATAATCGGAATTTGTTCAGGTAGATTCCTAGAGATATCCATTGTAATACATAGCCTTGCATAACCTAATCTCTTTTTCTTTGCTGTATTTTTATCCATACAAAGCTGACCTGACCCAAATAACTTGCAATCATATTGAGGCCCTTGGTAGTACAGTATTCCAAAGGTGCATTATACAGGTTGACCCGTTGGGGAACTGAGTTAAACTTTTTTATTTCAGGTTGGAACCCCGACTGCCGGCTTTGGAGAAACAATGGAAGGTTCATCACATGCCAAGGTCTTTCTTCTAGGACTTTAAGGGCATGAGCCTTAGAGGAGAAGGTGAAGAAAGCTAGATTTTTTTCCAACTAATAGTACCTTTAAGAGGCCTTTTTTTTCCATGTCGTGCTTGCCCATTTTTTGCAACACTATAAATAGGGGTCTTTTCTCCAGAAAAAACCCCACCAGTGAAGCCTCTCATGATCGAGCTCCTTCCTGCAAAACTTCCGGATCTGGCGCAACAATGACATGGCCATGCTCTTCCTTAGGTGGAGAGTAATGGAATGTTATGTCTCCTTCCACTCCTATTACATGTTTTCAACTCTTCTTAGGATCCGAGGAAGAGGAACCCTTATTTGGTGGCTTGGTGACATCCGAGATGCGGGAGGGTTAGGTGAGTAAATGAAAATCCGATTGAGAATCTGCACAAAAGCAGGAGGTTCAGGAATAGACGTAGGTGACAGAATCAGGGGAAAGGAAAGCTGCACAGCAACAGGGAGAGGATGACGTTAGAGGTTTGAGTAAATAATTTGGAGTTGTTTTTTGATTTTGAAAGTTTCTAGTAGATATGCTATGTTTCTCATCTAGATTATATCATACAAATGCTGGAATGATTATGTTGTTCCTTCATTTTTTTGCACGCATCTCTGTGGTCCAAAAAGATCTGTTTTGCATTATCATCACTATAATCCGTCCTTTATATGACTATCTGTATTGGACACCTGGCTTGCGAGTACTTGTTATTTGCATGCAATATGAACTGTGATTAGTATGACAAATGGCAGCAATCACAAACATAGAGAGGAAGACGTTACAGGTTTGAGTAAATAGTTTGGAGTTGTTTTTTGATTTTGAAAGTTTCTAGTAGATGTGCCATTGTGTAGATGTGCCATGTTTCTCATCTACATTATATCATGCAAATGCTGGAATGATTATGTTGGTCCTTCATTTTTTTACATGCATCTCCGTGGTCCAAACAGACCTGTTTTGCATTATCATCACTATAATCCTTTCTTTATATGACTATCTGTATTGGACACCTGGCTTGCGAGTACTTGTTATTTGCATGCAATCTGAACTGCGATTAGTATTACAAATGGCAACAATCAATCACATACTTTGCATGGGACCGTACCCTCCCTCGATATATAATTATGATATACTCTTCCCTTGATTTTTACGTATAAATTATGTACCGTTTACAACAAAAGTTTTCTAATCTGAGTAGTAATTCAAGACCTGACATCAAACAACCAGTACATTGCATCATCATCCATTCGACTTTCATGCTTCCGCTCCTCCTTCAAAATCTAGCGTGCATTTTGCAGAAACTATCACGTATCATTCTGTTCCGTCTCCTTATTTTACCAGCTCATCTTTTTTTTTTAATAATGGCTTCTTTTTGGAATTTTTTTTAAAATGATGTTAATTGAATTACTTTCTGGATTGCGGTTTTATTTTAAGCAAATTAAAACCCGTTTCCAGCTTCTTCTGTCAATCTTTGGGATTATGCCCCTGGCCTACTTTCTCTTACGTATCTATCTTTGTAATTGACCTAAAATTGTCTCACTTAACCCTCCAATCACACTGGTCATCCACTTTTCTGTGGCGATGCACAAGTGTGTTCCTCTATAAAAAATGCCGAATTATATGCACTGTCTGATAGTCACATTCAACCCAATGCTCATGAGTGACATGTACAGGATTGTGTACTCTGGAGTATGTGATTTAGATGTCTTGTCCCGTTAATATCGCCATCGAATTGGCAGTCAGAGCAAATATCCAGTAACCATTGTGAAATACCGAAGTTTCTCTTTACCGACACGAGGCCCTGCCCTGGTTTGTTGACATTTACTCAAGATGGAAGCTTGTCCTTCTTCAGGTGCTTTTGAATGGCATGTTTTCTACATCTAGGTTTATTAACTTGGGGTGCTTAATTCTACTATGACCATATACAGTGTTTCACTAGAAATAAATGGTTATCTGACTCTTCTTTTTTGCACCACCTCCTTCAGAAATATTAGACTCGGCAATTTTCTAAAGAGAGCAGCCTGAAGGCTAACTCGAACATTCCAAACTCCCTTTCTGAAAATGATATCATTATAGTTTATTTTTTCAAAAAAGCTCTCTTTGGTTTGTAAATTAAAGAATACGGTTCAAAAATCTTGAGCTTGATCGAGTTTTAGGTTGAATTTATCCATCTTTGATTTAATTCAATCTGACCCATTGCAGCAATTTTCACAAGAATTTGAAATCTTAGATAAACCAATTTCACCTTACTGAATTTTCAACTCGAAAGTTGCTGGAGACTAGGAAAACATCAAAGATTTCATTATGTGATAATGGTCTTTTCTTGTTTTATGTTACTTATACTATAGCTCAATTTATTATGCAGTTGCTGAAAGTGTGGACTCAGATGTCTGCTTCGATGACGTAACTCGACCGAAGTTGCAGGTTCATTCAAAATTCTAGATTAAGTAATAATTTCATAGTATTAAGAGCAGACAATTTTGACAAGTATCCGTATGTTGCCTGGAGTCACTTAATCAAGTCATGCATCATTCATATATGTCAAGAGCTGCTTTGCGCCATGAGTACGGTTCAAAAACTTGAGCTTGATCGAGTTTTAGGTTGAATTTATCCATCTTTGATTTAATTCAATCTGACCCATTGCAGCAATTTTCACAAGAATTTGAAATCTTAGATAAACCAATTTCACCTTACTGAATTTTCAACTCGAAAGTTGCTGGAGACTAGGAAAACATCAAAGATTTCATTATGTGATAATGGTCTTTTCTTGTTTTATGTTACTTATACTATAGCTCAATTTATTATGCAGTTGCTGAAAGTGTGGACTCAGATGTCTGCTTCGATGACGTAACTCGACCGAAGTTGCAGGTTCATTCAAAATTCTAGATTAAGTAATAATTTCATAGTATTAAGAGCAGACAATTTTGACAAGTATCCGTATGTTGCCTGGAGTCACTTAATCAAGTCATGCATCATTCATATATGTCAAGAGCTGCTTTGCGCCATGAGTACGGTTCAAAAACTTGAGCTTGATCGAGTTTTAGGTTGAATTTATCCATCTTTGATTTAATTCAATCTGACCCATTGCAGCCCTTTTCACAAGAATTTGAAATCTTAGATAAACCAATTTCAACTCACTGACTTGTCAACTCGAAAGTTGTTGGAGACTAGGGAAACATTAAAGATTTCATTATGTGATAATGGTCTTTCCTTGTTTTATGTTACTTACACTATAGCTCAATATATTATGCAGTTGCTGAAAGTGTGGACTTGGATGTCTGCTTCGATGACGTAACTCGACCGAAGCTGCAGGTTCATTCAAAATTCTAGATTAAGTAATACTTTCATAGCATTAAGAGCAGACAATTTTGACAAGTATCCGTAAATGCAGGGTCATCATAGATTCCCAGTTGTTGATATTGCCTGGAGTCACTTAATCAAGTCACGCATCATAATTCATATATGTCAAGAGTTGCTATAAAATATCTCATACAATTTTACCATTATTTGTAGTACCGCTTTATATTTTAAAGTTAATAAAAAATAAGGTACAAAATAATACTAAAAAACTTTTTTATAAAAAATGGAGGTGCAAATCACACTTGGCCAAATGTTTGATGTTTGATGTAAATCTAATTTCGTTAGATTTTAAAATATTATTGGAATTGTTCTGAAAAAAAATGTATTGTGATATTATTATAAATAATAACACAACTTGATACCTTTCAAAAGAGGTTAGGGTATCATCAAAAAAAAAAAAAGAGGTTAGGGTAAAATTCGAATCTATAAGTATCATGTCGTATATTTCCTGCTTTGTGTACACTGCTCTTGTTATCAAATATTGTTTAATCAATTCCCATGTATTTGCACATTTACCTACATGAACCACTTAGTAACGAAATGTCCACAGTATCTAATAACTGTTCATTGCTGTATTTTTTCTGTTTCTTAGTATGTTACAGAAGTCAAAGCTCGTCAAGAGGACGTTTTGCATATTTTCCGTACTCCTGTTCAACCTTCATCCGAGGACAAGGAGAGAACTGGTAAGCAAAAGGGACCACTGTATTTCTTTTGCATTTACAACCCTAAATGAAGTATCATTTTTAACGTATAGATTTGAAATGGAATTTTAATTGTCCTTTTCTTGTTTGTCACTAAAAAGACTCCATACTTAAAAGGTATATTAGAATATATTTGTAATATTTATCTGTATATTAATAAAACAGAAGTAGTAAGCACAAACTATGCTTCTTTTGAAACTTTTAATACAAAATGTCTTTCGTTTATAGATTAAAACAAACAAATCGAAAACTAAATAAGTTCAATTTATATAAAAGAATAATACACCCTTAATTTTGTTTCATATATTCAAATATTTAAGGTTATTGTTTATTGCTATTATTTACATTTTAAAGATATAATTATATTTAAATTTTAAGTGAAATAGGCATTGTTTTTAAAATATTTCTGAATTTGTAAGAAAAGAAAATCGATAGAGATAAAATTTGATACAAGGATTTATGAGATTTCTTGATTGAAAAATTAAAATCCTTTATCAACATGCAAGTATGAGTATTAACTATTAAGGTCTTTAAAAGTTCTACCTTTGTGCAGCAAAATTTCTCCTTTTTTACTTTTGATTTTTTTCTTTTTTATACACCATGAAAGTTCGTCGACTTTATTTTATTTTTATCGCATACTTATCTAGTTATCTAGTTTTACTATTAAAATTTATGGATTTCATAACATAATTGTTAAATAGTATTTTAACTCATTTTCTAAAATTTAAAATACTTAAAAGAGTACGTGTTAACTAATTTTCTAAATTAAAATGTCTAAACATTGGAAATATTTAAGTTAATACATCTACTTTAACAATAAGTATACCAAGAATCAAGTAAATATAAACAAGAAGTGCAAATCTTTGTAAAGATCAAATTTTATTATAAATTAGAAATTATAATTTTATACAAATAGATTTTTAATTAAATTTAAGAAATTAATAGGTCGGAACTCTTTTTAATGAAACAATTATTTCTAATTGAATCTAAACATAATTTTGAAAGTTGTGTTCAAAACAATATATTTTATTTAAGCATTATTAATTTTGGACTATGTTTCAAGATTAATATTTTAATTGTTAAAAAGTCAATTAGATTAATCATTGTTTTAATTTCTTTACTAAATCATTTATCTATTAAGAGATATAACAATATATTTTCAAGCAAGATTTTTTTAATTTTTATTTTAGAAGATCAATACAAAAACTTTGATTTCTTAGAAAATTATTTAGTTTTCATTTTCATTTTGATTTTTTAATTTTCATAAGTAATAAAATATTTGTTTTATTAATATAATTTATATTATTCAATTATTTAATATTAATGATTAATAAATATAATTTTAATTCAATATTATTTATTTACTTATTTAATATTATAATTAATTCAAATTAAAATAATTTTAAATAAAATTCATTTAATAATTTAAATATAGTAAAAATTAAATTATTATTTGTTTTAATTTAGATATTTCTACTAATAGTTTCAATAAATATTATATAAATATTAAAATTTTTAATTTAATTTATTATGTATAAAATATATGCTTTAAATTTTATGTAAGATGTAATTATTAGATATTAATAATTAAGTGTAATTTTGTTTTGTTTTAAAAATAAGAAACGAAAGTTAAACATCACAAAAATTGAAAACAATCGATTCCTAAAATTTTAAAAAGAAAGAAATGTTCACTATTCATTTTATTTTGAACCTTTTAATATTTTAATAGAGTTTGAAAAGATATAAAATTTTGGCAAATCTCAATAAATACATTATTTGGAAAGTAATCAAACTTATCAAAGCAACGTTCTAATGAATCTATTTGAAAATATACATCAATTGAATGTCTAATATCTAGGACAAATAACAGACAAAACTAAATATCATTACGTAGTTTATTACTATTACAATCTCCATTTAATAAATCATAAATTATTTGAAAATATAAAGATTCATTGACCGAGTTTTCATTTATCATTTATATAAAAATTTTCAATGAATAAAAATAATTGATAATAAATGAAGAATAAAACTAATCATTTTAAAAAAATTATAAAACTGATCACTTTAACTAACAATAAAATCAATTTATCTTTGTTTACCTGTTAGTGATAAACATATAACCAGCAAACTAAGTTATTCCTTCCTACAAAAGGGAAAAAAAAAAAAAAGGCTCAAATCAAACAAAAAATCACATCAGGAAAAAACAACGATACCGCTCCTAAAGAAACACTGAAACATACACCAGAAGAAGCTGTTTGGGTTAGGTTAGTTTCTTCATGTACAAACCGTCAATAAGTTAATAGTGCTTCAATTTTACACAGCCTAGTTTACAAGAGTGGGAGGGTAAAAGGGGGGAAGAGATAAATCTACGTAATTATTATATATAACAATAACAGGCAACCAAACACATCCTCGACCCTGAAGGGAAACTGATATACAACCATCCCTTTTCAAACCATATAAACAAGACAAAGTATCAGAAAACCAGATCTCCTCATTCATCGACTCACAAATACTAGCACTTTTTGTGATGCAGATAATCTAGTCTCCGTGTTTGCTTGAAAGCCTAACCAACGGCTAAAACAGAAAAACTCCCCATCTACATCAAAGTGTCATTGTGCTTATTTACCTTTTTACTCACCTTCGGCGCCTCTTTGATTCCACCTGATTGAAAAAGGATCAAATACTCCAATTATAACGGACGCTAAATGTATGCCATGTTGCTTACAATCACATTGTCATCATTTATATCCAATGAAGATTTTAAATTATATCTACTCGTATCAAGCAGACAGACACAAATATCTACACTGAATTTCACACGAACTAATACAACCAAACTTAGACAACAAACAAGCACTCATTAAGGGTCCAAGAACTCAACTAGCTTAGGTTCCACGCATGGTAACGGTCCAGATCAGGTCCCCTAAAACGTTGACACTTCGAAGTAGGATCAATTGACTAGGCCTGGCCCATTAACTTCAGGGACGGACCAGGTTCGAGCCAATCTGCCATCTTTACCAGGTTCATGAATTATTGGTTCATGCATGCCATTCATTTGATAATAAGGCGAGCACGTGTAGCTTAATTAAGGTTTACGCTAACATCAATTAACGCTTACCTATGACATTTGTTTCTATATGCTCAAGTAAAGTCCATCTGGATGATAAACTTTGTTTCATGCAAAGATGATTACAGAGAGAATGAATTTGGAATGTTTCCCCCATCATGATGTTTTACACCAGTTTGAAAATTATTCAATCTACTTAACATGGCCTTTTGTAATAAAAGAAAGAATACAATACCAAACAGGAGCATAAGCACTAAGAGCTTGACAGTGAGCCCGAATCTAACCCGCCAGTTTAAATTTCCAAGACTAAATCCACCCTGTGCTTCTTATGTCTCTAATAAAGCTAAGTTATTTGTAATGGATCACATGCATTTATAATGGGTTCAATCTACTTAACATGGTCTTTTGTAATAAAAGAAAGAATAAAATGACAAACAGGATAATAAGTACTAAAAGCTTGATAGTGAGCCTGGACCTAATCAAACTTGAACTCGTAACCAGGTAAAATTTCTAAAACCAAGTCCAGCCTGTGCTTCCTACGTCTCTAACAAAGCTAAGTTACTTGTAACCAAGTTGAGCCTAAGTATACCAAATTCAGATCACATGCATTTATAATGGGTTCGATCTACTTAACGTGGCCTTCTGTGATAAAAGAAAGAATACAATACCAAACAGGAGAATAAGCACTAAAGGCTTGACAGAGAGCCCAGCCTAACCTGACTTGAACTTATAACTGGGTAAAATTTCCAAGACAATGTCCACCCTGTGCTTCCTACATATCTAACAAAGCTAATTGATTTGTAACCAAGTTGAGCTAAGCATACAAAATTCAGATCACATGCATTTATAACAGGTTCAATCTACTTAACATGGCCGTTTGGGATAAAAGAATAAGTAAAATACCAAACAAGACAATAAGCACTAAAAGCTTGACAGTGAGCCCGGGCCCAAGCCAACTTTAACTTATAACCAGGTAAAATTTCCAAGACAAAATCCACCCTGTGATTCTTATGTCTCTAACAAAGCTAAGTTATTACAATACTAGTGCAGAATATTCCAATGCATATTCACAATTAACTCTACTGCAGAATTGCAGCCATTGTTAACTGTGTCTCGTCACATCTAAATGATTATGGAAACTCCATTTAATAAGCTTATTAAGTTTGATAGAAGTTTATTCATGTCCAATACTAACGGTGGCGTATCTTAATCCATTACCATTGCTTTTAATTTATAATCTCAATTTTGAATCTCTCTCTCTCTCTGAGTCTCACACATCAGCACACCCACATGGATTTCTTAAGTGTTAGAAAAAGAAATGGACTATATCGTTATGCTGACCTGAACATGAACGTTAGTCAAATTGTATTAGACAAATGATCCATTTGAATGGCAAAGAGAAATTTAAAATTTTAGGATTACCTTTGCATCTGATTGTCTGGTATTAATGTGAGAATCCTGCAACTTCTTTTGGCCTTCAGATGAGCACTTTTCACAGAAGAAGTGATCAAGTCTTTTAGCTTCCTCTAGGGTCATTTCTATACAAACAGGATGGAACCTGTCAAGAGTATTCGTCATAAAGCATTCAATTTGACTTTTGCATAAATTATATGGTAGATTATAATGTTTGAACAGGAATAACATGCACAACAGCTTCATCTTAGAGAATCTATAGCTCAGGTTCATGCATAAGAAGGGCATTAGATATACATTGAACAGGCTACCAATGCCTTCCACACATTAACAAATGTAGTACTATTCACAACCCTAAAGAAAAGCTTTTCAACGTGATATGGTTAAAACGATGGATTATGTCAGCGCCTTCGCAAGTATCACATTATCCCAACAAATAATTCCACTGATAAAATTTATCGTTTTCTTTTCTAGATGTGGCACAGATGAACGCGAGTCACTTTAGAAGGCAAAATAAGATGGTCCCAATTCATTAATGCAGTAGATCTTCCTGTGACGTCCATCTTTAATAAAAATGTTATTTTCAATAACAAAAGAGCTTAACAATAACAGTAGACAATGTTATTATAACAACAATTTCAAATATGTAACATATATAGCTAGAAACTTCACAGACGGTGATCCCACAAACTTGCACAGTAACTCAAAACAGAAAAGAAGGAAGCCTCTCATACAGTATACATGATAGATGATTTACTGCATTTATTATGTCGCTTTCAGTTAAACTCTCAGATCAAATGGTCATCCACAAAACCACAAAGTAAAACATCTTGCAACAACAAAGCATCTAAAACAAGCATAGAGATTAATCAACAAATAAATTCTATACATGGACCACAGAGCACTATGTATAATCAGTCCCAAATTGACAACAAAGACTATGAAGCCCAGAGTTGCTCAGACTTTACATCAAAAAACCCCTGATTTAGAGGGCAAGACTTGTGTTGTGTATATCAAACCTAGACCGGCATCATATCTCAATATACTAGCCAGTAAATTCTCTTTTAACATTAGTTTCTACACTGACAGTTCAATACTATAAGAATTTGCAATTTTAAGATAACTAAAATAAGCATTACAGCTTACAAACAATCCAACATTGACAAAAACTAATGGTCTTCAAGCCATAGGTCATATTTATCCGCAACATTAATATAAATTTGATCTCATCAATTCAATTTAAAATTTATATCAGAGACTTGTTAACTGAGCATTGACATCCGCAAGTCAGAAGAATTCGAATACTCATGCATCTCATTAGTTGTTTCACAAACAATACATAATAGAAAACTATTAAAATAAGTCATTTACTCATTTACATAAAGTCATAAATTACCAGTCAAGTTTTCCGCATTAACTATTGAAATGTTATAATGAATAGGAGTATGCAGAAGCTCAAAACAGTTCCTATTAACTATCAATGTTAGACACATTGATATTTCCAGCAAGCTAAATTTTCAGAACATAATAGCACAGTAATCACCAAACACAACAGCATATAGATGGAACACTCTCATGTTCATCCAAAAATATCAACAAAATCTTCACAAGTAAACTGATTCATGGCGATTAAAAACAGATTCATACAAATCAAATCAACTGCTACCTGAACAAGAAAATTGAAACAGTTGATATGAAGCAATTAATAGGGAAAGCTTACAGCGTACCAGTCGCTGCAGCCTTCGCACTGAACCATTAGGTCATCAGGATTGTAAGGCATCTCACATTTGCAATACCTGAACAAAACAAATATAACGATAAAGAAACTTAAAAATAATGGAGTCAAAACAAGTAAGACTAAGACAAACTAAAAACGTAAAACTAACCGAGCAAGTTAGAAAAGGAAAAGAAAAGGAAACATAAAAACCAAAACGACTCCTATTAGTATGAAACCACAAAAATTATCACACCTTACGGTTACTAAATGTAAAATTTTAAAATCATAAAACAGCGCTCTCAAGAAAATCGTGTTATCGAGCTACAAACTAAACAGCAAAATTAGAGTAAGACAACCTAATCTAACAAGTTTCGATGCAGCAATAGAAAAAAAATAATGATCAAAGCAGTTTTTTCCGTATAACAGATTATGAACATACACGGCGACTCTATCGGGATTGAAAGCTCCAGTGGCCGAATTGTACTCGAAACGGCAGAAGAAGTCGTCGTTTCCTACAGCGTCCAGCTTCGTATAATTCTTAAAACTGTGAACCGTACACTTTCCCTCAATCGTGTCGGCGCTCTGAATATCATAGTGATCGGATAGAAACACCTCCTTCGAGCCGTGGAACTGCCTCCGACCGCCGATCGACTCCTCCGGCCGGTAATACCACCGGACATGGACCTTAACATTCGCTCCTCTGCTATCCGACTCGATCCGCTCGATTTTCGCCACGTATGACGGCTTCGCCGGATCCGATGGCCGCATCAACACACAGTCACCAGCTAAAAAAGAAACATCGCCAGATCAAAGCAAAAGAACAATAAGCTCTGTGAGTGAGCGAGAAAGAGAGAGAGAGAGAGAGAGAGGAGTGTTTGTTTGGAAGGAAAATGAATTATCTGGAAGAAAAAGAGAGAGCAGAGAGAGAGAGACGAAGTGAGAAAGTTCGAGAGAAAAATCAGTTATCACTGACCTTTAACACTCCTATTGAGGTGTTTAATTGTGTAGGAGTCTAGAGTGCGTCTTGGTCCTTTTGGTTTGCCCATGGAAGTAGTAGTAGTGTTGTTGAGCAATACCGAGACATGCACAAAGACAAAGAGAGAGATAGGCAAGCGAGAGAGAGAGAATTGCTTTAGTTTTAAATTAAAAGCAAGTTTCTGTACACTATATATATCTGTTTTTGTTCTATTACACTGTTCATATCCGTACATCACACGCGCAAGAGATGCGGCCGTTAAAAATCAGGATCTAACGGCTGGAGGGAAAAGTGCGGTTTTTGCGCTGAGAGCCCTGATTCGGTGGTGCCGGGCGTGTGATAAGACGCATATTAATATTTAAACAACCAATTAAAATTTTTCTTTTACAATTTTTCATTTTAAAGTATTTAAATTTAAAAAAAAAATAAATTATAAATTTATTTTTATAAATACATATATTAAATTTAAAATAAAAAAAAAACTGGTAATTTCGTTATCTTTGCTCAGCGTTTGATGAGAAAAAAGGGTCAATTCATTAGCCTTAATCCACTTTTGATGAGAAAAGGACAACGAAGAGAAGACAACTGATTGTAAAAAAATAAAAAAATCAGGGGTAATTTCGGTAGCGGGAAACGAGGGGAGGCTGAGTATACACGTACATATTACTTTAAATGGGTTAGGGAATCACGCTACTGATGGGTGGGAGGGCTAACGGGATAATGCCACGTCATGGTGAGTGCTCCTTGCGTTGCCACGTCATCTTGGTCCGAAAGGTATCTTTACAAGGAATTTATCATATATTAAATGTTTTCGTTCCCGGATATACGGTGGATGTGTTTGCAGGGAATATTGGCCCTGTATACGATGAGAGTCTGTTTGGATACGGAGAGTAGCTTTTGTGGGGTCCACGGAATTTACCGCTCCAAACATGCTGCGTTCAAATTTAGCATGCGAGTTAGTAAGGATCTTTCTTATTTTAAATGAAATTGTTGGTTCGAATTGTTTTTATATATATAATCGTTTAAAATTTAGGATCAAAGTTTTATTTTTATAAGAGATCTATCTAATTTAAGTGGAGATTAATTTAAATATGGGTGGCTTAAACATATCTTTCTATAATTAAAACCACCTTTTAAAATATCTTGTGAATAAAAAAAAACATGTCTCATTTAAAGTGACATTTGTTAAAAAAATTAAGGTAGGTTGGTTTGCTTTCTTGTGATTTTTAGTTTTTTATTTCTATTTTCATTTAAATAAAAATAAAACCATATTTAATGGTTAATGTTTAGTTATTTTATTATTAATGATAATTATATATTAACTAAAATTAAAGATAAATAATTTTAATTAACTGAATTTATTTTAATTTCTTATATAATATTTATTAATAAAATATCAACAAAATTTTCTTGATTTATTAAAATAAATAATTTAATAATAAAATTTTACTTTAAATATATTTTAATTATCAAATCAAATTTTATTTGATATTTATATATTTTGAAGATATCTTAAATTAATTAATTACAAATTAATATATTAAATATTTAAATTATATATTTAGCTTATAGTAAATTAGTCATCAAAATAATTAGAAAATAATTTTTTGTAATTTTCACATATTTTAAAAATAGGAGGAAGCCAAAATCAAAAACAAAAATCAAATAGAATTTTTTCTAAATTTAAAAATAAAAGCATAAAGCATAAATGGAAATAAACAAGCCTAAAAGAATAGCAGAGATCGTGCCACACGTCCTTACGAGTATAGATAACCATAGGTCAAGTTGGCTCAGTTTGGTTTAGACTTACTATCTCTCTGTTTCAACTTTAGACATTAAATAAGAACTTTTGTTTATCGGAAAGGTTATTTTAACCCAAAAAAAGAAAAGAAAATTTAGCTATAAAATTTAAAAGTATTTTTATAAAATAGCTATTTTGAAAATTAAAATACAGCTTCATGAGAGAAGCTCAAATTTAAAATTTTCAAAAATACATTTTAAGTAGAATTTTCAAATTAATTAATGAGCTTATTTTTAATCCTCTTTACCTTTATATTTTTACACAAAATTTTCATAATATCTACAAATACATTTTCAAATTATTTTGAAATTTATATAGTATTATTTGACTTTTTATATTTTTAATATTTATTTTTGATATTAGTTTACTTATATTATAATCCATATAAAAGATTTGGTTAGATATATTTTCATTTATGTTTAAAATTATATAATAATTAATATATTGTGATTTACATATTGTTTAATATATTTTAAATAATATTTATATTTTATATAATTTTATTATAAAATATAATATAATTAAATTGAAAGTACTTTTTATTTTTTTGTTGTCAAACAGTTTATTGTATGAAATTTTCTTTAAGAAAATCTTTTTAAATGTCAGTTAAACAATCAATTGAATTTTTAGAAAAAATTTTCTTAGAAAAGCTTTACTAATATAAGTTAATTCAAATAAGCAGCAGAGTCGGCCTAGGCAAAGGTAAATAGGGTACCTACCCAAGGCTCAATTTTATGAAGAATAAAAATTACAATTAAAAGAGCCCTATTTTATTTTATTTTGTTCCCTATAAAGGTCTTAATTTTATAAAAAAGCAACAAGAAGATCCCTATTTTACCTTTTTATTTTTATAAAAACTTACTTTTAATTATTATAAAGAAAAAAAATAAGTTTTTTTTTTTTAATTTGCCCAAAGCCTAGGCCTATAAAACGTCATGATCGGCCCAAACAGGCAGTTACGCTTGGTATCGTTTGGTAAAGAAAATGAATCTTTCTCACTTGAGTGAGTGTGTTTTGGCAATGGGACTATTTCGACAGCTATTGTGAGCCTGTATGCATTTCGGTCTAATTATTTATTTTTAAATTTTAAATTTTAAAAATGATGTCATTATTTTAGAATTTTGAGAATTCTAGTCGAGTCGAACCTGATAGCTAAGTAGACTCGAATTAACATGAAATTCAAATAACTTAAAACTTGATTCATTAAGTTTAGACAAAGTCAAATAAGATCTAGCGTAACTTAAGACTAAGCCTTCCCTACTTTTTCAGCACCTCTTTCAAGAAAATGACGACACAGCTGAATTGGGATGTGGTCTAAGCAAAATGTAAATGAGAAACCTCTTCATGTGACATTACCAAAAGGGATTACTCAAATTTGTCAAGATGTTGGATCGAAGAAAACATATGAATTCATGCATATTGGCTCATACAACAGTGTTACACAGAATCTGTCAAAATTTTGTTACGATTGAAACCACCTTTTCAGCTTCTTAGTAGCTTGCAAGTTACCATCAGACCTATCAGAACTCTTTTTTGAGAACTTAGATCTGTACTGTTCAATCAGCAAATCAAGATTGTCCACCAACTTACCATCACCTCCTGCGGCTGCTTTGTTCTTTCTGGATCTTTTCATTTCCTTTGAACTTTCTTTCAACTTCTTTTGTTGCTCTGGTTTTGCCCTCTTCTTGGACAACAGATTTGTTTCCTTGTCAGGTTTTAAATTGCCAGCCTCAGGCTTCTGATTTACCTTCTGTATTGTGCTTCTTGGTTTATCTTGTGAAGATGGTTTTTCGTTCTCACTCCCCAAATTTCTCTTCTGTTTCTTTTTCCTTCTCGGTTTTTCAGAGAAATCTGTATCGCAAACTGCATTTTCCATGCCGTCCTTTTTAGTTGGTTCAGAAGTCTTTTCTGGTGTATCCTTGCCTCTGGATTTTCTCTTCCTGTACTTCTCATTCTGAGTACGAAAAGTATTTGCCCCATGTGATGCATTACCATCTTGAGTACTCCCTAAGTCTTTAATTTCCAACTGCAGTGCTTGCTGCTTAGCCTTACGAGCCCTTAGCGTTTGGATGTTGTTAAGAGCGAATTCCACAATCGGACGATGTTCAGGACCGAAAGTTTCTATACAATGCTACAATTTTTAGTAATTAAAATAACAACTTACCGATGATTATGGAATTATGATTGAACGACAAATAGAATACGTTACCAGGATTGTTATTAAGAACCCTCAGGGCCACAAGAGCATGCTGGTGTTCTGAGAACTCAACAAAAGCAACTCCACGAGAGTGATTCTTTGTGACAATTTTTCCTTTCTTTGTATCCTCTAAAAACTTTACCTGCAGAATTAATATTCAACAATAGATTCTGCCATAACATACACAGTAAACAAAACAGAACAATTGCAAACTTGCAACTGTATCTAACCTGTCTGATCCTAGGATTTTGTTTTGTAGCTCGGGAGATAACTGCATCAACACAAAGTTTCCTTAGTTCTTTCTCATTCATCATCTTTGGTAAATTGTAGATAACTAATCTGGTCCTTGAGACATGAAAATTTGGAGATTGGAGTTTCTTTGACTTCTTTTCCTGTAAACTGCAGATTTTAAAGGGGGGTAAAGTTCAAAATGTCAGTGAGATGGTAAAGCCAAATGAAGCATCAACAACATGACAACAACCATTCATCACATTAATCTGAATCTATTTGTTAGACAAAAACCAAAGGCATGAAAAGTTTTGAATACTAGAGGCCCATAGATTTCAAATAAAATAAAATAAAGAATTAGCACACAATGGAGGTGCGAAGAAAGAGAGAGAGAGCTTTTGCATGAAATAGCCTGTAATGTCATACACGATCGCAGGCTAATCTTTTGGCCTTATGTCACAGAATGGTGTGTTCAAATGTATCTCCACGAACCGTGCAGCGCATGTCAGAAACAGATATCACTTCTCAACCTACTTGCCCACTTAAACATTTAGAAAAGAGTTAATCTAAGAATAAAGGAACTTACTTTTTTCGCTTAGCCATATCACTGGCTGAGACACCTTCAGCAGCTGGAACCCCCTCAAGAATAAGACCCTCCTATAAGAAATTGGGCAGTCAAGAAATAAAAAATGATTGAGATCTACACAATCAGATTGGAAAGATGGCATCTAATCCAATGGTACTGCAAATCCGTAGGTCTCAAAATGTGAGGAAAAAGAGGCCCAACCTTTGCCAAGTAAAGATTACGGTGATCATTACTCTCTGTCTTGGCTTTCTCTAATTCCTTATCATGGGCTGATTTCTTATCCAAAGCCTTCAAGACCTTCAGTTGCCTACCTTCCACAAAAATCCCTAAACCAGATCCAACATTAGCTGCCGAAACTGCAGAGTTAGCTGCATCCACTGATTTAAATTTGAGAAATCCTGTCCCCCTTGGTCTCCTGCAATCAGCAGAAGTGGATTTCATGAAAAAAAAATTCAAAAGCAGGCAAAAACTAGGAAGCAAATCATACAGTACAAGTCCCTACTTGGTGACTTGATGAAGGACAGGGACAAAGGATTCCACTTCTCCAAATGCAGAGAATCGTTGTCTAACTTTTTCATTATCAACATCAAATGGAAGATTGTTGATAAAAACTGTTCTTAGTAAATCATCATCCCCCACGGTATGCTCACTATTTGCAGATTTGTTTTTTCCAGACTTTGCAGGTATTTCAGATTCACTGGACAATTTACTTCCAGTTGCAAGTGCTTCAGAATCAGGTTCCTGGTTTCTCTTGGACATTACTAAATCATCAATAAGAGAAGTAGAATCTTTGGAGGAGGATGAAACCAAATTCTCGAAAACTTTCCTTGCGATGTCTACTTCCTTGTCAAAATCAACCAGATTGTTCGTGCCATCTTTTTCAGATGATTCTGAGTCATCTGAAGCATCATCAATCCCAGAAGGTTGTTGGTTTTTGTTAGTTAAATTAGCATCGTAATCATCATCATCCAAATCATCACCACTAGTGTTGTTGCTACTGTCTACATCTTGATTTCCTGTAAAAGCACCCAAAGATTGCACCAAAATTAACAAAAGAGTCAAAATAGAGATATTATTCTTCACCCTAAAAAATTATTTATTGAGATATATTTATTATACTTTAACCATCTAACAGCCGAGCTATAAAGACCCTGCACCAATCTTACTCTGCGGTGGATCAGTCTCCCATTTCAAATGGGCAATTCAGGTAATTCTAAAAGAAGATGAAAAGCCCAATGCCAGTAGTTAGTGGGAAAGGATGGGTAGGCAAATAAAAGTGTGACAGAAGAAAGTTGGATTTCTAATGAGCTCAGATGAGTCCCCTCTCCACTACCTCACACCCCCTTATTCTTCACATAATCAATACTCCTTAGCACACTCCTTAAACCTAAGTAAATATAACATAATAGGAAGTAGGAATATACAATCCAGTTAACTGCAAAATTACCATCTTCTGGAGCAGCGGATGCATTAGGACCAGTACCATAGATTTTCTTTGAGACAGCCCAGTCAACAGCAACAGGTCTTTTGCCAAACAAGTGTCCGTTGAACTTTTGAATGGCCTTAACAAGGAAAGATTAATAAAAAAAAGGGAATTTTAAATCAAACACGAGCCTTATTTTAGGAGTAAAAGTGAAATAAACATTAAATATCAGAGTTCATACCTTCTCCGCGTCCTGTTTGCATGTAAACTTGACAAATGCATAGCCTTTAGAAGCTCTGAATGAGTTAGGTAGAACAATATAATTATGTTGGCCATTTCAATTGATATGACAATTTTTATTAAGAAACTTGCATACCCTGTTTCAGAATTATGTGGAACAAAAACATCCCAGACAAAACCAGCTGTTGAGAAAAGTTTTCTTATCTCATCTGATTTGGCCTGCATTCATATTCAGCATAGTACTTTAGAAGTATGGTTCCTCCAAAAAGAAATAAAGGAAAAAGCTATATATCAGGATAGAACACCTTGAAAGGAAGATTTCTGACAATAACTTTCCACTTTTGAGTTTTGGAACCCTGGCCACATACATAGTACAAAAGAAACACAATTATGAGTTATGATGGTAATTTAAGTTCTTCGCATCTCTAAATTTACTAGTGTGATAAACTTCTAAACAATGTAGTAGTCTCACAATCACCGAGGAGACAACATCTGAGAGAAAATTCAAGGTTAATGCGAAGACACGTAAAACATAAGAACAAATGACTCCATAACTCTGAGATAATGCTACTAAACTTCCAGATAAAACTTTTTAAATTTCTATTGAAATGAACATATTAATACAATCGTAGTAAGCTAGTCTTTTACCTCACCACCAAGCTGGCGAGCCCAAACAGTATTCCCTTTTATCTCCTTCTGATGTAGAGTTACCACACATGTCCGAGCCTCCCTAACACTTTTATATAGTAATGCTGATGCATCCAATTTACAGCCATCTTGTCCAAGTCCTGAAAGAAAGGTTCAAAGCCAATAAAGTTTTTGAAAACTAAACCACCCCACCTTATGAAAAGAGATGGAACCCAAAATGCTGTTACCATGTTGTTCAAGTATTTCTGGAGGAAGGGGATAGGTAATTGAGCACACAGTCCCAACCTCTTTGGCAATAGTATGCACATCTTCTGCCATAGAATCATTCAGTAGACCACCAAATATGACAATCCTTGCAACCCTTAATGAGATTACAGATGTAAAAGAATCCATCAATGAGAAGAAATAATATCATTATCTTTGCGTCATGATAGCCTACTTATAATAGATTCAACATAATATCATGGATATAAATCATTACAACAAAATTCAGCAAAGTCCCACATTCCCACCAACATTTACGACAGTCAAATATATTGTTTTAACTTTTGTCCCATTTATAAAGCTACAAATATCTGTGAACTCTAAATTAGCCGAAAAAATATTATTAATGTTAGGCTTACTAGTCCAAAATTGAAACCTTAAATCATAAAATTGCTCCTTACAACAAAGAAAAGCAAATCAAAAAAAAGATCACCGGCATTGTGCTGGTGTAATGCCCATCCAAGCCTGCCTTTATAGGGGTAAAAGCAACCCAAGCAATGTTGGAACAGCCAAAAGTTAAAATCCAAACTATTTAATGCACCATAATTAAACCAGACAAAATGATTATTGACTTAATTTTAACATGTTGCTTCAAAACAAGAGGCGGCTCCAGTATTTGGTAGAACAGAAGCAATCAACAATAACACTAGGTTAAAACATTCAATTGATGATGCTTCTTCCGTCTTAACGACCAAAGTCCTTCCAACCAAGACTGAACACAAAATGATCAACACCCCATAGTATCCGAGGGAAAGTTAAATACCTCTGCTTTTCTGAACCAGTCTCTTTGTCAGTCGGAACAGTGAAAAGTTTCACCGACTTTTTGGACTCCAACTTTTTCCCTGCAATTTCAAAAATAAGGTATCCACTTAGCTAAAACATTATAAGTAAACATGACTTTTATAGATAACCGGTTATGTATAAAACCTGATTCGGGAAATTTTGAAGCATGCTTGTCTCCACTAGTGGGAAGACCAGCCCCATCATCTATTTGCTTAGTCTTATTGTCTGTCTCAACCACTGATAAAAAGGGAAAAAAGGAGTTGGAGATCATATTCAAGTAACCAGTGACCTGTTGCTACGATACAGTTTTTTAAGCATATTAGAGTAACAAAGAGTGAGAAACTAACAAAAGCAAGCCAACCTTGAGCTGTCTTTGCCCGCCGCTGTTCCAAAGGAGCACGATGCACAGCATGCTTGACTACAATTTTCCGACCTCCAACAGATGAACCATTCTTAAGCTCAATCGATCGGTTAGCATCTTCCATAACAGCACTGGAAGAGAAAATTTCGACAATAGCAAACATTATAAGTACTGACCATAAGAAAAATAAAGCAGTTATTCCTACTAAGTTGTAATATCCATCTTACAATTGAACAAATCCAAAACCACGGTGTTCAGTTGTTCCTGTGAACATAAAAGCAAAAGTCAACATTTCCCTCTAGCAAAAGATAAATAACCTTGTAATCATAGTATCTATGGAACCTTGTACATTGGTATCAAAATGGAGTTAACGATTCACGTTTTGAATTACAGACAAGATTCATATCTTATAGTTGTAACCTCATTAAGCTAGCAAATACCCATCAACCCCTACATCTACAGTCAAATCAAAACTCAAAACTCGTTGAGACCTAATAAACAACACAATGGATTACTAAGTTGCAACTACACTCACCCTTCTTGGCAACCATAAAGCACCGTCTGATCGGACCCACATCGCTGAAAGTCTCCTCGAGCTGAAAAGAACGAAGAATTAATCCCTTTAACTATCACCAAATTCGTAAAGTTTAAATTTTCAAACGTTCTTGTCTGCTCTGCTATGTTTTCGAGGAACCAAGCAGCGAAGATGGTTACCTGGGTATTCGTGAAAGTGTATGGCAGGTTAGAGACGAAGACAGTGTTAGGACTGTACTCGCTGTTCGCGCCCTTACCGCCACTTTCCTTCGTTTTCTTGTTCTTTCCCATTGCGTGTTTGGTTAGAGGGAGAAGAAGAAAAACTGGAGCTGGGTGAGTTAACGGAACCTAAAATCTCTAAAACCTCGAAGAGACGAGTGAGTTTGCGGTTCAATTTGGGCCCTAAAATTTGGATTTGTTATGTGTTAACTAACGACTAACGTACAACGTTTTCGAGTTCCAACGAACATAGAGGCCGGAGACCCAACCTGAATTGTGAACTTTTAAAGGATATAATTACTATAATATTGCTGTAATAATATTTACAATAAATTTTACTCAATTTTATAATATTAGTTCAATTTTTAAAATATTATTAAAAACTATAATTTTCAATTTTTAATAAATATAATCTAAAACTAAATTTTCGTTAATTAGATAACATAAAGAGTCATATTAAATTTATAAATGGTCACAAAATTATTTCATATATATGAAACTTATTATTTAATAAATTAAAATATACCAATATTTAGAGCTAATTTAATTTAAGGTTTTCATAATTTAACAATAAATTATACACGACATAACTGTCTTATATTGCGGTCATATGATAAATATATAAAATTGACATGAATTGCGATATCATCTAGTTTAATAGAAAATTTAATATCGGATTATTTTTACTATAAATTAAAAGTTGAAACGTTTATGCACTAGTTTTAAAATTTTAATTAATATTATAAAATTAAGTAAATTTTGTTTTTCTTAATACTTAACCTTAGTATTTAATAATTTAAAGCTCCTTAAATTGGTTCAAGTTGTACCAATGACTCCTTTAAGTTTGGTCTCAAGCACTTAAGTGCTTCTAGGTCTTAAATCTCCAAACTCTTACATACTTTTAGAGTAATAAAAGCATTACTCTTATTAGGGTTGACAAGGTCTCGCCCAAATTTTTCGGACTTCTAGGATAGTCGAAGTCTTAGCTCGATCTGACTCAAACAAAACAATATTATTTTTTATTAGACAAAATAATATCATCTTAATTTGAATTTGCTTAAATCTAAACTCAATCATTCCTAGCTTTTGATCAAGTTAAGTTATACAAATTGACTTTAAATTTGAACCGAAATAACAATTCAATCTGAATTATGCTCATCACTCTACTTTCTAAAAGATGGTTTGAACTTCTTCTTTTTTTCGGTAAATAAAATTGTATTGCAAAAGAAAAAATGTACAAAGGCAATCGAGACATATCCCGAGGATAAAGCAAAAAGGCTACAGTTCCAAGATACAGGCCCATGGGAGCAACAAAAAGGGGCCCATAAAGCCAGTACATGCACAGAAGGGCTAAGCTCAACACCAAAGGCCCACAGGATGGACAAAGTGCGGCATCAGACCAAAGCCCAACGAAGAGACAGCCCAAACTAGAGGGAGACGACGTCGTTCCAGCGGAAGCAAGATACCTCAAGAATCAGCACAAGCCAATAAAACGGCATCGGGCCAACAGGCAGGAGCATCTTCAGTCTTCACGACGACAGCGTAACAAGTGCCCATACGGCATCGGACAGACAGAGTTGCGCTTAATACACAGCTCCGCCAATACGACGACATGAAATGAAGAAGAAAACGGTGACGAAGCAGGCATAGAACATTACCCGTAGCAGAAAGGCACTGAAGGTTTCCTGGTACATCCGACCCGAACGTGGATGCTCAAGGAAACCAAGACCTAAAAAGCAATAAGCTCCTCCGGATAAATTCAATACAAGACCTTATACACCTGAGTTTTGATTTTGGCAACAACATCTGAACAGGAAACAGAAGCCTCATCCAAAGCCACAGCATTACGTACCTTCCAAATCTGATAAATCGTGACCAGAAAACCCAGTTTAGCAGCTTTACACCGAAGAAGAGCACCCCGACGGGAATGACGCAGGCAGCGAATAGAGCTCCGTAGGGTGGTCATAGAACGAGACAAGCCCAGCCATGTCCGAATCAAACGCCAGATCTCACGGGAGAACGAGCACAAGAAAAACAGATGATCCACTGATTCATCTGCAACGGAGCA
This sequence comes from Erythroxylum novogranatense, assembly GCA_029891385.1. Taxonomy (NCBI): domain Eukaryota; kingdom Viridiplantae; phylum Streptophyta; class Magnoliopsida; order Malpighiales; family Erythroxylaceae; genus Erythroxylum; species Erythroxylum novogranatense. The sequence continues at coordinate 110,891,597 of CM057227.1, read as the reverse complement.
CAGGGGGCAGTTGCGTGGAATGTCGAGAAAGAGCAAATGATCTCTGGTTGGTAGTCGATTGAGCATGCCCATCCACGCAATTACCGAGAATTTGGGCGGGACATAGGCTTGCCAAATGAGAGTCATCCAAGAATGATTTGTCCAAAACAATACCATTTTGATTTCAGTTTTTAAAATAATGTCCTTTTGATTTTGAAATTTTAAAATTAAAAGTTAAAATACGAAGTTTGAACCAAAATAATATTATTTTAAAAAGAAGAATTGGATTGTTCGAATCATTTTATCCGTTTAAATCATAATCAAAATTAAACTCAACTAAACTCAATTCATTAATTTGAAATCGAGTTGAATCCAAGGATACAAGATCCGTTCCGTACCCCAAAAATGATACCCGGATCTCGTCTTGATGCAAGCCAAAATACCTATCAGATCAAGCCAATTTCATCGATGATCGAAATTTTAAAAAATTGAGGGACATTTTGCAAAATTTTCAAAATTTCCCTCCCTCCCTCTTACCTATCATTCCCCTCATTTTTTTCAAAGTTTTTAAAATAATAATAAATATTTATTACTAATAATAATTTTAAATTAAATAAAACTTAAAAATAAATTATTTTTATTTTATTACTAATAAAATATTTTATTTAAATTTATTTTAATATTTTATATAATATTTATTAATAAATACTAATAAAATATTTTATTTCTTAAAATAAATAATTTTAAAATTATTATTTATAAACTAATATTTATTTTATATATTTTCAATTATTAAATCAAAATTTATATTTTTAAAATTAATTACATTTATTAATAATTATCAAATTAATTTTATATGTTAAATTAAAATTGTGATTATGTCTAATTAAATGCAAATGAAATGGAATGTGAAAACAACAATTCTAAAAAATTCAAAATTATGATAAAATAGAAAATAATTCAAAATTCAAAATTTTGAATTATTTTATTATTTTATAGTTAATTATTATATTTAGATAATTATTATACATATATATATATTATAGATAATGTTTTATATATAGAAATAATTAAAATATAATAAAGATATATATATAATAAAATGAATAATTGTTATTATTATGATTTTTAAAATATGGTTGATGTAAACAGAAACTAGTAAAATATACATGGTTGCAATTTTTAAAAATTTCATGGACTATTTTATAATTTTAAAAAATTTAAACTGCATCAGTGCAGATCGATCGACACCGATATCTGATTCTGTTCCAACGCAAATGACATCGAACCCGATACGGTATTCATAACATTGGTTAAATCTAGCCAAATTTGCCATAAATATTACTATGCGTATGTATATTATATATAGTTATATATTGAATCTCTTATTTAAAATATATAATTAAAAAACTAAAACTATTACATATTACAAGAGTTTATTTAACATAACCTTTTGTTATCTTAAGCTACGCAGTATTGAACTTTCTCAAATCTTACATTTCAGCAAGTGTTGTATAATATCTACTTTCTCAGACGTTCATGTGTTTAACTACAAACACAAAGATATGAAAAACACTTAAGCTGTGGTTTGGCAAAAATTTTCCAATATGGTTGATAAGTCATTGTTGTGTTCAGTTGTTCGCCCACCAGACACGTGAAAAACAGAGGCTGGGAGCTTTTGGCAGCCTAAGCGCGTAGACTTGGATCTTTATACGCTTCCGTGCAAGGCAAAAGAAAAGAAGGTTTAAGGATGTTGATGGCCGGGCCTTTCAGAACCCAAAAGCCTAAATCTTGGTTCGACTCAGCTTGGAAATTGTTTAATGTTTTAATTAAAAATAGGAAATTAATGTTGTATTCAAAATTACTTCATTTTATTTAAAACAATATAGTTTTGAAAATACAATTTAAATTTTGGATGGAATCAAATAAAGACAACTCGAATAGAGCCCTACTTTAGTATCTATTTGGTTGAATTTATACTAGTAAAGTTTTTTAAGTATAATTTTTTTGAGAATAATTTTTTTAAGAAGTTAGTTACTGTTTGATTATTATTTTAAAATAACTTTTTGAATGAAACTTCATACAAGAGAATTATTTGACAACGTAAAAATAAAAAATACTTTTAATTTTAACAACGTAACAAAATTTATTTATGCATATAAATATTATTTAATATATATTAAAGAATATGCAAAACATAATATATTAATTATTATATAATTTTAAACCGAATGAAACATAAATGAAAACAAATCTAACCAAATCTTTTATATGGATTATAACGTAAGTAAAACTAATATAAAATAAATATTAAAATATATAAAAGTCAAATAATATTATATAAATCTCAAAATAAACGTGAAGATGTATTTATGAGTATTGTGAAAATTACGTGTAAAACATAAGGACAAATAAGACTAAAAATAGGTTCATTAATTGATCTAAAAATCTACCTAAAAATGCTTTTTGAAAAGTTTTAAATTTGAGTTTCTTAAAAACTGCATTTTGATTTCTACAAAGTTATATCTATTAAAAATACTTTTTATTTTACAGTAGATACTTATTTTTTCAAAAACACTTTTGTGGTGGAGAAAAGTACTAATTTACTTCTTAAAAATCTATCAAAACATGCAATTAAAAGAAAAAACTTAAGCTCAGTCCATGACCTAATCACTCGAGTTCGTCTCAGGTTAAACTATCAAACTTACAACAGATGACAATAATTTTTTTTTTACTTAATACAAATTTGTTCTAAAATTGGATTGGATTTGAAATATTCAATGTGATCTTAAGCTCGGTAGAGTTTTAGAGTTAGAAATTCAATTGAACCTAAAATATTCTTTCAAACTCTAATATGACTTGAAAGAAGTCTGGACTTCAAATAAGTTTAATTTCAATCTAAAATTTTTAAAAGATTCGATTCCGATTTGAACTCAAATTTAAAAAATTAAATTTAATTCAAAACTTAATCAATTCAAATCGTGTATATTAACTTCTTCTCAGACTCGAGTCATTTTTCTATCCCGACCAAAATTACTTATGAATTGAATTAGATTTGATATTTTGTTAAAATAAAAAGTTGCAGTTGTTTCAAAATTAAAACAAATTATTATAATTTAATATACTATCCTGCTCAAAAAGAGAAATTGCAATGTAAAGACAGTGGTCCATTCGTACGGGCAGTTGTGGTAAGCCATGGCCATGAGCGCAGAAATTGTACGGCATTGGCACTCTGCCTATCTACAGATCACGTTATCCAGCCTACACATTCAATTCAATAGATTGTACGGACGTGAATAATATAATTTAAAATAAATCATTTATTAAATTAATATTTTAAATTTAAGTAACAAATTTACATTTAATTAATATTGATAATCAATTTTTAAAAAATGAAATGAACTACATCTCTCTTTTGTCTTAACCTTTGCTAAGTTACGATTACATGCAAAGTTTGTAATTTTATTTAGCATTAAATCATTAGTTCATTAAATAATTTTTATAGAGTACATAATTTTCAAATTTATTATATTCAATCGATAATTAAATTAATACACACTTAAAATATAAATTAAAATTGAATTTAAAAATGACAACTATAAGTTCTTAACTTTTGCTATTTTAAGTCAAGTATAGAGTTTATAAATACTAAATTTATCACCGATTTTAAATTATTGATTCAGTAAAATAATTTATAATTGGATCTGTTATCGAACTTATTCTAATATCTCAGATCGAATCGATAAATCAATACTGATTTAATTCGAAATATTTTATTCAATTGCTCATTCAATGAGCATTCTTAATATTATGCTTTGAAGAGGATTCGAACTTCTATATTTTTTGGTACGATATTTTGAGTCCTGCATGTCTACCATTTCATTATCTTGAGCGAAATTTTTTGTTAAGTACTAAATAGTTAATTTGTCAAATTTGTTTGGAACACATAATCAATGAGCTTTTAAGTATACTTGATAATTAAATTAATATGCACTCAAAGTTCATAATAGCAATTGTACCCAATTTAAAATATTCACCACTGCCTCCAAAATGGGACAAAGTTATTAAGTATAATAAAATGGTTTTCTCGAATTAATAAAATAAAATTTTAAATTAATTAAATGTTAGATTGAAATTAAATTAAAATGATTAATTTAATTTAAATTAGTTCAATTAAATATTAAAATAATATTTATATAATAATAATTATTTTTAAAATAAGGAATATAATGTTAGAAAGTCCTTAAAATGAACAATTAAATATTAAAAATATTTGATAATTTTAAATCTCAAGGAATGAAATAAAATTAAAATGAATTAAATATTTTGATGTATTTAATATTAATTATAATTCAATTATAAATTTAAAATTTGAAAATAATTTATTGTCTACATAATTTTTAACTTGTTAATATTTTTGATTAAAAGTTTTATTTAATGTAATTTATAAGTTTTATGACATCTAAAAAATAAATAATAACTTATTAATATTTCGTGGAGTACGGAAACGAAGAGGACACGACACGAAAGCCTCCTCATTGGGACCCACGGCGGCATTATGCCATTATCTAGGTTGATGGGTCCCACGTTGTTCCTTCGGAGTCACTTCTGCAATAGGCCGATAATGTGGTTTGATAATAAAGTTAAAACGGGACCCACTTACCACACCTCAAAAATCAATTAATTATTAAGAAAAGTCAAAATTGTTAAAACTTACACAACCAATCAAATCAGAGCTCCACAATTTACAAATCATACAATTAAAACGACATGACGTCTCCAATAATGTTGATCATCTAGCACTTTTTTTTATTTATTTTCGTATCTTCTGACATCTAATTTAAAATTTTGCATTGAAATGAAGTTTAAAAAGGTTTGATGGCACATAACTTTACTCTGTACAATAAAAGGTTGTTTTAGTAGATTTATATATAAATTATATATTTATATAAACCTCATAAGGATAAGATTTAATAATCAAAATTAGAAATTGATTAATAAAAATCTGACCTCTTCTTTCTGAACTTGTCAATGAAACCCCGCGTAAAAAAACCACAATGAATTAATTAAATATTTATATGTGGATTACCGACAAATCTTCCTATGTTAATTACAGCTGGCAATATAGTTTAGTTAAATTAATTGTTTTTATTTATGAGTTGAATGACATGAAATACGTCACAATCAGGATGCCTCTCAAGGCAAGATTTATAGTTTGTATAAGTCCACGTGCCGGCCACAGCTTGTTTAATGGCTTCATTTAACATAGTATTAAATTGAGTTTGGTTTAATATAAATTAATGCTTTAAAACTAACTTTTAATTTAAACCAATAAGATAAGCTATTTAAAATTTAAAAAATTAATCAGAACTAAACCATCGTAAAATTAATTAAAATTAAATAATCTTAAATATAATAAAAAAATTGCACTTATCTATAAAAATTTGAAATTTAATTAAAAATATATTGTTAAATGAAATTTAATTTATTTATTTAAGTTTATAAGAATTTATTAATTTACAAGAATTGACCGATTAATTACAACAAAAGTTATCAAAACAAATCGAACTAGAAAGTTAAAAATTGAACAAAATAGTTAGGCGGTTCAAAATTTTTATTTTTGAATCGATTATACGGTTCAGTTTTTTAATTATTGAAATAAACAAGGTTAAATATATAGGAACTCTTTTTATTTTAGTTATCATATATTAAAACTATTATTTACATCATATGATATTATCTAGATATTAGTTATTACACGATTTTTGTTAAATTTTTAAAATAATGTAATATTAATTTTAATATAATATCATTTTAAAATTATAAATAAGTGACCAATTATTATAATATAACATAAAGACTTGTATAATAATTAAACAATACTTATAAAAACAAATGATAACCTTTTAAAGTATAAAGATTAAAATAAATAAAGGTTGGACTTAATGTAAACTAAGCTACATAAAATTATTTTAAAATTCTTAGTTATCTTTTCGTTTATTTTAACTCTTCCTTTATATATTTTCAATAATGTTTAGTCTTGAAATACCTCATGTCTTCGATAATTTTAGTCTAATTTTAAATTAATACAAATTTTAATTAATTAGTCAATTTTAATTTAATTTTAAAACAATTAAATTTAAATAAAATATTTTATTTTAGTTCTAATTTAAAAAGAACTCGAACTTGTAAATCAACTTATATTACTTAAACCAATCTCTTGAAGTAAAACATTTTAAGTTAAAGAGCATACTCTTTATAAAGTCAGACAATACATCCCTTGAAAATAGATAGTTTTTACTCTTGAAACTTTGATAAACTTCCTTCAAATTGACATAATAATTTATAAATCACATCAATCAAGTACTTCACACTAGATAAGTTTTATACGACAAGCTCGATCGAGAAAATATAAATAAAAAATTCGAATATATAATCTTTTAGCCCCATGTCCCTCACTTCACCAACTCGACAATTTTTAGAGTCCGACGACATGAATAGGCTTTTATTAAAATCTTGAATCACCACTGATTAGGATATAAATAAGTACAATCTTATTTACTAAATAAATATATCTCTTCAAAAATCAAAAACTGATTTTAATATCAAATTGAACAAACAAATATTATACAGAAAAAAGGTCATTTCATATATATCGTATACTTCCTTTATAATTTAAAAATAGAGAAATTTATAAAATTTTAAAATTTCAAAAAATCATCTTGATTTGTTTTTCAAAATTATTTCTCTTAGATTTTGGTTAAAATAATAATCAAATATACATGTATGACTATCATAAGCTAATTAATCAAATATTATTAATACAATAACTCAATTTATTTCTTAAATATGGTTCGATCAAATTAAACTTGATTGAAAATAATGATTTAAGATAATTATTATAAAATATTATCTTTAGCTAGATTTAATTAGTTTAGTGTAAGTTCCAAAGTAAAGTTATATTATTATATAAATAACATTTGATTAATCATGTTGACTCTTGTAAGTTTCAATAAAAAACACAATACTATATAATTAGACCTAGTTATATATCAAATAAAGATGGATATATGTTAGTTCTTGTGGTTAAACAAAGTTTCCTAAAATCTCTAAATATTGTAATTCTGTATTAAAATCAAAATTTTAATATAAAAGTGTGAAATATTTAATGACTATTAAGATAAAGTTATTATTTAATTATAAATTATTATTTTAACCGATAAACTTTTGTTTCCAATATCAACAAATTATTTAACCAATATTGGGAGGTCAAAATTGCCAACACCTATCAAGAAGGCAACTAAGCCGCTCACTAGTTGGCCAATTTCGTAGCAGATCTCTCATTAAGATATCATGAATTTACTAACCTTCCAAAATTGTTAGGAACGATACTAGATCAAGATAAAATAGATACAACTTCCTCCCCGATCTCTCGTTCTCTTTGGCCCTCCCAACGAATTTGGGGGGCGGTGCTATGGACGAGGACCCCACCAATTCGGGTGACCCTTCGCCCCCCCATTCTCGGACCACCCAGGGCTCTACCGACCACCCTCTAACCCCTGTGCCTGACGTAGCCTACCATTTGAAGGAGGGACAAGCGATCGTTATTGACACCTCAATGGACGACATAAGTGCCACTCAGGCCCTAATTTTTTGTTTAGAGTTGACAGAGCTCACAGTTGACCCCAGTGTACTGCAACTTTAGGGCCTTCTTCCAACCAATTTTTATGTCAATATTTATCTGAAATTGTCAAGAGGTTGGGAGACAGATCTTCAAGACCATTATGAAAAATTATATTCGTACTCATCAACCTCGTATGGTTGTTCTCGTCGAACCTCGCATTAGCGGGGAGCGCGCGCTGACAGTTATTCGCAATCTCAAGTTTGATAATTCCTTTCGAGTTGAGGCCGAAGGTTATTATGGCAGAATCTAGATGCCATGGAAATAAGATGTCACCGTTCGTATTCGGCTGGCTCACCGGCAGTTCATCCATGCCAACATTGAATGGGACAATCTGGCTTTTGAATTTACAGCCATCTATGTCAGCCCTACCTATGCATTACAAAAATTCTTTTCGTATTATCTCCCTCACCTAGCTAGAGTCACCATTCGTCCTTGGCTGATGGGGGGAGATTTCAATGCCAAATTGGAAGGTGCAGACAAGCGAGGTGGATCGCGCCTCTTACCGATTGTTAATAAGCAGTTTCACGATTGCAGCCTCCAGGATCTTGGCTTTTTTCAGGCCTCGATTTACGTGCTGACGCGAACATATCCATACACGGTTGGATAGTGCTTTCTGTTCCCATTCCTGGATCTCGGCGTTCCCATCCACCAGAGTTACTCATCTTCCCTTCTTGAAACCGGATCATCGGCCGCTCCTCATCACCTTTTCCCCACCAGACCCCCCCTCTCAGTTGAGACGACCTTTTCGATTTCAATCCGTTTGGCTTATGCTCATGACTTTGGTCACGTGGTTGCTGATCATTAGGCACCCCACCACCCAGACATTAGTAGTGCAATCCACACCCTGTCGGTCAACCTTCAACAGTGGAGCGTTAATGTTTTTGGTAACATCTTCCACCGAAAAAAGAGGCTTATGGTTCAGCTCACGGGCTTACAAAAATCGCTTGAAGACACTGATTCTCACCTCCTCCGAGAGCTCGAGACTTCTTTACAGGCGGAATTAGAGCTTGTCCTTCACCAGGAAGAGTTACTCTGGCATCAACGCTCCCATAGCCAGTGGCTCGGCCAGGGTGATCGGAATACCTCCTATTACCACAATATCACCCGTTCGAGACGTCGTCAGATGCGTATAGGATCTTTAACGGACGTCAATGGAAATATCATCTCTGACGAGTCATCACTTCGAATCCTAGCGCGCACTTATCTCGCGGACCTCTACCTCTCTGACAATCTTCTGCCCACTACCTGGCCTGTTCGCGGCCTATTTCCTCGCCTACCAGAGCTAGCTCACACCGACCTCAACCATCCATTTACCACCGAGATGGTCAAGAAGGCTTTTTTCTCCATGGCTCCTAACAAAGCTCCTGGCTTTGATGGGTTCATCGTGTTATTATTCCAATCTCAGTGGGATACTTTTGCCCCTTCTCTGATCAGGTTTTTCAGAGCATATTTCGCCATGAAGTTTGGGAGTCCGCATTCAACCGCAATATTACGGTCCTACTCCCTAAAACTTCCCTTCCTTCCTCTATTTCTCAGTTTAGATCGATAGCCCTCTGCTCGGTTCTGTACAAAGCCCTTTCTAAGATCATTGTGCATCGGATTCAACCGCACCTTGACGAACTCGTCGCTCCTACGCAGTGCAGTTTCGTGCCTGGTCGCCTCATTACTGACAATATCATTATCACCCAGGAGGTCATCCATTCCATTAGAAGGAAAACCAGTCGTACAGGACTCATGGCCATTAAAGTGGACCTGGAGAAAGCTTATGATCGGTTTTCGTGGGTCTTTATTCAGGATACTCTCATAGATGTCGATTTTCTGAAGTCGCTCACCACTCTCATCATGAAATGTATATCTACTGTCTCCATCCAAGTTAATTGGAACGGGGAATTCAATGTCGCTTTTACTCCCTCCCAAAGCCTTAGTCAGGGGGACCTACTGTCACCTTACTTCTTTGTATTGTGTATGGAGCGCCTTGGTCATGCAATTACTCAAGCGGTGGCCCAAGGCCACTGGAAATCGATAACATTAAGTAAGCATGGGCCGCCTCTCCCATTTATTCTTTGCTGACGATCTCATCCTCTTCGCCGAAGCTTCCCCGGAGCAAGTGACTGTCATTCGGGACATATTGCACTCCTTTTGCGCAGCCTCGGGGGAACGACTCAGTTACTCGAAATCGCGGTGTTATTTTTCCAAAAATGTCCCTCCCTCACTTTAGCATTCTCTTAGTTGTGATCTAGGTTTCCACAAGACGCATGACCTTGGATGCTACCTTGATGTTCCCCTCCTCCATCACCGGGTCATTCGAAAGACTTATCAGTATATTCTCGATAAGGTCCAGCAGCGTCTCTCCGACTGGTCCGCTTAACTACTCTCTTTTGCAGGCCGCCTTACTTTGACTCAATCTGTGTTAGCGAGCATCCCGAGTTATACTATACAAACCGTTTGCCTACCCCGCACCCTCTGTGATGATCTGGAATCTATTAGGATAACTTTTTTGTGGGGTTCGTATCGGGACAAGGCCAAATTACATCTCGTCCCATGGGACGAGGTATGCAAACCTAAGGACCTGGGGGGTTTGGGTATTCGGAAAATTCGTGAGACAAATGATGCCTTTTTAACTAAATTCGATTGGTCGTTGATCGATAAGCCTACGACACTTTGGGTCCAGGTCCTATCTGCTAAATACCATTTCTACGCCACCTATATCCCAGCTGCCCTCGTGACTAAAGGAGGCTCTATGGTCAGGTGCAGCATTAAGGCTATCTAACCCATCGTGACCCAAGGCTTACAGTGGAGACTAGGCGATGGCACTCGGACCCATTTCTGGCTTGACCCCTAGTTAGGAGGAGTCGGACCACTTCTCCCTCACACTACCCAACCCATTCCTGAGAGCTCTCTTCATTTGAGCACTCACTGGTTTGTGGAGGCCACAGGCAATTGGAATTGAGACATTTTACACTCTTATCTTCTCGAGTTGATCTGTCACCTTATTGTGGGCACCTTCTCCCCCAAGCCATATCTTGGGCAGGACAAAGTGATCTGGGGGTGTTCTGAATCTGGTCTATTCACTACCGCTTCGACATATTTCATGATCATGGGCCATGCTGAGCACTCGTCCTATGCACTTTGGCCTGCTATTTGGCAATGGCCCGACCCTCAACGCATAGGAACATTCATCTGGTTGCTGGTTGAGGAGCGTCTTCTCACCAACCAACATCGAGTGCGCCGTCACTGACTACTGACCGCTCCTGCCCGCACTGCCTGCCGTCGAATCTCCTCTCCATGTTGTTCATGACTGCTTTCGTGCACGCCAAGTATGGGACTCCATGCCACTGGCTCTCTCCACCACGGACTTCTACACTATGCAGCTTCGTCAGTGACTCCTGACCAACCTCCACCATCCTCGGCGCATACAGGGACTCGATTGGATAGTCATTTTTGGCACCACGTGCTGGTTCCTCTGGTCATGGAGAAACAAATCTATCTTTGATGCTCATTTCACTTGACCTTTGTCTCCTAACATTCTTATATTCTCTTTTGTAGATCAAATCCAACAGACTTTCGTGAGGCAGCGTCGGGCAGGCATAAGCCCCCCTCCTCGTCACCAGCGACCCATTGGGTGGAGTAAACCGCCTCCGGATTGGGTGAAGCTCAACACAAACGGAGCTTGTAATCGCTCCCAATGCTCAGCTACAGCAGCTGTCATTTTACGCTATTGGGAAGACACCTGGCTTGGGGGTTTATCGCAGAATCTCGGTCGGTGTGAATTGTTGATGGCGAAACTTTGAGGCATTTATATTGGGTTGTCGTTCGTTTGGGATCGAGGATTTCGTCTGATCGAACTAGAGTTGGATTCTCTGGCAGCGTACCATCTCATTTCTTCAGCAGAGACTTGCTCTCAAGCTTCCCTACCCATTGTCACGAGTATCCACGAATTGCTCACACGGAATTGGTCTGTTGTTCATCGTCACGTCTATCGAGAGAACAATAGATGTGCGGACTGGCTCGCTACACATGCTATACTATCGACCATCGGCCTTACTTTTTTCGATTTTACACCCATCAGGTGCAATAGTATCCTCCTGGAGGATCTATCGGGGCTCTGCTTCCCTATACTAGTGTTGTAATTAAGTTGTTTTTTCCTTTAATAAAAAAAAGATACAACCTGTTAAAAAATGTTTTATGTAATTGACTCTATTGGTAATTTGCCTCTCCTTTTATTAAAAAAAGTTATTTTAAATAAATCAATAATAATCACCATCATCCTTTCTACTTAATTAACTATGGTAATTATATTCGAACCAATATTAATTACAACTGCACTCTTGCCAAGCCTACTTTCAAATCAATGAATAGACCCTCCTGTTCCTTTCCAGGCAAGCCCCCGTGTTATCTATTATTTGTCCACCCTCTCGTCATCTAGCTCCGGTGATGTTGTCACACCACACCAAATTGCCTCTTTCCTTCGGATTTGACCCGATTTTAAAGAACAAAAGTTGTTAGCAAACAAGTTGAGATGTATACATATATACCCAAGTCATGATCGTTGCTTTTTCATGTGTCTTTTAAGCTAATCAATGTGGGTCTACATTTGCAACTTGTGCCTTGTTGGAATTTTATAGGTCTGTAATAGTGTTAAGTTTGGTAAAGAATTTTTATTAAACTAAAGGACCAAAGTATGCTAAATATAAATTATATATTTAATATTTATTTGATAAAGTTAAAATTTAAGGTATGAACTCAATCTTAAATTTAAATTATACTTTTTTAGATGCAAGTGTTTGATTTAGATTCTTTTAGATTTTCAAATTGAGAGGTGGGATTTAAATATGTGTTTAATGCAAGTTGAGCTAACTATAGTCCTTGTCTTTAATTGGATATATAATCTCTAAAAAGAACAAGTGGGAGGTAGATTAAATCTATGAATTGGTATGAATTATATCTTTAATATTTATTTAATAAAATATAACATTTAAGATATTACCTTAAATTTTAATAAATTTTAAGAATTAAATATACCTTTTTAAATATGAGTGTTTGATTTAAATTCTTTTGAATTTTCAAATTAGAATGTGAGATTTAATATAAATAAATGTATCTAATATACGTTGAGCTAATGAAAGTGACTCTTTAAATTATCGGTAAAGTTACTTATTTATTTTAGTTACAAGTTCAAGTCATAATACATAAACAACCTACTAAATATACAAAAGAAAGGGTGCATATTAGGAATGCGGATACCATTATCAGCCTATTCGTACCATATAAAACCAAAATTGGTACAAAACGGAGGATTAGTTGTATTATGTTTAAATAGTCAATATTTGACGGGTATCAAAAATTAAAAAAAATGAGAACTTTTTGTAAAATTTTAAATTTTTTAACTCTGTCTCCTCCTTCGCCTCTTCTTCTCCTCTTTTTTTCAAAAATTTTTAATTAGTTATTTTATTTATTCCAATTTATATAATTATTGTGAATTTTTAATTTTGTTTTAAAATACAATAAATATTATATTACTAATAATAATTATAAATTAAATAAAACTTAAAATAAATTATTTTTATTAAAATTTATTTTAATATTTTATATAATATTATTAATAAAGTGTTAATAAAAACATTTTATTTTAAAAATTATTATTTATAAACTAATATTTATTTATATATATTTTAATTATTAAAACAAAATTTATTTGAAATGTATATGTTTTAAAATATATTTTAAAATTGATTATATTTATTAATAATTATTAATTTAATTTTATAAATTAACTAAAATTGTGATTATTATTTATTATTATAAATTTTGGAGACATGGTTAAAATATACAATATAACTGTATAATATGACAATAAACTATTTTGTAATTTTTAAAATAATCCAGATATTATTTTATAAACTTAAAAATTATTTAAAATAATACTCAGTATTAGTCAATACTGTGATACTAAATTCGGTGCGTAACATTGATGCATATATTAGTATTTTCGTCGGACCTCTCTAACATGAGAAGTCAACTTTTTGACTTTTTATAAGTTGAGCTAAGCGTTTAGCTCAGTACTTGTCTTTGATCGGATATGAAAAATAACAAGTTGAAAGTAATATAAATTGTGTGAAATTGTAAAATGGACCCACTTCCTTTTCGATCACTATCCATTAATTAGTAATCGAGAGAAATCTAAATTAGGTCATGCCCTAAGTCAGCCGGTAAAGCAAATATTGATTATGTTCATTAAACGCAACAAAAATTGCCGCTGTACGGTGGGGTTCACATTCACAACACTTTAATTTTGTGAAACATAGGTTAGGACCCATATGACCGTCCAAATTTCCATCACAATTTCATGATCTGGGCCCCACTGAGTAGACTCGTGCAGGTTAGTTTCTGTTTCGGTAAGGTTAAGATAATCAATAAAATAAAATTACAAATACAAAGTTTTGGAACTTTTCCATTTAAGCCTAAGCATATGCACATTCGCTTCAAGCTTCAATTACATCAAAAACGTGAAAGCTATTCCTCAATAAGGCAAGTATAGCTTGATTAACCCGTTAACATAACTTTGGTTAAATCTTATTAAATCAACCTCCTGTCACTTGTCAAATTTAGGGTTAGCAATTAAAACACGGTCTAATTTGATATTAAGTCAATAGGTTAATTTTAAATTTATTAGACTTCGAAATAAATTTTAATTTAAAGAACCAATCTGAAGTCCAATTTAAGCAATCTAAATTCTTTTGCTAAAATAATTTATAAATTTTAAATATTTAAAACCCAAATGATGTCTTTTATTTGATTGAGTTTTAAACTTTTACTTGATAACATTTAATTGAGGGTAAGATTAAGTATTATTAGACCTTCTTAAATTTTACGCTTCAACATAATTGTTAGACCTCATTTTTAGACTCCAAATACAGAGTCATAAAACGTGAACGTATTATCTTATAGGGTTATTTATATGAAATCTCAGTAGTCATCATCAATTCATCTTCATTCTCGTAACATCTAAAAAAATTTCCTATTTGATTAATGGATATACGACAATTCATTATTATGTTTATGTCCTTAATTATCACCCTAATATATCACTCATTTGTGTTTTCTCTACTAAGTACATTTCAAGTTCCATTCAAGCCTAAATGTATTATAGAAAAGCATCAACTGTTCACAATTTATAATTATACTTATTTTGGGATAATAAGCATAACTTTCATTAGAGATATCAGATTAAGATCATTCTAGGACGATTTCGAAGAAAACTTTTAGATCTATAACTTTTGTGAGAACTCGAAGAGAGATTTTGCCTTTGAAATGTTCAAAATCGCAATTTACTGTAACTGTCTCGTATATGTCCACTGGACATACATCTCCCCTAACGAACATAACAAGATCCAACGAGAACTTTTACTAGATGTTGTTGTTATTATTGAACTTATTATAATAATACGATCGTTATTTTTTGAAGTATGTAGATAAAATTTTTTAGATGTATATAATAATTTACTAATTATACATTTTATTAAACTCATTTGATGAGTTATTACGTAGAATTAAACGAAATTATAAATTTCAATCTGCTCTCAAATAATTATTTTCTTCAAGATTTTAAACGAGTCATTGTCTTCATTTTGCAATTTGAATATACAATTTTTTAAATCGATAGGCTCTTATGAGTGTTTATTCCACTAATTAGACCACTCTTTATAACTAATTATGATATTTGTCTCTTCTCTTTACCAAAAGGGCAAAAATAAAGAAGAGAAGTGACAATTATTACTTTGGGACCATTTTGATACTTTGAACAAAGTGTTGCTTTTCCACTCCTAAGCCTAGTCCTAATCTCCATAGTCCACTCCCTAGTTGATAGGCTTTGTATACCATTTAGTATTCTTAATATTTTAATTTAATAAAATAAACAAACCTTTGCCCCCATTTATTATTATATTTAACGTTTAATTTTATCTAATTTTGTCTCTCGTATACTATATTTCTAATACTGCCTTAATATTTTTAACAAGAGTTTGCGAATTTTAAAATTTTACTTAAACTTTTAATTTTTTTACTAGGTATAAAAATCAATGATTAATCAGCGGGTTTAACCATAAAATTTTAAACTATCCAATTTTTTTGTTCAATCTTTAACTTTTCAATTTGATTTATTTTAATAATTTTTGTTAAAATTGATTAATTTATTAATTAATGGAGTTTTTAATAAATTAACAATTGTTTATAAATTAAAATAAATAAATAAATTTTATTTAACTTTTTTAAATCAAACTTTAAATTTTTGATAAGTAATAATTTTTTAATTAAATTTTAAATTCTTTAATTTTATTTAATCTGTAACTAATTTTATAACGTTTTACGGTTGAGTTTTTAAAGTTTAAATCTTTTATATTATTAATTTAATTTTAAAATGTTGAAAATACAAATCATATCCAATTAAATTGATAAAAAATTTGAATCTGTCTTTTGATTTCGAACTTGACTCTTTCTCTCTTTTTTATTTTTTCAATTCAAGTCTAGTCTCTATAAAAATAATAAATAAAATGTCAAATGGGACAATAACGAAATAGCCTCGAGTTTGAAACATTCGAGGATGTTTCAAACTCCATGGACGGCTAGGACAACAGATTTTTAATGATTGATAAATGCGGGCCGTTGGATTCAGCCGCTGGATTTATCATATCTGTCGTACTAGGCCACGTCATGGACTCAACTTACCTGCTTCTGTCGGCACTAACCTGCCAACAGATGAAATTTAGACGTATCCTTAACGTTATTAAACTTCCATAATTCCAATTTTCGCAAGTCTACTGTCATGCTCCTTACTTTTGGCTCCAGTTTAACGAATAGGGTATCGGTTAAATTTTGGTTGATTGAAACGTTTCAATTGATTGACCGTGTCAATCTTAAAATATGAATAATTTTATTAAATATTTTTAACAAACATTACTCACATTAACTTGTATAATATGTTATCAATTAATCTTTAATAAAATTAGCTAACAGTTAATATAATCAGCTCGGGTCTGTCCGTAGATAGTCCAGTAGGATAGACCAAGCTGTCAGAGAACGGAGTTAAAATCAACATTGATGGAGCAATCAAGCAAGCTTCGTCTGCTGCTACCGCGGGAGGACTCATTCGAGACTGGCAGGGACGTAGCTACATCACTGGGCTCCCTAAAATTTTAAAAAATTAAATATTATATATATATATATACATATATAAGGATGAAATTATTTGAGGGGCTAATAGTATATTGGACCTTCCAAAATTTAAAAAAATTAAATATTTAGACCCTCCTATTATAAATTTCTGGCTCCGTCACTGACTGACATAGGCAATGGTGTGGGGGCTTTTTGTAGCACATTGGAAGAAGCTTTCCTCTCACGGCAAAACTTTAAAGAGTTCACTCGAACCTCACTCTGACATGATTGCTAGGTTACCGTCGAATCATGGTCGAAGTGGACTCTATGGAAGTCGTGAACCTTCTTTCTTATCCCCATACAGTGGTTAACGACATTAAATTTTTGTTAACAGGTATTCGGAGACTACTCCAGCGAGATTGGAAAGTTTTAGTTACAGCATATGCATCGTGAAGAAAACCAGTGCATCGACAACCTGACAGCCTTTGCAATCCTCGTCAGCCCAGGAATTCGTTTTCTTCATGAGCCTCTGCTGTTAGCGCTGGAGATTCTGCACAGGGACCAGCATGGAGTTATATACCGCAGAGCTCTGCGTTAGTTACGCTTCTAGGTTTCTGACTCCTTTGTACTAAAAAAAAATGTAATCAGTTGAGTGTTAAAGAGGGACTTTTTAACTTTTTGACATCTATTTTGGATATAATGTATTCTAACAATTTAACTAAAATTATAATTAAAATTAATAATTCATTTGTAATAAATAATTAACAATAATAAAATTTAACAACTTTAATATCATAAAAATAAATTTAAATTAATTTAAATAAAAATGAATAATATTATAAAATTGACAATATTATATATTAAATTAAAACACTGAGATCTTATATCATTTTATATTTAAAATATCATATAAATATTTGTGTATTTTTATTTATTTATTTAATGTTAAATTCCTTGAGTTTTATTACAAATTACTTTAGAGTTATGAGTTAATAAAACAAACTGAATATAACAAAAATGTGATTATAATATTTAAAGTCTTTTATTACATTTTTCAAAATATAGGAAAAATAAAGTAAAACGTGTGCGTGAATTAAATAAATAATATAATTAACTTTACTATAATTTGAAATTAGTTAATTAAGTTTAAATTAATTAAATTTTAAGCCAAATACAAATTTAAAATTTTGAATTCCCTTTTTAGAACGATATTGATTTTAAAAAGATATATATATATATATATTTTTTTTTGGTTTTATTATTTGAATCACCCGATTGGCCGATTTCCCTTTGACATTGCAAGTCTTAAAGGGCTTACCTTGGAACGACAACTGTTTTGGAATATACCTAACAACCACCAAAAGCTAAGCTCTTTGTGGGTGACCTTATTTTTGTAATACATTCAATAATTGATTGCTCCTCATGTCTGTTTCTGCACATAATGTCATACAAATGACCAATCTGTTGCAATTATAATATTTGAATTAACAATAATTAAATTTTAGTTAAGTTTTTACTTTTCGTTTCATTTATTATAATAATTTATGTTGTAAAAGACCAATCAGTTTGTTAATTAATGATTTAATTTTGTGAATTATTAATTTCTTATAAATATAAATAAATAAATTAATTTTATATAATAATTTTAATTAAATTTCAATTTCGTTGATTTGAAAGGACAATTTATTTAAGTCATATTTTAAAATTTTAATTTATTCAATATTTTGTTAATTTTATGATGATATAATAGGTTGAATTTTTAAACTTTAAATCTCATGTCTTAGCAGTCTAATTTTAAAACATTAAATTTTAAGTAAATTATTTAATAAATTAATAATTTAAAATTAATTGAAATTCAATATAGAAAAATAAAATGAACAGATGAGAAAATTAATAAGAGATGGTAAGAAATAAAAGAAAATATAGGAATAAAAGTGGAATGAAAATAAAGAATTAAAATAAAAACACAATAACCTCCTAAATTATAAAAATTTAAACCAAAATATAATAATTATTATAAAATATTAAAATTGTTTATTTATTAATAATAACGATTAATTGTCACAAAATTAATTTTATAAAACTATAAAAGGATTAACTATATAGCTATTATTTAATAATGAATTATGTTAAATAAAGAATAAGTTAGGCGTAGAAAAAAAAAAGAAAAAAGAGAAACATTAGATATGCTTATATGGTGGATATTGAGCCAGAACCAGACCTTCCAAGCGTAAGGATGAGAGAGACAGCCTGAGAGATAGAGAGAGACTGTGTGTGTGAGTGAGAGAGAGAAATGGGTATGGAGGTTCTCCGAGAGGGGTTTAAGGGAGGGTTTTAGGTCTACCAACTGGTGGTTAGAGATTGAACTCCTTAACCAAACTCAATACTCAAGAACTCAAAAGAGTTACAACAACATCAAGAAGAAGAAGAAGAAGAAGCAGAAGCAGAAGCAATAGTCATAACACAAGCAAGTCAAGGTTTCACCAACTATTACCACTAACTACTGTTGCTTCTGTATCTACAACTGCGGTTTTCAAACGACACTCAAAAACCACTGAAAAGTTGGATCTTTTTTTATTTTTCAGAGAAAAGTCATACAAAGATTAGCTAGAAATAGGAAAACCATCATTTTCTTTAAAAGGGTACTTCTCTTTTTTATAGATAAAAGCAAAGCATAGCAACTGAACAACAGTACTTACTTTGTGTAAGTGAAAGAGAAAGTGAAAAGAAAGAGGAAGATGCTCACGTGGGCTTTCGATGGAACGATGGATGAAGAACATATGATGAGAGAAAAAGATCAGAAGTGAGAAAAATTCATCTGCTCCTTTCAATATCTTTTTTTTTTTAATTTTCCTTATATATTTTTTATTTATATCTTTGTAGGTTTGTATATTGAAAAGGGTATTGTTGTGTTGTTGTTCTTATGCTTGTATTGGGATCTGATTTGTTAATCAACCGATCCAGTGTTGTCTTCGACATATTCTGTTCCCCAGAACACTCACAAGTGTTGGTAGTTTGCAGGTAAATTTTTAATCGCTTGATATCTGGGACTTTTTTAATCTCTGCCAGCATATTTTTTTAATGATATACCTCTCTTTTCATGATTCTTTGCCTGTAGTTGGAAAATACTATGTGGTGATATAAGATTGTTCCTCTTTTTCAGCTACTATCTATTGGGATTTGCTGATAAATGTTTGCTTTAGCATCTTATAGTCACTGATTTAAGTAAATTTTCCTCTGGGAATGTTTTCCAAGTGTTAGTTTACTCATCAAAGTTCATCTCCTTGTTCATAGTTTGTAACTCTTTTTGTGAAAAAATAGTTTGTTTTTGGGTTATTGGCCTTTCTGTTCCTAGATTTGTGGGGAAAGCTTTGTTTTTTTTTTTTGGTAATATAAAGTTTGTTTATACTATCAAATAAAAATAATGATTACCATGAAAGTAATCCACAAAATCTTTAGGTTTTCTGTTTATGTTTTTATATTCTGAGTTCTATGATTCAATAAGCTTACCATCTTTGCTATTGTAATTAAAAGTTACATAATATTGGCTTCTGTTTATGGTTTTCCATAAGGAAAAAGCTTCATGGTTGGTGATCGGTGATCATCGGTGGCCATTGATACGATAAATAGTAAAATATATTATTTTTACCAAATAAAATTTTCTTTATTTGGTAGTGGTAATGAGTCTCATTACATAAATGCTTATATTGCATAGATTTTTTAAATGCAATTCCTAATGTGTGTGACTTTTTTGTGAATGTAAAGATTGATGACAATATGGTTTTTCCATAAAAGTTCATTGCTTCCTTGTTCTATATCTCTTTGTGCTCATTTTCCTGTTTGTGTGAAGAGCTGTTTTTTTGTTTATGCAGGCTGTTTGAGTGATTATTTTCAGTTAATGGGAGACTGTGAGATGTGGATTTAATAACCTGGAAATAAATAAATGGCTACTTATTATCCCAGTCCCAATAGTCAAAGAGAAGCTACACAAATGATATATTTGCCTGGTTCCTACTCAGAGACACCTGTTCTTCCCGGCAATATGATGGTGTATATGAATTCTGGATCATATGCTGATGCTTTGGCTGGTAATTCTCAGCAGCCAAGTAGCTGCATTGATGTTCATCCTGCAGAAGCTTCAGATTCAACACCACAGGAGCAACAAATGATGTCGAGTCTTAATGGATCACTGATCGGAGAACATGAGTTCAATGCCTGGAGGGACAATAGGAATGAGGTATTGGTTATGCACTCTATGAATGGTCCTGGGATTCTTCGTGGTGGGCAGAACCTGCAAGGCCAGGGTTTATCACTCAGCCTTGGCACACAAATCCCATCTGGAATACAAATGCCATCCATCCCCTACCGCAATCTGAACCCGAATCCAAGTCCAAACCAAGGAATTGCTTCGTTCTTAAGTCCTAATGGGTCAGTTATGGGTGAAAATGGTGATAGAAATAACTCTTCTGGTGATGAACTATCAAGAAATGCTGAGTATCTGCCACATGGTTCTGGTTTTCCTGGAGGGAACCAAGATTTAACAAGAGGGGACTTGTCACCATTTGGAATGACTAGTGTTGCAAGAGCCATTCCCCATTCCAAGTACCTTAAAGCAGCACAGCAACTTCTTGATGAAGTTGTTAATGTTCGAAAAGCTCTGAAACAGCCTGATAAAGAGAAAGACCAAGGCACAGACGAGCATGGCATGAACAGCTCAAAAGATGGTGATAATGGATCTAAGAGTGGGCCTTCAAATCCTCAAGAATCCAGCAATAACTCACCAAGTGAGCTTTCACATGCTGAGAAACAAGAATTGCAGACCAAATTGACAAAGCTTTTATCCATGGTGGATGAGGTATGAAACTTTGCATCATTCGTTGAACATAAGTGATATGTATTGAATCCTCTCTTTGCAATTATGTTATCATTTCTTATAACTTAAAAAAAAATTAATTTTAAAAATTCCCGAAAAAATCAGTTTTTCAAAAACTTTTCTCTCATACTTTTTTAATAAAATTAATGGCAAATTATACATCATATGAATAACACACAATTAATCAATTGTAGCTAAAATGGCAACTCAATTCAATTCTTAAATCCAATTTAAATTAATTAAACTAATAATTTAAGGTTTGGGTCAAATTTAATCAGTTAATGTTATATTTAAGAGTTGAATTGCATCATCATGTTGACAATATTTGATTGGTTTATGTGTTATATTGATACAATATGCGTTTCTCTTTTATTTTGAAAAATTAAAATAACAATTTTTAAAAAGTCAAAATCAACATACTTAGTGTAAAAGTAGGGGTTTGGAGAGGATCATAATGTACGTAGTTTTTCTTTTGTATTTTTATAAAGATGTTTTTGTGACTTGAATTTGTGACCATAAGATCACAAAAGAGCAAATTTAAAAAAAAAATAAAAATTAAGCGATTTTTTAAAAAATTACTATAGAGTGTCATATCTTCCATCCTTTCTTTAACCAATGCACAAGTCTTGTGAATGAATATCAAAAGCAATGTTATATCATGATTCAAACTTGTTTAAGTAATCACAAGTGTTACTGTAGAAGAGATTATGTTGATCCAATTTAAAGTTAACGAGTTCAATTGTCTTTGACTGGTATCATTATTGCAATTGATTCATGAAATGCATCACTTTCTTTATGTTTGAAGAAACTTCAGTAAAGAGGTAGCATTTTGCTATTGATGAATAATTTTTTTTTGATAATTTTTAAAAATTGAGATTTTTTAAAAATTTCTTAAGGTAAGGGAGAACCCTCTAAATCTTTTACCCTTTTGTTAAATATCAATCATATGATCAGGAGGATCAGATCCTTTCCAGAGAAGGTCTGATTTAAATCAGATGTATCAAACTGTTGCAGGTTGATAGAAGGTACAAACAGTATTATCATCAGATGCAAATTGTCGTCTCATCATTTGACGCCATAGCCGGACGCGGGGCTGCAAAACCATACACAGCACTTGCCCTGCAAACTATTTCCAAGCACTTCAGGTGCTTGCGTGATGCGATATGCGGCCAAATTCGAGCAGCTCGTCGGAGCCTTGGGGAGCAAGAAGCTTCAGAGAATGGTAGAAGTGTTGGAATAACTCGTCTGCGTTATGTAGATCAGCAACTCAGGCAACAAAGAGCCATTCAGCAGCTTGGCATGACTCAACATGCCTGGAGACCACAAAGGGGTTTGCCTGAAACCTCTGTATCAATTCTTCGTGCATGGCTGTTTGAGCATTTTCTTCATCCGTAAATTCGCTAAGCTATATCTTTCCCTTTTAGTTTAATTTTCTTCACAACTTTTGGCTGCTCATTAACGGGTTTTTGCCTGGTGTTACCAGTTATCCGAAGGATTCTGATAAAATAATGCTAGCAAGGCAGGCAGGCTTGACTAGAAGTCAGGTAAAAAGCAAGCAAATGGTTTACTCTTCCCATCTTTCTTTTCCTAACCAAGCAAACCAAGCAGGAACTGACTTTACATCATTTATTTGTTGCTTTTGTTCAGGTCTCAAATTGGTTCATCAATGCCCGCGTGCGGCTTTGGAAACCTATGGTTGAAGAGATGTACAGAGAAGAAATTGGTGATGCTGAGATGGACTCAGTTTCTTCTTCTGAAAATGCAGTGAAAGCATCTAAGGGCCCCGGGAGGCCCTCTGAAGAGACAGGTGAAGAAATGCACCAAACTGCAAGTTCCACAGCTACTGAAAAGTTCACTGCTGGACAATCGATGGATTCCAAATCCAACCATGTTCCTGATGTTGAACTGCCTGGTTCAACTACAGGAAACAATTTCCAGAATGGGGTGCGGGCAGAGTCTGTCACAAGATTTGGATTACTTAAGCCAAGAGAGGAGCAGAGGCACATTTTGGATAACTGTAATGTTTTCCCTGATACCATTGTTCATTCTGATGGTGGTAGTGATAGGTTTATGGCTGCGGCTGCTGCTGCTTATCAAATGTCCGACGTGGGGAGGTTTGGGGGTAGCGGCGGGGTGTCACTTACATTGGGCTTACAGCACTGTGAGGGAGGTAGCTTACAATTGTCTGGCGTATCACAGCACAGTTTTGTTCCCATGAGAGGTGATAATATGTACAATGCAGCAGCACCTTCTGTAGGTGCAGAGACCACTAACTTTGAGTTCATAAATCCAGGAAGCAGGCAGCACAGGTTCAGTTCCTCCCATTTACTACACGATTTTGTGGCGTGACATGGTTGATTGCAGAATCATGCAGGTGATAGAATTCAGTCAGAAAGTAGCTGCCGGACTTTTGGCAATTCTTGAAGACACGTCTTACTATCAAATGTTGAAAGGAAGGTCCTGTATAAAACACAGCTGTAGTATATATATATGTTTTATATAATTGGTTGGCAGAGTAGCATTATTGTAAAGATACATATATTTTTTGTCTGATATGTGAAATCAAAGTGTATAATTAATGACTTAGATTTGAAAAGGATAAAACGAGATCTTGGTATGAAATAAGATGGTGAGAATTGACTGGTTCTGATTATATTTTGATCATAATCTCTAGATGCAATTGTGCACTTGGTCTATATATGAAATGGAAGTTTCTTGTAATATAGAGACTCCTCAATATTCTTTAGTCAGCTTTTCAACTGAGTTTCAGATTCTGTTCTGTAATCAAGAAAGAACAATGTAAATATATTGGACAAGACACACACATGACTGATCGTTTGTGTCATGCTTAGCTTCCATTGTAAGATGGAACTTAGAAAAATCAAGCTATTAATTGTCACCATTGTAATCCACTAAACAGTAACTAATGATACAAAAAGTTGACCTCCTGAAACAATTATTATTGAAGAACAACCATGAAGATAATCCGTACAGCCACCAAATTTATTGCTCATTTCTAATTTTAGCTTAAAAAATTCAAAGTTTGAAAACATACCCAGGAAATATATGTGCACACAATTCCACACTCCAGAGCACAGCTGGGTTTAAGCAATTGGATAATCCCATAGTTTCCAGTGATGAGGCCAACTTACCAGGAAGTATCAGAACGAAAAACGGTTCAACTGTTCACCGCATCTTGGCACATTTCCTGTCTCTCTGGGTTGGAAACTCACATGAGTCACCAGTAAGTGCTCTGAGTAATCAAAGTTAAATACCAAAAGAAAATCCAAAGTGCGTGTCAGCTCTTGAAATTAAAATACAATCAAGGGAAGAATGTTCACTGTTGACTGCTTCCCTGAAGGATTGAACTGCATCATCCTGAAAGGGCATGTATGCATATAACAGGTACTAATATTGGAAACACAAGTTAAATCAGAATATTTTTATGTACCGAAACAAAGACGTTAATCAGAAGCTCAAGATTTGCTGCCCCAACAGGAGACATCTGATAATGGATACTTCATGGGGATTTAAAGATAAAAATTCATATTTTCAAAATAGCCACATTCATTTTTCCCTACAGGAAGAGCCATGCATCAGTGATAAAAGGTTGACTCTAACTGCCAAAATTGCCTGTACAAGGGAATTTACAGTGCAGCAAGAATATAAAAAAGGCTGGAAGAGAACTAGCAGCCGAAATCCAATGTCCAATGTTCCATGTCTACTATGTCAAAATCGACCTGAAATATAGGAAGAATTAAATTAAAATAAGTATCTGAAACCTTTGTTGTATGCAATTCGGGGTAATTGTTGATGCATGCTAACCTCTTGTACAGCGCCTTTATGTCCTCCCCAAGAACACGACTTTCCAGAAAGTCATCCCCGCATTCTTTCACATCAATTGACTCTACTTCAAAATCATGGAAGCCACAGTATTCATTCCATTCAAACCACATTTTTGCAATTGTCTCCTTTCTGAAACAGGTGCTGTGATCTTCTTCTTCTGGTGAATCAGCAGCAATCAGTCTATAAGCATAAACTTTTTTTTTCTGTCCAGGTCGGAATGAGCGTCCTATAGCTTGTCGGGTGACTGATGGATTCAGATGTACATCCAAGATAATGATCCGTGAAGCCCCTACCAGTGATATCCCCTCTCCACATGCCTTGATTGACCCAAAGAACACTTTAGCGTCAGAGGAATTGTTAAACCGTTCCATTGACCACTCACGCTGATCAGAACTGGATTCGCCAGAAATCACAAAGATTTCTTTCCCTAAACTCCAGCCTTTGACTTTAACAGTCAGTCTTTCTAAAAACTTCAAAGGCGTAAGATATTGGCTGAAAACCAGTAGCTTCTCGCCAGTTGATTCACAGAGGCTTAGAATCTTAAGAAAGAACTTCGCCTTCACTCCATCCTTCACATCTAAGCTCTGTAATAAATTATCCATCTTTTCATCTGTGAAGGAAACATTCTCAGAGCAGGAATTCAGTATTGGATGCAGATAAACTGCACTCCCCACAGAACTTCTCTTGAACTTCCTTGCCAATTTCTTCAACTTCTCCACCTCATGCTTTTGCTTGGAACTCAAGTTCAGAATGACTGTGAAATCAACAAGTCCAGGAAGCTCATCCAAGAAATCTCCTTTATAATAGTGCAAGACTTTGCTGGTCATCTCACGGAGATCCTGAATGATGGAGACTTTCCTTTTGAAATCATAATCTTGCTGTATGGTTTGCTCTACCAAGTCATAAAATCCTGCATCAGCACCTACTTTCAACATTTTTCTTCCACCTGGGATGTGCACTTTACTCTGAATGCGCTTGACAATGGCTCGGGATGTGTCCAATTTCAAAAATTTTGGACGAACCAGATTCAAGATAGTAAATACCTCCTTGACATGATTTTGATAAAGGGTTCCTGAAAGAACAACCTTTCGAGCAGTCTGCACCCTAGCCAGAGATTGCAACACATCGGTATTCTCATTCCTTGGAGTATGACCTTCATCTAAAATAAGAAGTGAAGGTCGCTTTAGCAGTATCTCTTGACAGTTCAAGGAGGCTGGATTGTTCCCCTCATCACAGACAATACTGGAGAACTGTTTGTATCCTAAGAACAGAATGCTCTTATGCTCCAGCCACTGTTTCAAAACCTCCAACTGCTGAACCCTACTATCAGCTTTTGCAGTATAGAAGTCATAAAGTGGAAAATCCTCAACTTGCCAGGTCTGAAATTCCTTTTTCCATGTGGCCAGAATTCCTTTTGGTAGCACCACAAGTGTTTTAGCATAAGGATGCCTAGCTAGGAAACTTTGCATGAAGCTGATGAGCATAAAAGTCTTCCCAGATCCAGGGGCATGGGCTAAGATACAGCCACCAGGATTATCTGCTACCAAGTTACTGCAAAGGAACTTAAATCCCTCCAATTGGTGAGCTTTCATTTGCTTCAAATGCCTTGGATGAGCACATATTTCTGCCACCATCATATCTTCTTCAGATGAATCAAGTCCAACCATCTGATTTGAATCTCTATATCTGATGTTTCGTGGTTCCGATACATAAGTTCGTGTGCTCTTTTGGGCCTAAAATCAAGAAAAAAAAAGATTTAAGGATTCAATTCAACAGAAACTTCCACACATTAAGTTAAGCAACAAAAAATTTAAAAGCCAGTAATAGGTGAAAATGAAACCTCAGAAGTAACTACAATGGAAAGTAAAGATAAAATAAATGTATATCACTTAAAGGGCAACAGTGTGAAAACGAGGCTTTTCCTAAGCAGTGAAATAAATCTTGAATCTGAAACTTATGCAGCCCAAATTCATGTTTGAACACCAATCACTGTGGCTGCTGTACTCAGTTTTCAATTTCATTAATTGTTCAAATGAGTAGAATATTGGCAGAATGTATTCTAGGAGGATAAGGTCCTAAATAAACCCCCATCCAGTTAAAAACAGAACCGTACATTGTTATCTCAGATGACAGTAACCTTATATAATACTGAATGATCTCAGATACCCACGTCAATCATGTAGTAATTCATAGGCACCACAAAACTTTCATTACCACTATAAAACACAAAGAAAAAAACTACAAAAATGAACAAACTATCACTACACCTTCTTAAATTGGATATCAAATATGGTCTCAATTCTTCTCTGAATCACCCCACATTTGCGACAAACATAACCAAGATCATCCTTCAGGATAAATAAATGATCACAAAAGTCTTCATCTTCTTGCATAGGGTCCTCAGACAAATGATCCTTAGCAGCATCCTACCATAACCAGGTTAAGTGGATTTAGAAATGAGAAAAAGAAAATGGAAGTTGCTCTTCAAATAGACTTCCCTGATGAAAATTCTTGAGGAAAAAAGTTACAATTTTTTTAATTAAAAAAAAGAATCATGTACCAGATCTAAGTCATCAATTAGATCTGGTGGTTATCAGTTATAGATGTCAGTTAACTTTGTCCCGTAATATGTGAATAGTATCGATAAACTTGTGCACCGCAAATGACCCAAAGAAAAGTCGAAGATGGTAAGCAATGGAACTAATTTCTAGTGAAGAATCAGATACTTTGCAGACTCAGCCAGATAAATCAATGTTTTTATAATGTAATCAGTAATACCATTATTTTTTAGCTCAAAGATGTAGGATGGCTTACTTTATTTTGCCTGGCAATCCAGCTCCTTTTTTTATGCACTTACTTTTCCTTTCTCTCTTATTAGTGAGAAACAAAGATAAAAGTAACTGGAGGCAAGGCACAGAGTATTAAACAAAAGAGAGAGTAGAAGAAAAAGAAAAGAAGAAAGAAGGGACAAAAGAGAGTGCTTAACAAGACAGCCAAAGAAAAGGCCTTCAATTGAATGAATAAATAATCTTCAAGATTGCTCAAAACGTCAGATAACTTGGAAGCAGAAATACATTGAAATAAGCCAATTAAAGAAGTCAAAACTTTCACAAGAACATTGTCTATCATATTCATAAAGACTAAGTTGCAATCAAAAGAAGAGCCAACTTTTTTCTTTTTTTAGATTTTGAAATGCCTTTTGTAGATATAAGTACCTTAGAACATTCCAATGCCAATGACATCTCGTTCCAAATATCTCCCAAACCATCATCTTTGGTTTCCTGACTCTCTTCATCCTCTTCTATACCAACATAAGTATCTTCAGCTTTTATGACATCAATTTCACTTTTCTTGCCGTCATTTTCACTGCCAAAACTCAATAGTCTTTGATTGATCTTCTCTGAACTATCTCTAACCTACAACAATCAGACAATCAGAAAGACAGAGATATTCATCATGATTTCCAGAAGCAAAACTATTACCCAATCTCATGTCAACAAATATGAATGACAAAGAAATTGAATGTATTGGAATAAACTGAAATAAAAAAGAGTAACGAAAATTTACAAAATATCATCGCTTGAAGTAAATTTAACTGATTCATTGGCAAGACTATATCGATGCTTCATTCGTTAGATTCACTTAGGGCATTGCAAGATAATCAAGAGAAGAAACTAAAGTTTTTTCCCCATGATAAGCAAGATCTTATTCATTTCCTTGTTTATTCCAACCACAGAATGATCACATTAAAAAAAAAACTGTAAGAAAAAAATGCAATTTTTATAGTTCATATCATTTTGTCACACCCTAAAATCATGCTGCACAAATCATGGAATAGATGCAGTGGGAAGCTTACAGCTCCAACACTAATGAATTGTCCTGCCCCAGCAGCCCTTGGCAAGACAACTGCCTTGAAGGGACTGGTCAACCTTTTATTTCCATCTTCTTCATCATCTGAGTCGAGAATAAGAACAGGTGCAGGTGCAGGCGTAGGTGCAGCTGCAGTCGACGGTACAAGAGCAAAAGCTGATGCGGCAGGTGCAGCTACACTCATAGTGCAATCTTCCTCCAAGTCTATGACATTCTGATGTAAGTTTGGATCCTCATTGCCTGAACTCTTTTCTCCATGAACATTGCTTGAAAGAGCTGGAAACATTGCATAAAAAGGGCTCAACATCTGATTCTTCCGATTTATGAGGGCTTTGATATCATTTGTAACACTTCCATATTTTCCAAAGTCCAAACTGTCTATCAAGTTGGAGTAAGCAAAGGGATCCGAGTAATCAGAAACTTTCGATGACAACTTTGGTTTATTCTTTTCAGCTCTGTTGCTCGAGAACCAAGACACAGCCGGACTGACAAAACCTTTTTCACCATTACACAATCTCATTCTTTTATGCCTTCTAGAATCTAACTCCCCTACAAATGATTCAAATAGACAAATATGCTCTATCAATCACACATATATCAAAAGAATCAAGAGTTTCATTAACCCAATACTCTAGGAGAAAAAGCAAAAGTGTTCTTACCAATAATTAAAAAAAACAAACCAATAATATCGATTTAATTGCAAAAATCTTAAACTGACCAATTTTTTAGTTTGATTTATCTTTTTTTTACTAAAAACGGTCAATTTATTAATTAATCAACTAGTTTTCGTAAACTAATCAATTTTTATAAACCATAATAAATCAGCTCCTTCAATTAAACTTCAACTTCTTCAATGGGTCAAGATAATTTTTTCTTTAATCTTATTTCAAATTCCTCAATTTTATTCAATCTTTACTGTATACCAATTTTATGATGGTTTAATACTGGTTGAATCTTTAAACCTTAAAATTCTTATTTTATCGGTTTCATTTTCACTCAACCAGTTAGGGGAAGGCTATATTCCCAAACCTTGCGCATCAACGGCACTTTCACTGGGTTATTGTTGTTGTTGGTTATTACACTTAAATTGCTCATGGGACAAGGAAAGATGTGTAACCACATCATTATCACATTCCAACACAAATTTACTACAATGACCACAAAAATTTAAAGAAACATCTTGCTGAATAAAAACCCTTAAAATCCACTCCAGGAAAGCATTTGCTAACAACCCGCTAACTTCAGATTAAATAACAAAAAAATATTTTAAAAAACACAACTTTTCTGATTATACTCAAAACGCATGCAAAGAAAACCAAACAAACACAGAGAAACAGAAAGGGGAATACTTACCACTGTAAGTGGCGGCGGCGTCTCGCTGCGAATTCCTCAATGTAACTTCCATTGAAAACTGAAAACAAAGAAAACTCTAAAAAAAACCATAAATAAACACTGGAAATGGTAAACAACAATAACCCAATCAACTACTTACAAAACAGAGACCTCGATGGTCGAATCCTGAACTCCGAAACAACAATGGCTAGCTTAAATCGAAGAAAAAATACTTTTCAGCTGATGAATTGCATTATTAAACTTTCGTTCTGTCTCACTAGAAGAGTAACGGACTGGAAGAGGGAGAAGAAGGCTGCGACATGTTTAATTTTGGTGACCGTACGGACTGCGAAGAAGCGAGGGCGAGAGTTCAATGTACTAGATGCCACTTGAACTCGTTTGGTGGACCAATGAGAATCCCGGAGTTGGTCTATTTTCTATGGGTCGTTACGGTGCTGCGTGGCACGGGATTACCACCAAAGCACAATTCGTTAGTTTGCCAGCTTTTGGGGACGGGTGGGTCCATGAGACGTTTGGGCTCGATTCTGACGATTTTCGAACGAGTTTGAATAAACGGTTGCAATGGGTCGAGCCAGGCCGGACTAGGATCTACATAAGCATAATCAGGTTTGAGACTGCAGGCCTGAGCTCGATTGAACTTTTAAAAAAAATATTTTTATTTTTATTTTTATTTTTAAAAAATTAAAACGATATCGCCTTACTTAAACCTTTTTAATTTAACTGGACTTACTAAATTCATCTTAAGACCCTAATTTGGATTAAATTATTAATAATTGGGTTTAAATCATCACCATCATCACACTCAGTCAGAAGTCTCACAATAAAGTGAGATTTGAGAATGTTTGATTACAAATAAGTTCATCTAAAAGCCCTAATTGAGTTTAAATGATTACCAAGAAGTTCATAAGCTTTAGAATTTTTTATCAAATAAAAAAGGCAAAAAGTCCAAATTAATCCTAAACTTTTTATCTTATAAGTTTTTATTGTTTGAATAATTGAACTAAAAATTAAATTGGTACGATAATAAGTTTAAGGTATAAACACTAAATCGATATTAGAATAAAAATAAAAGTGGTATACAAAAACATTTAACAAAATTAAAAATTTAAAATAAAATTAAAGATAAAATTATCCCTATCTACCAAAAGAAAATTTTGCACAATATTGAATTTTAATATAAAAAATATATATAAAAGATTGTTTGCATTAGGATCTCAATTCATAGATCTCTCGATTCGAGGAAGAAAAATAACAGATTGAACCAATTTTTTGACTATGTTTCAAATTCGATAAATGTTAGTTGATCATATATTTTATTATAGAAGTTGAAATTCAATTAAAAAGGAGTTTGTTAAATGAAATAAATTGATTTATAAAATTGGTTAATTTAGGAAAACATTTCAATTAATTAATTAAATGACAAATTTTAAATAATAAGAATTATTAAAATAAATTAAACAAAAAATGATTAACTAAAAATTTTATAATTGAATAGATTTAATCTGTTAATCACTATATTTTAAACTCTTATTTTTTAATTAATTTGGCATAATTAATTTATACTATATGCCTCATCATTATTATAATATAATTAATCTCAGCAATTATGGAAGGTTTGAAATTCTAACAATCAGAGTAAAATTGATTAATGTGTAATAAAAGAGATAGCATATAGTGTTGGTCTCCATATGACAAGTGAAATGGGAACAAAATTGTGTTAATTTTTTTTATCCTACCTGAAATTATTAAATGAATTATATGTTGAAATAAATGATTATGAAAATTTATATATGATTTTAATTATTGTAATAATTATCAAAATGAGTAAGAAAAGAGACATAAAAATAATTTATGACATTCAACTAAATAATTTTTTTACAATCCGGTCTTTATATTTTATTTAAAATTTTACTATTTTCATGAATAAATTCTATTTATAAAACTTTTATTTATCACAAATGAAGAAAAATTCTTACAATCGACTTATTTTATAAGATAATTATTTTTAAATTTAAGTAGATTTGTGATAATATATATTTTGAGTAACTTTTTAATTATAAAACACATATTAGAAATTTCAACCATTTTAACCCATTTGCAAAGTTTCTTTCAAGTCGAAGCATATGTGTGTAATACACAATGTCTGGTACGCCACAACAAAATGGTATGGCCAAAAGGTAGAATCGTACTCTTATAAATATCCTACCGAAATTATTAAATGAATTATATGTTGAAATAAATGATTATGAAAATTTATATATGATTTTAATTATTGTAATAATTATCAAAATGAGTAAGAAAAGAGACATAAAATAATTTATGACATTCAACTAAATAATTTTTTTACAATCCGGTCTTTATATTTTATTTAAAATTGTACTATTTTCATGAATAAATTTTATTTATAAAACTTTTTATTTATCACAAATGAAGAAAAATTCTTACAATCGACTTATTTTATAAGATAATTATTTTAAATTTAAGTAGATTTGTGATAATATATATTTTGAGTAACTTTTTTTAATTATAAAACACATATTAGAAATTTCAACCATTTTAACCCATTTGCAAAGTTTCTTTCAAGTCGAAGCATATGTGTGTAATACACAATGTCTGGTACGCCACAACAAAATGGTATGGCCAAAAGGTATAATCGTACTCTTATAAATATGGTTAGGAGTATGTTAAGTTATAGTACTGTATCGTTATCGTTGTAGATGTATGCATTAAAGACTGCTACGTATCTACTTAATAGGATTCCAAATAAAGCTATTCCTAAGATATCTTATGAATTGTGGACAGGAAAGAAACATAGTTTACGATACCTTCATATTTTGGGTTGTCCAGTAGAAGTAAGGTTCTATAATCTACATGAAAAGAAGCTTGATGCGAGAACTATTAATGATTTTTCCATCGACTATCTTGAAAAATTAAAAGAGTACAGATTTTACTATCCTAATCATAGTATGATAATAGTCGAGTTTGGTAATGCTCGGTTTATTTAAAATGATCAAATCAGTGGGAGTGGAGAACCACAAAAAGTGGATATTCATGAGAATTGAGTAGAGACTACTGCATCAAACATGATCCCATCAATTGTTATTTCTCTCGTTGCATCATGGATGTGCAACATACCGAAAAAAACAAATTAATGTTCAAATTCTACAAGTTGAACATATTAATGATGAACTAGCTAATAATGATCATATTATAAATGATCAAGTAATGCCACAAGAATTAGTATTACGAAGGTCTGTAAGGCAGAGAATATTAGCTATTTCAAGTGACTATGAATTTTACTCACTTGAACATGAATGTGACTTAAGCATTGATAAGGATCCAATCTCGTTCAAGCAAGTCATGGAATGTAACAATTCTGAAAAATGGTTCAATGATATGAAAGAATAGTTGAAATCAATGGATGACAACAAAGTATAGGAATTAGTTAAGTTGCCGAAAGGTGCAAAGCAAGTGGGCTGTAAATGATTCTTTAAAATCAAACTCACAAGGCATCATTGCAAGGTATAAAGTCAGACTTGTTGCCAAAGGTTATATTCAAAAAGATGACACTGAATATAAAAAGATATTCTCACTAGTTTCAAAGAAGGAATCTTTAAGAATTGTTATGGCCTTGGTGACTCATTATGATTTAGAGATTCACCAAATGAACTTAAAGATCACCTGTCTAAATGATGTCTTAGAAGAAGAAGTGTATACAAATCAACCAGAAGGTTTTTTAACCAAAAGAAAGGACAAGTTAGTATGTAAATTAAAGAAGTCAATGTATGGATTGAAACAGGCTTCTCAATAATGGTATGTTAAGTTTAATGATACCATTACGTATTACAGTTTTGTAGAGAACACTGTTGATCGGTGTATCTATATGAAGATCAGTGGGAGCAAGTTTATTATATTATTATTATATGTTGACGATATCCTTCTTGTTGCGAATAATATGGTTTTATTACATGATGTCAAGAATTTTCTTTCTAATAATTTCAAAATGAAAGATATGGGTGAGGCATTCTATGTAATTGGAATAGAACTATTCCCTGATTGATCAAAAGGATTGTTAAGATTGTCTTATAAAGGATATATCAAGAAAATAGTAGAAAGATTCAAAATGGAGAAGAGCTCTGCAAGGATAGTTTCAATTCATAAAGGGGATAAATTTAGTCAAATGCAATATCCATAAAACAATTTGGAACGTAAGAAAATTGAGTCTATTACTTATGCGTCAGTAGTCGGGGGCTTAATGTATGCTTAAACATGCACTTGGCCAAATATCAATTTTGTTGATGAAATGCTATGTAACATCCCACCCTCAACGGGAAGGGTAGAATAGTAATTTGGCATAGGATGAGAGTGATTGGGCTTCATTAGGACTGTTCATGCATACTAGTATTGGTACACAGTGAATTTGGTGCACATGAAATAACTGTACATGCATACATGACATTCCCGGTTTTTGTGCCTAATGTAGTTTTACTGTGATTAACGTGGTTCTTGTGTTTGAAAAATTAGTCTTAGTGCGCCATTGAGTGTTTTATATTTTAAGGAAATTTTCTGAAATTTTCCGGAGAAAATTTCCGGACAGGAAAAATCGCCAAGTGACAAACTGGTTGATTTTCGGTAGCGAAAATTTCTATCCAATGGCACTGTAATATTGGGTATATTATTTTGGGATTGAAATTAGGGCCATTGGACTAGAATGAGTCAAATTGCATTAGGGTTCCTATTTATTAATTTGTTTTTTAGCCTATTTTGTCTTTTTCTTAGAATTTGCCTACTTGTCTTATTATTAATGGTTATCTAATGAACCTTAAGTTGGGCAAGCTTCCACGACTCTTCTCCTTGGAAGTATTAAAAAAATCACTTTTACTTGCAACTTGTTCCTTCATCCGATGGTGCTTTCTCCTTCCTTTCTCTTTGTGGGTTTCTTCTTCTTCTTTGTTTTTTTTCTCCTCCTTAATAAATTGCTACTCATCTCCACTTGTTCAAGTCCTCTTCTCCTACGTATGTCTTCCTCTTTTATTTACTAAATGGTGATGACCGTATGGTGAGTGAGGAAGATATAGAATTGGTGAAAACAATTTGGAAAAACAATTAAAGCTTGAAGCTTGTTGAGGTGAGAAATGTGTATTATGTTCTTTAATTTGTAGTTAGATGCATTCATTTGGAGTCATGGTGCATTAAATATGATTTATGATGCATGAATTTCATGAAACCTATGGCTTGATTATTTGGGTATAAATGTATGTTTTGTGAGGGTAAGTGAATGAACATGGTTTAGATTGGTTTTAGCTTGATTTTGGATTGAATATTGGTGACTAATCTTGCATAGAAATTAAGAGTTTAATGCTGCAAAATTTTGACTATGGGTCTAAGTGAATGTATGAATGTTGTAGGGACTGATTTTGTGTTCATTTGAATGCTTAGTGATGTGTTATTGACATTGGAAATGATAGAAGCTAAGTTTAGTACCAAAGCTGGAAATTTTGGTTTTAACCGATTACACTATTTTGAGCATAACTCATTGTGTAGGTATGAAAATGAGGTGAGGTTTGTGCCAAGTTAAACTTTGGTTTGTTGGCTACATTTTTGTGTGAAATAGGAGTTGTCTAATTTTACTCTTAAGAGGGTGAATTTTAACATGGAAAGTTACTGCTGATGGCTGGAATGAACAGTAACCGAACCATATAACCTAGAGTTTTGATGATTTTTCTAAATTAATTGAGAAGAAATTAGGGAAAATGATCTTCATGAAAGTTGAAGCATATTAAGTTAGCTTTCCATTACCACTGATTTTGCTATTTTTAGATCTGTATATTGGGAGATATGCACTGTGGAATATTGACTGATATTATGCATTTTGTGGAAACCTAGACTAAGTGTGGATTTGGTGCACATTCTGATTAGTATCAATTTTAGCAATTTCTGTGAATTGAATTGGCTTGAGTGATCTTCTGAAGAGTTGTATAGGAAACATTTATCTTGAAAATGGTATATAGCATGTAATTTTTGGAGATCAGATTTGGGAGTTATGAGTTTTCAAAACCTGAACTTGCATAAAGGTGTTAACTGCTGATCATGACAGAAACTTGCATAACAGTTTTGAAATTGTTAGAGATCGAATTGGATTTTGAGTTCTTCATGGATTTTGAGTTCCTCATGAGAATTGAAGTATGAGATCTTATCTTTTCAGGGATATAAGGTAGTGATTTTATTGACATTGGTGCTAGGAGATATACTGGTTTGAAATTTACTGTTTAGATTGGAAAATTTCAGTAGGCAGATGCTTTGGTGAATTTTTTTGACCTAGTTAGCAAGTGACTTGGATTTTAGGTTGTTCATGAAAGTTGTAGATAACATTGTTATCTTTCTGAGAATATTTATTGTGCAATTTTTGACTGAAGAGAATGAAAGTTACTGAATTTACAAATACTGTTCTGTTTTAAGGGGTAGTGCATGGGCAGAAGTTTCAATTGGATTTTGATACCCTTCGGGGTAAAATTGCTTGTTGGGGTCTGCATGAAACTTGTAGAGTTTTTCATTATCTTTCCAACAAGGTATAGTTTATAATTTTCTAAAATGTGTAGAAAGAGATATGACAAATTAAATTTCGGTTGGAAAACAGGAAAAAGAGAAGGAAATAAGGGCAATATATATATTACTTGTTTTATTTGAATTTTGGTTTCTTTCGTAAATAACTTTTTCGTCCGACATCCGATTGACCTGATTCTTGAGGCATTGGATTTATAGAATATGTAATTTCATTTTCTGAGAGATTGAGAATTTTTAGAAGGGAAATTGACGTAGGTCCGGGTAACGGAATCTTTAGCCACTGTTTTAATTAATTGGGGACCTATAAAGATCCGAATTGCGTTCCATCAGCGCCATTAGGTTTCTAATTTTTAGACGGATTTTTCTAATGAAAAAAATGAGATTAGGGCCGGGAATATCATGAACATGCATTTTTACCTACATGTGCATCATTACTAGTTCGGATGGGATAAGTAGTGACTATTATCTTCTTTGATTCTTATAGAGACCCAATTGGAGCGTTGTTCGATCGACATCGCAGAAACTTTTCGACATTTGCTCGGAAGTAATAGGTGAGTAACCTAGGTGGTTATCTCAATCTATGTGTTTAATGTGATTTGATTACCCTTACTGGGATTACGTGGATTACTTGTGAAGTCAATTGTGATTACTTGTGAGATACTGATTGTTAATTGACTGTGAATTATTAACTGTTTATGGGATGTGTAATTGGGCATATGCATTCATCCACATATGCATAAACTGATAAAGAATAATTGTGAACCGAGTCGCCACTGATACTGAAAACGAGCCTATAGCTCGAAGGGAGATAATCCTCCCTAGACGCGTCTACTAATCACTGACACTGTTTAAGCGCTCGGTCACAACACTGAAATAAAACAAAAAAAAGAGTCGCATGTGCATTGCATACTGGACTGAATACTTGAAATGATTTTTGCTGTATATGACTGTGTGATTGCTGAGCCTGTATTACTACTATGACTGCCTAATTACTGGAACATGCTTATGTGATGCATGAATTGGACAAACCATCGATGATGGTTCCTCATTGAGTTCACAAACTCATCCAAAATTGCAATATATTTTTCAGGGTTAAGAGTAGACTGATAGCTCCCTCAGGACTGTAGAGCCTTGTACATCGGATTGGCGAGAGAGGCTATGGCTCAAAGGTCGGTCAGTTAGGTTTTTTTTTTTAGACTTGTAGTAGAACTGTTATTTGTGCCTTACTGTATGGTACTTAGTGTAAAGTGTTTTGGAACATGTACAAACTGAAAATAATGACAGTTTGTAGATTATTGAGTTTGATGAAATGAAATGAAATACAGTTTGGTTTTAAAAAGTTACCAATTTCTTATTACTGTTTTATTATTGTGATGCCATGGGGAGTTAGTGGTGGTTGTCAGTAGTGGTCTCTTATCGTAGGATATATACCGGAATGACCTACGAGCGTTCCGGTGGGTACTCTATGGTAAGGGGGTGCTACATGCTAGGCTGATATTATAGCAATCCTGGAATGGACCATTGGAAAGCTACAAAGGACTGATATTTACAAGGCATCAAGGACTATATGCTCACATATAAAAAATCAACATCTCTCGAAGTGATCGGTTACTCAGATTTGGATTATGCCGGTTGTGTAGACTCATTGAAATCTACATTTGGTTATATGTTCCTATTAGCTGGAAGAGCAATTTCGTGAAAAATTAGAAAGCAATTCGTCATTGCTATTTCCACTACGGAGGTTGAATTTATGGCGTGTTTTGAGGCCACGGTTCATGGATTGTGGTTGTAGAACTTTAGCTTCAGTCTTGGTATTGTCAACAGTATTGCTAGATCGTTAAGAATTTATTATGATAATTCTGCAGTCATTTTCTTCTCTAAGAGTGGCAAGTATTCAACCATGCAAAAAATATGGATTTGAAATACTTGTCTATGAAAGAAGAAGTGTAAAAACATAAAGTGTCAATTGAGCATATTGGTACAAATCTAATGATAGCAGATCCGTTAACTAAAGGCTTAACGTTCAAAATGTTTGTTGGCCATGTTGAACGGATGGGCATTAAGGATAACTCCTTATTAGCATAGAGTTCTAACATGTATATATACATATAATTTTCTTGCTCGAAATTTCATTACACTTGTGAATTCAATTATTGTCACATTTGTTTTTGTTCACTTACTTGTTATCTATATTATGTCGCATACAATCATTGTTTCTGTGAGATAACAATTATAAAATTACCCATTTAACGTTATATGAGTTGAGTTGATTTTGTGATACATGGAAGGAATCATGTTGTATAACTTGTGCTCGCCATGATCAAATCATCTTAATTCACTTCAGGATGATTTCATCGATTCAATGTATTGTGTATATTTAACGTTTTATTATTGAATCAACAAGTTGTAACATGGGCCAAGTGGGAGATTGTAAGATATTTTAATGGCCCATGTCACTTATATATTTGAGTCTAATGGAAAGCGCCCAAGATCATGATTATTAAGTCTCAAAGAGTTAGGCTCAAATGAGTCCAAGACCCTTTCCCTCTCTCCTTTAACTAACCCATCTTTTCAATAGAAAATATATATAAAGGTGTCATAGGTTTTTGTAGAGAATATACACAATATTTTATGAAAAACCAAGAAAGAACAACGTTTCATCAAGACATGAAAGGTTACTGAACCATTACAGAAACTGATAAGAAAAATCCACTTCAAGGGGGCTAACCTCCAGAAAATGAACTGCAGAGAGACATTAAAAGAACACTGACGAGAGAAGAAGAATAAGTAGAAAGGAGAGAAGGCAGAGAGGAAAAGTGCACTGTAATTCCTTGTGTTTTTCGTTCACAAGCTACAACGTCATAACAAAATTACAAAGCAGAATTTCCAACAATACCCTCAAACAACTCCGTCTAACAATTCACTAACTAGGCACATAGTCAGCTAATTTCTTGGGTTGGTGTCTAATTCGGATGGGTCTCCTATTTGCAACGTGGGTCTCGCTCTCATTCTTATCATTACCCACCCCGTCAAGACCAACCTTGTCCTCAAGGTTGAAGGTCGGGTACATCTTCTTGAAGCTATCCAGATTTTCCCACGATGCTTCCTCCAACGGCAACCCTGTCCATTGAATTAAAAGTTGAGGAGTCCAGCTATTGCCAATCTTGATGTTGTGAGAGTTCAGGACAGCTAACGGCAGGATTAGAGGCTGATTATCCACAGCAGCAGAAGGCAGAGCAAGAGTTGGAGCTGTTATAGGGTTGGGGCATAATTTCAAGACCGATATATGGAATACTGGGTGAATTGGGCATCCTTTAGGTAGCAAGAGTTTATAAGCAACTAAGCCTACCCGTTTTATGATTTGAAAAGGTCCATAGAACTTCTTACTGAGTTTGGAGTAAGAAGTACCAGCGAGGGATTTTTGTTTGTAGGGTTGTAGCTTGATGTAGCACCACTGACCTGTTTCAAAATAGACTTTAGTGCGTTTTTTATCTGCCTGAATTTTCATTCTCAATTGAGCTTGCTGCAGCTTGGTCTTTAATGAAGCAAGGAGTTGGTCCCGATCTAAGAGAAACGAATTCAGCGGCTTCATTGGAAGAGGATCCTGAGATGTAGGAAGGAATATTCGGTGGGGGCTTGCCATATACAGCCTGAAATGGAGACATTCCAA
The DNA here is from genome assembly GCA_029891385.1 of Erythroxylum novogranatense. NCBI lineage: Eukaryota > Viridiplantae > Streptophyta > Magnoliopsida > Malpighiales > Erythroxylaceae > Erythroxylum > Erythroxylum novogranatense. The sequence goes on along the minus strand of CM057227.1, from coordinate 110,850,608 downwards.
TGGAAGAATGCATGGATGTATTATAAGATAATTCTGCCCATATTAGATACTTGGTCCACTGTGAAGGTTTGTCCATCACAAAACTTCTCAAATATTGTTCTAAACATCGATTGAGGACCTCCGTTTGGCCGTCGGTTTGAGGATGATATGCACTGGAAGTAGCCAGAGTTGTACCACTGTACTGAAACAAAGCTTTCCAAAAATGGCTTAGAAAAATTGGATCCCTATCAGAGACAATAGTTTTGGGAAAAGAGTGGTGTTTAACCATCATTTCCACGAAGAGTGATGCCACTGTTGAAGCTGTAAATCCTATTTTCAACACTCCAAATGTCCATATTTGGACAATCTGTCAATCACAACCAAGATAACCGAAAAGCCATTAGAGGGTGGCAAACCTGTGATGAAATCCATCGAGACGTCCTCCCAAATCTGTTGTGGAATTGGTAATAGTTGCAAGCTACCTTGAAGCTTAGCAGTGCTATATTTAGCTTGCTGGCAAGTGTGACAATTGGATATATATTGCTTAACACAACTACGCATTTTATCCCAATAGAAACTAGAAGATAATCTACTCAATGTCTTATGAATACCTGCATGTCCCACTATTGGAGTGTTATGGAATTCAAAAAGGATTTTAGGAATCAAAGGAGAAGAGTGGTTTAAGCAAATGCGGTGCTGTCTATAAACTATACCTTTTTTTAATGAAAAAGTTGGTGTCAGGGTGTTGCTGGCTTGTTGTTTTTGCAGGAGTTGATTGTAGTAAGGATCAGAAAGGACCTCTTTTTTTATATCGGCAAGGAGATGGAAAATTGGAATGGAGAGAGCTTGGAATTCCGGTTGGGATTGAGTATTTAGTGGAGGATGAAATTGTCTAGAAAGGGCGTCAGCAATAACATTGGATTTCCCTGTCTGATATTTAATGTCAAAGTCGTAGCCCATAAGTTTGACAAGGAATTTGTGTTGTTCAGGAGTGTGTATGGGTTGGGTGAGAAGGTCAATCAAGCTGTGGTGGTCAGTTAAGATCGTGAATTGGTGTCCCAAGAGATACTGCCTCCATTTATTGACAGCTTGGGTCAAAGCATATAGTTCCCTTAGATAGGTTGAAGACTTATTAATGTTTGGGGATAGTTTTTTACTAAAGTATGCAATTGGGTGATTTTGCTGCATAAGGATAGCCCCTATACCTAAACCAGATGCGTCCGTATGGATTTGGAAAGGCTTTGAAAAATCTGGCAGAGATAAGATTGGGGCAGTGATTAGAGTTTTTTTAAGGGCTTCAAAAGCATTTTGGGAATCCTGAGTCCATTGGAACTTGTCTTTCTTTAGCAAATCGGTGAGGGCATGAGCAATAGAGGCATAATTGCACACGAATTTGCAGTAGTATCCTGTGAGACCTAAAAAACCACGAAGGGATTTGAGATTGTGTGGTACTTTCCAGTTTTGGATGGTAGAAATTTTTTTTGGATCAGGATTAACACCAGAAGCTGATATAACATGGCCTAGGTAGTAAATTTTGGTGTAGGCAAAGTAGCATTTTGATTGCTTGGCAAATAAGGAGTGTGAACGTAAGCATTCTAGAATGATTTGAAGGTAACTAAGGTGATCCTCAAATGTTTTGCTGTAGATTAGAATGTCATCGAAGAAGACAATGACAAACTTGCGGAGGAAAGGCTTGAAAGTTAGGTTCATGATAGCTTGGAAGGTAGAAGGAGCATTGGTTAGACCAAAAGGCATTACAAGAAACTCGTAATGACCTTCATGTGTTTGAAAGGCAGTTTTTTGGATGTCATGGCTATGGATACGAATTTGGTGATATCCGGCTCTTAAGTCAAGTTTGGAAAACACTGTTGCACCATGTAATTTATCGAGTAGTTCATCGACGGTAGGAATGGGAAATTTGTCTTTAATGGTGACTTGATTGAGAGCCCTATAATCGACGCAAAAGCGCCAAGTGCCATCTTTTTTTCGAACCAATAAAACAGGGGAGGAGAAAGGGCTGTGACTATGTCTTATTATACCAGAACTCAACATTTCAGAAACCAAGCGTTCTATTTCAGCTTTGTGGTGATGGGGGTATCGGTAAGGTTTGACGTTAACAGGTTTTGTGTTAGGTAGGAGGTGTATGTGGTGGTCAATGGCACAGTTAGGGGGTAAGGATTTGGGTTCCATAAACACATCCTCAAACGATTCTAGCAAGGAATTCAAAAGATTAGAGTTAGAATATACCTCTGTCAAATCCATTGGGGTAGAAGCGAAGGAAAATAGTTGGAAGCATTCTAAAATTCCACCTGTGGTTGCCATACGACGAAGCTGATGCAAATGGATCTCATCCAACTGGGGATGAGAGTTTCCTGTCAACGTGATTAATTTTCCCTTATACTGGAATTCCATGGTGAGATTTTGGTAGTCTGTTGTGATACGCCCAAGACCAGCTAACCATTGAACTCCAAGTACAATATCTGCTCCCTGCAAACTGATGACATAAAAATCGATCAAGAAGGTTTCATCTCCTAATTTGAGTTTCACCTGCGGACAATAGCCTTCGCAAACCAATGATTGACCATTTCCCACCATGACATTGAAGTGAGGTGAAGTGACTAACGGTAGCTTTAGAAAAACAGCCATTCTTTCTTGAATAAAGTTATGGGTACTACCCCCATCTATGAGTGTTTGAACTGGAACACCTGCGATGTGCCCCTGCATCTTCAGCGTACGTGGACAGAATTGCCCTGCCATAGCGTGAAGACTGATCTCTGGAGTCTCCAGCAGTGAGTTCTCGTTTGGGGAATCTGAAGAACTGTCAATATCGGTTGATTCAACATCAGTATCATCACCCATCAGCAATAGAAACAATCGGCCTTTACAGCGATGGCCTACATGAAATTTCTCGTCACAATGATAACATAAACCTTTCTCACGACGAGCCAACATCTCTGAGGTGGAAAGTTTCTTGATAGGAAGGGTATTGGAGGTATTTGTAGGATAAATTAATTTGGATGCTGGAGGGGTGGGCAGTAAAGGGGGATTGTTGTCTGTTTTTGTCTGCGTATAGGGCTTGGTCCATGGCTTGCCTGAGTTTTGACGAGACTGAAAACGATGATCAGCAATTTTGTCTGAGTACAATCGAGCTAATGCCATAGCTTGTATCAGGAACTAGGGTTTGGCAACCTGTACCTCTTTTCGAATATCATATCGTAGCCCTGAAACGAAGCAGCTCACTAACACTTGTTCGGGTAAATTAGGAGTCTTATTAACTAGTTGCTCAAACTGGGTTTGATAATCACTGAGGGTTGAAGTTTGAACCAATTTGCTTAACTTTCCAAAATAATCTTCGTATTCCGAAGGTCCAAATCTCCTCTCAACAGCTTGTAAAAACCCATCCCAATTAACAATCAGATTACTATTGTTCATCCAATCAAAACATTCTAGAGCTGGACCATCTAGATGAAATGAAGCAATTAACAATCGTTGAGCAATCGGAGTGTTATAATAGTCGAAGTATCTTTGGATGCGTGAAATCCAAGCTAAAGGGTTGTCGCCGTTGAATCTGGGAACATCAAGCCTCATTGTTTTGATTGGTGGGGGAATAGGATGTTGGTGTTCGAAGGGTTGTTGTTGGGTGACGTGTTGTTGAAACGGTGGAGGAGATGGTTGTTGTTGAATCTGTGGTGGAGACCTGTGGAGTTGTTGCTTAACCTTGGCATCTAAGGTCTGTAACCCAAGAGCAAGATCTCTCAAGGATGTGGTGATGGCTTCGATATTTGCGTTCTGGTTTGTGATGAGGGTAGATTGGGTCTCATGCAATGCTGTAAGTCGAGCAATCGCCTCCTCCATTCTTGCTTGCCTCGAGCCTTCAGCCATTTGGATTGTCGGGAGAAAACGACCTCTCAATGAAAGCACCAAAATGATAAGAAAAAGTCACTTCAAGGGGGCTAACCTCCAGAAAATGAACTACAGAGAGACACTAAAAGAACACTGACGAGAGAAGAAGAATAAGCAGAAAGGAGAGAAGGCAGAGAGGAAAAGTGTACTGTAATTCCTTGTGTTTTTCGTTCACAAGCTACAACGTCATAACAAAATTACAAAGCAGAATTTCCAACAATACCCTCAAACAACTCCGTCTAACAATTCACTAACTAGGCACATAGTCAGCTAATTTCTTAGGTTGGTGTCTAATTCGGATGGGTTTCCTATTTGCAACGTGGGTCTCGCTCTCATTCTTATCAGAAACAATCAAGGAAGTAAGGCAAAGAAGGAATAAACTTTTAACCAAGAACATTATGAAGACATAGATTCAGATTTGTCTTTATGTCATTCATCAACCCATAAAAGACTAACAGTCAACTCGTTTTAAACAATTCACTGAAGTTTTGAATGGACTCAATTTTATTTTTAATTTTTAGCCATAAAAGCCTAACACTCAGTTGAAGTTTTGAATGGATTCAAATTTTATTTAATTTTCAGCTGAAATTTCCTTTGGTCGAAATTTGAAAATTTTTAAAAATATATTATTTTATTCTTAAAATAACGTTATTTTATATTTATAATTAAAATATAAAAAAGTCGACAAAACTAGGCTTCAACTTGCCATATTTGATCGGGCTTGGGTTGGCATGCAATTATGGAGAAGTATACTGTAATAGGAGAAAACCTGTCGAGGAGGAATGATTGTATTTCAAATATAATTTCTTTCAAGAATATTCTTAAACTCTTGTTCTTATCATATTATCTACCAAGTAAAAGGGTATCAAAAGTAGTTCTATTAAAAATCATATCTATAACTTTTCTATACTTCTCTTTTTCAATTCTTGATATTTTAGTTCTCTTATTATCTAAAATATGTAAGATAAGTCTTTAATTAAATTAAAATAGGGACATTAAAAAAATAACAACATTATATTAATAATAGAACAATTGACTAAAAAACATTTTAAAGTCCAAAATATACAAAGAAATAACTAAAACATAATTTTAGAGAATATTAGGCTTGACAACAAGTCGGGTTTGGAGTTTGTCTCGCATAAAATTGACTAATTTTTCTAATTTAAAATTTTAAAATAATATTTTTACTCAAAATAATGTTGTTTAGTTTAAATTTTATTTTTAATGTCAAACAATTCAAGTTTGAAGTAAAAAAAAAACTCTAAACTTGATCCAAAATCTGATCAACTTAAATTGGACATATTCTCTTTTGATCGAACTAAATTAAACTAAGCAAAATTATCATTCCTTACTTTCAAATATATGCCTACCTAGATCTTGAAATATTAGTGTCATAAACATTATTTTCAGATCCTTACATATACTATCTGGATCAATTAAGATTTAAAGAAAGAGTATAGTTAATTAAGAAATCATATATATTCGAGGAAGTTTCAAGTCTAATTTTTAAAAAATTTAATTTTTAAATTAAACTAAAATTTGATTAAACTAAACAATTTTAACTTCAAACCAAATATAAACTCTTCTGTTATTCTTAATAAGCACAACTCAATTAAACAAAGTAGTGTAAACATCATATGTATGTAAATATATGATTATTCACATAAAATCCATTCGTTAACCCTAAAGAAGAATACGTTAGGATGAAGGAATAAATTTGTGTGTGTGTATGTGAGAGAGAGAGAAAGAGAAATATGAGGTTCTTTAAGTGTAAACTCGTAAGCATCTTTTACAAAGCACAAAAAGAAGGATTAAAGGAGACTGAATAGAAGATGTAAACTTCTTCTATTTGATTTTCCATGCCAGTGTATGTACCTAAGTTACCTACTTATACTAGAAAGAAACAAAATCCTATTGGCTATTTGTCTGTTGTATTTGTAATTATATTTACAGTTGTGGCAGAGGAACAAAACAGTGCAAAGGAATAAAAGGATATTGCACAGACGAGGTGCATGGTGTGTCACTGAGCTGAGGAAAAAATTTGTGTGCTACTGGTGTTTTATGTGCTACTGACGCGCAGAGGAAAACGTTAGTGCAGGTTGTGAGTGTAAGAGGGGTTGGTGGTTTTATGGACCCGTGACCCGTCTGGTCCATAAGATAACCGGCCCATGAGATGAATCGACCCGACCTTCAACACTAATATGACCTAGACTTTAACACCCCCTTTCAAGTCAGAGACCCGGAGGAAACACACAGATCCGAACTTGGAGATTAGGGTTTTGAACGTTCGTGTGGAGAGAGGCTTTGTGAGGAGATCGGCCAACTGCTGTTGGTTGCGAACGTGTTGGAGATCCAGAAATTTTGCGTTTATTGCGTCGCGTATTAGGTGAAGGTCAATTTCCATATGTTTCGTTCTTTTGTGGAAGACGGGGTTCCGAGATATATGGATCGCTGCTTGGTTATCACAGGACAATGGTATGGCTTTTGTGGTTTTTACCTGAAAATACCCCAATAGGTGAATGATCCTCCTTAGTTCACATGTTGTTGAAGTGAGGCTTCGGTATTCTGCTTCCGCTAACGATCTGCTTACGATTGTTTGTTTCTTTGTTTTTGAGGAGATAGGTGAATCGTTGAGGAACACGCATAACCCAGTTAAAGATCGTCTGCTATAGACGTAACTTGCTCAGTCCGAATTCGAGTAAGCAGTGAGTTCTAAGGTTGAGTGTGTTGCGTAAAATAGACCCTGATGTTGTGCTCCCTTTAGATATTTTAAGGCATGTTTTATAGCTTTCCAGTGTGGCTCCCTTGGTATTTTCATGAACTGACTTAATTGCTGTGTGATGTAGGCAAGGTCGGGTCTGGTGAAGTTCAAATACTGTAGTCAACCTACAATTTTTCTGTATCGCTCCGGATCTTTGAAGGGCTCTCCTTCGTCGATGGTAAGCTTACTGCCTGGGGCTGTAGGTGTTGTGCATGATTTAGAATCTAGCAAGTCTGTTTCTTGTAAGATGTCCCTCACGTATTTACTTTGACTAAGTATTGTGCCTTCTTCGGATCTTGCTATTTCAACCCCTAGGAAGTACTTAGCGTATCCCAGGTCCTTGATTCAAAATTCTCTGTGTAAAGCTTGTTTTGTATTGTTTAGGAGTGTTTCATTTGCACCCATGATGAGAATATCGTCTACATAGATGATAATGACAGCAAATTCCTCCCCTTGGCCTTTAGTATACAAGCAGTGGTCAACTTCTGCCTTGTTGAAGCCTAAAGTTTTCAGTGTTGTAGTCCGTTCTTTGTGCCATTGTTTTCCTGCTTGTTTAAGCCCATAAATTGATTTTAGCAGCTTGCACACTTCCCTGTCTTGGCCTTTGTGTATCCTTGTGGAGGCATCATGTAGAGCTCTTCCTCTAGGTGACCATGAAGGTAGGCATCATTGATGTCACACTGTTTTATAGGTCACTTCTTGATTGTTGCTATAGCTAAGAAAGTTCTAATTGTCACAATTCTGGTCACAAGGGAAAATACCTCCGAGTAGTCCACGACCTCTCATTGGTTGAAAGCCTTGGCTACCAATCTTGATTTCAATTTGTCAACCGAGCCATCTGGTTTGTATTTGACTTTGTACACCCATTTTGATGCTATAGCTTGCTTTCCTTTAGGCAATTCTGTCAACACCCAAGTTTGTTTGTCTTCAAGGGCTGTCAACTGTGAGTCCATTAAGTCCCTCCATTCTTTTGATTTACATGTTGTCTCACAAGAAAAGGGTTCAAAGGTAGTGTTTACATTACCTATGAACTCCATGTATGGTTGTGCATGTGTGATTTGAGAATGTGATTGCTTGTTGTCTTCTGTTCCTGCAGGATCAAAGACTTGTAAAGCAACATTAGAGGTATCAAGGATAGCAATAGATTGATGAGAAGAGGCTTTGAGGACATAGTCATTCAGGTATTTAGGTATGGTGTGGGTTCTCTGACTTTTCCTAATGTGATTGTTTGGAATTGTCTGTTATTCTGGAGGGTCATAGGGTGAAGGTAGATTTTCTGTGATATCTGGTGTGGTTTCTGTGTGTTGCATGTGTGTACTCCTGTGCATGTCACTTGGTAGCTGTGCATCATTATCAAAGGTGATGTAGGTGAATAATGGTGATGGTTCTTGTGCTGGTCTGTTTTGGGCATTGACAAAGGGAAAGGTACTTTCATGGAAAGTTACATCCCTTGAGCTGAAGTGTATTTTGTTTCAAGATCCATCAATTTGTATGCTTTGTAGTTGGGCATGTATCTGCGAAAGACACATCTTGAGGCTCTAGGGTCTAACTTAGTTCTGTTTGGGGTTTTGTTTTAAGTAAAACATAGACACCCGAAGGTTTTGAGATGATTATAGGCTGGTTCCCTCTTATGTAATCTTCCGTATGGAGTCTTCCAATGTAGAGTCTTAGTTGGGATTTTGTTTAGGAGATAGGTGGCTGTAAGAAGAGCTTCTCTCCAAAAGTGTTTAGGCAAATTTGTTGTAAATAGCAAGGCTCTGATCATTTGGAGTAGATGTTTGTGCTTGATTTTCACCATGCCATTTTGTTGTGGGGTATAGGGGCAACTTTTTTGGTGCATTATTCCCATTTCTGCAAAATATTTTTTGCATTCATGATTTATGAATTCCTTCCCATTATCAGTTTGTACTCTCAGGACCCTAGTATCATACTGTTTCTCCACAAATTTGATAAATTGGGTTGTGGTAGGTTAGGTTTCATCTTTGTGTCTAAATAGAAATGTCCAGGTAGCTCTAGAGTAATCATCTACAATGGTGAGGAAGAATTGGGATCCACTTGAGGTAGGGATCCGATAGGGTCCCCATAGATCCATGTGCAAGAGTTCAAAGATTCTAGTGGTCTTTATTGTGTGTTTGAGAAAGAGTTTTCTATGTTGTTTTGTCATAGGACACACTTGACAATCAGACAAATCATGAGCAGAAAACTTAATTTCATTGATATGTTGCATCTTTTCTCTAGAAACATGCCCTAATCTATTATACCAAACATCAGAGGGAATAATAACAATACAAGCAACATTCTTGGTTTTGTAGAAGTTTAAGGAAGGACCTTTTAGGGTCCCTGGAGGTAATAGGTTGTTTGATTTTAACTCATACAATCCACTCCTGGCCTTGATAACTGCTATGATGTTGTTAGTCTGAAGGTCTTGCAAGAATAGATTGTTAGATACGAAAATGGTAGCTACATCATTTTGTGTGGTGAGCTTATTTACTGAGAGTAGATTCTTGAAGAAATTTGGTATATGTAATATTTCATCAAGTGTGATTTTATCACCAAAAATGGCTTGGCATATGTGTTGTACTTCCTGTTGTGTGCCATCCGGGAGGGTAACAGGATCATACATCCTGTTTACTTCTTGTTTATGACAGCAATTGAAGTCCTTGATCATATGTGATGATGCTCCTGAGTCAATCAACCATGTGCATGCATTTTCTGTATTATGTGTTTTTATGCAACTATTACCTGCAAAGTTTGCAAGGCCTCCCATCTTTACCTCACTTGTTCCCTTTCCTTTAATTGCTTTCGATATTTCTTGCTGTATGAATGTGGCTAGACCTTGAGGATTTGATCACCTTTGTCAGTGCACTCACTGTGTTCACTTGGTGTGTCTGCAGGAGAATCACCAAATACAGCTAAGTTGGCTCTATTCTTCTGTCCAGTCAGCTCTTTATACCATTCAGGTACTCCATGGGTTTTGAAACATGTTTCTACGGTATGCCCTGCCTTCCCACATTTCTCACAATGCTTATCTTCCTTTCTGGTGTAGGTCTTCTTACTGCTGTTGTTGTTTCTGCCCCCTATTTTTGTGTTTAAACTACGTTGTTTTGCCATTATAGCAACATTCATGTTGGTCTCATTACTTGCATTTACTGCCCTTTGTCTTTCAACTGTCCGCATCATGGCATAGGCTCGGTTCACCATGGGTAGAGGCTCCATAAGCATGACTTGGTTCACAACATGTTCATATTCCTCATTCAGGCCTATCAAAAATTGTACAAGTCTGTGTGTGTTCTCCTTCAGATTAATAGCTTTGGTAGCATCACAGGTGCAAGTGGGTGTTGGGCTTAAACTAGATAGATCATCCCAAAGTTTATTTAGCTTAGTGTAGTAAGTTAAGATGGTTAGATTACCTTGTTTGAGTTGTCTGATCTCTCTTTCTATCTGGTATAACAGTGGGCCATTAGCCTCCCCAAATCTCTCTCTCAGCTCATCCCAAAGCTCTTTGACCGTAGAAAATGACAGGAGTGCAACTCCCAATTCTTTGTTCATTGAGTTGAGAATCCAGGACTTGACCATAGAGTCTGCCCTCTTCCATCTGGTGAGTAAACTTCTGTCCTTTTTCGGTTGAGTGCATGCTCCGTTGATAAAAGATAACTTATCTTTGGCACAAAGGGCTGTCATCATTGCCTTGCTCCATGTTAGGTAATTGTTCCCATTGAAGAGAGCGGTAACGAGGACTGCTCCTGAATTTTCTGTAACATCCCGTTACCGGTGTGACGGGTATGTCAGTAATTTGGATCGGGTTAGGATTTCGTACAGGCAAATGTGGCATTGCACATGCATTATAGTTTCGATAGTCATTGGTAAATGATTATTGATTTTTCCAAGCATATATATATATATATACATGTATGACAATTCCCGACATGATTGTGTAAATTGGAAATTTGGTTATTATCGTTCAAATGAGAATTGATTTGTAAAATTGGAAATAGAGTAAAAGTGTCTGATCAAAGTTTTGAATATGGAATTGGAATGAAATTGAGTTTAGGGAATTGGAAATTTAAATTTGAGTATGAGAGCGGGCATTTCCTAATTTTGTGAATTTATGGAAATTTTTCTGAAATTTTAGAGAATCGAGTCCGGACCAAAAAATGATATATTGGTGATAAACCGGATTCGGTCCGAGATTGATTGACAATTGATATGAGATTATTTGAGATATGATTTTAGGATTTGCTATTAATTGTTATTGCGAATCGGGAGAAATTAGAATCGTAAATTGGATTGAGGTGGTTTTAGATTTGGACTTGTGGCAATTAAATTGCCAAACAAGCCCTAAGTCATTTATATATATGCCTAAAGCATCGATTTAAATCGTTTGTTTTCAAAATGAATGAGTTTCATCATGGGTGGAGAGTAGCTTGGATTTGGAGATTCTTGGAGGATTTTCAACGGATTGAAGCTTGAATCAAGTAAGTTTATACTTGTTTATGAGTTAAATCGTTTCATTTGATCATTGATTTGAGTATGAATTGGTTTAGAGAATTTGAAAGTTACGGATGATAGGGTTTTGAGATTTTCGTTGGTTTTGATTTGGGTTTTTGATGAAAATGGTTTAAATGATGGATTGAGGCTAGAAATGAGTTGAGTGTAGTATACTAAGTTGATTGGGAGTGATTTGAAGTGAATCGGATAGATTGTTATCAGAAAATCTGAGAAATTTCTGGGTTTCTGTCGCGATTTTGCGATCGCACGCCTCGACGTGCGATGAACACGCCGCGGCGAGCCAACCCAGTGTGCACGTCATGATTTAATTAAAAATATTTTAATTTATGCGCCATGGCGCGAGGAAGACAAGCGACGCCATGATTTAACGCGTATGCACGTCGCGACGATGGGATGCCCGATTCACATGGCGGATGCTTTCCGAAAATGAATTTGAGGTTTTGAGGAAATTAATGATTCAATTGAATATGTATTGATTTCAAATTAGAGATTATTAAATTGGGAATTCGAATTTCAATTTCTAGAGATTTGAGTTTCGAAAATTTATGAATAGCAAAGGAATAGTGAATTAAATTCGATTTCTTCGATAATCCTATGAATTGAATTTCTAGAAAATTTCAATTGAAGAAATGAAATTAAGTGATTATGAGATGATTGTTACAAGTAATGAGCTTGAGAATTGACTTCAAATGAATTGGTGTCTAAATGATTATTGGAATTGAGTGGTAAACGATTAATGATTGTGATTCTAATTGATAATTGAGATCTGGAATTGTTATGGACTAGAGTGAGAGTGATCCAATTGAGAAATTCGAATTGAATCGGAAAGTCATAACATGTATAGTATTTATCGAAATTGCTATTGATTATTGAATTTGGCATGATTGGTAATGTGTGAATTATTTGATTTGATATAGAGGTTCGATGGATCGACATTCCACAGACGAGATTGGGACTTCAAAGCAGTAGTTCGGAAGTGCGGTGAAGTAACCTAGTTGGTTTCTCACCTTATGTGTTGATTAATTATATGCATTGATTGCCGTGAAGAAGCGGATGGATAGATGTGTGATTGATTTGATTGATTTGGACCATGGGTGTTGAAATATTTGATCGTGATATTGAAGTGCAAAGATGAGTAAATATGTATGAATGCATGAATGAATTAAATTGTAAATGCATTAGCGAAAATGATTGGAGCGTAAATGACTGAAATTGGAAGTGACACATGCATTCATGCATCATCGAATGATCAAATAATGGTAGTTGTGACGGTGGTACCAACGTATGCAGAGCCACGAGCTCAATGCATCGTGCGAATCCATCGGGCTTATCGAAGCGATCACGCCCAACATATATGAGAGCTTTAAGCTCAACGCACGGACCTCGTGTCCAACGATTGATAGAGCCTCAGGCTCACCGCAGGCATATCATGCCCAGCGATTTCAGAGCCAGCGCTCAACGTAAATGATTTCAAAGCATACATACAACAACGAAAAGAAAATGAAAGTGTCACATGTACATTGCATATGTGTATGGTGATTGAAAATGTAAATTGACCGCAAATGAGAGAGATGTGAATAAGGAAATTGCATGTGATATTACTGTAAATGCTACTATGTATTATATGTATATGATTGTGAATGCATGAGTTGGGTGAACCATCGATGATGGTTTCTCACTGAGTTCGCAAACTCACCCAACATTGCAATTGTTTTTCAGAATCAAGAGTACCCCGTTAGACCAACGAGAGTATGATCGCCGCTAGCAAGCGTAGTATCGGGTCGGGATCAGTGTCGTCACATCTGCATTAGTATAGTGATTTGTTCAGTGGGCCCTAACTAGATAAATGTAAAATTGTATTGTGTTTTAGTGATTACTAAAATGTGTTCAGAAATGGCATTGGAACCCAGTTGGGTCATGCCTTTCTGCTTATGCACTGATTGAGCACTATTGAGTGCCTTTTGTGACTGAAATCGTATTTGATTGAAAAGATTTTCGTAGCAAATTGGGCCTAAAGTGTTTATTGATTTCCGCTTGTTTAACTGTTTTGAAAAAGAAAAGTGTTACAATGAGTTTTAAATTGATAATGATTGCTCTAGCATGCCACCCTCGCGGGTCACGGGCTCGGATATCACTGTAGATGTCGGGTTCGGGTCTCGCGGGAGTTGGGGTGTTACATTTTCTGTGTTGGTGATAGAGTATTTTTCTAGGTCTTTGGAGTCAAGGTGGCTGGTTTCACTTTCAACCATGGTTGACATTTCTGGTGGTAGGTTGGATCAGACCATAGGCTCTGATACTAAGAAAAGAAGATGTAAACTTCTTCTATTTGATTTTCCACGCCAGTGTATGTACATAAGTTACCTACTTATACTAGAAAGAAACAAAATCCTATTGGTTATTTGTCTGTTGTACTTGTAACTATATTTACAGTTGTGGCAGAGGAACAAAACAACGCAAAGGAATAAAAGGATACTGCACAGACGAGGTGCATGGTGTGTCACTAAGCTGAGGAAAAAATTTGTGTGCTACTGATGCTTTGTGTGCTACTGATGCGCAGAGGAAAACGTGAGTGCAGGTTGTGAGCGTAAGAGGTGGTTTTGTGGACCTGTGACCCGTTCGATCCATAAGATAACCGGCCCATGAGGTGAACCGACCTGACCTGCAACACTAAAATGACCTAGACTTTAACAGAGACTGGAGCATTATGCCGATAACCATATATAGCAGGCAAGGAATTCCTTAATCTGAAAAAGCTTTGAACAATATTGTTTATCACTACATGGTAGCTTTAAGGCTTTGAAAGTCTCATGAAAGACATCGAAACAATCAATCAATCTCTCATTGTTTTCTCCGAAGGCCAACCAATGAATTATCCCATTTACGTAATGCTGATCTACAAAGTGGCGTCTCTCATTGTTTTCTCCGAAGGCCAACCAATGAATTATCCCATTTACGTAATGCTGATCTGCAAAGTGGTGTAAATGAATACCACTGTAGTTCAGCCATTGCCCATCAATGTCCCTCCAAACTGCTTGTTTCAAGGAATAAACTTGTACATTACATTCAAAGTATCTCTTCCTTGTGTGGGTAGAGAAAAGGAGGCCGAATTAACAATCTTCATCAGCATCGACAAGTTCAGGGTCAGGATTGGGCGTTGTTGTTTGGCTTGTCCTGCTGGTTCCTCTGGTCCTGGAGAAACAAGGCTATTTTTTATAATGATTTTGTGCGTCCTACCTCACCTACTTTCCCATATTGTCTTTTGCAGGTCAGATGCAGCAGGCAACAGCGAGGCAACGTCAGGTCCTATCTGGTTTCCATCCTCGCCAGGAACATCTCCTCGGCTGGAGTAGGCCACCGCCAGGTTGGGTGAAACTGAACACCGATGGTGCTTGCAACCATACCCAGGCCACAGCGACCGCGGGTGGACTCCTCTGAGATAGTGCTGGCAACTGACTTGGCGGGTTCATGCAGAATATTGGTTGGTGCACCGTGCAGTCCGCGAAACTCTGGGGTGTCTATACCGGCCTATCTCTAGCTTGGCGGTTGGGCCTCCAGCGGATTGAGTTGGAGGTGGACTCGTTGGGGGTGTACTAGCTCCTCGCTTCCTTTACCGCCCGTTCTCAGACACGCCACCCTCTCGTCATGGGTATCCTGGAGCTCTTCAATCGTAACTGAATTGTTGTTCATCGGTACGTGTACCGAGAGAGTAACAGAAGCGCGAACTGACTTGCCACTCAGGCCAAACAATCCAACATTGGCGTCACTTATTTTGATTCTCCACCCAACGGGTGCCTTACCATCCTCTCAGAGGATCTGTCGGGGATTTGTATCCCTAGACTAGTTTTGTAACCGGTGTACTCATTTTTACTTTATACAAAAAAAAAAATCTCTTCCTGCTACCTCCAATGACCATAACCTTATGGTGGTTCCTATCACAATCGAACCCAAATCCAAAAACCAACAAATAATCAATTTCTATCAAGCTACATCTTTGGGTCTTAATGTAGCGTCTAATAAGAGGGTTCCATATGTATATGTCCGCAGGGTCTAATCTTGAAAATCAAAATGAATAACAACAACACATACCAAACCATGGATAAAATCTATTAGTTTACAGTAGTAACGTCTATCCGTCAGGAATGGATAAGGGATATCATGTTTGTAGTCATCAACAGAATAGGGTTCCAAGTAGAGAGAGAAAGTAGAACTCTGATTAGGAGAAGTTGACAGGAAAAAAGCTTGAGCAGAGTGATTTCTTGTTGAAAGGGTATAAGCGAGGGTTTTGGGGACGAAACTTGAGCTATTGATTAGAGAGTACAATTGCTTGCACGTTGCTCCACACCTAACCGCTGCTCTAGGTGGTAGCTTCACCAGAATTTGATCCATAACATCTGTCGGCAAGTAAATCGACATTGTCGACGATGCTATGCACTGAACCTCTAATAGAATTGTAATATTTCAAAACTTATTACTCTAGTAGAATTGTAAAATTTCAAAACTCTTTTAATAAAATTAATGTTTTACAATTCTTTAAACACACAAGTTAAAAAGATTCTTTATAATAAGCTTTTTTGAATAACTATCCTTTTATAATTGAACTTCTAAAACTTATTTCAATGTTATCTTATATTCTTATTTTTTAAAACTATAATGTACTTAATAGAAAATAATTTATTGTAACGAGTTGAAATAAAAAGATCATAAAATTTTCTAAATAATTGGATGGCAATTCAATCTCTACCCAACTTAATTTAAAATTAATGGGCTTTAAATAATTTGAATAAGTTTTGAATAGGCTTAAAATTTTGAGCCTAAATTCAGTTCAAAATTAAAAATTATAAAATAGTATTTTTATTAAAATGATATTATTTTATATTTTAATAAAAGTAAAAATTCAAACAAGTTAGCGAGGGCTTTGAATATCGAATCTATCTTACCGATATGTAAAAGCTGTGCAGTATAAATTAAATAAAACTTAAAATAAATTATTTTTATTTAAATATTTTATATAATATTTATTAATAAAGTATTAATAAAATATTTTATTGTTTAAACTAAAAATTTAAAATTATTATTTATAATATTTATTTATAATATTTTAATTATTAAATCAAAATTTATATGAAATTTATATATTTTTAAAATATATTTTAAATTTAATTATATTTATTAATAATTACTAAATTAAAATTAAATTAAAATTGTGATTATTATTTTAGACTACTTTCCTCAGGTATTTAATCTAAAAAATACGTTAGCTAATTTAACCCTTCCTTCTCTATCAACTCTACTACAACTCTTTTATAAAACCATACCTTCTTTTTAACCAATGTTGCGAATATCAGAGTTGATACCGGATTGAGTTCTGGTACAATACTATACCAGTATCGGTTAATACCGAATACCGTTTCGGGTAATTTTTTAAATTTATGAAATAGTCTCTAATTTTTTTTAAATCACAAAATAATTCATTATCATATTATACAGTTGTACTGTATGTTTTTAACTATGTCTCCAAAAATCATAATAATAAATAATAATCACAATTTTAATTCAATTTTAATTTAATAATTATTAATAAATATAATTAAATTTAAAATATAGTTTTAAAATATATACATTTCAAATAAAATTTGATTTAATAATTAAAATATATAATAAATATTAGTTTATAAATCATAATTTTAAATTATTTATTAATACTTTATTAATAAATATTATGGGCGGAAGGAGAGATAAGAGGGAAGGAGGAAAACTTTAAATTTTTTTGAAAATTTTGCAAAAAAGTTTTCCTATTTTTTAAATTTTCGGTATTTAATCGATATTTAGCTGGTATTTTGAATAGTGACTGGTACTATCCGAAACGAGCTGGTATCAACCGGTATTTAAACCTGGTACGACCCACCCTTTATTTCGTATCGGTATTCATAATACTATCTTCAACTATTCTTATTATTTTCCCGTTAGTAGGATTTTGAATATTTTTACTCAGAAGTTTCAATCGACAATCTTTAGGTTCATATTTTTTCTTATTTAACGATTTTAATTTTTATTCGATTTGTAGGGATATAATTTGAAACACAAGCCAAAATTAAGTTACATTTTATGAAATACTGTTGCATACCAAATATTATAATAAGAATCCACCTAACTTTCCTATTAGAATTCTTATAAGTATCCAAACATGTTAATATCTTTACTTTTCGTAGATTTATTTTTTGAAGAATCGTATTTCAATTTCACTTTACTTTCCCGCCAACCAAACGTGCTCTTCAAGCTTTATACTAACTTGCTTGGAATGTTGTTCTGACAATGAAAGCTAACTTATCTTCAACTTTTCTAGACTTAGACTAACTTGCTTGGAATGTTGTTCGTTAACTTAAACATTGCGTGTGTTATGAATGTGTCCATTATTAAAACCATTCAAAAAATAGGTTTAATAAAGCGTGGAAGTTCTCTCGTTTTTGTCTCTTCTATGAGGAGTTAAACCCTAATATTTCAAATTCAATCTTCCATCATTTTTCACCCATGGATGACGATAGGAGCTCTGTGGATATGGCTAATGCTGTATCAAAGGATGAAGTGATTCCTGTCTCGGTTGAGGAAGATGATATAGAGGGTATTGTCTACGGCATCAATGACCTTAAAGTTGAATCCTTTGATAACCCTCCTTTTTGTTTGGTTGGACATTTTCTCACTGAACGTATGATCAACTACAACGCAATGATCCACACGTTCACAATTTTAATTTAATTTTTAATTTAATAATTATTAATAAATATAATTAAATTTAAAATATATTTTTAAAATATATAAATTTCAAATAAAATTTGATTTAATAATTAAAAATATATAATAAATATTAGTTTATAAATCATAATTTTTAAATTATTTATTAATACTTTATTATAGTGCGGAAGGAGAGATAAGAGGGAGGGAGGGAAACTTTATTTTTTTTTGAAAATTTTGCAAAAAAGTCCCTCTATTTTTTAAATTTTCAGTATTCAGTCGATATTTAGTCGGTATTTTGAATAGCGACCGGTACTATCCGAAACGTGCCAATATCGATCGGTATTTAAACCTAGTACGACCCACCCTTTATTTCGTATCAATATTCATAATGCTATCTTCAATTATTCTTATTGTTCTCACGTTAGTAGGATTTTGAATATTTTTACTCAGAAGTTTCAATCGATAATCTTCAGGTTCATATTTTTTCTTATTTAACGATTTCAATTTTTATTCGATTTGTAGGGATATAATTGAAAACACAAGTCAAAATTAAGTTACATTATATGAAATACTGTTGCATACCAAACACTATAATAAGAATCTACCTAACTTTCCTATTAGAATTCTTTTAAGTATCCAAACATGTGAATAACTTTACTTTTTATAGATTTATTTTCCGAAGAATCATATTTCAAATTCACTTTACTTTCCAGTCAATCAAACGAGCCCTTCAAGCTTTATACTAACTTGCTTGGAATGTTGTTTTGACAATGAAAGCTAACTTATCTTCAACTTTTCTAGATTTAGACTAACTTGCTTGGAATGTTGTTCGTTAACTTAAACATTGCGTGTGCTATGAATGTGTCCATTATTAAAACCATTCAAAAAATAGGTTTAATAAAGCGTGGAAGTTCTCTCGTTTTTGTCTCTTCTATGAGGAGTTAAACCCCAATATTTCAAATTCAATCTTCCATCATTTTTCACCCATGGATGACGATAGGAGCTCTGTGGATATGGCTAATGCTGTATCAGAGGATGAAGTGATTCCTGTCTCGACTGAGGAAGATGATATAGAGGGTATTGTCTACGACGTCAATAACCTCAAAGTTGAATCCTTCGATAACCCTCCTTTCTGTTTGGTTGGACATTTTCTCACTGAACGTATGATCAACTACAATGTAATGGTCCACACGTTGGTTTCTTTATGGAGACCAATCAAGGGTGTTTAACCTAGAAAACTATCGGGTGATCTTTTTTTTTCCAGTTTTTTCATGAGGTGGATGTTCATCGTGTTTTAGATGTCACCATGGTCTTTTGACAATCAACTGCTCATTCTGGATATGCTTGCGGCTACGTAGAATCCTTTGGAGATCCCTTTATTCTTTGTTCCAATTTGGGTTCAGATCCATAGTCTTCGTTCAGGATTTCGATCGGATAGGGTGACATATGATGTTGGTAAGGCTATGGGGAAGTATATGCATGTCGATCGTGAAAATTTTAATAATTTATGGAACTCTTATTTGAGGGTGTGAGTGCAAATTGATGTTCGTAAATCGATCAAGGAAACAAAGCGACTAAAAAAAGAAGGTGGCAAATGGTGTAATGTGACCTTTGTTTATGAGAGATTACCAATGTTCTCCTTGATATGTGGTTTTATGGGACGTACATAAAAATTCTATCATCGACTTGTTGATTTTCCTCTAGGAAAGGTAGTTCGAAAATACTTACTGAGTATTCGTGCCCCAACATGCCGATCACAACTAACATTTAACTTCAAATGATTGCGCTTGGTCAATCCAGTTGGGGGAGATGGGGGTTCAAATTCGAAAGATAATGCAAAATCTTCGGGCGGACTGGCTGCACCCAATTATGCACAAAATTTGGCTATCTCTATTGATTTGGTAAGTATGGATTCTGGGAATGTTTTACGACAACAAATTGATACGCCTTCAGGAAGTCAAGGTGCTGATACTGAAACTATTAATATGGTTGACCCGAAAAGAAAGAGAATGGGCTTGGATCATTCGATGAAGGCTCAGGATTTTGCTAATTCTAAAAGCATTTCCACTGATCCAAAGACAACGACGGTGATGTCTGGTACACAGACTCACTGATATCAATGAGTTGTTTGAGCTTAAATTTTCGTGGACTGGGTAATCCACACTTAATTCAGAATGTTCAGTTTATTATCCAAAAAAAGACCAATGTTTATTTTCTTAATTGAAACTTTGTCATTGTCAATTAAAATTTCAGAAATAAAGACACATTTGGGATATGATGATTTTGTAGCTGTAGATTGTATTGGCCATAGTGGTGGCCTTGCTTTAATTTAGCGTGTTGTTTCTTCTGTTTCTGTGTTGAATTTATCTATGTAGTGTATTGATGTGGAAGTACTGGTTGAAGATGTCGGTAATTGGTGAATCACAGGTTTTTATGAGAATCCTGATCGGAATTGTCACAGAGAGTCATGGACTCTTCTTCGTAATTTAACGAATTGTAATAGCTTGCCTTGGGTTTGTATCGACGATTTTAACGACATATTAGCACAACATGAGAAATGAGGTGGTAGAAGACAACCTAATCATCTAATGGAGGGTTTTCGAAATGCTATTAGTGATGCTGGACTTTTTGATTTTCCTATGGGTGGTTACTACTTACTAGTTCACTTGGGATCATGGTTGTAATTATGATAATTGGATTGAAGAAAAATTAGATAGAGTTTTGGTTTCTGATTCTTGGAGCTCTTTATTTCCCTATATGTAAGCCGTCTCTTTGGATACTTCGACTTCAAATCATCTTCCGATTATGCTTGAGTTACGTACCTTTATCCCTCGTAATCGAGCTAGTCGTTTTCTATATGAAAATAGTTAGTCTAAGGAGCCAAATTGTCGAGTGGTAATACAGGATAGCTAGGACTCTTCGACTGGGGACAAGATACAGGATCACTTATCTCTTTGTGGACAAGCAATATATAGATAGGGTTTGGATTTGAGAGACTTTAAGAAGCGTAAATTGGAAGTCAACCTTCGGATTATTTAACACCTAAGAGGTTCACATGTACTGTCGGATAAGGAACGATTTCATGAAGCAAATCGAAAGTTCTTCTAGATTTTGCATGAAAGAGAGATTCAGTGGAAACAACGATCGAAAGTTTTTAGGCTTAAGGATGGTGATTCCAACACACAATTTTTCCATGCCATGGCAACACATTACTAAAAGAAAAATTCTTTCAGTTGTCTCAAGGATGCTTCGAGTTTGTGGATTGATAACGAGGCAAGTTTGGAATATCTAATCTCCTCTTATTTTACTGAGATGTTTATTTCTAGTCCTGGTGATCTTGACAATGTGGTTAATTTAATACCTGCTTGTGTTACTTCTCAAATGAATGATTTGTTGAATGCTTCATATACTTCGGACGAGGTAAAGGCAGCAGTCTTTAGTATGCAAGCTGATAAATCCCCTAGTTGTGATGGATTCAATCCAGGTTTTTATCAGGCCCCTTGGGAGATAGTAGGTCCAGCAATTACTGAGGCAAGTATTGATACTTTGAATAGGGGGATGATTCCACCAAGATTGAATGAAACGGTACTTGTACTTATCCCTAAAAAGTCAAGTCCTAAGACAATGGCAGATCTCTGCCCGATAGCGCTTTGCAACATTTTGTATAAGATTGTTAGTAAGGTTATTGCTAATCGTTTGAAGCTTATCCTACCTAACATTATCTCACCATCTCAGAGTGCTTTTGTTTTTGGTAGACAAATTCAAGATAATAATATCATTGCTTTTGAGCTAATGCATTGTTTCTAGAATAAGAGGCGAGGTAATGATGAGTATGCTGCATTAAAAATGGATATTACCAAGGCGTATGACCGCATGGAGTGGAGTTATCTCTTAACGATTCTTGCTAAATTTGGTTTTTCACAAGCTTGGATTAAACTGGTTATGGAATGCTTAACTACAGTTCAGTTCTCGATTGTGCATAAAGGGAAATTGTTGGACCCTATTTAACCTTCACGTGGGATAAGACAAGGGGATCCCCTTTCCCCATATATTTGCATCCTATGTGTCGAAGGCTTGTCAAGGCTAATTTCATATGCTATTTCGAGAAATGTGTTGCATGGGTGTTTGATATGCTGGTGCTCCTAGTGTTTCACATTTATTTTTTGCAGATGATAGCTTGTTGATTTTTAAGGCTATCGAGGCAATAGCGGTAAAGAATTTGGTGGACTTGAATGCTATGGCATCAGGTCAGTTGGTTAACTTCTCTAAGTCGTCTGTTTGTTTTTCTAAGAATGTCTCTTCTCTTAATCGGCAACGTGTGTGCTCTCTTATTGGTGTATCTGAAAGTTTTGATTTAGGAACCTATTTGGGTTTGCCAATGCGAATTGGTATAAACAAGAGACAAAATTTTCAATTCCTTAAAGATTGTATGTGGCAGAAACTTAATTCTAAAAAAAAAAGATTTCTTTCTCGCGCAGAAAAATCAGTTTTGTTGAAATCGGTGTTGCAATCTCTACCAAGATATGTGATGAGTTTATTTTTAATTCCCAAAACACTTTGTAATGAGCTCTAACAGTTTATGGCTTCTTTTCGTAGGGTAAGGGTCAGAGTCATGACCGTGGAACCTATTAGGTCTCTTGGCAGGGTCATAATCATGACCGTGGAATCCATTGGATCTCTTAGCAAAGAATGGCTAGGTTGCGAGCATGTGGAGGGTTAGGTTTCAAAAAACTCCACGAGTATAACTTGGCAATGATAGGAAAACAAGCTTGGAATCTTTTCATTAAGCCAAATACGTTAGGTGCTTGACTTTTAAAGGCAAAATATTTCCCCAAAACCTTTTTTTTTAAGCTCACTTGGGAAACAGCTCGAGTTATCTCTGACGGAGCCTTTGGGAGTGTCAACAACTAATTCAGAATGGAGCAATCATTAGAATTGGCACAGGATGTTCAATGTTGGTGTGGTCGGATCCATGGGTTCCTAGTTTGCCTAACAGAAGAATATCTTTTATTCGACTAACTGAAACATAGGTTCTTTTGGTTTCAAACCTGATTTCGCAGGGTCGTTAGAATGCGACCAAGATTAATGCAATTTTTTTAGTGGAGGAGAGCGCAACAATTCGGGCTATTCCTTTATCAGCTCGGGTTTTTGAGGATTCATGGTTTTAAGCTAATGACTCTAAAGGTAAGTACAATGTAAAGAGTGCCTATAGAATGTTAACTACTTTGCCACCGAAACGACTTCAATATAGGGCAACATGGTCAAAGGTTCAGAATTTATTATGGAGGGCAATCAGTAATGCTCTTCCAGTTCGAGTGCTTCTCCAACGACATGTTCCTGTTCTTAGCCGCTGTCCTTTTTGTCACTTGTATGAGGAGACTACCTTTCATTGCCTTGTTGATTGTGAGGTAGCAAAAGATTGTTGGCCTTAGGAATTTTTTGCAATTCTTTGGGATTTTTTTAATCTTGGATTGTGCAAGTTTTGTAGATTAGAGATGTTGATATGGCATGTCTTGGTTTGGTCTTTATGGAAGGCTCGCAATGATTTAGTTTGAAACTAGAAAAGAAGAATCCCTGCTCCATTTGTGTATAGAGCTCGTGGGTTTTTGAGCGATTGGTTAGCGGCAAAGGTCACAAGATTGGTTCAGAATCCAACTCAAGTTTCTCATTTGTGGATTAAACCAAGTTTAGAAATGTTCAAACTCAAGAACTTTTGGCAATACTACTGTGGGTTTTGGAATGATAGTGTGTGATGATAGTGGCTTCTCTTGTTCAAGTGATGCAAAAGCAAATCCTAGTAGGTATGAATGCAAGAACGTCAAAGATTTTTGTGATACATGAAGCGCTTAGTTGGATTAAAAATGAGGGTTGATCTAATATTGTTGTGGAGTCAGATACTCAAAATTGAGTTCGGGCTATTACTAATCTCAACTATATTGATTTATCTTCATTTGAAATTTTAGTTTCTAATTGTTAGTCTATATTGATTGAGACGAATGTGATTTTAAATTATGTTAGACGATCTGCGAACGATGTTGCTCACTCTCTAGCTTGAGCTTCTCGTTCCATTGTAGATTCGGTGATTTAGACTTTACCACCCAGTTGTATTTGCGATGTTCTATTCTTTGATAATCAATGACTTTAACCATATTTTACTAAAAAAAAACATGTTAACTCAAATGTATATATGAACTATAAAATATTAATTATTAAAGATTATAAATAATAATACAATTAACTTCAACTTAATTTAATGTTAACAAATAGATTTAAAGTTAATTAGATTTACTTTAAAATTTTCAAAATTCAAACTTAACTTTAAAATATATTATTCAATTTAATTTCAACTTGACTTGAATTATTTAGTTTTAGTCAACCAAATCTCATGCATAATGAAAATTAACATTACAAAATTAATATTTTGTAATGTATTTAATAACATTAATAAAAGTGCATATTTATTCATAAACAAATTTGAAGAGTTTTTTATAACTAAGATAGCTTGTGGTCAATACTTAGATGCCTCTTCAAAAAATCTTTTAGGGTTCAAGTTGAATTTTAAATTTTTTATTTTAAAAATTTAAAGTTTTAGGCTAAGTTGAGGCTTTAACTGTCCAGTTTGAAAATCAAAATTTTCACATAAAATGTCTTTTTAATAAAAAGAAATCATTTTAAGTTTTTAAAAATTCAAAATGAATTAATTAAATTTGATTGAATTTCGGAATATTCAAAATCAGGCTCAACCTCAAGCTTGAAGCTTTAAGCTCCATTGGGCTTTAGTTGAATCTAGGTCCAAAAATAACAAGATTCGACCCAAGATCCATTACTGTGCTTAACTTCAAAATTAAGTACATTTAATTGTTATTTATAAGTTAGTAATTATTTAACAAAAAAAAATTTAAGTGCTCAATAAACTTTAATAAAAATAAGAATACTAAATCCATTTTTTTTAATAAAAAAATTGATATAAGACATAACACTGATGATGAGATTCCATGAAAAATAGCGGGTAAAGAAGAATCCAACACAAAAATCCCGCCGTTCCTTGCCGTGTGCGGTGGCTCTTCCACTCATGGGAATATAGAACACAAAAGCTGTTGTTTGTTACTACCTAACTTGTAACATTTTGGGGCTCCAGCCGCCATTTCACAGTAACTGACCGTCAAGATTCTCCACTATCTCTCACGTCCCGTGTTCGATTCCCAATAAACGCCACTGTCTCTTTGTCTCTCTCTTTTATGTATATTATTATTATCGACAATTTAATACCAAACTTTTAAAACTTCATTTTCACTCTTCCGTCTCTTGCTCTTACCCGCCCCAAGACTTTTCTGTAGCTGAAACCCCTCTCTAATGGCTTCTCTGCTACAATACCATGATGCTATAAAGGTAATGAGAGGGGAAGCTTGAAAACCCATGTTTTTTTTAATAGTTTTCTTCTTAAAGTTTCCGCCTTTTATGGGTTTTGAGTTGTGGAATTTGTGCATGAATTTTATGTTAGTGTTTTTGTTTTATTGGTGTGCGTTTCTTTATGTTCTTTAGGGGGCGAAAGTGCTCATGGTTGGAGCTGGTGGGATTGGATGTGAGTTGCTCAAAACGCTGGCTCTCTCTGGTTTTCAAGATATTCATATCGTAAGTGTTTCGTTTCATCCTCTGCTGAATCAATCTCCCTTTGCCAAGTCAATTGATTTTGTTGAAAAGAAGTTTGAATTAGTGGGTTGTTTCTGAATTTTAGTTATACTGGTGTTTCCCGCGGATTCTAGGGTTTAAACAGTTCGATTTCAGGTTTTGGAGCACAGATGTGTGCTTTTAAGGATTTTGATACCGTTTTGTACGTTGACCGGGGTTTCTTTGTTTGAAAGGTCTAGTTTACGCTTTGGCTAAGATAGGGACGAAAAAACAATGAAGTTTGAGTGTGCATAGTTTGGTCAATTTCTTACTCTTCGTGAGTGAACCTTTCTTGCATTATGAACAAGATAGACGTGCAACTACATTGAAACCATCTTCTTTTTGTCGTACACTCATGTCGGTGCCATATTTCTTGTTATAAATAGACGATATAAAATATTATTTCTCGTAAAAGCTTGTTTGCTGATGTTAGATTGGTAGCCACAAGTGATGCTGTGGGTTTCTGGTATTGCAGGATTTTCTTAAAAGGGTCAGCCATGCTCTGGCCCCTCTGTGTTGGATGTTTAGGTGGCTTACATAGTAGGGATGGTATTTTACCTTTTTCTATCTTACAAATTTCTGTGTTGTATGGCATGACATATTTGCGCATGGTTCTGGCCGGTTGTTTGTTGTTATGAAACACGAGATTGGCAATGAAATAATTGTTATGGTGACTTCTAGTTGGTTACGTGTTTTCTAGGTTGAATGTGATACCCTGCTACTATTAGGCTGTCAAAAATATTGATCACTTGCCCTTTAGATTTCATTTTAAGAATGACCTTTTGGAGTTTCCGCTGATGCATTTACATATTTCTTTTTGCAGATTGACATGGACACCATAGAAGTTAGCAATCTAAATAGACAATTTTTATTCCGGCAGTCACATGTTGGGCAGTCCAAAGCTAAAGTGTGTATTCTTATGAGTATTTTTTCCTTCTGTGTGAAGTGTTCATTTGTAGATAATGTCTTATATACTATCAATGTTCTGACCAGGTTGCTCGAGACGCTGTGTTAAGATTTAGGCCTCACATAAACATTACGCCATACCATGCAAATGTGAAGGATTCTAGTTTTAACGTGGAGTTCTTCAAGGAATATGATGTTGTCCTGAATGGACTTGATAACTTGGACGCAAGGCGACATGTGAACCGCCTCTGCTTGGCAGCTGAAGTTCCTTTAGTTGAAAGTGGAACAACAGGTTTCTTAGGACAGGTGACCTTTTGCTGTCTCCTTTTATTTATTTTAACATTTAAGGAAGGAAAGGTATTAGCCTTTTTGGTATATGGGCACATGGTAGATCGGATGTTTGTCTGTAGTATTGTTCTTTGCCTTTGATATGAATTGGTTCTTTCTTATTGCTTAGTGTTTTCATTTAACTACAATTTCTTTGTTACTACAAAACTAAAGGATCTCCAAGTAAGAAAAGGTGGAAAATGTTAGATATCGTTAGCACTTTTGGTATGGCTATTTTGGTACCTGAAACCTTGATTTAACTAGTAGTTCTTCGTTTGACATCTCCCATTTGCTTCTTTTGTATAACATTGACCGTCTCTATGTTATGTTTCTGTTTTGTGGGTTAATAATCTGTACTGTTAACCTGAACGTTTCTTAAAATGTTGATCCTTTTTCTTTTATTTATCATCTTCTGTGATGCAGGTTACTGTCCATGTGAAGGGGAAAACAGAATGTTATGAATGTCAGCCAAAACCTGCACCCAAGACGTATCCTGTCTGTACGATTACTAGTACTCCTTCAAAGGTACACATACGTGAAGTTTCCTCAGCCTTTTGGAATTTAGATAATATTATGTTCTACTTTTTCTTGGAGTTGGCCCTGATTTATAAGTTTTTAGCCATTTTATCAGGTGATGCTAGTAATCAGTTTTGATTAGTGGTTAGGTATATGAAATTTACTTATGCACTTCATTTGATTTAGTTCTTTAGTGTTATTATTGTCGATGGCACTGTTGATCAAGACGGAGTAACTTCAATTATAGATGTGATTACATCGTGACCTCAGACTGTTGTTCTTTTGTAGAATTTACTAGGTTTCATCTAGGTAGGTAAGTGTAATTTGCCTTCATTTATTGGGTCTTAAGATTTTGCGAAATTTTGATATGGAAAATTTACTGGATTTCAGTTTGGATTATTCTTTGGCAAGACAACTTCTAGATTATATGAAATATGATGATTCTTCTTGGAATATAAAGAGCTCTGTATTCTTATTTTCTATCTCTTGTTTAAATTGCAGTTTGTTCATTGCATTGTGTGGGCAAAGGACTTACTTTTTGCAAAGTTGTTCGGAGATAAAAATCAGGAAAATGATCTTAATGTTCATGCTAATGATTCTGCTAACGCATCAGAACAAACCCAAGATGTCTTTGAACGAAGAAAAGATGAGGACATAGAGCAATATGGAAGGAGAATATATGATCATGTATTTGGTTACAACATTGAAGTAGCTCTTTCTAATGAAGAGACATGGAAAAATCGTAATAGACCAAGGCCCATGTATACAAGGGATATTCTACATGACAATTCAATAGAGCAGAATGGAAATGTTGTTAAAGGTGGTCCAACTGATGGTCTATCAGTATCTGCTATGACATCTTTGGGCTTGAAGAATCCACAGGATGTTTGGAGTCTTGTGGAAAATTCAAGAATTTTTCTCGAGTCTTTAAAACTTTTTTTTGTGAAGCGAGAAAAGGTTTGCTCATCTTGTGCTTTTTAAGGAAATGATTAATAAGACCTCAGATCAAACAACTTGATAATCTTAATTGTGTTTCCCACAGGAGATCGGAAGCCTAACTTTTGATAAAGATGATCAATTGGCTGTAGAATTTGTCTCAGCAGCTGCAAATATTCGAGCTGCTTCATTTGGGATTCCTTTGCATAGCCTCTTTGAAGCCAAGGGTATTGCTGGTAATATTGTTCATGCTGTTGCAACAACAAATGCTGTCATTGCTGGGCTGATTGTTATTGAAGCCATCAAGGTTTTAAGGAAGGATGCTGAAAGTTATAGGTGTGGTTCCGTTCTCTTTTTCTTTATGAATATCTCGTGCACTTTTATGGAAGTTTTGATGGTTTTCCTCTTCTAAAATGGCGAAGAAGTTCCAGATCTTTAAAGAAGTTTGTGGGTTTCCTTCTTTTCTTTTCTCATAAAGAATGGGTTTCTGAAGTTGAAATCATATACGTTCTTTTTAATTTCTGAAATTGCATTTTTCATTTATTGGAGATTTGATTTGCTTTCTGTTCTTGCTTGTTAAGCGTTAAAAAGTAGTGCTGAAAGTAGCTTTTAAGAATGATTGATGGATCTCAATTTTACCTATTGTTCTGGTATGGCTGTTCTCCGTGAATTTGACCTGATTGTCCATGCAGGATGACATATTGTTTAGAACATCCATCAAGAAAGATGCTTCTTATGCCAGTGGAACCCTTTGAACCCAACAAGTCCTGCTGTGTCTGTTCAGATGTATGCCTGAATTCCTTTTATTAATTATGCAACTATTTTGGTTGTATTTATTGCTATGGTTGCATAAACTCATCTTTAATTGTTGGAAATAGACTCCATTGACGCTGGAGGTTAATACTCAGAGATCAAAGTTGCGGGATTTTGTTGAAAAGATTGTTAAAGCCAAGCTTGGCATGAATTCCCCAATTATTATGATTGGTTCAGTGCTTCTTTATGAAGTTGGTGATGATCTTGATGAAGGCATGATTGCAAATTATAACGCGAACCTTGAGAAGGTTATTGCCCGGTTCTTCCTTTTTAATTTGAGTGGCTTTCGTTGCATGCTTATTGGTTGTTTTCCTTCTTCCTTCCCTCTGCAGATGCTGTGTGAGCTTCCCACACCGGTTACTGGTGGAACAATGATCAGTGTAGAGGATCTTCGGCAGGAGTTCACTTGCAATGTCTATATAAAGCACAGGTTCATTATTATTTTTAGCCTCTATAGTTTTTAAAGTTATGTTTATGTTGAGTGTCATCAACTGGAAATTGTTTTGCCACCTGATGTTCGTCATTGAGGAAATACACTTTCTCATCTTCTTAATAGAAGGCTGTTGTCTGCTAGCTAGTATTTAATTTTAGATGTCTCAATCTGCCATTTCAATATTGAACTTACAGAGAAGTCTTTGATGAGGAGAAGGAACCAGATGGAATGGTTCTATTTGGATGGACACAAGCTCCTATTGAGAAGAATGATAACAAGGCCAATGGAAATGGTGAGACTGCATCAAATGCATTGTCAACAGAGCTCTCAGAGGTTCAAAAAGATGCTGAGGTTGAAGAAATTTCTGAGGACACAGAGATTATAGGAAAGAAGAGAAAATTGCCTGAAATGCCTTCTAGTGTCAAAGACAGTAGCAATCAGAAGGATGTCCAAAAGATTGACGACGACGACGAAGATGACCTGGTCATGTTTGATCATCTAGATGACGCGAACATGGTCAAGAAAAAGAGATTGCAATAGTTCTTTCCTTTACATGATCCCATAGGACTTCGTAGCATCTTAATTTTGTAACTGTAGAGAGAAATGGTGATTCTTTTTCTGGCTCCAAAATTGTTATTGTTAGGTTGATCAAAAATGTTTAGAATTTTCTTGAGCAGAACCTGTTGATCCCATTTCCCTTTTTGTGGTTTAGCAGCAGTGTGCATTCATGCTAACCAGTTTTACCAGTGCAATTTGTAGAACTTACAGTGGAAGTTTGCAGGTAAAGAAATTTGTAATTTATATTTGAGACTTAGCAATTAAAGTTTCAACCTTTTTTTTGTTTGATATACTCATTATGGTCTTTAACATTTTGGTTGAACTTTTTAAGGAACAGCACAAGAAACCATGTCTGTGTTTAGAATAACAGGTTCCTAAACATTTGGTGATTGCCTTGAAGGATCCAAAAATAGAAACCCTATTTTTCATAAATGATTGAAAAATTTAACTAGTTTAGTCGGTTTAATCGTAAAATTTTAAATAAGGTGACATTTTAATTTAGTTTTAATTTGTAATAATTCTTATTGTTATAAAGTGACCAATTTATCAATTAATCAATTGATTTTGTAAATTAATTATTTTATAAATTAAAATAAATAAATTATTTTTATTTAATAGGCTTTCTTTTAATTAAACATTAATTTTTATAAGGACATTTTGTAATTATATTTCAAAATTTTTATTTTAATTAATTTTAGTTGATTTGATTAAAGCCTAATATTGGTTTAATCTTTTAAATTTTAAATTTTTATCTTACTGATTTAACTTCCTATTCAATTTTGAAAACATTACTTCCTTGAGCAATCAGATTATGAGAATTATATAGTTTTAGCCTTATATTGATATTGATATTATAATATTTTCTCTTTTCAGTTTGTTTTGGTTTTCTATATTACATTAATTTCAGGTTTAAAATACATAAAATTTGTATTATTAAAGTAATTTTGAGAATTTTATTTTAAATTTTTATTTTGGAATCTTCTTTTAATTTTTGTTAAAATAATAATAAAATATAACTATTGCAAATATTACATTAATCAATCAAATGTTGTTGATAAAATGATTTAAATTATTTTAAAATTTAAATACTTATTTTAATGTAACATCTCATTACTTATGATAAGACTTGAATAGTGAATATGAGAAATTTCGAGAAATTAGAATGCACATTTTATGCTTATGCAAAATATGACATATACATACGTGGTAATATTGATTTTTGCACAATAATATGATTGTACATATATTCATAACATTTTTCGGGTATAACTGATTTATAAATGTGATTATATTAAGAATTGTGGTTTAAATGTGTTAAAAAATGTTTTGGTGTTGCTACTTGTTGTTTAGGAAATTTTGGTGAATCTTAGAAAATTTTGAAAATTTGGGATGCATTTGGACTAAGACAAATGCCAAGTGGTAGGATAAATTAATGCTTTAAAAATTTGAATGATTTAGCCTATAATTGTGTGACAAATGGGCTGGTAAGTTGATGACATTTGACATAGTAAAATTGGTGACAAATAGACTAGTAATGAATCGACAAATGGACCAATCATTGTGTGACAAATGGGTTAGTAAGTTGATGACAAATGGCATTGATAAATGGACAGGTGACTGTTGTACTTAAATGACATGTGAACTAGCTTTAATGGTGACATTTGGTAGCTTATAGAAGGGATAAGTGACATACATGCTTAAGGACACATGTTGAAATAATATGGTAACATCTAGCACTTTAGGTGTAAAGTTTCTGCATATTGTTTCAACCAAACTAATTCTCTTCTCTTCTCATCTCTCACCACCGAAACTTGCTGTTGTCTTCTCCTCCTTGTGTTTTGCTTGATGCTATGCTAAATTACCACACTAAATACATTCTTTTACCCATCACAAAATAGCTAAAGAACCAGCTGAATGTTGTTGTTTCATCATAGCTGAAAGTCATTTAATTCCATCTTGAATGTGTGATGATTCTGCATGTTGAAGTACTAATTTGGAGTGATTTTTTGAGCTAGGATTAGAACTGAACAAGTAAGTAAAAGATTAGTGTTTATGGCATGTTAAATGTTTTGAGAATGATGTGTGAATTGGACTGAAATGCATGAGATATTGGTGAAGATGTATGCTGGATTGTTATGAACTGGAGAATTTTCATTGAACATACTTCGTTATTTTGATGATATCTTGAACTATAGATATCCAAATAAATTGATTCTTGATTTAGAATAAATTAGAGACATATGTCTAAAACTTCCCTAAAGAAGTCGAATGTTAATTATATCTCTAAGCATTTCAAAATCTGGCTGGAAGTCTAGTTAGGAGTTCTGTTACATATTTTAAAATAGTCTTGAATGTTTTGAGTATAACTTTCAGTATACTCAATAAAATTGTATGATTTTGATCCTATTAGAAACTGGAAACATAGCGGAATAATTAGTTAGAAGAAAGTGTTACTGAAATACATATTTTTCCTTGTCATAATGATCATGCAAAGTTATCTCGAAAGGGGGTGTTATGATGAAAATTCTGAGTTGTGCAGGAATTTAATAGCTGAAATGTTTTTACTGAACATGCTTCGGTAGTTTGGCTATATTTTGATCTGTAGATTTCTAAATGAAATGATTCTTAATTTAAATTGAACTAGAGACATTTAGCTACAAATGTTAAGAGAAATTAAATTTGAATTCTGCCCTTAAGGGTCTTGAAATTGAGCTTGACAGTAAATCTTGGCTTAGGCAGTAGCACTACCAGGGACAGAAATCAGTTCCTGTTATTATTGAATAAACTGTATTGATATAAGCAAAATTAGACAAAGATGTCTTCACAAAAGTTATACTTATTATCTTAGCTTTAAATTGGTATAAAGTTTGTAATTTTTGAATACTGGAATTGAGAGATATGAGGTGTATAACTTGAAAGCATGATCATGCATTAGCCAAAATTTCAAATGCACACAATCTGTGATATTTTGGGCATAACTCATATAATAATGAACCAAATTGAATGATCTTGGTATCATTAGAAACATAAAACATTGGAGAACAACTTTCCAGAAGAAAGTATTTCCTGATTTTGACAATTTCTTAATCAGATTAATTATGCAAAGTTGACCCGTATGTATGTTAAACCCAAAATCCGAGGTAGTCAATAAAGTTTTGTAATTGATTTCACATTGATTAATTATAGTCCAAATTATAAATACAAATGGTATTAACGAGAGCTTTGATATCTGAATGAATTGATGATAAGGAACACAATATAATACCTGAGATTGTCATTGAACATGCATTATGCATACTTTATATGCGTCGATGTGCATCAAAGAATATATTTACATTTGTGCAAAATTGTGATCTTTGTAAATGTATTTCTATGATATAGAGGAACTCATTGGACGCTAGTCAAACATTGCTGGACCACCCAGGCAATAACATATTGGAGCGTATTGTGAGTCAACCTAGATGATTTCCTAGGATTGATTTGATTTGATGCGTTTACACTTCAAATATTATTGAATTGTTTGTGATTTGTTTTTGAATTCCGGACTTGAAGTCCGAGGAGTATAATAATTGGGCATGTATTAGAAGTGTTTTGATTTGATGTGAAATATTGTATGATATGTGAATTCTCAACGAAAGTTGAATGCCGGACTTAGGTTCAATGATAATGAGTTTCTGATTGAACATCATATGTGATTATCTAATATGATATAATCAGTATTTGATGCATTTCATAAAATGCATGCTCAGATAAAGGTATTGTGACTTGAGTAGTCAGTTGTAGGAAAATCCCGGGGTGTCCATCACATGGACACAGTGCGGAAAATAAAACTTTTTTATTCCGGGAAGTTCCCTTAAGCCAGGATCCATGTGTAAGTATAATCAGTCAAACCATAATGGTCAAAGGAGACCGTCTCTAACGGTATCCACGCAGAGGTCGGAAACCTAACCGGGACAAACCCCTTTGACCCGGGAATAGCTAGACTAAAGGAAAGACTGCTAGATCTCACCTTAGCCCTGGAGAGCAAGTGATTAAACCTTGGTGAAGCACTTTGGAGATGAGAAGAGAGTGAAGAAAGCCTTGAAAAATCCAATTTTTCTTTAAACTTCCATGTAAGTTTCGGCCATCATCTCTTCACCTTACGAATCCAGCAGCTTCCTCATGCCTTCTATATATGTTTTAACTAATTAAAAGAACATATAAAAGCTTGGTAAGGGAGAGCCCCACGTGGGAGGGCCATTAGCCATTAAAAAGTCAAGTTAATGATGTAACTTTGACTTTTTCAAACTAATCTTCTCCTTTTGCTTTCCTCCACCGACCACACTAGCTTCCTTAACTCTTAAGGCTTGCTTTTATGCCTTTTATTCTAATTAAAAGGTCACTTAATGGCTTGGTAAAGGAAAGCCACGTGAGTGGCCTTAAATTGATTATTGATGAAGTTTGACTTTTCAAACTTCATCTCCTCCTTCATCTAATGACATATGTCCACTCATATATTAATTAATTAATCTAATTAATTAATTGATATATATAGGGTTCTTTGAAGTGGTCCATCATATTGAATTGGTCTCTAAACTGCTGGGACTCCGTGAAAAATCACCGGAAACGGTTTTCAGCAATGTCGATGTCGCGAGTATGGTCCCCACTTGGTTATGAGTATGGTCCATGTGTCAACTCTCACTAGACTTTATCTAGCCCAAGTGAAATCGGGTCTCGTCCGGACTCATTATTGTGAATGTCCATGAAGGCGATCTTCATGACATAATCACTCGGCCAGAGATTTCAAGTAATGATCCGCATAAGAGGCCATGGGTATCTCTTCCGCTATTCCGAAGTGGTGAATCCTTTATTGGCTACTCAATTACCTTGAATACCTCAACTGCACTCCAAGCACCACCCTATGGTGACTTATAGAAGGCAACAAGGAATGGAGTCAAAGCACGTAATCAAGATTCAAGATATCCTCGAGTACCTCAAGTCAAGGATACTTGCACCATTCTTATGATGAGATTATCACGACATTATAATAGAATACCCATGTGATGATCTCATGGCGGTCATCCAATGTACTTACTACCACTAGTAAGCATCCACATGTCAACTCTAAATATCTCATATTTACGGTTTCGAGATCCACCGCTTGATCCAATCAAGGAATATGACATGTGTTAGTCTATCCGGATTAACGATGTCGGTCTCGTTAATCCTATGACTAGAATAATTTAGATCTTGACATAATTGCATGATAGGAATCTCAATAGTATGATCACATCATAATTTCCTTCATGCTATGTCATATATCATGGACTTCATTAATTTGATTAAAGATCAACATCAATTCATAACAAAATGAATATCAAATAAATGAAATATGCCTTGCTTTATTTATTCATAAAGTCTGTACAAGACTATGAACAAAACGCGCTAAAGGGGATTGCCTTTAGGGCACAACTCTAACAATCTAACGGTACTGGACATCCATAAGTCGACTTACACCGATGAACAAGGCGACTTATTAGTACCGATCAAGCATAAGTCGACTTACACATGGTACAAGTCGTACAAGTCGACTTACCACTTACACCAGTATCATGAAGCGCTTCCATGTAGAGCTTTGCTTCGTGATATATGTTCTGCACGTAGAGCTATGCTTCGTGATTCTGTTCTTACTGAGCCCAACGGGCTAGTATTTATATAAGTATGTGATAAGTACTCGTTCACAACAATAAGAACGAATGTGAGTCTCATGCATATAACATTATAAGATCGAAATCCATTGAATGATTTGCAAAGCTGAAATGAGTGGTAAATTGATATGAACTGTTTGGTATACTTGGCTACATGAACTGTGAGATCATATATAAGGAATGTAAATATGATCTGAATGAATATCTGTGAAATATGTGATATTTGTATGTGATCCGGTGAAATCATCAATGATGGTTCACTCAACTGAGTTAACAAAACTCATCAAAATTGCAACGTAACTTTTCAGATTTTATAAAAGTCTCCAGAAAGGCTTCGAGTAAGAGTTTCGGGTCGGGATCAGTATATACCTGCATATGTATTTCTTTATATTGTATTGAAAGTGTAGTTGTAAGTGTTGTATTGAATTGTAAAGACATTATGCATGTAAGTAATTTGTTCTATATCTGAAATGAGTCCAAATAGCTGTTGAATACTAATGTTTGTTATAATTTTATCTATGAATGGAAAATATTTTAAAATAAAATAGGTCCATTTTGATTAACGATTTCTACTTAGAGTACATTATTTTAAGCAAATCAAAGTTTTGTATTGAATTTTTGACCGAATGACTGTATTAGAATGCCACTCTTGTGGAGTACGTACTCAGATATCATTATAAACGTCGGGAATGTGTCCTACGAAGTTGAGGTGCTACATTTACCGTGTTAGTTTATATCGTGATTAATTAGTTCATTTTCATATTTTGCTTGTTTTGTAAAAATTAAAACTAAAAATATGTTTTTTGAAAATTTTTAAAAATTAAAATATTTTAAAACTTGCTTAAACAATCTCGACCTTTTATCTTAAAACAAATGCAAGTGATTCTGTACTAAAAATGTAAAAAAATGTAAGCAATTTCAGCATATATATATCGAAAAAGAAATTAGTATGCCAATAGATTGAGTACTCTAACCTCTTTATTAAAATCAGGACCGCATATTTTTCAAGAGCCTCTGATAATTGTCAGATGTACTACACCGGGATATGAATGGAGCTTGTTACTGTATAACTCTGCGTTATTAGGGTGATTTGGTCGAGTCGATAGTTTGTTTTGGGTTTTAATTCCTTGTAAAAAAAAAAGTAAATGCAAAATCTGTAGAATCTCATAAGGGGTATTACATCTGTGCAACGGGAACTCGTGAAAAGGAACAAAACAAAGCATAAACTCAGTTTATGTTGTTCTTCAGACACCAACACATGTTGTGGAACATTGGTTGGAACTAGACACTCTTCGACAAGGATATGAAGGAACACGTAGTTCATTCCTGTTACATTTCTTCCTCTTCTTAGCATCAGGACGTTCTGGTTTCTTCAAATCTTCCAGACAATGAACATCCGCCATGCACGTAAAAGACCTCGACTTCCCCGAATAATACCTTGACAAGCCTCTCCTGCTAAGAACACAAAAACTCTTTTCAACTTTAATACAGAGAAACAAAGTTTAAAGAGTTTTTACCATATGATGAAACCAACCATGCATATCCTTACTTTTGTGGAAGATTAGTTCGGAGAGAGTTCATATCGAAAGTCATCGTCTTGTCCACTTGACCCTCCTCCATGCTTGGTTGGAACTGGAAATTAACACGAACAGGAATCAGAAGAGAGAGAGCTTCAATGAAGAAAAAAATGGAGTTCTGCTGAGTAGTTTATATATATCTGAAACGGTGAGGAGGCGTAAAGATGGTGATGAGGGAATGAGAATATTGAGGATAAGAATTAAGAGCTCACACGTCAATGGATATAGATATAATTAATGAGAAGACAGTTTATATAAAGGATTATCTTTATTCATATATACATATATATGGATATATATATATAGAGATTAGAGAGAGAGGAGTTTCAGAGAAAAGGAGAGCCTCTAAAGCATTTTTGGGTATGTATAGCAATAGAGATCCACATGCTTATCTACACTTTCTCTGGTTCATTCATAGGCTTAGTGGCCTACCATATGCTTACCCTTTTTTGGGGGTGTCTTATTTTGCAGCTTTGCTTAGTTCCTCTCCTTTTTATTAGTTTATGTCATGTCAGGTTATTCTGTGGATAACATGGAAATCAATTTCTAGGTTAGTGTCAATCCACAAAACTTGATGGAAAGTGAAAGGATGGTAGTAAGTGATTGAAGAGAAAGACCTACTTATCAAATTTTGGATGATATTTTTCATTCCAATCAAGAAAATAAAGGGAAGATTAGGGATGACATCTAGGTTGAGGTCAGCCCGATCTGTTCCAACTAGCTTCAAATTAATAAATCAAATTTAAGTTAATGGAACCTTGAGTCTTTTTTTTTTTATAAAAAAATTTGAGTCTTTGATTGCACATATCAAACTTGTCCTCAAGTTTAAGTCGAAAAATATTGAGGTAGGATAAGTCGGGCTCAGGCTTGAACTCAAGCTATATTTAGTGAGAGAGAAAAAAGTAAAAATATAAAGATTAAAAATATGATTTTGCATCTCAATCTTTTATAAAAGGTTTAATTCAATTTTTATTAACTATTTTATACTTTAACGTTAATAAAATAGTATTAAAAAGGGTAAGTGAGTTAACAATAAAACCTTATTTCAAAATTTTAAAAAGTTAATGGAAAATTTATAATTTAAAAAATATTTTAAAGATGACATGACATTTGGTAAATTTAAATTACCTAATTGTTACATCCACTAAGTTAAATTGATGATTCATGTATTAGAAATTTTCAAAATTTAAGACAGATAAATCAGATTTAAGAACCTACAAATATTATTTTGAAAATGTTAATATGTAATGTGATAATATAAATAATAATAGGGATTAATTTAGAATTTTAGTAAATATTAGATGACAATTCTATCTCTTATCAAATATAAAATAATATTATCTTTTAAGTTATAAATTTTAAACTTTTAAAAGAATCAATTAAATTATAGTAATTAGTAGTTTTAATAACTATTACTATCAAATGAGATTTTTGTTTTATATTATTTTAATCATTTACAGCATTAATGGGTATTGATTCTCACCAAATTAAGTAGAATGAACTTTTTTCCTTGAATTACATGTTTTGTTAAGAATCAACGGAATATCATTTTAGTAACCCAACTTAGTTCTTAGAATTAACCTGAACAAATTAAACTCGACTTAAATTAATAAATTAAGATAATTATAATAAATTATTAATTTGACTTAAATTTAATTAATTATGTTTAAGTTTAAAAGTTGAGTTGAATTATGAGCAACATTTGATTGATACAAGTACCATGTTCGTACTATTTCGTTTAAATTGCAGAGAATGCCTACGTCTTTTCATTCCTTTTCTTTCTGTTAAACGGATCAGAAGCAAACTTCTGAAAATTTTCTTCTTGAGTTCTAAACTTCAGAATTTTTGTCTGATGAATCTTGCAGGCCTGGCCTGGTGCAATGTTGCTTTTAATAGTTTCAGTTATAACTTGCAAATTCTTCTGTGATCATAATTACAATACTTCATCTACGAATTGGGGTATATAGAAACAAAACAACTGAAGTTATACATCTAATCAACACCAGTTAATTTGACATTAATCACACCATATAGTTGATAAAACTCTAAAAACCATAACATCAAGTTCTATACATATATGAAAGAATATGAACAGAGAGGAAAGATAGGTAACATGAAAAGGGTCTGATAAGAACATTTGCTACATATACCATAGATAAAGCAACAGCAGAAGGCATCAGAATCAATGTCTCCCCTGAATATGAAATCTGCAAGTGTTGCTTTAGTTTACACAGTTCACAGATTATTATCTGCCACTGAGACTAGAAAACTGGGCGAACATTGCAGTTCCTGAATGTTCATCTATGGTTTGGACTTGAGCTGGACCTTTGTTCTCTGCAGGGACAGAAACAGGACGATCGTCAGGATTCGGGGTAGCAGTCGCAGTAGCAGGTAGAACAGCAGGAGAGGCAGCTGAATTGTCTGCGGGTGATTGGTTTTCTTCCTCAGTTTTTCCCTGTGTGAAGGCCTCTTGAAGCTGCAAAGCATATTCCAAGTTCCAGAGAACATCTCCCATGGAAGGCCTATCAACACCATAGTCAGACAAGCACTTTTCGGCAGCCTCAGCAAACTTCTTCATTGATTCAGGATTGATTGTACCGACAAGATGAGGGTCAATGATCTTCTCAAGCAAGCCCTTCCTCTTCCATTGCATAGCCCAATCTGCCAAGTTAACTTGTTCCCTGGGGAGTTGTGGGTTAATGACAGGCCTAGCACACAATGCTTCAAAAAGCAACACTCCAAATGAGTAAACATCAGATTTATCGGTTAGTTGCTGTCTCCTGAAGTACTCAGGATCCAAGTACCCAAAGCTTCCTTTCACAGCAGTACTGACATGACCTTGTCCCATAGGTGCATCTTTGGATAGCCCGAAATCTGAAACCTTGGCGACGAATGCATCATCAAGCAAAATGTTTGTGCTTTTAACATCTCGGTGGATGATACCTTGTGCAGTACCAGTATGCAGGTAATGAAGTCCACGAGCTGATCCAATACAGATTTCCAATCTCTGCTTCCAAGATAATGGTGGCAAGTTCTTTCCATACAGGTGGTCTCTGAAAGGACCGTTGGACATGTACTCATAAACGAGAATCATTTCATTATCTTCATCACAATATCCGATCAGTGACACCAAGTGCCTGTGCCTGAGCTTGGACAGCATCTGAATCTCCGTCTGGAACTCTGTGATTCCTTGTTCAGATTGCGGATTTCCTCTCTTGACTGCAACTTTAGTACCCTCATCAATGACACCAAGATAGACATTACCAAAACCTCCTATACCTATTATATTGCTTGAATCAAAGTTCTTGGTAGCTTCCTGCAACTCTGACAAAGAGAAATATCGTCCCAGGCCAAGAGTTGATGAGTAGAAGTTGGACTTGTTAGATCCTGCTTTGCTTGTCATGAAGCTAGTGTCACTAGCATGGATAGGAAGCAACCAAGAAGAGAAGCTGTTCCTCTTCTGCCAATCTTTGGGTCTCTTATGCCACTTGATCACCATAGCTCCAAGACCAACAAAAGCACCAAACATCATAGCGAATCCAACAGCAGCAACTGCTCCACGGTGGCCGCGAGCCGATTTTCCGTCAACCCCGAACTCACCATCCAAACTATTAACTGAATTGCTCATCTTGAAGACCTCCAAACCATTTAGAATAGC
This sequence comes from Erythroxylum novogranatense, assembly GCA_029891385.1. Classification (NCBI taxonomy): domain Eukaryota; kingdom Viridiplantae; phylum Streptophyta; class Magnoliopsida; order Malpighiales; family Erythroxylaceae; genus Erythroxylum; species Erythroxylum novogranatense. The sequence goes on along the minus strand of CM057227.1, from coordinate 110,809,645 downwards.
GTTTCTTGTACCAGTAACCTCATTCATCGGACCAATCTGAAGGGAAAGTCCATTAGTCATCAATGTAGAATCTATCACAACGTCCTTGAAATATGGAGATGCCAGATTGTTGGTGATGGACGACAAATCCAGCCCTGAAATTGCTGTTTTATTGTTAATGTAAACATTGAAGTACAGATCATTGAGGGATTTGCTCACAATGTCACAGAAGTGTAGCCTGACCATGTAGCTAAAGGCAGGATCAACCTGAAAGTTCCATGTCACATTGAAATTTTGTTGTATAGTATCTGAATCTGACATCTGTTCTGCAGATGCATAAACTGTTGGAGGTGCAATAAGAGGTGAGGTTCCGGTAGGATATTTAATGGAGTTCGAAGGGATAGATACACTTTTGGCCAAAGCCTCGTCCTTCAGGTATGGCCTATCAGGTAACCAAGTCCTCCAGAGGGTGTCATTTTCAGAGGTGATCAAAGGGCCTCCCATATTCAACCTGTAAGAAACTTGAAATCCTTTCTTGCTCAGGCCAGGATGGTTGTTCACAGGGAAAAGATTGGTGGCTGCATCAGAGATTAAAATGTCTGGGGCTGAAATAATCTCTATGGCATTTATGAAAGCAGCAGAATTCTTCATTGGTATGAAGTCGATAGAGAACTGGGGTTCGTCTGCATTGATCAGATACTCCTTAAATGAAGCTTTTGTGTTGTTATTGACATTGTAGTTATGGAGAAACACATATTTATCAGTTTTGACAGAGAACGTTGAGTTCTTAAGATCAAACTGATTGTTGTCAAGTGGGAAGAAATGGAGTCGCACCCAATGCCATCCTGCAGATTTCAATGTAAAAGAATAGGTGGATTCTTCAACAAAAACTCTTGCTGACAGATAAAATGGTGAGGGGACATCTGCAGATGGGACTGAAACCAGAATGTTTTGGCTGGTTTTCAGATGACTTTCAGCTTCTTGATCAGTCTTGAAGACTCTACCATCAGGAAGAGCAGACATGCTCTTGGCTCCGCAACTGATGAGAATCTCATCAGCAGGCACAAAAGGTGCAGCATCAATGGCTGACCCTGAAAGGAAAATGCAGATTAGAACCAGGAGGAAAGCCATCGATGGAGATGATCTTGATGACACCACAGACGAAGATAGAAAATGACTGGTTCTTAATATTGTTCCCTTGTTTTCTATCTCCATCCCTCCTGGGGTGGTGAGAGGATGTTGCTAATAAATCACAACTTGCAAAGAGATGATGAGAATCAAATAGGCTTTGTTTCTTTCATTTCTATAATGAGATTGATCTAGTTGGCATTAAAGAGGCAATGTTTATGGAGAAAGATCTTTGTTGGTTGGTTTCTGATACCTATTTTAGGAACTCCTAACAGAGAGACGGTCAGAATTTGTTTTGACAGAATTGAACTTGTCAGAGACAATTCCAACCTCTGTTTCTTTGTCTCAATCTAATCTATATATATCAAGTTGCTAAAGGGTTATCATCTTTTAAGGCAAATGCTATAAGCTTCATGCTCATCAGGCGAGTTGCAAGAAACTAGCGAAACTAGTGTATTCATATTGAATTATAACATATTCAGAATTATCTATTTTTAAAAGATTTTTTCAATTTAGTACCTAAGTTCTTAAATTTTTAATTGAGTGATTGATTTTAAAAACTTTAACAATTCAGTACAAAATGTTAGCTTTTGCTACATCAACAAAAGTTAATATTTTAAATTGAATTGTTAAAATTTTAAAATATTTATCACTTCTTTAAAAATGTAGAAGCTTGGACACTGAATTAAAAAATATCCAAAAGTTTAGTACTTTAGGAGTAATTATCTCAAGTTACAAATATCTTCTAGTGTTTATATAATATAATATTAAGTTACAAGTGTATTTTAAACTTAAAAGTTTATAACAAAATATATATTGAATTATACGTTTTAAAGTATTCATATTGAATTATAACATTTTAAAAATTTAAAATAAATTCCAATTAGGCAAAATATTTGATTGATTAACAACCTTTTATTATATTTTTATTTTGAAGATAGAAAGTAGAGTCTACTATCAAATAATTAGTTTCTTTTAATTAACAAGAAAAAGATATAATTTTTCTTTATGTTGAAACCCATTTTATACATTTTAGACTATGATTCTCATTTTCTACATAATAGTGAGATTTACTTTCAATTAAAATTAAAAATAATGTCATTTCAGCACTAAGTAACATTTGACAAAGAAAATATTACGGTTTAATTTGAAAGTTTTAAACGTTAACATCTTTATTGTATTATGTTGTAAACTTTGAGGTCCAAAATTCAATTTTGGCCTATAATATTAGTATTTATCAAATGTTAAATACTATTTTAAATCACTCTTAAGAAGTTGAGCCTTGAAACAATAAATAAAGTTCTCTTTTATGATCATAAAGTTATAGGTTCAAGTCACAAAAATAATTTTTTTGTAAAAATACAGAAGGAAGGCTACGAACATGATGACCCTTTTTAGATTCCCGCAAAGCAAAGAGTTTTGTGCATTGAATACGTTAACTTTTTTTTTTAATTTTAAAAAATTATTAAATTTATAAAATAATTTCTCATTTTATATAATTGTAACTTAGTTTTTGAATATAGTTCCTACTAAATATATTAAAATTTAACTACTCTTAACCTTATAACATAAATTTTGAAATGTTAAATTTTTATAAAAATCAAGAATTCGTGGTATAAACACAATAAAGTAAAAATTTATAAATACATATTTATATTACATATTTAGCATTTAATAGATATACCAAAAGTTAAAAAATTAATTTTTAACAATATATCTTCTTAAATTATGCTTTTAATTGTTATAAAATCATCCTTATTTAAGAGAGTTAATTGATGCACCTTTTTTTGATTAGGTGTTTCAACCCTATTCTGTTTAATCTGATTTATACATTTGTGTGGATCCTACATAAATGTATATATGAGATTTGATGAAATAAAATTTTAACTGATTAACTGAAATAGAATATCTTATGCTTACTATTTAAGTAGATATATGTCATATTAAAATATTATTTTATAATTATTTATTGATGTGACTAATTAACTAATATCTGCATAATACTTAATGGCTATGCCATACCAATAAATAATTAATAAAATAATATTTTGGCTTAAGTTATAAAAATTTTAAAATTAATCACTTAATTAAAATTAAAAACACTGTCATATAATAAAGTTTGAGTTCTAAAATAAAGAAAAATGAAAAAAAACATAATAGTCTGTAGGCCCATTTTTGTTTGACCAAAGGCCCATTATAAAATCTTTACTCAAAAGAAAATTATTTATAAGTTAATAGATAAATAAAAATTATACTTTTCTTGAGATTTTTTTTTCGTAACATTTTTTATTTACTTTATAAAAAGAAATCTTCCAAGGAAATCGAAGGGACAACAATGTCGTCGGAGGGGGAGGAGGTCTCGAGACGCACGTCGGCGGTCGCTGACTACCGGAAAAAGCTCCTACAGCACAAGGAGCTCGAGTCAAGAGTTCGTGCAGGTCACACCCCACGAAACCAAAACCCTATGTTTCTTTTTCGTTTCTTTAAATTTCCGATTTTGTATACATATCTTTTGCCTTTATTTCTCCAAATCTACAAGCTGTGAACTTCCTTCAAATTTACTGGTAGTTAGAGAAGGATTGCAGTGAACTTTGTCGTAAGTGATTGGGAAAAGAGAACTGTTGGGTTTAATTGATATGCTGATTTGGGTCAATTTTATCAAAGGTCTGAAAGGGACTTTTAAACTAAATTTGGGTTCTTTGTCAAGCTGAGCTGCAGGAAGCTGCTCTTTTTAAGTTGTAAACTGTCTTTCTCTGAATTGTTTATGTAATTCACTGGGGTTTTGAAATTTCTGATTTATTGCTAAATGGGAAAACATATAAGGAATGAAGGATTTTGGAGTTGCGTCGAATTCTCCTTGTATCTCGGATAGTGTTGGTGGGATGAATTATGAATTAAGGGAGTTAGTATCGAGGTGTTATTCTGTTTGGTGATCAGATTTTCACATACGCTTGAGTTTTAGCTGCGATACTGCCTACTGGTATCTCTTCAGTGTATAATATCTAGAACTAACATACTGTAATGTTTGTTCAATGCAGTGAGGGAAAGTTTGCTTGCTTCGAAGAAAGAATTTGCCAAAACTGAAGATGATTTAAAGTCCCTTCAGAGTGTTGGGCAAATCATAGGCGAAGTTCTTAGGCCTCTTGACAACGAACGCTGTAAGGTCCCTCTGTTGGGGTGCATGTGTCTAGATAGAACGAATTATACACTTAATATTGACAAATAGTGAATGGTTGTGCATTTGCTTTAACGTACTTTTGGTACCAATTAATAATATGCTATTTCAAGAAGTATGCTTTCCTATTCTCTGTTGCCTTTGGCTTCGTAGTCTTCTGTTGGTTGTTTAAAGCTATGCCTAATGTTGATATGACTAACCGTTGTCATTTTGTTCTTCAGTGATAGTTAAAGCTAGCAGTGGTCCTAGATATGTGGTTGGCTGTCGTAGTAAAGTGGACAAAGAAAAACTAACTGCTGGCACCCGAGTGGTTCTTGATATGACTACTCTCACAATCATGCGGGCTCTTCCCCGTGAAGTAAGTTGGGGCATTAAACACCATTTCACAAGACCAATTTTTGGTTTAGTTACTGAATAAGATATCATTTTGTTTTTCATTTCCCTTTCTCTATGTTTATGATGCTATAAATGGAATTTCTCCTATAGGTTGATCCAGTTGTATACAACATGCTTCACGAAGACCCTGGCAATGTTAGCTACTCTGCAGTGGGTGGGTTGTCAGATCAGATTCGAGAACTCAGAGAATCTATAGAATTGCCTTTGATGAATCCTGAGCTCTTTCTTCGAGTGGGCATAAAGCCTCCTAAGGTGATCATACAACCTTGGGCAGCAGCCTAGGAAGTCAAAGCTTTTGTTTAGACGCTGACCTATAATTCTTGCAGGGTGTTCTTCTCTATGGACCTCCAGGGACAGGAAAAACGCTGCTAGCTAGGGCTATAGCAAGCAACATTGATGCCAATTTCTTGAAAGTCAGATAATAGTCTCTTGTATTAATTTGAGTTACAACTTTGTCCATTTTTGGTTTTGTTATTTTGTTCCTTATATTAAAATCCAAGAATTGCTCACTTTATACTGGATGTAGGTTGTATCAAGTGCCATAATTGATAAGTACATTGGTGAGAGTGCGAGATTGATAAGAGAAATGTTTGGGTATGCACGTGATCATCAAGTAAGAACTCAACCTGCAAGAGTATTTTTTTGACTTGGTTTTCTTTTTTGTTGTTACTGAGGACCGATTTCTCTTTGACAAGCCTTGTATCATATTTATGGATGAAATCGATGCCATTGGTGGACGTCGATTCAGTGAGGGAACGAGTGCTGACCGTGAAATTCAAAGAACACTAATGGAGTTGCTTAATCAGTTGGATGGATTTGACCAGCTTGGAAAGGTAATCTATCATGTTCACAGTGTTTGTGTGGTGAGTAGTGGCTCTTAAACAGCAACTGACATCAAGTTGGGTTTCTAGGTTAAGATGATTATGGCTACAAACAGACCCGATGTTCTGGACCCTGCACTTCTCCGTCCAGGACGTCTCGACAGGAAAATTGAGATTCCATTGCCGAATGAACAGTCAAGAATGGAAATCCTTAAAATCCATGCTGCTGGAATTGCAAAACACGGGGAAATTGACTATGAGGCTGTTGTAAAACTTGCAGAGGTAAGATGTGTATACCTGTCTCCAAATAGAATATCTTTTTAACAACTGTTATCTTATAGACTAAACTAGTTAGTTTGCTTCAGGGTTTTAATGGGGCTGACCTGAGAAATGTTTGCACTGAGGCTGGGATGTCTGCAATTCGTGCAGAACGGGATTATGTCATCCATGAAGATTTTATGAAGGTATGTTGGTTTAGCTTGAAAAAAGTTTTTGATGCTTGTTATGATTCATCAAAATTTATGGCTTCTGATTTTTCCAGGCTGTCCGGAAACTGAACGAGGCCAAGAAACTAGAATCAAGTGCTCACTACAATGCCGATTTTGGAAAGGATTGATTCCCGTATGTAGCACTGCGATTTTTCAGGAATGGTTTCGGACTGGTTGACAAGAGTTAAACAGTGGATTTCAGGTAATATTATGCCCTTTTCACCTAGTGGCTACATGGATTTCATTAAGACAACATTACATCAACGAAGCCACAGTTAAATACACCGATTTGGATTGATCATTGTTCTTGCAAACGCATCATTTGTCGATCTGGGTTCATTTCCGATACTGTCTTGTTTGTTTCCGTTACAAGTTTATAACTTTGCTCCTTGTACGAACATATTGGGTTCAGATATTTGACAAGTAATTCGAGTACGAGGCTTTTGATAGATTATATAGAGAGATGATGATCAAACTACAATCCAGGTTATGACAGAGCCTTAAAACTCGATTGCCTATACCAAGTTCCAGTTGGGACTTTTTGAAACACTTAAAACCCCGTGAACTGCATTAACAAGTTGAGAAATGATAAAATGAGTTGAAGAACATTAAACTTTTCAAGCTTATTTTACTTGTGCACACAGAGATTCCATCACACAGAAGCTGACCGAGTCATCAAATTTTGATCTAATAATCATCTTAGAGCCATATTCATATTACTGTTGATTACTAGCTATTAAATCAGATCTTGTTTAAGAGGCTTGACATGAAATCCCTTTATTAAATTGATAATCATATCTTAGAAAATTTGTATTATATGTTTATATATATAGGCAAAAGGTATAATTTGTCTTTTATCCTTTTACATAAATTAAGGTCTGTCGATATTTCCTTGTACTAATTTGTACATGAATTATTGTTAAACATAAATTAATTATATTTCACTATAATAATTACAAAAGACACAATTTGTACCCTTAAAGCATAATTTTATTAAGTTTTAATCAAATTTCTGTCACAACATTATTACCTTGTGACATTCGTTGTTATAAATTATTTATAATTTTAATTTATGTGAATATTAACATTGTTATAAATTATTTTATAGATTTATCAATTTGAAGGTAAAATTGCAGATATTTGGTCAAAGGTCTAAGTTAATGATTTTAACATCTACAAAATAACAATTTATAACCTTAAACTTTATTAGATTTTCGCTAAATCGTTATCATTATTAATTTATAACATCAATTGAACAGATTCAATACTAAAATTTGAACGATTCGTATAAATTTAAGTTTAAATAAAATATTTTAATAAAATAAAAGTTAAAATTAAAAGTTAACCAGTGCACGTGAGAGTTTAACAAGAGTTGTAATAAATGCAATTTTCTTTTGTATGTTTGTAAAGAGGTTATTTCGATGATTTAAATTTATAAACTTATACATAATCACAATGAGCAATTTTGCTCCGACCCTTTAATAAAATAAGAATAATACAATTAATTTGGAAAAAATAATCTTTTTAATAAATTTTAATAAAATAATTTTAAAATAAATATTATTCTAAAAATTATTAGAAAACGAAATCATTAAACCCAACCCAATTGGACCTTTTTACTGCTCATGAACACCCGAATTTCAGACCCAAAAGAAAAAACACAAACACATTACCTGAGATTTTTTTTTTGGGATTCGAGAAATCAGAAGGTGGTAAACGCAAGACACATCTCTCGAGGCTTAATCATGAACCACCCTACAAAGTGCCAAGCGAAAGCACTCATCATTAAGGACCCAACTAGTTTTCCATCTACAAGAAACTCCCACGCCTCTGCGCTTTTTACAAGAAAATTTAGATGAAATCGAACCCTGACCTAACTAAAATCAAGTCCCGCTCTCAACCATCAAGTCACACCCCTTGAGGGCTACCTGAGATCCTCTGTACAATTATTCTTTCTTCTAATCCTATCTAATAATCAAAATAAAGGTTAGAGAGTCTTGAAATTCATATTCAATTATCATAATGATGTCATTTTAAACATTGGATAGAGTTGAATACAGTAAGATTAAATAGAATATTTAAACTCAAGCTGAGTGGAGATCTTTTCTATATTTAATTTTACTCTGTCCAACCTGTTCAATACTTAAAATAACATTGTTTTGATTATTTCCTCTATTCAATTATATTCTATCCAACCTATTCGATGCTTAAAATAACATCGTTTTGACCATTAGACATAATTGAATATTCTCTAAACTTATACTGATTGATCAAAATCATGTAATTTTGGATATTAAATAGACAAGATAAATAGGCGAATTATGGACAATGCGGAATTCTTTTATATATTTATATTTCAATTTTGAAGGAAAGATTCAATAGTTTACTGAAAAACAAATGCATGCATACATATCTTGACTTATAATGCTATTCATCAGAACAAGTTTAGCACCAAAATTATTCCCATTATTCACATATATATATACATAATTTGCAACATGATATTACAGGTTGCATTGTAATCATTTTACAGTCCACTGCTGAAGAAACCTAAAAATCAAGACGAACAACATACAAATTTGATCGCAAACACCATGTTCGTCGGTTAACTCAACTGGGTTGCCATGGTCGTCTGTGATCGGAACTGGATATTGCCGAACTCATCTCTTAGATTAGCCGCCATTGCTATATCTTAGCTCACAGATAGGATACAGTTTGAGAGTTAAAAGGAAACGTATAGCGGTTGTTCATGCATGAGGTTTCTACACGTGGTTTTAAGGTTTTAAATGAGACAAGAAGAGTATTTGCCACTTCAAGGAAGAGAAAGCACGTAGCTCTTTTGACAGATAACATTTTGGGTGTGACAATGATCCTGAAAGGATCTGATCGGCACCGGGCTCAACCTATGCGAACCGAGATTAGTTTAGATCATGATGGTTTAAAGGGAACTTCTCCTAGCTTAAGTGAGATCACATGTTCGAATCTTTCTCCTATATGCAATTGTTTAAAATTTGATACTAAAATTTTGTCTTCTTTAAAAGATCTACCCAATTTAAACACGAGTGAAAATTAGTTTAAGTGTGAATGATTTAAAGGTGTCTTCTCATAGTTGAGATCCTCTTAGAATACCTCGTGGACAAAAAAAAAGAAAAAGACATCTCTTAAGATACCTCATGGACCCAAAAAAAAAAAACATCTTCTCACAGTTAAAACCTCCTAAGACAACTCGTGGATTAAAAAAATTGTTCATTTAATTAAATTTTAAATTAGAAAATAATTAGAACAATTTGAATTATTTAATTTTATTTAAAATTTAAAATTTTATAAAATAAGGTTGTATTAAATAGACTAATTAAAAGACCAAACTCTAATTACAAATTAATAAGTGGAATACTTAAATTAACTTAATTGGACTCAATAAATTAGTATCCTAAATTATTTTTAGTTATTTTTAATAAGTTAAAGAACTATTAAGATTAAAAAGATCATAATGATTTGATCTAATTTGACTTTTTACCGATTCTTACATTTTCAAATTTATTAATTACTTCCTTTCATATTATTTAATTATTATACAAGATTTATCATATATTTTTTAATTTTATACAAATTGATATTGAATTAAAATTCTCAAATTTTAATATAATGTTGTTTTAAAATTATAAATATATGAAGAATTAGCATGAAAAATTACATAGTAATTAAATACTAATAAAAAGATAAAAGTTCAATATAATTAACAAAATACAAAAACAACGATTACAAATACTCAAATCATTCAATCAAAAATTTTGCATCGGTTAATTCTTTTATTTAATTTTTAACTTTTCAATTTAAATTACTTTAATAAATATTGTTATAATCAGTCGCAAATTAATAAAATTTTAAAAATAAAATAAATAAAAACAGTTTCTTTTTATTAAATTTTAATTTTCTAAAAAATTCTTTTTAATTATATTTCAAAATTTTAATTATTATTCAATTTTATCCAATTTTTAAGGGTCTTGTTTTATCAATTTAATATTCAATTCGTTTTTCAACATATTATAAAAATTATGAAGAAATTCACTATAATTAACCTATACAAAGCTCTCTCACTAGGCTCGAACTTCTTTTAGGAGACTAGTGAACAAGCGAGTGGCATTTAGAAATAAAGGAGAAGCGAAATCACAAGCATTTTGTTAATAATTCATGCACCTCTTACCGAAGACGAGAGGCTACTTTTCATACAAAACTACAGTTATGTATTACATCTTACAAGGTTATTGTCAAACAACTGTTGTTCTTGCAACTAGCAAACCAAAAGAAAACCAGTACTCAAGTCAGCGAATCACATAAAGAGAAGGAAGAGGGCATAATATAACCTCACTCTTTCAAGTGTGATGCACTGTGCCATACATTATTTGATCCAATCATGAATCGTGTCTTGGCAAGAAACAAATTAACCTGTAAAAAATCAAATGAAATCAAACCTTGAGATGCATATTCAGTTTTGCCGAATCTTTCTTAATCATATAGAACTTTTTCTTCTATAAAATTTTCACGTCCTTACAATGTAAACCACAGGCTAATTCTCTGCCAGTAAAGTGTATGCAGCTAAGCCCCACAATCTTCTTTACAGAGCATATAGGTTCTGCGCCTGTATCTGTAAGCAATGAAGTTATGAAGCTTTCTTCAGAACCCAAAATGTGAACAGTAAATGTAACTTGGTTCAGAAATTTTTTCGGTTAATAGTTCGGTTCAGATTAGTATACTTTTAGGGTCTGGTTATAATGTTTAGGGAGATGCAGGAGACAATTTCCCAGTGTCACTAACAAAAGATATATGCATGAGCACTCACCTGTTTATATATATATATATATAAGCCTCATGCCTTCATAGATCTGGTCCAGAAAAATCCTTTCTTTTTAGGCATGTTATCTGCTGAGGATCTGCTGCTTTTTGATCGAAATGAAAAATACCGCCTCAAAAATGGCTTTGCTAAGGTGCCTTCCATAGTGGAACTGGAGATCATCTTGGGATCCTTCCCTTCTTGTCCACCGGCCTTTAGCCAATCAAATGTGATAGAATTATTGCCAAGATTGCCATCCAAAGCCCTTTTGCTCGATCTCTTGTTCTTCAACTTCCGGTCCATTTCTGCCTTCAGTGCCTTTTGTGACAGCTTAACAAGTTGCTTCTCACCCAAAGTACAAACTGGGCAAGCAGGATCATATTTGTCCAGTTCAGGTGTAAAAGTTTCCAAGCACTCGGCGTGGTAAACATGCCCACAAGTTAGCACTGAAACAACAGATAACTCACAAGTGACAAGCTTCTGGCTGCTCCACAAAGATGTCTCAGTTAAAAGCCTTAAACAAACCCCACATGCCTGGAGATCTACAGAGGGAGAAGCTGATGATCGACAGCTGGATGTACATTCTTCATGATTAAACCCCAAAGACTCGTTATCAAAAGACCATCTTTCTCTATGGGATGTAGCCATGAGTTCAGTAAAGGCATTCATAGACCAACTATCTGAAGACCTGCCATAAGATCCCCAAGTTGAGTCATTGCTCCACGAGGCAGTTGTGGGCTTCCCATCAGCAACAGAGAAGCTGTTTGATGTTTTCAATCGTGGGATCTGCATATCAGATGCTTGCCCAATTAACTGATGCCCAGGAGAATGATGGGGCCACCTAGGAGTTGTTGAGCCAGTAGGATGCAAATGATTTTGGGAGGATGATGGAGATGTGGGCAAGGATGAAGCAGATCGAAATGAAACTGATTCCTTTGCAGGAGATGGGTTTGTAACTGCCAGGGAAGCTGTTGTCTCCTTCACCTATACATAAAGAGTTCTATGTAAAAATATATCCTCTCAAAGGGGAGGGAAGTGTCACTCAGAGAACTTGGATAATAAAGAGATTCTCTGGCACAAGCTCTACCTGTTCCAAATTTGAATCAATTGAAATATTTCTTGAGATGGACTGATCTGCCACATAGGTGTAAAATATTGTCAAATGTTGTAGTACATATCAGTCAGCTCACTTTCTTCTAAGAATCAAGACCAGAAAATTCATTAATTACTGGGAAGCAAAATAACAAAAGCTGTGTATACAGTAGCTCACCTGAAGCCGAAGTCCTCTTATGCTCTCCAGTTACATCAGATTTTGGGGACTTATGCCATTCTCGTCTTTGAAAACTTCCCAGTGAGCCGCTGTCATCTGACGCATATATGGATTCAGACTTAAAATCCCGTCCATGATTTCTGTTTATTGCATCTGGAAACCAACTTATTGAAGTCTCTTCACCAGCTACCCGCCCTCGGTTATCCCACCTAAGGCTCCATGTTGGTGAATGCCGAACACCCCGATGCAGGATCTCACTTCTAGATCCACCGACTATATTTTTATCTCTAGCAGCAACACAACAGGCACCCCCCATAATCAAATACAGAAACTTGCAGAGCTCAGGCTGGAAACCCGCGGTAGTAGCTCACATGCCCCAAACTACAAAGTTGTTAAACCGATTAGAATTCATAACCACCACTCTTAACAAGAAAATATCCTAGGTAAAATGGTTCTTTTGCAATCAAGAATGACCAGCTCCTCAATGAAGTAACTAGATTACCTACATTCAATAGAACTTGAAAAATCAAGCAACGGTTTGAAGAACTAAGATCAGACTCCTCTGGCCTTCCAAAATAACTATATCCACAGACAAATAAACATGAACACAGAACATCTAAAGCTAAGGATATTCAGAGCATCCAAAGAACAGTTTCAAGTTAATCTAACTAAAAACACCCAAATCCACAAGAAATTCAAATCGTACAAAGCGAAACACATTCAAAACTATCAAACAAAGACAAATAAAACCAATCTTCCCAGATCCAAAAAGATATCCAATTTTGAGATGACAATGTAAATTCCATATCCTCTACTAAAATCAAACTAACCATACAAGGGCTAAAACACCCCAAGTCAAAAAACCCTTACCAAGAGTCAACAATGAATAACACCACCGTTCACACCAGCTAATTGCAACGATTAAAACCAACGAGCCAAAAGAGATGAAAACTTTCTCCAAATTCCTCTTTTCACTCCCACAGCTCACAATCAACACCCACCAAACCACTTCAAAACAATAAGAACACCCAGAACGAGAATCAAAATCAGTGAGCAAGACTAAAAAACAACGCAAATTAATAAACACCCAATTTCGAATCCATCTCCTACTCTTAAGGAATTGCTCAGACTGAACTGAAAAACCCCTAAATATAGAAACCCAACAACTTATTAAAAATAAAAATTACAAATTACCCGAGTCCCTAGTGATCCTATTATACCTCCCGGACTTCCTATATTCGAAAATTAAACTAAAGAATATTATTATATTTTTTTCCAAACACAATCCTTAAAAAATTCAAATCCAATTAACTAAATAGAGTAGAAGAAAGAACAATCTATGGAGTCTCCGAGTACGAAGCATTGAGTTGAGACCGGAGTCGTCAAAGTACCTAGTCAAAGACAAACAAACGGCGACGTATTGAATACGTAATAGGCCCTAAAGAGCAGGTGACTGGCTAAGAGAGAGAGAGAGAGAGGAGACTGGGAAGTTGTTAAAACGAAAGAGGGAAAGACCGATGGAGAAAAAGTCGTTTTAGACGGCGGTGGTCGTAACGTCGTTAGAGGGTTAGGTGTTTATATTCTCCGTCCGTCCTGACGCAGTTTGATGACGTGTGATTCTACCTCTTTTGCCACGTTAGCATCTTTTCTTTTTCTCCATTATTCGCCGTAAAAAGTTTTAAACCAAACTTTTAAGAAAGAAAATCAATACTTTTCTTATAAAGAGGTTTTTTTATAATTAATTATCACTTTACATGTTCGAAAAGTTCAAGGATCACAATGGGTTAGGTCGGTTCGAACTTAGATTATTAGGATATGGGCGAGGTTGAGATTCGATTGGACTTGATACAGCTAGGCTGAGCTCCGTCGAGCAAGGTATGTTGGACTCCGAATTTTAAATAAAAAAAGAAATAAAAAGGAAAAAAATTATACCGATTTCAGATTTGATTTTTTGTCTTATAAGTTTCTAACACGATAGTTTTTCTATAAGTGTATGTTATTGGATGTCAAAATTTGTATTTCAGTTCGATTGCACCGTATGTTTAGTTTGTTTCCGAGTCAATTCGATTTAACTTTGTATTCGATCCGATTTTGCTTCTTTCACTTTCATCCACTTTGTTTTGGTTTCGATTTCGTTCCGATTCGATTAGTTGCGATTCGATACTTTCGCTTTGTATGTCGCTTTCATTTGGTTTTGAAATCCGTTTGATACGTTCCGACACTTTGTTTTGTTTCCGTTTTCGTTCTTATTCGGTTGGGGTTCGGTCTCGAGATCGGGTCCTAACAAGGTAACTCAAGTTTAATTTGACTCGACCTAAAATTTGTTAACAAAATTGAAAAATTACAACACTAACACGGAACGACTATTCAATAATTATTTTACCTTTTTAAATTATTTTTTATTAACACGAATATTCATAAGATAGTACGCACATAATTGATTATATTATTTGATTAAATCTTGATTATAGTTAATAATAGATCGATTCAAACTCTCTATAACTCGAGATTGATTTGAATGGCTGAATAATTCCAAAGTCGATTAAATGTTGAGTTAAAACAACATTATTTAACTTTTTAATCAAACTAATTCAAATTGTTTAGATTGAGCCTAACTGACAAGTTAATTTATTATCTTTAATATTAATATATTAATTTAAATTATTTAGGTTAAGATTGATTGACAAATCAATTTATTATTTTAATTTTAATTATTTAGGTTGAGTCTAACTCATAAAACAATTTATCATCCTTAATTTTAATTGACTAGTTCAAATTATTTAGGATGGGTCCAATTGACAAACTAATTTATCATCTTTAATCTGAATTGAAAATTAGAGTTATATTAGTCTAAAATTTAAATTAAATTATTTTATAATGAAAAATCCTTTAAAGAAGAGTGATCTCCTTTAAACAGATCAAGAGCCATTTTAAAGCAACTTAGTATATCTTTCCAAACCTTCTCCTTGCTTTCCAAGTAAACAAAAGTATAGTTTTTAAGTTTAAAGTGGAAGCACAAAAGGTTGAAGGAAACCACTTTTTCCATTGTTGGGCACTAACTTAAGGGAAAGTGGATTTGTGGAGTAATTAAGAATTAAGCATCCTAAAAATATTGTCTAATTTAATTTATAAAATTTTTAATTAAAATTTTATATAATTTTGTCGTTGTGAAAATTATACACAAATAAGGCACATAATTTAAAAAATCCAACGCTTTATATGTCCAATCTTACTTTTTATCACCAAAGAGAGATGCAAGCATGACAATAGATTAGATTGGACTAGACTAAGGCCCGAGATTTTTGGCCAAAGCTCGAGCCTAATTGAATACGATTTCTTACTTTTAAAATTTTGAAACCAATATCATTGTTTTAAAACGATGTTGTAGTCCAAGTATAAGCTTGACTCAAAGCCTAAAATTAGAAAAGAAAAAGCTCAAGCTTATCTCAAACTTGATTAATTCGATATAGACTTGTTGTATAGCACCTCACTCTCGCAAGACACGTACCCGACATCTTCAGTAATGTTCGAAAACCTACCCCGCGAGGGTGACATTTTAGCACAATCAGTCAGTAAAATCTCATTACAATTTTTTTTTCCTTTTTAAAACAATACACACATATGCGGAAATCAATAATCAACTTGGACCCATTATTTTCTTTTGTAACATCAAAATCACATTTATTATTATTATACGCAATATCAATCTCATTTACAAACTTTCCACTTTGGAAAGTTATTACATACAGAAATATTCAAATATACATTGTACAATAATTGCAGACGACTTAATTCGATACAGACGCAAACTGATCCTAACATCTTTCTCTTATTTATTTCTAGTAGGTATACTCCCGTTTGCCTAACGAAGTAACTCTTCTGAGCCTGAAAAAATATTGAAAATTTGGGTGAGTTTTTGCAAACTCAGTGAATGACTATCCTCGATGGCTCACTCGATTACATAACACATACAATTTATATAATTACATAATTAACATCATTTCATTGATAATCATTTATCATCACATATCACGTGATCATTCATTTCACACTTCACATTCAACACATTCACATTCAGAAATCAGTCAACTATTTAAATCATACCTATCATATGCATAAGCAATGCTCATGAGACCCAACTTTAATTTTTATTGTTGTGACCGAGTGCCTATAATTGTCCCGTATTTATCGTGGATATCGAACTCATCGATAACTATCTCGTATCCGTTGGGGATACCGAACTCATTTTACATAGTGAGCCTTTGACTCTTAATCACTTTATGAGCTTTAAGCTCTTTTTCACATTCTGAGCTTTAAGCTCTTTTTTTCCACAAAATGAACTTTAAGCTCTTTTTCGGTAGCTACTCCAATCACAACAACCTTTATGTTTCATGTATTCATGTAATGAAATGCATCATATATATTCAATCAATTAAAAGTGCTCAATATTACTCAATCATATTCGCTTTCATATGTCATTGGACCTTAGTCCGATATTCTACATTTACGTTGAGAATACTCATATTTCATTCTTATACACATTCACGCTTTTCTTCGAAATTTGGTCCGACAATCAACATTTAAGTTGAGAACACACATATTTCGATCACATGCATCATACACCTCGGACATTTAATATCTAGAATCAGTACAATCACATTCATATTCATTAGTAATTCAATACAGAATTTAAAAAGAACAAACATTTAAAGTAAGACTATCTAGGTCGACTCACAGTATGCTCCATATTAGCATTAGCTTCCATGATCCGGAAACGTCTGGATATGGAGGTTATATCCTGTATATCATCATCATACAATACACATTTATACACATTATTAATTTCACAAACATATGAACACTCAATCACATACATATGTATATATGTTGTGTATAATGCATGCTCAATGTCAATCCCGGGTATATTGTCTAAATTCAAATCTTGTGCTCATTCTCATTTTATAATTCATAGATATCTAATTGAACTTAGATTTATACTTCATTTGCACATGATCATTCTAAGTTCACCATTCAATCTTTACCTTTTGTATGTGTCTAGCTAAGCTTACACCTGAAAAACACTTGGTTCTTCTAAATTCATAACCCAAATTTCTTGTCATTTCTTTTCTAACATTATATGCTCTCATAATACTCAATACTCAATTCTCATTCACATTTACTTAATACATATTACTAAACCCTTTAGATCATAACTATAATCATATGCACATCTTCATTCTCATTATACTCATGCCTTTGGTACTTTGATATCATCCATTTGTTCACTAAGTTATAACCCCAGTTATCACTTTAAACATATCACACATTATTCACTTAATCAAGGCATCATTCTAGGTTCTTTCCAAGTCCCATTTAAGCTTTAATTAAGACCCATTGACCCGTGAATGTCCGTTAGGCGGACATCCATGTCCATTAAACGGACCTTTAAAGGTCTCTTACATAAATTTAAAATTTTGACCCTCTAGATATCAAAATCTCTTCTCAGGGTCTTCATATAGATCTCGAAGTCCTCTTTAAAACCATACCTAAATGACCTCAATCTGAGTTCTGCAAAAAATTTATGCGTCTTGCCCCAAAATATTGTTGGATCGGAAAAAGAAAGCATGCTTAGTTTGGAGAAACGATAGATTTTAAAACTTTTTAAGAAATCATCTTGCAGCGGAAGCAATATATCCAAATCAACATGCTAATCCATACATGATATGGTATAAAGATAATAAAACCAAGAACAAGATAAAAGGAATTACCGACTCCTTCGCTACAACTTTAAATCATCGCTGCGCTATCCTCTCCTTCTTGTTGTATCCAAATCCTTTGCCTTTGAGTCTTTTCCTTTAGCAATCTATCTTATTCCTTGTTGTAGTATCCTCAACCAATTAGATTTACCCCTTGTTCTTCAAGGACAACTAGGTTAACAAAATCCTTTGGTGGGAAAGGAGAAGAAATATTTGGAGGAGATTTTCTTAGAAGAAGAAGAACCAAAATTGAAACTCTTTCAATTCTTTTACTTAGGAATTTCGGTTCTACCTTGCATGAAAGGAGATAATGTCTAAAATCATGCAAGAACCCTTTCTTACATCTCAATTTCAAATATGCATGAATGGAAAGAGTGAGAGGCATCCAATGCATCACTTACATTAATCACTCATCAAATAGCCAATAAATGAGACTTATTTCATTTATCTTTAAAATGGCTATTTGAAAAGACCATAACCTATAATTGAATACCCATTTCGATTTTGGCAAGAAGAAAGAAGGAAGATGGTCCATCTAATGCACACCTTTCATCTTTAATCTAATGAATGCAAATAGGTTACATGCCAACATTAAAAGCCAACCATTAAACCATTTAATGGTAAGTTCATAACTCCATTTAATAATGATGAACCATAATAAAGACCATCTTTATTTAGTATTTTAATGTCAAATGTGGTTACACATCTAACCTAACACAATTTCAAATTGCTTTTCTCCATTTAAAAAATTGTTTAATATAATTAATCTAATCAATTACATTAAACCAAAACAAGCCCATTTCTAAATGAACATATGGGCTTCCAATTAACCATTAATTAGTATAAGCCCATCATTCAATTATGGACTTCTAAAGCCTCCAAACTACTTCTTACTTAGCTTGATAACCTTCCTTAAAGCCAAGTGGGGAATCTTATTGACTTTGATAATTCAAGCTCCAATAAGCCCAAAATAATTCAATCTTATTGGAATTAATTCTAAACTTATTAACTAAATGTCATTCCACTAAAGACAATTAGTTGAACTCTTGAATTATTAAATATTATGAGAATATGTCCAATTTCAAACCCTATTTAGAACCTTATTATAGCCATCCGCACAACAAAGGGTAAAATTACCGTTTTGCCCTTATGTTGGTTTTTCCTTCTAGATCTCTCATTTTACTTTATATGGTGATTAACACATAAGATCTCATCTTAGTGTTAAGACTTGATGGGTAGCTAGTCCATCAAACTAATGGCGCCAGATTTAATCACCAAATCTCCTTAAAACATCCGTAAGAGATGATAACACTATAAACTCTTTATTTGAGTGAATGTTTCGATACATGTTTCAATTAATAATTCCAACATGCGATAATCGGATTAATACCTGTAAAATCCATTCCGATCATATCAAGAATTATAATGAAACATATATGAGTTCACCACTCATCAAGATTGTGGTTCATAATAAGCGAATGCTTAAGTTGTATGTTTTAAGATTAAAGTAACTACCACTTTATTCTTGAAAACATACTTGATTCTAGATTCATTTAATAGTGCCATTATCGATAGTCTACTACTATCATGATATGAAACTCATCATTCCCTTTAAGTAAACTCCTTTACTTATATGGAGATAAATCGCAACACTACGCCTAAACCATAATCAAACGACCAACTTGATTATTCAACTGTGAATCAATTAATTGATTCTAATAATATACATGTTTCCCATACATCTTTATGTATATGTATATTACTTACAAATGAATCTTGGTACCTTATGACCAGATATATAATGCTCATACAGATAAAACCAAACTCTTTTGTTTTATTAATAATAAATATTTTCATTACAAAATCAGAATCAAGAAGATAAAGTTACATGTAAATACTCTTGCTTTCTAGGGCACTATATTTACATAACTCCAACAATCTCCCACTTGCCCTAAAGCAAGTTTGACATATCCTTCATTCCCATCCCTTCTAGGTGACCCTCAAAGCTCTTTTGAGTCAATATCTTTGTGAACGGATCGCAAGGTTTTGCTCTGTAGAATCTTTACCACATCCACTTCTCCACATTGTATTATCTCCTTATGAGATGATACTTTTACCAATGTGTATGGCAGCTTTGTGGTTCCGAGGTTCTTTAGAATTAGCCAACGCCCCACTATTATCACAATAAAGTGTAATGGCTTTTTTCGCCTCGGAACTAACTCCAAATCATTTAGGAACTTCCGAGCAGATCGCTTCTTTCACGCTTCACAAGCAGCAATATACTCAACCTCCATAGTCGAATCAGCAATACAAGATTGCTTGACACTCCTCCAAACTATGGCTCCACCTCCTAAAGTAAATATAGAACCGAAGTTGATTTCTTGAATCAACATCGATTGGAAATCGAATCAGTATATCCCGTCGGAATAAGATTACTTCAGAGTAAACAAGCATTAAGTTCTTCGCCCCACGAAGATACTTAAGTATACACTTAACCGCAATCCAATGTTTCATTCTGGATTGATCAAATCGCTTACCATCCCATGCGTAATGATATCCGTCTAGTGCACAAGATTGCATACATCAAACTACCAACCGCCAAGCATATGGAATGTTACGCATGCGCTCAACCTCCTCTTGAGTTTTAGGTGCTTGTTCCTTTGAAAGTTTGATTCCATGTCTAGTAGGAGTGAAACCCCTCTTGGAATCTTGCATGGCGAATTTATTGAGCATATTCTCAATGTAGGTTAGTTGAGACAAAGCTATCTTCTTGTTCTTACGATCCCTTATAAGTTTGATCCCTAGAACATAGGTAGCCTCTTCCAAATCCTTCATTGAAAACTATTCATTCAGCCATCCCTTAACCGCAGATAACATTCCCACATCATTCCCAATGAGCAGAATGTCATCAACATACATGATTAGAAAAGTAACCTTACCTTCTTGTATTCTTTTGTAAACACAAGGCTCATCTAGGTTTTGTATGAACCCATAGGTTTTGATAGCCTTATCAAACCTAATGTTCCAAGACCTAGATGCTTGCTTAAGTCCATAAATGGACCTTTGCAACTTGCAAACCTTATGATTATTACCTAGCTCAATGAATCCTTCTGGTTGGGCCATATAAATGGTCTCCTCAAGATCTCCATTCAGAAATGCGGTCTTGACATCTATTTGCCATATTTCATAATCGAAATAGGCTGCTATGGCCAAAAGAATCTTGATGGACTTAAGCATGGCAACCGGAGAAAAAGTCTCCTCGTAGTCTATACCCTCCTTTTGAGTATAGCCTTTAGCTACCAATCTAGCTTTAAAGGTCTCTACCTTTCCATCCGATCCCCTTTTTCTTTTGTAGATCCATTTACACCCTATGGTTTTTAGACCTGGTGGTAGATCTACAAGGACCCAGACTTCATTAGTATACATAGAATCTATTTTCGATTCCATTGCTCGAGCTATTTTCCGCATCAACATCATTAATACCGTGTATACGTAACGGGATCTGTTTCTTCTTGGTCTGAGATGACAATTAAGCCTTCTCCTAAACCCAGATACCTATCTGGTTGTCTCACAACCCTCCCACTACGTCTAGGCACATCTTGATGTTCAGGTTGCACTTCTGATTCAACTCTTGAATCCATTTCGACATCTTGTTCTGTCATATCCAAAACAACTCTTGGTTTGGATGAAATTGCTAACTCCTTTAGTACTACTTCACTTCTTCCTTTGTGATTTCTCACAAACTCTTCCTCTAAGAAGTTTGCATTTGTCGACACAAATACCTTCCTATCATGAGGATCAGAGAAATAGTACCTCGAGTTTCAGTAAGATATCCTACAAACAAACATACTTGACCTTGGTTCCATCTTTGTGGATTCAGCTTTAGAACATGGGCTGGACAACCCCAAGTCCTCAAGTGCCTCAATGAAGGCACTCGGCCATCCACAACTCCCTAGGTGTTTTAGGCACCGATTTGGATGGAGCAAAGTTAAGAAGATATGTTGTCGTTGTATGACATATCCCGTAACGATTCGGAAGGCTAGC
Organism: Erythroxylum novogranatense; assembly: GCA_029891385.1. Lineage (NCBI taxonomy): Eukaryota > Viridiplantae > Streptophyta > Magnoliopsida > Malpighiales > Erythroxylaceae > Erythroxylum > Erythroxylum novogranatense. Next base: position 110,787,757 of record CM057227.1, on the reverse strand, counting down.
ATAGACATCATTGATCTTACCATTTCTAATAGAGTTCTATTTCTCTCTCTGCTACACCATTTTGTTGAGGTGTACGAGGAGTCGACAAATTGGAAACAATTCCATTGTCAATTAAATATTCATTGAACTCTCGGATAAATACTCACCACCTCGATCCGATCGAAGTCGTTTTAATGGCTTGCCAAGTTGCTTCTCAGCTTCAGCTTTGAATTCTTTGAACTTTTCAAAAGATTCACTCTTTTTATGCATCAAATACAAATAGCCATGTCTTGAGTAATCATCTATAAAAGTTATGAAATATTCATAACCTCCTCTAGCTTGTACATTCATGGGCCCACACATCAAGATGTACCATGTCCAATGTGGATTCAAATCTGTTTCCTTTAGAAGGAAATGAGGCTTTTGTCATTTTTCCTTCAATACAAGATTCACAGGTGGGTAATGGATCACTATCCAAGCCCATAAGGATCCCATCCTTTACTAGCATGTCAAGTCTTTTCTGATTGATATAACCCATCCTTAGATGCCACAGATACTTTGAATTAATGCTGAGATATTGGATTGTCTTGGTTTTATCAATTACGTGGTGTTAAGTGAGCCTTTCATAGGTTCTATAAAAAACAATCCTTGTTTAATTATCGCTTCACAAATAAAATCCTTATTCTCATATATTGAAACAACCTTTTCAAAATATAAGGAATAGCAGATTTTATTAGACAAAAATGTAAATCATGTTCCTTACAATCATTGGCATGTAATAAACATCTTCCAAATATAACCTATGACCACTAGGAAAGTCCAAGATAACTACTCCCACCGATTCTCACTGAAACATAGGAACCATCTCGCTATCTTGACTTGAAACTAGCCTTTAAGAAGTCTTTTCCTTTCATTGAACTGTTAGACCTCAAATTTTTTTTTATGATCTTATTCAGTATGAATTGTGATTTTGTCTTAGTTTGATTAAATTGTGTTGGGCCTTGGCTTTTTAGGAAGGGCCCAAGCCCTTTAGGGTTTAAGAAGAGAATAAGAAAAGAATAGAAAGAAGAAAAGTGAAGAAGAGAAACGCCGTCATGGAGAGGAAGAGAGAAGAAGAAGAGTTTGCGATTTCAAATGGTTTCGACGATTTTAAAGCTTCAATCTGTAAGTTTTAGTCCTTTCTATCTTGTTTATGGTTGGATTAAACCTTAGGATCGTGTGGATTCGTGGAGAATCACGGTTTAGGATTTTGAGTGGGAAATTGGGAAAATCCTTAGATTGATGATTTTAGGATGAATCAAGCTTAGAATGAGTTAGAATGGTAGTATAAGTCTTGATCTATGCCTTAAATATGTTGCATTTGAGTTTGGAACAGATTGAAGTTGGGTTCTGCAGAATCGGGTTGAGTCGAGTTCCTCAACCAGACGTCGCGACGCGCGTATTAACACGCCTGCTGACGAATTTAACGAAGAAGGAGCCACGTCGCGACGTGTAAATAATTTTACGATTATTCGTCACGGCGTGAAATGCTGTAGACGCCGCGACGCGCGAAGGGAGACGTCGAACGCGCGACGCTTGGTTCATGGCGTTGGGTCCTTCGTCATGACGAAGCGCCCTTCGTTCTGGCGAGGCCCCTTGTTTCAAATTGAGATGTTTATATTGTTAGGGATATCTTTGGTGTAGATATCCGAATGAGGTGATCTTGGATTCGTTGTGATCTAGAAATTAAGGACTACAAGTTGTATGAAGAAGGGAAATTCGGAATTGTTTGGAAAGTTCGGAATTTCGATGAAAATCGGATGGAGACTTTAACGCTTTACTTTTGCTTTTCGAGCTTTATTAAATAATTGCTATAGATATTAATTGTGTGGAAACTTGGTTTATTATAGGGAACCGTTGATTTGACCCAATCGCGAGAGGAAGGACAACAAGTGAGTCCGATACTCAGCGATACTAGGTGGGTAATATGTTTATCGTTATTGTGTGTATGGGCAATTGCATGATGTGCTTGCTTTGCGTTATATGACATTATTTGTATTGAATTGCATGAGAGATGCTGAATATGCTTTGATCATAATTATGCATGGATTAATGGGCCTTTATGGCAATGGAAAGAATGGAAATTATGATATGCTTTGAGCATGATTCGAATGGATTATGTGCTTTGTTTGGGTAAGAGAGTTACGGATGGAGTCACGCACGTTGACATATTGAAAGCCTTCTCCGGCTGCCATTGCGGGCAACGAGATCCTCGAGAAATCGGACTCGGATGGATTACGGATTTACCCGGGTTATCCGGATGGATTACTGAACTCGAGCCAGCTTGTTTGTGCATACGATTGATTTGATGAGCATAAGATATGATGGATTTGATAGATTTGTTGCATAATGATTGATGTGATAAGAAATAGAAATTGCTTGACATATACCGATTGAATGTGAATTGAATTGATGAATTATGATTTGCTAGTGATATGTATATATATATATATATATATATATTGCTTGATTGTGTATTTCGTTGCCAATGGCTATAAACGATATGCCATCGAGCTTCGCAGCTCACCCCATTACTCTCCTCTTGGTGCAGATCGAGACGATAGTTGACTTGGCGAGGCATCGAAACTTCCAGCTAATTAGAGCTTTTTTAAGTTAGTAATTTGATCGCCTCCGAGCATTTTATCATGAGCATCTTTTGTATTTTGAAATTTCATTTTACTTTGTATTACGCTGCATTTGAGAATCTTGTTGCATTTCTTGAATGAGAATGACATATGTTTTATGAATTTGAGATATGGAAATGCATGTTGAGAATGCATGCGATGGTATGTATGAGTATATGTTTATGTATGTGTGAATCGAATATATATATTGTTATCTAATCGAATATGTCTTTGTATGGATGTTGGGATCGGTCCGACGGTATATGGAGCGCCTGACGATGGGCGACCCGAGGGCCCTCCTCGGGATTCGGACGCAGGGCCCGAGCCCGGCCCAACAGAAACCCCTGCAAAGAATTACAAACATGGTTAGTGGCTCCTTAATCTAATATCCAAGAAGTAGATAAATCTGCCACATTTCTAGTTTCTAACAAACTTAGGAAGCCCATACCTTGTTTGCTTTTGAGGGACTCTAGGTAGACTGGATAATTTCTTTTCCAGTGACCCATCTCATCACAGTGGAAACACTTTCCTTTGATGTTCTCTTTGGCCTTCTTTTTATGGGTTTGGCCTTGACCCTATTTGGGCATTTTTTTCATTGGACCCTTCTTCTTTTCCTTGCCTTACCCTGGCTTAGAAGAAGAAGCTACATTAGCTTCTCGCCCATGAGCCTTAATATTCAATATTTCCTCCGCATCTGAGGGTATTCATCAACTCACTCAAGGTGTAATCCTAACTGTTGAGCTCATAGTCCAACTTAAACTGCTGAAAAGAAGAGTTTAAGCTATTGATGATCATAATCATCTGCGTGTCCGCATCCATATCCGCCCAAGCATCTCGGCCTCGGTGACCGCAGAGATTACCTTCATCATGTAATCCCGCACTAATTTCACTGTGTTTCATCTCGAGATTATGAAAGGTTTGGATAGCTTTCACTCTTGCAGACCTAGTCCTCACACCAAACATCTCATGTAGGTGATGGACCATTAGACTATGATTTTCATACAAGCAATTTGCTTTTGCAACATGCATTGATGAAGCTTTAATATAACACTTAGTAGTCTTGTCAAGATTCTCGCCAACGCTTCATGTTGTTGGACTTGCTCAGAGTTGCATCTCCACTTAGAGGTGTAGGCTCATTTTCAGTTAACACCCATGAAATACGCTCATATTGAAGAACAATGTCAAGGTTACGCTCCATTCATTAAACTTGTCTCCATTTTCTAATTTGTTATTAGTCAAGAGTAGGGTGAGTGAATTCATTTTGTGGTTGATTATGTCTGAAAATATAAATTATTAAAACATGAGCATACTAGTCAACAATTTATGGAACTTTGTATAAAATCATGATGCATGTATGCATGATGATATACATGCATGATGATAGATTTAACAAAACTTAAAAAATTAAAACGTTATACGACGGTTATTTTTCTTATCTATAACAGATTAAGTGACGGTGGGCCATCTTATCTATTAAAAGAAAAACTGAGACCCTCCCACTCAAAAAACTACCAAGCATCTCATGCTCAATTTTTTAAGAAGCGTCTTAATTTGGTCCATACTTTTACCAACAGAGCTACGGTGGACAGTTTATTGATAAAAAATGTTGAGTGTATAACCATTTGATTCATTCACTAAAGATACCTACAAATCATGTCTCGGTGGGAGGTCACATTTGCTATCATTAAGTGGACTTATCCTTAAGGAGACCCAAACCATGCAAGATCTAGGATCCATGCCCTCCGATGGGGAGTAACACTTGACCACATGCAAACGGGCCATCATTTGGAGACCGTGGACTCTCACAGGAGCATCCTCTCCCACTCAATCTTTTTGGGCTTTAAGTTTTAAATACCATCTTGTCTAGATGTAATTTATTATCCATCCTATATTGTTTCATTATATATCTCATACATAATGAATGCATGGCAAGGCCTAGGGTTGGCAATTTTCTAAATGACATGCAATCATATAATATCACATATTACAAGCATTCATTTCTCCATTCATCACATGAACTAATAAAGCCACTTTTGATTGTCCATCCTAGAAACATAAAATAATTACAAGCCTTTTAGGCCCAAAATATGCTTCTTCATCTTGGATCTTCCGCTTCGAACTCTTCGCTAACATGATCCGACCCATTCGGTAAACAAAATGTAATGGCATTTATGAAATTAGAATTTTGTCATTTTGAAAAATAAAATTTCAACACTAGATTTTTAGAAAACCAAATCTTTATTTTGACAAAAAATTCCAGCACTTGTTTTATTAAAACCGAAACTCATTTCATGAAAATTAAAAAACAGCACTTAGTATTTTAGCAAAACCGAAATTTGATTCTTTGAAACAAAAAACCAGCACTTGTTTTCCAATCATAACTGAAATATGATTCATTGAAACAAAAATTCCAGCAACTTAGTTTTCACAAAACTTATGCCAAAACACAAAAGGATACACCGAAAATTTTACCTTTCCATTTCTTCAATCCATGGCTGCTCCTTCTTCATCATTACATCAATTTGTACATTACAAAATCAAATAAAATAGAAAAAAGAAACCAAGGAGGAAACATGGTGATGATAGACCACCCTCCTTGTTACAACAAAATGAAGAAATCTTACAAGATAAAATTTAACTTCTATGGACAACCAAAACAGCAACATACACCATATATATTTCTATCACATAAAATATGCAGTATACATAAAATATTGCCAACCCATGCATCCACCATATAGGAACCGAAATCATGCATGAAAAACCGGCTCTGATATCAATTGTTGGATCGGAAAAAGAAAGCATGCTTAGTTTGGAGAAACGATAGATTTCAAAACTTTTTAAGAAATCATCTTGCAGCGGAAGCAATATATCCAAATCAACATGCTAATCCATACATGATATGGTATAAAGATAATAAAACCAAGAACAAGATAAAAGGAATTACCGACTCCTTCGCTACAGCTTTAGATCCTCGCTGCGCTATCCTCGCCTTCTTCTTGTATCCAAATCATTTGCCTTTGAGTCTTTTCCTTTAGCAATCTATCTTCTTCCTTGTTGTAGTATCCTCAACCAATTAGATTTACCACTTGTTCTTCAAGGACAACTAGGTTAACAAAATCCTTTGGTGGGAAAGGAGAAGAAATATTTGGAGGAGATTTTCTTAGAAGAAGAACCAAAATGAAACTCTTTCAATTCTTTCACTTAGGAATTTCGGTTCTACCTTGCATGAAAGGAGAGAATGTCTAAAACCATGCAAGAACCCTTTATTACATCTCAATTTCGAAATATGCATGAATGGAAAGAGTGAGAGGCATCCAATGCATCACTTACATTAATCACTCATCAAATAGCCAATAAATGAGACTTACTTCATTTATCTTTAAAATGGCTATTTGAAAAGACCATAACCTATAATTGAATACCCATTTTGGTTTTGGCAAGAAGAAAGAAGGAAGATGGTCCATCTAAGCACATCTTTCATCTTTAATCTAATGAATGCAAATAGGTTACATGCCAACATTAAAAGCCAACCATTAAACCATTTAATGGTAAGTTCATAACTCCATTTAATAATGATGAACCATAATAAAGACCATCTTTATTTAGTATTTTAATGTCAAATGTGGTTACACATCTAACCTAACACAATTTCGAAATTGCTTCTTCTCCATTTAAAAAATTATTTTAATATAATTAATCTAATCAATTACATTAAACCAAAACAAGCCCATTTCTAAATGAACATATGGGCTTCCAATTAACCATTAATTAGTATAAGCCCATCATTCAATTATGGACTTCTAAAGCCTCCAAACTACTTCTTACTTAGCTTGATAACCTTCCTTAAAGCCAAGTGGGGAATCTTATTGGACTTTGATAATTCAAGCTCCAATAAGCCGAAATAATTCAATCTAATTGGAATTAATTCTACTTATTAACTAAATGTCATTCCACTAAAGACAATTAGTTGAACTCTTGAATTATTAAATATTATGAGAATATGTCCAATTTCAAACCCTATTTAGAACCTTATTATAGCTATCCGCACAACAAAGGGTAAAATTACCGTTTTACCCTTATGTTGGTTTTTCCTTCTAGATCTCTCATTTTACTTTATATGGTGATTAACACATAAGATCTCATCTTAGTGTTAAGACTTGATGGGTAGCTAGTCCATCAAACTACTAGCGCCAGCTTAATCACCAAATCTCCTTAAAACATCCGAAGAGATGATAACACTATAAACTCTTTATTTGAGTGAATGTTTCGATACATGTTTCAATTAATAATTCCAACATGCAGATAATCGGATTAATACCTGTAAAAATCCATTCGATCATATCAAGAATTATAATGAAACATATATGAGTTCACCACTCATCAAGATTGTGGTTCATAATAAGCGAATGCTTAAGTTGTATGTTTTAAGATTAAAGTAACTACCACTTTATTCTTGAAAACATACTTGATTCCGATTCATTTAATAGTGCCATTATCGATAGTCTACTACTATCATGATATGAAACTCATCATTCCCTTTAAGTAAACTCCTTTACTTATATAGAGATAAATCGCAACACTACGCCTAAACCATAATCAAACGACCAACTTGATTATTCAACTGTGAATCAATTAATTGATTCTAATAATATACATGTTTCCCATACATCTTTATGTATATGTATATTACTTACAAATGAATCTTGGTACCTTATGACAGATATATAATGCTCATACAGATAAAACCAAACTCTTTTGTTTTATTAATAATAAATATTTTCATTACAAAATCAGAATCAAGGAGATAAAGTTACATGTAAATACACTTGCTTTCTAGGGCACTATATTTACATAACTCCAACAAGTATATCTAAGTTCATCTACATTTTAAGATTCTAACTCTTTACTTACTACATTCACTACCTTAAGCTTGTCTATCATTTCTAATTCAATTTCTCCTCATTTTTCCATCATTCTAACTCCATTTTAACTTAATATCATTTGTAAACAAATTATAGTCCATGATTGATCATGAACACTAATAACAGAACATACATATATATACACATTCATCATCAACTTTCTATACATATTCAACTTCATTTTCACTTTCATTTCACTTCTAACTATTACTTTAATTCTTCCCATTTCAAGATACCACATTACTCCTTTTCTTTAGATCTAGATTCATTTTATTTCATCACAAAAACACCTAAACAAATTCACGTTAACTCATCAAGAAAACAGAACAAAACCCATTATGTATCTAGTTTTTTTGCACTTCTTCCTAACCCAATACTCAACTTTAGATCAAAATTCAAAACTCTTAAAGACAGAATTTGAATTCGATGTCTTTATAAAAACAAGTAGCCATATGTCTCTAGTTTAATCCAAATCAAGATTCATCTCATTTGGATAACTACAAATCAAGCTATGGCTAAAATACAGAAGCATAATCAATGGAAAATGTTACAACTAGCATTTTTCCAGCACCCTTTGAACACCATTTACTCAATTTAATCCAACATTATATCATCACATATACAACAACAAGACATTTGTATATACTTGTCAGCACTCATAACTCACACGTGAAAATTTCATGATCAATTCATCAATCTCAAATTACTCATCATATTAGTTTCATTTAACACTACCGATGATGATTAGAGCATAACTTACATGATTAAGCTCCAAGATTCTTTAAACTCTTCAAGATCTCTCTTAACCCTAGCTTTCTTCTCTTACATGTACATCATCAATCAAAGATTGTAGGGTTCGGTCTTTAGTGACAAAATGGAGAAGACAACAAATCTTAGAGAAACAAAGTGAAAGAGCTGAACCAAAAATCAGCATGGTGAGGGTGAGAGTGAGTTTCGTGAGTGAAGAAGAGAAAGATGAAGAAAATGAAGAAGAAGATGGAGAAATGAAACATATGTCATGCATGGGTAAGTGAAAGACCATAATGTGGGTCTTTCACTTAGTGAATTTCGTGGTTTAAAACATGTGGTATGGCAAGTGACACTTGTCACTTTCCACATGTCACTCTCTCAAAGTCTCTTCTTGGTCTTTTATTAACTAGTCCATTTGTCTCTAATTTCTATTTCAGTTGTCTCCCAATTTTTAATGACATAAGTCATTAAATCTTAATGTCACATATTAAAATTTCCACTGCCATTTGACATTTATTTCTACCACTATTCATTAAGTGTTCTGCCACTTGACATTTTTTCATCAATTAATATACCCTTAAAATTTCAGAATTTTTCCAAATTTTACCAAAAATTTTAAGTCAATAGATATACTCTTCAAATCAGTTCTTAAGACACATAATCCATAATTTATATTATAATCAAATTAAACAATCATTTATACCCGAAAAATGTCAAATGAGTGCATAAACAATTCATTTTAATGTGCAAAAATCAATATTCATATGTGTGTATGCTAATATTATGCATGAGCATAAAATGCAATTTTTTAATCTCTCGTTACTATTTTTTCAATTACAGAAATCTAGGATTCTACATCCTTAGTATGAGAACGGGATGTCACATGTTGACTTTAGGTTGGGTTGGGCTGGGTCGAACTGAGTCGGACCAAACTTTTTTATCATCCCTAAAGAGGTGAACTAAGAGCCCAACTTGGAGCTAGGATAATATTTTACTACAAGTTAAATGCTCGTATGAACATTTGAACTTGGTGTTAATTTTTTTACTTACATTATGGGTGAGTAGTGTCCATATTGATTAAATTTAAGTTTTTAAAACATTAGAGATAACATATTTAAAAATATCTATCTTTTAGATTTTTTACATTCATATCAAACATTTTAAAATTTTAATTTAGTGATTAACCTTTCAAATTTTGTATAAATCAAATCAAAATATTATTTTTGCTGATATGACTAATAAATGAATATGCAGGGAACATGCCTTATCAACAACAATATCTTTTGATATGATTTATATAAGTTTTAAAACATTAGTCACCAGATCTGGATAAAGGTAATAAATTGGCCCAATAAATGATCTAAGTCAATGGTTCGAAGTTCGGGAGTAAAATAGATCCCGATTAGTGTAGATCGAACCCATATCGGACTTGTGATGGGGAAGCTAGATATGAAAGCTATATGTATAAAAAGATTAAGGTCTCTTGTAGTTGCTCATATTATTCGTAAGCATATGGATTCTTTGACTTGTTAAGAGTGCTTATATTTTGGTAAAACTATAGAAAGATGTTAACCATGTTTTGGTGAACGATTTCCATGAAAGTCCTAGAATATTAGAGTTCGTTTTGGACACGAAAACTAGTTCGAAAGTTGGAATGGAACCAAAATCAGGTATTCCATATTTTCTTCGTTTATTTCCCTTTCATGAATGTTACGAGAAACGTATTAAGGTCCATGTTATGTGTTACATGTGATATCAGAGCGATTACGTGATCGGGTTGTTAGAAATGAAGGTTTTTTTCGATTTTCATCCATTAGGGTTTTCGTTGTTTTTGATTCATTTTTTGATTTTTTAACATATGTGATTAACTAAAAGTGGTATAAATGAGGTTAGCTATCAAAAACGAGCCATAAAGTGCAAAAAAGGCTAACAGGGCTACCGAAAATCACCCTCCCTGTCGGAGGGAGATTGCACCTTCAGGGCCGCCCACAAGCGGTTTGGTTGGCACCTAACATGTGGATGCTGCAGATGGGAACACGTGGTGCATGGTGGCGTGTGCATTACATGCACCACTAGTAACCCCTGTACGTCTGGGCACATGAGGCGCTTGCAAAGCACACACCAAATGCATCTGGCACGCTTTGACGTGGGGCCGTGCACAACACAAACGCCCCAACCATGCATAACCATTACGTCAGGCTAATGTCAGCACTGACGTCAACACCAGAAAAAAGAAAAAATTTAGAATTTTCGTAAGGGTGGCCCAAGTCCTTTTGGGTCAATTCCAAGTCGGGGGGATTTTTAAGTGAAATTTTCAATTTTTTGGATAAATTACATTGGTAATTTGATTTCATAAAAGTTTTTAAAGGTTTTTTTAACCTTAAGTGTCTGCCTCATGCTCCTAATTGCACATAAGGCAGACACTTAAGGTTTCATGTCTCGTGTGGTACGTTCGGTATTCAGAAAAACACAATAGTCACTCTAATTGAGATTTTTAAAGATAAAAGCCTCAAATAAAGTTTAAAGACAATGTTTTCAGTACCAGTATACGATTATTTGACTCTGTAATTAGTTTTTTTTTCATTTATAGTTGATTTTCACATACAATATGCCAATATAAAATGTGAGGATAACATAATGATGTATCCCTTATGTTTGTGGTCTTTTTGGGTAATGGTGAGATTATAGGTATCATAGTGACCTTTGAAGTTAGTATTTGAATTGTACCGCTTGCACGTTGGGGGATTCTCTGGTCTCATGTTTGGTTATTCTGCCCACATGTGTTGGCCTTACCTGAGATTTTGAGATGTACATAAAGGCATAAGATGGAGAAAAGTTGTTACTTGAATGATCTATTCACCTGCATGTGGTAGTATCATGAGAGTTAATAGTTTGTACTCTGATCACTTTTATATAGAGGTCTAATTGCATATATTATGTATTTACCCCACAGGTGTTTCATAATATATATGATCAGATTCTTAGTATAGATATTATTTTAATGCTTTAAGTTTTGCTGTTATCCTACATTTATACTGATTTTTGCATTATCACTTTGTTTTGTAGTCACCATTTCTGTAACAATAATGCAGTCACAATTAAGATCCTGACCGGTTTCAATTTCAAAAAGTGGAAGAAGGATGTTGAGTTTGCCCTAGAGATGGCCAACATCAACATGACGATGCTAGTTGAGAGACTTTCTCCACTTACTGATATCATCTCCTAAGTGGATTACCGGACATAATCATAGCAAAGGAGTTCATGGACAGTATTTCCCAAAGGTATAAGATGTTTTCTTATGCGAAGCAAAGCACTTTAATTAAAGACTTATTCTTTATGAGGTACACAGGAAAAGGAGGCATCAAAGAATATATCATCAGGATGGTTTACCTTCAAAGTAAACTGAAAACACTAGATGTATTCATTCCTGACACACTCACAGTACATCAAGCACTCAATACGCTCCTAGAGAGTTTGAGATGTTGGTGACATCATATATCTCTTAGGATGAGGCTTGGGACATCAATGCCTTGATTTTTCGGTGTGTTGTAGCTGAGGAGAAGTTTAAGAGTTCTCCTTGTACAACCCTGTATGCAACCACTAAAGGTAAAGGAAAGGCAAAGCCCCAATAGTTTAAAGGTAAGGGTAAGAAATCCAAACCCTCTACAAATTCAGAATGGACTATCTAACATTACCAAGGGCCCACATGACACGAAGAGTATGAGGTGCTTCTTATATAAGAAGAAGGGGCATAGGAAATTTGATTGCCTGAAGTAAAAACTTTGGAAGGTCAAACAAGAGTTATTAGATAACTCCTCGGCCTACATGATTCATGAATCCAACTTAGCTATAGCCACATCAAGTTCGTGTTGGCTAGATAGTGGAGCTTCTAATCCTGTTGCTTCCACAATACTGGGGTTCAGATCCACAAGAAGGTCGACTAAAGGATACGAGAAGATGATGGTTGGCAACAATGAAAAGGTGGACATTTTGTATGTAAGGGATGTAGGTTTGAACCTTGATATAAGGTTTGTACTGATTTTACGAGACACTTTTTATATACTATCTTTTAATCTAATGTTTGTATCAGTTTTGGATAAAGAGGGTTATCGTTTTGTATTTTATACTTCAATTGTAAATTTTTTTTTTATCAATGTAAGACATATAGGAATTGCCTTCTTATCCTACAGATTATATAGCATGTGTCTTACCCCTAACAAAATGTATGTTTCTTCTTATATTGTCGAACTTATTACTTATAAGAGAGCCTTCATAAAGAAAACATCGTACATGTTGTGGCATAAACACCTTGGCCACGTTTCTAAGGAGAGGGTTGAGAGATTGATAAAGGATAACATTCTCCCAAATTTGGACTTCGGTAATCTGGAAACATGTTTTGATTGTTGCAGGGGTAAGTTGACTAAGATAAAGAAAAATGGGTTAACTCATCCTTCTGGTTTATTGGACCTCATACATACAGATGTTAGTAGTCCCTATTCAACCACATTATGCAATGTAAGATATTTTATGACATTTATAGATGATTATTCCTGCTATGATTATGTGTTCTTACTTAAGAAAAAGTCTAAAGTTTTTAATAAGTTTAAGATTTTTAAGACTGAGGTTGAAAACCAGTTGAAAAAATCAATAAAGATTGTCAGATCTGATCGGGGAGGGGAATACCATGGCAGATATGGGATTACAAGACAAGAAAAAGGTATGTTTGCTATATATTTAGAATCAATTGGAATAATAACTCAATTCACTATGTCGGGTAGTCCTGAATAAAATGGTATGGCCAAAAAGTGCAATCACACCCTAAGGGACATGGTGAGGTCAATGCAGAGCAGGACTAACCTACCCATATACCTTTGGGGTGAAGTCATCAAGACGACATTATATATCTTAAAATAGAGTCTCAAGTTAGTTAATACCTAAGACATCTTTTGAACTAGGGAAAGAGTAGAAACCAAGCCTTGCACACATTGGTATGTGGGGTTGCCTGCTGAGGTACGGTTATATAATCCTTATGAGAATAAATTGCAACCTCATTCCACTCGTTGCTATCTAGTGGGATATCCTGACCACTCTAAATGTTACAGATTTTATTGTAGAGAAAGAAGGGCCATGATAGTGGAATCACAGATGACTAAGTTTTTGGAATACAATATCCATGATGAGGGTGAACACTCACACCCTCCAAAAGATAGCATGGCAGATACTACAATCATTTCGTATCCACTGCTCATATAGTCAAATCCAATGGATCAAGGTTCGAGTACCATTCCTAAGCAAACACAGGAACTATACCTATTCAACCAGAGGTTCCTAAAGTACAAGAACCTATGCAGTTGCATAGTCCATAAGAGAAAGATGACCTGCTATCTCATCATATTAAATAGTCTATTTAGGTGAGCAAGTAGTCTATTTAGGTGAGCAAGACTATGATATTTGACATATTGAGGATCCAGTTACTTTTATGAAATTCATTTACGGATCATACATAGACTTGTGATAGGAAGCCATGAAGGATGAGATGCAATCTATGAGGCATAATATAGCATGGGATCTAATTAATTTACCTCAATATTGTAGATCTGTCAATTGCAAGTGGTTATTTAAGACCAAGAAAGACACACAGGGTAAAGTTGACAGATTTAAGACGTGATTGTTTGCTTAGGGATTCACTTAGAAAGGAGTTGACTTCAATGTTACCTTCTCTCCTATATCCTCTAAGGATGCATTTAGAGTGATTATGACAATAGTAGCTCATTATGACATGGAGCTATATCATATGGATGTTAAAATCACTATCCTAAATGGTGACCTTTATGAGGAGGCCTATATGGAGCAATCTGAAGGATTTCAGGATCGAAGTGCAACTTACAAAGTTTGTAAGTTAACCAAATCAATATACGGTTTGAAACAAACTTTTAGACAATGGTACCTAAAGTTTGATGAGGTTTTGACCTCTTTCGACTTTGTGGATAATAAAGTAGAAAGATGCTTATACTATAAGGTCAAGGGGAGCAAAGTTATCTTCCTATTACTGTATATGGATGATATATTGCTCGAGTCAAATAACTTAAACATGTTGCATGAAGTTAAGCAACTTTTGGCCAAGCATTTTGACATGGACCTAGGTGAAGCATCTTTTGTCCTTGGTATATAGATTCACCATGACAAATCTCAACACTCATTAAGCCTCTCATAAAGAGCATAAATTAAGTGAGTGTTACAAAGGTTTAATATGGCTAACTGTAGACTTATTGTAGCACCTATCTGTTATAGTGAGAGATTATCTTTGGCATAGTGTCCAAAGAATGAAATTATGAGAGAGATTATGATAAATGTTCTATATTTTAGTGTGGCTGGTAGCCTGATGTATGGCTAGGTGTGCATTAGACCAGACATTACATTTGTTGTTGGACTGTTGGGTCGATATCTAGTTAACTCAGGTGTAAACCATTAGAATGCAATTAAGCAAGTGTTAAGATACCTAAAGGATGCTAAGGATTATATGTTGATATACAGGAAAGTCAACGATTGAAACCTTACAAGATATACAGACTTCGATTTTGCTATGTGTCCGAATGATCGTAAATCCACTTCAGGGCACATTTTTATGTTGGCAGATAGTTCAGTATCATGAAAGAGTGTCAAGTAAATATTAATAACTTCCTCGACCTTACATGCAGAGTTTGTTGAATACTATGGAGCTGCTACACAGGCGGTTTGGCTCATAAACTTAATTTCTGAGTTGTCTATGGTAGATTCGATAGCTAGACCCATTTGGCTGTACTGTGACAATCTTGTTACAGTGTTATTTAGTAACAGTAATAAGAATGTCACAAGGTCTAAGCATTTAGAGGTCAAATACTTGACCATAAAGGAGTTGATTCAGAAAGGTGACGTCGAAGTGGAGCATATAAAGATTGATGAGATGTTAGCCGATCTGTTGACCAAAAGACTTCGCTCATTAGTGTTTGATAAACATGTATTCAATATGGGCATGTTGAGGTCCCCAGACAGTAGTAATTAGGGATTGTTGTATTTGCTCCTGGTATGTTTATACATTTTGAAGTATTATAAAGTTATTATTACTTATTAATATAAATTATCATCTTTTTATCCTCAATAATAACCGTTCTTATGCATAGTCAGAATACATATAAAAGTCTTAAGATTTGTCTCAATTTTAAGCATTTTAAAGGTCATTGAGCATATAAACAGATTGACCTTAAGCCTATGTCTTTTAGACACAATTTAAAGTGGATATCCATACATTTAAACATGACATATGAGGATATAAGTTCTTTATCTTATAAAGGTTCTCTAATGCAGTTTAACATTCGATTAGAAAGCATAAAGGTTTTCTCTAATACTGTTTAGTATTTAGTGAGAGAAAACAAGTTTTCTCTAATGATGTTTAGCATCTAGTGAGAGAAAATGAGATTTCTCTGCTGCAGTTTAGCATAAAGATGAAGAAATTGAGACCTACAAACGAAGATGATATTAGATCATACAAATATCATCTTAGTTTGTCACACTCCATTTTCTCATTCATGTTAGTAAGTCGAGATTATATTAGACCTGTGTCATTTATGACACATGTGTTTGATATTTTTTGGTATCGAAATCCTTGCAAGACGGAATGTTTAACTTTCATTATCTTTAGATCAAATATTTTTAACTTTTAAATTTGGTATCAATACAGTAACGTGACTTAATCGAGTTTTTAAACTATTTTTAAACTTGAGTCAAAACTACAATTAATGATTGTCTAAGGGGAAGAATGTTGGATAATTTAATCATTTCCCATAAAGTTGGACAACCACTAATTGTATTTTTTGATTTGTAATAACTTATTAGTTAAATTACGTAATTTGATCCATATAAAGATAATAAGTGACCCAATAAATGATCTAAGTTAATGGGACGCAATCTAGGAGGAAAATAGATACCAATCAGTGTGGATCAGACCTATATTGAGTTTGTGATGAAGAAGTCTTATATAAAAGTTATATATAAAGAATAAAGTTTTCGTAGTTGCTCATATCATTTGTAAGTATACAGATTCTCTGATCTGTTAAGAGCGCTTACATGTTGAAAAAACTGTAGAAATATGTTAACCACATATTGGCGAACGATTCTCGTGAAGGTCCTAGAAGATTGGAGCTCGTTTTGGCCACAGAAACTGCTTCAAAAGTTGGAATGAAACCAAAATTAGCTATTCTGTATTTCTTTCGTTTATTTTCCTTTTATGAACGATTCGAGACACGTAATAAAGCTCATGCTGCGTGTTACACTATTTAATTTATTATCCCAAAACAAAATAACATTGTTTTGATTTACAAATTTAAAACATTTAAATGCAAAACAATTTTATTTTAGAAAGTGACACGAAAGAAGAGTGATTTTAGGCCAACTCAAAAATACTTTTAAATGGACTCAGACAACTTATTAAAAGTATTTACTCTTTATCCTACTTGAGTCGATCTATTATCAAACTTAAATAGCTTCCTTTTAATAAAGACTTCAATTATAATACATACATAGAAAGTGATATTATTTTATAAAGGGAAATTAAAACAACATCATTTTTAAAGCAAATCAAGCGCTCGAATCACACAAATCAAATTCTACTAGACTTGAGCAGCCTATTAATAGGATCCGCTCCTAATCCGGCGGACCTGGCGCATTATTTTTTATAAAAAGATTCATCGTAGAATGTTCGTTTCCATTTATTTATAGACATGCCAGGCCATTGCTGCTGGGAGAACTCTTGAGTCTCATGGTTGATCATGATCTGAGAACCATGAAGAAGATGGTATGGGCTTCGAAGGAGGCCTAACTAAACGTGGCTTTGGGTCAAATTTTCCATAGTCGTTGTTGTTGATGTTAACTACAGTTAAAAGCCTTCCATGATCAATTGCCAATTCGTCCTCCGATGGTTGCCTTGATAGCTCCTAGCATGTAAATAAATATAACAAAAATAATTAATTCATTACTAGAAAAATATGAGAGTGATATACAAACTACAATATTGAAATATAAATCATACTTTTAACACTTAAATATAATTTCTAAGAGAAAAACATACTTATTATTAATTAAGAGTAAGACTGCGTATTATTAAATCTTTCCAAATCTTACGATTGGGTTATTGTTGTTGTTTAAAAAAAAAATCCAAGTACTTAAAAGTATATGTAAATTAAAAAATCTACCATAAAATTCTAATAAATAAATAAATAAAAGGTTGAAGTGAATTATAGTGAAAACAAACCTTGCGATATTCCACAAGGTCATTATTCATAAACTTAAAGTTTCGACCTGTGAAGCAGAAGCAGTGAACTTAATTATATTGATAACTCGAAGAACATGCAACTTTGAGTTCTAAATTTGTTTATTTTTTTACTTGATTTTATAAATTACTAATGGATTTTATCTTGTATACCTGCTCAAGGGACAAGGTTTTCTCAGTGAAAGTTCATGATAATAGACCAATAAGATTTAGAGATAGTAAATACGATTCGATTCGACTCGATCCAACTCAAAGTTAACGAGTTAATCAAAATTTGAATTAAACTTGAAATTAAGAAGATTGTTTGAAACTAGAATCAATTCAAATAAAACGATACAATTTTAATCAATTACTTAAAAATTAATTAACCAAAAGGTTGTTATTTGATTTCGACGGAGAAAATACTTACCTTCAAAAGAAGTTAGAAATGACGCAGAGACAAGGAGGAAGAGAAGAGTGGTTTTCTTAAGAAGCATGACATTCATGTTTGAGCAACTTAGAACATCTTTGCAGACCCTCTTACTCTTTTTCAATAGAATAAGCCTAAATATATACTTTCTAAATTCTAAAACACCACCAATTACAGTAACGTAAAGTGGCAATCCTAGAGATAGAATGAAATTTGATTTTTTATTGACTAAAGCAAACAAAAAGTTTTAGGGTTGAGCTTAAAAATGGAACAAGATTGGTTGAAGGAGACCACTTTTATGTTGCTAGGCACTAAGTCTAGGAAATTATGGGATTTGTGGAATAATTATAAGATAATTTTAATAATGATGATGGCTATAGGAAATTATCAAATTCTACGGTTCGTATGTAGTCATTTTTGTCTATTTTAAAACTCTTATAGAGGTCTGTTCTATTATATCGCTATTGGTTCATTGTTATCCCCATAACCGTCTACTGAAAATCCTAAATTAATAAATAACTAAAAATAATTATATGCATTAGCATGCTAATCCAAACATTTTCAACCTAACATTTTATATCAAAATCTTAAATTAATAAATAACTAAAAAGAATTATATGCATTAGCATGCTAATCCAAACATTTTCAACCTAAAATTTTATATCAATCTGAATTTGGTGCATAATATTATAACTTAAAGTGGAAAGAAAATTCTACTCTAGTTTTCAACCTACCATTTTATATCAATTGGAATTTAAAGTTTAGGTTTTGAGTTTAAAATCGATACAAAGAGAATTCTATCCATTAAATTTAATACCACATGTTGATCTATAGATGACATATGATAGGGGATGAATTATGTGAGTTTTCACTTTTGCCTTACTTTTAAATTAAGAAATAAAAGATTTGCTCTAATTTTTTATTATGACAAACTCATATATGATAAGTGATTAGAATAATAATTAATAGGTAGAAAAAGATATAAAATTAATTTATAATAGATCGATTAAATAATCTTTAACCAACAATTACTTCTCAAGTTTCATTTAGAGATATAATCTTTTCTTTAGTGGGTAAAGAGAAACTTCTTATACAGTATTCTCTTTGTTAGGGATAAATTGAAATTTTATAATCATCTTACTTTATCACGAGTGAAGAATAATACTTTATAAATCTTGTTTAAAGTTAACTGAAACATCCACGATGTGTATCAAAATAATTTCACCAATTGCAATAATTGTGTAATCATAAATCTTAAATCATTACTCTCTTGCTCACACCAGTAAACAAAACCTCAATATATGATATATTATCTACATTTGCACTTTCTAGTATTTCAAGGCACTTAGAAGAATTTTATTGTGTTGAAGGTAATTCTTACAACTCACGTATAGTATATTTATATTCCAAATAACCTAAAATAGTGGCTAAAGAAAACTATTGTTACAATAATTAGTAATATTCATTTTGATCAATGTAGTAACAAACTCACATAACATATTATCAAGAGACATTGGTAATCACATTGTCATTCTGACCTATTAGTCTATCTAAAATTTAAATATTAGTGCCTGAATCATCGGATTTTTTACCAAACATCTTTTAAAAAGTTTTTCAAAACTTTTCAAATTCTTTCAAATATCAAAATATAGTTATTTGAGAAAATTTTGATCTACAACCATTTTAAAAGTTTCCCAAAAGTGATTTGATAATCAAAAGGATTAAAAATATATTTCTCAAATTTCTTCTTGATTATGATAAAGTATGTACAATATACTTCACATGCAAATGATATTGAGTCCTAATTTATTAAATTACTAAAATAAGATTAAGTGATTATAATCAATTGTATAATGCTTAATTGATTCAATTAACTCCTTTATTCACTTTTTGAGCTTGATCTTTTACATATTAACTTCCTAATGTCACTAAGTAGTTTTGTTATATGATGCCTATAGATTAAAACTTCTTATGATCCAACACATGTAAGTTCATAAAGAAAACTTGAAAAATGTAAATTATGTTAAATCTCAACTTTAAATTTTTCCACTCCTTTAACTTCAAAATTATGTGCTTGAAAATACTGTCAATGGCATAGTTATCATAAATTCGAACCTTATCAAGATTTATATATCCAATTACTATAAGTTGTGAAGTAAATTAGCTATTTGTTGAATTTCTTTGTGTTTAATGTAAATAGCCATGTTTATGTTGAATATACACACAAATAGATATACTTACAGTTCCTAAAAACAAAATGCTTTATTTATACGTGGATGAAACGTAATACTAGGATTCAAAACTGTACTGCTCGAACGTATACCCTAGGACTTGGTACGTATAAACATCCGAAGTACATACCTACACTGATCATTTATTTAGGTATAAGGTTTGACTGCTACGTACTAAGAACTCTAAGCCTCGGCTGCTGTTTATGTTAATTTGGTATGAGCTTGAAAGGAGGCCTGACCACCGTTGGTGCTGAATCATATTCTCCATAGTCTTTGGTACTAACTCTTAGAAATCTTTCATGAACTGTAGTCGTTCCATGTTCCTGATAAATAAGAACACAGGTCAGTGATTTTACATTTTCCAAAAGAAAAATCTGAAGCCAATCGAATGAGACAAATAAACGCTTCGATCTTTGAAGAGGAAGACTCTTTATTGTTAAGGAAGCAAAACCCAGATGGGAAACAACTCAAGATTGAGTGAAATATATGATTCGTGACAAACCTCGTCAAGTTGCTCAACCAAGTTCTTCATTAACTGAGATCGTCGAACTGTG
Source organism: Erythroxylum novogranatense (assembly GCA_029891385.1). Taxonomy (NCBI): domain Eukaryota; kingdom Viridiplantae; phylum Streptophyta; class Magnoliopsida; order Malpighiales; family Erythroxylaceae; genus Erythroxylum; species Erythroxylum novogranatense. The sequence continues at coordinate 110,766,942 of CM057227.1, read as the reverse complement.
AAGGAAAGTTTTAAGAAAAAGCAGTGAATATATGCTTGCTAGCTTGAACAAATCAGATAGCTACTTAGGAAAGTTATGTGATCGAGGGAGTATCTGTAACTTCTATTCATAATCTGAACTTGGTCTAGTTCTATCCGGGTACATCTAAACCTGTTTGAAGCTACCTTCCATGGCTTCTCTGGTGAAAGATTTCTGATAATGCACCACTTAAAACTACAGAAAAAGAATAGTAAACGTAAACCCACCTGCAGAAGTTGACAGAAATGATGCAGAGACCAGAAGGAAAAGAATCATCATCTTCCTGAGAAGCATGAGACCCATGTTTAAGCAAGTCTCTTGCTCGAGAATAAACCTAAACAAAAGCTTACTATCTATATTCTAAAGAAAAACTGAAGTGAAGGAAGATTGGAAGCTTTATTAAGTAAAGGAAACAAAAGTTTGGCTTTTTTTTTTTTTAGTTTGAAATTAGAAGCAGAAAGGTCTAACTAAGAAGACCAAGTTTCTGTTTTTGTGACAACTAAGTCTATGAAGTTAGTGGATTTAAATAATTATTCAAATCAGATAACTGTATTGAGTGTGACTTCCACTGGAAATTATCAAAATCTCCCTCAAACCCTAGCATCTTATGAAGTACATGGTTTTATTCTTATCTTCATCTTCTTGCTATACCTCAAGTTTTACCAAAACATGTCATTTTTGGGTAGGGGTCGAGCCTTTTGGGTTATTCTGAGAGAATATGGAAACTATGAAACACTAAATTTGTTTTAAACCATTTTTATGGTGTGATCTACGTGACTACTGTAAACCTTTAACTTGACAAAATCGTAGGCAAAAGGTAGAATTGTCTCTTTATATTTCTTAAAATGTCTAAGTTAGTCTTCACCCTTATTTATGGAATCATGTTATACTTCAACATTTTCAAGATAGTAATAGTGGTACCCTAAATCTTAAGTGAGTTAAGTTTTTGACAACTTTTACTGTATAAGTCATAAATTTAGTTTATTTCATGTCTCAATTAGAAAATTTAGAATTGACGTGATCTTAAAATGATTTCTTTAAATATTATTTAAAGACGCAATATTTTACTGAAAAATCTAAATAAATCCTTATCGTTATCTTTGTTATCACTTTTGAACTTTATTAAGAATATAATGAGTATTATTTTAGTAATATTAGAGTATAATAAACACTATTTTAGTAATGTTATAGAGTGAAATGGTACCAAAAATATTATCAGAGACTTAAACTTTTGTGAAACATTCAAATATAAATCACATTTTAATTAAAAAAGAGATATAAGCAAGATTGAGTAGATCAGATAAAAATTGGAATTAAGTAGTTTGAAAACTAAATCAAATAATTTATAAAACGATATTGTCTAATTTAAATTGTAAAAGAAATACCTTTAATCTTACATTGTAATATGATTTTATTTATAGTTTTATTACACTTGTATTGTTTATAATTATGATAATAACTCATATTCTCATATAACTTATAATCCAGATTTTAAAACTTTATTACTATAATTAAGAGCATTTTTTTAATGGCTTGATCAGTTAAATGTCTATATGTCAATAACTTGAGAAGGGTAGATAGAAGAAACAAGGGCAAGAGTGGATTGACGATTGGAAAATGTGATTTGTCTTGTTTTATGATATAATAATAGAAATTAATTAGGTATAATTAAAAATGGTTTTGTGGAAGACTAGTGCTTCCAATTATCCCTAAAGACAAGGACAACCCACCAAATACAAGTAAAAGGAGGGTAGTGGAGTATAAAGCTAAAAGGCAACCACTAAGGAGTTTTAATTTAAAATATACCCTTATCCTATGTTAAAAGTAGCCTTAGAATAGTATCCCTGAATTGGGTTACTTTCCAAGTAATCAATTATTGGCAGGCGGGGGCCGATCCCAACTACTTGCAGAAATGACCGACTCATGTTGTACAAAACAATGTCGTTTCGGTTTTATTTTCTAAATGAAAAGTTGATCTTGAGCTTTTTACATTTAAAAATTAAAATATCATCATTTTAAAAAATTAAAATCAAAATGTTTTTATCTTACGAAAATTTTTTAGGTTATTTGGTTAGTCTCATAGGTTCAAAATTCAATCAATTTAACTTGAATCGTTAAATTTTAAGAGGAGTTTGAATTTGACAAACTTTTAAAATTTGACCAAAATTAGGTCGAATTGATTGGACATGAATTTGGACTTCAAGTTGACCCATCTAGACTCGATCACACTCAATTCAAATTTAAGGACATGTTTTCATTTGGGAGAATAGTAATATAAATTATAATGGATAGTGAAAAATAGAATAATGAATATAATGATGAATAAAAATAGGTATGAATTCCATTCCTTACTGTATTGGGGAGTATAAAGTCTTGTCCCAAAATTATTATACTGGGATTGTTTATAATTGTTACCATTCAGACTCGATCACACTCAAGTTTCAAATTTAAAAATGAATATGGTTCAATTAAGAGAATAGTAATAAGAACCATAATGAATATAGTGATAAATAAAAATTTGGAATTCGTAAGTATAGAAAGAAACCTCGTAAAATAGAGATTTTTTTCTTCCGATCATCTTTCGATTGTTAATAAGATATGTAAAGATCACTATTACAAATAGTACTATACCCTTGATCGTGAAACATCGAGTACTTGTTGAACTCCGTGAATTACGTGAAAGTAGGATACTCCAAATTCAAGAGTCCAAGAATTTTACAAAATGTCTATTTTCATTTCTCATTATATTCATTATAGTTCTTATTATTATTCTCCTAATTAAACCAAGCACATCCTTATATTTGAACTCGAGTGCTATTGAGTCTGAATAGTTCAACGTAAAGTTCAAATTCAAATCCAATCAGTCTTCAATATATTGGGAAGTACAAAATATTGTTTCAAAAGGGGATATAAAAATATTGTTCATCCAATCATAATATATTACTAATCATTTTTTTTCATTCTTTTTTTTTGTACCAACTAGTCAAACACTCCCTTAAACTTTTTTTGGGCTCGAGTTTGGACCTGATCCATTAGTAACTATAAATATTCTAACAAATTTTGTAAGTTTGGTCGACAGCAAATTTCAGATAAGATTTACGCTTCAAATGCTCTTTTCTTTTCAAAATTCAAATACTGTGAGAACATCTGTAAAAAGACGATGGTTTGGCTTTAAGGATCAGGTTCTAACCTCGTAATTTCCTATGAAAATATGAATGGAAGTTGAAGTTAAATACATATTGCAAAATGTTCATGTCTAGAAGTTAATTTGCAGAGCATCGATCCTCAAACTCATTCCATCGAGTTATCTCACATCAAAACTAAGTCATCAATCCTCAAACTCGTATAGAAATATGAATGGAAGTTGAGGTTAAATACATATTGCACAATGTTCATGTCTAGAAGTTAATTTGCAGAGCATCAATCCTCAAACTCATTCCATCGAGTTATCTCATATCAAAACTAAGTCATCAATATTTGAATGCATCTATGGATATGGGAAGAGGGTGTACGTTAAGCATCGGTCCACTGCAAAGAAGAAGTCGCCTGTAACTTCTTGCCATCTTCATGTCGCAAGCTGTTTTCCCGACTGTAAGCAGCTTTGGCTCCCTGAGAAGTACGAGACAATGAAAGGGATGTTCAAGTGTATACAGGAGAAGCAAGAGTTACACTCACCTGAAATATTATTCCCAGTTTCTTCAATGCTTTTGCCCTCAGTCTCAGAACATCCCTGGACACACTAGGGTCCCTAAGTACCTGAAAACAGAATCTGACGTCAACCAATCAAGACAAAAGTTCTACATCTCTATCTGAAAACATCAACCAGCAAAGGGATTTAAGATTTAGTAATGATCTACACAAACTGATTCAAAAACTTTGATGTGAGATCTAAAAAACAGAGGTTGCGATAGTCCATTTCTACATCCCCAAGAAGATCATGGATGGAGATATAACGGTGATTTATCAGCTCAGGAAAAGGAATCCACTTACAGCTTGACAGACATGAGATAAAGTATTCTCAATATCGAAAACATTGATCTGCCAAAGGGACCAAAGTATTGCATCCTTGCGTTCTTCGATGAATTTCTGCAAGCTCTCTTCATCATTTTCTGCTAGCTTCAAAATGTTCATCTCCTCCTGCATTTGAATCAAAGAAACAGCACCTACAAACTCACAAAACAAGAATTCTGTGAAGTGCATTTCAAGCTCCATAGAAGGATAAGTTCCCTGATGGCAGAAACGAAAACGTAATACCTGAAGCTGACATCGCTTGTGCTTTTATCTGATGTCCTTTATCTCGTACCCATTCGGCAAAAAAGGGCACCTTCATGTACATTTTGCCCTTTGCAAGCTCTTTAGCAGCTCTCCTAGTGTAAATGTAACCAATAGCGTGCAGCATACCCTCGCCAAATGCTTAATATTTATCAGTTATAAGATATAGTGAGCTTTTATTTCAGAAGCGATGGAACTATTCTCGAAAAGATATTCAAACAACGGAATCGACAAAAAAATTACTGTCAACTGCATTTCTGATCAAAGTAAGTAAAGAGCAGATATAATCATTTTCGGAATATTTTAGAGATGTTAAGAAATTGAATTAGTGTCAGGAAATATGGTTAAAAACCCAAATAATTAACTAGATCAGAAAAAAAAACTGCTCTCAATAGCAGTAGACGAACTTATCATACATTATAATACATCCAAGCCAAGTTTTATCGTTGACAGAAAAGGGTCGTAAGGCATTATAGTGAACAAAAAATTATTGACTTAAAACAATCACAACAACATAGAAACTGCGAAGGAAGACATATCAACTTTACAAAGTCATTCAGACATGAAACTAAACCAGAGAAAACTTTAAAGATGATACCAAGAGTGAGTAGTAACCATCAGATGCGAACATCAGATTGGTTTCAGTCAAATGGTTGCTTTCATAAAAATGGGCAGAAAAAAGACTCTTGAAAGCAAGCTAGTTTAGCAAGAAAAATAGGAAACAATATTCTCTAGTTGGAAGTTCAAGAATGGGCATTTTTTAATGAAAACAAACTATTCTATGAGTATGAGAATGTGTATACCGGGTTTTGATAGGCACTTTGCTTCTGAAATTGCCCATTCCACAAACTCACCAACTTGGCCTTCCACAAATGGGTCGAGGTGATTTTTTAGAGTCGTTATGAGCTTTTCTTCCCTCTCTTTCTGCATGGCCTGCAGAATTAAGAATAGTGAATGAATACAGTCAACTTTAAGAGGCTCTTGCATTACAAAACCACTAATTCCAGTTGCACCTTAATCTTTTCTTTAACTTTCCGCGTGTGGATCTCAGTGTCTGGCGAATCATCCTCAATTTCGATAGATGATGAGGAACCCAGGGGACATTGGCCAACATAGTCCTCAAAATACTCGCCCCCAAATATCATTCCGAAAGCAGCTGCGGGATCCACCATAGCATCTCTGGGAAACGAAAATTACTCAGACATTTCCATCTGGATCAACAATATATAGTCAAAATTGAATACAGAACCCCAGCATGTAGATTCATTGCAACAAAACAATAAGTCAACATCTTCTTCAATGCATCTTTCAGACTGAAAACAATACCGATAACATGACAATCTAATGTATGTTTCGATCTCTCCTAGTCGTATCTATTTGATTTTCCTGACTTTCCTGTGCCATTCTAGTTCAAACTTCAACTATATCAATAACAAAATTTTGAAGGTATCTTCACTTTCTAATTACCTGCGAGAACTTCATGGAGGATCCAATCCATGATCTGATTCGGTTAATATATAGTTGCCAAAACAAACCGAAGCTCTGATAAGTGAAACCAGATTGAATAAACTAAGTGTTCCCCATGTTGGCATGAAAAACCCAACTAGACCCCCTGTTACCTTGTAGTTAACTGCCACTTCTTAATGAATAGAAGTGTGCCCTTCAACTAGTCTTCTCTATAACATTTATTTCCTCCTATCACTTTAACGGGACAGGATCTTCTGTCCAATATTATGATATCTTATTATGTCCCATTGTTATGAATAGGGCCGAAAGCTCAATGATCGAGCTGCATGCTGTGTGAACCGAGCAACCACTTGCTTTATAATTAGGAAAATTAGCAGAATCGATGATGGAAATTGTTAAGCAAATGTTGTGATCCCTGCAACTTAGTAGTTGTCAAGCAGCAAATAACAATAACCGAATAACAAATGTAGGAGTCAAGGGGAAAAGTTCATTGATATTCGATAAAAATGGAATTACAAAAGCTGAAGAAACAGAGAAGAAGAAGAAAGGGATGGGAGATAAAAATAGAGAAAGAGACGAGAAGTAGAGAAATATAGGAGATGAGAAACAGAGTTCAATTTGCTTAACAATTTTCATCCTCGATTTTGCTAATTTTCCCAAATTATAAAGCAAGTGGTTGCTCGGTTCACACAGCATGCAGCTCGATCAATGGACTTTTGGCCCTATTCATAACACCAATGAATCTCAGCTATTCATTTATGTGGATCTCGCGTTCATTTATACGAGATTCATGTAAATAAATGGTTAAGATTCATGGAACTGAATAAGACATCATAAAATTGAACAGAGGATCCGGACTTCACTTTAACATTCTAATAGAACTTTGTTTTCTTGATTTCCCAGTTCAGATGCCCAATTTCGTAATTTTAGGCCTGTTCTCGAGTAATAAATCCCATGCTGGTTACCAATGATCTGTTTTTTGTTGATTCACAACATGTAATTTGGGGATATTGTGAATCACTACTAGGTACTTGAGTTTTAAAACTTCCCAAAAGATATTTCCACAAGTCTTAAAGATAAGCATAAAAATGAAACTTCATAAATTAAGCTCATCAGGAACAGACTTACTGTCTCACTTCTTCCTTTCCATATTTGTCATATTCTTTGCGCTCTACGGAATCACTTAAGACCTGATACGCCTCTGCAAGTTTCTTTGTGCATAACCACAAAAGCAATCCAATCTTATAATAGGCTTTAAGAACATGTGAACTGACAAATGGAATGCCTTCTAGTATTTTTCCAAAGTTACGATAATAATAACAACTACTACTCAGTGAGAGTCTTCTTATTACCCGGGATTTGGGAAGGTCATGTAGTACGCAGCCTTATCAGAGAGGACGGGTTTTCAACATTATTTTTCTGAAGCTAAGATCAAAGTTAACATACAATACGATGAACGAGTAGGAAACTAATCGGAAAGGAAAAGGGAAACAAAATTTTCCCAGAAACAATAATTGGAACAGGTTTTTGAACTTGGCTGTATCTTTGAAAGAGGATTACACAGTTCATCCAAAGAAGAATACAAGTTCACAAAGATAAAAAGGAGGCGCACGCATTTGAGACATGGTAACTTCACATAATCACAGCAGGTAATCTTCAGCCCAGAATCAGAGATTTAGTAGCTAACCTGAAAATTATCAGCAGCTTTAGGATCACCAGGATTCTTATCTGGATGAACTATTCTTGCCTGCACACAACATACAAAGGTATCTCATTACTGAAAGAGCCATAACCAACCATTTTCACAGATTTTGTCCCCTTTGATCTGCAAAAAAGTGTTATCTTCAGCTACATAGATAATTGCTTGAGGTTGAGTTGAAATCTGACCTTTAGATAGTAAGCCTTTTTAATCTCTTCCGTGGATGCATCCACATTGATACCCAGTAGGTCATAGTAAGCTGTATCTTTCACCATTTGCTCGAGTTTTGGCTAAAGAAACACCAACCTATATGACTAACAAACACCTTCACGAAACACATAGGAAATTCACCGCACAAAGTAGTAATGATCAAGATCAACTCAACCTTGGCAATTTTTGGTCATGATTGGACTTCGAGCGGGGTTGAGGCTAGGGAGGGTTGGCCAGGCTTGACCTGAATCAATTAAAATCCCTTCCAGTGAACAACATTATTTTATTCAATGGCAACAAAGGTCGCTTATGAACTGGTCATTCCATTGCCATCCTACACCCAATATTTTAGAATCTACTTGATTCCACCTGTGTCTTGATATTTTATGTTTTTTATCTTCAAATTTATTAAAAAAATACTTGCTTATTTTATTTGTATTTTTTATTTCAACTTCTTCTTGTTTTCATAGGTTATTAATACTATAAAACTAATTTTAATTTTAATTTTCGTTTTTATCTTCTTCTTTTTTTGAGAATTTAAAAAATTCATTAATAAATGTTGGAGATTACATTGAAACAAAGAGTTAATACCACATTAAGGTAAACCCAATATAACACTGACTTCAGAAGTAAACAAGCAATGACGTTCATTAGGACCTATACGACAACGTTCAGCTTTAGTACACGATACTTTACATAATTACAAAGACAACTTACAATTCGACAATAACAACCTAGGGCTTTTCTCGCGTCTTTAATTCCTTTCTCGATTAAGGTAGGGAGGCTCATTCAAGCAGTGTGCGATAGCGTTTCGTTCCCTTTGTTCTTCGATAAGGTAAATCACTCTGGAAGCTTTCTCATCTTCAGGAAGTTTCGCAAGTTCCATCCATTTAGATTGGGGGAGGTTTCCTAGGGCTACCAATGAGGGAATCTTGCTCAGATAAGTATATTTCATTCGATTGTGTCCGATTTTTGGTGTAATCTTGCATTCTTTTCTCACAATCTTTTTTGGAGCATCGTAGAGGGTTTCTGCTTGGAACGGTAAGGATCTGTCTGGTCGATTCATCTCTCTGTCTTCTCTCCATCCTTACCTCAACCAATCTCATCTCCGGTAACATGTTATTCCGATTTGTTCTATTATTTAAGGCATGTCAACTCCAAGATTCGACTAATCCATAATTGATTTCTTGTAGGGTCAAATTATCCAGATCTGGTGAACCCGCAAACAATATTCAACCTAGCGAAGGACTATTCTAGGTAACTTCATTTTGTAGTTGTTCCTCTTGAATGCTGTTGTTCCTTCCTATTGTGCGGATTGAGTAGCTAGCTTATCTTGATTGCTTTCTCTGCTGATGACAGGCATAAGATGAGGCATTACCCTGTGTTCAAATCCAAGAAGAGCATAGAACCCAGGTAAATCTATTTGGATCATCTCCTCCAATTCCTTTGATGTTGATGGGTAGTCTGTTTGTGTAGTTCTAGGAACTATTGAGTAGAGGGTTTTGGTTGCATTTTTGACTGTTGATAGAGTAACTAGTTCATAGGTCTGAACTAGCTATTCCTACATTCCATTCTCCTACTATAGTGGAGGTTTAATTGATTGAGTATCAGTTGCTCTCTTATGTTGGCAGTAGTGAGATCTAATAGATAGCTTATCGAAATAGATTGGTCCTTAAATCTTCAACTATACCTTTCTTTCCATATAACCTGAAAACAAGTAGCCATAGAGAGTAGAACAATAGCCTTTTCAAATTTTAAGTATTTAAGCTAGGAATTTCCTTTATAGTCTTTGTGAGTCTATCATAGTTGAGATAAGGGGCACATAGCCTGGAGATTTTAGCCCATATTCTCCTAGAGAAATTACAACCAAAGAAGACATGTTCCTGGTTTCATCCTCTAAGTTACATAGGATACATAACCTAAGGGATGATAGAAAATTTAGCCTGTCCAAAGTACTTAGCCTATCCCACATTGCTGGCCAAAGCTGAAAGCTATCATTCGGTTTAAGAACCTTATTCCATATCATCTTGTCCCATCCTACACGGATTATAGTTCTTTCCCTCAACATTTTGACTTCCTTAACCTTAATCCCCAAAATAGGGATACCTTTCCATAAGTAAGTATCTTTCCCCCCAGTACTTGTCAATAAAGGAATATTCAAAAGTAGAGTCTCATCTGCGAATAGAGTCCAGATCCCATTTCTTATTACATCCTTGAGTCTAATGTCCTTTGGGATTCTATTCAATAGAGTGTTTGCCATCTGGTTAAGTATTGAAGGACCATTCCCTGATTAGTTGTCATACTAGAAGGATATTATGTCCCCTGTCCCTATCTTACATGTAATATGTAGATATATCTCCTCCCTCATTTTAAGAAGCTAGTTAAAGAATCAGGTGTTGTTGATTTTGGGTTGTAGAGCCCTGATTTTGGGTTGTAGAGCCCAAAAACTCCTTCCTTTTAGCAAGTAGGAATGGATCCCACTTAATCTACATTGATTGTTTATCACTCAGGATTCTTCAAAATCTCTTAGACATGAGAATTCTATTTTTAGTTGAGATGGACTCTAGTCCTAATCCCCCTTCATCTTTCGGTTGACAGATTGTCTTCTAATTTACCTTGGCTATTCCTCTCTCTCCATTCATTTTCCCCATAGAAACTACTTCATCAATTTTTCTATTGTTTCGATAAGCCCTTTTGAAAATAATATGTAAGAACACCAATAGGTACTCATAGACATAATAACCGATTTCAGCAGTTGAAGTTTCTCTCTATAGGATAGTGATCTATTAGTCCATGACCCCATTTTCTTCTGGATTTTTTCTATCAAAGGAACACATTCATAGAATCTTGGCTTCTTTGATGAGATAGGAATTCCTAGATAGTGAATAGGGGGAGTTTTGATTTCCATCCCTGTAGCTTGAGCTAGAGTATCTGAGCTATGAAAAGCACTTTTGGAGAGTATGATAAAGCTCTTGTGTTGATTGATGTTTAAGCCTGACATTTCCTTGATCAGCTTTAGAGTTTCCAACAGAAGGTTGACTGAGTATGCTTTGCTTAGAAGGATAAGATCATCTGCAAAACACAAACTAGTTAATGAAACTTCCTTACACTTGGAGTGGAATCTGAATTTAGGTCCTTATAGGTTTTGTGCTTCAGTAGTTGAGTGAGGAATTCCATACAAATTAGGAATAGGTAGGGGGATAGAGGGTCCCCTTGCCTAATTCCTTTCTTTTCTTTAAACACTTATGTGGGGTTCTCATTAATTAGTATCCCATAGGAAACAGTAGTAATGCACTGTTGAATCCACTTGACAAAAGTTAAGGGAAAATTCATTATCTCCAAGGTTTTTAGTAGAAACCCCTAATTCACACTGTCAAAAGCTTTCTATAAGTCCACTTTTATAATGCAATTCTGAGGACTTCTTTTGCAGTTATAACCTTTTAATAGCTCCTGAATGATAAGAATGTTGTCTCCAGTGTCTCTACTTGCCATAAAGGCTCCTTGATTCTCACTGATGAGATATTTAAGAACCTCCTTCGGCCTATTAGCCAAAATCTTGGCGATGATTTTATAGAGTACATTAGTGCACGAGATAGGCCTATAGTCATTCCAAGTTCCTGGTTTAGATTTTTTAGGGACCAGACATACGAAAGCCTTGTTTATTTCCTTTAGTAAAACCCCTTTTAAGAAGAACTCCTGAATTGCCTCCCCCCCCCTCCCAATCTATCATATGCTTTCTAATAGAAAAAACCATTCAACTCATCAAGACCTGGAGCTTTAGAGCCATTTATGCTGAATATCATACTATCTATCTCTTGATCTGTAATAGGTATTATTAAGCAATTTGCTTCATGATCAGGAATTTTAGAAGTTACAAACTGTCTAAGGTCATAATCCACCTCCAATGTGTGTGGTTCTGTTCCAATTAGTTTGTTGAATTACTCCTAAGCTTCCTTAGCTATTTCATCTTGTCCAAAAATATCGACACCCGCTTTTGTTTTAATGGAGGAAATTCTATTAGTGTTCTTTCGAGCTAGCAAAGAGTTGAAAAAAAACTTAGAGCATCTGTCTCCCTCTTTTAACTAATTTATCCTAGCTCTTTGCTTCAGTAGAGAGCATTGGTTATCCATTGCTTGTAAATATTTTTTAAGTGCTTCCTTCTCTACTATGGCTAGTGCTCCATTCAAGGGATTCTCTGTCAATGCTTTTTGAATAGAGGAAAGTTTTTCCTTTGGAATGCCAATCTCCTTATTAATATTATGCTTTCTCTTACTGTTAAGAATCTTCGGCTCATGTTTAATAGCCTTTAGCTTTTGGATACAAATGAACTGTTTAGTCCCATAACAATCATACTTCAAACCCTTGTCTATTGCTTCCTAAAACCCATCCATGTTGACTAAAAAATTATTGAATCTGAAAGAATGATGTATTCTATAGATGGTGAACAGATTGTCTATTTTTATAGGAGTATGATCTAAGATTCCAGGATCTAGGTAATTCACAGCACTTCTTTGAAAAGGATGTAGCCAGTCCGTATTAACCATTGCTCTGTCGAGTTTTTTTTTTTAATGTGCCAGTTTGAGCATTGCTTGTTTGTCCAAGTAAACTTATGACCCTCAGCTTTTAGGTCAATAAGTTCCACCTCCTGCATACATTTGAACAAATCAGGGGAATAGTTAAGTAGGTTACAATTTCCTTTGGCTTCTGATCTGAAAAGTGTAGTGTTAAAATCCCCGCATACTACCCAAAGGGAGTTCACAGAGGCCTTGATCCTTCTGAGGAAGCTCCAGAGTTCAATTCTTTGAAAACCGGTGTTGAATCCATGGAAAAAAAGTAGCTAGTATCCAAGAGTTTTCCTTTTTGAAATAAATTTTAGAGTGGATGTTCTGGTGATTATAATCCAGAACCTCTAGACCCAGATGGTCCCCATCATAAGCTATTATAATCCTTCCAAATACATAACTTTTATGATTTGTTAGGAACTTCCATTTGCTACCTAGGCAAGCCAGTTTATTGAGATTAACTGCTCTAATTTTAGTCTCCAACATATAAAAAACTCAAGGCTTCTCCCTGAGCACAAAATCCTTTAAAGCATTCACCTTTAAAGGATTATTTATTCCATGCATGTTGCAGTCCAAAAAATAATAATTAAATTTTATCTAAACCAATTAGAGGCAAGTGCACCCCGTCGACAAGTAATATAAAACGGTGAGAACCGGATATCGTACCCAAGGGAAAAAATTCCAACACGTAAGACAATTAAATTAAGCGATTAAAAATTACTCAAACGATCTAAAATTGATTGATTTAAAATAAAATAAAATAAAATAAAACGATGAAAAATTAATTAGACGATCACGAGTTGATTGATTTAAAAATAAAATAAAACGATCAAGAAAATATGAAAATTGCAAGGTATGAATTAAAACGACTAGATTTAATCAAATAAAAAAATCGGTTAAGGTATTAGACTTCAATTGGATTAGGCACTAAAAATTATAACAGTGGATTAATTTAGGAAATTCTTCACTTAAGCAAGTCGAACCCAATGTTCATGGTGTTCCCTTCTCTTTTAAATCCGAGTCACTACTTGGTTCATAGAAAATTCGGAATAAAAGGCGTTAAATACAAGAAGCCTAAAATTAAGTTCGTTAATTCTAGGTATCCTCACACAAGATCCTAAGGTTGGTCTACACTTTAGTCTCAAGTATGTCGCTTGATTAATTTTCCGACAAATTAAATCCCATTGGTTGTGGCATTTAATCATCTAAGGTCTTGAATCTAGGTGATCAAGCTAAATTAAGACTAAATATGCATTCAATCAAGCAAAAATTAATACCACAAAATTTATCCTAATCCAATATTAATCTTAACCTTAACCGAAAAGAAAAACTTACTCACACATATTTATCAATACAACATAAATCATGGTCATAATATATGTTTGCATTAATTAAATTCACACAATTAAAACAAATACGAAATAAAAATAAATAAATAAAACACCCCCTTTTCCTTTCAACGTGGCAGCTCCACCTTCTGCTTTAATTTTGGGTTTCCACGCAACTGCTTCAACTTGGTTTCTTCATTGTGTATTTCCTCAACCACGCATAAATCCTCTTACTTCAGCAGCTGTTGTCCACTCTCATGCACTTATGCTGCTATAACGTGTGTATGAGTCTCCCAGCTGTGAACTTTCTGCTCCTCTAACGTGGTTGCTCCCTCTCCTCAAACCACCAGCTGAAACGTGTCTTCCTTGAGCTGCTTCCACCTGCTACTTCTATATCTTCACACCAACAGCAGACCTCCCACGTTTCCAAGCCTCTTATCCCCAGCTGTCCACTTTCTTCTCCACCAGCATGTCACGTCATTCCTCTCCCCAGCTGCTCACATGTTTATTTTTTAACTCTTCTAGCTGCTTATTTTCCAGCCCAAATGATCTCCTTCACAAGTAGCTAACGGTCCTCCTTTGGTCTCTTCAGCTCACGTCCTCTCTCTTTTTCAGCTCACTTCCTCTTCATCAAGTCACCAGCTGCTTCATCATGTTATTTCCACCAGCTTCGTTGTTGTCTCCACCAGCAGCTACATTTTTTCTTCCCACCAGCTAGCTTGTTGTTCTGCCCAGACGTTAATCTCTCTTCAGTGCTGCCTTGCGTGAGTCTCCAAAGCCACCAGCTTCTTGCAACGTTATTCCTCTCCACCAGCATGTCACGTTCTTCATTGTCTCATCTCCTCAAGCCACCTTGTATATAACGCCCTTCACTCTCCACAGTTGTCCACGCTGATCTGCAGTCCAACGTCTTCTCCTTCATACAACGTACTTCCTTGCTCTCTTCTCCAAAGAAAAACGTTGCTCTTCCTTCTGGTAATTTGGGACGGACCGAAAGGTCTCATTGCATTTACTGATTGATTCTGTTACTGACCTCTGATTTCAGGGGAACTGGTTTCTTGCATATGTATTTATTCATAGGTACATGCATTCATGATTTTTCCCATTTAATTGTAAGTATGGCGATTGCATTGTGAATTGGTGGATCGATTGAATTGACTATTTGAGAGTTGATTAAGGAATTAGGAGTTATTGGGTTCAATGGACTGATTTAGAATTGTTTACGAGTGATTGGTAATTTATAGAGGCTTACAGGAAATTTTCGGGAAATTCGGGAGAAAAAGCCGGACCGAAATTTTGGAGTGATGAATCGATTGATCAGATAAGATTGAAAGAACTGTTCAATGGCAAAGGAAAAATTAGAATTTTACTGATAGGAAATAAATATGTTAAGCCATTGAAATTTAGAGACTGAAATTTAGACTGATATGGAGACTTAGGTCTATATATATAGCCTAGGTTTGAGAAATTTGGGGGAAAATCACCTAAGGCTCTTCGTTTCTCCTTCTTCCCTCTACGGTGTCCTTCGATTCCTCCATAGGTAAGGATTTCTTGATTCTTTCTTATGGGTTTTCTTCTCATTGTACTAGGCTAAGTGATTTATGGTGATTGGTGAAGGTTAGAAGCTTTGAGATTGGTGGATCGTGGGTTTCGACAGATTTCTAGGGTTACGACGATTTGGGTTTCGATATGTGATTTGGTAAGGTTTTAAGGCTTTAATGTTGTCCTTAATGGTTGTTATCAGCATTTATGGCATTTATTGGGTAAGTTTGAGTAGTTAGAGTGTTAATGGGGGGTTTTAATGGCGTTAATGGCGGAAGATCGATCGGACCGTCGTGACGTCGCGATTTAACGCCGAGATTTGTGCTGTAGGCTTCGTCGCGACGAATAAATTGAATTTAATTAAATGTGTTAGTCGCGAGCTTGGGTAGACGACGCGACGAGTGGAAAAATTGGTACGTCATGGCGAGCCTTTGGCGTCTTTGCATGTAGTGAATGGGAGTGTTCGCCGCGGCGTAACGTTTTATACGTCATGACTAATCCATCGTATGACGTCATGGCGAAGGCCGCAAGGTCATGACAAGGAACTGTTTCATTGGTTTAAATTATGGTTTATCGGGCATATCTTTTGGTGTAGACCTCAATCGAGGTAATTTGATTCGTTATGAAATAGGAAAAGAGGCCTGGCGAGAATAATTATGGAATTTGATTTGATTTAATTGGTTCGAATTATAGAGATTTAGGGTCAATTGTGATTCATAGTGTGACCTAAGTGTCAAATTGAGACTATCGGAGTTTTAATTAGAAATTGCAATAGAGGTTTCGACCGATAAATAGGATATTGCTATAAGCGATTCAAATTGAGGAAATTGACTGAATTTTAGGAATGTATCATTGATTGGTGATCAATTGAACAAAGAGATAGGATTGAGCTTTAAGCACCGAAATTGGGATTTAGCAGGAAAATCGTGATCATGCATCGTACATCATTTCACCGAGGCATATACATTATCGAACTGCTTAATTGAGTAATTAGTAATGGTGCATTTCATCATTATAGAGGCACCGTTAGACCGTCGTTCTACGGATATTCTTTGGGACTTCAGTAGCTTCGGAAGTTACTGGTGAGTAACCTATTTGGTTTCTCAAATTTCGATCGTTTAAATGCTCTATGTGAATTACATGCCAAATGTGAAATCAGATGATTTTGAAATATACATGATCGGATGTATGCTTCTCAGATTGATTGTGAAGATGGCATGATTTATTGAAATGTAAATGATCAAATGATGGATTGAATTATCTTGATCGAATCGAACTCATCGTATTACTGAGAGATACAATACTGGGCTTTTATAGCCATACACTGAATCACTGAATTACTGAATTACTGAACACTGCATTGCATGCATAAATGCATGATCAGATAAAGGACTGTGACCCAAGTTGCTAATATCACTAAAAAGAGCCTCGAGCTCAACATCGCATCGTCTTGTCCGCCCGAGGGGAGAAATCTCGACGCGCCCCCCATCGAACATCGATCGAGCACTTGGGCACAATACTGAATAACTAGAAAGAGTCTCATATGCATTATATACATGACTGATTGAATTGCTAAATTGTGTGATGATTACTGAATAGTGTGATGTCGATCGATCGCAAATTATGATGTTGTATCAGAATCGCCCTATACTACTGTAACGTTGTTACTGATACTATACACTGATATAGACTACTGTACACTGTTATATTATACTGTTAATTGATATCACTGTATCGTGCTGCACGCGATTTGCGTAATGCATGATTTGAGTGAACCATCGATGATGGTTTCTCACTGAGTTCGCAAACTCACCCAAAATTGCAATATCTTTTTCAGGACTGATAGTCTAGACTCCTAGCTCCGAAGATATTCATTCCTGCCGTGCGAGCTACTGGCGAGGGACGTGATGGCACACAGGTCGGTCAGCTGGGTTAGCTTCTGAGGATGACTTAGGATAGATGTTTGTATCAGTTTCCTTTTTGGTTTTGTTAGGAGACTGATAGACTTGTCTATTCTGACATTGGATGACTGTAACAGATGATTATTATTTTGGATTCAAATATACTGGTTTCTGATATTGAGTTATTTTATGGTTTTAATTTATTGCGATGCCATGTGGATATTAGTGGAAAAATGTTCTGGTAGTGCACCTTCATCGTGGGATATGTATCGGAGCGACCTCCTGGTTTCCCGATGTGTACCCTACGGTGAGGGGGTGCTACATTTAGTGGTATCAGAGCATGGTTTGGCATCTTTTGGGGATTAGTGAAATTAAGCTGAAATTACTGAAAGGATAGTGGAACTGATTGGAATTTCTTGTCTGTTTTAGGTCATCCGTACTA
The DNA here is from genome assembly GCA_029891385.1 of Erythroxylum novogranatense. Classification (NCBI taxonomy): domain Eukaryota; kingdom Viridiplantae; phylum Streptophyta; class Magnoliopsida; order Malpighiales; family Erythroxylaceae; genus Erythroxylum; species Erythroxylum novogranatense. The sequence continues at coordinate 110,749,501 of CM057227.1, read as the reverse complement.
GGAGATCGAGTTGAGTTACCAGCTGACCTGGAATCGGTAGGAGCTAGTAGGGAGTCTCCTGCGCCTCGTTCAGAGGAGTTGCCTTCTCGAGTTCCTGCAAGACGAGAATGGAGATATGATTTACTGCGAAAGCAGGGGGCGGTTGACTTTCATGGTAGCGCCGACCCTGCGGAGGCCGAGGGATGGCTGGAGAGGACTGAGAGAGTCCTCGATCAGATGGATTGTGACCCAGATGAGCGTTTCGACTACGCGGTTTCTCATTACGTGGTTCGCATATCGATGGTGGAAGATCGTTCGGCAGCACCACCGAGCCCTCGCAGACCGACATGGGTGACTTCCGAGGCGTTTAGGATAATTTCATGCCCAAGATTTATCTGGACATGAAGCTATAGGAGTTCCTAGAGCTGAGACAGGGGCAGTTGACCGTGGCCGACTATAAGGTGCGGTTCAACGAACTGTTGGTTTATGCTTCTTCACTGGTGGCCTCTGAGGCTGACAAGTGTCGGCGTTCGGCGGACTCAATCTGGAGATCCGCACCCTCTTGCCGAGTCGACATGGGCAATTTCATTGAACCGAGGCTGCGGCAGAAGAGATAGAGCACCACCGAGACACAGATGATGGTGAGACCGGTCGGGGACTAGGCATAAGAGATCGGGTGATAGCCAGGGCAATGCTGGCAGAGAGTACAGCAAGCGTCAGAGTAGGCCCTTCAGGTCCGCAGGAGGGGCTAGACAGGCAGGACATGGGCAGAGAGACAGCTTTGCACAGACTGGTAGTGACAGAGGCGGTGTCAGAGGTTCAGGGCAGACTTTTCCTCCATGCGAGCATTGTGGTAAGAGACACAGTGGAGAGTGTCGATGACTATTTGGAGCATGTTTGAGGTGTGGTTCGATGGACCACCTAGTGAGGAACTGCCCCGAGACTGTGGGAGCCCAGTCTGCCATGACTGGAAGATCTGGTAGCAATACCCCGGTGCATCAGAGCCGTGGAAGTGGATCCGGATGGAGAGGCCGAGGCCGAGGCCGAGGTCAAGGTAGGATCAAGATTGAGGTCGGAGGACTGAAAGCAGACAGCGATCTCGTGCCGTGGTCTATGCCATGATTCGGCAGAGACCCAGATTCCCGGATCTTCGTCATGGTATGCTTTTAATTTTGGTTTGAAGCATATGCATTTCGTTGCACTGCATTGCATCGCGTTTAGCATATAGACTGCATGTGGATAGTGAAAGGTTACAGTTAGGGTCAGAGGTGAGTACACCTCTGGGTAGTATGACTGTATAGGAAGATAGATGTGATTTTATGCATGGACTGATTGATTCCGCACACAGTGTCCTGAGGTCGTAGTGGATACCGGATTTGATCGGATGATAATAATTGAAGAATTTAGTAAGGAGAGGATAAACTGGAAATAAATTGAAGTGAATAAAAAGTTGTTATTGGGAGACCTGATTCTAGTGGAAACTTAAGTGTGAGAGATAGACTCTATTACTGAGGAAATGTGCAATACGTCAACGTAAGGAACCCGACTGTGTAATAGGCTTACTGAACTGTAAAGGGAAAATAGTGTAAAGGAATATGTGTCAGAATGTGTTGTGATGAAACTGATACAGTTATAAGATTATGTGTATTCGGAATTTGGAGTTATTGAAAATTTACTGAGTGCTAGACTTATCCGGAAATGACAAAAAGTCTGAGGGGAAAGTGTGTAAAGTAGTTCTACGTGCATAGAGATAAGTATAATCTCTTAGAATGTATTATAATTGATGATAGGAATTTATTGTGTTGGATATTGTTCTGATACTAGTCGGATAGAAACATTTCAGTTATGACCGTGACTAATCAAACTGATAGTGATTGAGGTTGAGGTATTAGTGAATTTGAAGAATTAAAAAGGAATGCGTCATTATTGGTTATGGGAATTTTTGAATCATAGTGTATGTTAGTGACTGACAAAACAGATTGGGAAGTTAGAAATTTTAAACCGTATTGGAAAATCCTGTTGGGATTCAACTTTTGAGAAAATGATATTTATGACTGCATTATGAAAGTATGTGTTTTACCCGCCAAAGAAACTGTTAGAGAAATCTCTTGGAATTATTCAAGTGTTGTGTTTTAGCAATAGTGTACAGGAAGAGTAATAAGAGGTTTAGAGTGTGAAATTGAATAGTTATTCGTAGAGATAACTGACAGACGTGACTGTTAAAACAAAAGTGAGACTGATATTCATAGAGTCCATTGAGATAAAGGTAAATAAGAAGACTGAATTCGTTATTAAATGGTTTCTATGTGACCGTTGTGTAAATAGATCGGTAAAGTGTTATATGGGCTGGATTAATAAACAGTGTTAAGATCGGATAAATGTGTTTCTGGTACCGAATGTGAGGAATTGCGAATAATTATAAGGAAATGAATGAGAATCAGAATAGAAAGGAGCGGATTAATTCCCTTATCTGAGATCCATTGTATATGAAATTTCGAGGACGAAATTTTTATTAGGAGGGGTGAATTGTAACATCCGCTATCTTTGCGAGCAAGGGTATTCGGTAATTTGGGACGGATGAAAGGTCTCATTGCATTTCTTGATTGATTACACATTGACCTCTCGATTTCAGAGGAACTGGTTTCTTGCATATGTATTTATTCATAGGTACATGCATTCATGATTTTTCGGCATTTAATTGTAAGTATGAACCGATTGCATTGTGAATTGACCGGACCGATGAATTGACTATTTGAGAGTTGATTAAGGAATTAGGAGTTATTCGTTCAATGGACTGATTTAGAATTGTTTACGAGTGATTGGTAATTTATAGAGGCTTACAGAAATTTTCGGAAATTCGGAGAAAAAGCCTGCATCGAAATTTTGGAGTGATGTAATCGATTGATTTGTATAGTCTTGAAAGAACTGCTCAATGGCAAAGGAAAATTAGAATTTTCTTGATAGGAAATAAATATGTTAAGTCATTGAAATTTAGAGACTGAAATTTGGACTGATATGGAGACTTAGGTCTATATATATAGCCTAGGTTTGAGAAATTTGGAGGAAAATCACCTAAGGCTCTTCGTTTCTCCTTCTTCCCTCTACGGTGTCCTTCGATTCCTCCATAGGTAAGGATTTCTTGATTCTTTCTTATGGGTTTTCTTCTCATTGTGCTAGGCTAAGTGATTTATGGTGATTGGTGAAGGTTAGAAGCTTTGAGATTGGTGGATCGTGGGTTTCGACAGATTTCTAGGGTTACGACGATTTGGGTTTCGATCTGCGATTTGGTAAGGTTTTAAGGCTTTAATGTTGTTCTTAATGGTTGTTATCAGCATTTATGGCATTTATTTGGTAAGTTTGAGTAGTTAGAGTGTTAATGGGGGGTTTTAATGGCGTTAATGGCGGAAGATCGATCGGAGAAGACGATCGGACAGTCGCACGTCGCGACGAGCGCTGAGGAGCTATAGGCTTCGTCGCGACGAATAAATTGAATTGAATTAAATGTGTTAGTCGCGGCGAGCTTGGGTAGACGACGCGATGAGTGGAAAAATTGGTACGTCGCGGCGAGCCTTTGGCGTCTTGCAATGAGCCGAGTGGGAGTGTTCGCCGCATGAACGTTTTATACGTCATGCTTAATCTAATCGCTGTATCGTCAGAATGAAGGCCGCAAGGTCGCGGCGAGGAACTGTTTCATTGGTTTAAATTATGGTTTATCAGGCATATCTTTTGGTGTAGACCTCCAATTGAGGTAATTTCAGATTCATTATGAAATAGGAAAAGAGGCCTACAACTGAGAATAATTATGGGAATTTGATTTGATTTAATTGGTACTGAATTATAGAGATTTAGGGTCAATTGTGATTCATAGTGTGACCTAAGTGTCAAATTGAGACTATTGGAGTTTTAATTAGAAATTGCAATAGAGGTTTTGACCCGATAAATAGGATATTGCTATAGGCGATTCAAATTAAGGAAATTGACTGAATTTTAGGAATGGATCATTGATTGGTGATCAATTGAACAAAGAGATAGGATTGAGCTTTAAGTACCGAAATTGGGATTTAGCACCGGAAAATCGTGATCATGCATCGTACATCATTTCACTGAGGCATATACATTACTAAACTGTTTAATTGAGTAATTAGTAATGGACTGTACTTTACTGTTATAGAGACACCGTTGGACCGTCGTTCTACGGATATTCTTTGGGACTTCAGAGTTCGAAGTTACTGGTGAGTAACCTAATTGGTTTCTCAAATTCTCGATCGCTTAAATGCTCTATGTGAATTACATGCCAAATGTGAAATCAGATGATTATCTTGAAATATACATGATCGGATGTATGCTTCTCTTGATTGGATCGTGAAGATGGCATGATTTATGAAATGTACGAAATGTAAATGATCAAATGGTGGATTGAATTATCGATCGAATCGAACTCATCGTATTATCGAGAGATACAATCGGGCTTTTATAGCCATACATCAATCATCAATTACTAAATTATTGAACATCGCATTGCATACATAAATGCATGATCGATAAAGGATCGTGACCCAAGTTGCTAATATCATCGAAAGAGCCTCGAGCTCGAACATTTATCGTCCGGCTCGCCCAGGGGAGAAATCTCGACGCGCCCCCCATCGAACACCGATCGAGCACTTGGGCACAATACTGAATAACTAGAAAGAGTCTCATATGCATTATATACATGACTGATTGAATTGCTAAATTGTGTGATGATTACTGAATTGTGTGATGCCATGACTGACTGCAAATTATGATGTTGTATCAGAATCGTCCTATACTATCGTAACGTTGTTATCGATACTATACAATCGATATAGACTCATCGTACCTTCGTTATATTATACTGTTAATTGATATCATCAGATCGCGTCTGCACGCGATTTGCGTAATGCATGATTTGAGTGAACCATCGATGATGGTTTCTCACTGAGTTCGCAAACTCACCCAAAATTGCAATCTCTTTTTCAGGACTGATAGTCTAAACTCCTAGCTCCGAATATATTCATTCCTGCCGTGCGAGCTGCTGGCGAGGGACGTGATGGCACACAGGTCGGTCAGCTGGGTTAGCTTCTGAGGATGACTTAAGATAGATGTTTGACGTTTCCTTTTGGTTTTGTTAGAGACCGATAGACTTGTCTATTCGACATTGGATGACTGTACCAGATGATTATTATTTTGGATTCAAATATACTGGTTTCTGATATTGAGTTATTTTATGGTTTTAATTTATTGCGATGCCATGTGGATATTAGTGGAAAATTGTTTTGGTAGTGCACCTTCATCGTGGGATATGTATCGGAGCGACCTCCTGGTTTCCCGATGTGTACCCTACGGTGAGGGGGTGCTACAGCTCCTCACGTTTTCCTCTAGCTCTCTCTAGCGTGGATGGACCTCTTTGTTTTAGTGATGGGTCAGGGGGGACATTGCCTTAGTGGACAACTTGGAGGCTAGTATTCTGGAAGTTGGCAGAGACGTGAAGCATTGTTCATCAAAATGGAATGGGTTTTGGAAATCCATAAGGGTCACGCATAAAGGGCATAAGACATTTTCTTGCTTACCTGAAATTAAAACAAATAATCTTTAATTAGTGCAATTTAAGCATTAAATGGACAAGAGATTAGCAAATTATCTGTCAAAATTTAATACAAAATGTCCATTAACAACACCCCTACACTTGAATTGTTGCTTGTCCTCAAGCAACTTGCTTAGGTCACAACCAACATATTCTGTCATTTTATTTTCAACGAAAATTAAGTGTTTGCAATCCCTCAAAATTCGGCGAATTTAAGTATCAAGCTACTACATGTATCATAATATGTTCATCAATACACATAAACAAAATCAAAGATAGATACATGTGATCAAAAGCAAGCATAAAATTAAAATGAACTTTCCTCACGATATTCACTCATGTCGCTCAAGTGTATAAGGGTTGTGTTTCGCTCAAAACTTCCTCTAAGAGATTACACTACCATAGGTGTTGGGACCCGTTTTCGGAACCCAACTCATAACGAACGAATCGCAGCTTAACTAATATCGCTTCATTTTTTTTCCACTTACACATTGTTCAAAGTAGTTTCAATTTCCAATTTCTATTTCATCAATTCCTCAATCCTTTGAATCCTTCATATTCGATCATATCGCGTTCGCATTCGAAAACATTTTATCATTCGCTACAATCATATCTCTCTTTATCCCAATTTCGCTTATTACCAAATATTTGAATTTCGTCAATCCATCTCACGCCATTCATACATAATTTCCATATCATGTCCATACACAAATCCATACACAAAAGCACTTCAATATTTCCAACCCATCACACAAATCTTCTGGACCTCCCGTCCGAATCCCATCATACACATTTACAATCCTATATCTAAACACTTCCATAATTCTCGGTCATATCTCAAGTCATGATCATAATTCACATTCATAAATACTAACCCTATTTCACTTACATAATCCCATCCCATAATCATATACAAATTTTAATGGCCTTACAAGCCACAATACAATCACAATATATAAAAAAATCCAAATGCAAATACAAAGATACAAAAATCCCTCTTTTTCGCTCACCAGATCTTCTTCTCATTACCTGTGGATGGTAATGAGGGGGGTGAGCTTACGCTCAATGGGTAACAGTTTATAACAAAACAATAAGCAAAACTCTTGAAATCTTTTTCTTTTATGGTCTTAGAAAACATTTCTTTGAAACAAGTAAAGCACATTTTGAAGAAGTTCTTTTCTTGTTGAATCAAAATCACATTTTACAAATCAGATATCGCCTTAGGCTTTCAGCCACAAATCCATAGGTCACAAGACATGAATGCATCAACTTGGCAATTCACGTAAGCAATGCACACACAAATGGCTAGAGAGTTCAGAACACGCCAAATAAACCGAAGTTTATTGGAAACACAACGAGTCCATTTTGGATCTCAGAGCCCAAATGGGCAGCCAGAGAAGGCTATCACATTATTTTGTCTACGTGCGAGACTATCACAACGTTACTCTCTCGCCCACACAAAAGCACATATAATGCTCAAATCAATTTATCAAATGCTCTTTTCCGAATATACATGACCATGAAGTCTTTCAAGGCATAACACAATGTATTTTGCAATTCATCAAAATTTCATGATCGAATCAAAATGATTTTTCAAATCATTTATGCAATGATGCAACAATTATGATGCAATTTAAGTCGAAAATCTCTTTGTTTAAAGAAAGCGGTAATGGCTTATAAATTCTATTATAAACGGATACCCACCTCGAATCCATGCTAGAACTTGTCCAAAGCTCTAATTTCTCCGAAGCTTCTTTCTTTCGCCCACTTTGAAATTTCCTAGACCGAAATCATCCAAATTCATCATCATAAATACCATAACCCTCAAAATTTACTATAGGAAACCCAATTCTAACATATTTCCAAGCTATCTAATGCATCAATTTACAAAAGCCCCAATTTCCAAAATTGGGCATAAACCCTAACTCACATTAATCCAAAATTAAACCACCATCTTAGCATAGACATCACAACTAATTTCATAATCCACAAAACCATAATATTTTCCATGATTCTACACCAAAAATTTTAAGAAAAGCTTGAAGCTTGAAAATCGGCTTTTACCTCACTCTTCACCATTTTCGGATTTTCTTAGCTCATCCTAGAGCTCTCTTCATCCTTCATCTTTTTCCCTCTTGGAGCATGTTCGAAATCCTCCTGGAAAGCTCACAAAATCGAACCCTAGCTGCTGTCCTTTCTTTTCTCCTTCCACCAAACCCACTCTTCTCTTTTCTCTTCTTTCTTTCTTTCTTTTGTTTCTCTTTATTCTGCTTCTCTAACTCTCACGACCACAGCCTGCTTCTTCTCTATTTATACTACATCCACATGCCATGTCATTTAATGAATGAGGAAAGACTCTCATGCCCCTCCTTATAAGCCTACTAACTTAACTCTTTAAGTGTTCTTCCAAAATTGCCCTTAAAAGTTGATATCTTGGCTCCAAATTCTGATCAGGTAAATAAAGGAATTTTACAAAAAAATTTCTTCTTCATAATGTTCTCCTCGATCATACGAATCCAACGCAACAAACCACGCTCAATTCGGATCTAAAACGAAGAAGTTATGGCCAAAATACTATCGCACTGCATAAAAATCGAGACCGCATAATCGCACCGAGTTTCATTCCAATATCCGACAGTCTTAGAGGCTCCATCTTGATCGGGGTTCTTCATCAAAGTTGTAGCCTTATAACTTTAGTTTAATCTACAATTTGAATCACCTCAATCCGAGCTCTGTAGCTTCATATATCCTCAAAATACTGATCGTGTGTGATCGCTTTCCTTCCATCCGCCATCTTGCTCATCATCTGATTTTCTATCGTCTGATTTACTGTTCATCGTCTGATTTTCTATCGTCTGATTTACTGTTCATTGTCTGATTTCCTTCGTCTGACTTTTCCATCAGCTGATTTTGCATCAGCTGATTTTTGGATCAGCTGATTTTTGCATCAGCTGATTTTCATCAGCTGATTTTTCCTCCAAACTTCAAACGCTTATAACTTTTAACTCCGAACTCCAAATTGGACAAACTTGGTATCTATCTCATAGAGAAAAGAGAGATCTACAACTTTTAAGAAGGAAATTTTGTCTAAATCTATCGATATCAAGTCCATATCGTCTGCTTTTTCTTCAGCTGGTTTTTCCATCATCTGATTTCTATCAGACATGTTTTGGCGCAAATGCCATAACTTTCTCTATAGGTGTCGAAATGACTTCATTCTTGGACGGTTAGAAAGTAGACATCTAGATCTATAACTCTCATGAAGACTACAAAGGCTGATTCTATCTCCTACATTCTGTAGCGTCCACTTTTCCTATCAGCTGGTTTTGCTACAGACATCGTCTGTTTTGCATAATGGTTCTCGTCGGTTTTTTGCCGATTGCATCGTCTGGTTTTTGCTACAGTGCATCGCCTAGTTTTTGCTACAGTGCATCGCCTGGTTTTTGCTACAGTGCATCGTCTGGTTTTCAATCACCTAAACAACATCAAAACTTCAATCTATCATAACTTCTAGCCCCGATATCGAAAATTCGCAAACTTTATGGCTCTTGAAAGCCCTCAACAAGCACTACATGTTCATGAATATCATTTTATCAAATTTCACTTAAATCAAAAGTCAACTATTCATCCCCAAAAGTCAAACTTTCATAATTCTTCATATTTTCACACCTTCACTAATTCTTCCAATTCTCACTCTTTCAATCTTTATTTCCTACCTTTCAACTTCCATTTCAATCATCTTAATCAACTCATTCATTTTAACTTTCATTAACTCATAATATTCACTCGACATTTCATAACATATACATATCTCTTTAAAGCCTCAAAGTCATCAAGACCAATCCATTCTTTCCATCTTGATTTCACATTTTCCTCACTACCACAATACTCTTCGTCAATCTACTTCAAGCACGATTCAATCTTCACAACTTAATCTATAACATAATACATATACAAAATACTCATTCTTTCCATACTTAAATCCTCCAAATATCATTTAAAATTTCTCCAATTCACATTACCCAAATAAACATTTAACATCACTAATTTCTCATTTAATAATTCTGACATCCAATTAAAGTTCGGGGCCCAACAATTCTCCCCTCCTTAAAGAATTTCGTCCTCGAAATTCATATCACTTTCTTGACTGGTTCCTCATTCTAGTTCAGATCACTCACAACTTCCAACTTCTTGTGACAATAATACTAATATCATCTAATTCCGAAACACACTCACGAATCACATTTCGAATCCGGGATATCTTTTGCTAGTAACACTATCTCATAAGACTCCATACGAATTAATTCATATCGGCTTAGCAAATTCTCCCTTTCTCAACCATCATTATTAATTTCACATTCTTCTTATTACAATCACCATGTAGCCCTCTTTCTATTCGAACTCAAACTTCAGATCTGTTTTCAACCTCTCAAAACGATTCACAATTTCTTGATCCTTAATTCGGACGCACAAGCCCCTACATGTTATGCTTCCTTTTTGCTCTTGGTTCCAATAACCTCGATATCGAATTTTCTGTTTATGCATTTAAAAAATACTTAGCCTTAATAGGAATTTCTCATTCATACAATCAAAATCTTTTTGTATTCCTATTCCATGCTCTCAATTCAATGATTGTCCCGCTTACGATCTGTACTTGCATAAATACTTCCAAGATGTTCTTTTATTCATACTGTCTCCAAGCTTTAAAGTAATCATTAGTGTAGCAGCTCTTAAACATGTATCAACTCCTTAACTCATAGAACCTTAGTTGCTCAAGACATATGCAATCACTTCATTATGCTCCATTAGATTTTATCCAAATCTCTTATACAACATCAAGTGCATACGACAAACTTTCCAAATTCATGCAGCTTGATTTTCATTAAAATCATTCTTCAAAATTCTCCTTCCTTCCATTTATCATAAGTTTCATACGCTTTTCCTCACGTGTTCGACTAGTCTCTCAATTCGTCAATACTTTTAATACATCATCTACTCTTTGATCACTTGGTCTCCAATATTATTGTGTTATCGGTCCCTTTGGTTAACACCTCAATTATTATCATATTCCGTGTGCTTCTTGATTAGTCCTCGCTTCCTTAAATAACCGATTCCTCATTAAGGTACATTATCACACTTTCTTTTCAATTTTCCAATTGACATTCTTTTTGAATGATTGTTTCCATTCCTTGAATTTCCTCATACCTCCTTGGCTTATTTTCATGTTTGCTCATTCATACAAACTTCTGTCCACATTGCAGCTCAATTGCACACTTAATCGCCTTGTGATTGAAACACATTCAATAAGGCATACTTGAGTCTCCTAAACATACTTACACAAAGATACTTTCTTTACATCAAACGAAATGCATACCTTCTCGCAGCTTTATTCCACCCTTTTACTTGAGTCTCCATTAGAGACAGGACTCCAATACTTATCGTCGAAGTTATTACATATTCATTTCTTGACTTGTCCTTTCATTGATCATCCTTGAAATAAACTGTCTCGATTTGCTTAATCCAATAGCCTTTACGATCAAACCCTATGATATAAGAGACACATTCGCTTACTCTTATATCTTGGCATGTCACCAATTCATATCTTATGCCATCGATATACCAATCATACTAATTCAATAACCTCTGAATATCACCTCTATTCAAATTTTTCGCTCCATCGCAGCTACCTTTCCAAAGAAAATCATCTATACCATACTTTATCTCGCCTTCCGATTCATTTCATAACTTAACTTAAGGGATCAAAGATGACTCCATAAGCTATATCTGAAAATAGATCTCATATACTCAATCACAGATCAAAGATGCACTCTCAATAACTGGTTGCTACTCTTCGAAATTTATTTCGAGTCCACTATTTACGAAGTCGATCCAAAAGGAGTATGAGATTCACATCACAACTCCTAGAAATCTATCATCTCATTTCAAACTTCCTCCTCTTGCGCTTATCGGTTCCTTTTCAAGAAACCTGGTTGATCCATACCAGGGGTCCTTGTCCTCTGGACTATGGAAGAATTACCAAATTCCATTGTTGAATCGAGGTAAGAGCTTATAATCCCAGCTACTGGTCAAGGAAGACCTGCATTCTCTAGTCATACACTAACTTATCTCGCTTCCTGACCAGTTCCACTTTGCTTGCATACTACCTTTCATTCAATTCTCTGAGTAATGATATATCCATATCGATTCAAACACTTACCGCAAAGATAATTCCATTACCGAAGTCACCGACATATCCATAAATACTGAATTCATGTCTAACATATCGGACCACGAAAATTCTTATTTCCAATTAGCCACACTTTCATTGCCTTATATTCTAACAAAATACCCTTCTTCCTATTGTCTCTCATAGTCCAAACATTTAGCAACAGTTCACACATATGACTTATTCTATACTCATCCGCGCCCTCCTTTATGGTGCGAAATCGTATAATCGATCCTTGCAAAACTCCTCGATCCTCGTTATTTAGGTGGCACACTACTCCTTTATTTCTCATCCAATTCAAATTATCGATACATATTCATCATGAAATTTTGACCTCAATTCCACTAATCTCTTCTTAATGCTAATGATTACCATCAAAGGAATGTCGATAAGTACTCGATCGAGGTCTAAATCATCGACCGCTAAGGACGCCAACTTAACGATCCGAGACTCAAATTCTCAACCAAAGACTTTCGACACTTCCAATATAATGGCATTGAATCCGTATCTACCATAATTGCCTCTACTTATCCACAACTTCCTTTTCTCATATCAGAGTATCATCATTTTTCCTATTAGATCTATCACCTCAAACTTTTCACAATTTCTTATGCGTCTAAAGCATACACATGCGCCCATGTAAGATCATAATACTGGCGCTCTGATATCATAAATGTTGGGACCCGTTTTCGGAACCCAACTCATAACGAACGAATCGCACTTAACTAATATCGCTTCATTTTTTTTCCACTTACACATTGTTCAAAGTAGTTTCAATTTCCAATTTGTATTTCATCAATTCCTCAATCCTTTGAATCCTTCATATTCGATCATATCGCGTCAGATTCGAAAACATTTTATCATTCGCCATAATCATATCTCTCTTTATCCCAATTTCGCTTATTACCAAATATTTGAATTTCATCAATCCATCTCACGCCATTCATACATAATTTCCATATCATGTCCATACATAAATCCATACACAAAAGCACTTCAATATTTCCAACCCATCACACAAATCTTCGGACCTCCTGTCCGGAATCCCATCATACACATTTACAATCCTATATCTAAACACTTCCATAATTCTCGGTCATATCTCAAGTCATGATCATAATTCACATTCATAAATACTAACCCTATTTCACTTACATAATCCCATCCCATAATCATATACAAATTTTAATGGCCTTACAAGCCACAATACAATCACAATATATAAAAAATCCGAATGCAAATACAAAGATACAAAAATCCCTCTTTTTCGCTCACCAGATCTTCTTCTCATTACCTGTGGATGGTAATGAGGGGTGAGCTTACGCCAACGGGTAACAGTTTATAACAAAACAATAAGCAAAACTCTTGAAATCTTTTTCTTTTATGGTCTTAGAAAACATTTCTTTGAAACCGTAAAGCACATTTTGAAGAAGTTCTTTTCTTGTCAGAATCAAAATCACATTTTACAAATCAGATATCGCCTTAGGCTTTCAGCCACAAATCCATAGGTCACAAGACATGAATGCATCAACTTGGCAATTCACGTAAGCAATGCACACACAAATGGCTAGAGAGTTCCAGAACACGCCCAAATAAACCAAGTTTATTGGAAACACAACGAGTCCATTTTCGATCTCGTAGCTACAAGCGGCAAATGGAGAAGGCTATCACATTATTTTTGTCACGCACGAGACTATCACAACGCTACTCTCTCGCCCACACAAAAGCACATATAATGCTCAAATCAATTTATCAAATGCTCTTTTCCGAATATACACACCATGAAGTCTTTCAAGGCATAACACAATGTATTTTGCAATTCATCAAAATTTCATGTATCGAATCAAAATGATTTTCAAATCATTTATGCAATGATGCAACAATTATGATGCAATTTAAGTCAGAAAATCTCTTTGTTTAAAGAAAGCGGTAATGGCTTATAAATTCTATTATAAACGGATACCCACCTCGAATCCATGCTAGAACTTGTCCAAAGCTCTAATTTCTCCAAGCTTCTTTCTTTCACCACTTTGAAATTTCCTAGACCGAAATCATCCAAATTCATCATCATAAATACCATAACCCTCAAAATTTACTATAGGAAACCCAATTCCAACATATTTCCAAGCTATCTAATGCATCAATTTACAAAAGCCCCAATTTCCAAAATTGGGCATAAACCCTAACTCACATTAATCCAAAATTAACCACCATCTTAGCATAGACATCACAACTAATTTCATAATCCACAAAACCATAATATTTTCCATGATTCTACACCAAAAATTTTAAGAAAAGCTTGAAGCTTGAAAATCGGCTTTTACCTCACTCTTCACCATTTTCGGATTTTCTTAGCTCATCCTAGAGCTCTCTTCATCCTTCATCTTTTTCCTCTTGGAGCATGTTCAAATCCTCCTGGAAAGCTCACAAAATCGAACCCTAGCTGCTGTCCTTTCTTTTCTCCTTCCACCAAACCCACTCTTCTCTTTTCTCTCTTCTTTCTTTCTTTCTTTTGTTTCTCTTTATTCTGTTTCTCTAACTCTCACGACCACAGCCTGCTTCTCCTCTATTTATACTACATCCACATGCCATGTCATTTAATGAATGAGGAAAGACTCTCATGCCCTCCTTATAAGCCTACTAACTTAACTCTTTAAGTGTTCTTCCAAAATTGCCCTTAAAAGTTGATATCTTGGCTCCAAATTCTGATCAGGTAAATAAAGGAATTTTACAAAAAATTTCTTCTTCATAATGTTCTCCTCGATCATACAAATCCAACGCAACAAACCACGCTCAATTCGGATCTAAAACGAAGAAGTTATGGCCAAAATACTATCGACTGCATAAAAATCGAGACCGCATAATCGCACCGAGTTTCATTCCAATATCCGACAGTCTTAGAGGCTCCATCTTGATCGGGGTTCTTCATCAAAGTTGTAGCCTTATAACTTTAGTTTAATATCCAATTTGAATCACCTCAATCCGAGCTCTGTAGCTTCATATATCCTCAAAATACTGATCTGTGTGCAGACTGTTTTCCTTCCATCCGCCATCGCTCATCATCCGATTTTCTATCGCCTCGATTTACTGTTCATCGCCTGATTTTCTATCGCCTGATTTACTGTTCATCGCCTGATTTCCTTCGTCTGACTTTTCCATCAGCTGATTTTGCATCAGCTGATTTTTGGATCGGTGATTTCCATCACCGATTTTGCATCAGCTGATTTTCATCAGCTGATTTTTCCTCCAAACTTCAAACGCTTATAACTTTTAACTCCGAACTCCAAATTGGACAAACTTGGTATCTATCTCATAGAGAAAAGAGAGATCTACAACTTTCAAGAAGGAAATTTTGTCTAAATCTATCGATATCAAGTCCATATCGTCTGCTTTTTCTTCAGCTGGTTTTTCTATCAGCTGGTTTTTCCATCATCTGATTTCTATCAGACATGTTTTGGCGCAAATGCTATAACTTTCTCTATAGGTGTCGAAATGACTTCATTCTTGGGCGGTTAGAAAGTAGACATCTAGATCTATAACTCTCATGAAGACTACAAAGGCTGATTCTATCTCCTACATTCTGTAGCATCCACTTTTCCTATCAGCTGGTTTTTGCTACAGTACATCGTCTGTTTTTGCCATGATTGCCTCGTCTCGGTTTTTGCTACGAGCAGCATCGTCTGGTTTTGCTACAAGTGCATCGCCTAGTTTTTGCTACAGTGCATCGTCTGGTTTTTGCTACAGTGCATCGTCTGGTTTTCAATCACCTAAACAACATCAAAACTTCAATCTATCATAACTTCTAGCCCCGATATCGAAAATTCGCAAACTTTATGGCTACCGAAAGCCCTCAACAAGCACTACATGTTCATGAATATCATTTTATCAAATTTCACTTAAATCAAAAGTCAACTATTCATCCCCAAAAGTCAAACTTTCATAATTCTTCATATTTTCACACCTTCACTAATTCTTCCAATTCTCACTCTTTCAATCTTTATTTCCTACCTTTCAACTTCCATTTCAATCATCTTAATCAACTCATTCATTTTAACTTTCATTAACTCATAATATTCACTCGACATTTCATAACATATACATATCTCTTTAAAGCCTCAAAGTCATCAAGACCAATCCATTCTTTCCATCTTGATTTCACATTTTTCCTCACTACCACAATACTCTTCGTCCAATCTACTTCAAGCACGATTCAATCTTCACAACTTAATCTATAACATAATACATATACAAAATACTCATTCTTTCCATACTTAAATCCTCCAAATATCATTTAAAATTTCTCCAATTCACATTACCCAAATAAACATTTAACCTCACTAATTTCTCATTTAATAATTCTGACATCCAATTAAAGTTCGGGGCCCAACAATAGGCTTGCAAATTCACCTTTTTTTTTTTACTACATAGAGTACATGCCATTATGGATCAAAAGGGCTTTTATTCAGGGTTGTAATGGGGTTTAGGTTCAGGTGAGGTAAAAAGAACAAAGACTGCTCACAAGCATTCACAAAGTACTAAGTGACGTGGGACAATTAAAAAGAACTTTTGAAATTTACATACAGAAATACGAGACTACAACTACTCGTCACTATCAAACGCTACGGGTTTGATTTTTTTTTTGATTTTTTTTCTTTTTTCTCTTTTTCTCTCTTTTTTTTGTAACAATAAATATAAAAGAAGATAGCATATCAAAAATCAACAACAATTGAGTAGATGTGACTTTAAAACATCTCAGTTCAGCGTATAAAACAAAAGTCCCTAAATCAAGGAATCAAATAGTTAGTACTTTATTCAACTTGTGAAAGGGTAAGGCTAAAAGTTTTCAAGTTTAATGCAATGCGATTAATACGAAAACAACAAGGTCAAAGGCTCAAAAGGGATAACAAAGGGAAACTGAATTGGTGGGTCATTTAAGCTAAAGGGTAAAAACAAAGAAGGCCTTTATCATGTCCATAAAGCATGTAACTAGCAGTATCAAACAGGTTCAGAGCAAGTTCTGAAGATAATCTACATAGGGAAGCATCACACATGACAAATAAAATAAATGACTATGAGATGCAGTCATATGGCTCAAAACCTCACAAATGTTTAAATGAAAATCCATCAAAATTTCATACATTGCCTCATCACTCAGCATCTGTTATTGACTAAGCTTATGCAATTGACTACTTTAATTAATCTACATGGTTCACTATCCTCTCAAGCAGCCTAATCCAAGTTCATATAAACAACTCAATTTTCCATCCAGCTATTTTGACAAAATCATATGTTCAAATTCAACACAAATAGGACTCAAGTTAGCTACCAGAAGAGTCGCAACCATTCAAGTGTGTATCTCTCAATATCAACATCAATATCATCAACATCAGCATGCACATAATCTCAATCCCAAGTAGTCAACAATCAAACACAGAGCGGGGAAAGAGAAAGAAGAAACCTCCCTGAAAACGAATCAGCCAAAAACCTTTTGCCACCAATCACGCAAACCTAAAGAAAACTCAAAACAACTTAAAGAAATGCATTAAAAGAACATAAAGGAAACAACGAGAAAAACAAGAAAGAAAACTACGGTCCTACCGGAAGAACATGCACCGCGATCAAGGAGGCGAAGTGTCATGAAGAGACAATCGTTCCTTAGAGTTATCCACAAACCTGGGCATATACAATTTAGCGCGTTGTCCATTTACCTTGAACGAAATTTCATTTTCTCGTTTTACCTCAAGGACTCCAAAAGGAAGGACTTGGATCACCGTGAAAGGACCATACCACCTTGACTTAAGCTTCCCTAGAAAAAGACGAAGACGGGAGTTGTAGATCAATACCTGGTCGCCTGCCTTAAAGTCTCGGTGGAGAATCTTCTTGTCATGCCACTTCTTTACACGTTCCTTATACAACTTCGAATTGTTATAAGCATCCAAACGAAATTCTTCAAGCTCATGAAGTTGCATAAGTCTCTTAGCACCTGCAGCAGACAAATCAAAGTTAAGAAATTTAGTAGCCCAGTATGCACGATGCTCTAACTCAACTGGAAGATGACAAGATTTCCCATATACTATCTTGAATGGTGACATGCCTATGGGTGTTTTAAATGCGGTCCTATATGCCCAAAGTGCATCATCAAGCTTTAAAGACCGATCCGCCTAGAAGCATTAATGGTTTTTTCTAGTATTTTCTTTAATTCCCTGTTTGAGACTTCAACTTGTCCACTAGTTTGGGGGTGGTACGGAGTAGCAACCTTATGGGTTACCCCATACTTAGCTAACAATGAATCAAAAAGTTTATTGCAAAAATGCGACCCCCATCACTAATGATAGCCCAGGTGTGCCAAACGTAAAATATTCTTCTTCAAAATTTAACAACACGTCTAGACTCATTTGTAGGCAATGCCTCTGCTTCCACCCATTTGCTAACATAATCAACAGCAACCAATATATATTGATTAGAGAAAGACTTAGGGAACGGTCCCATGAAGTCTATTCCCTAAACATCAAAAACTTCACATACAAGAATGTTAGTCAATGGTATGTCATGTCTCCTACTAATATTCCCGACCCTTTGACACCTATCACAAGATTTGACAAATGCATATGCATCTTTAAATAAGGTGGGCCAATAGAAACCACACTCCAAAACTTTATGAGATGTCCTAGATGCACCATAATGTCCCCCAACCTCTCTAGAATGACAATGATGTAACACAGAGGACATTTCCTCTTCAGGAATGCAACGCCTAACAATACCATCAACACAAATCTTGTAAAGTAAAGGGTCATCCCAAAGATAGTACCTTACCTCAGACAAAATTTTTTTCTTTTGAGCATAAGAAAGATCAGGGGGATAGATATTACCAGCAAGGTAGTTCACATAATCTGCAAACCATGTAATGACCGTCATAACCATCAGATGCTCATCAGGAAAAGTCTCCTGAATGTCCTTCTTTGTTGCATTCTCCATGGCAGCTTCATCTAACCTTGATAGGTGATCAGCTACAAAATTCTCAGTCCCCTTCTTATCTCTCAGCTCAATGTCAAATTCCTGCTGAAGTAACACCCAACGAATTAGTCTTGGTTTAGCGTCGGGTTTTGTCATCAAGTATTTCAAAGCGGCATGATCAGTATACACAATCACTTTAGACAAAACCAAATATGAGCGAAACTTGTCAAAAGCAAACACAACCGCCAACATCTCTTTTTCTGTGGTGGTGTAATGACGTTGTGCACAGTTTAGTGTCCTACTTGCATAAAAAATGGGATGAAAGATTTTACCTCGCCTTTGGCCTAAAACAGCGCCCACTGCATAATCACTTGTATCACACATTAATTCAAAAGGAAGAGACCAATCAGGAGATATAAGAATAGGTGCAGTCACAAGCATATCCTTTAACAATTGAAAAGATGTCAAACATTTATCGTCAAAATTAAACACAACATCTTTTTCAAGCAATTCAGTTAAAGGTTTAGCAATTTTGGAAAAATCCTTAATGAACCTACGGTAAAAACCAGCATGGCCTAAGAAACTTCTAATGGATCTAACATTGTTTGGTGGTGGAAGTTTCTTAATGACATCAATTTTTGCTGGGTCTACCTCTATACCCTTACTAGAAATCTTGTGACCTAAAACAATGCATTCATGTACCATGAAATGACATTTTTCCCAATTAAGCACTAAATGGGTCTCTTCACACCTAATTAAGACTTTCTCCAAGTTATCCAAACATGCATCAAATGAAGTTCCAAACACAGAGAAGTCATCCATAAAAATTTCAATGCAAGATTCAAGCATATCAGAAAAAATAGCCATCATGCATCTTTGAAATGTAGCTGGAGCATTGCATAACCCAAAAGGCATGCGTCTATAGGCAAATGTACCATAGGGACATGTAAAAATTATTTTCTCCTGATCTTCCAGGGCTACAGGAATCTACAAATATCCACTATATCCATCTAAGGCACAATAAAAGTCATGTCCAGCTAATTTCTCAATCATCTGATCAATGAAAGGTAAAGGAAAATGATCTTTCCTAGTGGCATCATTCAACTTCCTATAATCTATGCACATTCTCCGGCCGCCACCTTCCTAGTGGCTATTAATTCATTTTTTCATTTTCAACCACGGTGGTGCCTCCTTTCTTTGGCATCACATGCACAGGGCTAACCCAACCAGAATCAGAAATGGGGTAGATAATACCTGCATCCAGAAGCTTTACTACCTCATCTTTCACCACCTCCTTCATGTGTGGGTTAAGTCTCCTCAGGGGTTGCACTATCGCCTTGCTTCCATCCTCCATGAAAATGTGGTGTGTGCAAAAGAAGGGCTTATACCTTTGATATCCGTAATGGACCACCCAATTGCCTTTTGTGGTCTGCGGCACCCTCAATAATTGCTCCTCCATAGCACCTGCCAAACAAGAAGAAATGATAACCGGTAAGTGCTCAGGTGGGTTAAGATAAACATACTTTAAATGACTTGGAAGAGGTTTAAGGTCAAGAGAAGGGGGCTCTTCAATCGAAGGCTTCGGAAATAGCTTGGCTGGACGTTGGAGAGGCTCGTATGCTCTATAATGTGTCCAATATGCCTGCTCCAACTCATCTGCAATTTCCTCTAACTCTTCTTACAGTTCTGCCCCTAACTCTTCGATTGTTCCTTGCGCTTCCTCTTCTAATAAATCTGCACAAACAATAGAGGAATCATCAGTATCAGAATAATAAATATCAATAAAATTGCAAGAGTCAAGAGTAGAAGGATGCTTCATAGCATTGAACACATCGAACACTAGTTCCTCATCTTGAAGTCTCAAGATGAGCTTTCCACGTTGTACATCGATGATGGTCCGTGCAGTAGCCATGAAAGGTCTCCCAAGAATGATGGGGATGTCAATATCTTCCTCCATATCAAGGACTAAAAAATCCACCGGAAAGATGAACTTCTCGACCTTGACCAATACATCCTCAATGATTCCCCTCGGATAGGTGATTGACCTATCTGCCAACTGAAGTGAAATAGTTGTGGGTTTAGGCTCCGCCAATCCTAATTTCCTAAAAACAGAAAGAGGCATTAAATTAATACTCGCACCCAAATCCATTAAAGCTTTATCTATATTTAAATCACCAATAACACAAGGAATAGTAAAACTCCCTGGATCCTTAAGCTTCGGTGGTAGCTTTCTTGACAATATGGCCGAACACCCCTCATTCAGCTTCACCGTGGCATACTCCTCAAGCCTCCTCTTGTTAGACAAAATTTCTTTTAAAAACTTCGCATAAGAAGGCATCTGCGTTATGGCCTCAACAAAAGGAATGTTTATATGAAACTTTTTAAATATCTTAAGAAAATGACCAAATTGCTTATCTAATTGCGTACCTTTCAATCTTTGAGGATAAGGAATCCGAGGTCTTACCGGATGTGTAATGGGATCAGCAAATAATCGTGGATGGTCCTCCTTTTCAGCTGGTGCGTCTGTGGCCTCCCTTCCACTTTCCGGACTCTCATCTTCTTCACTCTTTTCCACTTCTTTATCCTTCTGCTTCTTCTTAACTTCTTCAAGTTGTCTACCACTCCTCAATAAAATTGCCTTTGCATGTTCTCTCGGGTTGGCCTCGGTAGTGCTAGGCAATGAACCCGAAGGTCTTCCCTTTAACAAACTAGCAATCTGGCTCATCTGATTCTCCAAATGTCTGATAGAAGATTCTTGGTTCTGCATCCTGACCTCGGTAGTGGAAATGTACTTCGACAGTAGGTCTTCGAGATTAGATTTCTCTGGTGGTGCAGGATTAGAAGCCTTAAAACCTGGGGGTGGAGGTGGTTGTCTCTGAACATTGGATGATTGTGGTTGTGCCACCTGATCATTCCGCCAAGACAAATTTGGATGATTTCTCCATCCTGGGTTGTAGGTATTAGAATATGGGTCCAATCGCTGTCTGTTATAATTGCCCACATAATGGGCCTCTTCACTCTCTTGAGCAAAAGGATTCCCGACTTAACACTCAGAAGATGCATGGGAATCTCCACCACAATGCTCGCAAACAGCACAACTCTTTAAAGAAGAACTAGCTCCTCCTCTTACACTGTGCATCAAATTATCCAATTTCTTCGTCAGAACATCCATCTGAAAGCAGATAAAGCCACCGATTGTCGATTACACGAGCCTCGAGGTCGCTTGGGATGCCTTCACGAATGATATTGAAACCGCTAGTGGCCATCTCATTAATCAACTCAGAAGCTTGATCTGGCGTTTTCTCATTAAACTACCTCCTGTGGCAGCGTCTATGGTACTCCCGGTCGTTGGGTTCATTCACAGATAAAAGTATTGACCGCTGCCATGTGGAGAACCCATGACTAGGACATCTGCGTCAACATATCCCAAATCGCCCCACGCTTCATATAAACTTTCATTTTCATCTTGAGTGAAGGAAGTGATCTCATTTTTCATCTTTGCAACCTTGGCAGGAGGGAAAAATTTTGCCAAAAATAACCTCATCATCTCATCCCATGTAGTAATCGATCCCGATCGCAAACTAGCCAACCATGCTCGCCTTATCCCTTAGAGAAAATGGGAATAACCTTAATCTCATCTGCGCCTTCCGATACTCCATTTTGCTTGAATAAATCACAAATATCCAAAATGTCTCCAAATGGGTGTTCGGATCCTCCAAAGGCAATCCTCCAAATCGAGATGCCCTCACCATGGATGTAATGTCGTGAGGAATCTCAAAACTTGTTGTGATCGTCGGCCTTATAATGGGCGGCATGGGTCTATTGTTGTGCCCCATTGTCAAATCCATCATAGTTAACTCCCTCTCTTCAAAGATGTGGCATCAACCTCTCCTCGTGTTGTTCCATCTCTCAAAACCGCTTCTTCTCTAGTCCTTTCAACAAGTACTACTCCGAGCCAATCTGGTTTCCTTACGCAACTCTGCGAGCAATTTTTCAATTTCAAGATTCTAATAGCAAATTCTCGGGCTTTTGGCCACGAGTGAGCATAAACAAAATGGAACAAATAAAAAAATAATAACAAACCTAAGGATGAAAAATAAAACACCCGAAATAAAGCAATCAAACAAACAACTAAAATACGCAAATAAACAACAAAGAAAAAAAAAATTAAATCTGAGACAATTAACACCGTCTAATTTAATAACTCAAAATCAGAAATTCGCTCCCCGACGACGGTGCCAAAAACTTGTTGCAGTCTAAACAAAACAATTAAATTTTATCTAAACTAATTAGAGGCAAGTGCACCCCGTCGACAAGTAATATAAAACGGTGAGAACCGGATATCGTACCCAAGGGAAAAATTCCAACACGTAAGACAATTAAATTAAGCGATTAAAATTACTTTATTTATCTAAAATTGATTGATTTAAAATAAAATAAAATAAAATAAAACGATGAAAAATTAATTAGACGATCACGAGTTGATTGATTTAAAAATAAAATAAAATAAAATAAAACGATCAAGAAAATATGAAAATTGCAAGGTATGAATTAAAACGACTAGATTTAATCAAATAACAAAAATCGGTTAAGGTATTAGACTTCAATTGGATTAGGCACTAAAAATTATAACAGTGGATTAATTTAGGAAATTCTTCACTTAAGCAAGTCGAACCCAATGTTCATGGTGTTCCCTTCTCTTTTAAATCCGAGTCACTACTTGGTTCATAGAAAATTCGGAATAAAAGGCGTTAAATACAAGAAGCCTAAAATTAAGTTCGTTAATTCTAGGTATCCTCACACAAGATCCTAAGGTTGGTCTACACTTTAGTCTCAAGTATGTCGCTGATTAATTTTTGACAAATTAAATCCCATTGGTTGTGGCATTTAATCATCTAAGGTCTTGAATCTAGTGATCAAGCTAAATTAAGACTAAATATGCATTCAATCAAGCAAAAATTAATACCACAAAATTTATCCTAATCCAATATTAATCTTAACCTTAACCAAAAAGAAAACTTACTCACACATATTTATCAATACAACATAAATCATGGTCATAATATATGTTTGCATTAATTAAATTCACACAATTAAAACAAATACTGAAATAAAATAAATAAATAAAATACCCTTTTCCTTTCAACGTGGCGGCTCCACCTTCCGCTTTAATTTTGGGTTTCACGAATCGCTTCAACTTGGTTTCTTCATTGTGTATTTCCTCAACCACGATAAATCCTCTTACTTCAGCAAATGTTGTCCACTCTCATGCACTTATGCCGCTATAACGTGTATGAGTCTCCCATTTGTGAACTTTCGCTCCTTTAACGTGGTTGCTCCCTCTCCTCAAACCACCAATTGAAACGTGTCTTCCTTGAGATGTTTCCACTGCTACTTCTATATCTTCACACCAATGCAGACCTCCCACGCTTCCAAGCCTCTTGTCCCAAACTTTCTACTTTCTTCTCCACTAGCATGTCACGTCATTCCTCTCCCAATTTGCTCACATGTTTATTTTTAACTCTTCTAGTTGCTTATTTTCCAGCCCAAATGATCTCCTTCACAAGTAGCTAACGGTCCTCCTTTGGTCTCTTCACCACGTCCTCTCTCTTTTTCAGCTCACGTCCTCTTCATCAAGTCACGGTTGCTTCATCATGTTATTTCCACCACTTCGTTGTTGTCTCCACCAGTGACACGTTTTCTTCCCACCAACTAGCTTGTTGTTACGCCAGACGTTAATCTCTCTTCGATCTTTGCCTTGCGTGAGTCTCCAAAGCCACCACTTCTTGCAACGTTATTCCTCTCCACCAAGATGTCACGTTCTTCATTGTCTCATCTCCTCAAGCCACCTTGTATATAACGCCTTCACTCTCCCATACTGTCCACGCCGATCTGCATCAACGTCTTCTCCTTCGCATAACGATTTCCTTGCTCTCTTCTCCAAAGAAAAACGTTGCTCTTCCTTCTTGGTCTCCCCGTCGGCAAGAAGGGGAAGTTAAGCCCTCGGTATGTGGGTCCGTATGAAGTTTTAGAAAGGATTGGGCCGTTGGCCTACAGACTGGCATTGTCGCCAGAATTGTCGCAGATACATGATGTATTCCATGTCTCGATGCTAAGAAGGTACAGATCAGATCCTTCTCACATCATTCAGACCTCAGAAGTTCAGCTGAGTGATGATCTGAGTTATGAAGAGGTGCCTGTGGCAATTCTAGATAGCAAGGACAAGATCCTCAGGAACAAGACAATCAAGCTAGTCAAAGTCCTGTGGAGGAATCATGCAGTTGAAGAGGCGACGTGTGAACCTCAGGATGCAATGCAGGAGCAGTACCCACACCTCTTCAGTGAACCAGGTAAGAATTTCGAGGACGAAATTTCTTAAGGGGGGGAGAAATGTTAGCCCAAAAAATTTTTTAAGATTAAGCATGATTAAATTAAATTGATTAAGTTAGATTAGCATTAATTAAGGTGTCATTAATTAATATGTGGTAGCATTAAGGAGTTAGGTGGTGAGTTAATGAAATTAAATGAGTTAGGTGTTAATAATTAATGTTAGTAAATGTATTAGTGGACTTAAATGAGTTAGATGTAACTAATGTGTTAATTGGGCTTTGGGTCCAAATGAAATGAAAAGAGAAGAAGAAATGAAATGGGCTTTAATGAGGTAGGAAAGAAAAGAAATAAGTTGGGCTTTAAAAGACAAGTGGGCTTGAGTAGGTTAAAGAAAATAAGAAGGAAGGAAGAAGGAAGAAGGAAGGAAGAGGAAGAGAGTTGGGCTTTAGGTTAATGGGCTTAAGTGATGTTATAAGAAGTATAAAAAGAAAATGAAAGAAGTAAGTAGGAGGAAAAGAAGAAGTGGGTTACGAAAATTTGAGAGGAAAAGAGAGGTGGTTTCGTGGAAAGAGAAAAGAAGAAGAAGAAAAAGAGAAAGGCTTGCTTAGGTTTTGATTCTCCAAGAGTTTAAGCAAGAGTTTGAAGAAAGTGCAAGAATAAAAAGTGTGGAGGAGAGTCTAAGCTTCACTTTGAACCAAGAAATCACTTGGTTAAGTAGAGATTCAAGGTAAGCCATGAGTTTAAAGTTTAGTTTTTACTTGGGTTTTGAGTTAGGAAGACTAAGAATGGAATGGGTTTAGTGATTCTTAAGTCAATTTCATGAAAGTAGTTATGTGAATTTTCAATTGAAGCTATTGTTGAAGTGAGTTTTATTTCTCTTGAAATAGAGCAAGAGAGAGGAGAGGAGCAAGAGGAGGAGCTTCATTTAGCAAGGATTTAGCAAGTTTAAGGTGGGTTTCATTTTTATCTTTATGCTAGTAAGTTATAAATGCTATCTTAACTAAAGGAATTAATGTTTTTCAACTACCTTAGTATGAGCATTGATTGAGCTTTGATTGTGTGTAAAATGATGCATGATTGCCATTTTGTGAGAATTTGACAGTATATGACTTTGCTTGACATTGCTTGATAAAGTCATGAATTGAATGAGCATGAATATTAGTGAGATTATGACATTTGAGCTAAGCATGAAAAGCATTTTCCAGAAAATCAGCTATTTGGATTGCATGAAAATCCATTTTCAGAAAATCAGCCAGTGGACAAGAAAAGTCCAGTTTTTATGCATGAAATTTAGTGTTATGTGGGTTAGTTAAGTCCACCAGCAAAGTCACGTGCACGTTGACCAGTATAGCCTTCGCCCGGCTGCCCAATTGTGGCATAGGATGTTCCTTTTTGGACTCCTCAGCATATGACTACACTTGTGTAGTTCATCAGTAACCCGTGGACTTTTCGAACCATCAGCTATGTGTTTACGTGTTAGCATATGTTTGTAAGAATGATGAATGCATGAATCATGAAATTATGCTTTTAGCTTGATAAATTCACGAAATGCAAGTTGTATGATTTGTTGATGAGAATATTGCCAACAGTATGAGTAATGAATAGATTCAGCTTAGTAGTATAAATATAAACGTGTTACCCATGAGCGAAAGCTCACCCCCACCTTCCCGTCCCATCTCCGGTGAAGAGCGTGATCTCGAGGAATGAGCATAAAAGGCATACCCAAGATTATGTTTTGATGTATTTCAAGTCAATTGTTGTAAACGATGCTTTAGATGCATTTTAAGAAAACAAGAGCATTTTTGGAAGTGTATTTTGAACCAAGTTGTAAAGGGCTTGAAATGCCCACTAAAGCATTGTAAGCTACTTGTTTTGAATGTGAATGAGATGCATGAATTACGATTTATTATGGTCTCTCAAAACCATTTATTATCATGTTTAAGCATAGTATCCAAAGTTGCATGAAATGGCTTTGGAATCCATGTGGGTAGAAATGCATGTTTAGTTCAAGTGAAGACGATATAGAGTTGTGATTGATGAGTGTTATGTAGAAGTAAGAATGTGATTGGGTTATGGTTAATAAGTTTTGCATGAGTGATTGTACAAGATCATTATGGTTTGGGTTTGATTAGAATGCTAGGGTGTGTTGTTGCCATTGAAAATCCATTGGGATAATTAGGTTGTTATGTGTTGTGGAATATGGAGGATTTAAGTTTTATGTAGGTACTTGGATTGAAGAGGGTTTAGAGAGTGAAATGTGGTTGTTGGTAGAAAGTTACACACTGTGTGAATTTTCACACGACGTGTAATTTTCTCGTGTAGAGGCGCGATTGGCGATGGGTTACATAACTGTGTGAATTTTCACACGGCATGTAAATTTCTAGTGCAGGAGACGGCAGTGGCAGTGAGTTACACAGCCTGTGAATTTTCACATGCATGTAAATCCATGGTGCAGGGAGACGCAGTAGCAGAAAATTACACAGCCTGTGTGAATTTTCACACAGACTGTGTGATTTTCTCACGGTCCATGTAACCCGATAATGACAGAATTTCGAATTTTGGTCTTCACAAAAGTTGTAGCCCTAGATGTCTATTTTCTAACCGTTTAAGAACGAAGTCATTTCGACATCTATAGTGAAAGTTATGGCATTTGCGCCAAAAGATGTTTCAATTTGATTTTGGGAGTGAGCATAGTCTATTCTTTTGGGCATAAAACACTCATTCGACCTCCAATTGAGGTGAGGTTTGAACCATTGGATTTATAAGACATATATATTTCACTCCATAAAATTTGGTATCATTTGGAGTTAATTGAGGAGGTTTGCATTAAAGCAAGTGAGAGGTCAGTTAAGAGAGCATGCTTCGGGTATGAACTCTTTTTGGTTTTTGGTGTGTATCTTGAGTTATATAACTCCGATTGAAGCGATTCTTGTCTTAAATAAAACAAGAGTCATAAGGCTATGATTTACAAGAGAAATCAATTTGAAATTAGGGTTAAATAAAATGAACACTAAAAGGCAAGATGATCAAGCGTCATGTTTTACGGTTCAAGAGTTGGACTCCGATAACGGGATCCAACAGTTGGGGTCCGGTCTCCGGGTCGGGGCCCGACAAAGGCAAATGTGATCTATAGAACTACTTCTTCTATTAAGAGTCCTAGTAAATAATAAAATTAAATTATTAAAAAATTACAAGAAATGATATCCAACTTAATAATATTAATAACACACCTTTCTTGAAGTTTTAAATAGCATCAAACAAAAACCAAGTCATTCAATCTTTTATGTTCCAATCTATTCCTTTCCTTAGAATTGGTGAATTAAAATGTGTTTCAAATTTTTTCACACTCTGTTACACTTACACATTGACTTAGAATTTGAATTGCAAATTCTTACAATTCTGGAACACTATTTTCGAATTGGTCCCACCAAGCAACTATAAGACAACAAAGGTAGAATTATAAACAAAATAAAGTGATGATTAATTTTCAACAAGTAACAAAAGTGATCAAATATATAATTTTAGAAATCCTCAATTCAACATTATACCTAGCATCTTAAAATGCAACTTACTTATCACTTATAAATATTTTTCTTAACAATTTCTTAATCAAAATAAAACACTTAAAGTGATAAGAAATTATTTGCAAATCTTGTAATAACCAGACAACACAATTTCTACTATTTGTGAAATCCTTTCTCATTAAGTTTAAGACTCATACACAATTGCAGATGAACTTAATCACTTTTTTTGCTTTTGCACAGTCTCATCAATAATAGAAAATTACTTAGCATCTCCTCTATTTTCCAACATCAGGACAATGCAATGTGTAACACAAGAAATTATACTTGCTTTGCGATCTTTCAACTATTTCATAAACGGAATCATTGTTAGTAATGAATTAAATAATATTTTCTAACTCAACTTTATCAAATATTTGAAATAGAGTATCAACATTGTTAACAAGGCCAAATGTATCAATAGACTTCAAAAATATTATTTCTTTTGCATAATAAAACCAAAAATTAATAATAGGCTCATGTGTTCTGTTTGTCCAACTATCGCAGATGATTGAACACTCATAATTAGTTCAAGTCATTCTTTTTATTCAAATAACTTTTTATTTCATAAATAGAGATGTTCAAAAGTTTACCTTTGTAGTCATCAATTGAAGAAGCTTTGTATCCTAAACTGTAAGGGGTAATAACATCCAGGCATAGGCTAATAATAAGAAGATTATGTAGTATTGAATGTTCTATCTTGGTCATACCATCATCTAGCCATTGACATATTCACATTATCAGTCACTCCTATAGATTGTAAGGCACTACGGATTGAAGACTAAATTCTAGGAGTTGTTCGTGGTGTAAAAAGATTAGACATTTATCTTATTATTTTCCTAACATCAGGTGTAATATTTTATTCTTGTTAAGTAGGAATACTATCACCTTGAAGATCCCCACGATCATCCTAAAAACCAACAAGAAAACTTCCACTACTAATTTCGTACTTCAATCTTTATCTTCAATCTTTCTCTTACTGATACTCTTCAAGCAAAAGTCTTCATTTACCATTTTACATCAAGACTCACTTTCTTATAAGGCTCCACATTACCTTTGATCTCAGCTAAATGCTTCTTTAATTTGATAATTTTCCCACGTTTTAAATGCTTGTTATAATACAAACAAATAATGTGGTTCTTCATTCCATGAACCAATTTAACTTGAGCTCAAACTGGATTATCGAATCTTTCTATACATGAAGCAACTAAATTATCAGATGTACTTGAACTTCCCTCTATTTACTTCTAAAGATAAATGAAGACACATTAAAATTAACTGAATAACTTCGTATCAAAATCAAGTTGTGTATAATAACAAAAAGAAATAAAGCAACAACAATTTCTCAATAATCATATGATATGTAAATACAAGTAACCTTCATAAACTTATATAAATGATTCCTTAAGAAAATTTGATAACCGAGCACATTCTATCAAAAAAATTATCATGTTTCTTAACCCAAACTTCAAATATATACATTGATTACTACACTTTCATAACTATAATCCATTTTGTGTTATTACATAATTTAAACATAAAGTCACAACTCCAAAATTATAGTTCGTTTTGTGTAATTACATAATTATACCATAAAGTCACTACTATAACCATTTTGTATAATTACATAATGCAATCATAACTCACAACTATAACTCATTTTATGTGATTACATAATTTAACCATAAACTCATAAGTCATAGCTATAACTCAATTTGTGTAATTAGATAATTCAACCGTAGAGTTATAAATATAACTCATTTTGTATAATTATATGATTCAAACTTAAACTCATACCGATGACTTAATCCGTAATCACATAATTCAAGTTAAATTAACTAACTCATTTTGTACATTAAGAAATCAATTTAATATACATAATCACGTAATTTAAGTTAAATTAACTAACTCATTTTGTATATTAAGAAATCAATTATGTATGTATGTATGTATTTATGTATTATAATGAATACCAATATTTAATTCAATATTTCTCAAATTTCAAACAATAACATAAACTTCAACTTTTTATTGTATAATTGAATTCCCAATTTTAGAATCCAAACAACACAAATGATAAAAAATTCCAAATTCCAAATTCCAAATATTGTAATTATATATAAAATATTCATTCTCATTTCTTAATTTTCAAATTTCAAATAAAACAAACACATCTATCTATTCCAATACCCATTTATCTACTATCCTCAATTTCCAAACTCACAAGTCACAATTCACAACTATAAGTCACTCACGTACACAACTACTCAGTTAACTCAAGCACTCAACATTTAAATATTCAACACAACACAGCATAAATTTATCAGTACACTAAACTGCACACATTTCAATTGTTCAAGGTTGAATAACTGATTTATATTTTGCAACCTTGAGGCTTGAACTTGAAGTTTGTAGCTCCACCGATGTTGATGAGGCTAAGTGGGAGAATGTTAGATTATTTAATGTCCCATGTAATTTATTTATTGAGTCCTATGAAATGCACCTAAGATAATGATTATTGGGTATTACTTGAATAGGTCTCAAATGGGTCATAGACTCTTTTCCTCTCTTTTCCATTTACCAAAGGACGTGTCCTTTGGTAATGGTATATAAGTTGCAACACTTATGAAATGATGTTGATTCTAAACCATTGAGGAATTTGCTAAAGGAAGAAGACGAGAGGAAATAAATCAATATCTTACAATAACGACAAACAATCATGGATACAGGTACACAAATCATTCGATCCGATAATTGTTTACAATTGGTATCAGAGCCTAGTGATTCATGATTTGTTATCTACGGTATTTCTATCGTGAATTGCGATGATAATGTTTCATGATTTTGTGATCACCGATATTTTCTACCGTATATGTTTTTGATACAGAGCATGGTGATGTATTGTTTGTTGTCTGTCCTCATTATTGTTTTCTGTATTATAATGTCCATATTTTCTTCGTATACGACATCTGTGTCGTATACTTATGTTTTGTTTGTTCTTATATACTGAGAAGATTTCTGGTGTCAGAAGAATCGTTGTTCTTATATTCCCATACATGTTCGCAATTGGTTTTCGGATATTACATTGAACTTCATGTGAAGTGCGTTATCAACATAAATGTTTTTGAGTGGATTGAAATTCCAAAAACCATAATGAATGTTCAGTGTTGATATGTAATGTGTATGGGTTAGAGTAAGAAACATACACATGAGAAAGAGCCGAATTTGTTGCTTCATGTTTAATTATGCGAATATTTGTTGCGTTTTATTTGTGTTGATAAATTTTTTAAATTGGAATGATGCCATCGTCTCCTGATGATTATGGGTGTTGAAAAGGAACCAAAAATTTTGTTTCTTGAAACGCAAAGATTGGTTCTTGAAACTAGAAACAAATTTTGGTTATTAAAGTGATTTATCTTGAACCAATTTTACAGATATGTTTCTGTAGTATGGACAAAACCCATGAAAGTTTTTTTTTTAATCAGAATCGGTGAAGGAAGACAATGATTTCTGGACTTATTTTTGTTGAAGTTTTGGGCCATTAAGGGTTATATTGAGTTTATGAAGATTTATGGCCCAATGATAATAGATTATTTAACTCATAATTGATTTATACATAATATAATTTTGGAAATTAGTGCCATTTTATATATTTCTTATACTTTGAATATTTTATATTATGTAATAGTTGGAATTAAATTTTCCTAGCATATGTTGAATATAATACATGACATTATGGACATTAATAATAGTTTGTTTGTCACCAAAGTGACCAAACTAGTTATATTAACTTTGTCGTGTATGATAATTGTCCAATTAAATGTTTATTGCATAGAAAGCTTGTTAGTCACCAAAGTGACCTAGCTTGAAAATATTTAATCATTTAATTGTGATTATTTCAATTGTTCAATATGATATGATGCGAAAATGACATAAAGATTGAATTGAACAATTGAGATTATTAATTATAACGCTAGGAGGTCACCCAAAGGTGGGCCATTGCTTATAATTAATAACATTAAAGGTATTTTATCAACATATTAAGTTAATATGATTGTATATCCAAAGATAACAAACATATTGACTATAATATGCTTGATTGTCCATTATAGTATTATATATAAGCATCATACTAGGTTATTTCTGTGTATTTAAATTTCACTCAAAGGTGGATTTAAATGCATAATTAATGTTTATTAGTTAGTTTGAATCCATTTAGGTTTACTCAAAGCATTAATATGAACTATATGTTGTATGTGCAGCATCTACTAGTTTGTTCGCCTTAAGCAATGACTTGATTAAGTTTAATGGTCTGAACTATGGAGATTGGTCCGAACAAATCCAGTTTCAACTGGGTGTAATGGATTTGGACTTGGCCATAGTCTCAGACGTAATGCCTGCAGACATAAATGAGACTAGTTCTGAAGCTGACAAGTCTTATTATGAGGCTTGGAAACGGTCTAACAGACTGAATTTGAATTTAATGCGAATGACGATTGCTGAAAATGTCAAACCATCAATGCCTAAAACGGACAATGCAAAGGAGTTCATGTTGAAGCTTAAAGAATACTCCCAATCTGATATAGCTGACAAGTTCATAGTAGGGACTTTAATGAGTGAGCTAATGACTAAGAAGTTTGAATGGTCACAACCCATTCACGATCATATAACTCATATGTCAAACCTAGCTGCAAAGTTGAAATCCATGGGTATGGATGTGAGTGAGTCATTTTTGGTACAGTTTATTATCAACTCCCTTCCTCTAGAATTTGGTCAGTTCCAGGTGAATTATAACACCATTAAGGAAAAATGGAACCTTCAAGAAATTAAGACCACGTTAGTTCAGGAGGAAGGGAGATTGAAAAAAATAAAGGACCACTCCATTCATCTTACATTTCATCAAGGTGCTAGTAACAGCAAGAATAAACCACGAAAGAAAGGCAAAGAGAAGGACAAAGCTCTCAGCAAAGTTAATGAGGGTCGAATCAAGAAAGATAAGAGATGTCATTTCTGTAAGAAGCCTGGTCACTTTCAGAAAGAATGTCTGAAAAGAAAGGCTTGGTTCGAAAAGAAAGGTACATACTATGTCTCAGTATGTTTTGAATCAAATCTTATTGATGTGCCTAAAAATACTTGGTGGTTAGATTCTGGTGCAACTACTCATGTGTCACATGTTAAATAGGGATTCCTTACAATCCAGACCATAAACGGAACTGAAAAGTTCTTGTATATGGGGAACAGAATAAAGGCACGGATAGAGGGCATTGGAACATACAGATTGATCTTGGACACTGGATGTTACCTAGATCTAGAAAAGTGTCTTTATGTTCCTGAATGTGCTAGAAATTTAGTTTCTGTTGCAAAATTGGATGATGTAGGATTTCAATTCAAGATTGGAAACAATGTCTTTTCATTGTATAAACATAAGTACTATTATGGTTCTGGTACATTAATTGATTGTTTATATCGTTCCAATCTTGATGTTAATTTTGTTGAATCTCTATTTCATGCTGACCACATTTGTTGGGCCCCGAAAATTTTTATTTTATTTGAATTAATTAATTATTTATTTATGGATTTATTCGTTAAATTATTTTTATTTTGCCTTAATTGATTTAATTATATGTCCATATAAATATTTTTATGTTGGGCTTGAGATTAGAAGTTAGAAACTTAATTGAAGGCTTGGGCCTAATATTGGAAAGTATGGGCTTTTAGGAATGAATGGAAGAAGGTTAAGTGGTTTAGAGTAGAGTGGGCTTAAGAAGAGGAGGAGGAGAGCCCAATAGCAAAACTATGTAGTTTTGGGAGGAGATGTAAAGGAAATAAATGAGTTAAATGAATAAAAGGAAGAGGAGAGGAGATTGTCGTAGAACACCAAAGGAGAAGAAGGAAAACGTGAAAGAGAAGGAGAAGAAGGAAAACGTGAAAAGAGAAGGAGAAGAAGAGAGGATTCGCTAAGCCCAAGGAGAAGGAGAAAGAAGAAGAAAAGTGGAAAAGGAAGAGAAATCAAGAGCTTAAGGTAAGTATCTATCTTCCTTTGAGTTAGATTCAAGAAATGGGATGAAATGAAGGTTAGGGTTTGTGTAGGAATGAAGAAAGAAAGAAGAGATGAGTGGTTTTGTGATTCCTAAGCTAGGGTTTTGGTTATTCTAGCTTAAATGAGCCATGGGTAGGTTAGGTTAAGGTTAATATTAGTTTTCCTTTAATTTATGAATATTATAACCTTTCCTATGAATTTAGAAATTGATTGGAGATGTGTTTTATGAAGGAAGCAAGGAAACCTCACTCAGAGAGAGAGGAAGGACATTTGTGAACTCAGATTCGACATTTTAGGTGGGTAATGCATTTATAGTCATTATGTAATGGGTGACCTTGTATGCTTATGTGCTTTGCTTTATATTTGTGTGAAAAGTTGATTTCCGATGAATATTTGGATATGTATGTTAAATGTGGCATCTTGCCTTTGAAAGAAATGTAAAGTATGGAATTGTGCATACTTGAAAGTATGAATGAAACTATTTGAGCATAGATTATTTGTGTGTGGGCAGAGAGAGCCCGTTGTGATAGTCACGTGCATGTTGACTAGCCTTCTCCATTTGCCATTTGGCCACGAGATCCGAGAAATCGGACTCGTTGTGTTTTCGATAAACTTGGTTTATTCGTTGTTTACTGAAACTCTCTAGCCATGTGATTGTGCATTTTTATTCAAACTTTGTTGTGTATGATGCATCATAAGTGTTATAATTGATAAAGTTGTCATGTTAGGCTTTATGTAATGTAATGTTTGTTATGCCTAAAATGATGTTTTGTGAATGTTTTAGATTGTTTGATATATGCATGACTATATGTATGAATATATGTGTTGCATGGCTCATTACCGATGGCTATAGGTGTATTAGCCACTGAGCCGTGTTAGCTCACCCCATTCTCCCTCCTCGGTGCAGTCAAGTTGAGAGTGAACCTTGCAAAGAACTTTGGGCATCACTCGAAGTTTAGCTATTTTGTATTAAGTTAGTAACTAGCTTTTGAATAGCTTTGTAGGCATATTGATCATTGAGCATCCCATCTTTTGTATTTTGTACTTGATCTTGATGAATATGACAATATGTAACCAAAGCTATGCATGAACCTTCATTTTGGCTTGGAATGAGAATGAGAGCTCTAGTACTTTCTTCATGTGAATTGGTTGATTTGTGATCCGTTGATGGCCTTGGAAATGTATGTGTATGATTTTTAATATTATTGTTATATGAGTTTTGTTGGATTTTGGCTTTGGGAAAGGTCGCTGGTATGTTGTTATGGTCTATGTGTTGATGAAGAGTATAGTCTTTGCAGAATCTGGGCTAAAATGTTCATGCGGGAAATTTTGAGTTTGTTGTGTTCACGAGATTTCTGGGTTGGTATAGGTAGAATGGGAGTACTGAGACTTGTTGAGAGTGTTAATCGGGTAGTAGAGCACTCCTAGGAGGTTTTATGAGCTATTTAAGATGTATTAAGTTGGTAGGTGTGGTCGTTGGAATTTATTCTTGATCTTTGTCAAAGTGACAGATTATCAGTGGAGCTTTGAGTCCACTTTGACCCTCATAGAGTGGGAATATAGGTCGGTGATCTTCATGAAGTTTGTAGATAATTCTTTTACCTTTCCATAGACACTAAGTTTGCTAAATTTGGAGTTCTGGGTCAAAAGTTATGGAGGTCGGAAGTTCTGGAACTGTTTGTGGAGAGTTAGCCGACCTGTGTTAGTGAGAACGTTTGATTTCCTTAGAGCCCGAGTTTGCTGGTGAGTCCTTCTTGAAAAATATAGATTTTTCTCTTAGCTTTCCAATGCTTCCGACCGTGTCTAATTTGGAGCTCGGAGTCAAAAGTTATGAGGGTTAGAAGTCAGATAGGTCGGGCTGTAGGGCAGGTCGCCCAAGCACCCGCGCATCGCCCCTATGCGGGCGAGCGCGCATCGCCCGTCATGCGGTCGATCGCGCATCGCCCGCGCTCGCCCGCTCGCCCGCCCATGCGGGCGAGCACCAAGAGCCCGGCATGCCGGGCTCTTGCGAGCAATTGGGGTCGGTTTCTGGCCGACCGACCCCTCCCCCTTCTTTTGGCCATAACTTTTTGCACCGACCTTCGATTAAGCTGATTTTCGAACCGATGGATTTTTAAGAAAATTTTCTATCTTTCTACACCTGATTTATCATTATTTATTTTAAATTAAAAAAAGGTGTTTTAAAACAAAGTGTGGAGGTCGGCTGATTCTTTCTGAATATACTTCACAAATTTTAAAATATCTAGAGCTAGAGAGCTCGGATCGAAGTGATTCTTGTTTTAAATGAAACTAGAGACATAAATCTACAATTGTTATGGAGAGACCGATCGGCAATTAAGCCCCTAAGATTTTCAAACTCTTACCCGAAGTCGGTAGTGTCCAGTTTTGACTATTTTCTTTGAGATAGTGTTTTAACCATAACTTCTTCATTTCTAACCCGAATTGAGAGATTCCAGTTGCGTTGAAACCGTTAGAACGGAGGGAACAATTTTATTAATTAGCCAATCCAAATTTTCTATAGGAGGTTTTCCCTATTTATGAGGTCTTTCTAAGGTCGGTTTTGGGTCCGCTATGCTTTATGGGTCCGAATGTTGGACCTCGGAAACGGAGTCCAACAACATTATAGGAAATAAACGTAGTGCACATAATGAATGTTCTACTTTTTGTGACATAAAAGATTAGGTCATATATCCAAAGAAATGGTACAGAGGTTAGTGAAAAATGAAATCTTACCTCCATTGGATTTTGTTGACTGAGATATATGTGTGGATTGTATTAAAGGCAAGCAAACCAAACATATATCAAAGCATCCAGCCACAAGAAGTAACGCATTACTTGAATTAATACACACTGACATCTAGGTCCTTTCGACATTCCTTCTTGGGATGGCGAAAAATATTTCATTACCTTTATTGATGACTTCTCACGATATGGATATGTTTATCTGCTACATGAGAAGTCTCAATCAGTGGACATCCTAGAGATGTTCATTAATGAGATAGAAAGGCAGTTAGATAGAAAAGTAAAAATAGTGAAGTCTGATAGAGATGGTGAATATTACAAAAATTTTGATGAAAGTGGACAATGTCTAGATTCATTTACAAAGTTTCTTGCTAGTCGAGGCATATGTGCACAATACATAATGCCTAGTACACCACAACAAAATGGTGTAGCTGAAAGGCGAAATCGTACTTTGATGGAAATGGTTAGGAGCATGATAAGTAATAGTACTATACCTTTTGTGGATGCATGCATTAAAGACTGCTGCGTATATGCTAAATAGGATTCCTAATAAGATAGTTCTTAAGACACCTTATGAACTGTGGACAGGAAGGAAATCTAATTTACGACACCTCCATGTTTGGGGTTGTCCGGCAGAAGTAAGGTTGTATAATCCACATGAAAAGAAGTTCGATACGAGAACCGTTAGTGGTTATTTCATCTGCTATCCTGAAAAATCAAAGGGGTATAGATTTTATTGTCCTAATCATAGTACGAGAATAGTTGAGTCTAAAAACGCTCGGTTCATTGAGAATGGTCAAATCAGTGAGAGTGGAGAAACACGAAAAGTGGATATTCACGAGAATCGAGTAGAAACTACTCAAAGTCGAGTAAAATCTATTACATCATACGTGATTCCACCGGTTGTTATTCCTGTTGTTGCATCACGAATACTCAACATATTGAAACAACAAATTAATGTTCCAATTCCACAAATTAAACATATTAATGACGAACCAACTAATAATGATCAAGTTACAAATGATCAAGTAATGTCACAAGATGTAGCATTACGAAGGTCTGTAAGGCAAAGAAGACCAGCTATCTCAAGTGACTACAAAATTTACTCACTTGAACATGAATGTGACTTGAGCATTGATAAAGATCCAATCTCGTTCAAACAAGCCATGGAATGTAATAATTTTGAAAAATGGTTCAATGCTATGAAAGAAGAGTTGAAATCAATGGATGATAACAATGTATGGGAATTAACTAAGTTGCCAGAAGGTGCAAAGCAAGTGGGTTGTAAATGGGTCTCTAAGACCAAACGTGACTCACAAGGCAACATTGAAAGGTATAAAGCCAGACTTGTTGTTGGACCCCGAACCTTGAGTGGAAATTTGAAATATGAAAATGAAATAAAATGAGGGTTTTTGTATATGAATTTTGTTATAGATGATTATGATATTAGAATGTGAACTAAGTATGGATGAGGAGTTGAGAAACTTTAAGCATGACCCATGATTATGAATGACAAGATGCTATTGAATTGAGGTTGAGTTTTAACGAAATATGAATTTGTATATGAGTTAATAGGAATTTAGGATTGATGGACAAATCAATCAAGAATTGATTGAATGATAAAATAAGTTTGATGTTTGGAGTTGTTATGAAGTATTTTAGCAGTAGAGTAAGTGAATCTTGCAAGATTACAAGTGTATTTGGTATTAGGAATGAGTTATAAAGCATGAGTGAGGGTTTAGGAGGCTTGGGGGGAAAATCTCAACTTTCTGGTCATTTCTTCCTCGCGGGCGCGACCATAGACGAATCAGAAGAGCCTAAACTTTC
Source organism: Erythroxylum novogranatense (assembly GCA_029891385.1). NCBI lineage: Eukaryota > Viridiplantae > Streptophyta > Magnoliopsida > Malpighiales > Erythroxylaceae > Erythroxylum > Erythroxylum novogranatense. The sequence goes on along the minus strand of CM057227.1, from coordinate 110,710,241 downwards.
TGTTTGTCTCTTCCTTGCAGGCGCGATCGAAGTAAATCACGGGCGCGACCCAGATAGAGTCCGAATTTCAATTTGTGGTATTCATGAAAGTTGTAGCCCTAGATGTCTAATTTCTAACCGCCTAAGAACGAAGTCATTCCGACATCTATAGTGAAAGTTATGGCATTTGCGCCAAAAGAGTTTCAAATCGATTTCTGTTTTGAATATGTTGAGTTGTTTTGATCATAACTCACTCACCCGACCTCGGATTGAGGCGATTCTTGAACCATTGAATTCCTAACACATGTATCTTCCTCTCCATGAAAATTTGCATCAATTGGAGTCAAATTGAAAAAGTTTGATTGAATCATATGATAATCAGAATGTTTTGCCTCTTTCTGAGCTTGTTATTTTTCCTTCCTCATCCGGCTTTGTCAAATCATTTGCTTATATCTTTTCCGTCCGACATTCGAATGACTTGGTTCTCGAAGCGTTGGACTCCTAAGACAATGAAGTTCATGATTATTTGAAAATTATAAATTTTAGAGATTTAATTGAGCAAGACTAATTGAATCAAAGAGAGACAAGAAAGTTTATGAACATAGTTCAGTATTTTGCGATTTTAGGGATCTGTGGAGATCCGATTGAAGCGAGATTTGAGGCGAAATAAAGTTAAGATATGGGACTACAATTGTTATGAAGAAATGAAATTTTATTTTAGCCTTTAAGAATGTTTATTTGTGGAAGGAAGTGAATTCTAGAAGTTGTGATAGTAAAAGGATATGTCCGACATGTTTGGACTATAACTTTTGATATAGTGCTCCGAATTGGACAATTCTTGAGGCATTATGAAGTTAAGACATAGAGGAACATTTTTCTAGAAGGAAGTTTTGACTAATTCCTTCTTTTTGATGGTGACAACAATGTCCTAAAGTAAAGAAATATTCAGGGGCAAATTGGTCAAGCCATTTAAGTTCAAAGATTACAAGGCTTATTAGTAAGGGCAAGGAGGTCTTTAAACAAGTGGGCTTGTATATATGGGTTAGGGATTCACGAAAATGAGAAGAAAAAACAAAAGAAAGGAGAGAAGATAGGGAGAATCGGTGAAGGAGAAAGGGAGAAGAAAGAAAGAGGAGATAGGGCTTGACTTCCCAAGGTCTTCAAGAGAGTTTTTCAAGATGTTTATGAAGGAAGAGGGTGGAAAATGAAGAAAACTTCTTTCCAAGCTAAGAGGAATAAGAAAATGAATAAAATAAAGGTAAGAGATGGTTTTGATCTTTGAGTTTTAGTGAGTTTTTGGGTTTATTTGGCTTGAGTTGATATGGGTTTGTGAATTATTAAGTAAAGGTTGGTGATTTTGTCTTGAGTCGTGCTTGATTTTGAATTAAAAGTTTTAAGGGTTATACCCAAGTGTATGAGCTAGAGATTTTGGAAGTCCTTGGTTTAGCTATCATGAATTAATTATGGGTTTGTCAATTATGAGATCAATTTTGAGAATTTTGATGATTATGATATTGGATTTTGGAAGATGATGATGTAGGGAGTTTGGAAACCATATGGGTTTGTGAAAGATGATTTTTATGATATGAGTTTTGGTTGATTTTGGCATAGGTAATTGTAAATTGGAAGAACAAGGGAACCTATGGACAAGTTGAAGTTTTGGACAAGAGTATGGCATGGAATAAAAGGTGGGTAATATGTTTACTTCTCAAATTTTAAGCAAATTATAAATGATTGAATTAATTGTTTTTGAAATGTTTTGTAACGTGTTAAATACATTGTTTCCGAATGATTTACGAAAATGACTTAAATTGTGTATTAAATGGATTTTTGAGTGTATTGAAAAAAATGAAATATGCATTGAATTCATGATGTTGCATTGATTGATAGTTGAGAATATGTTTATACTTGTATATCCATGTATGTAAGCTTGCAAATGTGTTGAATATGACATTTCATGAGAAGTTGAATTTTCGAAATATGCCTTCGGGCAATATGAGATTTTCAAGCATAAATACGTGTTACATGGGTTTGGTTAGGTCCCTCATGTGGAGTCGATTGCTTGGTCTCAATTTTAAAAGCCTTCTCGGCTGCCAAGAAGTGGCCCAGAGTCTCGTTCACGGACTCCTCTTATGTGTTTCACGGCTGCACAGGACCGCTTTGTGGAAATGTGCAGTACGTCATATGTTTTGGACCAACCCAAACCGATCGATGTGCTATGTGTTTTATTTTGTATATAATGTGATGCATTACACGGTTAAAATGGTTTGAAAGTTTGGCTAAATGAGAATTTGGAGATTTTCAACTATGAGAGTTTTGCAAAACTGTTTGTAAAGCTTTATGAAAGTATTGAACTTGAGAAGTTATTGCAAAGTAACCCTTCATTGTTTTCGATCAACGGAAAGTAAGGCTTGAAAACGTTTTTGCTTATTATTTTTTTAATAAACATATTATCCACGAGCTTCCAAGCTCACCCCCCCCCCCTTTCATCCCCATCTCCAGGTATTCGTGCAGGAGATTAGATGAAAGACGTCAAGACATCAGTAGTTGTATATGAGTTGTCAATTGTGTATTTGTTTTAAGATTATTGGGAATGGTCTATGACTTGAGAATGCCATTAGAACATTGTAAGCTTTTGGTTTATAATGTATTGTTTTGGGATTATGCAATTGTATAAGAATTTGAGTCATGGAATATGGAATTGGCAATGTATTTGGTTTTGGTTTGTGTATATTGGATTTGTACATTAAGTGGATTGAGTTATAAATGTATTTGGGATATATATATATGGATATGGATGAATATGTTGATGATTGTATATGAATTGTGAAGATTTATTAATTCAATTGGTTGAGTTGAATGGGAGCATGAAATTTGTATATGAGTTAATGGCAATTGTTTATGAGTTTAAATGGGATGAATATGTTTTTTATATAAGAATGATTGGAAAAAGGCTTAGCAATAGGTTTGCGTTTCTGCTGAGATCCCGGACGGAGGGTCCGGTTGATCGTAATGTATGTGTGATTGGGTTGAAATTTATAGAAGTGTATTCTGGACTATTTGCAGATTTTTGGATAGGTTATAGTGCAGCCGTTATGCTGCCGAATTTTCCTTATGGTAGTATATGAATAAGAAATATTTGTGTATGAACTTATGAATGGATTAACATGAGTATGAGTTTAAGGAACAGTTTCCAAAGAGGGAAACTGTTTAATATGAAATAATTATGGATTAAATGATGTAAGAAATGAAAAATTTTACACCGATTTTCGGATGGATTAGTACAAGGTATCCAACGCGAAAAGTTTTTATGTTCACGCTTCGGATGTCGGAATTTGAAATTCTGTTCGAACCCACCATTTGCATGCCTTGATTTCAAGTCCATTTTCTATTTGCATTTGAATTCATTTGGTATCTGATTGTGAATCCATTTTGATTTATTTCAGTTCGAATCGATCTCATTTGTATTCGATCCTAGCGAATTGATCTATTTGTTTGGCATTCGTATTCGATTCCATTCGACTTATTTGATATTCGATGTCAGTTGGATTCGATCCTATTAGCTTCGCATTTGTTTCGTTTCACTTGTTTTCTTTCGTTTTTGAATTCTATTCAAGAGTGCTCATGATCAAGTGGTTAAGCAGTGAGATTCAAGTGTTAAGTGTAAGAAGTTGGGTCTCGGAAACGGGATCCAACACTTGTTGCCAAAAGTTACACTCAAAAAGATGATATTGACTATAAAGAGACCTTCTCTCCAGTTTCAAAGAAGGATTCTTTAAGAATTGTTATGGCATTGGTAGCTCGTTATGATTTAGAGCTTCACCAAATGGATGTAAAAAACCTCATTTCTTAATGGTGACTTGGAAGAAGAAGTTTATATGGATCAACTGGAAGGTTTTGTGACCACAAGAAAGGAACGATTAGTGTGTAAATTAAAGAAGTCAATTTATGGACTGACGCAAACTTCCCGACAATGGTATCTTAAGTTTAATGATATCATTACGTCTTATGATTTTATAGAAAACACCGTTGATCGATGTATCTATATGAAGGTTAGTGGGAGCAAGTTTATTATATTAGTCTTATATGTTGACGATATTCTTCTTGCTGCGAATAATGTTGTTTTGTTATATGATGTAAAGAATTTTCTTTCTAATAATTTCTAAATGAAAGATATGGGTGAGGCATCCTATGTGATAGAAATAGAAATATTCCGGGATAGATCACAAGGATTGTTAGGATTTTCTCAGAAAGGATATATCGAGAAAATATTATAAAGATTTCAAATGAAAAAATGCTCCGCATGGATATTTCCAATTCAGAAAGGGGACTAACTTAGTCTAATGCAATGTCCACGAAATGATTTGGAACGTAAGGACATGGAGTCTATTCCTTATGCGTTAGTAGTTGGGAGTTTAATGTATGCTCAAACATGCACTAGGCCAGATATCAGTTTTGTTGTTGGAATGCTATGACGATATCAAAGTAATCCTGGACTGGATCACTGGAAAGCTGCAAAGAAAATTCTTAGATACTTACAAGGCACTAAGGGCTATATGCTCACTGATCGTCGGCTTATCGTTCAATATTAAAATTGATCCTCGGAAACCGGTCAAATAAAATTTATACCAAGGATTGCAATACAGGATGCAACCTCGGGTCGACTCTCAAGGAACCAGTGTACTAACTGATCCTAGACTAGCCTAATATTTGAATGATGCATGCAATTAAAGCAATAAAAAGGGAGTTTTGATTTGATCTTTAAAATTAAAGAAAGCTAAGTATGAAATAAACGTTTTTGGGATTTTTGAAAGGCAAGACAAATTGAAATAATTAAGATTGAAAACAATTTACTAAAACTCTCCTAAAAATGTGGCTCAGGTCATCATCGTTCAAAATAATGTGGGGTTTGAAATCCACTAAATTTCAAAGCTCAACCTTAATAACTCGTTAAGTCCAAAATTTAATTAATCAACTCGATTAATTAAATCTTGTTAAAACCTTAGTGTATGGTATGAAATGATTCATGCAATAAATCAATCGATAATAACATAACCAACTTAACCAAACACAACTAGGCGATTAGGTTAATTAATGCAAAATCGATCGATATCATGAGACTTCATGTATTCAGCACAATATTCAACACAAACCAATCCATAACATAAATCAAAGTTTAACATCTTACTAAACTATAGCAAGATTCATTCGGTCATACAATGCAATCACCAACTCGGAGTTGTTACAAAAATACGACAGAAATCTAAAACTAAGATCGATTACCCCTTGAAGCTCATGAAACTCAGACCGTTGCTACATCTTCAGGAGATCCGACGCCTTAGCCACGCATGACACCGGCAGACTCCATTACGGCTGGAAAATCTACTCGGTTCATGACTCCAACGACGAATAGATGAATGTGGTGACGAGCAGTGGAAGATGGGACAAAGAGACTAAAGCTGGACGTCGTCTGGTGGTAGCGCGAATCTGCAAAATAAAGAAAACAAAACCTATTAAATCTGCGGAGAAGACGAAGAAGAGTGTTACCTCGGGATTGCGGCCTTCCAATTTAACCTAAAACGGAAGGTTTTATAGGAGCTGAAAGCGGGCGGGTCGGAACAGTGCGAAAATTTGCCATTTAAGGGCCGGGTATCCGATATTCGTCGCGACGAATGAAAGATGTTCGTCGCGACGAATACAAAATGGTCACTCGTCGCGACTAATTAATTTATACCAAATTAATTTGTCGCGACGAATGGGAGTGTTGGTTCGTCCCGACGAATGGATGGCTTCTCACGACGTGTTGACTTTCTCTTGTTGACTCCAATTGTTCCTACGAAAATACAACACATTTGCAGTATAATTGTCCCAATAAAAGTTATGCAGAAATTAATATCAAATCACAACAAACTACTGACAATATGCAAATTATAAAAGATCGATATGAGGAACCAATTTAAGCACAAAAGTCATGAATTAGGAGCCAACAAGTGCATAATTACTTAAGAAAACAGGGCCAATTTATAGTATAAATTTGGTCCAATCAAATTTCCCCACACTTAAACCTTTGTACTCCTGAACAAAGCTTATAAGAGTCAAAAAGGTACAAGAGTAAAAGAAAATTCTGCCCATGCTCAAACAACAACCAAAATTGACTCAATCCACTTTATCGTAATTCTAACGCAAAGAAATTGAAAGAGTGCTAATAAAACAAACATTGAAAGAATTTAAGCACAAGAGATTGAACAACAGAGAATCACTCAGATATGGTGTTTACGCTCGTCTCACTTGTATAGTAGGGATATTTTCTCTCAATCGCTTAATACATCTCCTACCATAGCTTGTATCAATTTTATTTCTCCACTACAAGGACTATCATTTCAAGATCAAGAGGTCTTTCGGGGTTGTAATGAGCGGAGGGCTAGATGAATGGATGAAGTGAAAGAAAATATATGAGCATCGCACTAAATGAGGAATTGATGTCAATAACTAAACTAAAACTAAACACTGAAATAAACTGAATACACACCTTTTTTTTTTTTTGGCTATCTCATTTTGAGATGCTAATCCCCTTTTTTGGGATACAACACATTATTATCCCTTTTCGGGATACACAAGACTAACACTTTTCATTTTTCAACACTTTTTTTTTAATCAATCAGATACTACCAACATCATCTTAATATGTATGCAAATGCTCATAACAAAAAGGCTCAAGGGGCTAGCAAAGGAAAAAGTGTTTAAGGGTTGGTGTTTGGGGAAAGGCTGAAAGAAAGAACGCCTCTATCATATCCACAAAAATCTAGTCCATCAAGCTTTGAGTAAAAATTGACACAAGTTCTAGAGAAGAATGGACTAAGCAGATGCACACACAAAAATATAGAAGAAAAATTTGGCTCGAATATCCTTCCAACAAGGTTTTTGTCTCAATGATCAATCTCAAGTCTTAAAAACTTAAAATGCTACCTTGTTAGCATGCTCCCATTTACTTTGTTTTGAAAACTTCAAAAGTTAAAATTTTTGCCAAAACCAATTATCGTTCGAAGAATGGAGAGCATTTTCAAAAACTCAAGTATCAGTTTGAAACTTATAAGGGTTTTGCATGCAAGGGCACAAAAGAACAAGTGCAGAAAATGTTTTGATTGAGTCCAAATTTATCAGTAAAAGCAACGGGCCCACAAAATTATGCACAAATTTTAATAGGTGTATAATGCAAAATATAAAAGGGAACGACTCCCCCACACTTAAACATGGCATTGTCCACAATGGCAGAAGCATCAGGGCACAGAGGAAAGCAGGAAGCAACTAGAAAACAAAGAGAACGAGGATATATCATTAAGCTCAAAAAGAAATGTACAAAAATAATAGGAGCCAAAGAACTAACTAAAAATTACAACGAAGAAAAGAAAATACAGGGAAAAGAACAACGACAAAAGAAACGAAAAGAAACAGCCTAAACTATTCTGCAGGATCATCAGCGGGCGAATCCGGAGGGGCAGCGGCAGAAGAGCTGGGAGCAGGAGGCGGAATAGCAGCCCGAGGTGAGTCGCAATCATGGTCGACATCGAGCGATGAACTCATGATCGTGATCATCTGGGCCTCGAAAGAAGTGAGTCGGACCTCAAGCGAAAGACGCCCCTGGCGCAGCAGAGCCACCTCGAAGGAAGGAGCAGGGGGAAGGTGGGGAAGACACTGGGTAGGGATAGGAGGCGGAGAGGAAGCAGGAGGAAGGACGGGAGGGTGGGAGAAGGTGCCCGAGGGATACAGGCGAGGAGGAGGTGAGGAGAGGAAGGAGTTGTGGGGGCAGGTGGGCAAGGGAGGCTTACCGAGACGGACGTAGATAAAAGGGAAGCAGCGAAAAGGTGAGATCGGCATGATGCTCCGGACTCGACAGTTCAAACAGATCGGAAATAAGATGGGAAAAAGGAGTTTGAGTTTGGGGTTGGTGGCGAGGACACCTTGGCGGAGGCGGAGGATATGGCGGAAGCTAGGTCCTGTGGTGGCGGTCATAAGCAGATATATGTCTGAGCACTGCTCCTTTGGAATGTTGGTGAGGTGGAAGTAGGTAAAATGTTGTTACATATAAAATGTAACCATGGGCGGGCTTGTGGGAGGAGGTCGGAAACGCCGGATATAGCGCTGAGCCCCCCGGGGTTGAAGCCACTGAGTACCCTCAGGGCAGAGAGTACGAATGACGTCATCCCAGGGGTATGCAGCGATCATTTCAGAATAGTAACAACGAGGGACAACAGGGAGGTGGTAGTGCTCTCGGATAATGGCAGATGTGAAAGCATTTGGGATAGAAACACCCCGGAAATTAATTCCGTAGGTGTGAGAGTAACGGGCATGGGTGTAGTACTGGCGTACAAAGGTAAGGTTGCCAGCCGCTGGCCGAGGGTGGGCGAGGCGGTCAACTCTAGTTGAAAGAGTTGACCCACAAAAGGGTTAATGGCCGGAGTAAAGAGGAATGGCTTTTACGTGAGTATGGTCTGGCTCGCAACTCGCGTGGCTAACTGAACATACTCAGGATCTGCTAGGTGAGAGGGAAAACGGGAAGGTTGCGAGGAAGAGGAAAGGGTGTGATCGGAGGAAGAAGAGGATGGTCACTTTGCCCGGTCGGTGGCTTGTTTCATTCTAGCATAATTTCGCACAAACAAACGTTAGAATAGGCATTAAACTAAGAAAATTATCTGTAATCAAAGTCTTGACCATTATTTGCGACAAACAAGAACGTTCATTGCGGCGAGAAAAGTCCTCTTCCATTCGCCGCAGCCTAGCAGGTAATCGCCGCAATGAATCGGGCATCTGTGAAACCCTAAGTTCGCCATGGCGAATGGCGATCTATGACGAATAATGACGAACAAAGCGTTCTTTGCTTGCCTCAAATCTACGATTAATCAACGAAAATGGACAAGAGGAAGGAATAGGAACACTTACAAAGGGTGAAAACACGGTTGGAAGAAGATTGGAGGAGATTGGGAGCTTCAAACGGCGAGATGGCAAAGAGAGGAGCGACGGCGAGGCAAAAGGCAAGGCAAATGAAATGAGGAGGAAAGGAGAAAGAAGAAGAAGAAAAGAAGAAGACGCGGAGACGAAAAAGACGCGAGAGGAAAAAAGACTAAAAAGGGCCTCGGACAAAAGAGATGTCCAACGGTCCGAGGGTAGAGATGTCCTTATTCGTCATGACGAAGTAGTCGTTAACTTGCAACGTAAGAAGAAAAAACCTAGATTAGCGCGGCGAACAACGATTCTCATTGCGGCAAACTACCCGTAAGCAGATTACATTAAGGATCCTACTCGGTTTACAATCATCAATTAATCAATGCACAATTCACCCAATCTCTTCAATCTAATCATGCTTCATTAAATTAGGAAGAACATAGAGCTAACAAAGGGAATCAAATTATTCAAACGGAAAGGGAAATCCTACCTACTACAGCTATTCCTACTGGATGGGTTTCTCCCCCCACACTTAATCAACACATTCATGCAACACAACATTTCAAGTCAAATCAAATAATGTGCACAAATATATTGAAAATGCAGAAAAGAAACACCGGTGCTCACGGTGGATCTTGTAGCTCGGGATGGACGTGCGGTTGATATCCAAGCTCCATGTCAACACTTGGGTCTGGGCAGCCCATGTCCATTCCCGTATCCGAATAAGCACCTGCACTATCATCAAAATAGAAACTGTCTCCAAAGAAATCATTAGTGGTCGGGGTTAGAGTTTCTGCAAATTCAGAACAAGCATCATCAATCACAACATCAAGCATATTCACCCCAAGCAAGGAGTAATCCTCGTTAGGGTGCTTCATAGCTTCATACATGTTGAAGCTAACGTGTTGATCACCAACCTCCATGGTGATCTTTCCTTCCTTCATGTTAATCATTGTGCTCGCAGTCCGCAGGAAGGGTCGTCCAAGGATCAGAGAAGTGTCATGTACCACTTCAGAGGTCATGTCTAACACGTAAAAACCGCAGAAACACTAAGTCTTTAACTGGACCGAATGTCTTCAATAATTCCACGGGATGCCTAAATGACCTATCAACTAAGCGGAGAATAAAGATGTGGGCTTAATACTCTTCACTCCCAAGGCCTTATATCTCGACTCGGGCATCACATTTATCGCGCCCCTAGATCTAGCAAAGCTCTACCTATGGTCACTTTCCCTAAGGTGCAAGGATGGTAAAAGATCCAGATCCCGACATTTTTTGGTATCTGCGGCTTAAACAAGGTGACACATTTGAGCTCACTTGCACCCTCTCATTCGCCTAAACTTTTTCTTATTTGTACACGATCCTTCAAATATTTAGCGAGGTCGGAACTCGCTTAACCAAGTCAAGTAAAGGGACATTCACTTCCACTTTCCCAAACAGATCAATGATATCCTTCTCATGTTGTTTCTCTTTTAGCGCTTACTCATCATATCTGAATTAGGAAACGGAAGTTCATGAATATTTACCTCTTCACCTTTACCGCTTGCTTGCTTGACTCTCCATCCTTTGCTTGATCGTTGGAACTCTCTAAAGTAGTTCCCTTGTTCTTCGAGGCTTGCTTCCTTTCTCGAAGCTCTTCTTCGCGATCACTCTCGATCGCATGACACTTTGCTCTCTCTCACTGAGGCGATCTTCAACCTCAATTTCCTCGGTGCATTCTTCTTCTTGGGAATGTCGAAATGCACTTTCTTTCCACTCCTCAACTCAATTGCATTTAAACTCTTGGGTTTATTACCGTGTTGGAGGAATGGTTCCGCTTCTCTAGCTTGGTTGTCACTCAAATTATTAGACAATTGAGTGACATATGAGTTCAAGTTCTCGCCTTGGTCTCCCATTGATCCATGCGTTTTTCAAGCGCTAAAACGGGCAGCATTCTTAGCGGAGTCTGTTGGATGAGGTTTGCGATGGCGTTGAATTGAGTTCTTTGTCGAAGTTCGTTCCTCTTTCATCAACGCCATCATACTATGCAGCAGTTGGTTGGTGTCCTCCTTTGGTGGCGGTGGTTGTTGCACCGTCAACGCTTATTGATCCCGAACTGGTTTGTAGATTGACCAGCCCACTCCCTTGCTGAAATCGGTTTGGTGTTCTTTCGCGTTATTCCTCCAACTAAAATTTGGGTGGATCTCCATCCCTCATTATACGTGTTGGAACACGGGTCCCATTTCCGATCCTGTCTACCTTGATACATTCGGAGACTTCTTCATATCTCGCCAGACAAACACTTGAAATGTGCATCATCGACCATTAACTATCACAACCGGGTGCGACCATTCGATTGGAAGGTGATGGGCGATGCAAATTCAAATTCTTAAGTTCACCAGTGATCGAGGATAACCGAAGTTATCCGATGTTCAAAGGAATCTACCTTCGATTCCGTGCTCTCCATCCTCTTAGTTTGAGCCGACATGGCTCCCACTTCATTCACGTTCACGGAATCACGGACACTATATTGTTGATGATTGGGGCCATTCTCTTAATCGGGGCCCTAAGCTTTCAGTGCGGTGAGGTCAATCAACGAACCTCCCGACGCAAAGATCTAACATTCCTTTCTCTTGATTCTTCACCCCATCATAAAAATATTGAACCAATTGTTCATCGTGGATCCGATGATGGGGCACCGAGATAACAGATCTTGGAATCGCTCCAAAATCATACAAGGATTAAATCGTAACTCGCCTTGGCGGAATAAATCTCTTTTCGCATCGACGAAGTCCTCGAGGTGGAAAATATTTTTCAGGAAAGCTTTCGCAAGTTGGCCCAACTATGATAGGCATTCGCGACATGCCTTGGGAGGCTCATGTACCACTCCGGGCCTTCCTTCTAACGACAAGTGGAATACCTTCCACAAAGACCTGGTCGAGATGTGCTCTACAGCTTCATACTTTGATGATCATTGTGAGGGGGCTGAAGATGCATGTAGGGTCCTCACCGCCAAACCGTGAAATTTGGGTAGGGAGTTAATCAATAAACCTTTAACTTCGAAATTTACGCCGGTTAAGGTGCAGCACGATGAAAGGATCGTAGTTTACATCCGAGGTTGTAGCTTCTCGGATGGTTCTACGCCCGATGTTCGCATTGTTGTCATCAACTCTCTCCGGTCACCATTTAATCCATGATCTCCGTTCCTTGGTTGGTAACCGGAAAATCTTGTTGTTCACCATATCGGTTTCTAATCGTTTCTAGTGTGCTAAGTCTTTCTTGCTCTCTCTTGTTCTTCCTAAGTCGTTTAAGGTGTCGTTCAATTTCAGGTTGAAAATGAACTAACCTAAGTCTAGGGGCATGCAGGAGAAGTTCACCTAATAACGCCACTAAAAAACGAAATGACGAAAGGGTTTAAATTGTTAAATCGCTCGACTCGTAGGAACTCGCTGCGGCGAATAGGACAAAATTGCGAATATTCGTCGCGACGAACGATGAACTCGTTGCGACGAATGATGAACTTGTCGCAGCCAAGAATCACAGCAAAGCACAATAACTCAAAATTAGGCACAATAAGCAGGAACAATAACACTTAAAGCAAAACAGAATTAACACTAAAAAGATTGAAGCAAACAAAATAAAACAAAATTATGAAATGTAAAACAGAATGCAAATAACTAAACTAAAATGCAAAACAAACACTTGGCTAACCTAGAAAACCAATTACTTTGGATCCCGACAGCAGCGCCAATTTGATCGCTTCACTTATCGCTCAATATTAAAATTGATCCTCGAAAATCGGTCAAATAAAATTTATACCAAGGATTGCAATACAGGATGCAACCTCGGGTCAACTCTCAAGGAACCAGTGTACTAACTGATCCTAGACTAGCCTAATATTTGAATGATGCATGCAATTAAAGCAATAAAAAGGGGGTTTTGATTTGATCTTTAAAATTAAAGAAAGCTAAGTATGAAATAAACGTTTTTGGGATTTTTGAAAGGCAAGACAAATTGAAATAATTAAGATTGAAAACAATTTACTAAAACTCTCCTAAAAATGTGGCTCAGGTCATCATCGTTCAAAATAATGTCGGGGTTTGAAATCCACTAAATTTCGAAAGCTCAACCTTAACAACTCGTTAAGTCCAAAATTTAATTAATCAACTCGATTAATTAAATCTTGTTAAAAACCTTAGTGTATGGTATGAAATGATTCATGCAATAAATCAATCAGATAATAACATAACCAACTTAACCAAACACAACTAGGCAGATTAGGTTAATTAATGCAAAATCTGACTGATATACATGAGACTTCATGTATTCAGCACAATATTCAACACAAACCAATCCATAACATAAATCAAAGTTTAACATCTTACTAAACTATAGCAAGATTCATTCGGTCATACAATGCAATCTCCAACTCGGAGTTGTTTACAAATATCGTAAATCTAAAACTAAGATCGATTACCCTTGAAGCTCATGAAACTCGCATGTTGCTACATCTTCAGAGATCCGACGCTTAGCCACGCATGACACCGCAGACTCCATTACGGCTGGAAAATCTACTCGGTTCATGACTCCAACGATTTAACAGATGAATGTGGTGACGAGCGGTGGAAGATGGGACAAAGAGACTAAAGTGGACGTCAAATTCGGTGGTAGCGAATCTGCAAAATAAAGAAAACAAAACCTATTAAATCTGCGGAGAAGGCGAAGAAGAGTGTTACCTCGGGATTGCGGCCTTCCAATTTAACCTAAAACGGAAGGTTTTATAGGAGTGAAAGCAGCCGGGTCGAACGGGCGAAATTTGCCATTTAGGGTAGGGTATCCGATATTCGTCATGACGAATGAAAGATGTTCGTCATGACGAATACAAAATGGTCACTCATCGCGACTAATTAATTTATACCAAATTAATTTGTCATGACGAATGGAGTGTTGGTTCGTCCCGAGCGAATGGATGGCTTCTCACGACGTGTTGACTTTCTCTTGTTGACTCCAATTGTTCCTACGAAAATACAACACATTTGCAGTATAATTGTCCCAATAAAAGTTATGCAGAAATTAATATCAAATCACAACAAACTACTGACAATATGCAAATTATAAAAGATCGATATGAGGAACCAATTTAAGCACAAAAATCATGAATTAGGAGCCAACAAGTGCATAATTACTTAAGAAAACAGGGCCAATTTATAGTATAAATTTGGTCCAATCACTCACATATAGTAAATCAACCAATCTCGAAGTGATAGGTTACTCGGATTCAGACTATGCCAGTTGTGTAGACTCACGAAAATCTACATTCGACTACATGTTCCTATTAGCTAGAGGAGCAGTTTCATAGAAAAGTGGAAAGCAATCCGTCATTGCTACTTCCAATATAGAGGTAGAATTTGTAGTGTGTTTTGAGGCTACAGTTCATGGATTGTGGATTCGGAACTTTATCTTAGATCTTGATCTTGTCGACATTATTACTAGACCGTTAAGAATTTATTGTGAAAATTCCGCAGCCGTATTCTTCTCTAAGAATGACAAATATTCAAAGGGTGCGAAAGACATAGATTTGAAGTATTTGTCTGTAAAAGAAGAAGTGCAAAAAATATAAAGTGACAATTGAGCATATTGGTATCGGTCTCATAATAACGGATCCGTTAACGAAAGGCTTACCACCCAAAACATTTATTGGTTATATTGAACGTATAGGCCTTATAGATAACTCCTTGTTAGTATAGTATTCAGACATGTATATATACATATCATTGTCTTGCTCGAATTGTTATGACACTTGTTGAATTCAGTTATAGTCTTATGTTTTTGCTCACTTATCGGTTATCCACATTATGTTGTATACAATAATTATTATTTGTGAGATAACAATTACCGAATTACCCACTTAAAGTTTGTTGAGTTAAGTTGATTTTGTGATACATGGAAGGAATCAAGTTATATAACTTGTGACCGCCATGATCTCATCAGCTTAATTCAATTAAGGATGACTTGATTGATTCATATATTGTGTGCACTTAAAGTTGTTGGATCATCAAGTCGTAACATGGGCCAAGTGGGAGAATGTTAGATTATTTAATGTCCCATGTAATTTATTTATTGAGTCCTATGAAATGCACCCAAGATAATGGTTATTGGGTATTACTCGAATGGGTCATAAACCCTTTTTCCTCTCTCTTCCACTTACCAAAGGACACGTCCTTTGGTAATGGTATATAAGTTGCAACACTTATGAAATGATGTTGATTCTGAACCATTGAGGAATTTGCTAAAGGAAGAAGACGAGAGGAAAGAAATCAATATCTTACAATAACAACAAACAATCATGGATACAGGTACACAAATCATTCGATCCGAGAATTGTTTACAATAATGGCAGAGGCAAGATCGTGAGGCAACTGCTCAGGCAAGGCGAGACCAAACCCACTCATAAGCAAAGCGCATGCACAGACAATAGGCGGTTGGGTGGGTGATGAAAGCAGAAGCAAAGGTGGCTGGGTGTGGACAGTGCCGGCCCTGGGTAGGGGCCAGCAGGGCACCTGCCCAGGGCCCACGATTATGAGGGGCCCCTTTTCAAATTGTCATAATTCTTCTTGACTTAATTAACTCCATTGCTTTATCAGCGTGTGTATGACAAGAAAAAGTCTTATGGCTCTTTTTTCAGGAGTCCGTTCCACGAAAGACACCAGGCATTTCGCAACACTACTTAAATGATCTTTATTGTTGTAAATCATAACTGACTAAAAAGTAAGCATTTGGTGAATTTGATCGTTTTATTTAATGATCTTTAAAAGGCATGTGTCATTTAAGGATGTAATTTCAAAAGGAAAAAGATCAATGAGGGGACGGGTAGGTAAATGATACATATCTTTTCTGACTGTTATTTCTTATTTAAGCCATTTGTCAACATTATATTGAATAATAATAATTAACAATTAATTATGTAAAATCTGTATCCCTCACTTCACATCTTCTCTACTTAAAGAATGATGAACGGTTGCAATTAAATTAAAGTCGAAATCGTGCGCTTGAAGTTCAGGATATTTAAGTATACTTTTACTTTCTAATTTTTTATTTTCATCAATATATGTATTTAAAATACTCCAATTCAAAAATTAGCAGCAAAACATTTTACGATTCTGTTTTCTGAATTTTGAGTATAATTTAAAGGTAAAGTTTTTTATTTTTTAAATATATTTTTGTTCTTTGTGTTTTTATTTTTAATATTAGATATTAAATTTTGCTATTTATTTTTTTCCTCTATCACAGATTGCTATTTATTAGAATTTGTTCAAGCTGCAAATTGTTATCTAAATTTTTCATAGTTTAATTTAATTGTCTTACGTGTTAGAAATTTTTCCTTAGGTACGATATCCGGTTCTTATCGATTTATATTACTTGTCGATGAGGTGCACTTGCCTCTAATTGGTCTAGATAAAATTTAATTTATATTATTCTGTTTAGACCGCAACATATTGTCGATTTATTGGGGTTCTTTTTTTTATTTCGCCCAGGGCCTACAAAACGATAGAAACGACCCTTGGTGTGGGGTGGAGGGGTCAGGTTTGTTAAAATGTTTATGGTTAATTTACAATTTAGTCTTGAAAAATCGTCAGTATGTGAGAGCCGGGTGGTGTTGGCTAATGATATGAAATTAGTGAGATATCGTTTTTTTGGTTGGCATCGTTCGATACAGTACGGTACTCATACCATTGGGTCCAATCTATCTAATTTTAAATTAATGAGTAAAGTTTTAGTTAAATAGATGTTGAATTGAATTCATATTGAAAATTTAAAATTTCCAAGTTTTAAATTTGAGAAATATAATTATCTTGAAACTTTAAAAAATTAAAGTACTTCAACCTTAAAAAAAAATTAGTCCAATTTGGTGTAAAAGTAAAATTTGATTAAAAAAATATTCGACTAAGCCCAAAAAATGTTAAATACCATGTCGATGACATTTAAAAAAAGGGTTAATTGCCAAAATTTTTAAATTTTCGTCAATTTTTCAATCATAGCCTGAACTTTAAAAAGTAGCAATAAAATATAAAAACTTGCAATTTTTTTAATTCTAGCCCAAATTTTGAAAAGCAACAATAAAATACTTAAATTTTTAGTTTTCTTCAATTCTAACCTGACACTATCTGTTATTTTCCTGATTCCTTAAGTTTTTTATTTATTTTTTTTGTTCTTTTGACACTCCAAACTACTCTCACGTTATAAGGTATTATACTAGTAAGCTCTTCGTTTTTAGTTCGTTCTCTTATTGCCCTTAGTATAAGGGGCGTCAGAGCCTCATAATCTGAAATTCTAAAGGTGAGGGTGTTGAGAGAACAAACTGAAAACGAAGAAAAAAAATTAAAATCAAAACATAAGTCGTCGAAACTATGTAGTATGATTTAGGTCATTTTTAAATAACATCGTTTTAATTATGTGATTAAATTATGTCGTTTCATTAATCTTTATTTGTTGTGTTAATTTTGTCTCACGTGTATTAATAATTAAGGTTTCTGAAATAAGTGGCAAATTACATCAACAAACTTAACGAAAATATTAATGCCGAGTTATAATTGAAAATTTTTAAAGTTTGAACATTTTATAGCTACTTTTTGATGTTTGGGCTAAAATTTAAAAAAATTAAAAGATTGAACATTTTATTACTGCTTTTTAAAATACAGGCTATAATTTAAAATTGACAAAAATTTGAACTTTTTTAGTAATTAATCCGTAGAAATATAATAAAATAATTTTAATATATAATAATCAAAATAATCATAAGTAAAATTAATAATCCAATGAAATTATTAAATTATTCATTAATATGAAGCCTTCTTAGAAATATTTTATGAAAGAATTTTAGATTACTTGGTCGGTCTCATTGGTTTGAATTTAATCGTTAACTTTGAATCAAATCCGAACAACAACAATCTAATAAAAGTGTCATTTTCTAAGCTAGTAATTTCCGATGAAAATATGAATGGAAGACGGGTTAAATATATATTGCAGAATGTTTTTGTCTAGAAGTTAATTTGCAGAGCATCAATTCGCAAACCAGTAATCTATACCAAAACTAAGTAATCAAGATTTGAATGCATCTATGGATATGGGAAGAGGGTGTACTTTAATATCGGTCCGACTACGATGAAGAAGTCGCCTGTACCTTCTTCCCATCTTCGTGTCGCAAACTATTTTCCCGACTGTAAGCAGCTTTGGCTCCCTGAGAAGTACGAGACAATGAAAGGGATGTTCAAGTGTATACAGGAGAAGCAAGAGTTACACTCACCTGAAATATTATTCCCAGTTTCTTCAATGCTTTTGCCCTCTGCCTCAGAACATCCCTGGACACACTAGGGTCCCTAAGTACCTGAAAACAGAATCTGAAGTCAACCAATCAAGACATAGTTCTACATCTCTTTCTGAAAAGGCATCCACTTACAGCTTGACAGACATGAGATAAAGTATTCTCAATATCGAAAACGTTGATCTGCCAAAGAGACTGAAGCATAGCATCCTTGCGTTCTTCGACGAATTTCAGCAAGCTCTCTTCATCATTTTCTGCTTGGTTCAAAATTTTCAGCTCCTCCTGTATTTGAATCAAAGAAACAGCACCTACAAGTTCACAAAACAAGAATTCTGTGAAATGCATTTCAAGCTTTATATAAATATGACCTCAAAGGTTGCGGTTTCTGTATATGTAAGTTCCTTGATGGCAGAAACGAATACGTAATACCTGAAGCTGCCATCACTTGTGATTTTATCTGGTGTCCTTTATCTCGTACCCATTCGGCTAAAAATGGTACCTTCATGTACCTTTTGCCCTTCCCAAGCTCTTTAGCAGCTCTCCTAGTGTAAATGTAACCAATAGTGTGCAGCATAGCCTCACCAAATGCTTAATATTTTAGCAGTTATGAGTCAGATATAGTGAGCCTTTATTTCAGATGCAGTGGAATTATTCTCGAAAAGAGATTCAAACAACGGAATCCGCAAAAAATTTACTGTCAACTGCGTTTCCGATCAAACTAAGTAAAGAGCAGATATAATCATTTTCAGAATATCTTAGAGGTGAATAAGAAACTGAACTAATTGCAGGAAATATGGTTTAAAACCCAACTAATTAACTAGATAAGAAAAAACTGCTCTCAATAGCAATAGACGAACTCATCATACATTAGAATACATCCAAGCAAATTTACATATCATTTCCAAAAAAGGGTCCAAAGGCATCGTAATGAACAAGAAATTATTGACTTAAACAATCAAAAAACTATGGCAACTCCAAAGGAAGACATGTCGACTTCACAAAGTCATTCAGAAATGAAACTAAACCAAACAAAAAATTGAAGATGACATTCAAGAGTGAGTAGCAAGTATTAAACCCTTAAGTCCAGACTATGGGATCGTGCGAGTGTTGGTGAGCCTTGGCCAATGCTTGGCATGCAAGTCGGCACAAAGAAGCCGTGTTAACGACAGAATAACGTGAAGTCTTGCGAGTTGGTGACCAAAATTCGAGGAACTTGCGAAGTAGGCGAGGGATGTGGGAAGTATCGTCGTAGATCTAAAGAGTAGGCGAGATTCAATACGCGTAGACACACATTGGCAAAATATTTGACGAGACGTGAGATTGGGACACGAGGTCGCGCGAAGTTGACGAACTAAGTCATGCAAGACCCAAGGGTGCGTGAGAAGGCGTAAAGGTATGCGAGAGACCCCACAAGGATGTGTGAAGGCATGCAAGCGCGACGAGGCACATAAACACTTAACTTCGACGAGGTAGGTCGAAGGTATGTAAAGTATGCGAGGTTTTATACTAACTCGGATTATGACTTGCACTTAGTCATTGAGCGACAAAACTGTACCATGAGTGAGCTTGATCATGGAAAATTGACTTGTCCATGGACATGCATTGATGGACTTATATGCAGATAGGTTGAGGTGAAAATAAATCAGGAGACGTGGCAACTGTGAATGATGTGACACATGATGACGTGGTGCATAAGATTACAGTGGATGAACATCAACTTTAAGAGATAAAGATCACATGGAATGATCATCTGAAGATAGACGAGATCTTCGTGGATAAGGATAAGCATTCCTAGATAGGGTAATCTTTTATCTTGTTAATGTGATGTAACTTAATCCTATGAGATAAGATATGATAAGATTGTGATCTTAGCTAGTAGAGTTTTATTAAAACTCTTAGTCATCTGGAAAAGCCTATAAATAGCTCATTGGAGTTGAGAGTTAATTCAGAGAGATTCGATCATTGAGAGAAACTTATTGAGAGATCGCTCAGAGGAGAGAGCTTTGAGAATTGAGAGCCTTTGGGAGAGTTCTCATTATAAGGGTTTCGAATAGGGAGTTCTTTGTAAGAGCTTCGAGTAAGGAGTTCCTTGAGTTTTTTAAGAAGGTACTTGTATCTTTTGTTAACATTTTGTTGAGGGTTAATGAAAGAGTATCTTCGGCTATATTTAAAATCTCTTGTTGCTTTCTTCACTTTGTTTTACACTTATGTTCTTTATGTGTATGAGAGAAACGCTTTAAACAATTGTGTGCGCGTGAAGTATACGAGGAATAATGTCATTGTTCGACGACTTTTACATGAGACTACTAAATCTTGCTTAAGCGAACCTAAGCGGGATTGCAAGGGTGTGAAAACACCGTGGAGACTTTGACCGAATTCATAAGGATCATTTAATAGACATTTTGATTAAGACACGAAGTGTTCAGGATGAACGCTTTTTTCGTTTGTTATGTGCTGATTAGATGTGTACTCGCGTGATTGATCGATGGAAGGGGGAATTTCGTGAATGACAAGACCGGCTTAATCTAAAGTCAAGGTTCTTTCCTCTCTTGATGGAGCTGGCATCAGAGCTAATCTAGTATGACAGCTGGTATCAGAGCCAATCTAGTGTGACAGCTGGTATCAGAGCCAATCTAGCGTGATGGTTAGTGGAAGCAAACTGACGGAAAAGGTTACTAGAATAGAGGTGATTCTTGAGTTTCTATCCTCGACGGATGAGGGAGTAGTTCCTTTGTTGAAACGTATTGAAGCCTTGGAGAGGGAACTTCAAGAAACTATGAGAGTGCTCGAAAAGCAGATGAAGGCTCGTGAGGAGATGAGCTATGATTTGTTGGTGCTCAAACATGTGATGTCAAGGCATGTGCAAGTGTCCGAGTGGAAAGTACTATGGTGAAAGTACAAGAGTTACAAGTTTTCAATGACAACGGAGTGCCAAGGAGCTCGAAAATTTTTTGTGAGATATGGAGCAGTACTTTGCAGCGACAAAGGTGGCGGACTCGGAGAAGATGTCATTTACAACAATTTACCTAATGGGTGATGCGAAGTTGTGGTAGAGAACGAGAACCTCTAACAACATCAGTGGGGGTAGACCTCCCATTGACACTTAGGAGAAGATGAAGAAGGAGCTAACAGATTAGTTCCTACCCAACAACACTTCATGGCTCGGGAGGGAAGCTTTGAAGGGTTTGAAGCAAGATGGCACGATGAGGGAGTATATGAGAAAGTTTACATCGGTGATGTTAGACGTGCGAAACATGTCAAAGGAAGACAAGTTGTTAAACTTCATTAGTGGCTTGCAAGGTTGGGCACAAATAGAGCTTCGGAGGCAAAACGCGAAGGACCTCCCTAATGCAATAGCGACAACAGATGCCTTAGTGGATCTCCAATTGCCAACGCCAATTCGACCCAACAGAGAGGGCAAGAAAAATGGTGGAACCCGGGATAGCAAGGAGAAAGGCAAAGAGAAGGTGGGAGAATCTTCTCAACATAAGAAGAAGCAATCGAACGGGAAGGTTGCATGCTTCATCTGTGAGGGGTCGCATTTTGCTCGAGAATGCCTGAAGAGGATGAAGGGCAAGGAGCAGATGAACTCTATAGTCGCAGAAGGAGGGAGCGATGAAGATGACTTGGAAGAAGGAGCCATCAACAACTTTGTTTATTTACATGTCATGAGCCTCGTAGAGGAGCACCCATGTAAAAACAAACTTGACGGAAAGAGGAAATGGTATAAGGAAAAGATTTCATTGGAAGAGAAGGTTGCTCCAGTCTTCGACAGTTAGCGAAGGAGTCTTCGAGGGAACTGATTGTAGAGGAGTGCCCACAGATTCTTTCGACGAAGATGTCGAATTTTTCTAGTTGGGGTAGTTTGTTAGAACCCTAAGTCCAGACTACGGATCGTGCGAGTGATGACGAGCCTTAGTCAATGCTTGGCACACAAGTCGGCACGAAGAAGGCGTGTTAACGAGAGAACAAGACGAAGTCTTGCGAGTTGGCGAGCAAAACCTGAGGCACTTGCAAAGTAGGCGAAGGATGCGGGAAGTATCACTGTAGATCTTGAGAGTAGGCGAGATTCGATACGTATAGGCGCACAATGGCGGAAATCTTCGACGAGAAATGTGAACAAATCCACTATTGTGTGGAAGGCCACAAGAATGTAAGAACTTTCTGGGTATTTGTTATTCCTCTAAAGAAAACTTAATCAGTCTTATATACACTGCTTAAGCTGAAAAGAAAACCTATTAATTAACGACTAAACTAACAGTAACCATCTCTACTAACAGTAATGATAACGCTAAAACTAACGTCGTTATAAATAAGTCTACATCCCCCCCTCAAGTTGGTGCTTGTAAGAAATCACGCAAGCCCAACTTGACGAAAAAAGCGTGAAACAACGGAGCAGAAAGAGACTTAGTAAAAATATCCGCAAGCTGTGTAAAAGAAGAAGTATGGAGTAAAGAAAGGAATCCTTGTTTTAGCCGCTCCCGAACAATATGGTAGTCAATATCCAAATGCTTGGTCCGCTCATGGAACACCAGATTAGCAGCAATGTGGAGAGCAGCCTGATTATCACACCGCAAGGAGATAGGAAGAACAACAGGTATCCGAAAATCCTGCAAAATATAAGAGATCCAAAGAAGTTCACAAACAACCGAACTCATGCTCCTATACTCAGCCTCAGCAGAAGATTTAGACATAGTAGCTTGCTTCTTGGATTTCCAAGAAACTAAAGAGGAACCCAGAAAAATACAAAAATCAGAAACTGAACGTCTAGTATCACAGCAAGCTCCTCAATCTGCATCACAATATGCCTGAAGAACAAAAGAGTTACCAGTAGGATAAAACAAACCCAGAGATGGAAAACCCTTCAAATAACGCAAAAAATGTAAAACAACCTTCCAATGAATCACCGTGGGTGCTTGAACAAATTGGCTTAACTGATGAATAGCAAAAGTGATATCGGGGTGTGTATAACCCAAATGTAACAATCTCCCAACCAGCTGCCTATACGGTTGTGGATCATCAAGGAGAGATCCATCTGATGCTGCCAAGATTAAACCCTTTTGTAAAGATGTAGATGCAGGTTTACAACCCATTAAGCCGGCGGAAGCAATCAAATCTAACACATATTTGCGTTGATTAACATACATACTAGAGGTCGAACGCGCAATTTCAAGACCCAAAAAATACTTGGCATAAAATAAATCTTTGATAATAAAAGATTTATCCAAAAATGTCTTCACCTTCTGTATTTCCTCCTCGAAATCACCTGTCAATAACATATCATCGACATATACCAAGATGAGTAAAAAACAAGTAGCATTTTTGAAGGTAAACAAGCAATGATCATGCTTGGACTGCTGAAAACCATAACGTTGAAGATGGAGAGTTAATTCAGCATTCCACTGCTGAGAAGCTTGCTTAAGTCCATACAAAGATTTTCCCAACTTGCAAACAACATCTGGAGCTGCCTTATTATATCCTTCGGGTGGAAGCATATAAACTTCTTCATCCAAGAAGCCATGGAGGAAAGCATTATTAATATCCAACTGGTGCAAAGGCCAACTCTTCGCGGCTACTAAAGCAAATAGAATCCTCACAGTGACCACTTTAGCTGCCGGGGAGAAACTATCATGATAATCAACCCCGGCAACTTGGTTATACCCCTTGGCCACTAACCTGACCTTAAACCTGTCAACTTCCCCATTAGGCTTCAACTTGATCTTGTAGACCCACTTAGAACCAATGGCCTTTTTGTCTTTGGGCAAAGAAGTAAGTTCCCATGTTCCATTCCGTTCAAGAGCATCCAACTCAGAATTCATGGCCTGAACCCAATTAGGATCTTGACTAGCATGAAAATAAGATGTGGGTTTTTTAACCTTAGATACATTGGCCAGAAAATCAACATAAGCAATGCTAAATCCAGGATTGACAGTAAAGGGATATGTATTAGGTGTGTAGGATGTATTGTGCTACATAGGATACACACTGAGTTTGCAGGTATGTCAGTTTTGAGTCCTGCATTTAGATATGTTCAGACATGGGAAAATTGGATAGTGGATTCAGGTGCTACTTCACATATATGTATAGACAAAAATCTATTTCAGGCTTTGATACTATGAACAAATCCACTATCGTGTGGAAGACCACAAGAATGAAGGAACTTTCTGGGTATTTGTTATTCCTCTAAAGAAAACTTAATCAGTCTTATATACACTGCTTAAGCTGAAAAGAAAACCTACTAATTAACGACTAAACTAACAGTAACCATCTCTACTAGCAGTAATGATAATGATAAAACTAACGTCGGATGCGAGGTCCCACAAAATTGGCGAACTAAGTCATGCGAGATTTGAGGGTACGCGAGAAAGCACAAAGGTATGCGAGAGATCCCGCGAGGATGCGCAAAGGCATGCGAGAGCGACGAGGCGCATAAACACTTAACTTCGGTGAGGCAGGTCGAAGGTTTTAAAGTGTGCGAGGTTTTATACTAACTCGGATTGTGACTTGAACTTAGTCATTGAGTAACGAGACTATACCATGAGTGAACTTGATCATGAAAGATAGACTTGTCCATAGACGTGCATTGATGGACTTATATGCAAATAGGTTGTGGTGAAACATATCATCAATGACGTGGCAACTATGGATGATGTGGCACATGATGACGTGATAGATAAGATTACAGTGGATGAATATCAACTTTAAAAGATAAAGATCACGTGGAAGGATCTTTTGAAGATATAGGACATTTTTGTGGATAAGGATAATCATTCTTAGATAGGGTAATCTTTTATCTTATTAATGTGATGTAACTTAATCCTATGGGATAAGATAGGATAAGATTGTGATCTTAACTAGTTGAGTTCTATTAAGACTCTTAGTCATCTGGAAGAGCCTATAAATAGCTCATTAGAGTTGAGAGTCAATTTAGAGATTCGATCAGCGAGATCTTTATTGAGAGGAATTACTCAGAGTAGAGAGCTTGAGAGCTTTGGGGGAGTTCTCATTGTAAGGGCTTCGAGTAGGAAATTCCTTATAAGGGTTTCGAGTAAGGAGTTTCTTGAGTGCTTCGAAAAGGAGATACTTGTGTCTTTTGTTAACATTTTGTTAAGAGTTAATGAAAGAGTAGCTTCGACTATATTTAAAATCTCTTGTTGCTTTCTTTACTTTGTTTTACACTTGTGTTCTTTATGTGTATGAGAGAAACACTTTAAACACTTGTATGTGTATAAGCTGTTCAAGGGCTAACAGAATTGTTCAATGACATTCACATGAGAAGGCTGAATCTTGCTTAAGTGGACCTAAGTGGGATTGCCACACGAAAGTGGGCGCGACTTGTGGTAAAAATTCAGTCCAAAGCAAACCTTTATGACAGCAAGCACCAGATAGTGAAGTTCATAGAATAGGCAGAAAAAAGACTCTTCAATTAAAAGCTTGCTTTTGTAAAAATGGGCAGAAAAAAGACTCTTCAAAACAAGCTAGTTTGGCAAGAAAAATAGGAAACAATGTTCTCTAGTCGGAAGTTCTCATAGAATGGGCATTTTTTATTGAAAAACAAACTATTCTAGGAGTATGAGAATCTATGAGTATGAGAATGTGTATACCGGCTGTTGAGAGGCGCTTTGCTTCTGAATTTGCCCATTCCAGAAACTCATCAACTTGGCCTTCCACAAATGGGTCGAGGTGATTTTTTAGAGTCGTTATGAGCTTTTCTTCCCTCTCTTTCTGCATGTCCTGCAGAACTAAGAATTGTGAATGAATACAGTCAACTTTAAGAGGCTCTTACATAATAAAACCACTAATGCCAGTTGCACCTTAATCTTTTCTTTAATTTTCTGCGTGTGGGTCTCAGTGTCTGGTGAATCATCCTCAATTTCTATAGATGATGAGGAAGCCAGGGCAAATTGGCCAACATAGTCCTCAAAGTACTCGCTCCCAAATAGCATTCCAAAAACAGCTGCAGGATCCACCATGACATCTCTGGGACAAGAAAAATACTAAGATATTTTCATCTGGATCAACAATACATAGTCAAAATTGAATATAGAACCTCTACATGTAGATTTATTGGAACAAAACAATAAGCTAACATCTTCTTCAATGCATCTTTCAGACTGAAAACAATACCGATAGCATGACAATCTAATGTATGTTTCGACCTCTCCTAGTTGTATCTATTTGATTTTACAGACTTTCCTGTGCCATTCTAGTTCAAACTTTAACTATATCAACAACAAATTTTTTAAGACATCTTCACTTTTTAATTACCTGCAAGAACTTCATGGAGGATCCACGATCTGATTCTGTTAATATATAGTTACCAAATCAAACTGAAACTCTGATAAGTGAAACCAGATTGAATAAAATAAGTGTTCCCCATATTGGCATGAAAAACCCAACTAGACGCCCCGTTACCTTGTATTTAACTACCACTTCTTAATGAATAGAAGTGTGCCCTTCAACTAGTCTTCTCTTTAACATTCATTTCCTCCCATCACTTTCACATTCTAATTGAACTTTGTTTTCTCGAATTCCCCACCTCAGATGCCAAATTCCATAATTCTAAGCCTTTCTTGAATAATAAATCCCATGCCAGTTACCAATGATCTGTTGTTTGTTGATTCACAACATGTAATCAGGGTACTTGAGTTGTAAAACTTCCCAAAAGATATTTCCACGCGTTTTAAAGATGAGCATAAAAATGAAAACTTTATAAGTTATGCTCATCAAGAACAAACTTACTGTCTCACTCCGTCCTTTCCATATTTGTCATATGCTTCACGCTTTACGGGATCACTTAAGACCTGGTACGCCTCTCCAAGTTTCTTTGTGCATAAACCACAAAAGCAATCCAATCTTATAATAGGCTTTAAGAACACGTGAACTGACAAATGGAATGCCTTTTACTTCCAGTATTTTTCTGAAGCTAAGATCAAGTTAACATGCAATATAATGAATGAGTAGGAAACTAATCGGAAATCCCAGA
Organism: Erythroxylum novogranatense; assembly: GCA_029891385.1. NCBI lineage: Eukaryota > Viridiplantae > Streptophyta > Magnoliopsida > Malpighiales > Erythroxylaceae > Erythroxylum > Erythroxylum novogranatense. The sequence goes on along the minus strand of CM057227.1, from coordinate 110,683,035 downwards.
AACAATAATTGGAACAGGTTTTCGAACTTGGCTGTATCTTTGAAAGAGAATTGCACAGTTCATCCAAAGAAGAATACAAGTTAAAAAAGTTAAAAAGGAGAAGTAAGCATTTGAGACACGGTAACTTTACATAATCACAGCAGGCAATCTTCAGTCCAGAATCAGATTTAGTACCTAACCTGAAATTTTTCAGCAGCTTTAGGATCACCAGGATTCTTATCTGGATGAACTATCCTTGCCTGCACACAACATACAAAGGTATCTCTTTACTGAAAGAGCCATAACCAACCATTTTCACAGATTTTGTCCCCTTTGCTCTGAACAAAAGTGTTATCTTCAGCTACATAGATAATTGCTTGAGGTTGAGTTGAAATCTAACCTTCAGGTAATAAGCCTTTTTTATCTCTGCCGCCGATGCATCCACATTGATACCCAATAGGTCATAGTATGCTGTCTCTTTCACCATTTTCTCGAGTTTCAGCTAAAGAAACACCAACCTATATGACTACCAAAACACCTTCACTAAACTCATAATCTCAGTAAAGGAAATTCACCACACAAAGTAGTATGATCAACTCAACCTTGGCAATTAATTACTAATGAGAATTATTATTAATATGATTTAATTATTCAATTATTTTAATTTATTTTTGTAATTAATTTAACGGTTAAACTTTAAATGAAAATTTGATTTAATAAATATATTTTAAATTTCAAAATCAAACAAACTTTTACTAACACAAAAGAACAAAGAACAATATAAGAACAGAGTCAAACAGGCCTTAAATAAAATAAAAAACAAGAACAACAAGAACAGAAATGGAACGAAAAGGCCTTTCTTTATTTTTGAAAAAACAGATGATAGCCTTCAAAAGAACATAATGTTCTATAGATTCAATACTATGTCTAAAATCAGTTTACAGAAACAAGTTTCCACATCAGAAACAAAGAAGCAAGACGATATCAGATTCCATAACAAACAAACACAACACCTTTTGTCAACAGTTTTTCACTAACACGTACATTGGGATTGCCAAATCCAAATCCTATCTAATACCCAACACATTAAAATCAACAAACTAAGCATCTAGCTGAATTGATCCCAGAAACTGGAAACGGCAAAGTCAAGCTGAATATGCGATAGGATGATGGAGACAGATAGAGGAAGACTTACCAATTGGAGAAAGCAACAATGTCAATGAGACCCAGAGTCACTCTTCCGAAGATCAATAGGGAAGTTAGTTATTACCGTTACTTAAGAAATCAAAAAACTAGAAAATGATGACAAGCACAGCGTGGGTGCAATATATATGAATTGATCTCAGATTTATTTATTATTTTTAGTTGAATAAACGTAAGCAATGCCATACACGTGTCAAGTAATATGATTTAATTGAAAGATTTGACACGAGAGCAGGGTTGAAAATTGGGCGGGTCCGGAATAGGGTTGAAAATTGGGTCAGGGCCTAAAGGACCCGACCCAACTGGGACTGCAGACAACAGGCAGGTTCGAGTTGACCAGACCTCGAACCCAATGACTATGAGTTAGTCGATAACAAATCTATATAACAAAACGATATCATTTTGCTTCCCAAATCAAGATTAACACTTATTTTACTTACTCAAGTAATAAGAGAATAATGATAAAATATCCAGGATACCATTAAACATTTTATACAAAATAGTTATTGTTTATTACGATAAGAGTGTTTCAACAATAAGCTCATGGTTAGTGATAATTTATGTAAAATATAAATATGTTACATAAATTTAATTGATTCAAAAATATTTTATTATCTGAATTTAATAAAATTGATATTAAAATTACTAAAAAAGTATTTTGTACTAATTTTGACCCGGTTTATTAGTAAAATTAAGCTAGAGCAATCATATAAATTTATTTTAACAATTAATTACATAATATTATGTATTAAAACCAATGTTTTAAAAACCTTAACTAGTTTGATTAGTTTAACATTACAAAATTTGAATCGCTAATTTTTCAGTTCACTTTTTAACTTTTGATTCGATATAATTTAATAATTTTTGTTATTAAAATTAGTCCAATTTATTATTTAATCGATCGTTTTGTAAACTAATTTACAATAAAAATAAACCTATTAATGTTTATTTAACGGTCTCTTTTTTATTAAACTTTAAAATTTTCAATAGATAATGATAGTCTTTTCAATTAGTTTTAAATTCTTTAATTTTATTCAAGATTGAACCGATTTTATAAGCTGTCTAATACTAGATAAATCTTTTAAGCCTTAAATTTTTTTTACTTGTTAAATTTCTGATGTAGTTTTAAAACATTGATTAAAATAGTTCAACATGAATTTTATAAAATATCATTTTTATAATTTAAAACCCATATTATAGTAATGAACTCTCATGTGGGCTTGAATTGACTTGGTCTTTATTAGGAACTTAGTAGGCCTATAAGCCTTAAGTCTACTGCATGGATCTATAGCATTTGAGTAATCAAAATAATTATCATTCAATTTAATAATTCAATAAAATGGAAGAGTGCCAATCCATCTAATTTTGAAATTAATGAGTAAAGTTTTAATTAAATAGATTTGAATTAAACTTATATTTAAATTTTCAAATTTTCAAATTTTAAATTTGAGAAATCTATTCTTTTAAACTAAAAATTTTTAATTTTTTTAAATCCGATTTGGTGTTAAAGTTTGAAACTTTATTAAAAAATTCTTGGACAAAACCCAAAATGTTAAATATAATGTCGAACAAATTTAATACATAATAATAAAATTAATCATAAGTAAATTTAATAATCCAATTAAATTATTAAATTATTCATTAACATGAAATCCTCTTGAAATTAATTTCATACCATTTAATCTCTTATCTTCTTAAAATTATATTCAATTTGACTAATCCACTCTTCAAAATTGGAGAGCTTAGAAGAATAATCCTCCTTTTAAAAAATAAAATTCGCTAAATTGATATAAAAGACATATGTGTTAGTTATGTCCTACTGACCAATCGATTGATTGTAATTTAAGGACAAAATATTTCAAAGCGTTCTTTATCTTATACATGTTTAGATGTATATGATAAAATTTATGAGATAATTATATATTGTCAATGAAATTATAACGAGATTCATATTGCATTTATATATTATTTCTAAATTATTTATAGTCATTATTTTATTAAGACTAAACATTAATATAATACAAAAGACTATCATACATTATGTTTTTTCTGCACGAAGGAAATAATCAATTTGATAGACTAAAGTATAATAATACATAAACAAACGGGTAGATGTTTGTTAGAGAATAAATTCGCTGAAAATACTCAATATGATAAATCTATTTGGAACATTGCTAGTATGTCTATAAAATTCTTATTGTGATTATTGTATATAAGTGATCTTTTGACTTGAGGAGTCTAAAGTTATCTTGTATACTAATTGCTATATTTTGATATTATTTATGACTTATTTAATTATGGATTAGTCAATGGGTAGTTATTAGACGTAGCATGGACTATATGAAAATAGTTGTGAGATCAAGAAATGATTTATCACCTTAAAGTAATTAAGATAAATGTTTCGTTATTTTTATTAGTATTGATTCAAAAATCATTTGCCAAGGTAAAATGTCATTTTATAAATAGTTTGCAAATATCACTAATTAAATCGATAATAAATAATGAAGAACCGATATGATTGGATTCAAAATATAGTAGACATTAATTCCACATTTTATGTCTAATCAAAACATTGTATGATGAAATGATTAAACTATACGGAAAAATCGCACGCAGAAAGGTTAATCAAAATCGCATTTACATTCCTAAATATTTGAGTGATCATTATATGTTGCTAGATATCAATCTTAATATATGATTATAAATTGTTTAATAAGAGAGTTAAAGATAAATTAAAAGAAATTTTAATTTATTTAATTCTAATTATTAATTACAATTATAATTTATAATAATTGCTAACATATTTTAGAATCTAATAGGTCTCACGTATAAAATGAGTTGAAGAGAGCAAAGTTATTTTAATCAAGTTTGACTTTATTGTAAAGTTTGAGAAACTTTATGATTAAATATGAGATATTTAAGAAACAAGAATCAATATAAGATAGTGGATCTAATTTGGGCATAATTGATATTTAATTGAATTATTTACAATTCTAATTAAAGTTTTAATTTCAATTAAATTACTAAAATGTCTAAAACTTATTAAAAATATATTTAAGCTCTAACGGAGCTAGTTCTTCTTACTTAACCATTTATGTAAGAGTTACAGAGTTCTTTCAACTTATTGTGTGGATACAATTAGAAGTCGAACATTTATGTAATTACAGTAGTTGAGACGGATCAATATTGAAAACATTCAAAGGATACGACAAGAACATGATCAAGCTTCGAAAGAAAATACAAATTTAGACTCACGTTTTATTATTATATTTGTTAATCATTTTATATAATTAAATTGATCTTAGTTTTTGAGAAACCAATTTGCAACAAAGTTTCGTAATTATTTCATTTGTAATCGATATTTGATTCTGGTCCAATTTTCCAACAATATGTTCGATCATATTATGCAAAATACCTTGTGATCAGGTTATTTAATCTCTAGTTAGGGTACTTTGTGTAAAACGTAGATATGACATTTTAACTTGATTTTGGTCTAAAATTAATAAATAAAAATCGAGTTACTTAAATTTTAAGTTAAATTCAATCACAAATAATTTGGTTTAATCATGTTTAAATTTGAGCTAAATTTTTAAAATTGAAAATTAAAATATTCAACGCTTAAAATTAATGTTTAAAAGCTAATCAAATTCGATTCGATTTAACGGTACAAACCTTGAATCGATTAATTTTTTATTTAGTTTTCAACTTTTAGTTTGATTTAGTTTAATAATTTTGTTGTTAAAATGAATCAGTTTATTAATTAATCGGTCAGTTTTGTAAACTAATTATTTTAAAAACTAGAATAAACTGATTAATTTTATTTAATATTTTTAATTAAGCTTTAAATTTTTCGATAAATAAGGATAATTTTTTCAATCATTTTTAAAATTTTAATTTTATTTAATATTTAATTAGTTATAACGGCTTAAAATTATCTAAACATATTAAATTTTAAATCTCTTGTCTTACTAATTTACTTTCCAATCCAACTTTTTAAAAGAAATTAGTAGGCCTTGTCTCTCGAAAAAATTTCCGAGTCAATGACAATATTTCATTTACAAAGACTACAAAAAGCCTTAATTGCAAAGTAAAACGTGATTCACATGTCTGATGCAATCTCGTGTATCTTTTCCAACAACAAAATTTGTATACTTTTGATTTATAATTGTTATAAATATAATTTAAGATTGTATAATAATTCGTAAAATTATTTCTAATAAAATAAATTTATTTTATCTGTTAAATAATTTTATTTCTATTTTTATAATATATAACTACTGTGATATTCTAAGATTCAGTCAATATACATTTGGTTCGACCTTTTCTTTGACTTACAAGTAGGGTGGTTTGAAACAAATCGATATTGTTTTGGTCTCAATCGAATCAGATCAAATTATTAAACTTAAATTTAACTTAAAATTTAAAATATTTTTCTAATTGAGTTTAATTCTAATCATGATAAAATAGATCAGATTGTATGTGAATTGCTTTTCAGTTCTATCTCTAAGCATAATAATAGGTCGGATTGGATTAAGTTCAACTAAATTTGCACTTTAATCAAAATTTTATTTTGAAATAAAGTTGGGTATTTTAAGTCTAAACTAGATATTATTAAATGAAAATTAATTAATTTATTTTAATTTATAAAATTATTAATTTATAAAATTAACTATTAATTAATAAATTGACCAATTTTTATTTACAAGAGATATTAAAATCCGGGAAAGGTCTAATTGAATTTTTAAACGATTCTGTCGACCTACCTAAGGAGTACTTTACTTACCGCATCACACCTACTACCTTTCTCTTCCTTGGAGTTATTAGGGCACTGTTCTTAGTTTATTGCCTACCTCTTCCTTTTTCTTCTCTTTATCTTAAAACGGAATCAAACTTCAAAATCCAACAGAGCCTACCTTAGACCAAGGCATCAATCTCCATTAAACAACTCTAATATAAGCACTCAGCAAGATCATAATATTTTGGCACCTTTTCCTCAACTCATGTGAACCATACATTACTATATAACAATAAATGGCTGGCCACATGTTTCTGCCACCATCTATTCATTGTTTTCTAATTAAATTAATTTCTTTATTATTATTATTATTATTATTAGAGTAAAAGACGTAGATATCCATTATAACTTAAAATTTTCAAAATTCTCATTATTTTTTTTTTTTTTTAAAAAAATATTTTATTTAAATTTTATTAAAATATAACAATAAAATACACACATTATAAATACGATAGTTATACTAATAAAAAGGACTGAAATCAACCCAATTTTGTAAAAAAATTTGACATTGTTTTATTTATAATTAACTATTATATGTTTAAATTTAAATCAAACTAATAATTATTATAATCATTTTAAATAATTAATTTAAGTTGAATTTACTTAAGTTTAACGATTGAGTTGGAGTTACGATAATATTAACATTTGAATAATCTTTGTTTAGCGTTTATACTATATTTGATATTATTATTTTTAATTTAAATTTTAAAAATAATTTTAAATTTAAATTTTAAATTTTTGAAAAAAAAAGAAAAGGAATATCTTCTTATTTTTGGTCATGATGGGTATATTGGTCCATCAAAAGATATTGGTTAGGCTCTTTTGTTGCTTTGAAACTACTACATGATCAGAAATAGTAACTTATTATTATTGTTTTTATCTCTGTACTTTTGTTTGCTCTCTCCAGCTAACAAGCACAATGAGCAACTTTAATGTCAAATCTTAATTAATCTTTTTTAATCTTTGGTTAAACAGCAAGTTTAAGTGATCTCATTGCTTTTAAAAAAATATGATTAATTTTCATTGGACCTCCTTAAGGCACTAGTAAAATCAATCAACAAATAATATAAAAAAAGGTTTTTGGAAAATAATATTTAAAAAGTTGGCCAAAACAATTTATTTATTTTCTTAAATTTCTAAGTTAACCTGTGAATTTGAGTTCGAAATGTTGTTATTATTATTTTATGAGTTGATTCTTGTTTAAAAAGAAAAATTAAAAATCTACAAACTGGCAAATCAATTTATAATTTTATCTTTGTTAAGGTTAACGTTTTAAAACTAAATTAGAAGTTAAATATGTAACACAATAAATTTAAAGTTTAAAAGTTCATCAAATATTAAACCATCTGATTAAAGATTAAGGGGTACTTGGTTAATTGGTATGTGAACAAATGAATAAGGAATGAAAAAAATGATTGATAATATATTACGTTTGAATAAACAATATTTTATATCCCTCTTAAGGCAATATTCTATAACCCTCGATATAGTGAGGACTGACGATCATTTTCATTCCTTATTATATTTATTATAATTTCTATTACCATTCTCCTAGACTAATCTAGTACATCCCAAATAAAATTAAAGAATTTAAAAGTGATTATAGAAATTGAAATTTTAAAGTTTAATAAAAAAATATATTGTTAAATGAAAATTAATCAGTTTATTTTAGTTTATAAAATTAATTAGTTTATATAAAATTGACAGATTAATTAACTAATTGATTGATTTTAAACTAAAATATTATTAAACTAAATCAAAAATAAAAATAAAAGCAAAATAATTTGGTTGATTTGAGATTTATACTATTAAAGTGGCTTAATTGGTTTAGTCTTTAAAACATTGATTAAGACATTAATCGTTATTATTAATAACCGATAAATTTATAAAAGACAACTTGTACAAGATGTAAATGTTGTTTTCAAGCACGTTTTGTCATAACTTTTAGGTGAAACTTAACATTTGCATTATCAAATGGATGAGGCCGAGTTATATAACATTTTTATCAAGTTCTCCAATTTCCTTTTTAAGTTTTAAATTGAATTCGAATTAGATTATTATTTTAAATTATAAAACTTAATTTTAAAATTTAATTTCTAATATAATATAAAATTTACCAATTTAAATTTTGTACATTAATTTCTAACATTGTGCTCTCTCTTTCTTGACGCTCTCACTCTCTCTTCCTTCTCCACAACCTCCTCTTTTCGAGCATGGTTCTTGATTAATCAGTCTCTTCTGTTTTGGTGTTTTTTAGGTTTCGTTGAGTTTTCTGAAATTTTTGTTCTTTATGGGAATTTTTTTTGCTTTTGATATTAGCTTATTTGTTTGATTTAGTGTTTAATGCTTTCTGGTTTGATTATGTTGATCTCTTTGCATCTGATATTGTTATGTTTATGTCAAGATTAAATTTTTATACTTAATGATCTTATGGTGTCAGACGTTTTGTATTTTTACATGTGGAGTCAAAGTCAAGTTCTTTGATACTTTATTCCTCTCTTCTCATCTGGGTATTGATTCTTTTTTACAAATAAAGAGATAATATATTTTGTTATATTTTAGTTTTAAAATATATTTTATTTTTAAAGTCGAGATATATTTTATATTTATTTATATATTTATTGTAATTTTATTGACATAATTATTTAACGCTACCGATTTTACTTATTTGCTCATAAATCTGTATCACTTTTTTATTTGTCACATCTATACGTGAGTTTATCAAAAGTAATATCTCTATTATATAAAGATAAAATTGCATATTATCATATTCTTTATTGCGAAACTTAGGAAAGAGTTGAGACTCAACTTCTTTATTTGAGTATGCTCTTTAACCTACCAATTTCGATCATGGGTCCCTAATGCATAGCTACTTATACCTAAATTCTTCAACTTTTTTTGTCATTATGTTGCTTCTTTATTGCATAATAATATAAAGCATGAAGTTATGCAACTCGTGCTTTCTTTCAACGTCATATAGAAAAGTGTTTTCTTTAAATCGATGAGCTTTTTGGAATTTCTTGTACACACGGATCAATCCAACTTTTATATGGTTCCTGAGGATTAATTTTGGAAAGAAAGTGGAGTGCTTAGTGTAGGATGCTCAGTTTAAAACCACACATATATATATATAATGTTTTAAAAGCAAATTTCGTCAAATTATTAATTAATTGTTTAGTTTTGTAAACTAATTAGTTTTATTAACTAAAATAAATAAATAAATTTTTATTTAACAGTCTCGTATTTAATTAAATTTTAATTTTTTGATAAGTAAGGAGTATCTTTTCGATCATTTTAAATTCTTCAATTTTATTCAATCTTTAATCGATTTTATGTCGGTTTAATATTGGTTGAATCTTTTAAACTTTAAATATCATGTTTTATCGGTTTAACTTTTGATCCAGATTTTAAAATATTTATTTAACTATTAAGAAATTGTTAGTTTTAACAGAGATAGACTTTATGAAGAGATTATTATATTCTAAATATAAAATATTAAAAGAAATACCAAAATATTTTAATATAGATGAATTAACATCAATATTTCCAAAATATTAAAAAGGAATGCTCAAATTTAATTTTTAAAGAAATAATATACTCAAATTTGTCTAACTTTTAAATTTTTTAATTTAGTATCAAATTTTATAAAATTTTAAAATTAGTAATTAACCTTTCAAAACTTGTGCAATTCAGTTCATAACATTATTTTTACTAACGTGATTAATAAATGAACATTTACGTGATATTTGATCGACAGGTCATATTAGTCAAAAAAAAAAATAGTTGACTTAATTTGCACGATCTTTAAAAAGGTAGTCAAATAGAATGAAAATTTTAAAAAGGTTTAGTATCGAATTGAAATTTTTTAAAAGATTAGATAATTCTTAATTTGTTTTTTTTATAATTATGATTAATGTATGCTAAATGGTGAATTTAACAATATTAATGAAAAGTTTTAAGTTGCTTGACTGCTTAAGGAACCATGATTACGACACCTTCTTGATTGTGACCAAAACATGGCCACATGCTTGTGCCTTGCAATGTTTTGTATTCATATGAAAGTGAAAAAATATGAAAAAAAAACAAATTAAAGAGAAATAAAGTGGGTTAGGCCTTAGTGAAGAAATGGTCCCTTTTCAATTATTTTCTTTGTCTGATATGCTAAAGGCAAATAGTGGATGGAATCTTGAGAAAACCATAGACTTAATCACTGTATAAGTCAAAAGTTGAGTCCCACTTGCCTTAGTTTCTAGGATTTTTGTTGGTTTAAGAAGGATTTTGGCTCAAGGGCAAAAGATATGCATCTACTTTTATAATTTAAGATATTTTCGACAATACATTTAGTTTTAAAATTTTGTAGTCTTAGATTTTTTTAAATCTCTTATACAAATTTTAGTTAAAATAATAATAAAAAAAACGTGTCATTAACATCAAACTTGTACCGATCAAATGACACTTATATAATGACTCAAACTAACTCTTAAATTGAATCGAACTATTTAAATCTAATACAAAATAATAATTTATTATAACGATCTTTTAATTTAAATCAAACTTAATTAGTTCAGTTCAATTTATTGGCTGAATTAAATTACCATATTAATAACATTTGAATAGCTTATATTCAATGTTTATACTTTATACTATGAGCGTTTTATTGTTATTTTAGTTTTTTTAGAACTAAAATTACAATGTTAGAATTTATAATGGACCTATAGGTCCACATAAGAAATAAAATTAGTCCACATACAAGTCTAAGTAAGGTTCCATCCTAAAACTAATTGGTGATAGGCGGAATAGCCACTAGATTTATATGCTAGTCTTCTTTCTTCTTTTTTTCCAATGTGAGACAAACTCTCATTTTATATTTCAACACACCCCCCTCACTTGTGGGTCTAACACGTGACATAATTTATCATTTCGAGGAGTTAACGACTAACATAAGAACAACCTGTTCTGATACCATGTTAGAATTTATAATGGACCTATAGGTCCACACAAGAAGGAAAGTTAGACCACATACAAGTCTAAGTGAGATTTCATCATAAAACTAATTGGTAATAGGCGGAGTAGTCTACTAAACTTATATGCTAGTCTTTTTTCTTCTATTTTTCAAAGTGGGACAAACTCTCACTTTATATTTTTAATTGGTAATAGGCGGAGTAGTCTACTAAACTTATATGCTAGTCTTTTTTCTTCTATTTCTTCAAAGTGGAACAAACTCCCACTTTATATTTCACCGTACAACGTTACAAAATCTCTTCATGTTATCAAATTAATAATAGAGAACACAAAATCTCTTCATGTTATCAGAGCTTAATAGGCTTCACAGCCACAATCATGTCGGATATCAATTGCTTCCCGCTACAACTATCGTCACCTCCTCTTCTTCTCCAATAAACTCCTCCCTTTCCTATACCATCTCTCAATCAAAACTCCCATCTTTAAACTGACTTCTTCAAATTTCCTATTTTGGAAAACACAATTTTACCCATTTCTTAGTTGTCATGGCCTTAAAGTTCACATTGATGGATGGATCCATCTCTCCTCCTCCAAAAGTGATTGGTGATGAGGAAAACCTTGCATATAAAACTTAGAAGATGAATGACAAACTTGTTTTGGCATGGTTGGTTGCTTCCTTAGATCTATCAGCTCTCCCAATGACAGTGAATATCAACACCGCTCAAGCCATTTGTGACAATATTATGCAAGCATTCAATTATGGATCTCTTTCTCAAATCTTATCATCACATCTAATTTGAAATATTTCGGTTTATTTTGCGGAATTTTCACTCAACCTTTCGACCCCTTGTTTGAGCAGTTAATGCTTGATTGAGTCCGATCTCTTATGATAAACTTTTTTATCTAGTCTTAGCTGGGAAGCAACTGCTGCAAAAGGAAAATCTTCCTCCTAAGTCTTCTATCATAGTTTATTACTCAAAGTACATATCAAAGGGTGGATTTTAAGTAAACATCATAAAATTGGCAATTAGTGTTGTCCTCAAGTTACAATCTAACTATATTTCTCCTTCTATGACCATCTCACTACCAACTTAATTAAAGTACATTAAGATTCCATAGCTATTATCTCAAGTTTCATATATAATTAACCAAAGCTCTAAAACTTAGCTTTGTGGTCAAGTGATGAGAAGAGGTAATAACATTAAGACATGTTATTTATAATAAGTTTAGAATTTAGATTCTACTAATGCTTTCTTGATTGAGTATTAAGTGACACCATTCTCTTTTTAATCGAATGTCAATACCAAGCGATTAATTATTTAAAATAATGGTTACAAATTTTTTAATTAAATGTTAAGTGATTATTTAAAATAATAATTATGAATCTCATTGTTCTTTTTTTAATATCTAAATTAAGTAATTATTTAAAAATAACGGTAACAATATGCCCAATCCTTTTCGATCTCAATCCTTTTTGATCAAATGTCAAATAGATTATTTAAAATAACGGTTACAAATTCATTGGAAGTTGAACAAAACTACATATTAATTTGTATTCTTCATTATTAATCTTTGATCAAATGGCTTTTTCTATAATTTGCAATATTTGAAGTCTAGTTCTATCAAGACACAATATTCATTCTAATGTTACACTTTTAAGCTTCTCTTTTTATCAGTAAATGCAGATATTGAACTAATTATACCCACTAGACAAAATTTATTAAATAAAATAGACCAAATCTTCCATGGGAATGATTTGGCAGCTCCTCAATCAAAGCACTCGTAAACTGTAGAACCACTTGTAGATTAATCGGTGTCTTAGTTTCATACGATCTTTGTGCTTAAGTGACTTCAACCATTGAATTTGTGAAAGACAAGGACGTCCCATCACTTGATTGCTCCAATATTTTACTATAACAAAAAACTTTTGATGAAGGAAAGGGACAAATCAGGAGTACAGTTGTGCACGGTTTAGAAACAGAAGTTACATAGATAAGCACAGAAAGCCAATAGACACATTACACAGTTCACAAAATGCAGAAACCACACATTTATAGTAGAGCAGTACCAATTTACAGACCAAGCAACCAACAAACACAACATTTATTCATTAATCCACTTATTCTTAAGTTCTAATACTGATATAATCTGATCCAATCTACCACTCTTCCTGGCTGAAAACAATTTTTTTCCCTTAGAAGATCAAAACTTTCAACTGATGGCGGATTGATTTCAATACTGGAAAACATCTGGAGAGGCCATTATTGGCTGATTCAGAAATGGCAAGTTCAATGGGTTCGAGAAGCTATCAGCTGGCTCATTGAAAGTGGTTGAATCTCGACGAACTCCAGTGCTTGCACTTAGGAACTGGATGATTTCATTCAGAGACTCAAGTCTGTGGCTTAGCTCACTAACTTGAGCTCTGAGTATAGAATTGTCAGCCTCAACTGTCAGGTAGTGCTGTGATGTGAGGTTGACGCTCGTCACAATCTTATGGTTTTCTTTCCTCAACTCAGCCACCTGATCCATTAGATCATCCAAGTGCTTCTGCTTCCTCATTCTAGATCTCCTAGCTGATTCTCTGTTTGATATCATTCTCTTCCGCTTCCTCTGATCCATCAAATCCTCTTCAGATCCTGAGTTTTGCAACAGAGAGGAACCTGAAGATGTTCCACTAGAAGAAGCCATCAAGTGACAGAACAAAGCCCACAAATTTCAAAACAATCTGACCAAGAGAGTAATAGCAGGACCCAAACTAGCAACAGACTCAAGACAGTACAGGATAGATAATAGTATAACAATACTAGTATATATATATATGTGTGTAGATTATAGGATAAATATCAAGCGTTTTACGCAAAAATCATGAAACGTAATACAACCAGTAAAGGAAAACAACTGAAAATGATTGAACTAGATGGGTCCTGCGCCTGATAGTGGAATTGATCATACACCCGGAAAGGAGAATCTCACTGAGAACTGGAGACATGAATCTCAAACATCAAGAACAAGATATTTAGCATGAAGACTGATTATAAAGACACCCCAGAAAAACCCAATTGGAGAAACCGAGGACAGATGATTGTAAAAGCCTTACAAACACCAGATCAATATAGAAAGATGTGAGCTTTGTGTGATTGGCACTTGAGAACTTAACAGCTTATAGTGAAAACCGATCTGGAAACAAGATTCAGCAAATGGGTAGCTGAGTTTGGCACCAGAAATCAGAACAAAAGCTCGAAACAGGCAAATCAATGGAAGATGGGTTCAGTTCAAAGCCAGAACTCTGAGGAACTATACATATCAATATGTATGGAAGCAAAAGAACAACAAAAAGATGCTACAGACTAGCAGCCACGAAGAAGAAAAAGGAAAGGAGGTTTGTGTGGTTATCAGAGACGTGATTTATAGAGTAGCGATTGTTGACGAAATTACCTTGGAAATATCATTAAAAAAGATAAAAATTAATAAAAATTAAAACTTTGGAATCTCCTTCCAGAAAAAGTCGATGGGACATGTGAGCTAAGAAATAGAGAGATACAGCTGGAGTCAACATCTTCACATTACATCAGGAGGTGGGTAATAGCTTTTATATTTTTATCCTTCTTTTTTTTTCCAAATATTTGTATTTGAAGTGTAAACTATAATTTTAAGTGAAAATTTTATTTTTAATTAAAATGTTTTCTTAAATTTTAACAAAATAATGAAAAGAATTTCAATTACATGCCATATAAATATTAATCAAATAATAAAATAATAAATCAATTCGATTTTTAAATTTAATGTGAATAAATTCATTTTAATAAATTAATAATTTAAAATAATTATAATAAATTATTAATTTGTTTCAAATTTAATTAAGTCGGTATGGATTTAGAAATTAGGTTAGATCATCATGTAAGTCGGATTTAATTAGTTTATATATAATATTTATTTAACATTAAAATATTGTTCTAAAAAATAAAATTGTGAAATTTTTAAAGATTATGTATCTGTTATCCTATCCTTGAAGAGTTTTAGAGATTTTGATTTAAAAAAGTAAAAAATTATAGTTTTAATAATTTAATTTGTTTTATCTAAAATACTAAAAGTATTTTATTAATACTAAAATTAAAAATTGTGTTAAAAGATGGTTAATATTATATTGTGATATTTCCTAAATACCTTTATATATGGTAAAAAGTGTAAAACTTTATAGAACCCACTTCCCTGTGAGAATTTACTCTCAAGATAAGCTTTTCTCCCAAATTCAACTCTTTAGGTTGAAAGATGCACACTTCCCAATTTTAAATAATTTTTAGGTTAAGAAATTATGTTTATTTAATTCAATATTAAAATTAAAATCTAATTAGTAGGAGATCCTATCTAATTCAAATAATTTAAAAGCTAATTTAATTCAATTTATTAATATTATGATAGACAATCATAGGATTAGTCGAATTAGTAGACTCAGAGGCTTGAGATCAAAAGATCCTATATTTAAATATTTATTTATGTTCTTTCCATCGAACTTGTCATACAAGATTTATCTAGTATAAAATACCCTTATCGAATTCGAGTCCAGTCTAAATTATCTTTTTTTGTGGTTATTAAAATTGCTTTACTTCACCTGATCTTCTAATTCACTAATTATGGACTAATTATGTGCTAGCTCATCTCAACTATTTATTTATATATGTCCTATATAAATGAATGACTAAGATGAATCGGTGCAAAATTAGTTTACATAAATAAATGATTGAGACGAGTTAATATATGATTAGTCCAGAGTTAGTGGCAGGAGATTTGAGGGGTACTTCAACCATGTGATTACAATGACACACATCCCCAAATGTTTGCATATTTTTCACCGAAACGAAAGGGGAAGCACCTGAACCATATTTGAGCATTTTGGGGTTTTCATGACACACTGCCCAATTCCTGACACGAGTAACTTAGGAAAAAGCAAATATTGGGATATCGGTGTAAGAAACCAAGACTGTCCTTTATAGAAATATTAATTACACCGACTTTCGAGATAGCATAGGGTTTTTTTATTTAATTAAAAATAATATTATTTTAATTTTAGTAAATTTTACCCAATTTAAACTGATTATAAATCCTATTCTTACATTCTAACTTATTTTAATTTGTATACTTTAAAATTTATCATTCTTCTTTGTAATACTATTTAATTATCAAAAAATAAAAATAAAAAAGCTCAATCACATATAAATATAATCTGCATAGTTTTGTATGCAGGAGTGCGATCATTTTTTGTCGATCAGATTCTCCAAATCAGGCTTAGAATTAGTATAATGAGTTTTGATCTGTAAAGAGCAAATCTGTGATTCCGACTGTCTGACAAGTTGATCCCCTTTAATACCCTGTCATGCCTCGCTTACAGTACCGACTGCCGCCATGTGCACCGCCGACAGTTCTGCTCAAATGGGTGTCTGCTCAATTTAAAAACTCTTTGGTTGAACTTATGTAATTAGAGTTTTTTACCCAGTTGAACTTATGTAATTAGAGTTTTTATCCAAAGTTTTTTTAAATTTTTTAAGAAATTAATTGACTGTTTAATTATCATATAAAAATATTTTTAAAAGAGTTTTATATAATAAATTATTTAACAGCATGAAAATAAAAAGTACTTTAATTTTAACTATATTTTATTTTGTAATATAATTTATTTATACATATAAATATTATTTAAAGTATATTAAACAACATGCAAATCATAATATATTAATTATTATATAATTTTAAATCATATGAAACATAAATAAAAATATAACTAACCAAATATTGTGTATGTATTGTAACATAAGTAAAGTTAATATAAAAATAAATATTAAAATATATAAATAAGTCAAATAATATTATATAAATTTCAATATAAATATTCAAGTTGAGTAAATAGATAAAACAACTCGTAAAATATTAAAGAAGAAGGATTTGCAAAATAAACCTAAAGATGAGTTTGTAGGTGTTGTGAAAATTATATGTAAAATATAAGGAAAAATGGACTAAAATATAATTATTAATTGATATAAAAATCTACACAAAAAGTTATATGAGATGTTTTTTAGAAATTCTAAATTTTAGCTTCTTAAAAGTTATATTTTAACTGTTAAAAAGTAATATCTATTAAAAAATATTTTTTATTTTATAGACTAGTACTCATTTTTACAAAAGGCTTTTGTAATAAAAGGTATTTATTGGTCTCACAAAAGTCCATTCAAACATGCATTAATACCGATTGAATATTTTAAATCTTAAATCTCTTATCGTCTTGGTTTAACTTTCGATCGAGTTTTTAAAATATTGATGCCAAATACATCAAATTCTATGAATGACAGACATTACAAGATTGGAGGATGATCTAGATAATACTATATATGTATATCCACTTATTATCAGGATAAGAATATTGCAATATATATAAAAGTTAAATAATCTTATATAAATCTAAAAGTAAATATTTAAGTTAAGTAAATAGTTAAATACATAATAAAACAACTACGCAAGATATTAGAGAAGATAGATTTGTAAAATAAACGTGAAGATGAGTTTGTGAGTATTGTGAGAATTATGTATAAAATATAAGAACAAATGAACTAAAATATACTTATCAATTTATATGAAAATCTACTCGACAAAGCTATTTGAGATTTTTTTAGAAGTTCTAAATTTGAGCTTCTTAAAAATTATATTTTGACTACCAAAAAATCATATATATTAAAGAAGTATTTTTATTTTATAAACAAATACTTATTTTTTACAAAAAAGCTTTTGTGATAAAGAAAAGTGTTTATTGGTCTCCCAACAGTCCATTCAAATATGCACTAATATCGGTTGAATCTTAAATCTTAAGCCTTTTGTCTTATTGGTTTAACTTTCGATCGAGTTCTTAAAATATTGATGACAAATACATCAAATTCTATGAATGGCAGACATTACAAGATTGGAGGACAATCTAGACAATACCATATATATATATATATATATATATATATATATATATATATATATATCCACTTATTATCGGGATAAGAATATTACAACATATAAAAAGTTAAATAATATTATATAAATTTAAAATTAAATATTCAAGTTGAGTAAATGGTTAAATATATAATAAAACAATCTGCAAGAGATTAGAGAAAGATAGATTTGTAAGATAAATATGAAGATGAGTTTATGGATATTGTAAAAATTATGTGTTAAATATAAAGAAAAATGAACTAAAAATATATTTATTAATCGACATGAAAAATTTACTCGAAAAAGTCATTTGAGAGATTTTTTAGAAGTTTCAAATTTGACCTTCTTAAAAAGTTATATTTTGACTGCCAAAAAAGTCATTTATTAAAAAAGTACTTTTTATTTTATAGACAAATACTCATTAAAAAAAATGTTTATGTGATAAAGAAAAGTGTTTGTTGGTCTCCCAAAAGTTCATTCAAATTAAACCTTAAATCTCTTGTATTACTGGTATAACTTTCGGTCGAGTTTTTAAAATATTGATGATAAATACATCAAATTCTATGAATGGCAGACATTACAAGATTGGAGGATGATCTAGATAATACTATATATGTATATCCATTTATTATCAGGATAAGAATATTACAATATATATAAAAGTTAAATAATATTATATAAATCTAAAAGTAAATATTTAAGTTGAGTAAATAGTTAAATACATAATAAAACAACTACAAGAGATTAGAGAAGATAGATTTGCAAGATAAATATGAAGATGAGTTTATGTGTATTGTGAGAATTATGTAAAATATAAGAACAAATGAACTAAGAATATACTTATCAATTGATATGAAAAATATACTCGACAAAGCTATTTGAGATTTTTTTAGAAGCTCTAAATTTGAGCTTCTTAAAAATTATATTTTGACTACCAAAAAGTCATATCTATTAAAGAAGTATTTTTATTTTATAGACAAATATTTAATTTTTACAAAAAGCTTTTGTGATAAAGAAAAGTGTTTATTGATCTCCTAAAAATTCATTCAAATATACACTAATACCGATTGAATCTTTTAAACCTTAAATTTCTTGTTTTATTGGTTTAACTTTCGATCGAGTTTTAAAATAATGATGACAAATACATCAAATTCTATGAATGGCAGACATTACAAGATTGGAGGATGATCTAGAAAATACCATATATATATATATATATATATCCACTTATTATCATGATAAGAATATTACAACATATAAAAGTTAAATAATATTATATAAATTTAAAATTAATTATTCAAGTTAAGTAAATGGTTAAATATATAATAAAACAACGACGCAAGAGATTAGAGAAAGATAGATTTGTAAGATAAATATGAAGATGGGTTTATGGATATTGTAAAAATTATGTAAAATATAAAGATAAAATGGACTAAAATATATTTATTAATTGATTTGAAAAACTTACTCGAAAAAGTCATTTGAGAGATTTTTTTAGAAGTTTCAAATTTGAGCTTCTTAAAAGTTATATTTTGATTGTCAAAAAGTCATATTTATTAAAAAAGTTATTTTTTATTTTATAGACAAATACTCATTAAAAAAAAAGTTCTTGTGATAAAGAAATGTGTTTGTTGATCTCCTAAAAGTTCATTCAAACATACACTAATACTGATTGAATCTTTTAAACCTTAAATCTCTTGTTTTACTGGTCTAACTTTCGGTCGAGTTTTTAAAATAATGATGACAAATACATCAAATTCTATGAATGGCAGACATTACAAGATTGGAGGATGATCTAGATAATACTATATATATATCCACTTATTATCAGGATAAGAAAATTGGCAAAACAAAATTGACTCTTACCGTGAAAGAAGCATGCAATTTCGTATGAGGTCAAAGGTTGTCCATAATGGTTTACACTAACTGGCACTCCAGATGTTTTAAGGACGTGTAATGCTTGACCAATTACTAACTTACTTTTGTTTAGTCCCTTGGACATGACATCACTATAACCAAATAGTAAAACTTGCTTGTGAAAGTCCAATTAGGCTTTATCTTTAATGCAGTGTTGGGAAACTTTATAATTAATCTCTTAGACCAATCAAAAGTTTATTTGATTTTTAAGTACGTAGAGGCTTCTAGTCTCATCAAAAGTTGTAAAATTCGTATTAATCAATAATAGTAGATATTATTTTGGATAATTTTTTAAAAGTATAAAATATATATTCAATTTTATATAATTAAAATTAGTTTTTATTAACGTTAAAATTGAAAAATTGATCCAGTAGCTTTATTTATTAAAATATTATTTTAAAACATTTAGATAATTGAATATTATTTTGCTAATTTATAAAATTGACCCAAAATTTTACTGGGATGATATAATAATATATTATTTTTACTAATACCATTAGTCTGATTTTCTAAACTTTTGAAAAAGATTTATTATGAGTTCAAATTTGTTATTAATGATTTTGATAAATTTATCGATGGTTAAAAATATATCGGTTTAATTTGTTTAACCATAAAATTTTTGAACTGATCAGTTTTTAACTTTTGGTTTAATTTATTTTAATTAATTTATTGTTAAAATTTATTTATTAATTAATTGGTTAATTTTATAAATAAACAAGTTCTTATAAACTAAAATAAATCAATTTTCATTCAACAATATCTTTTTTCATTAAACTTCAATTATTATATAGGGATGACAATCTTTTCAATCATATTTTAAATTTATCATCTTACCGGTTTAATTTTGTTCAGATTTTTAAAATACTGAAATTTACTAAATAATTTATTTCATTAATTGATACGTTATTATACTATTTTGTTGAGTCTTATTAAAGAAAAGGATATTGACGGGGATAAGAGATTAAGAAGAATTACTCATTATTTAATTTTTAATGATTTTTAATTAATGTTCATCATGGACCGTACAAAAGGTCAACTCTTAAAGGAAACAAATAACAAATTGAAGAACATGTGGTCCTCTACTTGATTTGGAACTAAGCTTCGTGTTTAAGAAAAGTGGTTGCAGGATCATAGGGACATGCATGCTTTTGTTTCCTGTGTTGGTCCTTTCTCTGTAGGGACATGCATGCTTTTGTTTCCTGTGTTGGTCCGTTCTCTGTAGGGTCACTAAATAGACCTAAACAACACCACTTTCCGTTTTTGGCTCACGAATAGTTACATCATAAGGCAAAATATTTGTGATTGGTTTGGTCCAATTTGACTTTTAATTTAAATAGGTTTGTTCGTGCCTAAATATGTTTTTGAATTTTGAATCGGGGTGGAAATTAACGAAAAAATTGGATCAGAAATTAAATTAGTAAGATAAGAATCTTAAAGTTTAAAAGGTTTAATTGAAATTAAACTATCACAAAACTGGTTAAAATTAAATAATTTAAAATATAATTGAAAGAGATTATTTTACCTATAAAAATTGAAGTTTATTTTAAAAATAGTTAAATAAAATTAATTGATTTATTTTGTTTATAATAATTTATTAATTAAATAATTGACTTATTAATTAATAAATTGATTGATTTAATAACAAAATTTTAAAATAAATTGAACCAAAATTAAAATGGAATCAAAATTTGATAAGTTCACGATTTTATGGTCAAATTAGTTGAGTTTTTTAATCATTAAAATTTAAAGTTTTGGCTACAATAATTTAATTTAATTTAATTGAGTAAATTGATATTATTTTATTTAATAAATAAAACGTTAAACCTAAATTAGACTCAATTCAATTGACTAAAATGATTTTTTTTCCATAACTGAAAAATTTGAACGAAAGCAATTGGTCAAAGGGCATGGTTTATATTAAAAAATTGAAACAAAGTAATTAGGCCCTACCTATTGCCATTCTTGATATCATGTATAAAACTCATTTAATGACTATTGGCATTCAATGATCATTCAAGAAGTATAAGTATGATTGACAATTAAAGCTTGGCTCAATTCAGGTTGAAGCAATATGGTACATAAAAAGATTATAATAAAATATATAAATTTTATTTAATAAATAATAAAATACAATAAGAATATATTAAATAATTTTATTTAATTAGATCTATAAAAAGTAATTATAAATTACATAACTAAATATGTTAGTTTAAATTAATTATATCTTTTACTGTATGCATGTAAAAACATCATGATAACATTTGAAATGTGTAAAGATACTATTTGAAAATAAATTCACTTGTTATAGATATATGTATAATTTGTATTATTCTTAATTTAATACTTATATATAGTTAAATGATATTTTCTCGTCTTAATTTATGACAAAGATATAAAATGGCATTAATAAAATGAGGAAACATTTTTATATCAAATTTATATTATTATGATTTCTTAATACAAGATTGAAGTGAAAGACTATTTTATAATTTTATAAAATATAAAATTATTTTATATTTTTAAAAGATTATTTGAATCGATACTTAATATTGACCGATATTAATATTGTATAGCACCAAAATAAAATCCGATATTAAGTTTAGTATTGTATTCGTAACATTAGGCTAAAGTCAATATGTTAAGTTTGAATTAATGAGCCGAACTCAAATTTAAAGGGTTGATTTAATAATTTCTAAAATTCCTTAATTACAATGATATATTTTATTAATTATATTAAAACAATTTCGTTTTATAAATAAGATTCTAATAAAAACTGGGCTAATAGCCTTTTTTTCTTTCCATTGGCTTGGGCTTGCAAGCAACATCTATGTAACCAGGACCAACCATTCATTCCAGCCTAGGTGACCAATAGATGAAACGCCGCAAAACAAGGGATATTTTGTTGGTCTCCCAAGTACGTTTGGGAAGCAGGCCCAGGGAGGGCGTAGTATGAAATCAATGGGTCAAACTTGAGATGGTCTAAGCCAAATCCAAAGCCGATAACAATAAAGAAAATGGCATCGTTTTTTAACTTTTTATCTAAAAAATTAAAAATAGGTTTGGCTAAGTTGAATCGGGCTTCAAGTTATCTAAGCCCAGCTACCAAGAAATCGGGCAAAAGCCCCGGCCTAGCCCATTGTTAGACTTACTCTCAAGATGTAAAAAAAAAGCTACAAATATTTAACTAGCTTCTTAAGCCCAGATGGTAATGGAACAAATCGCGATGAGCCCACCCTTAAAAATTTTGGATTCAAGTATGAGATATAAAGTCTGAGCTTAAGCTCAATTCAAACTTAACCCGAAGTCTGAAAGTTATTAAAAAACTTGAGTTCGGCCCAAAATCTGATCAAACCGGATCCGATCGGTTGACTTTGGGCCAGATGCTTAATTTATTTGTCAAGGCCTCTAATGTCGGTAACATTCTTTCAGAAATGGGTTGGGCCAGGAATGCATGAGAGTAACTCAAAATGTTGATGAGCACAATACACAAGACAAGTTGTCATGGAATGCTTTGAAAGTTCAAAGTCAACAAGAAAAGTCTTATCCTTAATCCTTGGTCCGTCCGGCTCATGCATTGCATGATTACTAATGATAATGCTCGTGCTTATAAGTTTAATTGTGTCTCCATTTCGGTTCAGCCATCCTTTCACGCATTTTAATCCATTTCTTTTACTACACTTCGAATTTGCAATTCTTTAAATTAATAAATTAATAAGTAGGAATAGTAGTAGGTTGGACCTAACCTAAATTTAACTTAATTTTAGTACGGGTCTAGTTAATTTGAGATTAAATGATTCGGGTTTAGTTAAATTGAATTTCGATAATTTAAAATTTAAGCGAATTAAAATCAAAACGACACTATTTTAATAAATTATAGTATAATAATATTATTTAGATTGAATAAATTTGTATGGTTTTTTAACTTGTGTTTAATTTAAAATTTGACCTGTTAATTTTGAATTATATAAAATCAAAATATATCAAAGCTTTTAGAATATTTATTAGACAATTTTAAGGTTTCGAAATAATTTTGTTTAAATTAAATTAAATTGATTTAATTTTTATTTAAATTTAATTTAAAATTTAATTAACTCTTTATTCATATTGAAACACTTCTAGAAAGATTTTGTTCCAATAATTGGACCACCTAGATGTTAATGCTTCATCCTGAATTTAATGGAGTCGTTTTCAGGATTCAGTACAACAAGAACTATTCGTTTTGTCCTGACCCATGTTAAAAAAAGTTGTCAAGAGAGTGACAAAAGCTCGATTCTTCTTTTATCTTTTTATCCTCTCGAGACTTTGCTTTAAATCATATGAGCATATTTAGGAATAATACAAATTTTCTTAGCCCGACCTATCCGACTTAACTTATCCTAAAATTCTCAAAATTGATTTGACTTCACTAAATTTTAATTTAAATTCAAAGCTTTTAAAAATATAAAATTTATATTTATATTTTGACAACTCTTTAGTTTGATATTTTTAATAAAATATTAATAAATATACCTACTCGAATTTAATTCAAACTCATTGTCAAGTTAAGGCTCTTATTAGTTGGCTTTATATCAGTAGAGTTTTTGTTAGTAGAGATTTTTTTTGTAGATATTTTATGAGAAGAACTTTTATATGAAACCAGGTTAATCTGTTTGATTGTCATTCAAAAAGAATTTTTTGAAAGAGCTTCATATAGTAATTATTTTGCAATATACAAATGAAAAGCATTTTAATTTTAGCTATAATTTATTTTGTAATAAAAATATTTATGCATATAAATATTATTTGAAATATATTAAATAATATGCTAAGCACAATATATTAATTATTATATAATTTTAAACTATATGAAACTTAAATAAAATATTCCTAACTAAATATTTTATATAGATTATAACATAAATAAAATTAATATAAAAATAAATATTAAAACATATAAAAAGTTAAATAATGAGTTTGCAAGGTGAAGATGACTTTGTGGGTATTGTGAGAATTATGTGTAAAACATAAGGACAAAAAGAACTAAAAAATAAGCTAATTAATTGATCTGAAAAATCTACTCGAAAAAATCATTGAAGAGGCTTTTTTGAGAAGCTTCAAATTTGAACTTTTTAAAAAATTGTATTTTGACTGTCGAAAAAACTATATATATTAAAAAAGTACTTTTTTTTATTTTACAACAATACTTATTAAAAAAAACTTTTGTGTGACAGAAAAAAGTATTTATTAACCTCCCAAAAGCTCATCCAAATTGACACCACTCTATCCTCAACATAAGCTAAGAAACATCTTTTAATTTAAAGTTTTGACACAATTTTATTAATAATAAAATATTATGAAATTTTTAATATTAAAAGGTGCATATTTCTATTTTATTTTAAAATTTTAAATAATTAAATTATCTAAAAATCTCATAGTATCATAAATTTTGAAAAAGACTTTTATTTTAAATAGTTGAAGTCATTTGACAAATTAATACAAATATTATTAATAATTTAAAATAGTAATATTATTATTTATAATAAATTACCAAAAATAAAAAACGTGATGGCTTGTAAGTAATATTATAAAATTTACTTTCTCGAAATCATCAAAACACTCATTTTGGTACGTCCAAAACGTGTTTCCAAATGTCCAATCAGCCTCAAAGCATTGATCCCAAAGGTTCATGTCCACATTGATTTTTATTTTTTTGACCAACTTTTTATGAGCACGAAACATGTTTTATTATTCTTCATATTATTATATTAATTGCTATTACCTACTTCACATGCTTTGTTTTTTTTGTCTTTAACGAAAATCCCAGCCATTAAATTTAAAATTCACCGTAAAAATACTAATTTTCAAAAATGATTCCATTCGGTTGACTTGATAGTAAAAATTTTGAATTAGCTAATTTTTAATTTATTTTTAATTTATTTGGTTTAAGTCAATTTAATAATCTTTATTATTAAAATCGATCAACTTATTAATAAAATAAATTTTAAATAATAATTTTTATTAATAAAAATTTAATTTTAATTAACAATTAACCTAATTGAATTTTTAAAATTTAAACCTGTTTTATTTTTAAAATTTTAAAATTTTAAATATCTCCCACTTTCAATTTGGATAAGATAAGACGATATGTAGCACCATACATTTGCGATGCCTAATTGGATATTATTATGAGATTATAAAATCCAATTTATTATTAAACCTTTATGCTTTATTATGTTTTTTTAAATATGACAACCCAAGAATAATAATGTTCTTCCTTTTGTCAATTACCATGTTGTAAAATATTAAGATAAGTAAAAGTTTTATTAAAACGCAAAATCTAAAGAGCTGTAATAATACGTTTTTTTAGATTGTTTCAAAATATTATCAAAATAAAGTAAATGACTAATTTTCTTATCAATTACTTCATTGCAAAAGCCATATCAAATTTGAATTGGTTGAGTTTTGGATTAAATATAATTTAAGAGGTTGTCGTTTTTTTTCTTCATTATTATCCTGTCATATGTGCATGTAGGTCTATTAAAAATAACTTTTTAACTATATAATGGTAAGATCCAAGGTTATTAAAACCGGACCGGACCTGGCGATCTGATCGAAATTTGTCCAAACCGGTCAGCTGTCCGGTTCGGTTTTAATGAATAACTCTTGCAAATCAAAACCGGCCGGTTTATCAGAGAACCAGTCGGTTTTCTTAGGAACCGGTTATTTGATAACCGGAACCCTTTTCGTTTACAGGAAGATAAGAAGGATAATGAGAGTGCCGCCGACAATAATAGTGGCAAGACAAATGAACTTCACCCTGTTGGTCCACTCGAGAAGCTGCGAAGAAAAGGTTGGAAGACAGATCCAAACTTTGCATGCTCTGTTTCGCTCTGTTTCCGGAGGACGTGGAAGTGAAGAAAAGGTTGTTGATTTACTGGTGGGTAGGCGAGGGCCTGGTGGAGTAAACGGCGGAGGAGATGGCGGAGGAAGATGAGACTGTGGAACTAGTGGCTTGTGAGATAGGTGTGTTTTTCTTTCTCTATTTCAGGAGAACGACAGGTAAGCGTGAAGATGAGGAAGATGATGTATCTTCCGATGATGAGTTTGAGAAAGGAACTGGGCCTAAGAGGTTCACTTATCGTGAGCTAAGTCGGACAACGAATGATTTTGCAGAGTCAAGAAAGTTGGGGGAAGGAGGATTCGGAGGTGTTTTCTAGGGATTCCTGAACGAAACCAGCACAGAAATTGCAGTTAAGAAAGTCTCGAGGGGATCAAAGCAAGGAAAGAAGGAATACGTTTCAGAAGTTAAGATCATTAGTCGTCTGACACACAAAAAAGGGTGAGCTGATGCTAGTCTATGAGTTCTTGCCCAAATCCCAATGGAAGTCTTGATTATCATCCTCACGCAACTAATAGTTCATTCTTAACTAAAAGTCCATTCTCTTAATTAAAATTTTTAGTTAAGAATGGACTTTTAGTTAAGAATGGACTATTAACTAAAAAAGGATTTTTAGTTAAGAATGGATTATTAGAGTTGCATTAGGATGGAGTTTAGTTCATTAGATAATAATAAACATTGGTGTATTTTTCATCCATATATTTAAGTGAGGTCTACATAAATATGTTGGTGTATTTTTCATTTCAATAAAATATTTTATTTTTATTTATTCTTATAAAATTTTCATCTTATTTATTATATTCCGGTTTGATAGCGGTTCACTACCGGTTGAACCTCTAAACCTTAAACCTTTCCTTCGACCGGTTCGATGTCCGGTCCGATTTTTAAAACATTGGGTAAGACTGCGTACTATCAAACCTCTCTAAACTTCGCACTACGAAACTTCGAAATATGATGATAATGATGAGGAGGAGGTCATCTTTACCCGCATTAGTTCAAATAAAACAAAACAAAATAAAATAACATAACTTTATTTGACTGTTAAAATAGTCAATTTTATTATTTAAAAATTAAGCAAGAATCTCGTTTATTTTATGATTTTAAATATTTAAAAAATCAAACTAAAGAGTATTATATTATTTAAAATTGATTAAAATTGAATAAAATTTAAAATTTTATTTATTAAAATTTGAAGTTTAATTAAAAATTGTTAAATAAAATTAAAAATTAATTATAATTTATTAATTTATAAAATTGGTTTTTGTCGAAGAAAATATGTTGTCAAAATTCAGAGAAACGATGTTTTTTGGTTTCTGTAAAACTGTTGTGGTTTTTTTATTTTCAGAAACAAAAAATTGCAACATAATAAGCAAAACACGTTTTACTTATCTGTTTTTCTTTTTACAAAAACGACAACAAAAAACGAAGAAAAAAATAGAAACAAACAACCCCTTACTCTTAAAGATTGTTTCAAAAATATTATCAAAATAAACTAAATGACTAATTTTCTTATCAAATTACGTCATTGCAAAAGCCGGATCAAATTTGAATTGGTTGAGTTTCGGATTAAATATAATTTAAGAGGTTATCATTTTTTTTTCAATATTATCCTGTCATACATGCATGTAGGTCTATTAAAAATAACTTTTTAACTATGCAAGGGTAAGACTGCGTACTATCAAACATCTTTAAACTTCACACTACGAAACTTCGGAGTATGATGATAATGATGAGGAGGAGGTCATCTTTACCCGCACTAGTTCAAATAAAACAAAACAAAATAAAATAACATAACTTTATTTGACTGTTAAAAATTAAAATAGTCAATTTTATTATTTAAAACTTTAAGCAGTGAATATTGTTTGTTTTATGATTTTAAATATTTAAAAATCAAACTAAAGAGTATTATATTACTTAAAATTGATTAAAATTGAATAAAATTAAAATTTTTATTTATTAAAATTTGAAGTTTAATTAAAAATTGTTAAATAAAATTAAAAATTAAATATAATTTATTAATTTATAAAATTATATAAAACAAATTAAAAATTTAAAACATAAGATTGAATTTTAAAATTGTTATATTTAGGAGATTATCTAAAATTTTAAAACTAATTAATTCCAACATTTGAAAAAAAAAACCCCAAAAAATAAATAAGCACTAGAAAACCAGGAACGCCCATGTGCCGTAATCATTACCCAATGACAATAGTCTACCATCCCACGACGATTGACCCCCGCTAACTCCGCCGCGCTCCGCCGGCGGATTTTCAATCTATCACCGAAAGACATACCTTCGTACACGTGCCACGTGGCACAGACATTGGGTCCCACACAACACGATCACCCTCTCCTACTATAAACCTACTTCTTCTACCATCTATCTGTCTCTCTGCTCGCAGCCTCGCACTAAAACGCTCTCTCTCTCTCTCTCTATCTCTATCTCTTAAATTATTTAATAAAATTTAATATTTACAACTACAATTTATAAGGTTTCGCTAAATTTCTATCTGATCCGGTCAAATCTGTTCTTGCTACACATGCTTTGGTGACCGTTCGATCTTCCTCGTAATTCGCGCCGAAAAATTTGTCATCTTTTGTGTTTTTTTTCCCTGGTAAATTGCCAAAAAAAATAAATTTCTGAATTTTTATGTTCGTATCTAATTTATCAGATTTTAGTTGAAAGTTGGGGTCTTTTTCTTGTTTACTCAAAAGGGTTTTGTTGTTAACGCGAGTTCTTTTCTTTGGTGTAGTGCATTCTGGTTGTTTGGCAATCTAGTTGGTGGATTGGTAGAGTGAAAGTTGGGGGGTCGATTTGAACACAGAGATGTCGGGCCCACTTGATCGATTTGCGCGACCTTGTGAGTAATTCGTGTCACTTGATTTTGATCTTGGTGTTTGGATTTCTGTCTGCAAGTGTGTGTTGTTGTGTATACTGTTTGGGATAATTCTGGGGTGTTACTGTTGCTTTCTTGGTTGGAAATTTAGCTATCTTGAGAAAACTCTGTGAATCCACATGAAAAGTAATGTTCTTTTCGATTTTAAGTTGGGTTTCTTTCAAAGTTTGAGCATTTGGGAGCTCTAAAAATGTTCTCTTTCTTTAGGAACAGAAAGATTTTATTTCTTTTGAAGTTTCTGAAGTCTATTATTTCTCTTAATATTTTTAAATGATGATTGCCTTTTTTTTCGTTCATTTGTTCTCTTTGTTGTTTGGTTTAGGCTTTGAGGGTTTCTCAGGGGGTGAAGAGAGGAGAGAGAGGAGGTCTGATTTTGAGAACTCCGAGGATGAGAGGCGAACTAGAATTGGATCACTGAAAAAGAAAGCCATCAATGCGTCAACTAAGTTCAGGCATTCTCTCAAGAAAAAGAGCAGTAGGAGGAAGAGTGATGGCAGGGTTAGCTCTGTCTCTATTGAGGATGTTCGTGATGTTGAGGAACTGCAGGCTGTTGATGCTTTTCGACAGGCGTTGATCATGGATGAATTACTTCCTCAAAAGCATGATGATTACCATATGATGTTGAGGTGATCTTTTGTTCCTTGCTTTAGTTATTCTTCCGAGGCCTTTGTTAGCAACTATTGCTTGTGAAATTATTTTTCCATGATGGAACATCAGGCTTGTAACTTTCAGTAGACATCAGAAAATCTGTTCTGATTCCTTCAGTAGACATTACTGTTATTGTTAGTGTTTGGGTTGCTTCCGGTACCATTGTGCCATATTTATCATCTTAACAGATTTTTTCATATTCAGACTATTGCAATTTTCTTGGGCAGTTATGGTTCAACCAACATAACAATTTTAAGCATTGCCTCTTAGGTTCTTGAAAGCAAGGAAGTTTGATGTTGAAAAAGCAAAGCATATGTGGGCTGAAATGCTTCAGTGGAGAAAGGAATTTGGTGTGGATACTATTTTGGAGGTAAAAAGTTTTGACAAGTTAGTCAAGATTTATTCAGTTTCTTTTCTTCTCACGGCCCTGCCAATTATGTTTTTATGCCAGGATTTTGAATTTAAAGAGTTGAGTGAAGTATTGAAGTATTATCCCCATGGCTATCATGGTGTGGACAAAGAAGGAAGGCCCGTATATTTTGAGAGATTGGGAAGGGTTGATCCTAACAAATTAATGCATGTTACAACTATGGATAGGTATGTGAAATACCATGTGCGAGAGTTCGAGAAAAGCTTTGCTGTAAAGTTTCCATCTTGTACAATTGCTGCAAAGAGGCATATAGATTCAAACACAACGATTTTGGATGTTCAAGGAGTGGTATGTCTTGTGGTATTCACCAGACTGAATTAAGAGGTTCCGGATTAACTGATTTCTATTTTCTTGATTGCTAACTATTCAGGGCCTTAAGAACTTTACCAAGTCTGCCAGGGAGCTTATCATGCGTCTGCAGAAGATTGATGGTGACAACTACCCCGAGGTCTGCCACCACATTTTTGTTGGGGATGGTTTATTCCTATAATTTGCAAAGTAGAGCTTTTTATCAAGCTGGATTTTCCATGATTAATGCAGACACTCCACCAAATGTTCATCATCAATGCTGGTCCAGGGTTCAGGCTGTTGTGGAACACTGTGAAGAGTTTTCTTGATCCAAAAACCACTTCCAAGATTCATGTATGTTTAAAAATTTTGTTATGAAAGCATTGGAGCATATAGTTTTCTAGTTGTTGGGTGATCTTTTGAGCATTTATATCCTTTTTTGTGTGAACTTAGGTTCTTGGGAATAAGTATCAGAGCAAATTGCTTGAGGTAATTGATGCCAGGTAAACGGAACTTCATAGCTGCAGTGAAAATAGTGGCTCGTAGTTTTGATCCACATACTTCTGCTTCATCATTTCTTTTTTATTTCACACTCTAGCTCAGTCAAGTATAGCTTGTGCTAACTAGAATATTGTACCAAATACAGTGAGCTGCCAGATTTCTTTGGTGGCACTTGTACCTGTGCAGATCAAGGAGGTTGTCTTTTGTCTGATAAGGGTCCATGGAAGAACCCTGACATATTGAAGGTTATTTAGTTGTTATTAATGAGCGAGTTCCAGGCTCTTTTCCGAGCTTGGTTGATTGCATGAAATTAGTGATGGATTGGTTATGTTTATATTGTTGTAGATGGTTCTCAATGGTGACGGACGGCGCGCAAGACAGGTTGTAAAAGTTTTGGACAATGATGGGAAAGTTCTTGCTTATGCGAAGCCACGTTATCCAATGGTAATGTTCTTCATATTTATCATTTTCACCTAAAATGTCCAAGACTTTTGTATGGTTACACTTAGCTAAATGCATTGGAGGTCTTGAAGCAGGTCAAAGGTAGTGATACATCCACTGCCGAGTCAGGATCTGAAGCTGAGGATATTTCTTCACCTAAAGCTTTGAAGAGTTACTCGCATCTTAGACTTACTCCTGTCCGTGAGGAGGTAGGCTCATACTTAAGGATCCTCTCTGTTAGGATTACTGTATTTAAGTTGCTTGGTGCTGTCTAGGATTGATCATCTGGAGCACTCTATTTCTGATAAGCTGACTCATCCTTTTATTCATGAATTTGCAGACTAAGGTTGTTGGAAAGGCCAGTTATGCTGGTAACTTCTCTGGGTATGATGAATATGTCCCTATGGTTGATAAACCTGTCGATTCTGGTTGGAAAAAGCAAACATCTGTTCAAACTCCTCCAGTTCCCAAAGGTTAGTAGTGCGTATGTCAATGTTTATTCTGTTGTTAATGGTTCTCTCATGCAGGTCTTTCATGTAGATGAATGCATCCGTGTGTTCTTAGAATTACAGTGTTCTTGAGTTTTGAGTATTGACAAGATTAAGAATGTCTTACATAGTCTCTTAGGCTTGGTAGGGGCTTGAGTTGAACTCAAGCTCATATATATCTGACAGGTCTTAAAACTTTGCTAAAATTTCTGACATATGTATGACTGTTGTGGGTTGGATCATCTGACCTCAATGTGCCATAATACGTGCTATGGGTACTTGTGCATAATTCCATATACTGAGGGCCCTTGTTTTTGATTCTATATACTTACTATGGGTACCTGTTTGGTTTCATATTTTCAAACCAAAGGTTTAGATGACGAATAGAGGTATAGTCCAATGTCCTTTGGGTTACTGTTTCATCTCTTAGTTTCTTGGTTCTGTGAATTCTCTCTGTTGGCACCTTCTGACAGCTGTTCTCTGCATCTCTTACATGAGTGACACCAAATTATGACTCATGCATATATTCTCCTGGGAAATCTAAAAATTCATGTTTTATGCTTTGGACACCTTTCTACTTGATTGATGAAATTTTGTTTATGATGCAATTGATGTGGAATTTCTCAAGGTTAGTAGAGTCCTGTCATCTGCAGTGAGGGCATACCTATAAGTCCTAATGACTGACAGATTAATTTGTTTATGTTCATTTGTTCTCATGTTTTTCTTCTAATACTAATGGCCAAGTATCCAATGCAGTGACACCTACTCTGCCCGATACTCAAAAAACTCCAGAAGGCACTCCTGGTGAAATTTTTGCAGCATTTATGACTCTCTTGTTGACAATTTTTACCTTTTTCCGTACACTGGCAATGCGCATAACTAAGGGTCTTCCTAGCAATTCGGCTGATGGTGATCAAACGTTCTCTGAGCATTCCATGAATGTGACACCTACGGGGGAGCCCCATTCACCTTCATCAACTCCTGGTTTGAAGGATGGAGATATCCTTTCTACTGTATTAAAAAGGCTAGCTGAGCTTGAGGAAAAAGTTGAAACATTGCAAGCCAAGCCATCTGTGATGCCTTACGAGAAGGAGGAATTACTTAATGCTGCTGTTTGTCGCGTGGACGCTCTTGAAGCGGAGCTCATTGCTACTAAAAAGGTATTCCATTTTTAGCATGGAATGTTGTTTACGCTTTGAATTGAAATAGTATGTTGTCTAAGCATGATTCAGTTTAGTGATATCATGATTATTTGTTACAAAAAAGAGATCTTTGAAAATTTGGGATGATCTTTCTTTTTTCTTTTCCCCTTCTGTGAAAATGTTTTTGATCAGTTGACAAGTATTGTCTCAGAAGTCAGGTATGAGCATTATGCAGGTTCTGTTCATGTGGTTCTCTAATGTTGTTTGTGATGCCAATGATCCTCTTGTTCTAACCTACTGGAACTTGCACAATAATAATCTTCACATGCTCTATCTTCATCTTCCTCCAAGGGGAGAGATAGGTTTTTAGAGATCAAATTCATCTACTGAAGGAATAAATTAAATTCGTTTCTCAACTGCTTAAGCATCACCAAGGTTCTTGTTATCATCATAAAAGCAAAAAGTACACTGTTTCTCATCTCGCATGGGTGTTTCATTCCTGGTAGTTTCTGTTGGTGATCTTTCTATTTGTGGTTTTTGCTTATCTCTGTTTTGTCGAAATGCTAAAACAAGAATATACATTATACTTCATTGTCACTTGAACTAGGCTGTGGTCTTATCGTTTGTTTTTCATCCTGATCAGGCACTATATGAAGCTTGGATGAGGCAAGACGACCTTCTTGCATACATCGACAGACAAGAACAAGAGAAATTACGGGTATGTCGTTATATCTCCCTTTGATTCGTTTGTATTTCACGATAATCGTACTTATTTAATAATTGAAACGTAATTCTGAAACTTGCTTTATCTGTACAGCAGAAGAAGCGGTTTTGCTGGTAATGTTTCTTCGGAGAGAGTAGCAAGACGAGTTCCTGGCCTGACACTCAAAATATATCCTCGTTACGACATTACCATTAACTAGTAGTCGACCTGTGAAGGAAAGACGTTATTTTCTGTCATTTTGAAAAAAAATACTGACGTTATTGTAAGGAAAATATACACTGAAAATTCTTACATAGTTTTGTTTGATTGTTCTGTTGTGATTTATGTTTGATTGTTCTGTTGTATTTCCTGGTTTGCAATCTCTGATGAGAACACCTTTGACTGGCTTGTTTGCTACCCTGCACATCTTCAGAAGTACTGAAGTTGCAAAAATAATTACTGCTTTGCCTATAATTTACTTTAGTTCCATTCCATAAGGTCATATTGTTACTAGGGCCCGAAGCCGGCCTGATTTGGTTCATAGTAGCTTGAACCAAATGACACCGTTTTGTTGTTCGAGTTGTTATTTGGGACTTTAACTAAAATAACTTAAATTTAGTAAAAAGACTATGTTGATAGCATAAAGTATTTCTTTAAGTAATTTGAAGTGATGATGATATTTTTAAAATTAGTGAAATTATAGGAATATTTAGTCTTTTACTTTATCATGTTTTAAAATTTAAAATAAAGAAAAATATATTTAATTAGACTCGATCTAGTCATATTGGACTTTGGATCAGGGTGATCCATTATTATCTTTGTTTCTAACATTTTAATTTTAGGACCAATCTTTAACTAGAAAAGAATGAACTTATAGTTTAAGTGAATTAAAAATATATAATTATTATGTTTCTTAAAATTTTGAAAAAGTTAAGCCTAATTTACATCATTTTGATGCCTTGATATTAGATATGTATAAACTAAACTTAGTTCTTTTGATTGGATAAATTAATTCTAAAAATTAAAGAATTTAAGTATTAAAATTAGTCCATGTTTCATAGACTAAGTTTTGATTTATAAATTGAACTTAAAAATTTAAGATTTGAAATTTGAATTTATAAAAAAGGGCCCTAATTCATATTTATAAATATTTTAATTTGTATCAATTTACAGTTGTTATTCACATAATTATGAAAACATAATAAAGAATATAAAATTTTATTTTTATTTTATATAAAAATTCATTTGGGAATTACAATTTATATATTCCTCTCAATAAATAAGGAATTATAGTTTTTGCTTTTATGAATTCTTTCAAGCTTTTTAAGTTTAAAAATTAGGAAAATTTTGATTTTGATAAAATTTAAAATTTCAAGATTTTAGGGTATGTTTGGTTGGTGTTTAGTCCAATTTATATAGAAATTTAGATCATATTTGCATTTATTTTGCATGTTTATTCATTCATTTCAGTAGCATTTTTTAGGTTAATTGATTTATTTGCATTGAGCTTGTTATTTATTTTATTTTCTGATTTTTTTATATTATGGATTGATTTATGGAGTGTCGATGCATACACCAAACTCAGGTATTAAGATTATGTCAAAATTTCACTATGGTGATGTGTTAACTCATTCCACCTTCTGGAACTTTAAACTGCTAGCTACTTTTCTTTCTTCTTTTCCATGCTATTTACAGATATCTCTCCTATGTCATGGATGTTGCCACGCCAACCAAAGATTGTCTTGAGCTAGTGTACGATTTCCTGCATCTAGCTATACTCATGAAGGACAATAGGAAGAGTGTGTTGAGTCATGTAGTAGCTGGGAACTCCGGCAGCAGCACATGAGGAGGGCCATGCCAAAGCAGAAAAAGAGCTGGAAAAAACTAAGAAGGAGTCCCACCT
Organism: Erythroxylum novogranatense; assembly: GCA_029891385.1. Taxonomy (NCBI): domain Eukaryota; kingdom Viridiplantae; phylum Streptophyta; class Magnoliopsida; order Malpighiales; family Erythroxylaceae; genus Erythroxylum; species Erythroxylum novogranatense. The sequence goes on along the minus strand of CM057227.1, from coordinate 110,646,895 downwards.
CCCACCACGCACACCAGCTAGAGACGCACAGGGCCGTTCCTATCATTTTATAGGCCCTGGGCGAAATTAAAAAAATGGCCCAAATAAATCGACAATATATTTTACATATTTTTATGAAACATAAATGAATCAATTTATAAGTTTACATAATCAACTAAATATTAAATTATCATAACATTAACAAATATACTAACAAATATCTGAGGGATCATAATTTATGGAAAATAATTTTTCGCGTGATTTCTAGATTCAAAATTATTAATAATATTATCAAGATTAATATTATCCAACATTTGTTAGACAACATAATATAAATTAATATATCATAAAGATATATAAATAGTATTATATCTGTGATAGAGAAAAACTAAAAGATGAGGTAACAGAAGAACATGCATGTTCTAAGATTGCAGACAATAAATACTCTAAGTTTGCAAGTTCTAAGATTGCAGGTTACATATGCTGCAAGTAGAGGTAGTAATAAATAATTTTATAATTAGTAATTTTTGACGTTATAAGTTAACGTTAGACAAGTTTATTTAACGTTATAAGTTAACATTTTATGCTTATAAATAGTCTTGAAATATTTAAGTGTACTTTTACCTTCTAATTTCTTTATTTTCATCAATATATGTATTTAAAGTACACCAACTAAAAATTAACAGAATATTTTTTACAATTTTGCCTTTTATGTTCTGAGTATAATTTAAAGATAAAGTTTCTGATTTTTTAAATATTTTTACTCTTTATTTTTATTTTAATATTAGATATTAAATGCACAGATATAATACTATTTATATATCTTTAGGCAAGTTCCAAGATTATTGCCTGCAATCACAAATATAATACTATTTAAGATTGCAGTAAATGAAACCTAGCGTACATATTCCCCGCTGGAACATGCATGTTTTAAGAAGATGCTCTAAGACAGCTTTTAAGAAGCCATGCATGCTCTCCTGTCAAAAGTGCTGTGCCAAGTGCTTGTTTGTCCCCGCTGGAACTTGAGTGAATTAGTTATATAATATAGGAGTTAAAAAATCAAAAGATAAAGTTAGGGGGTCCCTTCCTATCGTGGGCTTTGGGCAAGTGCCCTGCTGGCCCTTGCCCAGGGCCGGTACTGGAGAGACGCACATCTGGAGGAATTAAATAGAAGCTAGCTAAATCATCACCCCACCAGCAGGAGACGTGAGTACAGTTAAAGAAGAGACCCACCCATGCAGACGCACCATGCCAAGAGACCCACAAAAGCAGACGCACCATACCAAACTAGAAGGAGGATAGCTGGAAAGAGCAAGGAGGAAGGAAGCCCATGCAGGAATACTAGCTCCTCACGCACCTGCACAGAAGAGGAATAAAATAAAAGGGCTAAAAGACACCAAGAAGAACAAAAAGGTGAGCTATGCGTTACATGAAGGGAAGAGTGTGGTCTGGAAGGGTGCGGGGGAACTAACAAAAATAAAAGGGAGAAAGGGGTGTGGTCTGGAGGAACGAGGGGAGTGTACATGAACAGAAAATAAAGGGGGAAAACGTGAGCTGAAAAACAGGCTACAGAAAAATAAAAGAGCTGAAACTGCTGAAGGAAAATAGTGTTGTCTGGAGAGAAGGGTGCGTGAACCCAAGGAGGGCTGAAAGAAAGAAAAGCTGCGTGGATTGGAGAGTGTGTGGTCTGAAAACAAATATATAACGTGGATTTAGAGGCTAGTGGGGGAGTGTGTGTTGTGCAAGTGTGAGACGTTAAGTGGTGAGTTTAACGTGAAGGTGGTAGTGGCAGCTGGTGTTGGAGGTTTTTGTGGGATTTGCGTGGGTGATTGAAGAAACAACGAATTAGAAGGAGCTGAAAAATCAAGAGGAAGGTGAGTAGAGTGAACTGAAGACCACGCAGACCACCAAGAGAAGAGCTACATCTGGCGATAGTGGAAGAGGAACGCAGATAACAGGAGGACGACGCACGTAGCCAAGGAGAACAGACACACCACTCACGCAGCAAGCAAGAAGGAAAATCACGCTACTCCAAGTGACGCTACAGGAGATTTACACAAGAACAGAGGGGGGCGCGACATCTGGCTAGGCGTGAAGTGAACTAGAGAGGAGCTTAACAGAGGGACGCCGACTTACCAAAGCATTAAACTAAAACCACACAGACACCATGCAGGTAGAGCTGGAGGCGCAAGCAACACAGCGGGAGGGATTTAAAAACTCATTCATTATCTGATTTATTATTTGATTTCTCCTAATGTGGGTTATTGACTTTAATGCTTGTAATTTTCATCTTATAATAATTGAGTAGCTTCTTCAAAGCTTCAAAGTTGGTCTGAAGCTTTTAGCTAATTTTTGTGAACTGTATTTTGGTTGATTTATGAGTATGGATTTATAAATTTGATTTTTCTGTTTTGATATTAATTCTGCTGGTATTGTATTTGGCCAACCATTACTAAGCATTAGCTGTTAATTGAAGAACTGATAGGTGAAAATTAATAATGGAACTCCAAATCAGGGAACTTATAAATTTCAGATTTAGACATAAACTAAATTTATGAGAGAAAACCAGGTTAGCAAAGAATTTAATGGGTTATGCTTGATTGCTAGGCTACGATAGTAGATTAGGATTATTGCATAACACTCATTTGATACCTTGAAAAATGATCTAAGAAACTCTAGGCTCAACCTTCTATCAACCAAAATTTGCCTCATAAATTGACCCAGGTAAAGTCCATAGAAAGCACTAAAAGTGGAACCATCCTTGAAGCTTACCACATTCCATTTGGATTAACCCCTTGAAATATTCGAAATTTTCTTTAGCTTAATTTTTGTTATTTTTGATAGTTAAATTTCTTATTTTAATTCCCCATTCTTACACATTTGCTTAGTCCAATTAATTGAGTGATCTAAGCCTAGTACTTACACAATTACTCCCTGTGGGACGATATTATACTACACTACTTGAGACCCGTGAACTTGCGGAATTGCATCAGTTGGACGTATTGTAATTGAATGGAATGGAATATAAATGGATGTAATATTAGAAAATTGTTGTTTAGGAAGGATGGAATGATTCATAATGTAATATAATGAAATGTTGTTTGGATGAAGGGTTTATAATATAATATAGTGTAAAGTTGTTTATCATTTTACATTCTACCATAAACCTCTTAATTTGAAGGTTTTTTATTTTTATTGTTTAGAATAGAATGAGATGTAATATGAAGTCCTCCCTTTCTATCCCATTTCATTATAAAATCTCCTCCTAAATGATAGAATATCATTATAAAACCCCTAACCAAACATAGTCTTAAGTAAACTTAAGGACTAAATTAATAAAAACATGTTTTTATCTCTTTCCTTATTGTCATCCTTCTTTGTACAAATAAGTATAGCAATTGATCCAAGTCCAACTCAATCTGAAATCAATTGATCGATTTCAGTTTAATTAAACTTTGAATCGAGTTCTAACTTGAAGGGACAAGTTGAAGTTCAACTCGATATGATGAATTTCAATTTAGCTAAACTTTGGATCAAGCTCGAGCGCCAGGGTTAGCTTGAGTGGTATAACCACCACCTAAAACATCGTTGTTTTGGACAATCTACACATATTCAAGTTTGAACTTGGGCTACTAGATGTGAGCATGTTTGAGCTTCGAATTAGATTCAAGTTGCATATTTTAGGCTTCAAATTTGGTCCGGCTCGAACCATTTTCATTTTTAATCACAAGTCTTGATCCCTAAGTTTTACTCTCATTACTTTGTTACGAGAAATCATTCTCCTCTCACGTCTTAATCTCTATGGAGAGTGTGCAATGATCCCATGTCAAAAGGGCATATTCATGCAAAGTAATGGAGAGTGTGCGATGATCCCATGTCAAATGGGTATATTCATGCAATGTTTTGGGTTCTGATTTAGAGATTAACAATGGCTAACATTGGATTAGATATAGCTTGAACACATTAATATACCAATAAGAAGAATTATAAATCTATATTAATACTAATACATTTAAATTATTATTTATTTAATAGTTAAAATCGTAATTAAAAAACAGTAATTATGATTTTCCTGTTATGATATGTATAAATTTATGTATGAATCACTCTAAATAAAACACATAAATTAATGTATTTTTAATGCTTATAGCTTATAGTCAAATCTTAGAGCGAGTTTTTTAAGATCTAACTAAATTCAAATGATTCGTTCTAAGTTTAATTAAAATTTAAGTGACATATATAACTGTTTACATTAAACTTAGAAATTAAAATTTAAATGAAAATGAAGTCATTTGATTTTTTTTTATTAGAATGACTTCATTTTGGGAGGTTGATTTCTTGAACCCACTAACTATAAATATCGCTAAACAGAACTGAGCTTAGCTTTTTGTTGTCATCCTTAATTTAGAGTTAAACATGAGTTTTATGTATTTATAGTTCAACATGCTTTAAGAGGATTTCAAGCTCTTAATCAATTGAAAGGTTCTAAACGAAATGAGCTAACCAATATTTTATTGTGATTCAAGTTCTTAAACGACCCTTTGAAACTAAAAATTCAAGCTTTAAATGAGAAGGAATAAGTGAAGTATAATTTGGTAGGATAATGCTATTATAAGCTCTTTTAAGCTTGCTACCAATAAGCATAGAACACATATACATGAGCCTCGTTTAGAAATATCAAAGACCTGAGAAACAAATTTTGATGGTAACTATAAAAAGAGGAATAAATTGAAACTAATGATTCTAATACAAAGTTTCTAAATTGAAACTCAACCTCTCATATGTGATTTGAGTTTGACCTGAAAATGATACTTTTTTGTTTTTAGGTTAATCTGTATAGATTTGTACCTAAGAAACAACACTCTGTCGCTTTAGTATGTAGGTCTGGAATATAATAAATATGCAAACAGTATGACTGGTTAATCACACACACCAAGGCAGTGATGTGGTCTTGTATATTTATATCACTTGTTAGTTATACAATGCGGAAAATCCTCACAAGAAAGATACAAGAGATAGTGGAGATATTTATCCCTAGTTTACAGAGTCATTGCTACAGAATAGGTACACGATATAACAGCACAAAACAATCGTAATATTGACTTTTTCAACAGTCCCCCTCAATCTAAACTTGTAGAGATTAAGTTGAGATTGCGCCGAATAGTTGAGAATTGTTGAATGGGTAATGGTTTTGTGAAAATATCTGCTACCTGATCTTTAGAAGAGATAAATCTTATTTCCAATGCCTTCTGTGTCACTCTTTCACGTACGAAGTGAAAATCTACTTCAATATGCTTAGTTCTTGCATGGAAGACTGGATTCGCCGATAAGTATGTAGCTCCTAAGTTGTCACACCACAACCGAGGAGGTTGAGCTTGAAAAATTCCCAATTCTCCCAGTAACGACTGTATCCAAATAATTTCAACAGTGGCATTGGCAAGAGACTTATACTCTGATTCTGTACTTGACCTAGAAACTGTTGCTTGTTTTCTCGAGCTCTATGAAATCAAGTTAGGACTAAAGAAAACAGCAAACTCTCCTGTTGACCTTCGATCATCTGAACATCCAGCCCAATCAGCATCCAAAAAAGCACTGACAAATGAAGTTGTCGACCTTTTGATAGACAACCCAACTGTGGATGTATACTTCAAGTATCTGAGAATCCTTTTAACTGCTACCCAATGACTTTGTGTAGGAGTGTGCAAGAATTGACATACTTTATTCACAGAGAACGCTATGTCTGGTCTTGTGAGAGTTAAATATTGGAGAGCACCAACTATACTCCTATATTTTGATGCTTTTTCACTTGTCAAAATTTCTCCAAGTGTCTTTGATAACTTCTCTGAAGTACTCATAGGTGTAGTTACAGTTTTGCAGTCCTCCATATTTGCTCTACAGAGTAATTCATCAATATATTTCTTTTGTGTGAGTACAATTCCTTCTCTGTTCCTTTTAACTTCAACTCCCAAGAAGTAATGTAACTCTCCCAAGTCCTTTATAGCAAAATCTTGTTGTAATAGCTTGAGTAATCTTTCCACAGCTTGAGATGAGGAGCTTGTGACAATAATATCATCCACATAGATCAGCATATAAATAATATCCTTGCCATAATTGTATATGAACAGCGACGTATCTGCCTTGGAAGGTACAAATTTCAATTCCTGAAGCTTTGCACTAAGTCTTGAGTACCAGGCTCTGGGAGTCTGTTTTAAACCATACAACGCCTTGTCAAGATTGCATATGTACTCAGGATGTTGTTCATCAATGTATCCTGGTGGTTGTCGCATAAATACATCTTCCTCGAGTACTCCATGTAGGAAAGCATTGTGGACATCCAACTGCCTCAGATTCCAGCCACGAGAAACTGCTATTAACAAAACAAGTCGCACCGTTGCTGGCTTCACAACAGCACTAAAAGTATCTTCGTAATCAATCCCAAACCTTTGTTTAAATCCTTTGGCAACGAGACGAGCTTTATATCTGTCAATACTCCCATCTAACTTCTTTTTGAGCTTGTAAACCCACTTGCAATCAATCACATTGAGTCCTGATTTGGGAGGAACCAAGTGCCATGTTTTGTTCTTCATGAGAGCAACATATTCTTCATGCATTGCCTGCTTCCATTCGGGATGCTGAAGAGCGTCAACATGGCTGGAGGGTTCTCTTATGCTAAGAAGCACCCTTCTTCTTGTATTGTATTGAACATTACCATCTGTGTAAATCTTGGGTTTACGAATATTATGTTGCAGTCGTGTTCTTGGTTGACTCCCTCCTTGTTGTTCTTGAGAAGCCTGATGTGATTGAGACAAGGTTCTCCTACTGAAATGAGGAACTGGTCTGCATCTTTGAGACTGTGACTGCACATTACCTCCTTCTAAAGGAGGTGAAGCTTCTCGTCGTGGTGTTGTTTGTAGTGATTCTGGAACATCTGGTACATTTTGTTGTGGTTCTGGTACATTGACATCACCCCCTTGCTGAGAAGATTCTGCATTGTCAAAACCAGCATGCAAAGTAGTAGAACAAGTATTATCAGATTGGTTACTCCTAATTACAGACTCAGGCAGACATTGAGAGGATATATGAGGAAGAAGAATAGAAGAGTCAGAGGGTGGAGAACTAATGTTAGTAGAAGGTATATTGTCTCTTGAAAATGGAAACATATGCTCATCAAAGACTACATCTCGGGACAAATAAATACGACCAGTGGACTGATTCAAACACTTATATCCCTTATGCAGTTTACTATATCCAAGGAATACACACTCAAGTGACCGAAATTGAAGTTTGTGGGAGTTAAAAGGTCTAAGATTCGGCCAACATGCACAGCCAAAAGTGCGAAGAAAAGAGTAATCTGGTTTAGTGTTGAATAACCGTTCTAAAGGAGAAGAGTAATTAATGACTTTACTGGGTAGTCGATTTATGAGAAAACATGCAGTTTGAAATGCATCTCCCCAGAACCTGGTAGGCATGGAAGCTTGAGACAACAAGGATAAACCTACCTCTACTATATGACGATGCTTTCTTTCTGCCGATCCGTTTTGTTGATGAGCATAAGGACATGAAACCTGATGGGTTATACCAGTTTGTTTGAAGAAAGCATGAAGTTTTTGGTATTCTCCCCCCCAATCAGTTTGGACACAAAGAATTCGTTTATTTAGAAGCCTCTCGACATGAGTTTGAAATTGAACAAAGGTTTGAAAAACATCAGCTTTATTTCTTAACAAGTAAATCCAGGTAAACTTGCTAAAATCGTCTATAAAACTAACATAATACTTGAAACCTCTAGCAGAAACATGAGCTGGACCCCATACATCTGAGAACACTAACTCAAGAGGAGAAGAAGAAATTTTGTGGGAAGATGTATAGGGCAACTGGTGGCTCTTGGCTTGTTGGCATGCATTGCATACATGCTTATTTGCAGATGAGACAAAGGGAAGATTGCTGAAGTGGAGAGCTTTTTGAACAATGATTGAAGACGGATGTCCAAGCCTGCAGTGCCAGAGTTCTTCTGAAGGTTTTATGCTGAGAAGAGCCCTCTTGAACATGGCAATGCTCCTTGGTTTGATGGGATACAAACCATCTTCACATCTGCCTTGAAGAAGTGTTTTCTTCGAGATACAATCCTTGATTAAGAAATGAAAGGGATGAAATTCAAAGAATACATTGTTGTCAACGGCTAAACGATGAACAGAAATAAGATCTCTAGAGACCTCAGGAATATGAAGAACATTCTTAAGATTAAGAGTTTTAGCCTGAGCTTGTAAACAAGAGTGACCAATATGAGTAATATTCATACCTGAACCACTAGCAGTTTGAACTTGATCTTTGCCGTGGTACTTTTCTTTAGTAGTCAATTTTTCGAGGTCGCTTGTAATGTGATCTGTGGCAGCAGTGTCAGTGTACCAGGTTGGATCAACATCGTAAGAGTGAGAAAAAATTGCAGCAGCAGCAACTCTCATGTCATCAACTTGGTAGGAGTGATCAAAGCGATGGTAACATTTCAGTGCTTCATGGCCTGGTTTTCTGCAGACTTGACAAACTGGCCTACTTGCTCCTTGATTATTTCGAGGCGAGTTCATTTGAGACCTCCCTCGGCCTCCTCCTCCTTTGCCTCTTCTTGGGTATCCCCCTCTGCCTTTGTTGTTTGAAAAACGGGATACATGGTTTGCAGATGACCCTGAGACTTGAAGGGCCATGTTATGATGCTCCATGCGCATTTCATAACTCAACATATGCGCATAAAGATCATTTAGAGAGAGCTGATCTGTTCTTGTTGTAACTGAAGTTACAAGAGCATCAAAAGCAGAATCTAATCCAGCTAGCATATAATTGATGATTTCATCATCTTCTAAAGGCTTACCTATGGCAGCCAAGGTGTCAGCTAAAATTTTCACTTTATGAAAATAGTCTGTAACTGACATATCACCTTTTTGAATAGTAGATAGTTGGAGACGTATTTGCATCATCTGTGCCTTGGAACGAGATGAGAACATACGCTCTAGAGCCTGCCATACTTCACAAGATGTAGTAAGAAATAAGACTTGGGCCAAGACTTCTTCAGTGAGTGAAGACAGAAGAGCACTCAACACAAGTTGGTCTTGTTGCAGCCACACTTGATACGCAGGATTGGTACTTTGCTTCACACCTGTCTCTTCGGTTGTAGTGATTGTCTTGGCAGGGCACTGAACTGAGCCATCTATATATCCAAGGAGCTGCTGACTCCGAAGGTAAGGCAAGAACTGAGCCTTCCAAAGCAGATAGTTGTCCCTTGTCAGTTTGACGTTGATGAGAGCTCCAAAAGATGGAGTTGGTAGTAGTCCAGGAGAAGTAGAAATGGCGGAGGAGGAAGAGGACAAAATAGATGAGGAAGATGAATTGACGTTGGACATTTTCGTGTGTGAAAAGGAATGGCTCTGATACCATATAATAAATATGCAAACAGTATGACTGGTTAATCACACACACCAAGGCAGTGATGTGGTCTTGTATATTTATATCACTTGTCAGTTATACAATGCGGAAAATCCTCACAAGAAAGATACAAGAGATAGTGGAGATATTTATCCCTAGTTTACAGAGTCGTTGCTACAGAATAGGTACACGATATAACAGCACAAAACAATCGTAATATTGACTTTTTCAACATGGAACACTTAAGTTGAAAGCCAATTTTTGCAGAAAGAAATGAACATAAATGTTTTAAGAGTTGTGAGCTTGTGTGTGTGTAAGGCGTGCATGTCTCAAGTGGCAGGTGGAATTGGATTGAAGAGCATAAGAACAAACACAAATTCAGTTATAAGCCATATATAGTGCTGAAATGTTCAGTAACTAGAAGCAAACACCAAACGTTTCTTGGAATTGGACATACAAAGAAATTACACATGCTAAAAACAACTGATTGACAATTCCTAACCATGTTTAAATGCTTACTCTTAGGTTCTCTTCGTTGCTTCTAATCTAAACCTCTTTATAGAGATTGAAGAATTTCTACTTCACCTTCCTCCTGAAATCAAATATTCAATTATTAAAGTATAAGTTCTAATGAATAATGGATGATAAAAAATCTAAAGATGATTGTAATTCAAATCTTACCTCGTCAAGTACACATCCAATATGAGCAGTATAGTGGCATGGCTCGCAATAATAAGCAGCATGTTTTGGATTCCTCAAATTCTCACAAGCATGACAGAAATATTCATCTTGTCCTTCTTCGGTAATCGAATCCATTAAAGCAAGGGGATGGACATGACACTCGCTCTTAACAATTTTTGGTATTGGAATACACTCAATGTGTAGGTCCTGTAGGCTAAGATCACAATCCAAACAACGATAAAAGGATGCATTGCACTTGAAGTTTTGGCGACAATGTTTGCACCGAAACGTTTCCCTCCTCTTATTTATATCTTCAGCCACAAAGCAGAAAAGTTGGTGCTCGTGACACTTATGCTGGAGACCAGAAGTTAGGTACTTGGCACATTTTATATCAAGACTAAAATCACATTTTGCACACTCATAACCAATACCCGAATGTTGTTTGCAAGCTTTGCAAATGAATAAATGTTTCCCCTTTAAATGGAGAGGATGTTGGGTGTGAAATGGATGCTGAATAGATTGCGGTTCAAGTTCGTCAATACAGGAATTGTGAAGAAAGAAATCACACACATAACAGCAATAAGCTGGGCCTGAAATTTGCAAGTGACATACTGAGCAATGAACCTCAAATTTCTCAGGAATATAGGCAAATCTAAGTTTATGCTTGTGGACCAAATGAGAGATTGTAGCTTCCCTTCCATTATTATTAGACTTCTGGTAATGGTCGTCAATGGAAGAAATTGCTGAAGCACATTCTCTATCGAGAAAAAAGCTACATTTGTCACACCAGTAACACATGTCATCTTGGTGGTAGACATGACATCCATCACATATAAATGTGCTGGAAAACTCTCCTCCTAGGATGGAAAGAGGATGTTCATGAAGATTGTGTTCTATTTTAAGGGGTAATTCTGCACACTTCTTGTGCAAATAAATTTGATAGTATGAGCATTTATAGCTTGTACAACTCTCCACAAGCTCTTTACATATATAGCATGATAAGTCAGTCATATCTTCGAAGTAGTTCAAAACATGGTCATTGATTTCATCTATAATCTGCATAAAAAAAGAGAGAAACATATGTTTAAGTTAATTTTAACACAAAGTCTCATAAAAATTAATATATTTATTTTATATCATAATTTAATAATTGACAAACAATTAGGATTTGTTTCTATTTAACTAATTACATCACTTTAATAAAAATTTATATTGTAGTTTTTTAAAGATAGTAATACCAATAGGTTTTGTATTGCGAATCAAAAATTTAAATATTTTGAAGACATTAATCTAGAAAAGGATCTATATCTAAAAAATAAAAAGGACAAAATATATATATATATATACATTTAAAGAATGAAAATATTGAATTTGATATTTATTGATGTACAAATAGAGTTGACAGTTGGTCCAGGTTTATTTTTTTCAATTGGACTTAAGTTTCAGTTACTCAAGTCTAGATCGGCCTAAGACTCGACTTTTGTAAGCAAAATGATATCGTTTTGTTTAAAAAAATTTGATCTTAGGTTTATAACATTTTTATTCAATTCATTATATAAATGACAATATTAAAGTATGGTAGTAGTTTATAGATAATTACCAGGAGTTGCTTCATGCACCTTGGACTAATTGGATGCTCAAACGAGTGAGGGTACTTTTCATGGCTATCTTCTTTTTCATCTTCCTTTATCATGTGGGTATGCTCAATTTCATTTAACTACATAGTACAACAAGCAAAAAAAAAGATGAAATAATTGCATAAGAGAAGGATCTAAAAAAAAAGGAAAAAAAATGAAGAAGTTGAGTTTTACCTCGCTTGATAATACACATTCAATGTGAGCTGTGAAAATATGGCCGGTATTAGCACATTGTTGACATGAATAAGCATAATATCTTGGATTCCTCTTGTTCTCACAAGTATAACAATAATACTGATCTTTAGATTCGTCAATGTCATCCTCTGTTAATGGATCCATGAGAGTTAGAGAATGAGTGTGATAATCATGCTTCACTTCTTTTGGAATTCCAATGCATTCCATGTGAAGATATGAGTTGCACTCGAAGCAAATGTAGAATGACCCCTTGCAATCCTTACTACAAATGTTACATTGAAATTCTGAATCATATAACCATTTTGGAGCCACAAAGTAATAGAGGTCGTGTTGGTGGTACTCTTTATTCTTTAGTGCAGATGCTACCCCCAAACTATTGATGGCACATTCGGAATCAAGGACAAAGGAAGGGCACCAATAACATCGGTAACTCTGCACACGAAACAGATTTCTCCGACAAGCACTACAGTCTCCTACAACAGAAGAAGCTTGGAGGTAAAGATTGTGAAAATGGTGATACGGGTGCTGTATTATTTGTGGCATTTCTGCACAAGATTTATGCAAATATACTGAACATTCAAGGCAACCGTAACTTGGGTCTGAAAGTGGCAGTTGGCATCCTTTACATTCTCGTCTTGCCCATCCTCTACCATTGGGAGGACTATAATTGAAGAAACTTAACGTATGTAGATTGTGGTTAAAAAACCTAATTTGGTTCTTAACCTCATCCCCAATTGATCTTTGAATCGTGATATCTCTGAGAAAAGCACATTTGAAATCAATTTTGAACCCGCATGCTTTGCAAATTGCCATAAAAGATGCAGATAAATCTCTGCACTGATCACAGATGAACTCCTCACAATCATATTGAATAGAAAATGGATGATGCGAGTGGCAAGGGTGTTGTACTTTACATTCTTGTTGGGTAATTTCGACGCATCTCTTATGAAGATAGTAACCACAGCGAAAGCAACCGTATGTTAGATCCAATAGTTCCCTGTCGCATAGCATGCAACTATTACGAGAAGAAGGCCGTCTCTGTCCGGATCTGGAATTAAAGAGGAACAGCGTATGATGATGAATGTCATGGGAAATCTGAGTTTTTGTATCTGGAGAAATTAATGTTGTGATTTGTTGGAGGTCATCGTTATCTGGTGAAAGAGCGCATTTGGAATCCAGCTGCAACCCACACTCGGCGCATTCATAATAATTAGGAGTTGATATGATATCCATGCAACCATCACAAATAGGCTTCTTATAATTAAAATATGATGGTCCATCAGTTTGCTGAGCAAGAAGGGTGAGAGGATGATCATGTTGCAAGTGTAGAGGATGAGCTCGTATCTCACGAGGTAAAGAAGCACAGAATTTGTGAACCCAGACACCATCACACATTTCACAGAAATAGACAGGACCATCACGGATAAATCGGAAGCAGACAAGGCACTTGGGATAGCCTGAAATATCAAAATGGAAAAGATTAAGCTTTTGTGGTTGACTCGGTTTAGGACTAGACTCTGTATAGTCTTCTTCATCATCAAACTCTGCATAGTCTTCTTCATCATCTAACTCTGCATATTCTTCTTCATCATCTAACTCTGCAACTTCTAAATCACCATCTACCTTTCTTCTATTGCTCTCATCTCGTTTGAAAAACTTGAGCAAAATCTGGGAGAAATTCTCCTTGTTTTGATCACAAAAGGTCAAGACGTGATCATGCTCAAATTGAATCTCCATTATCAGAAGTTCAAACTAATTGTGATTGATGAGAAGGGGAAAGAAAGTAGTAAGGCTTTACAGTTGGGAAAGCTTATGGCTGACTTGTAACCTCATTCAATGCAAATTATGATTCTACTACTCAGAACTTAAATTTGTTGTTCTCTTAATAAAATAGAAATATACAAAGCTTTAACAGATGAAATACTAGTCCATGTTCATATCATCATCAAGAAACAAAGATAAAAAAAGCAACAATTTTTTTAAGTTTAAGAAGTCTTTCTTTAATTGTTTTTTCAAAGACTGTCTGCACTACTTTTCAGAAGTCTTTGACTAATAGTTTTGCATATAACAACTATTTTAAACATCATGCTGCATGAGTCTTTAACACTGACATATACCAACGACAAAATATAATAGTTTCAGTATAAACAAACTAGTTTCTCTTGGGGAAGGTGCAACATTGAAAACCCCCATCATTAAAAAATCTACAATGAAGCATCTTCTTGAACCAAATTGTTGATACTTTATATAGTGTAAAACTTTAATTAAAAGTACTATAGTGGATAAGGCTCCTCACTTTATAAGGGTCGGGGAGTGTTATCAATGTAGGCAATCTTCTTTTTGTTTACAAATAAACTATTTTTATAATATAAACCTGTGATCTTCTGATTATAAATGAACAATTTTATCAAGTATTATATATTATAAAGAAACAGGTGTAAAATAAATCATACCATCGACAAGGAAGCATATTCCATGAGTGAAAAATCCAAACACAATGAACATCCAAATTAACCATAACATGGGCCCTGAAAGTCAGAAATTGCATCATGTGCTGTAAACACCTAATCTGGATTTTCACATCATCTCCCGTTGATCTTTAAATCTCACCATTAGCAGTGTCTCTAAGAGACGTTTTTACGGCAATTTGCAAAGAGGTATTTGATGGTCTGATTTATTTTACACATATTGGCTTAGAAAACAATATGTGATGTCAAACTATGTTTTTGTCTGATGTTATATAAAGTATCAACCATTTCAAATTGAACTTTAAATCCAAACCCATAAATGTATTAATTCTTAGTTCTTAATTCTTAATTCCTTTAACTTGAAACTTAATTTATAGAGTCTGGATCAATTTTGTATAGATCTGTGTCAGATATGAATACAAATGAAAGAAAGTTATTAAATTTGTCTGCTGAGAACAATAGTACTGATCACCTTACGATCGTAATAAGCTTATTGTACTTGCCTTGCTGTTAAACTATACAAATAAATATAAAGAGAAACACGAGGATCTTAAAGAGGTAAATAGAAGAAACAAAAGAATCCCTCTCCAGGCCAATCAGGTAAAGGCTATCCTTGTTTCCATCAACCAGTCACAAAACAGTAGCTTCAATATGTTTTTGAGCTAAGTCCAGCTTCTTCACCATGGTCTATGTTGATGAATTAATTGATTACTTCATTAATTAAGTTGCAACTTTTATGCATATAAATGCATATAAATCTAAATCAATTAATTGATTACTTCATTAATTAATTTATATTATCAATTAATTAATGAATTATGAGTTATGACCCAAAATTAAAATACCTTAAGTAGGTCCAATATTCAAACCCTTACAATTTTTTATTTTAAAAAATTAAAAATAAAAATACATATATGACTCGATAGGCGCGTGCTATGATGATCTGTTCTGGGAAGATGAACGCTGAGTTTGTTTCGTCATTGTTTTTAAAAACTTAAACCTTCTTTCTCTTCATACCGTTGTAAGCCTTACCAAAAGCATTCACAGACGATGGTTTCTTTTCAAAACGAAAACTTTCCCAACGTCATTCTTTTATAGGTTTTCATCATACCACAGAAACACATTCTCAATATTTGTTTAAGACAATTATGGTAATAACCAACCTTTTAGTTTCAAGAACCACACATTTTCGTTACTTTTTAACAACCATAAACACATGTCGAAGATGGCATCATTCCAGTTCTTCAACACATTAAATTGGTTTTCATTTCATTTCCACCGTTAATACTGAAAACCAATTTCAGAAATGCACAGGAATAAAAGAACAAAACAAAACCAAATAAATGTGCAGCGTATGAAAGTAAGCAATACAGAAAATAACATGAAAATCACATTCCAGAAACGCAACAAAAAATACTGTACAATTGCTCTGATATCAATTGTAAGACAATTATTGGATCGATTGATTTTGGTGTACCTGTATCCATGATAAGTTTTGTACTGATTTATTCCCTTTTTTCTTCTTTCCTTGATTTGTATCTTCAATGGTTAAGATACTGGTTCAGATAACCTTTCAATAAGTTCTAAAACTTATAAAGTCTTTCACCAACCATCATGTTCTTTCATTTTAAAAGAGAGAGGAAAGAGTTGGACTAATGGTGGTTGACAAATTAAATTCCTTTATGTTTTGATAATAATAAAATATATAGAATTAGTTAAGAAATTGTTTAAGATAATTTGGATTGCAATAAAAAGGATTACTACCTTTTAAGATTGACAAATATACAAATCAAATCAAGTTAGTGATCTTCACCAACGTTCAAGGTGTAAAAGATGATCTTAGTGAAGATTATGGATAAAGATCTTCAAAGATATGTATCCCAACAATTAAAGATCAAGATTTTCTGCAATATAACCGTTGAAGCCAACACAAGTCAACTAGTAAATCATAAGTCGACTAATATATCAAGATCTGTCAGGTTGAGAACAACACAAGTCGACTAATAGATTATAAGTCGACTTATCGAAGGTTACAAGTCGACTTACACTGCATAAGTTGACTTATAGAAGAGCGGAGATAAAGTTTTAGGAAAATCGTTGTTACAAGTCGACTTACACACCGCGACAAGTCGACTTACGAGTACAGCAAACTGATTCTGACGAAGTCAATTAGTCACAAATGGAAAGGAAATATTCATGCAACGACTATAAGATAATAAGCAACGATTATGAGACTCTCCAACGTCTATAATCTTCCAAGAGGCTGAAAATAAATTGATGAAAATCAAGGGATAAATATATATATGTCCAGATAGCCAAAAGATACCACAACAACTCCAAACTCGCTCTATATTGCTCTTAGCTCATTTTCATATCTGTATTGAGCATTGTTCTTTCTTCTTTATCTCATTATCTTTGTGAGTTGAGTGATTTTTGAAAAGTCATTTGTGAGGTAGGATTTGTGCCGGAAAATAAATCGGTTGTAAAGGTAGTTTGAGCCGGAAATCAAGCGGTATTGTAAGAGTTTACACTAAACTACAAAGTGTGTAATAAAGTGGTTTACAAAATCCTAAATGAGAGCTTAGGTAGAGGACGTAGATCTTAGCACCGAACCTCTATAAAACAGTGTTTGCTCTTCTTCCTTACTCTTTATAATTAAATTTGTTTAAATTATTTTTGTGTGAATTAACTTTTGATTTTATTGTAAAATTTTATGAAAAACTTTAAAGATCTATTCAACCCCCCTTCTAGATCATTTACAATTGGTATCAGAGCAGAAGTATCCAGGGATGGCACACAACAATCTAGCGGAAGAAAGTAACACTAATAATCGCCCTCCTTTGTTTAATGGTTCTAACTACTCTTCTTGAAAAATCCTATGAAGTATCATATTATAAGCGAGGGAGTAGAATATTGGAAAATCATCATCTTCGGTCCACAAGCACCTTTGAAAGAAAATGGTGAGTTAAAAATGAAGCTAGAGTACGACGACAATGATTGGAAGCAAGCCTACATCAACGTGAAAGCTATGAAACTGATATATTGTGCTCTCACGGTTGAGGAAAGAAATCGAGTAAACTCCTGTACCAGCGCTAAAGAAATATGGGAAAGACTTCGCATCACTCAGAAGGAACTAATCAAGTTCGGGAAATAAAGATCAACATGCTTCTCCATGACTATGAAATGTTTTTCATGAAGGAAGGTGAATCTATTTCTACTATGCTTGATCGTTTTGCAGAAATCATAAATGGATTAGGTAACCTTGGAAAGCATATGACAGATAGCGAGAAGGTGAAGAAGATTCTTCGCTCACTACTGAAAGAATGGGACTCACAAGTCACCGCTATTATGGAGTCCAAGGATCTCAATCATTTCGAATTCAACGCCTTGGTGGGATTACTCATCAACTATGAGATCATTCTCAAATCAAGAGGAGGTAGAGGTAAGTCACAAAAGTCAATTGCTTTAAAAGCTAATACTTCTTCTCTTGATGAAAGTGACGAAGAAATAGATGAAGAAGAAGAAGACGAAGAAATAGCAATGTATGCCAGAAACTTAAGAAAATTCAAAGGACTACTCAAAAATAGAAGGAAAGAATTAAGTGGTGGAAGAAATGAAGAAAGAAAGAAGTACACCATAGAAAGAAGGACCAAAAGCTATGAAGAAAAGAAAAACAATGAAGAGTGTTGAAAATGTGAAAAAAGAGGACATCATGCTAGAGAATGCAAAAGCTCATCTTCTACTTCAAATTTCCAGAAAAATAACAAGTATGACAAAGGAAAAAAAGAAAGCTAGCCTAGTAGCCACTTGGAGTGATGATGAAGAAGCATACCAATGTAATGATGAAAACAACCTCCTCAACAAGTGATGACGAAGATGAGGTAACTTTCTTTGATCAAGATCTTAGAGATTCTTTTAATGCTTTACAAATTGATTTTGAAGAAGCTATTGAGATCAATAAAAAATTGAGAAAGAAAATAAGAGAATTAGTTGCTGAAAATAGTGTCTTGCATGAGACTATTGATGATTTAGATTGCACTAAGGAAGATCACTCTACATGCCTTGCTGAAAAAGAAAATCTTACTTGTGAGCTTGATAGACTTAGAAAGGAATTTTCTTATGTGGTTGAAAAATTTACCGGTGGGAATGAAAAGATGTTATCCTTACAAAGATTTTCTATTTCTAAACATGGTTTAGGATATGATCCTTTTGATAAAGATTGTTCCTTGATTTCTAAATTCACTAAGGATGGAAAAGTTGCAAAATGTGCTAAATGCTTGAAAGATGGTCATATAGAAATTGTTTGTAAGAGTATTAGGAGATGTATTAATATTAAGAAAATTTGGGTGGTAAAAGGTACAACACCTCTTAATGTGATTTATATGACTAACCAAAATGGACCCAAAATGGCTTGGGTATCAATGAGAAAAAATAATGTTCAGTTACAGGTACAAGCAAGGAATGAAAATCCACCAAGCACATGGTACATTAATAGTGAATGTTCAAGGCATATGAGTGGAGATAAAAACTTATTTGCAGAAATCAAACTAAAGAATCTAGGATATGTCACATTTGAAGACAACAACAAAGGTAAAGTCATTAGTGTTGGTAAAGTGGGTAAGGAACTTTTGCCTACCATTGACAATGTATTGGTTGTTGATGGCTTGAAACATAATTTGCTAAATGTCTCTCAATTATGTGATATGAATTTTAATGTGACATTTGAATCATCTCATTGTATGGTTAAAAAAGATGAAAATGTTGCTTTCATTGGTTTGAGACATGGAAATACATATATTGTTGTTTTACATGATGATAGTTCTTTTAATGAAAAGTGTTTGTGAACATTAAATTGAGACTTAGTATGTGTGATTTGAATTCTATTGGTTGATTGTAATTTTCTGCATACACTAGCACAACAAAATGGTCAAGATATTAGGCAAATCTACAATTCCATCTGAGAATACATCATTATGATATTCGTTTAGGCTAAAATGTGATTTTTCTGGAGTTTAGCAACATTCCAGTCGACTAATTGGAGTTTAAGGCGACTAAGGTAGAGGAATTATTCGAGCTGTTCTGCTTCATTATATTTAGTTGACTAACATCCTACCAGTCGACTATAAGTCATTTAGGTCTTCTTTAAAAATTCCTTCCCTCAAATCTCTGAAAAAACATTCTCTTCTACTTTTGAGATTTCTTCATGATGATATTTCTCTACCATGATGGTTTTTATATCTAGCCAATACCAACATTTCATATTATTTGTATTTGCTTGCTACTTGAGATTATTTGTGTTTGATGACTTGTTTCTATATTTAATGTAATTGCGATAATTTTTTTTCTCTTCATATTTGTGTTTTATATTGATGACTATTTGTGTTTCATCTATTTCATCTTGTTGGTTTGTATTAGTTGTTTTGATTATGATAAAAAGGGGGAGTAAAATGGAAAATTGGATATTCTTTAGTTACTTGATTAAGGGGGAGTATGTATGTTAAATTGTCTTTGATTTGAGTCTATCTTGATTTCAAATTACTTTTATGAATTTGATCTTACAAGGTTATTAAATTCAATGATTTATATGATTGAGGGGGAGACTTCTAACCATCGAGACAAGGGATTAAAAACCTTGATCAAGTTTCTTGTTTTCAATTTCTTTTCAATTTCTAAATATTTTGTCATTATCAAAAATGGGGAGATTGTTGGACCAATGGTGGTTGACAAATTAAATTCCTTTATGTTTTGATAACAATAAAATATATAGAATTAGTTAAGAAATTATTTTAGGTAATTTGGATTGCAATAAAAAGGATTACTACCTTTTAAGATTGACAAATATACAAATCAAATCAAGTTAGTGATCTTCACCAACGTTCAAAGTGTAAAAGATGATCTTAGTGAAGATTATGGATAAAGATCTTCAAAGATATGTATCCCAACAATTAAAGATCAAGATTTTCTGCAATATAACCGTTGAAGCCAACATAAGTCAACTAGTAAATCATAAGTCGACTAATATATCAAGATCTGTCAGGTTGAGAATAACACAAGTCGACTAATAGACCATAAGTCGACTTATCGAAGGTTACAAGTTGACTTACACTGCATAAGTCGACTTATAGAAGAGCGGAGATAAATTTTTACAAAAATCGTTGTTACAAGTCGACTTACACACCGCGACAAGTCGACTTACGAGTACAACAAACTGATTTTGACGAAGTCAATTAGTCACAAATGGAAAGGAATGCAACAACTATAAGATAATCAGCAACGGTTATGAGACTCTCCAACGTCTATAATCTTCCAAGAGGCTGAAAATAAATTGATGAAGATAAAGGGATAAATATATATATGTCCAGATAGCCAAAAGATACCACAACAACTCCAAACTCGCTCTATATTGCTCTTAGCTCATTTTCATATCTGTATTGAGCATTGTTTTTTCTTCTTTATCTCATTATCTTTGTGAGTTGAGTTTTTTTTGAAAAGTCACTTGTGAGGTAGGATTTGTGCCAGAAAACAAATCGATTGTAAAGGTAGTTTGAGCCGGAAATCAAGCGGTATTGTAAGAGTTCATACTAAACTACAAAGTGTGTAATAAAGTGGTTTACAAAATCCTAAGTGGGAGCTTACGTAGAGGACGTAGGTCTTGGCACCGAACCTCTATAAAACAGTGTTTGCTCTTCTTCCTTACTCTTTATAATTAAATTTGTTTAAATTGTTTTTGTGTGAATTAACTTATGATTTTATTGTAGAATTTTACGAAAAACTCTAAAGATCTATTCAACCCCCCTTCTAGATCATTTACAGAAAGGGTCTTTGACCCATTTGAAATCCATTATTTAATACCCAATAACCATTATCTTGTATGCTTTTCATGGGACTCGAATATATAAATCACATGGGCCATTAAATAATCTAATAGTTATAGCTTAATGTATACCCACTATCCTTCTTTAAACTCCCTCTCTGAACGCCTTTTGTCTGCCTACAACTTCATCCTCTATTTTGCTCTATTCAGATGAAGTTTGACAATATGAAGTGTCGCCTCCCTCTCCTGGAACACTTGATCCATTCCCACATCATTAGAGTCTCCTGCAATATAAGGCACATACAGAGGAGGGGGATAACCGTAGAGAACCTCAAAAGGTGTAGTATTTATGGCAGACTGATGCATGGTATTATACCACCATTCAGCCATTGTTAGCTAGCTTGTTCATTTCTAAGGTGTGTCACAACAAAAACATCTCAGATACGTCTCCAACGTTTTGTTTACTGCTTTTGACTGCCCATCTGTCTGAGGATAATAGACTATGGATAGTTGTAGCCTTAAATTATGTAATCTAAACATTTCAAACCAAAACCTGCTTAAAAAGAGTGGATCTCAATCACTAATAATTTTGGCTGGCATCCCATGCAACTTAAAAACGTGATCCATGAACACTTGTGCCACCTCTTGTGTTGTATAAGGATGCTTAATAGCTACAAAATGCGTGTACTTGCTAAATCTGTCTATTACAATAAAAATGGAGGACTTCCCTCAGGACGACAGTAATCCTTCTATGAAGTCCATCGTGATTTCTTTCCATCATCCTTTTGGCACCTGCAAAGGCTGTAGTAAACCTAGATATGCCGCGTGATCGTATTTACTCCTTTGAAATTTTACACAGTTCTTGATATGATTCCTCGTTTCTTTGGCCATCTTCTTCTAATGGAAAAGACTTTGTATCCTTTTGATTGTTGCTGTCACCTTCGAATGTCCCCCTTGTGGGCTATCATGAGCTATGGTTATGATTTTTTCCGAAGCTCCATATTACAACTTACTACAATTCTTCCCTAAAGGCATGTCTGTTTGTTCCAGTTTTTTAATAAGGTCTTTTATAGTCGTGTCCTTTTCCCATCATTCTCGAATTTCATCCAAAAATGTTGCTTATAACTACGATACCACCAATATGAGCAATTAAAGACTTGAAACTCTAGATAATGCATCTGCGGCTATGTTTTCTTTTCCACTTCTGTACGTCACCTCGAAATCATACCCTATTAGTTTAGGAAGTTAGTTTTGTTGGAACGGTGTTGATATCCGTTGCTCCAAGAGGTATTTCAAGCTCCTATGGTCTGTTTGTACTCGGAAGAATCTTCCATTTAGATAATGATGCCACTGCTTCACAACCTTGATGATGGCAAGAAATTTTTTTTCATACCTTGATGATGGTAAGAAATTCTTTTTCATACCTTGATAGCCCTTAATGCTTGGGAGCTAATGACTTGCTCAGATAAGCTATAGGGCATTCCTCTTGTTGAAGAACAACTCCAATTCCCTTATCACAAGCATCTGCTTCAATCACGAAGAGTTTAGTGAAATCTGATAAAGCCAATACTGGTGCCGCCATCAACCTTCCTTTCAATTGCTCAAAAGCCTTCTATTGTTCTTCCTTCCTTTCCCAGCTCCATGTTTCTTGCTTCTTCAACAAGGCATTAAGGGGGTTGACCAAAATTCTGTAGTGCTTAATGAATCTCCTATAGTACCCTGTCAATCCTAGAAACCTTAGGAGCTCCTTCAGGGTGTGCAACTGTGGTTGTTGCTAAATGGACTCTATTTTTCTGTTATCCATGGACACACCCCTTTTCGAGATCGAATTCCCTAAATAGTCCGCTTATCTTACTCTAAATATGCATTTACTTCCTCTGATGAATAATTGTTGTTGTTGTAAAACTTCTAAGACCATCCTTAGATGCTTCACATATTGTTAGAAGTCAGTACTATAAATGAGGAGATCATAAAAAAAACTAGCAAAAATTTCCAAAGGAAAGGATTAAATACTTCATTCATAAGGCTTTGAAAAATGGATGGGGCGTTCGTGAGGCCAAACGGCATCACCGGAAATTCAAATTGGACTTGATGAGTTCTAAATGTCGTTTTATGTATGTCTTCTTCCTTGATCCTGATCTGGTGGTATCCAGACCACAAATTTAACTTCGAGTACCAGCTTGAACCTTCAATTCTTCTAATAGCTCTTCTATCAATGAGATCGGAAACTTGCTCTTGATCGTATATTTGTTCAATTCACGTTAGTTAGTGCACATCTCCAGGTGTTGTCCTTCTTTCTCACAAGGATAATTGGAGATGCATACGGGCTAACACTCTTCTGTATAAACCCTTGCTCCAACAGCTCTTGCACTGCTTTTTCTATAGCTTCCTTCTGTTCCCGTGAATAACGATATGGTCTAATGTTTATAATCTCCACTCCTTGCTTAAGGTGAATGGCATGGTCACATGCTCTTTTTGGTGGCAATTGTTTCGATTCCCGGAAGACCTTCCCAAATTCTGCTAACAGCCCATCTAACTCAGCTCTAGTATGAACATCATCATTTATTCCCAGCTATTGCATCTGAATTTCTATAGGGTCTGCCAAATGTAACATGAATAAAGCACCTTGGTTCAAGTTTTTAATCAGTTTATGAAGGTTCTTACCTGATACCTCTTTGTCTTGCATTTCTGGTTTTCCTTTAACTTATCTACCTGCCTTCCTATCGAAACTCTATGATACGTCTCTTAAAATTGCACAGTACATCATCCAAAGTAGCCAGCCATTGCACTCCTAACACCATGTCGTGACCCCTAGCTTGATGATTAATGAATCGGTAGAAAACTGCACCCTTTGCATTTTTCATACGAAGTTTCTACATACTTGTCTGTAATCTAATTTCAATCCTCCCCCTACCGTAATGGTTATGGGATCTACATTGCTTACCTCCACCTTCTCCTTCCGTATCACCTCTTCATCCAGGAAGTTATGGGTACTTCCACTATCTTTGAGTATATGTAGAGGTCTTCTTCGGTGACTTCCCATGATCCTCAATTGCTCATAGTCTGTCTAGTCTTTTAAGCCCCACATGGCTTCTAATGAAATATTAGGATTGAGGGGAGTTCTATCCTCTGGTTCTTCACTTCCAGGTTCCTCTTCCTCCTATTCTTCGCCTTCAATCATGTATATTTGAAACTGTTTCTTCTTGCAACGATGTCCCGGAGTGTATTTTTATCACACCAAAAACACAATCCTTTAGCTCTTTTTTTGTCAAACTACTTGCTGCTTATCGTTCTACTGCTTCGAGAACCTCTGTAACTATTGGTCCTGCTGCCTTGACTTCCTGGTGTAGGCAACAATCCCTCCTCTCTTTGTTGTTTTGGTAGGGGTGTTGTATGATTGACTTCTTTGTAGGAGTTTGCTCCTCCTCCCACTGCACTTCCAACCTTGCCACCCTTTCCGAAGTAAACTAGAATACTTGCTGCCACGATTGCTTCTTGTTTACGTGCCCATATATACGCTTGATGTAAGGTTTGAGAGTCCATCATTTTTACCATCAGCCCTAACTTTGGCTTGAGACGTTTTAAGAAAAACCCAACCAAATATTCTTCTGGTAATGTAAGCTTATTCCAGTTCTTGTCAAATAAAACACAGTAATCTAGTACTAAGCCTTCCTAACGTAGCTCTTTTAGGTCCCCTATGGGATCTTCAAAAATATTCTCATCAAATCACTGTCATAATAGAGTAGTAAATTCTTCCCACCTCATCTTGTTGATCTCCTTATGATTATGAATCGTCAGCTGATACCATTTTAAAGCAATTCTTTCCATGTGGAGGGAAGCCATCCTTATCTTCATGTTATTTGGTATTTGATCTGTCGTGAAAAACTGTTCGCACCGATAGCTCGAGCTTCTCACCCCTTATCATCAAATGTCGGGAATTTAATTTTGTTAGTCCTAATCAGTCTAGTATAACGTCCTCCATCTCACACACTTTTCACATAAGTGTCCGTCTCTTCCTTATCCATTTTCTGCATGAGTTGTTTAAACATGGAGTTAATATCGTTAATTTCCTTTTCATGTCATAGTTGAGCCTCCAGCAGGTTTTTCATGCTCTCCTGTAAACAACGAACTTCAGCTTCTCGTGTTCTTTCTGCCATAACTATTTCGAGGGACATCTGCTCTGATACCAAATGTTACAATTTTACTCACTCACACTCACACAGTACGTCACAAACCCACAGAATTAGAGAGAGAGAAGAACAGAGAGAGATAATAAAAATTCAGAAATCCATTTGATTTAACATATTGTTTTGCGTGTGATAGGATGAACATAATTTAAAACAAATATCGTATTCTCTTGTATGAACGTAAACTTGGAGTACATGTTCATAAGACTACTACAAACATTTGACTATGATGAAAAGCTAGTTATAGCATCAATTAAGCTAATAAATGTCACATCATTAGGATAAATTCCATGTAACGTCATCCTTTGAAATAGAGACAGAACTTCTATTAAGATAGCTAGTTAGTAAAGTGTTGTCGTTTTAGCTTGTACATAATAGAGTGTTTAGTTTCTGTCTTGTATAGTTATTTTAGCTCAGTTGTATATATTATGAAATCTAGCTTTTGTACTGTACATATGATATAATAAAAAGTTAGTTTATTTACTCTCTTTTCCTTTCCTCTCTCGAACCTTCTGTTCATGGTATCAGAGCAGTAATGATCCCAATGATTGATCGTTACTGAAGGTCGAGTGGAGCTAAATACAACATAGAGGAGTGTGTTGGAGGTCTTCGGTAGTTGTATTTTCTTCGGTGGTGAAGAAAGAAGCTTCATCTTGACGATTCGAGAGGCTAGGGTTCGCGATTTGGACTCTGCATCTATGACTGTGACTCCAGCTTGCGATTTTTGTAGAAATGGAAGGTGTCTCTGCGGAATCCCCTATTGGCTCTACACTGGACCCACGATTATGAGGTATGCATGAAGAAAATTAGGTGTATCTCCAAGGTTCAAATTATCCAGGTATGAGTTTAGTTACTGCAGTACTAAAAGGGAGCAATTTTTGAGCTGAAGTAGATCTGTGAAAATTGCCTTAGGCGCTAAGATGAAATTAGGGTTTATAGATGAAATATTTTCAAAACCTAGTCCAGGCTCAGTTGAATGCGATAGGTGGATTAGGATTGACTATATGGTTAGATCCTGGATCTTAAATTCGATATCAAAAGAGATAGTTGAAGCCTTTATCTACACAAATTTTGCCTAGGAACTGTGGTCAGATTTGGTAGAAAGGTTTGGGGAGAGCAATGGGCCTTTATTGTATCACTTACAAAGACAGATTAGTGTTGCATCTCAGGGTAATATGTCTGTAGCAAAATATTTCACTGGTTTAAATAAATTGTGGGATGAGCTTTGGTGTCTTATGCTTGTCCCGCAATGCACTTGAGGGGTGGCAATACAATGCATCTGTGGAGCACCTAAAGCTTTGATTGATTTAATTTCAATGAATCAGTTGATACAATTTATGATGGGATTGAATGAAGGCTATGATCATATTAGGAACTAGATATTGGTTATGGAACCTCTACCTTCTATTAATAAAGCCTATTCTACGGTGTTGAGGGTAGAAAAACAAAGAGAAGTTTAGATGGTTTTTGGTGAAGGAATTAATCATAATGCACTGTTAGCCAATACTGGAGGTGGTAAGAGAGTTATAGACGGGGGAGGAAAACAGTCCAAACAAAAGTGGGGGAATGGTGATAAAAGTGAGTTGTTTTGTAACTATTGTA
Source organism: Erythroxylum novogranatense (assembly GCA_029891385.1). Classification (NCBI taxonomy): domain Eukaryota; kingdom Viridiplantae; phylum Streptophyta; class Magnoliopsida; order Malpighiales; family Erythroxylaceae; genus Erythroxylum; species Erythroxylum novogranatense. The sequence continues at coordinate 110,619,921 of CM057227.1, read as the reverse complement.
AGAAAAATGGACATTTAAAGGAGAATTGTTTTAAACTCACTGGTGTACCCGACTAATATAAGGAGTTGCAAAACAGAAGGGGGAAAGGGACCGGGAAATCTTATAATGCTAATATAGTAAATGATGCTAATTCATTTACTGTAGATAATAGTAAAACAGTTATGGACAGTACTGTTAAGGCCACTAATCCTCCACTATCTGAATTGATTAAACAAGAGTTGTTGAAGCTAGTTAAGAACAAGGCCCTCATTGATCCTCTCATGGTGAACCTTGCACAAAACTTAGATTTTGCAGGTATGTTAGCTCTTTCTAGTCTTGGTGATATAGATTTAGATTCTTGGATAGTAGATACAGGAGCTTCTAATCATATGTGTGTGGATGTTTCTTTGCTAACCAAGCCTATTATTCCTGCCAAATACATACCTGTTTTTCTTCCTGATGGTACTCAGAATCAGGTCCATCAAATTGGAGATGTTGTGCTGCCAAATAACATTATTTTGACAGATACCTTACATATTCCTACTTTCAAATTTAATCTGTTATCTGTGAACAAACTTGCCAATTCATCATCTATTACCTTTACATTCTTTCCGAAGACTGATCAGATTTTGGTAGTAGGAAAGGTTATAGGCAAGTTGTATATCCTTGATAAGGATTTGTTTAAGGCAGATATAATAGCAAAATATTCATTGTGTAGTGTTGCAAGTGATGTTGATAATGTACAGTCTATGTCAACATACAAACTTTGGCATAAACGCTTAGGACATGTTTCAGATACTGTACTTAGACATGTTATTTCTCTTGATAATAAAAATGTTGAATAGATTGATGTTTGTGATATTTGTCCACTTGCAAAGCAACATCGGTTAAAGTTTCCTCATAGTACCAGTCATACTGTTTCCATTTTTCAGTTGATTCATGTTGATATAAGGGGACCTTATAGTCAACCTACTCTTTCTGGGGGGAAATTCTTTTTAACAATTGTGGATGATTTTAGTAGGGTGACTTGGCATTTGGACTTATTTCATGACTCATAAGTGCCAAGTTTTCGGGTGTTTAGATAGGTTTTTTAAGATGGTAAAGACCCAATTTCAAAGTCTGTTAAGATAGTCCAAACTGATAATGGGACATAATTTTTGAGTAGAAATTGCTAGAAATTGTTTACAGATTTGGGTATTTTACATCATAAATCTTGTGTCTATACACCTCAACAAAATGGGATTGTAGAGAGGAAACACAAACATTTGTTACAAATAGCTAGAGCTCTCATGTTTCAGGCTTCCTTACCTAAACTTTTTTGGGGTGACTCAATTCTTATTGCTACTTATCTCATCAATAGGCTACCTACTCCACTACTCCAGTGGAAAACTCCTTATGAGATTTTATATGGTTCTCCTCCTAAGTATGATCATTTAAAATCTTTTGGTTGTTTATGTTTTGCTACTAATGCCAAGCCTCATAAAGATAAGTTTGATCTGAGAGCTACAAAATGTGTTTTCTTGGGATATTGTGCAGGGCAAAAGGGGTACTAGTTATTTGATATCACTTCTGGTTCATTTCTAGTTTCTAGAGATATAGTTTTTCATGAAACTACTTATAAGTCATTGTCTACTGCCCCTGTGGATGTTCCACTTCCTTTAGTTTCTTCTGATCACTTTTCAGATGTTTTGGATGAACCTTCTTCTATTCCTACCTTCCCTCCTTCCAACATTAATCATTCTTCTCTTGATCTTCCTTCTTCTTCTTCTTCTCTGCCATGTCCCATTCTTCCTCCTCCTACTCTGCGTAGGAGTACAAGAGTCACAACTAAACCTGCCTAGCTTAATGATTTTGTATCCCATGCCTCTACTGACCAACTTCATTCTTCTGTAGTTAGTTCCTCCAATTATTCCCTTCCCACTTTCCCTTTTATACCTACACCCTATCTTTCCTCCACATACATGTCTTTTTTAGCTAGTGTTTCTGTTATTGAGGAACCTCAATCTTATCATCAGGCTAAGATTCATGATCATTGGATAAGGGCAATGCAGCAGGAGTTAGTTGCATTGGAGTCTAACAATACTTGGGTGTTGACTTCTTTACCAGTTGGTAAGAAAGTCATTCGTTTCCGATGGGTTTTTAAGGTTAAGCTTAAGCCTGATGGGACTGTTGATAGATATAAGGCCATGTTAGTGGCAAAGGGGTATCATCAAGTAGAGGGAGTTGATTTTACTGACAGTTTTTCCCTTGTTGCAAAAACTGTTACTGTTCGTATATTCTTGACTGTAGCTGCTCAGTTTTCTTGGCCTATACATCAATTATATGTTAATAATGCCTTTTTGCATGGGCATCTTGATGAGGAGGTATATATGCTACCTCCTGATGCATAAACTGCAACTGGTCCTCATCAGGTTTGCAAGCTCAATCGCTCTTTGTATAGTTTGAAGCAAGCCTCTCGTCAGTGGAATTGTGAATTCACTAAGCGTTTGCTTTCTTATGGTTTTCTTCAATCTTAGCCTGATAATTGTTTGTTTATTAAGTCTACTGGTCTTCATTTTATGGCTCTGCTGATCTATGTAGATGATATCTTGTTGACTGGGCCTTCTGTGGATGTTTTGGCTGATGTTAAACAATTTTTAGCTTCTGCATTTTCTGTGAAGGATCTTGATCCTGCAAGGTATTTTTTGGGATTGGAGATTGCTAGGTCTTCCACTGGTTTATATGTTAATCAACGCAAGTATGTGCTTGATCTATTGTCTGATGCGGGTTTGACTGGTGCTAAACCAGTGTTTACCCCATTGCCCAAGGGCTTGAAGCTCTCGGCCGATTCTGGTTCTCTCTTGGAGGATGTAGGGCAATACCGTAGATTGGTTGGTCGGTTGTTGTATTTGGGATTTACCCGACCTGATATTACTTTTGTAGTTCAGCAATTGAGTCAGTTTGTGACTGTTCCATGTCAGGCTCATTGGGATGCTACTGTGCATCTGTTAAGATACTTGAAGGGTTGCCCTTCTAAGGGTTTATTTTTTTCCTGCTTCTTTTGTTTCTTCTATGCCTGTTGATTCTTCTCCCTGTTCTCTTGTGGCTTATTGTGATGCTGATTGGGGTTCGTGTTTGACTACTCGTTGTTCTGTTTCAAGTTTTTGTATTTTTTTAGGTCATTCTTTGGTTTCTTGGAAGACTAAGAAATAGGCTACGGTTTCTAGATCCTCGGATGAAGCTGAGTATTGGAGTATGGCTTCCACTGTTTGTGAGTTGTTGTGGATTTCATATTTGTTGAAAGATTTACGGATTTCATTTTCCTGTCCAATTCTTTTGTGGTGTGATAATCAAGCTGCACTTCATATTATTGCCAATCCAGTGTTTCATGAACGTACCAAGTATTTTGATATTGATTGCCATGTTGTTTGCGATCAATTCAATTTGGGTTTCATTACTCCTGCTCATATTTCTTCCAAGCATTAGTTGGCTTACTTATTTACAAAGGCATTGGCTGCTCTTCATTTTACTTTCCTTTTGTCCAAGTTGGGTTTGGTTGATGTTTACCAACCTCCAACTAGAGGGGGGATGTTAAGATAGCTAGTTAGTAAAGTGTTGTCATTTTAGCTTGTACATAATAGAGTGTTTAGTTCTGTCTTGTACAGTTGTTTTAGCTCAATTGTATATATTATGAAATCTAACTTTTGTACTGTACACACGATATAATAAACAGCTAGTTTATTTACTCTTTTTTCCTTTCCTCTCTCAAATCTTCTGTTCAACTTCTTCATCATCAATAGATATCATGGTAGTCCAGCAGACGAAATTGCGTTCATCCATATGTTGGAACCCCAATTTTGCATCTGCAGTGACCTCACATTTTGAATATGTAGAGATCAAAACATTATCAACAGATACATGCTTTGCACATCATCTTTTTATACTCAATCCATGTATTTGTCTCCCAAGTTCTAAGTTTCTGCATGACCACATGCAGAAGCTAAACTAGTGAATGAGACATGATCAAGTTCTGGTCACTCTTTTAACATAACTATAGACATCCAAATTGCTTCTACCCCATAAGATCCCTCCTGGTTATGGCCTGATATCATTACATTCCATGAAACTAAATCTCTTTTTTGGCATTTCCTGAAAAAGCTTCTTTAGCTTCCAGTATGTATCCACATCTAGAATACATATATATAGGTGCATTCCCTACGTATAATTCACCAACAAACCAAAATTTCATTATAGAAGCATGCAGCTGCAATCCAAATAGAAAATCAAACCTGGGCCTGCCCATTGCCTTGCCTACTTTTTGACAAGTTACTGCAAGTTTTTGCACTACTTAGATGTCTTGTACTTATGGCTTCACCAATACGATAAAAAACAAACTCATTTCATTGTTGCATAAATTAAAGTTCCATATGATACATACATGGCCTGTTTAGTTTAGATTGGAATACACAAAACAAAAGTAAAGTTTTTGGAAGATTTCAGTTACACAAATGGGGCCAAAAAATCTGTGTTTATCAGCAGTGGTCCCTCAAAAGGTTGCAGAAGAATAGAAAATAGTATATTTCACTTCTCCAGGCCAAGGAATTTTCTTTTAGAATCCAAAGAACTGCAAATTCAAAACCCACTTGGTTAGAACTTGAATATGGTGCTAGTGAGCTAGTGAATAAGTGAAGAGTATTGATAGACGTAGGATATATCTTTACCATCTTCTTCTTCTTCTTCTTCTTTTCAATGTAGTCAATAAGCTCATTCTGTTTGGAAAGGACATCTTCAAGTGCCTGCATAAATGGAAATTTGGCTCAAACTTCATATCTAGTTTCTATTCTTTACTGGGGTTTCCTCAGGTTCATGTAATAAAGAGTTTGTTTGGACATCCTAAGAATGGAAGTAATGAAATCAAAAGCATACCTTCTTGGTAGCTGCAAGCTCATCTTCAAGTGTTTCTGCACGTCTCAGAGCTGCATTGAGCATTTCCTCTTTGTCAGGTGCCATTACAGACCTTGAGCTAAGAACATTCAACTTTTCTTCCATCTCAGACATACGCATCAGCATCATCTTGTAATCAGAAGTGGAGATAGTGGTGGATGTTGCTGCTTGTGTTTGCCTGTCATCATAGTAAGTTTGACCGCCATAGATGGATGCTTCAGTTACTTTTCTTGGCACATTACGTGCAACACGGACCATGGTCACAACTCCCATTACCAAGGCCATGACACCAGAGACCACTGGATTTCTTAATCCATCAGCTTTTGCTTGAACAGCAGCCAGAAGCGCCTTAGAACTATTCATCCTGAAAGACTCTGAAGGGTTTGGAAATGGAAGCCAAGTTTGGGTCAGATCAGATAACAGTAAACTTTTGAAGCTAACAAATGAACAAGTATGCACCTTTAGACAAGGCTAATTTGGCACGGGCTGGCCAAGCAGAATCCATAGTCTTATCAACCACGGGAATCTCAAAGCTGGTCTTTTTGCTAAATGCAGGCTAAAATGCATCAAGAGAATTAGTGGCAGATCCTTAGTGTTTGATCTATGAACCATTACCAATACCAGATACTAGTTAAAGAGAACTTACTTCAGGAGCAGGAGAGGCTTTTGGTTCCTCTACAGCTGCTTCTGCCCTGGGAGACTCGCTTCTCTTCATGTTTGTCAGCCATCAGAAACAAATAGTTAAAGAGGCTTAATCCTTGGAAACTGAAATGTTGAGGTAAAGATTGTATACCTTTGTGTGTGCAGCAGCATCATTTTCAGAGATCTTCTCATCAATTCCAGACAAGTTCCTCCTACGGCACTTGGCTTCACCACTTTGAATCATCTGGATCATGAAATAGAAAATTTGTCATAAGTTCTTCCTACAAAAGACACTCGGGAGGTAAGAAACGAAAATGACCAGCAGCACAACTTTACCTTCAATATTTCTGGGTTGTTCCATGGACCCTTGTCAGAGCGCATGCATCCGCCCTTACCTTCGCAAGTACAAGTGCCTCCCAAGAAACTTGGAAGCTCACTGTAATGGTCCAGATATAACATTGTGACAATGAGTTCGATGAACATTCAAACAAGAGATATGATACTTTTACAAATTCATTTTATCCCGGAAGATGAGAACAAAACTATCAGAATATGATATAACTAGTAAGATTGGAACTAGCCAATAGCAAATTTACCTTGCCTCAATAATTTCAAGCAACTTGCTCTGATATTTGTTTCCAAGCACCTAACACAACAAGCACAAATAAAATTCAGTGGAGTTCCTTTTTGTTTCTCCTTCCCTTCTAATGATAATGTTCATAACTTCACAGGATTATATATATGTTCATAGACATTTATGATTTATGCAGAATACTTGCATGGATTTTTGCAGCAGTTTTGGGGTCAAGGAATGACTTGACAGAGTTCCACAAGAGCCTGAATCCAGAACCGGCATTGATGATGAACATGCGGTTAAGGGTCTACACAAATTTCAGGATTTTAATTAGCATCGTTAATTAAAGCCTGATATTTTCAAAAACAAAGAAGCAAGAAATGTATTGAGAAAACTTATCCAGGTTTAATAACTACCTCAGGGTAATTGTCGCCATCAATCTTCTGAATGCGCATGAGGAGGTCCCTGGCAGTCTTTGTGAGGTGTTTGAGACCCTGGCTCATGAACATTATAATGTTAAGGTAAATTTCTGGTTCAGACATTAAGAGATGGAGAATCAACTAGCTTGTTTTCACCAAAATTCTGGAAATGACAATCATTACATACCACTCCTGAGACATCCATAATGGTAGTGCTCTGGTCTATGTGCTTCTTTGCAGCAATTGAGCAGGCTGGGAACTTTAAAGCAAATGTTTTCTCAAACTCCTGCACATGGTATTGCACGTAACGATCCAATGTTGTAACCTGCACCAGTTTGTTGGCATCAACTTCACCGAGTCTTTCAATATACACAGGCCTTCCTTCCTTATCGATACCGTGGTATCCTTGAGGATAATATTTCAGCACTTCATCTTTCTCTGCAAACTCAAAGTCCTAAATGCAGAAGCCAAGAGGGCATTTGAATAAATTGATGTAGAAATTTACTTGTCAATACTTAACAAGTTCAAGGAAATTTTATTAGCTCATTAGTTATTATACCCCAATTGTGTCAGCACCGAATTCCTTCCTCCACTGGAGCATGTCAGTCCACATTTGCTTCGATTTCTCAAGATCAAATTTCCTAGCCTTCAAGAATCTGTACCAATAAGAAGTATTTCATGTCAGGTAGGTATCTTGTTTTATCAGACTGCCATTAGATTGTATGAAATTAATAGATCATAATGCCAGAGTGGTACAAGCCAACTCAATCGTGATGAACTACTCTCAAGACTTGTTATGTCTTAATCTCTTCTCAAAATCCTATTTGATGAGAACAAGTGAAGAGGAAAAGTTTCAATTTCGTAAATCTTGTATTCAAGTCTTCCAAGTATGCATATCATTGAATGTCTTGGTGAATGGAACAAGATTGGTTTCTATTGTTTGAAGACTCTGTGATTAAGGTAAACTTCATAACCTGAGCATCATATGATGATCATCATTCTTTTCAGGCAAGAGTTCATCAAGAATAAGTGCCTGGCGAAATGCATCGACCGCCTGCAATTCTTCGGCATTGATAGTATCTTCAATCACAGCAGACATAACTCTACTGCTTTTGCGGCTTTTCTTTGCGAAAGAATGCCTAAACTTGTTTGAGGCATTAACTGCTTTCTTCCTAAAAGATGCAAGTCTTGTCTTCCTGTCTTCATCCATGCTTTCATATTCATGACCTGCTTAATCAAAGAACAAATGTCAAATTCAAGTATTACATGATTATATTTATGACAGGGAACCTGTTGCATCATTCCACTCTTAGAATTGCCCTGATTTTCTGCAAATGAAAGCCAAGCCAGGATACAAAGTTGCTGATGGGAAAATTTTTTCCATCTCATTTTTCACTTGTACAAAAGTTTCCACAAACTCAAAGATTTTCTCTTCTGATGACAGAAGAACCAAAAATGCCTGGCATGTTGCTTGACTGCTTCAAAACCAGCATTTCAAGAATTCTCGGTCTTTGCTATTTTTAGCAGCAGTCTTAATGAACATAATTGGAAGGAATTCAGATTTCCTGTATTTGTTTCCCAACTATGCAAAATGCTCTGATCCAAAAAATCCCACATACTACACAACTGTTAGATTCTTACCAATTTGCGGATTGTGTACGGGAACAGCTTCTGCCATTGTTAAGTCTGGAAAATTTGAACAATTCAAGTTAAAAACGAATCAAAGCATCAAATACAAAGAACAGAAACTCCATCTACTTGCATAGTTGTCGCAATTTATCAAATGTTACACGAACAAACATGCAACCAACAAAAGTTAAGATCCCGGATACATTTACAAATAGGTAGGTATATCAGCTTGAAATTGCACGTTGATGATCGAAAACATCTAACAGAAATATTAAATGGGCATAAACACATTCAAACGAGAGAACAGAAATCGAAAACATAAAAACAGTAGATATTTACACATAAAAATCTGCTAAAAACAATGGAAAAGAACCAGTACAGGGGGAAAAAACAACAACCAAGATAAAAACATTTTTTCAAGCATGAATGATCGAAAACATCTAGCAGAACTACGAAAAGGGTATTAAACAGATTCAAACGAGAGAAACAGCAATCGAAAGCATAAAACATTAGATATTTACACAAAAAAATCTGCTTACAGGAAAGAAAAAACAACCATGTTAAAAACTCCATTTTTTCAAGCATGAATGATCGAAAACATCTAGCAGAAACATGAAAAGGGTATTAAACACATTCAAACGAGAAGAACAGCAATCAAAAAAAAAAAAAAAAGTAAGATAGTAACATAAAATTCTGCCAAAAACAATGGAACAGAAACTAGTACAGAAAGAAATAACAACCAAGAACAAAACTCCGTTGTTTTCAAGCATGCAGGATCAAATTACCTAAAAGGGTAGGTTATGGTGGATCGTAACAGGCAAAAGTTGCAAGCAAAATCATATGTTCAAAGAAGATCAAAGGGGAAAAAAAAAAAAGAATTAAAAGGGGGAGACCACCTTATGGCCAGGACGTACAAGAAAGAAGCAAAGAAGAAAGCTTTATTTAATGGCTCCTATACCTTGAGCTAATCACGAGAAACCATTGGAAAAGAGAAGATTGCTAAGTTGACTGAAATAGATTGTTCCATGAATACATGTTCAAAGGGTCTAATAGTAGTAGGAAACATGAGATAATAAAAGCTTGAAATTAACTATAGTAACGTCTCTTTTCCTTTTTCCCGGCAAACTTTGCAACTACATTCAGTTCAACATTCTATATTCTCTCAACGACGCCGCATCTATCTTTTTTTTTTACTTCTTATCTTTCCCTTCATGTCTATAACAATAACTAATAACTAATTTCAACCCAAAACTACATTAAAACAATGTAAATATGATGTTCTCTTCTATCATTAGTTATTGTTGGTTAAACATGTCATAATAGTAAAATTACCTTAAAATTAACAAAATCAAAATATATTAAATTGTATCAGACTATACCATAAAATTTTAGCCTGTACCGAATTATATGAAAGTAAAATTTGAAATATTAAAAATACTAATTCAAAATCATAAATTAGAAAAATAAAAGATTAAAATATATATGTCTAAATAATTTCAATATAAAAATATTTTTATATTAAGTTTAATGAATTTAATTTTAAATAAAAATTCAAATAATTTTTCAATCCTTAACTATAATAGGAAACTAATTTTAATCATGTAAAATTAAAGAGATTATTTTGTAATTCTACATATTATTTATGGACTGATGTAGATTTGTTTATATTATATTCAAGTAAAAATTCAAATTTGACTCAATAAATAACTATTTGAATATGTCAATTTATTTTAGACTCAGATTAATTTATTTAAATTTAATCAAATTCAATTTAATAATCTTCTTAAAAGAGGTATTTATTTTAAAAATCATGAAAAGTGAAATACATTCTTAATCATACTCTTTTTTGTTTTGTATCAGAAAATTCATTATATTTAAAATATATATTTGCTAAACTATCAAATATATGTAATAATCTTAATCCTACATGATAATTAAGGTGACAAATTGGATATTAGAATTCAATTTACATAATTTATTCAAGAGTATATATTGCTTCACTATACCAATATAATTATTTATTTTAAATAATAAGAAAGTTTGATATTCATTTTAAAACTTCAAATAAATAACTTTCCATTTTTATACAACTTTTGATATCTCTATAATCTCATTTTCCCAACTTCCTGTTGATAACTATTCAAATTTACATACTTCAATTAAGAACGAGCAATTTTAGTGCAATAGTCATCTTATAAGATCTTTAAAGTTTATTATCTTAGTGCAAATAATTAGAATGTCTAATTATATTTATTTTATTATGCATTTGTATTGTTTTTATCTATGTTACAAATAGAGATGACAAATCGATTTGAATCATTTAAAAAAGTTTAAATAGATCAAGTTATGAATTAAAATCGAATTTGAGAAAATTGGCTAAGTTTGATCAAACAACTTGAGGTCAAAAGTGCATTTTGAATCTTAAATGTTTACAATATAATGCATGATAATTTGAAGCTTTCAAATGAAACCATAATGTTTTCAAAACATTCATAATAGACTCTAATTGAAATGAAAATTGACAAGGTTAATCATCGACAGTTAAGTGTCATATTAATGTTGACTTAACATTAATTTTATATTTTTAAAAATATACCTTACTATTAGATAATTACCTTTTTTAAAATAAATCAAAAATGGATCTTACTGCGATGTGATAGTAGTGTCCACTATTACGTCGTAGTTGTCATGTAATAGTTGGTTTCTAAAACTACTGAGAGTTAGAGTGTCAGATTACTTAGTCACATGAATTACATCATATTATAATGAATTTTGTGCATTTAGGATATGGTTTTATGATTTCATTCACATGCATAGTACGAGCATACACATATGAATTTTGATTTAGAAAAATTATACTCAATTGACATGTTTAGGGGTATGAAAGTTTCAAAATGATTATAATATGATTGTGCATTTCTAATGTCTTGTATTTGATTTACCAATAAAAAGATTTGATGGATTACAATTAGTAATTTGGAGTTAATTGTTATAATTAGAAGATTGATGAATTAGTATGTACATTTCTAGGAAAAATTTTAAATGGCAAGATAAGTTGACACTTGAAAATTTAAGATGACTAAGCCTATAAAATGGGTGACATATAGCAGTAGACTTGAGTGACAAATGGCCAAAGAACTAAGTGATATTTGATATCCTAAAGAGTAGACATGTAGTTGGCTTAGACACTTGACAAGTTTCCTTAAACTCATCTTACACCTACACTATACGACATAGACATTTCCATAATCATCTTCATTGTATTCTGTTGTAACTCTCTCCTTCTTCTCCCTCTCATTGTTGAAACTCACTCCTCCCTCACATCTTGAGTTTTTGCTCTAAATTCTGTGCATTACCACCTTAAAACCTTTGTCAATTTGTTTAGAAAGATAGCTATATTATGCTGTCTTCTTCTTATCTTTGCTGAAACTCATCCTACACCTTTATTCTTCCTGAGATGATCTTGCATGCATGTGAGGCAAAGTAGGCTTGATACATTGAGGTGGCATTTGAGTTGAACAAGTAAGTGAAGTACTAATCTATTGTCGCATGTGTTGGTAGAAATTATGATAACAGATTAGGGATAGATTGAATGACGTATTAGAGTTGAAATTGTGCTGGAAAATGATGAATAAATGGGGTACCTTTTGTTTTGTTTTTGGATGCATGACAAAAGTAGTTTATGCGCTATTATATAGATGATTTAAGTTAGGATATGAAGTATAATTGATTATGAATTCATGCTAAATATAGGTGTTATTGGAGTATTTTCAAATCTGGAAAAGTTAGGACTGCATATATGATGGTATAAATTGAATAGTAATGAAATAAATTAGCAGATTTTTGTAAGATTTAATGTAACCAATATGGAAGCTAGACTAGCATGAAATGAAGTAGCTTTAAAGGACATGAATTCTGGAAAAATTCAAATGGTAGTGACGTCTCTAAGTATGTGAAATTCGTGTAGAATTGAGGGAAGAAAGATAGTGCACGATCATGACCTGTTGCACGAGTTTCTATCACGATTGTAACATAGTCCCCCATGATCTTAGGCCTAGTTCTGGAATGTTAATTTCAGCCTTCTGTACATGTTGAACCCGTTAAGGAAAAGTCACTCTAAATTGGTGTATTTGGACTTGATTAAGGCTTGAAATGAACATAGGTTGTTTCTTGATTAATTGGTTAAGAGCTTGATAAGTTTAAGTTGTTAATTGATGTCAGAACTTAAAGAATGTACTGTTTTGATGTCAATGTATCCAAATCTGGAAATTATGATGTGATAAAGGAATAAGGTGTTCTTATGAATACAAACATGATTTTAAGGATATAAGCAATGCGTATTAGGCATGAATGAATAAGCAATGAAGAACATGAGGAAATTATGAATGAGAATTGGATAATAGTATGAATATATATTGCTAGAAAAGTTTGGTGAATATATGATTGATGAATTTGGAGTAAATCAAGCTTACTTAAGGTATAAAGCTGATTGCAAACTAGTTGTATACATGCTATAATGTTTAAATGGTCAAGATATTTGTATAAAAATACATGCTCAGAAAGTCAATTAAGCATGCATTGGAACATGACACATATACACGTGCATGATTGTATATTCATATGATTAAACAAATTAGTGATTTGTAAACTATGTGTGTATTGTATGACGATAGACATGCAAGGTGACCGTCAACATCCAGACATTGCTGGAACATCAAAGTCATAATTTTTCTAGAGCGTACTGTGAGTTAACTTAGATGTGTAAACTTATTTATATGTGCTTCTGTATGAATTGTATGTTTAATATGGAACATGTGTTACAACTTATTAATAAATGCTGGACTTAAATATGAGGAGTTTGATATATGTGGCATGAGTACACATAAATGAAAGGAAATGAAAACATAGCATATGAAATGATACATCTTGTCGAATTAAAATGCATGATCAGATAAAGGAGTTGTGATCAGAGTGACCGATGTACAGAAAAGAGCTTTGAGCTCAAGATTATGAAAAAAAAGCCTCAGTCTCAGATAACATGGACTCAGCATCCATAATAGATATGGGTCATAAATGATCTTGGTATCTATAACGGATACGGGACAGTAAATTGAGTTGATAGGCACTTGATCACAACAAAACAAAATGAGAATGGAAACACATGTGCATTTTCATATGAATCCTTACATTTATCAAATGATTGAATTGAAATGAATTATTGAATTGTTTTGAAATAGTGAATTACAGTTGAAGTTAATGAAGGATGTGCTGTGATATGCAATGCTAGCTTATGGAAGTATGATAAACTTTGATATACTTATGGAAATATAATAAACTTTGATATACTTATTTTTGTGATCTGACTTGAATGAATACATCGATGATGGTTCACTTACTAAGCTCACAAACTTATCAAAATTGCAACGTTATTTTTTCAGGTTCAAGGAAATTCTAGCTACAGAGGTGATATAGTAGGAGTCTAATACTTAGATTTTAATAACTCAAAGGTCTGATCAGCTAAATACGAGGAGTCTAGTTAGAATCTTGTGTATTAGCATCTCATTTCATGTTATATATTTGGTACTTAGATTAAACTCAAAAAAATGTTATGTAATGAAAATGTGAATTCTGAATTGTAATGACATTTGTGACTTTTATGTTTGCGAATGAAATGAGAAGAAATGAACATTTAGAATGCTTATGATATGTTTGATGTACATGATATGTTTGATGCCTTTAATGAGTTAGTTTGATTATCCTAATGTATCATTTTCATAGAGCTTGTTCTCGATTATCCTTTGGTATGTTTAAGCTTATGCTTTATAGGAATGATATGTTACATGTCACATGATAGTTACACCCGTTGTTATACATTTTAGCCATGTTTTGAAAATCAGACTAACTAATTCGATCAAAATAAATATGAATCAACCTGATTTCTTGTCCGGTTTATATTTACAACCCTTACGAGAAAAAATTGGTCAACTTTCTTAAAATCGGATGATTTTTGAGAAAAAATTGGCCAATACACTTTAAGAATCTATCATATGTGGGCCCGGCAACAAGTTTTGCACACTAACCTATATACCTTTTGATAGGACCCACCAAAGCTTCCTAACCTATCGGTAATGCAAATTGAACTCGTTGTTGTAAGAAAGTTGAGAGATGTTTTAACGTTTCAATGAATTTTTTTCTTTTCTTTTCAATTCTCTCACACAATTTAATTAATAAATTATATTTTTATAATTTATATTCTTTATTTATTTCTTTATATTTTAATTAAGTTTTTAATTTGTTATTGTTAAAAATAAATTACTATTTTATTTATTTAATCTCACTAATAAATTATATTTATCAAAATTTAGGTTCTTTATTTATCTTTTTATACTTTAATTAAAATTTTTATTATGAATTTATTTAATAAATTGAAGTATTAATTGGTATATAAAAGTAATTTTACTTAAGATAATTTAAGAATGTGTTAAAATATAATATTTAAACTATAAAGAAGCATGTTTAAAGAACAATAAAAACAGTTAAAGTTCTTTTATTGTTTTCTTTACACATGGTTCAACTTTTATGAATATGTAAATAAATGATATATAGAAATACAATTATTATTATGATTATTATACTAAATTTTATGTTAGATTCAATCTTAGTTTAAATTATTAGATTTATTATTAGTTTGTTACATATTACTAGACATTATTAATGCATTTTATTTCAATAAATTATTTTATTTTATACTATATTTCTATTATTTTTATAATTTTTACTTCTTATTTATTATATACCAGTTTTATAACGGTTTCATACCGATTGAACCTTTAAATTTTAAACTTTTATTTGACTGATTCAATGTCTGACTTATAAAGTAATTTATTAAAAATTAATTATTCTTAAATTTCTTGAATTTTTAAGCTTTATTAAAAAAAGTTATTTAACTAAACATACGTTACATTAATATATGTAAGTTGTATGAATATTAGATATATACATCAATCAATATGATTGATATTAAATTAAATTAAAATTAAATTAAATTAATAATTTATATCAAAATTATTATTCTAACAATATTTGTTTAATTTACGTTATGAATATTATATACATATATATATTATTTTATTTTAAGCATAAATTTAAAAATAACAATAATTAAAAATATTTTATTAAAATTACTATTTTAAAACAAGTAATTTTTAAATTAACAAAGGCAATTAAAATTATTGTTCGTTATTATTCTTCTGAGTAAATCTCAAAAGGACAGATTTAATTTTCGGATACATGTAACTTTGAGTAATTACTAAAGAAAACGAAAAATTCTTATTCGTCACTATTTTTTTAGTAAATATATAAAAAGCGTGAATTTAAATAACGAAATGCACGTTATCATTTTGAACAAGTTCCTGACAAGCAAGTGTTAATCAATATGGGCTCCATTCTGTCAAGCCGCAAACGTGGTTTAAAATTTTTAGAGAAAACGACGTCGTCTTATTCTTGAACAGAGTAAGACAGGGAAATCTTGGACAGATGATCTGTTCTGGGTGCGAGTGTTGTTGCATAAATTTTGGTGTCCTTTTGATCAGATAGTCTATTTAAGATAATTGTTCGTCGATCAGACAGCGTATCCATGAAACTAAACCCAAATCTAAATATGGCGGCTACTGCTAAATTCTCTCACCAACCCCCCCTCTCAAAACCCTAACTAACCCTCTGAGCCAAAACACACTTCCTAATGGTTTCGTTTTTGCACCGAGAGTAACCAAAACAACTACAAAGTCCCTCTCTTTGAAGGCAATGGTACAAGAAACAACTCCATTCAAGCATTGCTTCGGCAAGTCTTTGGTTGGTTTCCTATATTGTGAGAACGTCAAGGTTGAGGATATCATGGAAAATGTGGAGAAAAGGCCCTTCTATTTGTATAGTAAGCCCCAGATTACTCGGAACTTTGGGGCTTACAGGGATGCTTTGGAGGGTCTATGGTCGATTATTGGGTATGCTATCAAGGCCAACAAAAATTTGAAGATTTTGGAGCATTTGAGGAAGTTGGGTTGTGGAGCTGTGTTGGTTAGTGGGAATGAGCTCAAGCTTGCACTTCGCGCTGGATTTGATCCCACCAGGTATGCTTATGCATTCTTTATCTGCGGCTGGAAGATTTCTGAGCTTGAGTCGTGCTATATCATTTATTTGATCACACGTAGCTTTTACTGATAACTGTGTATTAAAAAGTACAAAACTTGATTTGCAGTATATGGTTTTACAGTAGCTAGCTCTATTTAGGGGTTCATTGATACCGAACGTCTGAGAAGGAGTTTCGTATTCTAATTTGGAACTTTGGACGTGAACAGGTGTATTTTCAACGGAAATGGAAAGATCTTGGAGGACTTAGTTTTAGCTGCCCAAGAAGGCGTTTCTGTTAACGTGGATAGTGAATTTGATTTGGAAAATATTGTAGCGGCTGCCAGAATTGCTGGCAAGAAGGTTAATATTTTACTTCGGATCAATCCTGATGTTGACCCTCAGGTATTTGCCTTCTACATTTAGAATGCAACGTGAAGTCCGATCCTAATTTTTGAACAAATATAATAAATATCTTTTGGGTTGACACTGTTAATCAAATGCCAGGAGAAAATAATTTGATTGAGGTAATCCATTGCCTAGAGAATACTTGCCAATTCAGATTAGCTGCTGGTTGGTATGAACCATTTGAATATTGGGATTTAGGATAAGAAACGGGGGTCTCTTAATAATTTTATATGCTATTTTTGTACAGTCGTTGCAAAAATTGGTTGGACTTGATCAGGTTTTGCCATATATTTTTTCTTCATTTCACTATCCTTTTAATGAGCCAAAACCAAGACAATGAGAAACAATGTTTAAGACAATAAGAATGATGTTGACTATGTTTTACTTCGATTACTTAAATCTAAATATGGAAAATGGTGGCCTCATGTTATATATAGTTGTTGGCAGTTTATAAAATTAATGGTCACTTATATAACTCCCGTATCAGTTATTTGTCCTAACCAGGGGATTAAAAGGATGAAAATAAATAGATCATATGATGAAAAATTACGAAACAGAGAAAATACGTTTTTCTTCTTCTTCCATTCTCTCTCACGTGAAGCAATCATCAAAGGCTTAGAGTTTGGGACGTGAATTAATCGGTGACTCTAGTAGCCTACCGAAATCCGAAGACTAGCAAGCAACAAATCGATCCAGCACTTCCACATTAAGGTTAGTCCTATTAATTTCATATTGGTATCAGAGCCGAATTGCTTATTTCCTAGTCTCGATGTCATAAGTATGATTAAAACATTCAATTAATCTGTTTAATTGAAATCTTACTCTCGCAATATACATAAATGTTATGTTTTTTTTCGATCAGTCTTCCTTAAAGGCAACGACAATAATACAAACCCCAACTAGAATAATATGAGTAGAAGAAAAGACAACAGTAATTTTTTTAATAAAAAAACTTATACCTAGACTCGTTCTATCCTACCTCACGCCAAACAAAATTGTTTTGTACATACCAATGGAAACAGTCACTTAGGACTGTGCGTGTGAGTCACGTGCCCCCTTATGAGTGGTGTTGATGGTGTGGTGGACATCGTTCATCTCCTTTACGACTGATCTATGCGATGACGGTGTTGAAATGAGACTCTTATGTGGAGTCGGTATTTATTTTTGGCGTCAAGGATGGTTGGGCGTTGGTGTGGTTGGGTATCAGCCCACGGGGCGGGTTTGTATTTTTTTTTCTCTGGTTGGCCTTTCCAGTGCTTGTTTAGAGAGAGTGTTGCGGAGAAGATAAACAGTGTTCTGTAGAAAGAGTTGTGCAGAAGATAGAAAGTTGTGTTTAAATGAAATGAAAACGGCGTAGAGATGATGAAATAAAACACATACGTTTTAAAGCAAAAGAAGGGGTAGGGTTATACACGGTGGGCCATCTTTTTGTTTTTTAGTAACTTTGTTGTTTAGTTACATTAGGCCTCCAAGTCTTGAATGTCCCACCCACTTCTTTGGGACAAGATTTTCTATCCAATATTACTCTGTCTTATTCTGTCTTATGAAATCTCAGTCATTCATTTTACGGGACCCACGTGGGACTTACAAGAGATCCACGTAAATAAATGACTGAGATTCATTAGACACAATAAGACACCATAATATTGAACATGGGATCTGGACTCCACTTCTTTATATCTTCATTCAATAATGTCAGAAGGTCTCTCTTTTTCCACTTTTAACGAGAACAAATTTTTTCTTTTTCATTTTCAATTAATTAATTAATTAATTAATTAATGACATGTAAATAAGTTTTACAAAGAATGAATTATGATTAATTTAGTATATTTGTTTTTGTTAAATTAATTTGATGTAAAATAATTTTAAATGATCATCCATTTATTTATTTATTTTTGTAAATTAGTTTTACATTTATTTAATTCATAAATGAGTTTTATGGGTAATTTTATATTATATTTAAAATAATAGTTATATAAATGAGATTTATATAATTTTAGATTAAATATTGCTTTACATGTATCAATTGTTACTTGTAAATAAGTTTTACATTTATTTAATTCATAAATGTGTTTTCATATAATATAATTCAAATATTCCATAAATGTGTTTTATGGGTAATTTTATATTATATTTAAAATAATATTATATAAATGAGTTTTATATGATGTTAGATTAAATATAGTTTTACATGTATCAAGTGTTAGTTGTAAACTAGTTTTACATATCCTTTATTTTGGCATCTTTGTGACATGTCAAATTAAAATAGTTTAATTAAATTATTGAAATTCCTAGTTGAATTTTTTGTATAAGATGAATATGAGCTTTGGCGAAATTTTTGATCATACGATGTGAATTGTGGTTTTTTGATAATTTAATTAATAAAAATGTGCCTCACGTCATTTTTTATACATACTTGTAGATATGGCAACTAAAACCATAATCGGTGATTTATCTGCCAATGAAAAATTGGATGGGTCCAATTATGATATGTGACAAAGGAAGATTCAATATCTTCTAAATGAACGAGAATTGCTCGAATATTTGACCATAATTATGACTGCGCCTTCGGTCAAGGACAAAGATGGAAATGATATTGATACTGCTAGTGACCAATATCAAGCATCCTTAGAGGCTTATGCAGATTGGTCCAAAAAGGATCGTAAAGCATGTTATCCTATGTTGTATTTCATGCATAATGATCTAATTGGAGAATTTGATTATTGTCCCACTGCTAAGGATATGTGGGACAAACTTAAGATCACTTTTGGTCAAACATCTGCTACAAGGCTTCGTGCTTTGCATCTCAAGTGGATGAACTACGAGATCAATACGACTCGTACTATGGCTGAACATTTATGAACCATGAGTGTAATGGTTCGTGATCTTAAGGCAGCTGACCAGGCTATCTTTGAAGAGGAGCAAGTCCTCAATGTGATTCGGGCTCTTCCAGATCATACTAAGCACTGGAAGAATGTGAAACTTGTATTGACCCATAATGAAAATGTCAAAACCTTTTCAGAGATCACTAGGCACCTCGAAATGGAGGAGGATCGCTTAAAAGCATCAGACTCCTCCAATGTGGCCTTTGTTGCTAAAAGCAAAGGACCAAAGGGCCACAATGCCAAACGAGGTAAAAGAAAAAGTTTTTGGCCTCCTCAAAGGAATGGACCAAAATGTCATATTATCAAGAAACACAAGGCTAAAGGCCAAGGAGATAAAAACATGGCACATGTGAAGTGCTATAGTTGTGGAAAGAAAGGTCATTTTGCTCAGGATTGTCCTGAACCTAAGAAGGTACCTTTCTTATTTATAACTCCTGATTTGTATGTTTGTTCTCATGCATTAGTTGCTAATTCTCTTCCTAATTGGATTGTAGATACGGGAGCAAGCAAGCACATAGTTCGGGATTGAGCTGGCTATGTGGACTTTCATTGGTATCCGGTGGGTTCACAAACTGTCGTGTTAGGAAACATTAGTGAAGAAGATGTCTTAGAAATAGGGACATATCATCTCAATTTATGTGGAGGGCATACTTTGCTCCTCCATGATGCTCTCTATGCACCCGGGGTGCGATGTTACCTTGTGTCTCTTGTAACTTTAATGAAATCATGATTCGTTTTTAGTTCTAATCATTATGGATTGGATATTATGTATAATGGCAATATTTTTGGCCATGCTACATTGAAAAACGATTTTCTAATTCTTGATTTGGATGCTTGTTATGATAATTCGTTTTCTGTTTATGTTTCATATTTTGATCCTGATTCTGAATCTATTAAATGGCATGCTCGACTTGGTTACATTAGCCAAGATCGATTGAGTAGGCTAGCTAAAGAAGGTCTTTTAGACCGCCTCACTAAGGTTAAGTTGCCTAGATGCGAGTCATGTTTAGCTGGTAAGGCAACCGCGAAACCTTTTGGTAAGGCTTCAAGGGTGTCTAAACCTTTAGAGCTTATTCACTATGATATTTGCGGGCCCATGAATGTTAAGGCACGTCATGGGGCTATATATTTTCTCACTTTAATTGATGACTATTCTCGCTATGGATATGTGTATCTTTTAGCTCATCGTTATGAAGCACTTGATGTGTTCAAACGTTTTGTGACTGAAGTTGAGACACAATTGTAAAGAAGAGTTAAAACTCTTCAAATCGATTGTGGTTAAGAATATCTATCTGATATGTTCAAAGAATTTTGTGAGAAAAAGGGTATAATAAGACAACTAATGATTCCTCGAACTCCACAACAAAACGGTGTTGCGGAGCGTAGGAATCGAACATTGCTTGACATGGTCAGGTTAATGATGGCACAGGCTCGTCTTCCAATTAGTTTTTGGGGAGATGCGTTGCTTACGACAACTTATATTCTTAACCGTGTGGTCAGTAAAAGTGTACCCGCCACTCTATATGAGTTATGGAATGACAGAAAGCCCTCTTTAGATCATTTACGTCCATGGGGTTAGGCTAGTTATGTACACAACCTAACTCATAAACATGGGAAACTTGGTCCAAGAGCCACTAAAATGGTGTTTATAAGATACCCCAAACATTCTAAAGGGTATGTTATGTATGGTGAGCACCCGAATGGTGGTATGAAGGAAGTTACTTCCCGTAATGTGGAGTTTCTTGAGGATGAGTTCCCAAGCATAGGTGAAATAAAACAGGACCTAGATTTGTATGAGTTACAACTGGATACTCTCGGTGAGGGGGAGAATTTAGTTACTCGCCAAGTAACTGAGATTTTTTTGCCCCAGAGAAGCAATTTGAGAATGAGGTCCGTCTTCCATCTCTAAATCATGAACCTGTAGATAGTCTACATGTTCCAAATCTCACATCTCAAGGGGATAGTGGGAGTGGTTCTCATCATGATCCGGACCCCACATCTCCAAGAGATAGGGGGAGAGATCCTGAATCAGGACAGACAAATGTTGGTCCTAGACTCCGAAGAAGTGAGCGTGGAAGAATTCCTAGACGATATTTTCAAATCGAAGAGGAAATCTTCCTTTGTACTCCTTTGGAAATCGATGAACTAACCACTTTTCAAGAGGCTATTGATTCACCTAACCACACAGAGTGGATGTATGCCATGAGGGATGAAATGGACTCAATGACATGAAATTAGGTTTGGGAACTAGTTGATCTTCCGCTCCAACGAAAGTCCATTGGAAACAAGTGGGTTTTCAAGATAAAACGTAAGGCGGATGAAACGACTGACAAGTTCAAGGCCCATTTGGTAGTGAAAGGCTATACCCAAATAGAAGGTATAGACTACGAATAGACATTTTCTCCTGTGGTGAGATTTGCCTCTATTCTCTTACTTCTGGCTCTGGTTGCCCATTTGGACCTGTAGTTGTTTCAAATGGATGTTAAGACTGCTTTCCTTAATGGTAACCTTGAGGAAGAGATTTATATGAATCAACCTATTGGTTTTGTATCAAAAGGTCAAGAAGACAAAGTGTGTCGTCTTAAAAGATCCATATATGGTCTCAAACAGTCTTCCAGATCGTGGTATTTTAGATTCCACGGAGCCATTACTTCTTTTGGCTTAGTCATGGTGTCAGAAGACCATTGTGTGTATGTCAAGAGAACAACAAGTGGAATTTTGTTTCTCATTTTGTATGTTGATGACATATGACTAGCCGGAAATAATATGGAGATGCTCAAGACCACTAAAGAGTGTTGTCCTCTATTTTTGATATGAAGGACATGGGTGAAGCTAGGTATGTCCTAGGTGTGGAAATAACTAGAAATCGTTCCAAGAAGCTTCTTGGTTTAAGTCAGGAAGCTTATATAAATAAAATTTTGGAATGTTTTCGAATGCATTATTCCAAACCCGTTGACACTCCAGTTGAAAAGGGTCTTACCTTGAGTCTTGATCAATGCCCTAAGACAGAGAAGGAAAAAGGAAAAATGAGTAATGTTCCTTATGCTAGTGCCATAGGAAGCTTAATGTATGCTATGTTGTGTACACGACCTGACATTTGCTTTGCAGTTAGTTTGGTAAGTCGTTACCAAAACAACCCAGGACTTGCTCATTGGCAAGCAGTCAAAAGAATTTTGCGATACCTTCGTGGTACTTCAGACCTGGTCCTTTGCTATCAAGGTAGGGAATTAAGGTTAAGGGCATATTCGGATGCCGATTGGGGTGGTGACCCGGATGAGTCTAGGTCAACCTCAGGATATGTCTTCACCTTGGGAGGGGGAGCTATATCTTGGTGCAGCAAGAAACAAGACTGTATAGCATTATCGACAATGGAAGCAGAATACGTTGCTTGTTGTCTTGCCGCTCAGGAGGCAATATGGTTGAGAAGTTTTCTCCAGGATCTTAATCTTACTCCTAGAGTTAATGATCCTGTTAAAATGTTATGTGACAACACTGCAGCCATACAGTTTGCTAAAGATCCGAAGTTTCATAGAAAATCTAAGCATATCAAAAGGCGTTATCATTTTGTAAGAGACGTCATAACAAATAAGGAGGTTTCCATAAAGTATATACCTACTAATAAGATGGTAGCTGATCCCTTAACAAAACCTACTCCCCGAGATTCGTTTAAGACACATGTGATGAGTTTAGGTTTGCGTAGGGTTTAGTTTTTCCATTGGGTTATATTTTGTTGTATAATGAACATGTTTTCAATTGTAACATTTTTTTTAATAAAAGTTTATTTCTCAAATGTCCATTGGTACATAAATTACATGATAAGGCACATTGTAATGTCACCACATATTAGGCTTCTGATTGACCTTATCATACAGGCAATCGCCCTAACGCTTGAGTAGCGAGTAGGATGAGACTTCACAATATTAATATTGAGTGTATGTAATATTGTGTTATCTTCATACTTATGTAGTATGTATGATAAGTTTTATATTTGAATAGTCACCTTAGTAAATATTAGATGAGACTCTGATGAGTCGGATGTGAAAGCTTCAGATTTCACATTGAAGCCTTAAAGCCAAATCTTGAGTGTCAGGATTAGCATTAGGTATGTTAATCTAGTGGCTTAGATTAGTTTTTAAGTAAAGCTAGATTCGTGATTTGCATAGCATAAAAGAGTGACATGCCTAACTTAGTGGGAGTTATGACACACATTCATACTATGTATGCTATATAACGACCCTCTTGTGGAGTGACAGTTAAATCCCTTTCTCTGTCACTGTATGATCCCATAGACTTTAATGTCTAATCGAATGAAACCCTTTGGCTTAGAACTATGATATGAAGTCAAGGCTTGGTGTTGCTACTTTAGTGTGTTTTTCCAAGGACTAAGATGTATACAGTCCAACGGAGCACGTTAGGAAATCAGTTAAGCTAAGATGGATTATTATGAGTGTCTAAGGAAGAATCTTTTCCTTCATCACTATATCAGCCCGGGCAATTATACTTGGTGTATAATCGCATGATATATCTATGAGCATAAAGGGACAGTGTATGCGTCAGTGATGTTTTGGATGATTTAGGGTATCATAAATATGTGAAAGTGTTATGTTAGTTAGATGGTGACTTAATATAACACTATTGGTTCTTTAATGGTCGCACACCCCATTCTCAGTATGACACGTGAAATTTTAGAGAGAAGATGTAACTCGTGGTTTATGTGGCCGAGTGGGAGTTGTTGGTAGTTTACAAAATTAACGGCTACTTTATATAACTCCCGTATCAGTTATTTGTCCTAACCAGGGGATTAAAAGGATGAAAATAAATAGATCATATGATGAAAAATTACGAAACAGAGAAAATACGTTTTTCTTCTTCTTCCATTCTCTCTCACGTGAAGCAATCATCAAAGACTTAGAGTTTAGGACGTGAATTAATCGGTGAATCTAGTAGCCTACCGAAATCCGAAGACTAGCAATCAGCAAATCGATCCAGAACTTCTGCATTAAGGTTAGTCCCTATGTTTTACTTCGATTACTTAAATCTAAATATGGAAAATGGTGGCCTCATGTTATATATAGTATTAAATATCCTCAGCGGTCTTAATCGTCCTCTCACTCTGTCCATCTGTCTGAGGATGAAATGCTGTACTGAAGTTTAACCGAGTACCCATAGCAGTCTGCAAACTCTTCTAGAACCTCGAAGTAAATCTGAGATTTCGGTCTGAGACTATCGACACTGGGACCCCATGCAGCCGCATAATCTCTGTCACATACTTCTGGGCCAACTGATCGAGAGTATTGCTCTCTTGCACTGGCAAGAAGTGAGCCGATTTGGTCAACCGGTCCACTATGACCCAGATAGCATCATGCTGCCTCGGCGTCCTAGGCAACCCCATAATGAAATCCATCGTAATTCGCTCCCATTTCCACTCCGGAATGGGCAACGAATGCAATTTCCCCACTGGAGCCTGGTACTCAGCCTTAACCTGCTGGCACGTCAAACACCTGGAAACAAACTCTGCCACCTGCCTCTTCATGCCTGGCCACTAGAAATGCAACTTAAGAGTATTATACATCTCGGTAGTACCAGGATGCATAGCATAAGTAGTCAAATGCGCCTCCTCCAGAATCTCACGTCTCAAATTATCAACATTCGAAACACATAATCTCTGTCCCATCCACAAAGTCCCATCTCTCAACTCAAACTTCGAATCCCGATCCGATCTCACTCTATCAATCAGTCTCACCAAAATAGGATCCTGATTCTGAACTCTCCTGATCCTGTCATGCAACATCGGCCTAAGCCTCAGAGTAGCTAACAGAGCTCCATCCTGACCCAAATCCATCTGCACATTCAGAGCTCTCAATTGAATCAGACTAGGTAATCTCTCGATCTGAATCTGAGCTGCACTGATATGAGATCTCCTACTCAATGCATCGGCCACCACATTGGCCTTCCCTGGGTGATACTCAATCGTGCAGTCATAATCCTTAAGCAGCTCTATCCATCTCCTCTGCCTCAGATTCAACTCTCTCTGACTCAGAAAATACCTCAAACTCTTATGATCAGTGAAAATCTGGAACGTCTCACCATACAAGTAATGTCTCCAGATCTTCAGAGCAAATACAACTGCAGCTAACTCCAAATCGTGCACTGGATAATTCACCTCGTGAGACCTCAACAGTCTCGAGGCATAAGCTATCACTCTGCCATGTTGCATCAATACACATCCCAGTCTCTGATGCGAAGCATCGCTGTACACCACAAAGCCTCCAATCCCAGATGGAATGCCTAACACCGGTGCAGTAGTCAGCCGATGTTTCAGCTCCTTAAAGCTCTTCTGGCACTCCTCAGTCCATCTGAACGACACATTCTTCCTCAAAAGTTTTGTCAGAGGGGTTGAGATCAGCGAGAACCCCTCGACAAACCTCTGGTAATATCCGGCCAATCCTAAGAAACTCCGAACCTCAGACACGTTCCTAGGAGCCTCCCAATGCAGTACTGCCTCCACCTTGCGAGGATCTACCTGAATACCCTCACCAGTCACTATATGGCCCAAAAACACCACCTCATGTAGCCAAATTTCACACTTAGTGAATTTGGCTTACAACTGTCTCTTTCTCATGATTTGCAAAACAATCCTCAGATGCTCAGCGTGCTCTTGTCTACTCCTCGAGTACACCAAAATGTCATCAATGAATACTATCACAAACTGATCCAGTTAGGGCTGAAAAACCTTATTCATCAAAGAAATGAAAGCTGCCGGGGCATTAGTCAACCCAAACGACATCACTAAGAACTCGAAATGCCCATACCTGCTCCTAAAGGCACTCTTAGGCACATCGGCCTCTGCAATCCTCAACTAATAATAACCCAATCGCAGGTCCAACTTAGTGAACACCTGAGCCCCCTGCAACTGATCAAATAAATCATCGATCCTAGGCAGTGGATACTTATTCTTCACGGTCACCCGATTCAACTGCCTATAATCGATGCACAATCTCAGAGTCCCGTCCTTCTTCTTCACAAACAGCACCGGAGCTCCCCATGGCGAAACACTAGGCCTGATAAATCCTTTATCCAGAAGCTCCTGCAACTGAGTCTTAAGCTCCCTCAGTTCCACTGGTGCCATCCTATATGGAGGTATAGATATAGGAGCGGTACCTGGAATGAGGTCAATCGAAAACTCCTTTTCTCGATCCGGTGGCAAACCTGGTAACTCCTAGGGAAACACATCAGAAAATTTCCTGATCACGGGAATATCCTGCAATCTCCGCTCAACTCTGGTATCCACGACATGAGCCAGATAGGCCTCACATCCACCCTGCATCAACCTCAGGACACTCAGAAAGGAAATCATCCTGGCTGACACTGCCTGACTAACTCCTCGAAAAATAGCTCTGGGCTGACCAGGAGACTCTAATACAACCTCATTGGTATAACAGTCCATGACGGCCCTATGCGCAATTAACCAGTCCATCCCCAAAATCACATTTATCCCCAAAATCACCTAAAACAGTCGTACTACCTAGAGGTGTACTCACCTCTAACCCATACTGCAACATCTCCCTATCCCCATGCAGTCTACATGCCATATGCGGTGCGATAAATGAATGAGTAGATCCAGGATCCAACAATGCATATGCCTCAAAGCCAGAAATCAGAAGCATACCCGTAACAACATCTGGGGAATCCTGAGCCTCCTGCCGAGTCATGAAATAGACTACAGCACAGCTCGACTGTCGTGCTTTGCTTAGTCCTCGGTCCTCACTACAGACCCTCTTTCGGCCTCGGCCTCGACCTCGATCCCTCCATCTAGATCCACCTCCACGGCTCTGCTGCACCGTGGTATTGCTGCCAGATCTCCCAGTCATAGTAGACTGAGCTCCCAAGGTCTCGAGGCAATTCTTAACCAGATGGTCCATTGAGCCGCACCTAAGACAGGCTCCAGTCAACCACCGACACTCTCCACTGTGCCTCCTCTCATAATGCTCATAGACTGGAGGAAACTGCCCTGAACCTCTGACACTGCCACCGCCGCTACCAGTCTGTACAAATCTGCCTCTCTGCCCAAATCCAGACTGTCTAGCTCCTCCAGAGGACCTGAAGGGCCTGCTCTGGCGCTTGCTGTACCCTCTGCTAGATCGCCTCGACTGTCACTCGATCTCTTGCCCTGGGCCTTGACCCGCCTCACCGACTCTATCTCGAAGTCGCTCAACTGCACTACAGCAGCTCTCAACTCGATAAAAGTGCCCATGTCAGACCGGGCCAATCTGGTACGGATCACCAGATTGAGTCTGCCCTCAAATCTCCGACACCTGTCAGCCTCAGTAGCAATCAGGACAGAAGCATACCCCATCAGCTCATTGAACCGCACCTCATACTCTGCCACTGTCATCTGACCCTGTCTCAACTCCAAAAACTCCTGTATCTTCATCTCCAAATAAACCTTGGGCATATAATTGTCTTGAAAGGCTCTCAAGAAATCGTCCCATGTCAGAATACAGGGTCTGGTGGTACTGCCCGGGACAGTCTTCCACCACTGATATGCTGGACCCTGAAGCAGAGAGACCGCATAATCGAAACGCTCATCAGAGTCGCAGTCCATCTGATCGAAAACTCGCTCAGTCCTCTCCAGCCATCCCTCAGCCTCAGCAGGGTCTGTGCTGCCAAAGAAATCAACAGCTCCCTGCTTGCGCAGTCGGTCATACCTCCTCTCCCGTCTCACAAGAACTCTAGGAGGCAACTCCTCAGAACGAGGCATAGAGGACTCCCTACTAGCTCCCACTGATCCTAGGTCAGTTGGTTGATCAACTTGATCTCCAAGAACGGATGACCTATAACAAACAAGAATTTTGATCAATTTCCACTTTTCTCACTATAATTCAAACCTAAGAATACACTATGCCCAAAAGATGCCAAACCATGCTCTGATATCACCTAAATGTAGCGCCCCCTTATCGTAAGGTACGCACCGGGACGCCCGTAGGTCATTCCGATACATAACCCATAATAAGGGTGCACTACAATCGATCAATTTTATAATCCACATGGCATCAATACAATAAAACCGCAATGTCTAAATCACTGAATTTTAAAACCATAATGCTTTTCTCATTTCATATCATCAAACAGAAATATAGACAAGTCTATCAGTTCCCTACAGTCTAAATACAATACTCCAAAAGGAAACTGATACAAAAGTCTATACTACGTCATCCTCAAAATCAATCCCAGTTGACCGACCTGTGTGCCATCACTTCTCTTACCAACGCGCTCACACGGCAGGAAAAGTCTATCTCTGGAGCTATGAGTCTAATCTATCAGTCCTGAAAAATAAGGATGCAATTTTAGGTGAGTTTGCGAACTCAATGAGAAACCATCATCGATGGTTCACTCAATTCATGCATCGCAAATTGCATACAGCGCATCACAATAACATTCAAGTATCATATAACAGTTTGCAATTTCTCATGCCATCACAGAATTCAATGATTATCACAGGTCAATTAACTCATATGTATGCAATGCATATGTGACTTTTTTCCAGTTTATTTCAGTGTTGTGACCTAGTGCTCAATCAGTAATCAGTGTTCAGTGGATGCGTCTAGGGAGTAGGAGAGCCCTCATGCAAGATGCATTAACTCCCCTCGAGCTCGAGGCTCGGTTCAGTGACAGTGTTCGAGCTCAAGGCTCTTTTCAGTATTAGTGACAACTCAGGTCACAACGTTCATTATCTGTTCATGCATTTATGCATGAAATGCAAATGCTCAATAATTCACAGTCATATGGCTATAAAAGCCCATGTATCACAATTTCTCAGAATCACGTAGCAATCAATCTCAATTTATCAAGAGCATGTATTTCGATCCTAATCATTCCCGTAATCATACAATTCACATTTTGCAAACAGTTCACACAGAGCATTCAACAATCAGAAATTGAGGAACCAACTAGGTTACTCACCTGTAACTTCTGAGCTACTGCCTGGAAGTCCCAGCAATATCTGTGGAATGACGATCCAACGGTGCCTCTATAACAGTTAAATAATTTCCCATTACTAGATGCTCAGTCAAAACAATTCAATGATGCATATGTCATAATGAAAATATGTACGATGCATATTCATGATTTTTCGGCGCTAAAACCCAATTTCGCTGTTCTATACCCAAATCTAACTATTCACTCAATTGATCAATAACAATTTATTTCATTTCTAAAATTCAGTTCAATCCATCATATCATATACCCTATAGTAATTCCCAAGAAAAACCTATTCATTGGGTCAAAACCATCCATTGAAGACCCCAATTTAAACTCCAATTATCATAGTACAATTCTTAGGTTGCAATAGGAACTATATCCGACTCTTTCTCTACGATTGAGACCGCACTCAACTAAATTCTAACTTTCATTCATTTCCTCAATTGTAGACCTCTTTCTTTAGTTCATAACGAATCAAGAATCCCCTCAATTGGAGGTCTACACCATCAGTTATGCTCCATAAATTAAAACACCTCTATTCAGAAATTTGTCGCTCACCGCGGCGTACAGAGGATCGCTCGCCGCGGCGAACATCTTCCTCAAGGCTCGCTGCGACGCAATGGGAGGAGCTCGTCGCGGCGAAGGTTTTACCCTGCTCGTCGCGACGAGTACTCATTTACTCGTCGCGACGAGGCCTCTATCAGATTCTCTCTCTAAAACCAGTATTAACTCACTCTAAACTACCCTATCTTTCACATTAAACACCATAAATGCATCAAACAACAATAAATAACAACATTAAAACCATTAAACTTACCAATCAAGCCTCAAATCCTTAAACCTTTGAAAATCCTTCTCCAACGCCTGACACCCACGGTGAACCCTCAACACTCACCAATCTTCATTCTCTCAAGGATCAAGCTAGGCTCGCACAAACAGGAAGAAAGCAAGCAACAAACGAGAAGGGAGGAACGAAAATCACCGAGGAAGAGGAAGAAGAAGAATGCCCTAGGTTGAAGGAGAAGAATAAAGCCAACATTTGAAACTTAAGGCTTATAAAGGGTTGATTTAAACCTATAGATCATAGTCCCCAATTTCTTTTAAATTTCAGTCTCTAAATTCCAATGTCTCAACATTTTTATTCCTACCAGCATAAATCTAATTTTCCATACCATTTGCCCATCAATTACGGAACTTGAAACTAATTCATCAGTCTCTAAGTCATTTTCCCGGTCCAGACCTATAATTCTAAAAATTCTAGAAAAATTCCTATAAATCCCCAAAAATATTAAACACAGGATCCTATACTCCAATTTCAATTTTCTCTCCAATTCAACTATACAAACCCAATTATTCTAACATTCCTAATAAATCACAGTCAAACATAATTACCTCGAAAATTCCCAAACCAATTCATGTTCACAATTAAGTACCGGAAAAAGTCATGAATGCATGTACCTATAAATGCATGTGCAAGTAACTCATTTATCTATAATTAGAGGTCAATGAATGCTCAATCAATAGAATGCAGTATAAAATCCTAACCCGTCCCAATTTACCGATATGCCCATCACATCAGTAACGAGATGTACAATTAGTGCCCAGGTAACTTCTAATAATTGATGGTTCTTTTGCTCTACTATATCATTTTGCTGAGGGGTAACAATATATGATGACTGATGAATAATACCATGTTGAGAGATATAAGACTTAAAAGTATGGGAAACATATTCTTTAGCATTATCACTTCTCAAAATATAGATGGATTTGTTGAATTGAGTCTTACTTTCAACATGAAAGGCACAAAATATAGTAAACAAGTCTGATCAAGATTTCATAGGATAAGCCCAAGTAACCTGAGAATTATCATCAATAAAAGTCTTAAAATAATGAAAACCAAATTTGGACTAAAAAGGATAAGGACCCCATATATTATTATATGCCAAGTAAAAAGAAGACTCAACTCATTTATTTAGTCTAGGAGAAAAAGATACTATATGATGTTTACAATTTGACAAGCTTCACACTCTAAGTTGATTCTCATTTAAGACTAGGACATAACTTTTGTAAAACTAGTAGAGACAGATGACCCAAATGACAATGAAGTTGTAGAAGGTAAGATGAGCTTATGCAAGCAATTGATTGAGATGCGGTTTTAGATGTCGAATTAAGAGCATGTAGGCCATTCACTATATACCCTTTACCAATAATCAAAAGCAGTACATCCATTAGTTAAAGTAACACAAGGTAAATTAGCTGTAGATCAGAAAAAAGAGAGGATACCTATGTTATCGGTCATATGATCAGTAGCACCTAAGTCAATAACCTAACTATAAAATAAAGTAGAGAGATAGGCAACAAGATTACATGTATTAGCCAAAGCTAATGTCCTAAAAGATGGTTGCTGTGAATCATAAGTGGCTGAAATTTGTTGATGGGCATTGGTTAAACGATCATACTCATCCGTTGAAATTGTGACAGAAGGTGAGGATGACTAAGGAAGCAGTAAGATGTCATCATCCTGAGTAGCCACATTTGTACATTTTTTGTTATTATTTTGATCCAAGTACTTGGGAGACTTACCATGCATGTTGGGCCCGAAACCCAACTGCTTACACTTCACACTATCACTCTTGAAGCTGAACCAAAAATCGAAATCCAAAGCGAATGAAACGAAACAAATGCGAAGCTAATAGGATCAAATCGAATACAAATGGAAATCGAATACGAATGCGAAACAAACGGATCAATTCGAACTGAAATAAATCAAAACGGATCCACATCAGATACCAAATGAATCCAACTGCAAATAGAAAATGAACTTGAAATCAAAGCATACGAACGGTAGTTTCGAACTGAATTTCAGATTCTGACATCCGAAGCGTGACTATAGAAAATTGGTCGCGTTGGAAACCCTTATGACTTAGCCCATCCGAAACGATGAATTTTTTTTCACATCTTATGTATCTTTTCAAAACTTATATTAATCAAAGTAATGTAGTTTCCCCTTTGGAAATTTCATCTTTAATCAGACTCAAATCACTTGGTTTCTCTTAAACATGCATATCTCAAAATCAAAACATCTTGAACAAGAATTTTATTCTCACATTATCCTTGCCATACAACCCATGTTATTAAAAATTGGGTAGCATGACAGCTGCATTTTAACCTATCCAAAAACCTGCAAATAGTAAAAGTCACTTCTATAACTTTCAAACAATCACACATACATCAAAATCCACCGGACCCTCCGTTCGGGATCTCAGTATAAACGCAATCCTAAATTCTAAACCTCTTTAAGTCATTTTTCATATTCAATTTATATTCATCACATTCAAACTCATATACAATTCCCATTAACTCATATACACATTAATACTTCCATTAAACCCAAACCAATCGTATTTATGAATCATCACAAATCATATACCATCATCCAGTATATATATATATATCCCAATGTCATTCATAACTCAATTCAATTTATATACAAAACCAAAATGCACAATCCATAGCCATACACATTTCCAATTCCATGACTCAAGTTCTTATACAATTGCATAATCTAAAATACATTATGAACCAAATGCTTACAATACTCTAGTGGCATTCCAAGCCATAGACCATTTCCAATAATCATAAACCAAATACACAAAGTACAAAACATGTACAAATGCTGATGTCTTAACGTCTTTCATCCGATCTCCTACTCGAATACCTGGAGATGGGGATGAAAGGGGGGTGAGCTCGGAAGCTCGTGGATAACATGTTTATGAATCAAAAGATAAGCAAAACATTTTCAAACTTTATTTTCAGTTGATTTGAAAACATCGAAGGTTTATTTCCCAAAAACTTCTCAATTCCAAAAACTTTCATAAACATTTACAAACAGTTTTCAAAACGATCATAGTTGAAAATCCAAATTTCTCGTTCGTAAAAAATCCAAACCTTTTTGCAATGTATGAATATAATCAAAACACATGAAATGCATCATATATAAATACACCACATTCTACACAAAGCAAAAACATATAACACATCAATCGGTTTGGGTCGGCCCAAAACAGGACGTATTGCACATTCCCACAAAGCGGTCCTGTGCAGTTGTGAACAGGACGTACTACACCCGCATAGCGGTCCAGTGTAGCCGTGAAGGGAGTCCGTAATCGGAGCTCCTATGCCACTAGCGGGCAGCCGGACGAAGGCTTTAGAAAATGAGACCAGTGCACTGACTCCACATGAGGGACCTAGCCAAACCCATATAACACATATTCATGCATTGAAAAATCATATCGCCCGAAGGCACATTTCGAAAATTCAACTTTTTATATTGTGTCGTACTCTACACATTCACATTCACAAACTTGAGTACATGCATATAACAATTCACACACATTCTCAAACTATCAATCAATCGCATAAATAATCAAAATTCACAAATTGCAAACTCAAACAATCAAACATAAAGAATTCAACAATTATGCTCATTTCATCAAATCCTTCAAACACTTTGGAAGTAGTCAATTTAATCATTTCATTTGAAAGTCTGAAACAATGCTTGAAATTTCTTGATTCATTCGGAAAACAATGAATCTAATAGTTCACAATTGATCCCAAAAGTCAATTGATTCAAATCATTTGAAAAACAATAGCTTATAAAACCAACCCTTATAATAAGCTTATAATTTGAAAAATAAATACATTACCCACCTCTTATCCATGCTTGGAGCTTGTTCCAATCCTCAAGTCTCCTAAGCCTCTCCTCAATTTTTCTCATTCAAGACAAAAGCCCTAAATCATAAACATCCACAATTGATTTAATTCAACTATAAAAAATCTAAAATTGGCTTGAAAATCCACAAGCCCATACCAAACTTAAGTCAAATCAACCAAAAACTCACTAAAACTCAAAGATCAAAACCATCTCTTACCTTTATTTTCTTCATTTTTGACTTTTGCTTGGCTCATCTTGGAGCTTTCACTTCCTTCCATGTTTTTCCCTTTGAATCATCGAAAATCCTTGCTTAAAAATCAAAAAATTGGAAACCCTAAGCTTCCTCCTTCTTTCTCCACCGAGCTCTCCCTTTCTTGTCTCTTTTCTTTCATTTTTCACCCTCTTCTCTCATAACTTTCGTGGGCTACTCTCTTCCAAACGACAACCCCTTATTTATATATGCCAAGTCATTAAAATGAGTGGCCAATGAATATAATGCCCCTCCATCAAAGCCTTTTAATTTATGTCCTTAAGTGGACTTCCCAATATGCCCCTGAACTTTACTTTTAAATCATGCAACTTTAGGACATTATTCTCACATCAAAATGAAAGAATTTGCTAAAACTTCCTTCTAGAAAGTTGTTCCTCCCTTGTCTTAATTTCATAATGCCACCAAAATCATTCAATTTGGAGCACTACATCAAAAGTTATAGTCCAAACATGTCGGACGTATCATTCTACTAACATATCTTTTAGCAATTCACTTCCTTCCAAAAATTGACACTCTTAAAGGCTAAATTGAAACTTGATTTCTTTATAACAATTGTATCCCTATTGCTATAGTTTAATCCAAAACAAGAATCATATCATTTCAACAACTAGAGCAAAAGTTATGGCCAAAATACTTTTATATGCTCCTAATCCAAGACTGAACACTAATCCGAACTTCCATTCAAAAATTGGAAATCTTAGGGACTAAATTGAAATTTAATTTCTTCATATGATTGGTAGCCCCATATCTTAATTTTATTTCACCTCAAGAAGCTCTTCAATCGGACCTCTACAGATCCCGAATTTCACAAAATACTGAACTATGTTCAGAAATTTCCTGTCTCACTTTGATTTACACAAACTTCCTCAATTAAGACTCTAAAATTCACAAATTTCACATAAAATAAAATTCATTGTCTTAGGAATTCAACGCTTTGAAAATCAGGTCATTCGGATGTCGGATGGAAAAGATATAAGCAAAAGATTTGACAAGGTCGGATGAGGAAGGAAAATAGCAAGATTAGAATGAAACAAATCATTCCGATTATCATAAGATTGAATCTAACTCTTTCAATTCAACTCCAATTGATACAAATTTTCTTGGAGAGAAGGATACATGTCTTAGGAATTCAGTTCTTCAAAAATCACTTCAATCCGAGGTCGGATGAGTGAGTTATGCTCAAAATAATTCAACATATTCAAACCCTCAATCGATTTGAAACTCTTTTGGAGCAAATGCCATAACTTTCAATCTAGAGATCGGATTGATTTCGTTCTTAGACCATTTGAAAGTATACTTCTAGATATACAACTCTTATGAAGACCACAAAATCAGATTCGGCCTCTAAAAGTATCAAAAATCACGATTTTTACAAGCTGACCCGTGAATGTCCATTTAACGGACATGCATGTCCGTTTAACGGACACTCACGGTCCAAAATACACCAAACCATCCGAGTAAGTCCGTTTAACGGACATCCATGTCCGTCTAACGGAAATAGGCACAACAAAGGGTCCTTTTGACCTGAGAAGGTCCGTTTAATGGACTCCCATGTCTGTTTAACGGACATGCGTTTTCCAAACCTCTTCAACCCTTTCCAAAACTTCTCACATCCAAACTAACATCATATATATACTTATAATCTTCACATACTTACTTATTCAAATTCCTAACTCTTCATAATAATCGAAACAACAAATTCAATTAACAATCTTCTCAAAACTCAACTAAATTGGTTCTTCAAAATCACAAATCTCAAACAAGTCATCAAAGCTGTCACTAACATCAATCTTATATAACATCATAGCTTGTATCAACTATAAATCTTAACTCCGATCTCGAAAACTTGCATATTTAGTCTCGTTGGAAAGATAAAAGAACAAGATACAACTTCAAAGAAGGCAACTTTGGCCGATTATATTTAAATAATTCCCTAATTTCCATCGAATCAGCATACACATTTTTATCCACATGTAAAACTCAACATTCATGCAAACCTCACTTTCTTAATTACACAACATTTATAACAATTCAACTATCATTTGGAATTTATCCAAATCTCAGCCTCAATTTATATGATTTCTTATATTTAATAGCATCTTGCCATTCATAATCTCTTGCTTTTCCATAATATCTTACATATCTAATCATGATTCATGCTTAAGGCTTCCCAACCCATCATCCATATATAATTCACATTTCCTCATCTATAACACAATTTATATACAAAAACACTCATTTACTTTCATTTTCATATTTCTAATTTTCACTTCAAGGTTCGGGGTCCAACATTTCTCCCCCTCTTAAAAGAATTTCGTCCTCGAAATTCATACTTAAGCAAACACTAAATAATACATTCTCTTAACTCATGTCTTCCAAATGATCCTAGTCATTCACATATTCAAATTCTAACCACACGAATTCATAATGTTTTTCACCTCCTATATCATATACCATCCATATCTTATTCACACTCCAATAGTTCTTATCATATTTTCACAAGTACATATATTTAACTCACTTTATCCCGAAATCAAAATTCCTTAACCTATGGACACAAATTAATGGTCCAACTCTTAATGAATCTTTCATTCAAACTAATCCTTTGTAATTTTATACATATATCTCTATCTTCAAATGTTGACATTTTCCTTTCACAAAAGGATAAACAATATTTATTTATCCCAATCCATCATGAATTCAAATCTCAATTTCATTATCACAACCTAAAATCACTCAAATTTCTTATCACACATATCCTTATCTTACTCGCAAATTTTCACTTCTTTATGAGATTGAATCATCACTATCATATCAAACAACTATTTCTTCACATATGCCAATGATCTAATTTATTGAGAACTTTAATATGGATTATAACCATTCAATCTCAATCTTTTTAACTTCTATACATGTATTCCTATCATCAAACTCATCTTTAAAGATTCATATTTGCATCTCACATATATTCGAAGTCACATCATCCAATTTCATCATGAATTTCAAATTGTAATACCAGTATCATAATCCTAAACTCAATCATACTCTTCACCTTAATCAAACAATCACATAGATTCTTCAAATAATTCAAGCAAATTTATTCACATCAATATCACACTTTCACAAAATCAAACTTAGCCTTACAAACTCTTATCAACTTCTCATGTAAAATCACTCATACACATATGCCCAAGTAAGATCATATTACTGGGCTCTGATACCACATCTGTTGGATCCAAAACCCAACTGCTTAACTGAACAGGATCACTCTTAAATCGAATTCAAAACGACAATGAATCAAATGAGTCGAATCGAATACAAATGAAAATCGAATACGAATGCGAAACAAACGGATCAATTCGAACTGAAATAAATCAAAACAGATCCACATCAGATACCAAATGAATCCAAATGCAAATAGAAAATGAACTTGAAATCAAAGCATACGAACGGTAGTTTCGAACTGAATTTCAGATTCCGACATCCGAAGCGTGACTATAGAAAACTGGTCGCGTTGGAAACCCTTATGACTTAACCCATCCGAAACGATGAATTTTTTGTTCACATCTTATGTATCTTTTTAAAACTTATACTAATCAAAGTAATGTAGTTTCCCCTTTGGAAATTTCATCTTTAATCAGACTCAAATCACTTGGTTTCTCTTAAACATGCATATCTCAAAATCAAAACATCTTGAACAAGAATTTTATTCTCACATTATCCTTGCCATACAACCCATGTTATTAAAAATTGGGCAGCATGACAGCTGCATTTTAACCTATCCAAAAACCTGCAAATAGTAAAACTCACTTCTATAACTTTCAAACAATCACACATACATCATAATCCACCGGACCCTCCGTCCGGGATCTCAGCATAAAC
The DNA here is from genome assembly GCA_029891385.1 of Erythroxylum novogranatense. NCBI lineage: Eukaryota > Viridiplantae > Streptophyta > Magnoliopsida > Malpighiales > Erythroxylaceae > Erythroxylum > Erythroxylum novogranatense. The sequence continues at coordinate 110,581,490 of CM057227.1, read as the reverse complement.
GCAATCCTAAATTCTAAACCTCTTTAAGTCATTTTTCATATTCAATTTATATTCATCACATTCAAACTCATATACAATTCCCATTAACTCATATACACATTAATACTTCCATCAAACCCAAACCAATCGTATTTATGAATCATCACAAATCATATCCCATCATCCAGTACATTCATCCATATCCATATATATATATATATCCCAATGTCATTCATAACTCAATTCAATTTATATACAAAACCAAAATGCACAATCCATAGCCATACACATTTCCAATTCCATGACTCAAGTTCTTATACAATTGCATAATCTAAAATACATTATGAACCAAATGCTTACAATACTCTAGTGGCATTCCAAGCCATAGACCATTTCCAATAATCATAAACCAAATACACAAAGTACAAAACATGTACAAATGCTGATGTCTTAACGTCTTTCATCCGATCTCCTACTTGAATACCTGGAGATGGGGATGAAAGGGGGTGAGCTCGGAAGCTCGTGGATAACATGTTTATGAATCAAAAGATAAGCAAAACATTTTCAAACTTTATTTTCAGTTGATTTGAAAACATTGAAGGTTTATTTCCCAAAAAATTCTCAATTCCAAAAACTTTCATAAACATTTACAAACAGTTTTCAAAACGATCATAGTTGAAAATCCAAATTTCTCGTTCGTAAAAAATCCAAACCTTTTTGCAATGTATGAATATAATCAAAACACATGAAATGCATCATATATAAATACACCACATTCTACACAAAGCAAAAACATATAACACATCAATCGGTTTGGTTCGGTCCAAAACAGGACGTACTGCACATTCGCGCAAAGCGGTCCTGTGCAGTTGTGAACAGGACGTACTACATTTTTTCGCATAGCGGTCCAGTGTAGCCGTGAAGGGAGTCCGTAATCGGAGCTTCTATGCCACTAGCGGGCAGCCGGATGAAGGTTTTAGAAAATGAGACCAGTGCACTGACTCCACATGAGGGACCTAGCCAAACCCATATAACACATATTCATGCATTGAAAAATCATATCGCCCGAAGGCACATTTCGAAAATTCAACTTTTTATATTGTGTCGTACTCGACACATTCACATTCACAAACTTGCGTACATGCATATAACAATTCACACACATTCTCAAACTTTCAATCAATCTCATAAATATTCAAAATTCACATATTGCAAACTCAAACAATCAAACATAAAGAATTCAACAATTATGCTCATTTCATGAAATCCTTCAAACACTTTGGAAGTAGTCAATTTAATCATTTCATTTGAAAGTCTGAAACAATGCTTGAAATTTCTTGATTCATTCGAAAAATAATGAATCTAATAGTTCACAATTGATCCCAAAAGTCAATTGATTCAAATCATTTGAAAAACAATAGCTTATAAAACCAACCCTTATAATAAGCTTATAATTTGAAAAATAAACACATTACCCACCTCTTATCCATGCTTGGAGCTTGTTCCAATCCTCAAGTCTCCTAAGCCTCTCCTCAATTTTCCTCATTCAAGACAAAAGCCCTAAATCATAAACATCTACAATTGATTTAATTCAACTATAAAAACTCTAAAATTGGCTTGAAAATCCACAAGCCCATACCAAACTTAAGTCAAATCAACCAAAAACTCACTAAAACTCAAAGATCAAAACCATCTCTTACCTTTATCTTCTTCATTTTCGACTTTTGCCTGGCTCATCTTGGAGCTTTCACTTCCTTCCATGTTTTTCCCTTTGAATCATCGAAAATCCTTGCTTAAAACTAAAAAAAATTGGAAACCCTAATCTTCCTCCTTCTTTCTCCACCGAGCTCTCCCTCTCTTCTCTCTTTTCTTTCATTTTTCACCCTCTTCTCTCATAACTTTCGTGGGCTACTCTCTTCCAAACGAAAACCCCTTATTTATATATGCCAAGTCATTAAAATGAGTGGCCAATGACTATAATGCCCCTCCATCAAAGCCTTTTAATTTATGTCCTTAAGTGGACTTCCCAATATGCCCCTGAACTTTACTTTTAAATCATGCTACTTTAGGACATTATTCTCACATCAAAATGAAAGAATTTGCTAAAACTTCCTTCTAGAAAGTTGTTCCTCCCTTGTCTTAATTTCATAATGCCACCAAAATCATTCAATTTGGAGCACTACATCAAAAGTTATAGTCCAAACATGTCGGACTTATCATTCTACTAACATATCTTTTAGCAATTCACTTCCTTCCAAAAATTGACACTCTTAAAGGCTAAATTGAAACTTGATTTCTTCATAACAATTGTATCCCTATTCCTCTAGTTTAATCCAAAACAAGAATCATATCATTTCAATAACTAGAGCAAAAGTTATGGCCAAAATACTTTTATATGCTCCTAATCCAAGACTGAACACTAATCCGAACTTCCATTCAAAAATTGGAAGTCTTAGGGACTAAATTGAAATTTAATTTCTTCATATGATTGGTAGCCCCATATCTTAATTTTATTTCTCCTCAAGAAGCTCTTTTATCGGACTTCTACAGATCCCGAATTTCACAAAATACTGAACTATGTTCAGAAATTTCCTGTCTCACTTTGATTTACACAAACTTCCTCAATTAAGACTCTAAAATTCAGAAATTTCACATAAAATAAAATTAATTGTCTTAGGAATCCAACGTTTTGAAAATCAAGTCATTCGGATGTCGGACGGAAAAGATATAAGAAAAAGATTTGACAAGGTCGGATGAGGAAGGAAAATAGAAGGATCAGAATGAAACAAATCATTTCGATTATCATAAGATTAAATCTAACTCTTTCAATTCAACTCCAATTGATACAAATTTTCATGGTGAGAAGGATACATGTCTTAGGAATTCAGTGCTTCAAGAATCACTTCAATCCGAGGTTGGATGAGTGAGTTATGCTCAAAATAATTCAACATATTCAAACCCTCAATTGATTTGAAACTCTTTTGGCGCAAATGCCATAACTTTCAATCTAGAGATCGGATTAATTTAGTTCTTGAACCATTTGAAATTATACGTCTATATCTACAACTCTTACGAAGACGACAAAATCATATTCGGCCTCTAAAAGTGTCAAAAATCACAATTTTCACAAGTTGACCCCTGAATGTCCGTTTAACGGACACTCACGGTCCAAAATGCACCAAACCATCCGAGTAAGTCCGTTTAACGGACATCCATGTCCGTCTAAAGGAAATAGGCACAACAAAGGGTCCTTTTGACCCGAGAAGGTCCATTTAACGTACTCCCATGTCCGTGTAACGGACATGCGTTTCCCAAACCTCTTCAACCCTTTCCAAAACTTCTCACATCCAAACTAACATCATATATATACTTATAATCTTCACATATTTACTTATTCAAATGCCTAACTCTTCATAATAATCGAAAAAACAAATTCAATTCACAATCTTCTCAAAACTCAACTAAATTGGTTCTTCAAAATCACAAATCTCAAACAAGTCATCAAAGCTGTCACTAACATCAATCTTATATAACATCATAACTTGTATCAACTATAACTCTTAACTCCGATCTCGAAAACTTGCATATTTAGTCTCGTTGCAAAGATAAAAGAACAAGATACAACTTCAAAGAAGGAAACTTTGGCCAATTCTATTTAAATCATTCCCTAATTTCCCTCGAATCAGCATACACATTTTTATCCACATGTAAAACTCAACATTCATGCAAACCTCACTTTCTTAATTGCACAACATTTATAACAATTCAACTATCATTTGGAATTTATCCAAATCTCAGCCTCAATTCATATGATTTCTTACATTTAATAGCATCTTGCCATTCATAATCTCTTGCTTTTTCATAATATCTTACATATCTAATCATGATTCATGCTTAAGGCTTCCCAACTCATCATCCATACATAATTCACATTTCCTCATCTATAACACAATTTATATACAAAAACACTCATTTACTTTCATTTTCATATTTCTAATTTTCACTTCAAGGTTCGAGGTCCAACATTTCTCCCCCTCTTAAAAGAATTTCGTCCTCGAAATTCATACTTAAGCAAACACCAAATAATACATTCTCTTAACTCATGTCTTCCAAATGATCCTAGTCATTCACATATTCAAATTCTCACCACACGAATTCATAATGTTTTTCACCTCCTATATCATATACCATCCATATCTTATTCACACTCCAATAGTTCTTATCATATTTTCACAAGTACATATATTTAACTCACTTTATCCCAAATCAAAATTCCTCAACCTATGGATGAAATTAATGGTCCAACTCTTAATGAATCTTTCATTCAAACCAATCCTTTGTAATTTTATACATATATCTCTATCTTCAAATGTTGACATTTTCCTTTCACAAAAGGATAAGCAATATTTATTTATCCCAATCCATCATGAATTCGAATCTCAATTTCATTATCACAACCTAAAATCACTCAAATTTCTTATCACACATATCCTTATCTTACTCGCAAATTTTCACTTCTTTATGAGATTGAATCATCACTATCATATCAAACAACTATTTCTTCACATATGCCAATGATCTAATTTATCGAGAACTTTAATATGGATTATAACCATTCAATCTCAATCTTTTAACTTCTATACATGTATTCCTATCATCAAACTCATCTTTAAAGATTCATATTTGCATCTCACATATATTCAAGTCACATCATCCAATTTCATCATGAATTTCAAATTGTAATACCAGTATCATAATCCTAAACTCAATCATACTCTTCACCTTAATCAAACAATCACATAGATTCTTCAAATAATTCAAGCAAATTTATTCACATCATTATCACACTTTCACAATGTTAGACCCCGAAGAATTTTTTTTTATGATGTCATTAAGATGGAAGGTGTGACATCGACCCATACCGCACGAATGCCTGAGTAAAGGCCTGGAACAACCTCGGATCCAATGGAGGCACTGGCTCCTGCATAGCTGGCGACTCCTGAGTCGGCGACGGAAGGGGCTCGCTACCTAGCCCTACAGAAGCCTCAACATTCCCTGGGGCTACTGACTCATCAGTCCTCTCCTCTCTAGTCGGAGAGTCGTGCAGCAGATCCTTGATAACTCCTCATGTCCTTCTACGAGGTGGCATCGCATTCTTCAAAGGTAAACACTAAGGATTAGCTATGTGTCAATCTACATATATGCATGTCACGTAATCAATGCAACAATTAATCATATATCACACAGTTTGTCCTATATGCATTCTAAGCCGAGGACACTAAAGCTAGGCGCTCTGATACCAAACATATTGGGCCTGGGCCCCTGATCCTCGATTCCCGAGGCGGCCCTCGGGTCGAGTCAAGCACCGGTGCTCCATATACCTTCGGACCGATCCCAACATCCATACAAACACATAAGTCGATTCATACAATCATATACTCATACATTCTAAACATGCATTCATCATTCCACATGCATAAACCGACTGTCAATTGCATTCAAAGAAATTCAACAAGTATTCTCGAAATATAACATAATACAAAATGAAAGTGAATCCCAAAGTACAAAAGTATGCTCCGTGATGAAATGCTGGCGGGCTAACCAAAGTACTAACTTAATACAAGCTCCTAACTAGCTTGAAGTTTCCGATGCCTTGTAAGGTCGACAATCGTCTCGATCTGCACCTGAGGAGGGGAGAGTAATGGGGTGAGCTGCGAAGCTCAGTGGCATATACGTTTATAGCCATTGGCAACGAGCCACACAATCAAGCAATATGAATATTCATATATTCAAGCATAAACAAATCAAATTTTATCACTTTACAAACATCATCATCATATGTCATGGGATTCGTAATATAACAATTCATTATGTCTCATGCTTAGCAAGTCAAATATGAATGCACACAAATGATTCGAGAGTTCCGTAAACGATCCGGATAAACCGAAGGTAAATCCGTAAACTATCCGAGTCCAATTTCTCAAGGATCTCGTGGCCTCAAGCGGGCAGCCAGGAGAAGGCTTTATGTCAACGTGCACGTGACTCCATCCGTAACTCTTTTACCCAAACAAATCACATAATCCATTCAATTCGTGCTCAAAGCATTTTTCACAGTTTTCTAAATTCTCATTCTTGTCCATTGCCATAAGGCCTATCAAGCCATGCATAATCATAATAAAAAATGCACATTCAATATTGCTCATATAGTTCAATACCAATAAGGTCATATCATGCAAGCAAATAAGCACACACAAGGCAATTTTCCCATATACACAATAACCATAAACATATTACCCACCTAATTCGACCGAGTTCTTCGCCTTGGGGAGCTCCGGTTCTTTTTGTGAAGAAGAAAGATGGATCATTGAGGATGTGTGTAGATTATCAGAAGTTGAATCAGATAATTGTGAAGAACAAGTATCCGCTTCCTCGCATTGATGCTTTGTTTAATCAATTGCAAGGGGCAAAAGTCTTCTCGAAGATAGATTTGAGATTGGGTTACCATCAGTGGAGGATTAAGGAGTCGGATGTGCCGAAGTCTGCTTTCAGGACTCGGTATGGGCATTTTGAGTTTTTGGTGATGCCTTTTGGATTGTCGAATGCGCCTGTAGCATTTATGGATTTGATGAATCGGGTTTTTAAGCCATTCTTGGACCAATTTATCATTGTCTTCATTGATGATATCTTGGTGTATTCCAAGAGTGATGAGCAAAGATGAGGAGCATTTGAGGATCGCTGGAGACTTTGAGGAGGCATGAGTTGTATGCCAAATTCGATAAATGCTAATTTTGGCTAAGGGAGGTGTCATTTCTTGGACATGTGATCTCAGAGCAAGGAGTTCATGTGGATTCAAAGAAGATAGAAGCTGTGGTGAATTGGGAAGCACCGAAGAGTGTAGCAGAGGTGAGGAGTTTTCTGGGTTTGGCAGGCTATTACAGGAGATTCGTGGAGGGATTCTCTATGATAGCCGCTCCGATGACGAAGTTGTTGAGGAAAAATCAGAAGTTTGTTTGGAGTGATGAGTGTCAGAAGAGCTTCGAGGAACTCAAGCGCAGATTGATGAGTGCCCCGATTCTGATCTTGCCATCGGGTGCTGAGGGATATACTGTGTACAGTGATGCGTCGAGGAAGGGTCTTGGTTGTGTTTTGATGCAGGGAGATCGGGTGATTGCATATGCTTCGAGGCAGTTGAAGCCTTATGAGTTGAACTATCCGACGCATGATTTGGAGTTAGCAGCTGTGATCTTTGCTTTGAAGATTTGGCGGCATTATTTGTATGGAGTTCAGACGAGGATCTTTACCGATCATAAGAGTCTGAAGTATTTGTTGAGCCAGAAGGAACTGAATTTGAGGTAGAGAAGGTGGATTGAGTTGCTTAAGGATTACGATTTGTTGATCGAATATCATCCGGGCAAGGCCAATGTGGTGGCAGATGCCTTGAGCAGGAAGTCTTCGATTGCTCATGTGAAGTTAGTTTATCTTCCTTTATTGGAAGAGATGTCCAAGCTTAAGATAAGCTTGAAGCAGGAGGAGTCGGATTGCCTTCTAACTAATTTCCGAGTGAGGCCGATTCTCAGGGAAAAGATTAGGGAATTGCAGGCTCAGGATGTAGATTTGAGCAAGCTTCGAGATGAAATTCGGAATGACAAGGTTTCTGAGATAGATGTGAGAGATGATGGGCTTATGACAGTGGGGAACAGGTTGTGTATCCCAGATGTGCAGGAGGTTAAAGCTGAGATTATGGATGAGACACACAATGCGCCTTATGCCATGCATCCGGGTAGTACCAGGATGTACAGGGATGAGAGAGCATTTTTGGTGGAAGGGCATGAAGAGGGATATAGCAGAGTTTGTCAGTAAGTGTCTAGTGTGTCAGCAAGTCAAGGCTGAGCACCCGACACCTTCAGGCAAGTTGAGGCCGTTGCCTATTCCGGAATGGAAGTGACAAAAGGTGACCATGGACTTTCTGATGGGTTTGCCTAAGACTAGTAGGAAGCATGATGCCATTTGGGTTATTGTGGATTGATTGACCAAGGCAGCTCACTTTTTGGCGATTAAGCAGACTGATTCTTTGCATGTATTAGCAAAGAAGTATATTGATGAGATAGTGAGGTTGCATGGGATTCCGGATTCCATTGTGTCGGAAAGAGATCCTCGGTTTACTTCGAGGTTTTGGGGTAGTTTGCAGGAAGCTTTGGGGACGAAGTTGAATTTTAGTACGGCGTTTCACCCTCAGACGGATGGTCAATCTGAGAGGACTATTCGGACACTTGAGGGGATGCTTCGGGCTTGTGTGATAGATTTTTGAGGAGCTTGGGATGAGCATTTGTCGTTGGTCGAATTTGCTTATAACAATTCGTACCATTCGAGCATTCAGATGGCTCCATATGAGGCTTTGTATGGCAGGAGGTGTAGGACTCCGATTTATTGGGATGAAGAAGGAGAGAGGCAATTGGAAGGACCGGAATTGATTCAGACTACAGTGGAGAAAGTCAATCTGGTTAAATAACGACTTAAGGCAGCACAGGACAGGATGAAGAGTTATGTTGATGCTCACCGAAAGGAGATGGAGTATAAAGTCGGTGAGAAAGTGTTCCTTAAGACGTCTCCTTGGAGAGGAGTATTGAGATTCGACAAGAAGGGTAAGTTGAGTCCGAGGTATGTGGGTCCTTATGAAATCCTTGAGAGGATTGGACCACTCGCCTACAGATTGGCATTACCTCCGGAATTGTCGCAGATTCACGATGTTTTCCATGTGTCCATGTTGAGGAGGTATAGATCGGATCCTTCTCATATCATTCAGGCTAGTGAAGTTCAGTTGCGGGATGATTTGAGCTATGAGGAGCTTCCTGTGCAAATTTTGGATACCAAAGACAAAGTCCTCAGGAACAAGACGGTTCAATTAGTCAAAGTCCTGTGGAGGAATCATTCGGTAGAGGAGGCTACATGGGAGCCATTGGAAGCTATGCGGGAGAAGTATCCGCATCTCTTCGATGATTCAGGTAAATTTTGAGGACGAAATTTCTTTTAAAAGGGGGAGAAATGTTAGACCCCGAATTTTTTTATGATGTCATTAAGCATAAATTTTGATAATTGAGTAATTATGCCTTAAGTTTGATTAATTTGGGAGTATTAAGGATAATTTGGTTTATTTGAGCTTAATTAGTTATGATGTGGTTTTACATGGGGATTATAAGGTAAAAGTTTATGAGGGTATTTTGGGAAAATGACTTGGGTTGAAGAGGGTTTAGGCTTATGAGAAGGGTAACTTAGTCTTTGTTCCCTTTAGGTTTAAGGGAAAGAAATTAAAGAGAAAAGAAAGAGAAGAAGGAAAAGAAGGAAATAGAAGAGAAGAGAAAGAGGAGAAGCGCCGTCGGTGGAGAAGAAGAGGAGAAGAAGAGAGATTTTCGATCTTTGAGATTTCGGCGCTTTCAATCATTTCGGGTAAGTCTCATTTTGTTTAAGCTTGTTTTAGTTGGATTAAACCCAAGATGGCTTCAATCATGAGAATCAAGGTTTAGGGTTTTAGGGCATAAGTGTAGGGATTTCCTTAGGTTGATGTGTTTGTGATAGATTTGAAGCTCAAAATGGGTTAGAAATGTAGTAGAGGTCTTGATCTATAGGTTGGTTGTGTTGCATTTGAGTTTGGGAAAAGAATGAAGTCAAAAATGCGTAAATCGGGGGTTGAGTCGTTACTCGACCCGCACGTCATGGCGTCTGGAGATTGGTGACACGCCGCGTGCACCATGTGCACGTCGCGGCGTGCATGAAGAGACTATATGTCTATATCTTGAACCATTTGAAATTATACGTCTATATCTACAACTCTTATGAAGACCACAAAATCATATTCGGCCTCTAAAAGTGTCAAAAATCACAATTTTCACAAGCTGACCCGTGAATGTCCGTTTAACGGACACTCACGGTCCAAAATGCACCAAACCATCCGAGTAAGTCCGTTTAACGGACATCCATGTCCGTCTAAAGGAAATAGGCACAACAAAGGGTCCTTTTGACCCGAGAAGGTCCATTTAACGTACTCCCATGTCCGTGTAACGGACATGCGTTTCCCAAACCTCTTCAACCCTTTCCAAAACTTCTCACATCCAAACTAACATCATATATATACTTATAATCTTCACATATTTACTTATTCAAATGCCTAACTCTTCATAATAATCGAAAAAACAAATTCAATTCACAATCTTCTCAAAACTCAACTAAATTGGTTCTTCAAAATCACAAATCTCAAACAAGTCATCAAAGCTGTCACTAACATCAATCTTATATAACATCATAACTTGTATCAACTATAACTCTTAACTCCGATCTCGAAAACTTGCATATTTAGTCTCGCAAAGATAAAAGAACAAGATACAACTTCAAAGAAGGAAACTTTGGCCAATTCTATTTAAATCATTCCCTAATTTCCCTCGAATCAGCATACACATTTTTATCCACATGTAAAACTCAACATTCATGCAAACCTCACTTTCTTAATTGCACAACATTTATAACAATTCAACTATCATTTGGAATTTATCCAAATCTCAGCCTCAATTCATATGATTTCTTACATTTAATAGCATCTTGCCATTCATAATCTCTTGCTTTTCATAATATCTTACATATCTAATCATGATTCATGCTTAAGGCTTCCCAACTCATCATCCATACATAATTCACATTTCCTCATCTATAACACAATTTATATACAAAAACACTCATTTACTTTCATTTTCATATTTCTAATTTTCACTTCAAGGTTCGAGGTCCAACATTTCTCCCCCTCTTAAAAGAATTTCGTCCTCGAAATTCATACTTAAGCAAACACCAAATAATACATTCTCTTAACTCATGTCTTCCAAATGATCCTAGTCATTCACATATTCAAATTCTCACCACACGAATTCATAATGTTTTTCACCTCCTATATCATATACCATCCATATCTTATTCACACTCCAATAGTTCTTATCATATTTTCACAAGTACATATATTTAACTCACTTTATCCCGAAATCAAAATTCCTCAACCTATGGACAGAAATTAATGGTCCAACTCTTAATGAATCTTTCATTCAAACCAATCCTTTGTAATTTTATACATATATCTCTATCTTCAAATGTTGACATTTTCCTTTCACAAAAGGATAAGCAATATTTATTTATCCCAATCCATCATGAATTCGAATCTCAATTTCATTATCACAACCTAAAATCACTCAAATTTCTTATCACACATATCCTTATCTTACTCGCAAATTTTCACTTCTTTATGAGATTGAATCATCACTATCATATCAAACAACTATTTCTTCACATATGCCAATGATCTAATTTATTGAGAACTTTAATATGGATTATAACCATTCAATCTCAATCTTTTTAACTTCTATACATGTATTCCTATCATCAAACTCATCTTTAAAGATTCATATTTGCATCTCACATATATTCGAAGTCACATCATCCAATTTCATCATGAATTTCAAATTGTAATACCAGTATCATAATCCTAAACTCAATCATACTCTTCACCTTAATCAAACAATCACATAGATTCTTCAAATAATTCAAGCAAATTTATTCACATCATTATCACACTTTCACAATGTTAGACCCCGAAGAATTTTTTTTTATGATGTCATTAAGACAGAAGGTTGTGACATCTGACCCATAGCCTGCACGAATGCCTGAGTAAAGGCCTGGAACAACCTCGGATCCAATGGAGGCACTGGCTCCTGCATAGCTGGCGACTCCTGAGTCGGCGACGGAAGGGGCTCGCTACCTAGCCCTACAGAAGCCTCAACATTCCCTGGGGCTACTGACTCATCAGTCCTCTCCTCTCTAGTCGGAGAGTCAGGTGCAGCAGATCCTTGCATAACTCCTCATGTCCTTCTACGAGGTGGCATCGTACTCCTTCAAAGGTAAACACTAAGGATTAGCTACAGGTCAATCTACATATATGCATGATATGCATGTCACGTAATCAATGCAACAATTAATCATATATCACACAGTTTGTCCTATATGCATTCTAAGCCGAGGACACTAAAGCTAGGCGCTCTGATACCAAACATATTGGGCCTGGGCCCCTGATCCTCGATTCCCGAGGTGGCCCCTCGGGTCGAGTCGGCACCGGGTGCTCCATATACCTTCGGACCCGATCCCAACCTCCATACAAACACATAAGTCGATTCATACAATCATATACTCATACATTCTAAACATGCATTCATCATTCCACATGCATAAACCGACTGTCAATTGCATTCAAAGAAATTCAACAAGTATTCTCGAAATATAACATAATACAAAATGAAAGTGAATCCCAAAGTACAAAAGTATGCTCCGTGATGAAATGCTGGCGGGCTAACCAAAGTACTAACTTAATACAAGCTCCTAACTAGCTTGAAGTTTCCGATGCCTTGTAAGGTCGACAATCGTCTCGATCTGCACCTGAGGAGGGGAGAGTAATGGGGTGAGCTGCGAAGCTCAGTGGCATATACGTTTATAGCCATTGGCAACGAGCCACACAATCAAGCAATATGAATATTCATATATTCAAGCATAAACAAATCAAATTTTATCACTTTACAAACATCATCATCATATGTCATGGGATTCGTAATATAACAATTCATTATGTCTCATGCTTAGCAAGTCAAATATGAATGCACACAAATGATTCGAGAGTTCCGTAAACGATCCGGATAAACCGAAGGTAAATCCGTAAACTATCCGAGTCCAATTTCTCAAGGATCTCGTGGCCTCAAGCGGGCAGCCAGGAGAAGGCTTTATGTCAACGTGCACGTGACTCCATCCGTAACTCTTTTACCCAAACAAATCACATAATCCATTCAATTCGTGCTCAAAGCATTTTTCACAGTTTTCTAAATTCTCATTCTTGTCCATTGCCATAAGGCCTATCAAGCCATGCATAATCATAATAAAAAATGCACATTCAATATTGCTCATATAGTTCAATACCAATAAGGTCATATCATGCAAGCAAATAAGCACACACAAGGCAATTTTCCCATATACACAATAACCATAAACATATTACCCACCTAATTCGACCGAGTTCTTCGCCTTGGGGAGCTCCGGTTCTTTTTGTGAAGAAGAAAGATGGATCATTGAGGATGTGTGTAGATTATCAGAAGTTGAATCAGATAATTGTGAAGAACAAGTATCCGCTTCCTCGCATTGATGCTTTGTTTAATCAATTGCAAGGGGCAAAAGTCTTCTCGAAGATAGATTTGAGATTGGGTTACCATCAGTGGAGGATTAAGGAGTCGGATGTGCCGAAGTCTGCTTTCAGGACTCGGTATGGGCATTTTGAGTTTTTGGTGATGCCTTTTGGATTGACGAATGCGCCTGCAGCATTTATGGATTTGATGAATCGGGTTTTTAAGCCATTCTTGGACCAATTTATCATTGTCTTCATTGATGATATCTTGGTGTATTCCAAGAGTGATGAGCAGCATGAGGAGCATTTGAGGATCGCTTTGGAGACTTTGAGGAGGCATGAGTTGTATGCCAAATTCGATAAATGCTAATTTTGGCTAAGGGAGGTGTCATTTCTTGGACATGTGATCTCAGAGCAAGGAGTTCATGTGGATTCAAAGAAGATAGAAGCTGTGGTGAATTGGGAAGCACCGAAGAGTGTAGCAGAGGTGAGGAGTTTTCTGGGTTTGGCAGGCTATTACAGGAGATTCGTGGAGGGATTCTCTATGATAGCCGCTCCGATGACGAAGTTGTTGAGGAAAAATCAGAAGTTTGTTTGGAGTGATGAGTGTCAGAAGAGCTTCGAGGAACTCAAGCGCAGATTGATGAGTGCCCCGATTCTGATCTTGCCATCGGGTGCTGAGGGATATACTGTGTACAGTGATGCGTCGAGGAAGGGTCTTGGTTGTGTTTTGATGCAGGGAGATCGGGTGATTGCATATGCTTCGAGGCAGTTGAAGCCTTATGAGTTGAACTATCCGACGATGATTTGGAGTTAGCAATGTGATCTTTGCTTTGAAGATTTGGCGGCATTATTTGTATGGAGTTCAGACGAGGATCTTTACCGATCATAAGAGTCTGAAGTATTTGTTGAGCCAGAAGGAACTGAATTTGAGGTAGAGAAGGTGGATTGAGTTGCTTAAGGATTACGATTTGTTGATCGAATATCATCCGGGCAAGGCCAATGTGGTGGCAGATGCCTTGAGCAGGAAGTCTTCGATTGCTCATGTGAAGTTAGTTTATCTTCCTTTATTGGAAGAGATGTCCAAGCTTAAGATAAGCTTGAAGCAGGAGGAGTCGGATTGCCTTCTAACTAATTTCCGAGTGAGGCCGATTCTCAGGGAAAAGATTAGGGAATTGCAGGCTCAGGATGTAGATTTGAGCAAGCTTCGAGATGAAATTCGGAATGACAAGGTTTCGAGATAGATGTGAGAGATGATGGGCTTATGATGATGGGGAGCAAAGTTGTGTATCCCAGATGTGCGGAGGTTAAAGTGAGATTATAGATGAGACACACAATGCGCTTTATGCCATGCATCCGGGTAGTACCGGGATGTGCGAGGATGAGAGAGCATTTTGGTGGAAGGGCATGAAGAGGGATATAGCAGAGTTTGTCGAGAAGTGTCTAGTGTCGCAAGTCAAGGTCGAGCACCCGACACCTTCAGCAAGTTGAGGCCGCTGCCTATTCGGAATGGAAGTGACAAAAGGTGACCATGGACTTTCGATGGGTTTGCTAAGCCTAGTAGGAAGCATGATGCCATTTGGGTTATGTGGATTGATTGACCAAGGCAGCTCACTTTTGGCGATTAAGCGGTCGATTCTTTGCATGTATTAGCAAAGAAGTATATTGATGAGATAGTGAGGTTGCATGGGATTAGGATTCCATTGTGTGGAAAGAGATCCTCGGTTTACTTGAGGTTTGGGGTAGTTTCAGGAAGCTTTGGGGACGAAGTTGAATTTTAGTACTGGCGCTTCACCCTCGGACGGATGGTCAATCTGAGAGGACTATTCGGACACTTGAGGGATGCTTGAACTTGTGTGATAGATTTTGAGGAGCTTGGATGAGCATTTGTCGTTGGTCGAATTTGCTTATAACAATTCGTACCATTCGAGCATTCAGATGGCTCCATATGAGGCTTTGTATGGCAGGAGGTGTAGGACTCCGATTTATTGGGATGAAGAAGGAGAGAGGCAATTGGAAGGACCGGAATTGATTCAGACTACAGTGGAGAAAGTCAATCTGGTTAAATAATGACTTAAGGCAGCACAGGACAGGATGAAGAGTTATGTTGATGCTCACCGAAAGGAGATGGAGTATAAAGTCGGTGAGAAAGTGTTCCTTAAGACGTCTCCTTGGAGAGGAGTATTGAGATTCGACAAGAAGGGTAAGTTGAGTCCGAGGTATGTGGGTCCTTATGAAATCCTTGAGAGGATTGGACCACTCGCCTACAGATTGGCATTACCTCCGGAATTGTCGCAGATTCACGATGTTTTCCATGTGTCCATGTTGAGGAGGTATAGATCGGATCCTTCTCATATCATTCAGGCTAGTGAAGTTCAGTTGCGGGATGATTTGAGCTATGAGGAGCTTCCAGTGCAAATTTTGGATACCAAAGACAAAGTCCTCAGGAACAAGACGGTTCAATTAGTCAAAGTCCTGTGGAGGAATCATTCGGTAGAGGAGGCTACATGGGAGCCATTGGAAGCTATGCGGGAGAAGTATCCGCATCTCTTCGATGATTCAGGTAAATTTCGAGGACGAAATTTCTTTTAAAAGGGGGAGAAATGTTAGACCCCGAATTTTTTTATGATGTCATTAAGCATAAATTTTGATAATTGAGTAATTATGCCTTAAGTTTGATTAATTTGGGAGTATTAGTGGATAATTTCGGTTTATTTGAGCTTAATTCGTTATGATGTGGTTTTACATGGGGATTATAAGGTAAAAGTTTATGAGGGTATTTTGAGAAAATGACTTGGGTTGAAGAGGGTTTAGGCTTATGAGAAGGGTAACTTAGTCTTTGTTCCCTTTAGGTTTAAGGGAAAGAAATTAAAGAGAAAAGAAAGAGAAGAAGGAAAAGAAGGAAATAGAAGAGAAGAGAAAGAGGAGAAGCGCCGTCGGTGGAGAAGAAGAGGAGAAGAAGAGAGATTTTCGATCTTTGAGATTTCCGACAGTTTCGAATCATTTCCGGGTAAGTCTCATTTTGTTTAAGCTTGTTTTAGTTGGATTAAACCCTAAGATGGCTTGAATCTGTGAGAATCGAAGGTTTAGGGTTTTAGGGCATAAGTGTAGGGATTTCCTTAGGTTGATGTGTTTGTGATAGATTTGAAGCTCAAAATGGGTTAGAAATGTAGTAGAGGTCTTGATCTATAGGTTGGTTGTGTTGCATTTGAGTTTGGGAAAAGAATGAAGCCGAAAAATGCAGAAATCAGGGGTTCGGAGTCGCAGCTCTGACCCGCACGTCGCGGCGTGCGGAGAATTGGTGACACGCCGCGTGCACCATGTGCACGTCGCGGCGTGCATGAAGAGACTATATGTCTATATCTTGAACCATTTGAAATTATACGTCTATATCTACAACTCTTATGAAGACCACAAAATCATATTCGGCCTCTAAAAGTGTCAAAAATCACAATTTTCACAAGCTGACCCGTGAATGTCCGTTTAACGGACACTCACGGTCCAAAATGCACCAAACCATCCGAGTAAGTCCGTTTAATGGACATCCATGTCCGTCTAAAGGACATAGGCACAGCAAAGGGTTCTTTTGACCTGAGAAGGTCCATTTAACGTACTCCCATGTCCGTTTAACGGACATGCGTTTCCCAAACCTCTTTAACCCTTTCCAAAACTTCTCACATCCAAACTAACATCATATATATACTTATAATATTCACATATTTACTTATTCAAATGCCTAACTCTTCATAATAATCGAAAAAACAAATTCAATTCACAATCTTCTCAATACTCAACTAAATTGGTTCTTCAAAATCACAAATCTCAAACAAGTCGTCAAAGCTGTCACTAACATCAATCTTATATAACATCATAACTTGTATCAACTATAGCTCTTAACTCCGATCTCGAAAACTTGCATATTTAGTCTCGTTGGAAAGATAAAAGAACAAGCTACATCTTCAAAGAAGGCAACTTTAGCCAATTCTATTTCAATCATTCCCTAATTTTCCTCGAATCAGCATAGACATTTTTATCCACATGTAAAACTCAACATTCATGCCAACCTCACTTTCTTAATTGCACAACATTTATAACAATTCAACTATCATTTGGAATTTATTCAAATATCAGCCTCAATTCATATGATTTCTTACATTTAGTAGCATCTTGCCATTCATAATCTCTTGCTTTTCCATAATATCTTACATAACTAATTATGATTCATGCTTAAGGCTTCCCAACCCATCATCCATATATAATTCACATTTCCTCATCTATAACACAATTTATATACAAAAACACTCATTTACTTTCCTTTTCATATTTCTAATTTTCACTTTAAGGTTCGCGGTCCAACAATGCAATCCAGCAATTCTTTTGGTTATGCCCCTCGACTTCATAGTAATTATAAGTACGAGAGTTGCAACTATTCTTAGCAACAAAACCACTACTATTTCCACCTATGCCATCGCGATTAGCATTTAAAACGTTACAAACCAATGTCACTATGTCATTGGACACCATATCAGAAGTCATGTCACCATCCTTTCAAACTCAAAGAAAACGAGCATATACTTCTATAAAGGAAGAAAGTGTCTCACTAGTAAACAATTATGTGCGTGCCACATCATATTCAAGACCCAACCCTGCTAAACAAGATCATCACGTAGATTATATTAAACAAGATCGTTTCATATGCATATAAAACAAAGAATCACGTACTTGGATTCTTGTTATGGTTCTATCAGTTAAAGAACTTTTTGTTACTAACTTTAATTGCAGAGATCTTTTTGTTACCTTCTGTACTTTTGATGGAAGTAGAACCACTAAAAAAAAAACATTCAGATGTATATACATATAACGTTTCGTTCTTCATATAACCACCTTTTGTAGTTATTTTAAGAGCATTGACTATTATACCCTTCATGAGTGTATATGAGTCATTATCTCCCACTCACACATAATGGATTTAATCTCATTAAAAATAAACTTTTCAATAATCATACTTGTTCAATAATCGATGTGACCAGCATACGACGAGTGTTGGGCCCCAATTCACTTTAAACATGCTTTCGTTATTCTGGGGTTTAGATTGATTATTTGTTTTTAATTAGAATAATTTGGGAGTTTTAGTACTTAGTTAATAGAAATTAATTGGTGGAATTTAGTTAAAATTAGAGTTTTAATAAGTTGGTAGAATTAAAAAGAATAAGATGGAGTTAGGATAAATGAGGAAGTTTGCTTAGGTTTTAAAGCTCAAGGTTTAACAAGATGGGCTTTTAGCCCATTTACATGATATTAAAATAAAGAAAGAGGGAATTAATTGATGAATTAAATGGGAAGCAAGTGAGGGTCGTATGAAAGTGAGAAGGAAATGAAAATGATAAGGAAAGAAGAGCTTCGATGAAACTACATCGTTTGGTCATGGGATTTTAGTTAAAACACAAGATTTATTCTAAGTTTTCTAGAAAACTACCGAAACTCTTAAGAGAAGAGGGACTTTCGAAACTTAGAGAGAAAAGAGTGGAGACTGTCGGTTGAAGAAGAAGAAGAGGAAGAAGAAGAAGAGAAGAAGGAGCTTTGGTTTAGGTTGCTTTAGAAAGGAAGGTGGAAGAGTTTCATTCAAGAAGGAATTGGAAAGAAGGAGTTTAATCTTCCATGAAGCAAAGAAAATTTCATGGGTCATCTTCTAAGGTAAGGAAATTGAAATTTTGGGTATTTTAGGTAGGTTTTAGTTTTAAGAGCCTAGAAAAGTTATGGGTAAGGTTAGATAGGTAAAATTCCATGCTTTCGATCCGTAAAATTGTCGATTTTGATATCCTATGTTCGATGGGATATTCATGCTTAATGAAGGTGAATTGAGGCATTTGGAGGAAGAAGCAAGGCCTTTGGATCAATCCTAAGCTAAAGGAATTCAAGGTGGGTAATTCTTTAATAACTGAGTTGATAAGTATATTACCGTCTTTATAATCAATGTGAATTAAGGTGTTAAAATGACTTGGAAAGTTTGTAAGAATTACGCTGATGATGTATTGAATTTATATGTGATATTCTTGTTTATGAATTTATGTTGGAATGGTTGGTTCAATGATTTGTTAAGTGAAAACAATAAGAAATTGTGATTTCGGAAGATCGTTGTTTTGGTAATTTACGTGAAAATGAATTTGTATATGCCAAGAGAGGCAATCTTTCTTGAATTGTGTGAACTATATGTTTACTTTGGGTTTGTGGTGGTCCAGTTTGAGTCGGTGCACTGCTATTATAGGCTTTTCTCGCCGCCGCTAAAGTGGTCGTGGAGTTCCTCTTAGGACTCCTATTCGTCACGACTTCACATACCGCCACTGTGGAATGTGTCGTTCGCTCGCTTCGGATCCACCGAACCATCTTGTTTGTGATCTTATGAAAAGTTAGATCGTTTTGTGATATGTGCTATTTGTAAACTGTTGATGTGATGCATTCGACGAAAAGATTTGAAACTTTAATGTTTTCTTTTATGTGATATTGTTTGAATATGAAAAAATGAATAACGGTTTCGCTTGTTTCTCGCTTATTAAGTTATTACCACACGAGCCGCCGAGCTCACCCTCCTTTTTCCTCCACAGGTGTCGAGCGAGCGAAAATGAGTCACCGCATCGGGATTGAGGCAACTCGATCTTTGTTTTGTTTAAGTTGTATTTGAAGTTATGTTTTGAGGAAATAGGCTTTAGATTGCATTTTGGACTTTTATGTACTTTTTACTACTTTTGATGTAATCGGGTCAAAATGCCCTCTAAAGCCTTGTATGAATTCAATTCCACATGTTTGTGAGAATTTTGGATTTGAAATATATCTTATGTTTGTTTCTTGTAAAAGTATTGTTGTATGGTTATAATGACAAAAGAAAAGAATGGGATTGTAAGATTTTATGGTTTGGAATTGAGTAGATGTTTAAAAGTGGAAATGCTTGATGATTTGAGAAATATGTAGAATCCTAGGCGTGTGTTGCTGCCTTGAGATATTGAGTTTTATGCAGGTGTGTGTTGATTGAAGAAATTTGGGATAGATGTAGATTAGAAGTGCTGCCCAATTTTCCAGAAATTGGGCAGCAACTTCCATTCAATTTTAAAGTGGCTTAAAGCTTGAATTGGTTTGGATGGCCTTCTTGAAGAATGTAGAGAGTGATTAGAGCTTTCCAACGACATATAATATGTCTCAATTGGACTTAGGATGAAAGAGTTATGAGAATGGAAATGTTTCAGCTGCTGTTAGAATCACTGAAATTTTGCAGCAGCTTTGGAGGGCTTTTCGTCCAATTAGAGACTGATCTGGGTTTTGTGTTCTTCATGAAAGATGTAGATTACCTTTCTATCTTTAAAACGAGCTATGATTTGCAGTTATTGGAGTTAGGAATCAAAAGTTATGAGCTTTGGAAGTTGACAGTTACTGTTCATATAAGCAAAGTTACTGTTTCATTGGTTAGTTTTAGGCTGAAACTTTGAGTGTGTTTTATCCTCTTTAAGGATTAAATTGATTTTGTTTTCTTCATGAAGCTTGTAGATCTTCTTTTCATCTTTCTAACGAGATATAATGTGTCATTTTTCGACTTGTGTGCTAGAAGATATTAATTTTCAAGTTTAGGCTATGTAGGAAATTGTGTTTTGGCTGAAACTTTAAAACCAATGATGATCATATTAATGGCTCAGTTAGTTTATAAGTCCTTCTAGGAACTCTATATAACTTCCCTTTCATCTTTCTTTTGTCACTGATTTTACAAAATTTGGGTTGGGGTGAAAATTATAAGATTGCAAAGTTGAGAGTTTATTCGCTTTTCAAAAAAAAAAAAGGGGTTTGATGTTGCTGCGGCGCCTCGCTAGTATAAGGCTCGCCCTAGCGGGCGGGCGCCATGTCTTGCCTCGCTAGGCGACGCCTCGCCCTAGCGAGGCGGGCTGCCTCGCCTCGCGAGCTACTCGGCCTCGCCAGGCGACGCCTCGCCTGGCGAGGTTCGATTCGCTCATGAGGCAAGGCTAAATCTCATGAGTGGCGTCCGCGCGCCCAAGGCTTCCGACGCCGTTTTGGGTGTTTCTTTTTATTTTCTTTTTCCTTTTTCTTTTCCAATTTTCCTCTCTATCACTCTTTTGCTTATAAAGTCCCCTTTTGACCTCCGATTTGCACGATTTTCGAATCATAAGTTTGAAAAAAAAAATAGACTTTTTTTTAGTAAAATGAGAGTTTCGGGTTTTAGTGGGAAATTACGGATAAGATTATGTGACAGCTTTGGATATAAATCCGTTTTTGGGCGATTTCGTGATCTATAAAGATCGGATTGAGGCGATTTCTGATTCTGTGTAATCGAGAGGTATGGAATTTTATTTTAGCTGAGAATTTAGATTTGGTTATGGGCCCAGTGATTAATTTTTTATTGGATGAAAATTAGAGCAATATTAGTAAAGTTTGTTGGATGACGTTAAATTCAGTTCAATTTGAGGTTTCTTTCGTGGTGAGGAATCCCTCCCTTGTGAGATGCGCGTCCAGATGTCACATAGGACGTCGGGCACGCGACTCACCGGGGAGGGGTTCCAACAACGAGAGCACATTGCCATATATCTGTTAGGAGTATATGACATCTCGATTAATAAATTGATCCTAGGAATTATGAGTCTTTGAGTAAACATTTTATGCTATACCCTAGTTCATATCTCGCATTTGCACTTTTTCTTTGATCTCATTTAGTTTCTTAAGTCATGACTGTATTCAAGTTCTCTACTAAAGAGACGATGGCCATCTATGAATAATTTTCATGTTAGTTAATGATCTAAAATAAATGACATTCTTTGGTTCTCAATTCTCTATTGAATTAAATTTAATTTGTTTTCCTATAATTATTCCATAGGATCACATCTTGCATGATCTTTTGGCAATAACCTAAAGTAGTAAACCTTAAATTCAATTCTCAAGAATGAAACAAGAGTCATAAGGGTATATGATAAAGTTCTTCTCAACCTCAAGGGTCTCACACAATGTAAGATGAGATCTTGCGACTTACATTAATCTCTTTTTGTGGTCGGTTATGCACACATGGTACAAGTCATGTGCTACGATATTTACTCTTTTCGTTTAACTTGAACATCTTTCCTTTAAGAAATATTGTACAGATGATAGTTCAAACATACTTAATGTTTAACATGAGTTCACTTATCTACTCAAAACCTGTTTAGAACTCACTTCTGGCAACGTAAGACAAATATAGTGATTAACAAATCACGTTAAACCAATTTCTTTGTGGCATTTATGGTTTAACTTTTTTTCTCTCAGTTATCACCTAGATAATAAATTTTAAACATGCCTCATGTAACATCCCATTACCTGTGGGGAGGCTAGAATAGTAAATTTGAGTGATTAATGAGAGACTGAAAATGCATTTTTCATGCTCATGCATAAAAGGTCATACACGTACACACGAATAGTAAAATTTTTGCACATGAAAATAATTGTACATGCATTCATGGATAATTCCGGGTATAATTGGATCAAGTTGTGTTATTTTCGAGAATTTTGATATTTATTCTTATTGAAAATTTTATTGATTAGTGGAATTGTAGTATTTGTGAGTTTTGGTGAATTTAGGAATAATTTTCAGAAATTATAGATTATTATGGAAAATAGGAAAAGGAATCAAAAGGGTATTGAAGATAATTGGATTGCAAATATGAGAATTGAAGGAATTAGTTCAAAAGGGACTTAGTTAGAGCTTAGACATTAGGAAAGTAACAAGTGTCACTAACTTAGTAAGTTGTCTTTATTTTTTTTCTTCTGAGAGTGAGTTATGATCTCTGAGAGTTAAAAAACTTCGTGATTTGAAAAATATACTTCAAACAATTTTCCTAAGTTTTATTCTTTGTAGTCACCTTCTTCAACTTTTCTCTTAATACACAATTTTTCATCAAATACCTCCCGAGAGATTACTTTGCTTTTCCTTATCTCACACCACCTCCTTACAACTAATTGTTTCTTCTGCCCTAAGAAAAACCAGAAGCTGATCATTTTACACAGTTGAACACATGAATTTGCATGGAGTTTAGGGCTTGAAGATAATTGAAGATTTTGAAGTTTTCAACAAGTAGTGAATAAATCCTTTAAAGTTAGGGATTTATGAAATAAGTTTGATGAATTACTGTTAGCTTCAGAATCATGGCATTTACATGTATATATTCATAAACACAGTGTTAATGGGATGGAAAATATAGATATAGTGTTATTTAGTATTTGATAGATTGTTAGTGGTCAGGTGATGCAGAAATGATTTTTAGAGTTAGATAGAGAAATAAAATGGTGTATGAGGTTAGTGTAGAAGATTATATATAAAAAAGGGGTACACTATGTTTCTTCACTATATGTGAATAGATGAAAGCTTTAGAGATGATCAAGAAAATAATTTGTTAGTCCTGTTCGAAACCATTCAAAGAAAACCTTAATCCGAAATCTATAGTGAAAGTTTTGCCAATTATTCCGATATAGGTACACTGTCATTGAGGACATGAGCATGGTTGATTCTTTTGACCATAATTTTATAACTTGACCTCCAAATGAAGTGATTCTTAGACCAATATATTCCTAACACATTTTCCTATCTTTCTAAAAAAATTGGTAGCATTCTGAATGTAATTGAAAAAGGTTGATCAAATGAAAATGTGGAATCTGTTGGAACAGTGAAATAGGATTATCTTACTAAACACACTTCAGTCTTTTGATTATATTTGGATCTGTAGGATTCCAAATGAGATGAATTTTGATTTGGAGTAAACTAGAGAAATAGGACCGTAAATCATATAAAAAAATTCAAATTGTGATTCTATCTATAAGATGTTCAATTTCTGGCTGGAAGGTGTATATAGTCTACTATTTTGGATAAGAGCAGTCCAAAAATGTTCGAGGTATATCTTCTAAATTACTGAACCAAATTGAGTGATTTTGGTGTCATTAGAAACGTAAAATATAGAGGAACACTTTTCTAGAAGAGAGTGTGACCAAATTACATTAGTTTCTCCTTTTGATTGAACGTGAACAGTAAACCTGAAAGTGTGTCTAAGAAAAGTCTGAAGTGATTCAATGAAAAATGAATTGTGAGTTTAATGGTGTTAGTGAGATATAAACCTAAGTATAAATTATAATTAGATGGGTTTTGATATGAGAATGATTTTGTGATAAAGCTAATGGATAAATACCTAGGATTGTCATGAACATACATTGTATATATTTTATTACATACATGTGCATTGTTAAACACTTATGAATGTACAAACTGTGATGGATGTGTATGTGCTATTTTGATATAGAGGAGCAACTAGAACGCCAACCTCCAGACGTTGCCGAAACTTCCAGGAATTAGCTTTGGGAGCGACTTGTGAGTATCCAAGACGGTTTTTCTCAATTATTGTTTGCTTAAATTATCTTTTGACTGATAAATGGATGAGAATTGATTTGCGTTGATTTCCAGACAGAAGGTTCGATGATTGTGAAATGTGGAATGTATATTGAAGTGCTACTTGAATGTGAATATGAAGAACTATGTGCTTCATAATATGATTGATTGTGATGGATGCATTCCATACATAAATGCACAATCAGATAATGACAGTTGTGACCAGAGTAGCCACCGATCAGAGCTTAAAGCTCAACGTGTGAAAAGAGCCTCAAGCTCAGACAGTGATTAAGAGCCAAAGGCTCACTATGTAAAATGAGCCCTGTATCCTCTTCGGATAAAGGGACAGTTAGTAATGAGCCCGGCATCCCAAAATAGATACGAGGCAGTTCAGACACTCAGTCACAACAACGTAATAATTAAAAAAGTGTCTCGTGAGCATTTCACATGCATTTTGTTAAGTATGTTTTCTGCATTGAAATGCCAAATTTGCCTATGCTTAAATGAAGATGTGATACTAATGTAAAATGCAATTTTGTGAAATATTTGTTGTGTGAAATGATGTGTTGCATGAATTGAGTGAACCATCGATGATAGTTACCTCATTAAGTTCGCAAAACTTACCAAAATTGTAATGTTGTCTTTTCAGGACTAAGAAACGACTCTAGCTACTGAGAGGCTCTACCAGCCATGTGGATTGTGATTGACAAGAGAATTCATAGCTCAAAGGTCGGTCAGCTAGGATTTTGGGATGACTTAGATAGATTTTATATATTTTGCTCTTTCATGTAGTACTTTTGTACTAGGTTTTGATAATGCACATGTAGTAAAGGTTGAAAGACATAATGTAAACTTTTAGTTTTACGCAATGGAATGAGGGAAAAGTTGGTTTTAAAATATTGTGATTTTTTTATGCCTATAAGAGATTAATGTTAAGATGCCATATGAAATGAAAGTAGTGATCAAACTTAGGGTACCGTTATCGTAGTATATGCACCGGAACGTCCCGGTGTATACCTTACAGAGCAAGCATAAACACTAAAGGTGATTTCCCGTATGAGAGGACCAATCTATGATCTGTCTCATATACTTATGATTCATCTTTAAATATATTTATGCACAAACACATATATTCATGAATCAAGTGATACACAACATATAATCTTCATCATACATTATATCCAAACATATGACATTAGATTGAGTGAACAAACATAGAGAAATATTTATCAATACATTTCATCATCTACGTAGTCCTAGTGATTTTACATGCTCAATGTATACATCCCTAGAAAATAGCTTTGTCATTGGGTCTGCTATCATATCTCGCATAGATATATATCTTATGTTCATTTCTCTTCGTACAACTATATCTTTCACATAATTATACTTGGTATTTATGTGCTTTGTCTTACAATAAAATTTGGGGTCTTTTGTATAAGCGATTACAGCTTGACTACCACAATTGATGGTTACTGGATTAATTTCATTTTTAATAACTCCCAAATGCACTAAAAATCGATGAAACCACACAGTCTCTTATACTGTAGTTGAGAATGCTATAAATTCAGCTTCCACTGTGGATAATGCAACGTAAGATTGTTTCTTACTTTTCCATGATATTGCTCCATGGTTTAGTAAGAATATATAACTTGAGGTAAATTTTCTTTCATCTAAATCTCCTCTCCAGTCTACATCTGTATACCCTTGTATACATAGATCATTGCCTTGATAACATAATTGTTGGACCCCAAATTTTTGTTTTCTTGAAGTTATTAAGCATGAATTATTTTGATTTATGATTTATGGTATAGTTTGATTTTATGGAAAATTTGAATTTTTGAGATTTGTATGGAATAATGTTTATGGAAGAGTAAAATGTTTAAGGAAAAAATGGTCAAGGTATTGGAGTTTAGAAGTTTTAGGCTAAGTGTAGGAGGGTATAATAGTCCTTGCCCATGTTTTTAGGTTTAAGAAATTAAAAGAAGAAAAGAAAGAAAGAAGAAAAGAGGAAGAGAAAAATAGAGGAGAAGAACGAAGAGAGTCGGCGGTGAGGGAGAAGAAGAGGAAGTTTGTTCCAGGCAGTTTTTTGACAGATTTCAAGCATTCTTAAGGTAAGATTAACTCTTTTATCTTAGTTTGAGTTGGATTAAACCTTTGTTTTGCTGGAAATGAGTAGAAATCGTTGGTTTAGGGTTATGGTGAAGATTTGTAGATTTGCTTGGGTTGTTGTGTTTTTGATGTTTTTGGTGTTAGAATAAGTTCAGAATGATAGTATATGACTTGATTTATGGGTTGGATGTGTTGTAGTAGAAGAAGGGAAGGTTTTGAGGTTGATAATGGCGGATTACGGGTTCGGAAGGCGAAGCTCCGCCTGCTGCGTCATGACGTGCAGATAAGGTCAAGACGCCACGGCAGCGCAAGAGGGCCGCAAGCCATGACGTCTTGAGGTCAAGACGCCGCGACGCATGACATTGAGCCCTCGTCATGGCGAGCCCAATTTTTCCAGAATGGTTATTTTAGTGTTTTGATCATATCTTTGCTTCTGAAGTCCTTTTGGGGTGATTTTAGAAGCGTTGTGAACTAGAGATAGATCTACAAGTCTTATGAAGTGATGAAGTGATTAATTAGTTTCTAAGAATATGGAATTTTGGATGGAAGTTAAGAATGGAACTTTTGTTTCAGCATGAATTATTGAATGGAATTTTGGTTCTTATTTTAGGAGAACAAGAGTGGCAAGAGGATCAAGAGGCTCAAGAGGAAACTCATTCCTAGGCAAGGCAAGCAAGGAATTCAGGTGGGTTCATGTTTATAATAAAGTATATAAGTTACTCATTCTTTAGTTCCAATCAAGCAAGATCTCATGCATTTACATTACATCATCCACGATCGCATTGCATACTACCATGAATGATTATATTCTGCATTGTGATTTGCATTCATGATTATTATAAAGATTTTCACAAAGGAGTGCTTTCCTTTTATGAATACAAGTGCATGAAATCGAGTATTACGAAATATATGACAAGCAAGTTTACAAACAAGTTTACAAGCAAGTGCCAGTTTGGCAAACAAGTTTACAAGAATATGAATTAAGCATACTTATGTGGGTTTGCGGTGTCCCTCACGATAGTCAAGTGCACATTGACTCACGAAAAGGCTTCTCTCGCCTGCCCAATTGTGGCATGTGGTTATCCACAGGATCCCTCATGAAACTACGTCTACACATCAACATTTCGATGGCATGTGTAGACGTCATTTAACCCGGACACCCAAACCATTATGATATGTTATGTGTTATGATTTATTATGTGACATGCATCATGAATTGTTTCAAGAATCAAGTATCTTTCAAGACAATGACATATGCATGATCAATGATTATGATTTCAACAAGTACCACGGCAATGAGTTATTATTGAATATTTTGCTTATTGCGATATTATAAATATGTTCCTACGAGCTTTATAGCTCACCCCCTTAAATCTCCCCCATACAGGTGACGAGCAAGAGATCGAGTGAGTCACGAGTTTCGGCAGCACTCCCGTTTCTATTTTGTTATGTTTGTTTATTTTCAATGTTATATTTTTGGAAGTCAAGACTTTAGTTATATTCCAAGTATCATTGGTTCAAGAGTGTTTTAGATTTTTGGCTCTTGAACTCAAAGTTGTAATTTGGTTTGAGATATTCTTAACGCTTTATGAAACTCATCTTTTGGAGCATGAATTATGAAGTTAAGCATGAATTATAAATTTGTTATTAAATCACATGAAAGCAGGTTTCAAGTATGTTTTCCAGTCGGCCTATTAACCTTCCGCGGGTCTTTATTTCTAAATGTATTATTAGTACGTTTTCCCGCCACGCTCTCATGTCTGACGTTGGGCTTCGACAGCGGGGTCCAACAATAATGCATAGTCGAAAGTTCCCTTTAGATACCTCAATATTCTCTTTACTGCTTTCCAATATGCTTAACCTGGATTTGATTGATATCTGCTTAACATCCCAACAACGTAACAAATATTTGGTCTTGTATACATCATTGCATAAATAAGACTTCCAACAACATTGGAGTAGGGAATATTCTTCATTTTTTCCCTTTCATGGGGCATTGATGGGCAATTTCTCTTACTAAGGCCTTCATTTTTAGCAATAGGATTATCAATTAGTTTGCAATCTTGCATACGAAATCTTTTAAGAATTCTTTGAATGTACATCAAGCGATAATAAAATCTTTGAACGATCTCTTGACTTCAAGAATGTATGGTACTTCACCCATGTCTTTCATTTCAAATTCAAATGATAACTAATATTTGATTTGCGTAAGAAATATACAATCATTACAAGTAATCAATATATCATCCACGTATAAGGATAAAATCGTGAATTTATCTTTGGATCTCTTAACATACACACAATGGTCTTTATCGATCATTTGAAAATCATATGAAATGATTATGCTAAGAAAACGAATGTACTATTGTCTTGAAGACTGCTTCAGGCCATAAATTGATTTTAATAATCGACATACTTTATTTTCTTGACCTGCCTTGATGAAACCTTCAGGTTGTTCCATATAGATTTCTTCCTCTAATTCTCCATTGAGAAAAGAAATTTTTACATCTATTTGATGTAATTCTAGATCCATACTGGCTACTATAGCCAGAATAATATGGATTGAAGCAAACTTCACAACAGGTGAAAAAGTTTCCTCATAATCAAGTCCCTCCTGTTGTGTATATCCATTTGTTACAAGGTTTGCCTTATATCTTTCGATACTGCCATCAGCTTTCACTTTATTTTGAGAACCCACTTATTCCCAATTGCTTTACGCCTTTTAGGGAGGTCAACTAAGTCCTATACTTGATTTGAGCTTAAAAAGCCATTTCTTCTTTCACTGCTTTCATTCATTCTTCTTTAGCAGGGTCAGTAAGAGCATCATTTACATTTCTTGGATCTTTTTCCTCTTATGGAACAATCATATTAATTTCTTCTTCAATCTCAAAATGACGTCAGGGAATTATTCCTCGATTACTTCATCTTAAACGAGGTTCATCATAAACAAATTCATGATTGATCTGATTGCTCCCACTCGAATCAGTCATCATAGAGAACCTTTTGTTAAGTCAAAATGACTTTACATAAATATGATTTTGATGTATAACAAAAAGAGATCAAATACAAAGAAAAACAAAACAGATGAAGTCGGACAGGCGAACTTAACTCGCATACGAGCGAAGTTGAAATAATCGAAGTCGGACACGAGCGAACTCGATACGCATTTAAGTTGAAATAATCGAAGTCGGACACGCACGAACTCGCATACGACAAAGTTGAAACAGTTAAAGTCAACACAGACGCATACGCAAATCCAAAGCAGACGCAGACGCAAATGCAAAGCAGACGCAGACGCAGACGCAAATGCAACGCAGACGCAAATGCAAAGCAGACGTAGACGCAGATGCAAATGCAAAGCAGAC
The DNA here is from genome assembly GCA_029891385.1 of Erythroxylum novogranatense. Lineage (NCBI taxonomy): Eukaryota > Viridiplantae > Streptophyta > Magnoliopsida > Malpighiales > Erythroxylaceae > Erythroxylum > Erythroxylum novogranatense. The sequence goes on along the minus strand of CM057227.1, from coordinate 110,551,441 downwards.
GCAGACGCAAATACAAAAGCAGATGCAGACGCAGAAAAGAAGAAGACGCAAGAGTCAGTTCGAGTTAGTTAAAGAACTCAACTGATTAATCGTTTCTTTAAAGATTCAAGATTCAAGATTCAAGAATCAAGAAGCAGTTAAAGACGAAGGCTATAAATACAAGTCGAAGTCGAAGATTGCAAAGTTACACAAAACAGTTACTTACGTACAGATACTTACACAAAATAGCGAGAAAAATTACTACGTGAAAAAGTGATTTAGCTGAGTGCTATTTTTCTGCAACAAAGGGTTCAAATATTTTTCTGAGAAGAAAAGCTGTACAGATAGCCTGCAAAGGCTAAGTGTGAAAGAATACTGGTTGTAGAGACCTGAAGAGGCTCGTGAAAGAATACTTGTAAAGATTGAAGAGATAGTGAAATCTCAGAAGAAACTCTGAGGACTGGACGTAGCCCACGGTTTGGGGTGAACTAGGATAAATCTTCGTGTCTACCACTCTTACTCTCTATCTCTATTTTAGTTTCAAATTTTATCATTACTTACTTTTTATATACACAGTATTGAAAAGTTTGATTAATCAGAATCTATAAAAAATTCTGTAAAGAATTTTATTTCTAACAAATAGTTTTGAAAAGATTTATAAAAAGGGGAATACACAATTCAACCCCCCCTTCTCGTGCATTCTAATATCGTTTTCTAAGTACTGTATTAACGTGTGATTCACTTCAATTGGTATCAGAGCAAGGTATCCAAGAATCACTTTGGCAAAGTGTGGATTAAAGATAATGAAGGAGTCACATGTATACATCGCTGAAGGAGCCTCAGTCACTAGACCTCCAGCATTCAACGGAGAAGACTATCACTACTGGAAAGATAGGATGCGGTTATTCATCGAATCTACTCATGTCGACCTTTGGGACGTAATAGAGAACGGACCTTATACACTGTAGATGAAGAAGGCAATTCTATTCCACGAGCATGATGGACGGTGATCGAAAGCAAGAATACAACTAAATTCAAAGGCAAAATTTTTTGACGCGTGCCCCTAGCGAGGAGCGAGTACGACAAAGTGCACAGTTGCGACACTGCAAAAGAGATGTGGGACACATTGTCCATTGCTCACGAAGGCACAAGCCAAGTTAAAGAATCCAAGATAAGTATTCTTGTGCATCAATATGAACTTTTCAGGATGGAAGATGAAGAATCTATTGATCAAATGTTTGGAAGATTTCAAACAATTGTCAATGGATTGAAAGCTCTTGGAAGGACGTACAACAATCAAGATCATGTTCGAAAGATTCTAAGAAGTCTTCCTAAGAGATGGAGACCTAAAGTTACTGCGGTGCAAGAAGCCAAAGACTTGAGCGTGTTAAAGCTGGATGAGTTGCTGGGATCCTTAAAGATTCATGAAGTTGAACTCAACGCTGAAGACAAGCCCAAGTGGGACAAGTCGATAGCACTGAAGGCCGGACAGAAGAATCATAAGACTCAGAGAAGGAGGAAGTCATCAAAAGCGTTGAAAATTGAAGAATCAAAGGATGACAACTCCAGCCAATCAGAATCAGAATCAAGTGATGAAGATGACGAATTATCTTTCATCTCCAGAAAGATAAGACGCATGTGGAAGAAGAAGCCCGAGAGGAACGGACATTCGTAAAGAATGGGAAAGATGATGCTAAACCAGACAAGTCTTCTATTATCTGCTACGAGTGCAATCAGCCTGGACACTATAAGTCCGAATGTCCTACTCTCAAGAAGAAACCAAAGAAGAGTAGAGAAGGCAAGAAAAGCATGATGGCAACTTGGGAGGACCTAGATTCATCTGAATCGATCTGAGTTCCGAAGTCATCGAACATCGAACATCGCACGATGGCCGAGGAAGATAATGATGAGGAAGTAAAATCTGACTACGATAATTTGCATGATGCATACTCAGAACTGTTAAAAGATTCTTATGCTATTCTGAAACAGTACAAGATGTTAAAGAAAAAGTATGTAGAAAATATTAGACATACTAAGGTAATAGAGAGAGAAAATATTTGTTTAAAGAAACAATTAGAAGATAAAAGGAAGTTTGTAGGATGATCGGAAGAGATCAATCAACTTAAACTAAGGATTAAGAATTTATCAGCTGATTTAGCTACTTTCACAGAAAGTACAAAGAAAATGAATGAAATGCTTGGAAAATGTAGACATCCGAGTGATAAGACTGGATTAGGGTTTACAGGAAACAAAACTCAATCTCATAAAAAATCTGTCTTTCAAAAAGGAAGTTATAGGATAATTCATTTTAATCAACGTCCTAGTTATATGCATGAAAGATCACATCATATGCATACTACTAACCGTAAAGGACCCAAGAAAATTTGGGTACCAAAAAATAAAATAGTTTCTCCTGCAGATATCCTTCCTTGGAATATACGACAAGCACCATTGGTATTTAGACAGTGGATGCTCGCGACACATGATGGGAAGAAAGTCTATGTTCCTAGACCTTCATTATAAGAAGGGAGGATCAGTAACTTTCGGAGACAACCAGCAGGGCAAAATTATTGGAATCGGAAAAATAGGTAAAGATTCCTTTGCATGCATAAATAATGTACTGCTTGTTGATGGTCTGAAGCATAACTTGATTAGCGTCAGTCAATTGTGTGATTCTGGTTTCACAGTTACATTCAATCAAAATCTTTGCGAAGTCAGAAACAAAGATGGGTCTATACTTTTCTCTGCCAAGAGAAGAAACAATCTTTACAAAATCAATTTAGAAGATTTTCAAAGTCAAAATATTTCATGTTTTCTATCTTACCAAGAAGAAAGACTAATCGGCATAAAAGCTAGGTCATGTCTCTTTGAAACATATTTCAAAATTAGTAAAACATGATTTGGTAAGAGGTTTGCCAAAGATAAGTTTTGACAAAGAATTTTTCTGTGAAAATTGTTTGAAAGGAAAACAAGTTAAAACTTCTTTTTCTTCTAAAAGTTTTGTAACCTCATCGAGACCTTTAGAATTGTTACATATGGATTTATTTGGTCCAACAAGGACAATAAGTCTTGGGAGAAAGAAATATGGATTTGTTATTGTTGATGACTTTACTCGATTTTGTTGGATATTATTCTTATCACACAAAGATGAGTCTTTTAAGTGCTTTAGAACCTTATCCGTAAAGTTCTGAGAATGAAAAGGAATGTCCATAGCCAGTATCAGGAGTGACCATGGTGGAGAGTTTGAAAATGAGAAGTTTAGAGTATTCTGTGAGGAGAATGGAATTTCCCACAACTTCTCGGCCCCTAGAACTCCACAACAGAATGGAGTTGTTGAAAGGAAGAATATGACGATTCAAGAGATGGAAAGGACCATGCTATGTGAGATGAATCTTCCTAATTATTTCTGGGCAGAAGCTGTGAATACAACATGCTATATTCAGAATAGAATTCTGTTGCGACCCATGTTGAAGAAGACTCCTTATGAGTTATGGAATGGAAGAAGACCAAGCATATCTTACTTTCATCCATTCGGGTGCAAATGTTCCATTCTGAATACGAAAGAGCTGTTGGATAAATTCGATTCGAAGACCTATCCAGGAATCTTTCTAGGCTACTCTTCATCGTCTAAGGCATTTCGAGTTTACAATCTTACTTCAAAGACTGTTGAAGAGACCATCCATGTCAAGTTTGATGATAGCTCTCAACCTCATAAGGAAGATGACATGGAGAATGAAGGTCCTTCAAAGAACTTAGATGATACCTCAGAAACTCCTTCATCAGACACTCATGAGAACAAAATTGAGGATATTCCAGAATCTATTGAACTAAGACGAAATTGGAAGTATAAAAATTCTCATCCAGAAGAGTTAATTATCGGTGAGACCTCAGAAGGAGTTAGGACAAGATCCAGATTCAGAAGAGAAGCTAATGTAGCTTTTATCTCTGAAGTAGAGCCTAAGAAGGTTGAGGAAGCTCTTCAAGACGAAGCTTGGGTGTTAGCCATGCAAGAGGAGCTGAATCAATTTACTAGGAATAACGTCTGGTCCTTAGTTCCTAAACCACCTAAGAAATCCATTATAGGAACCAGATGGGTTTTTAAGAAGAAGTTAGACGAATCAGGAAGAGTGAGTCGAAATAAGGCTAGATTAGTAGCACAAGGCTATAATCAGCAAGAAGGAATAGACTACAATGAAACATATGCTCCAGTAGCAAGACTTGAAGCTATAAGGATTTTGTTGGCATATGCGATCTGTCATGATATAAAGTTATTTCAGATGGATGTGAAGAGTGCATTTCTGAATGACTTTATAGATGAAGAGGTGTATGTGAAACAACCACCTGGCTTCGAAGATGTTAAAAACCCAGACTATGTCTATAGACTTCACAAAGCCTTATACGGCCTGAAGCAAGCTCCTAGAGCTTGGTATGATCGTCTGAGTACCTTTTTTTATAGAGAATGGTTTCAGTAGAGGTCAAGTTGATAAGACGCTCTTTAGGAAGAATTTTCAGAATGATTTTATCTTAGTACAGATCTACGTTGATGATATCATTTTTGGTGCTACTTCAAAAGAGTTGTGCTTGAAGTTTGAAAGTCTAATGAAGAAAGATTTTGAAATGAGTATGATGGGTGAGTTAAAGTTCTTTCTTGGGTTGCAAGTTAAGCAAACCGAAGAGAAGATCTTCATTCATCAACAAAAGTATGTGAAAGAGTTGTTGAATAAATTTGATTTGAATAATGTGAAGCCTATGGCAAATCCGATGCATCTTTCAAACCTTTTGTCGAAAGACGAATTTGGTAAGGAGGTAGATCAAACCCTATATAGAGGGATGATCGGTTCCTCATCGTATCTTCTGACAAGTAGACCGATATTTTGTTCAGTGTATGCTTGTGTGCAAGATTTCAAGCCGGTCTAGAGAGTCTCATTTTATTCTTTGTTAAAAGAATTTTGAGATATCTCGCAGGTACTACTGATCTTTGCTTAATGTTTGAGAAAGGTAAAGATTTCAGGTTAATTGGATATTGCGATGCGGACTATGCCGGAGATAGAATCGAAAGGAAGAGCACAAGTGGAGGATGTCACTTTCTTGGAGGAAATCTAGTCTCTGGTCAAGCAAGAGACAAAGCTCAATTGCTCTATCAACCGTCAAGCGAGAATATATATCCGCCGCAATTCTTTGCTCCATGACGCCTGTGGATCAAGTATCAGCTTGAAGACTATTCAGTTCAAGAGGAGGAGATTCCAATCTATTGCGACAACACCAGTGCAATCAATCTATCAAAGAATCCAATTCAGCATTCCAGAGTGAAGCATATAGAAGTCAGACATCACTCCCTGAGAGATTATGTTTAGAGGAAAGTGGTGCTTCTACAGTTCGTTGAAACAGAACTTCAGTGGGCAGATATCTTCACTAAACCACTGAGTGAAGAACGGTTCCAGAAGATAAGACGCAATCTTAACATGGTTATGTTAAGTGAACGGTCAGGACTAAAGTAACGTCAAAACTAACGACGTTAGTTACAGTGAGTTACAGCTGGTAACTTCTCTTACAAGGAAGATTTTTGTAGGGAAAAATCTGATTATATCGAGGTTCTTAATGATTCTAGAACTCACCGGACTATAATCCTACAAGTAGACTGAAGGTGAAATTATTGCGGTCTTTTCATCATCTCCTGACGGTTCATTTCTGCTTTACCAATTCTCTCAAAACATCTCACTCAAAAAGTTCTCCAGAAGACAGTTTTTGCTCTACACAATGGAAGCAGCTATGATTTATGAAAGACATGTGAACTTTGAGTCACTAAGAAGAGACGGCATGGATGTAGAACCATAAATCATAAGAGCTGGTTGGAGGAACTTCTTCCAGACACAAGAACCTGTATACACCAATGAGGTATATGACTTTTGGAAGAACGCTCAACTAATAGACAACGCCATCGTATCTTCTGTAGATAGAATATCTGTTGTTGTGACAAAGGAGCTTATAAAGAAGGTGATCGATTGTCCATCGGTTGGTGAGAAACTGTCTACCAAGGCCGGATGGATGTCATAAGTCGGTATGAAGGAAGAAGATATCAGGAGGCAACTATATGGTACAAATGATTCAAGGGAGAGGAAGACATCCAATTTGATTCCAAAGGCTAGGGTGCTTCATACAATTTTGTTTAATTGCATTCTACCCAGAGTTGGTTCAAGACATTTGGTGACCACTCTGGATGAACAATGTCTGTTCTACCTAATGAATCGAAATCCCATAGATTTACCCTTCTTGATCCTTCATTATATGATTAAGGGGATAAAGGATTCAACTAGTTATCCTTATGGTATGTTTCTGACGAGGATTTTTAAGGAATTTGGTATTCATCTGCACCAAGGAAATAGAAGAATTGTTCCTGTGAAGAGCAAGATCGATGCACACACAATACGGCGAATGGGTCTGAGCACAGTAGACAAAGACCAAGCCGACTCTTCAAGGAAGTCAAGAACTGAGGGGGAGCGCGTATTGAAGAAGACACCCGCTCCAAGTTCTCAATCTCCAGTGAGTACCAGATAGCCTGCGGATGAACTAAGGAGAGTGTTAGGAAGACCTCTCATGAAACAGGCGAGTCCTCATCTCAAAGAAAGCCAATCCCAGAGGATAGAACAAAGTGCGTCAAAAAGACGAGGAAAAAATCTTTTGAGCGAAGTTGTGAAGAAAGCAAAAAGATCTCCAAGGATTAGGACTCTGAGGCAACAAGAAGAAAAGATTGCCAGATAACAGACTCGAGAAGAAACCTCAAAATCTTGTGCACCCAGAGCCACAAGATCCTTAGTCTCTATTCTGGAAGATGATACGGCCAGAAAATCCAAAGAGACTGAGAGGAAGAGAAAATCAAAATCGAGAGAGGAAAATCTCCAAAGAAAGAAATCAGAAGACTGATCAAGTAGAAGCAAAGACTAAGAAGGTTAGTCGAAGAAGAACATTTCAATCGCTGAGGAAGTTAGTCAACGAAAGAAACTATTGATCTGTTCAAAAGAAAGCGAAGCCGAGTAGTATCTGATTCAGAAACCCTATTGTTCAACAGGAGGAACTAGTGGAGGAAAGCACGGTTCAAGAAACACCTATTGCTCAACAGGAGGAGCCAGTAGAGGAAAGCCCGGATTAGGTGACTCCTACTGAAGCACATTAAGAGGCAACAACAGTATCAGATTCGGATGATGATAAACCGTGTCTGATGGTATACAACTACCATAAGTTTTTGAGAAAACAGAAGTTGAAGATCAAAATGGTGGAAGTAGTTACCAGATAAAGGACTGCTATTGCAATCGGTGTTCAACCAGTGAAGAAAATAGTAGCTGTGGTACAACCTATGGTGATTAATCGTAACACATGGGAGTTACTCAAAGAAGATGAAAAGATCTTCTATGATACTTTGGGATTTGCTACTACAATGCCATATCCTTCAAAACGTCCCTGCCAACCATGTACTATTTTTCCAATCACAAAGAACACAGAGATAATGGTTGCGCCAGATATACAACCAAGATATCCACTAGATTTTACTAGGGGGAAGTCAAAATTATTTCCTAAAGATGATGCTAGTAATGATCTGTCCGCAGATCAGATTGCAGAAGAAGTGCGAAGAATTGACGAGTCATGCACTCCTGCACAGAATCCAGATAAAGCAAGCAGCAGCTATACTAATAAGGAGGAAGATCTGTCAAAGATGGGGAAGAATAAGAACAGAACATTTATTGAGTTCCTTGTTCGACAGCGATTCTACGATTAGCCCTTTGTCTAATACATCGCCTATACAAACACAAACAATACCCCTGCAAGGAAGACAGTTGCTGATGTTGCCTGTTCCTTTTGACTTAAATCTTCCTGAAGCTGAAACGTTTATTCGTCCACCTACCTTTGAGATCAATGAAGACTACATTCCATCTTCTGATGCTTACACTACTTCAATTCCCTTCACTCCTCCATCAGCAGATACTGATCAAGCCTCCTCATCGGTTGATCCACCAGATGAAGTTAGCAGATTACGTGGTGAACTCAACGACATGAAGGAGACGGTGAATGATCTGAAAAAGATGATAGCAGAACTGCTGAAGAGCCAGAATCATTAATCATTTTTTATTATAACAAATAGGGGGAGAGCAGGAAGAGAAGAAAATGAACAGAAGAGGAGAGAATGTTCAGACAAAGAAGGTGTGACCACAGTAGATGAAGAAAGGAAGAAGATAAGTTTTGTTTTACTTTTGCAACATTCAGAATTTTTGTTTTCTTTTCTTGTATATAATTTGTTATACTCAAAAGGGGAGATTGTTAAGTCAAAATGACTTTACATAAATATGATTTTGATGTATAACAAAAGAGATCAAATACAAAGAAAACAAAAGCAGATGAAGTCGGACACGGCGAACTCGAGACCTGAGCGAAGTTGAAATAATCAAGTCGGACACGAGCGAACTTCGATACGAGGCGAAGTTGAAATAATCAAGTCGGACACGCACGAACTCGTATACGACGAAGTTGAAATAGCTGAAGTCGATTACGATTTAACTCGCATACGCAGCGAAGTTGAAACAGTTAAAGTCAACACAGACGCAGACGCAAATGCAAAGCAGACGCAGACGCAGACGCAAATGCAAAGCAGACGCAGACGCAGACGCAAATACAAAAGCAGACACAGACGCAGAAAAGAAGAAGATGCAATAGTCGATTCGAGTTAATTCTGTAACTCAAGTGATTAACTGCTTTTAAAGATTCAAGATTCAAGAATCAAGAAGCAGTTGAAGACGAAGGCTATAAATACAAGTCGAAGTCGAAGATTGCAAAGTTACGGAAAGTTACACAAAACAGTTACTTACGTACATATACTTACACAAAATAGCGAGAAAAATTACTACGTGAAAAAGTGATTTAGTTGAGTGCTATTTTTCTGTAACAAAGGGTTCAAATATTTTTCTGAGAAGAAAAGCTGTACAGATAACCTGTAGAGACTAAGTGTGAAAGAATACTGGTTGTAGAGACCTGAAGAGGCTCGTGAAAGAATACTTGTAATGATTGAAGAGATAGTGAAATCTCAGAAGAAACTCTGAGGACTGGACGTAGCCCACGGTTTGGGGTGAACCAGGATAAATCTTCGTGTCTACCACTCTTACTCTCTATCTCTATTTTAGTTTCAAATTTTATCATTACTTACTTTTTATATAAACAGTATTGAAAAGTTTGATTAATCAGAATCTATAAAAAATTCTGTAAAGAATTTTATTTCTAACAAATAGTTTTGAAAAGATTTATAAAAAGGGGAATACACAATTCAACCCCCCCTTCTCGTGCATTCTAATATCGTTTTCTAAGTGCTGTATTAACGTGTGATTCACTTCACCTTTTTATGGAATTGCTCCCACTTAGTTGAAGTTCCTCATCTTGATTCTACATAACAGGATCATTCTAATCAAGCAACTCATATAATAATAGGTCTTTACCTATTTCACCTTGCTTAGGAAAATCATTCTCTAAGAATGTTACATGTCGTGATTCAAATTCAATTACACCTCCATTACCTTGTTCATCAACGAACACGTATCCTTTTAAGTGTTATGAGTATCTAATAAAAAAACTTTTTCTCCCTCTTGGGCCTAATTTCCCATGTTTGTGAGAGAGATCATGAAAATAGGTTGTACACACCCAAGGTCTAAGACTTGACACATCAGGTCTCCTACTAGTCCACAACTTATATGGTGTGCTAGCAACTGATTTCGTGGGCACACAATTAAGTACATAAGTGGATGCTAGCAACGCATCACCCCAAAAAGTGATTGGTAAATTTGCTTGGGCCATCATAGACCTAATTATTTCTAATAGCGTCTTATTTCGTCTTTCAACGACGCCATTTTGTTGTGGGGTTCTAGGAATTGTTAATTGCCTTTTTATTCCTTTCTCATCATATAAAGCCTTGAACTTTTCTGACAAGTATTCTTATCCACGATCAGTTCATAATGCTTTTATTTTATTATCTAATTGATTCTCAACAAAGTTCGTGTATTTTATGAAACTATTGAATGCTTTCGATTTATGAGAAATCAAATAGACGTAGCCATATCAAGTATAATCATCTATGAAGGTGATGAAATATATTGTCCCATGTTTAGCCCTTACATTCATTGGACCACAGATGTCAAAATGAATTAATTGCAATGGATATAAAGCTCGTGTTCCCTTTCCAAATGGTTTTCTTGCCATTTTACCAGCTAAACAATGCTCATATGTAGGTAAATCTACTTGTCTTAGATGACCTAAAAGCCCTTCTTTAACTAATCGACTTACTCAAATTTGACCAATATGACATAGTCTAGCATGCCACAAAGTTGCATCATTATTGGAATTACTAGATGTAAATAATGAATAACTAGTATTATTATTTTCCTTTAAGACATCTAGTATAATAAAACCATCACATAAAAAACCATGACTATAATAAATAGATCCAAGATACAAATCCATTACACTGTCGTGGACATTTACAAGTCTAACCAATATCAACACAGATAAAAGATTCCTAAAAATCTGTGGAGCAAATAATACTTTATATAGGATAAGGGGTCGTCCGCCACGCATGTCTAATTTACATGTGCCAATTCATTGTACAACAACTCTGGAACTGTCACCTATATAAAGCCATCGACTACCATACGAGAGTTTACGACACTCAACGAAGGCATCTCTATCCTTCGCTATATAGTTGGTTGCTCCTGAGTCTGCAAACCAAAAAGGATGTGATTTAGTTAGAAAAACAGAACAAGAAACATTCACAGAACAAATGTTTGTACTATAAAGTTATACCTTCTTGTGCTTGGTACAATCTTGAGCGAAGTGTCCTTTATTACCACAATTATAACGCTTCACATGTTTCATGTTCTTCTTCTTGAAATACGTTTTCCCTTTCCACATTGGTTCCATTTTGTCTTTTTGGGTTCTTGAGGAGAGGGGTTCAATTTCTTATTCTTCTTCCACTTATATCCACCATGATGCTTGCGTTTCTTGTTCATAGCTCCATGTGAGCTAGAACTAATTGTATATGCCTCAGAAGACATTTTTGAGGCTTCAAGATGCTCCTTCTCCAGGATGAGATGCCTTGTAACATCTTTCAGTGTCTTGATGTTCTCATTATGAGTTAGGTGTATCTTCATATGCTCCCAACTTTGAGGCAGTGAACGAATCACAGCTTGCACTTGTTGTTTATCAGAAAGCTCATGACCAACATCATGTAACTCACTTACCATGTTGTACATTTTCCTTAGATGCTTTTGCATTGTATCATCTGAGTGCTTCTTATAAATATCAAACTTAATAGTAAGTGACCTCACTTTAGTCACTGTAACACCTCCAAAACGAGCAGCTAGTGCGAAACACCTGTTCTTTGCATATTTACGGAACTCTCGCATGATATCATTATCCATGATACTCAGCAAAGTGATGTAAGCTAAAGAGTTCTTCTTTTTCCACAATTCATATGCATCATGGTCCCTCCTATGTTAGGCTGTAATGCCCTCCTCAGGAACTTCCATGTTAAGGTTTAATAGTTCAAGAGCCTTTTGCTCCTCCAGTACATATTGGATTTCATATTCCAGATTTAATAATTGTCACCATTGAATTTCTCACCCCTATTGAGTTCAGCAACAATATATTGAAGTAGTAGCCATGTTGAAGTACTAAGTTTCTATAATAAGAAAGAAATATATATGCACATTAATGTCACATTAATCATTCATAGAGTAAATAATTCGATCACAGTTGCTTATGAAATCAAAAGTCCACAAATGTGTTCAATCATCATTCATACAACAATTGAATCCTAATTATTTTATTCTAGATGAATTCCTATATAAAATTCATGTAAACATATTACATAAATATTAATACTTTGTTCTTATAAAACAACATAATATATTAATTGTGCTACAACCTATGAACAATCTATAGATAACGAACCCTACATGGAAATAAGTTCATGAGTTCGCATGACATAGTTCGTGAAGCTCGATTTATAATAGCTCTTATTTTTTTCATTGGAAGACGTATATGATACAAAGTCCTAATCAACTCCCTTTTACGTATTTCTTTAATAAATGCCATCACTAACAAACTATAAGCCTTCTCGTTAAGCTTATTATTCTAGAGCTTACATAATAGTTCGCCTTGAGGTTGAGGTAATGGTGCAAACAAAGTCATGTTCTTTACTTCAACATTTGTATAAGCTCGACAACCTCTAAAGAATAATTCTTGTATCATGTTGTTAACTAAAATATGCTGTATTAGACCGTCTTCAAGCATTAAATGCATTTTGACTAATTTTACATACATACTGCCAATACGTCTCTTCTATGCCTCACATCTAATAAGCTTAGGTGTCCGCTTAATAATAAACATCTTCCTGAAAAATAAATTTTCAGGAATTAGAAGAGTGTACAAAATAAACAAATTATTTTGTACATATAGCGAACTAATGCTCATATTATGGAAATAATTTAATTCTATTAACAATTTATTGAACTATTCAAATTATGCTATTAATTTATAATCAATTACAAACTTATTTCTAATATTCAAATATGAATAATTCAAATACAAATAGAAATTTATTTCTAATTTAAATTATAATTGAACTAATCAATTTATCTTGGTTTAATTAGAAACTAATTTCTAAAGAAAACCCTTTCTAATTTTACTTCAACAAAATAAACTTATTTCTAAGTTTATTTTAACTAAACAAATTAATTTGTTTTTATTTTAACTTGAAACTAATTTAGCGAAATTAATTAGTTTGGGTAAATTAGAAAACTTATTTTTAATTCTTTATGTTACATTTAAACATCAATATATATATTAAGGTCTTGTCCAATCTTAATGTAGTTATTAAGGCCCAAGCCTTCAACTACACACACACGCGCGTATATATATATAGTGTATGTGTGTTTGTGCGCGAGCGCATGTTGTCTTATCCAATGTTATATTATATTTATTGGTAAAAAGGCCAAGTGCCTCTTCTTCCTCCTTTGCACACGTTGTCTTATTCAATTTTCAAGAAGAAGATAAGTTTTCTTCCTCCTCTTCTTTGCGTATCTGATATGTTTTTTTTTAAATCTACTTCTTCTTTCTTCTCTCGTTATCTCTAGATTCTTGTTTTGGTGAACAATGTAAAAACTATAACAAAACAAAAACTTTGAATCCAGAAAATCCAAAAACACACTTTGCAGACACATTTTTGGATGTCTCCAAGCAATTTCCAGATGCATGAACATCTGAGTGTTAATGTTTAGAGAGAGAAGTAATGAGAGGAAAGAAAAAAGAAAACAAAATTTTTGTATATGAAAAGAAGACAACCGTAGAAAACAAGTTAAGTTCTAATAAAATTGCAAAATTTGATGACAGCTTCATATAATTATTCACAGATAATCAATAGCTAAAGTTTAACACAGATTCTTATATCTTGATGTTAACATGCATTAAAAAAAACAAACATAATCTTGACTCTGATACCAATTTTAGATGTTTCACATTCTATAAAATATCATCACGTAGATTATGTTAAACAATATCGTTTCATATGCATATAAAACAAAAAATCATGTACTTGGATTCTTGTTGTAGTTCCAACGGTTAAAGAACATTTTGTTACCAACTTTAATTGCAGAGATCTTCTTGTTACCTTCTGTACTCTTGATGGAAGAAGAACCCCTAAAAAAAAAACACTCAGATGTTTATACATATAACGTTTCATTCGTCATATAACTACCTTTTGTAATTATTTCAAGAGCATTGACTATTATACTTTTCACAGGTGTATATTTTAGAATAACATATACTTAAATCTTGTAATAAACATATTTTTCTTATCGACACGACGTCCTTTTACTGTGAATTTCCATGTACAGAAAACGACACGCATGGTAATGGACATCCAAGAAAGGTTATTGAATGTGCTTGATGATTACAATTTGCCAAGGGCAAACGGAGGAGATGATCCTCCACAGAGAAACAAAAGTGGTGGCACTGGCCGACGCTGATTTATCCTCCTCTGTTGTTTCACTAGTTCTTCATCAAACTAATCGTTCATTTACATTTACATATGTATGCCGCTGTTTCATTGAGCTTTATGGATGATTCAGCTTGTGATAAAAGAACTTTTGTTTACAACAAGGTTATTGAGTCTGTTCGAAATGTACCTAAACGTGGTTGGGTTTGGTTGGCACTCTGCATAAAACTTAAAATTTTCACTGGTGGAACTAGCTTGATCCGACAATCTAATTCCCCTATTAATGCATAAACGCCAATTGGAAGAATTCACGTATTGATATAATAATTAATCCAAATAAACAAAAAGAAAGGCACCCTTTAAATTAATCTATTATCTCAAACTCAAATAACATTTGCCTACAAATAAATGGAAAAAAGAATAAATTTAACATTAAAATTTTTATAAATTTAAATAAATCCTTAATGATTTTATGTTTATAAATTATATCTTAAAGCTGATATTTATCTATAAAACAACTCTTATTAAGTGAAAAACTTACCTTGTTTACGTGCTAAAGATAAATATTATAAACCACTCAGGTTACCCCTTCGTCGGAAGGTCACGAGAACATCGGTGAATCAATCAAGTGAGTTATAAAACAAATCATTCATAAGAGATTGTAGATAAATAAAGATTGACTGTAGCATAAATTCCAAGTATGATAGTCGAGATACGAGACATTTCTCTTCGGTAGACATCATCTCTTAAGTTTTGTCTTGTAGGAATTTAGATTCCCCGATCTTTCATAAAAGATCAAATCTTGTTTAAATATGTAAATTTTAAAATTCAATTCATATATTTTACTAAATAAAAATGAATAATGAACACATCCAAAATGAATTAGGAGTCCAATAAAATTGCATCTGTGTGGGCCAAGCATAGAATTAAAGTTGTCATAAAATATTAAATTAGAACTACCAAATTACTTCAATTGGATCTAATAACGCATTTTAATTGAATTCTATTCAATTTAATTTAATAACCGATGTCCTAGGAACAGTCAAATTTACATCAGATATGCTATTTAATGTCAAAGGATTTAAACAAAATCCTTCTGTATATAAACACCAATGGACAGCTGCTGTAGAATCCAACAGTCAAGAAACATGGCCCGCCTCTCCCTCGTCGTCATCGCTTGGTTCTTTGCTTTTGCCGTAGTTTGCTCCTCCCCAGTTGTCGCCTCAAGGCCTGGTATTATTCATGAAACTCCCATTTCTAAGTGAGCATAGAAAATATTAGTTTCTCTGAGTTTCAGTACAAGTGAGATTCATTCATTATGGTACATTAACCAATAAAGGATAAGCAATTATGTTTTAGACTTGAGACCATTTTACAACCATTGTGAACTTGCAGGTGCAGCTATTTCCAAGGACAGCGGAGCACGTTCACCTCCACCCCCTTGTCCACCTCCTCCACCTCCGGACGACGACTTTCGAACAGACTACTCACCCCCTCACACTCATCCTTCATGTCCTCATTACTAACAAAGACAAGATGGTTCCTTCCCAAATAAGTTCTCTCCATACTTTTCCTTAAATCTCTTCACTGTAACGGAGAAAGCGGGAAGAATATCAAGCTATACGAAACTATACTTTTATGTATGTATGTACACAGACACACACATATTTATATGCTTTTAAATTCATCTTACTCTTCGTCTCCTTCATCTTTTTAATTACTTTTAGAAAAGAAAACAGGGTAGGGAATTGTACTGTTATCGCTTGCAATCAAATTAATAACAACTCTAATAATGAAAATGTAATCAGGAAAAAGTTAAGATCGTTCCCACAAATAATTTTAACGATAACGATTGTACGATTTCAAAACTAAAACAAAGTAAAAAGGGGGGGTTTTAATTCACGGCAATTTTAAAAAAAGATGAAAAAATCGAAAATTAACAAAACTAATCAAATCTGGAAATTTTAGTAAACAAACCTTAGTTTCGGGTCACCGACATTATCATACTAATATGGATCCTTGATATAAAATTCAGTTCCTCAACAAATATTCATTAGGTAATATTTTCTTTTAAGTTTAAATGAATAGAAATATGTATTCTAAACATTCTTATTAGTCATCAACTTAGATATGATCTTAAGTTTAATTGATTAATAGCTTTAAAAACTAAGAAACCAATGAACTAGACAATACATGTATGACATGCATTTAATCAAGATAAGTTTCTTCTTAGAATTTCCCACTCTAACATAAAGATAGTAATCCTAATTGCCACTTGTGATACTAAACGTTATATTCTACTAATCTAGCTAATAAACGAATAAATTTCTAATTGCATACTCTAGAAATCAACCAATTCAATCGTAAAAAGCAATATAGAAGGCACTCAATATTCATCAACAAAACAAATTTTATTTGAAAATCTCACATAATAGATAATAATGCAATTTCCCTCAACCAAGAAAATGATTTAACTACTCATAATAAAAGTAAAATCAACAAAGAAATAACAAGATAGAGAATGTCCCTTCCTAGTCTTTTCCTAAAAAGTCCGCAAAATTTTTAGAAAAATACTGCAGAAAATGAAAAACCTAACTATGTGTGAAAAAAAAACCAGAAGAAGACTGCAGAAAACATAAAACTATTCCTGATGCTATGGTTGCGTGAACAGTGAAAAAAATCCTCCTTTATGCCCTTCGATCTCCTCATTTTTCTAATGATCACGCTTAGTCAATGATTTTTCTGCCAGTCCCCACACCAAACCTTTGCTCACCCTCGAGCAAAAATATTAAACCACTACACTCTATCAGTTCATCTTTCATAAGATTAAATGCACACAATCTATTAACTTGGGCCAGCAAGACTTAGGTTGTAACATACATCATAATTACTTTTCACCGATACAAATAAACAAAGTCAAAATAAGACATATTTGTTTAAAATGCAAGTATGAAACCAAAATGAATTTTTCTCATAAATTTCTCTTTTACACTCAAGTGTTTAAGGTTAAAGTGTTTCTCTCAAATCTCCCTCTAATAGATTGCATTACCATATGCCTGCAAATTCACCAGTTATCATTCATTCTAATTATATGAGCTCAAAGATTATAGGCACTTATTATAAGTTGTAATGGGACTACATCCTTTCAGAGTTTCAACAAGTACACCAAAATTTTGAGGAGCAAGAGAGAATAATTTAGATGAGGGAAAGAGAAGGGAATATGGAATATGATTGTTAAGAATAAAGGAAGGCATCCAGTTGATTAGGAAACAAGTAGTGGAAACAACATCGGCCCAGAAAACTTTTGGGACCTACAAATGGAACATTAGTGCCCAGGAAACTTCTAATAAGTGACGTTTCTTTTGCTCTACTATATCATTTTGCTGAGGGGTAACAATACATGATGACTGATGAATAATACCATGCTGAGACACATAAGACTTAAAAGTATGGGAAACATATTACTTTAGCATTATCACTTCTCAAAATATAGATGGATTTGTTGAATTGAGTCTTACTTTCAGCATGAAAGGCACAAAATATAGTAAACAAGTCTGATCAAGGTTTCATATGATAAGCCCAACTAACCTGAGAATTATCATCAATAAATGTCTGAAAATAACAAAAACTAAATTTGGACTAATTAGGACAAGGAACCCATATATCAGTATGCACCAAGTGAAAAGAAGACTCAACTCATTTATTTAGTTTAGAAGAATAAGATACTCTATGATGTTTAGCAAATTGACAAGCTTCACACTCTAAGTAGATTCTCATTTAAGACCAAGACATAACTTTTGTAAAACTGGGAGAGACAAAAGACCAAAATGACAATGAAGTTGTGATGTGGTTCCGCAAGTTCACGGGTCTCAAATAGTACAGTATAATATCGTCCCACAGGGAGTAATTGTGTAAGTACTAGGCTTGGATCACTCAATTAATTGGACTAAGCGATTGTGTAAAAATGGGGAATTAAATTAAGAAATTTAACTAGCAAAAATAACAAAATCAAAGCTAAAGAAAATTTGTGAATATTTCTAGGGGTATTTCCGAATGGAATGTGGTAAGCTTCAAGGATGGTTCCACTTTTAGCGTTTTCTATGGACTTTACTTGGGTCAATTTATTAGGCGAATTTTTGGTTGATAGAAGGTTGAACCTAGAGTTTCTTAGATCTTTTTTCAAGGTATCAAAGGAGTATTACGCAATAATCCTAATTTACTATCGTAAACTAGCAATCAAGCGTAACCCATTAAGTTCTTTGCTAACCTGGTTTTTTTTTCTCTCATAAATTCAGTTTATGTCTAAATCTGAAATTTATAAGTTCTCTGTTTGGAGTTCCGTTATTAATTTTCACCTATCGGTTCTTCAATTAACAACTAACGTCAAGTAATGGTTGGCCAAACACAATACCAGCAAAATCAATTTCAAACAGAGAAATCAAACCAAAAATTCATACAAATAAATCAACCGAAATTTAGTCCATAAAATTAGCTAAAAGCTTCAGCCCAATCTTGAAGCTTTGGAAAAACTACTCACTCATAATAAGATGAAGACCACATAAATCAGGATTAGCAAACAACATAGAAAGACACAATAGAATATAAAAATAAATGAGTTTAGGAATGGTTGCGTCCCTCACTGTTGGTGCGTCTCCTGACTGCGTTGTTACTTTGGTGGTGCCTCCCTCCTTTTGTGTATGCGTCTTCAACACTGCCACCTTAGCTCCTCTGTTGGTGTTCTGCAGTGTCTAACGTTGGTGCCCAAAATTGAGTGAATGGGGACTTATCGTTGGTGCTTGGTTGTTGAGTGAATGGAGCCCCCCTCTTGGTGTATCTAGATGGTGTTACGTTGTTGCTTCCTTGCTGGTGAGTGGAGAGTAATCTTGTAAAGAAAAGTGGAGCCCCCTCTTTGTGTGTAACGTCCCCCTTTGTAATGTGCGTGCCTTTCTTGAAGAGTGAGAGCTTAATGGTGGAGCTTCCTTTTTGTTCTTGCCACGTTGATAGCTAATGAAGTAGCGTTGAAGAGCTCCTAGCTAGTGCTGCAGTGTATAACGTTGGTGAAAGTGTTGTTGTGTAACGTTGAAAACTCTCCCCATGTAAAGTGAGTGGAGTGAATTATATGAGTGAGTAAAACAAAATGGAGATCCCTCTTATGTGTAACGTAGATTGCCCCCTTCCAATGAGTGGAGTTTTTTATTAATAATAAGTGAGTGCTCCCTCATTAATATGCGTGCCTTCTTTGTTTTTTTATGTTCACGCCTGCTGCTCCTGTCCTCTTAACGTGAATTAGTTTGTTTTATCTTTGTCTTGAACCACTCCACCAGCTGTCTCAATGATTTGGTGATTTGTGTTATTTCCTTGGAGAGATCTCTCCTTGCATGCGTGGTAGACCTGCATCTTTTCCCTTATGTTATTTCTGGTGTTCACGCCTCCTTTATCCACTAGCTGATCTCTCCAACGTCTGCTCTTGCATGGTCCTCAATTGCTGCTTGTCTCAAACTCCATGCCTCCAGCTAGTCTCTCATCTCTTGTCTCTAACAGCTGCCCACAGAATATTGTCTTAGCCACCCTATATTTTGTTGTTTTCTTTTTTTTTGTGTCACGTAGTGGGTCTCTTGGAGCTCTCCCTTGGTGACGTGATTTTCTTTCTTCTAGTCTCTGACGGCATGGTGGTCTCCACTTGGATATCCCTCCTATATTCACGCACTCCACTATAGCAAGATGTAGCTTGATGCGTGATTTTCGTTTCTTTTCTTTCAGCTCCTCTTGTCTGTGACAAATTTTTGGACTTTCCCTCATGCAATTGTTGTTGTAGTATTTGCAACGAAAATCAAGTGCATTTCCTACAAATTAAACATGAACAATTATAAATGCAAATTCGGATGAACTAAGCAATTTAGCAAGAAATATATGTATAAAACCCAATAATTAATTCAAAAATTAAGGAAAAAAGCCATTAATTCTAAGGATAAAAATGCCTTCAACAAGTGTTAAAAGGGAAGATGAGCTTGTGCAAGCAATCGATCGAGGTGTGGGTTCAGTTGTCGAATTAAGAGCTTATAGGCCATTCACCATTGTTAATGGATATTTTGAGTGGTTGTTTGCTATATTTTTGTATCTTATTTCATTTGAATTCATTCATTTTTTTTGTGTTTAATTGCTCATTTTGAGTTCTTGTTGATTTAGCATGTAGATTTAATGATGAAATACAAATACAAGATTAAAGTATGAAGTCTTGAAGTCTTTGGAACATTCCTTTACACCAAACGAAAGCATCTTTTTAGCTCACGCAACTCCAACAAGAAGCAACCTCTTCCAACCCCACATACCATTCCTCCACTTACAAGCTCCATACCACATTCACGCAGCTGCTCACATTCAACCTCACAAACAACAACACTTTTCAGTCTTGATTCCTATCTAGCACCCACTCACCTCTAAACCAACAACAAGCCTCCATGCCACACTCGTCATTTTCTCTCCAACCTCCAATTATTCACGCAAGCTGTCTTCTCAAAATGCTCCTTTAACTTGAGACACTTCCAGCTAAACCGTAGAGAGGCTCTCCATTCTTGAAGGATTGAGCCACCAAAACTCTTCATTCATCCACTTCCACAACAAAGACCATCCATCAAACATTCATAAGCTGAACAACAACGTAGCCAATATAGGAGCTGGAGATCTAAAAGAAGACGTGCATGTTGGTGGCTTGATTATACGTGAGCTGGTGGTTAAGAAATAACCGAAGCAACACCTGGTGGAAGCTCCACGATGAAGCAGCTGGTGGGCGTGAAAATTGAAGACAGCTGGTGCATAGAGGACGTGAGCAGCTGTTGAAGCAAAAGGAGGTGGAAACGTGAAGACGTGAACAACTAGGTGCAGTGAAGAGAGATCAACGTGTTTGCTGGGCTGGAATATTCGCAAGGCAACACTGGAAAGAAGAGTGGGCGTGGACAGCTGTGGAGAGGAATAGGTTTGAAGCAACTAGCTGCCACTCACGCAAAAACAGAAAATAACGTGATAGCTGGTGGCACTCATGCAAGGAAACAGCTGCTGGCTTTGCAACGTGACAGCTGGGATGTTGAGACCAAAGGAGACGCTAGCAGCAGGAGAAGAAAAGGAGCGTGGAAGCAAGTGACTGTGAAGATAAAACGTGAATCAGTTGGGTGTCCACAAACAACTAAGCTGCTGGTGGTTTAAAGGAAAACATAAAATAAAGTAGCTGGTGGACATTAAATTAGGAAGCAGCTGCGTGGAGTTTAACTGACAAGGAACGTGAAACAAGCTGGTGGATTTGGGGAGTCTTGTGTGAGTAGCTGGACAAGAATGAGAGGACGTTGAACTGGTGAGTGGATCGAAGCAGCTGAAGTAGCTGGTGGAAAACTCCTCAACAGCTGGTGGACATCAGGTGGCTCAACGTTGTCATCTTGAGGTGTAGAAGGGAACACCATGAACATTGGGTTTGACTTGCTTAACTGAAGTATTTCCTAAATCAATCCACCGTTGTAATTTTATTTTAAATGTCTAATCCAATTGAAATATGATACCTTAACCAAAATTTTTTCATTTGATTAAATCTAGTCATTTTAAATTCATACCTTGCATTTTCATATTTTCTTAATTTGCTTACTTTATTTTATTTTATTTTCAAATCAATCAATTTTAGATCTTCTGAGTAATTTTTAATCGTTTAATTTAATTGTCTTACGTGTTGGAAATTTTTCCCTTGGGTACGATATCCGGTTCTTACCGATTTATATTACTTGTCGACGGGGTGCACTTGCCTTCAATTGGTTTAGATAAAATTTAATTGTTTTGTTTAGACCGCAACAAGTTTTTGGCGCTGTTAGGAGAAATTTTCGGATTTTGAGTCATTAAGTTAGACGGTGTTAATTGTCTCATATTTAATTTTTGCTTTGTTGTTTATTTGCGTATTTTAGTTGTTTGTTTGATTGTTTATTTCGGGTGTTTTATTTTTCATCCTTAGGTCTGTTATTATTTTTTTATTTGTTTCATTTTGTTTATGCTCACTCGTGGTCAAAAGCCCGAGAATTTGCTATTAGATACTGAAATTGAAAAAACTGCTCGCAGGTTGTGTAAGGAAACCAGATTGTCTCGGAGTAGTACTTCAAAAGAAAGGACTAGAGAAGAGCAGTTTTCAGATATGAAACAGCACGAGAAGAGGTTGATGCCACATACTGAAGAGAGAAGGGAGTTCACTATGATGGATTTGACAATGGGGCACAACAATAGACCTATGCCTCCTATTATAAGGCCGACGATTACAGCTGCGAGTTTTGAGATTCCTCACAGCATTACATCCATGGTGAGGGCATCTCAATTTGGAGGATTGCCTTTGGAGGATCCAAATACCCATTTGGAGACATTTTTGTATATTTGTGATTTATTCAAGCAAAATGGAGTATCGGAAGACGCAGTGAGATTAAGGTTATTCCCATTTTCTCTAAAGGATAATGCCAGAGCATGGTTGACTAGTTTGCAGTCGGGATCGATCACTACATGGGATGAGATGATGAGGTTATTTTTGGAAAAAAAAATTCCTCCTGCCAAGGTTGCAAAGATGAAGAATGAGATCACTTCCTTCACTCAATATGAAAATGAAAGTTTATATGAAGCGTGGGAGCGATTTCGGGACATGTTGACGCAGTGTCCTAGTCATAGGTTCTCTATATGGCAGCAGGTCAATACTTTTTATACAGGAATGAACCCATCGACCAGGAGTACCATAGACACTGCTGCAGGAGGTAGTTTAATGAGGAAAACGCCAGATCAAGCCTATCGGTTGATTGATGAGATGGTCACTAGCAGTTTTCAATATCATACAAAAAGGCATCCCAGACGACCTACAGGAGCTCATGTAGTAGACAATACAGTGGCGTTATCTGCTCAGATGGATGTTTTGACAAAGAAATTAGATAATTTGATGCACAGTGTGAGAGAAGGAGCTAGCTCGTCATCAAGGAGTTGTGCTGTTTGTGAACATTATGGTGGAGATTCCCATGCATCTTCTGAGTGTCAAGTTGGGAATCCTTTTGCTCAAGAAACAGAAGAGGCCTATTATGTGGGCAATTATAACAGACAGCGATTGGACCCATATTCTAATACCTACAACCCAGGATGGAGGAATCATCCAAATTTTTCTCGACGGAATGATCAGGTGGCACAACCACAATCATCCAATGTTCAGAGACAACCACCTGCACCTCTAGGTTTCAAGGCTCCTAATCCTGCACCACCAGAGAAATCTAATCTCAAAGATTTACTCTCGAAGTACATTTCCACTACCGAGGTCAGGATGCAGAACCAAAAATCTTCTATCAAATATTTAGCGAATCAGATGAGCCAGATTGCAAGTTTGTTGAAGGAAAGACCTTCGGGTTCATTGTCTAGCACTACTGAGGCCAACCTGAGAGAACATGCAAAGGCAATTTTATTGAGAAGTGGCAGACAACTTGAAGAAGTTAAGGAGAAATAGAAGGATAAAAAATGGAAAAGAGTGAAGAAGATGAGAGTTGAGAAAGTGGCAAGGAGGCCACAGAAGCACCAGCTGAAAAGGAGGACCATCTAAGGTTATTTGCTGATCTCATCACAAATCCGGTAAGACCTTGGATTCCTTATCCTCAAAGATTGAAAGGTACGCAATTAGATAAGCAATTTGGTAGTTTTCTTGAGATATTTAAAAAATTGCATATAAACATTCCTTTTGTTGAGGTCATAGCGCAGATGCCTTCTTATGCGAAGTTTTTTAAAAAAAAATTGTCTAATAAGAGACGGCTTGAGGAATATGCCACGTTGAAGCTGAATGAGGAGTGTTCAGCCATATTGTCAAGAAAGTTACCACCGAAGCTTAAGGATCCAGGGAGTTTTACTATTCCTTGTGTTATTGGTGATTTAAATATAGATAAGGCTTTAATGGATTTGGGTGCGAGCATTAACTTAATGCCTTTTTCTGTTTTCAGGAAATTAGGATTGGCGGAGCCCAAATCCACAACTATTTTACTTCAACTGGTAGATAGGTCAATCACTTATCCAAGGGGAATCATTGAGGATGTATTGGTCAAGGTCGAGAAATTCATCTTCCTGGTGGATTTCTTAGTCCTTGATATGGAGGAAGATATAGACATCCCCATCATTCTTGGGAGATCTTTCATGACCACTGCACGAACCATCATCGATGTGCAACGTGGAAAACTCATCTTAAGACTTCAAGATGAAGAACTAGTGTTTGATGTGTTCAATGATATGAAGCATCCTTCTACTCTTGACTCTTGCCATTTTATTGATATTTATTCTTCTGATGCTAAAGATTCTTCTACTATTTGTGCAGATTTGTTGGAAGGGGAAGCACAAGGAATGATGGAAGAGTTAGGGAAAGAATTGCAAGAAGAGTTGGAGGATATTGCAGTTGCGTTGGAGCAGGCATATTGGATACATTATAGAGCATACGAGTTTTTCCAACGTCCGGCCAAGCTAGTTCAAAAGCCTTCAATTGAAGATCCCCTTATAAGGAGCGATTGTCTCTTCATGACACTTTGCCTCCTTGATCGCAGTGCATGTCTTTCAGTAGGACTGTAATTTTCTTTCTTTTATTTTCTCCTTGCTTCCTTTGCATTTCTTTTTAGTTTAATGCATTTCTTCGAGTGGTTTTGAGTTTTCTTCAGGTTTGCGTGGTTGGTGACACAAAAAAAAATTTGGCTGATTTTTCTTCAAGGAAGTTTCTTCTTTCTCTTTCCCCTCTTTGTGTTTGATTGTTGACTACTTGAACATTAGGGACAATGTTCATTTTAAGTGTGGGGGGATTGAGATTTTATGCATGCTGATGATATTGATGTTGATGTTGAGAAATACACACTTGAATGGTTGCGACTCTTCTGGTAACTGTCTTGGGTCCTATTTGTGTTGAATTTGATCATATGATTCTGTCAAAGTAATTGGATGAAAAATTGAGTCGTATGCATGAACTTAGAATAGGCAACTTGAGAGGATAGTGAAACATGTGGATTAATTAAAGTAGTCAATTGCATAAACTTAGTCAATAACTGATACCGAGTGATGAGGCAATGTATGAAATTTTGATGGATTTTTATTTAAACATTTGTGAGGTTTTGAGCCATATGACTTCATCTCATAGTCATTTATTTTCTTTGTCATGTGTGATGCTTTCCTATGTGGATTACCTTCAGAACTTGCTCTGAATCTGTTTGATACTGCTAGTTACATGCTTTACGGACATGATAAAGGCCTTCTTTATTTTTACCCTTTAGCTTAAATAACCCACCAAGTTATTTTTCCCTTATTACCCCTTTGAACCTTTAACCTTGTTGTTTTCTTATTAATCGTATTACATTGAAACTTGAAACTTTTATCCTTACCCTTTCACAAGTTAAATGAAGTACTAAGTATTTGATTCCTTGATTTGGGGACTTTTGTTTTACATGTTATTCTGAGATGTTTTAGAGGCATATCTACTCAATTGTTGTTGATTTTTGTTACTGTTATCTTCTTTTATGTTTATTGTTACAAAAAAACAGGAAAAAAAAAGAGAGAAACAAAAAGACGAAAAAAAGGAGATAAAAAAAATGACATAAATCAAAATAGTAGCGTTTGATAGTGATGAGTAGTTGTAGTCCCGTATGTCTGTATGTATATTTCAGAAATTCTTTTTTATTATCCCACGTCATTTAGTACTTTGTGAATACTTGTGAGTAGCCTTTATTCTTTTTACCTCACCTGAACCTAAACCCCATTACAACTCTGAATAAAAGCCCTTTTGATCCATGATGGCATGTATTCTATGTAGTGAAAAATAAGTGAATTTGCAAGCCTATGGTAGTGTAATCTCTTAAAGGAAGCTTTGAGCGAAACACAAACCTTTTACACTTGAGCGACATGAGTAAATATCGTGAGGAAAGTTCACTTTAATTTTGTGCTTGCTTTTGATCAAAGGTACCTATCTTTGATTTTGTTTATGTGCATTGATGAAAATATTATGATATGTATTGTAGCTTGATACTCGCGTTTGCCGAATTTAAAGGATTGCAAATACTTGATTTTCGTTGAAAATAAAATGACAGAATATGTTGGTTGTGACCTAAGTAAGTTGCTTGAGGACAAGCAACAATTCAAGTATGGAGGTGTTATTAATGGATATTTTGAGTGGTTGTTTGCTATATTTTTGTATCTTATTTCATTTCAATTCATTCATTTTTTTGTGTTTACTTGCTCATTTTGAGTTCTTGTTGATTTTGCATGTAGATTTAATGATGAAATACAAATACAAGATTAAAGTATGAAGTCTTGAAGTCTTTGGAGCATTCCTTTACACCAAACGAAAGCATCTTTTTAGCTCACGCAACTCCAACAAGAAGCAGCCTATTCCAACCCCACATACCATTCCTCCACTTACAAGCTCCATACCACATTCATACAACTGCTCACATTCAACCCCACAAACGACAACACTTTTTCAGTCTTGATTCGTCTCTAACACCCACTCACCTCTAAACCAACAACAAGCCTCCATGCCACACTCGTCATTTTCTCTCCAACCTCCAATTATTCACGCAAGCTGTCTTCTCAAAATGCTCCTTTAACTTGAGACACTTCCAGCTAAACTGTAGAGAGGCTCTCCATTCTTGAAGGATTAAGCCACCAAAACTCTTCATTCATCCACTTCCACGGCAAAGACCATCCATCAAACATTCATAAGCTGAACAACAACATAGCCAATATAGGAGCTGGAGATTTAAAAGAAGATGTCCATGCTGGTGGCTTGATTATGCGTGAGCTGGTGGTTAAGAAATAACCGAAACAACACCTGGTGGAAGCTCCACGATGAAGCAGCTGGTGGGCGTGAAAATTGAAGACAGCTGGTGCATAGAGGACGTGAGCAGCTTTTGAAGCAAAAGGAGGTGGAAACGTGAAGACGTGAACAGCTGGGTGCAGTGAAGAGATATCAACGTGTTTGCTAGGCCGGAATATTCGCAAGGCAACATTGGAAAGAAGAGTGGGCGTGGACAGCTTTGGAGAGGAATAGGTTTGAAGCAGCTGGCTGCCACTCACGCAAAAGAAAAAATAACGTGATAGCTGGTGGCACTCATGCAAGGAAACAGCTGCTGGCTTTGCAGCGTGACAGCTGGGGTGTTGAGACCAAAGGAGACGCTAGCAGCAGGAGAAGAAAAGGAGCGTGGAAGCAAGTGACTGTGGAGATAAAACGTGAATCAGCTGGGTGTCCACAAACAACTAAGCTGCTGGTGGTTTAAAGGAAAACATAAAATAAAGTAGCTAGTGGACATTAAATTAGGAAGCAGCTGCGTGGAGTTTAACTGGCGAGGAACGTGAAACAAGCTGGTGGCTTTGGGGAGTCTTACGTGAGTGGAGTGTGGGTAGTTGGACAAGAATGAGAGGACGTTGAACTGGTGAGTGGATCGAAGCAGCTGAAGTAGCTGGTGGAAAACTCCTCAACAGCTAGTGGACATCAGGTGGCTCAACGTTGGCATATTGAGGTGTAGAAGGGAACACCATGAACATTGGGTTTGACTTGCTTGAGTGAAGTATTTCCTAAATCAATCCACCGTTGTAATTTTATTTTAAATGTCTAATCCAATTGAAATCTGATACCTTAACCAAAATTTTGTCATTTGATTAAATCTAGTCATTTTAAATTCATACCTTGCATTTTTCATATTTTCTTAATTTGCTTACTTTATTTTATTTTATTTTCAAATCAATCAATTTTAGATATTCTGAGTAATTTTTAATCGTTTAATTTAATTGTCTTACGTGTTGGAAATTTTTCCCCTGGGTACGATATCCGGTTCTTACCAATTTATATTACTTGTCGACGGGGTGCACTTACCTCCAATTGGTTTAGATAAAATTTAATTATTTTGTTTAGACCGCAACAACCATATACCCTTCACCAGTAATCAGCTTCATCCCAAGATCTTGAAAAAGACAATAATCGGGATAAAAAAACATCACAACAATTGAGATTTTTGGTAACTTGACTAACAGAAAATAGGTTAAAAGGGAATTGTGAAAAACATAAAGCAGATGATAATGGGAGAGATTTTTTTGGATTTGTTATCCCACGTTCAATTACAGAAGCAATACATCCATTAGTTGAAGTAACACAAGGTAAATTAGTTGTAGATCGGAAAGAAGAGAGGATACCTATGTTATCGGTCATATGATCAGTAGCACCTAAGTCAATAACTCAACTACGAAATAAAGTAGAAAGACAGGCAGTAAGGTTACATGTATCAACCAAAGCTAATGTCATAGAGGATGGTTGCTGTGAATCGTAAGTGGGCGAAATTTGTTGATGGGCATTGGTTAAATGAGCTTACTCATCCATTGAAATTGTGACAGAAGATGAGGATGACTAAGGAAGTGGTAAGATGTCATCGTCTTGAATAGCCACATTTGCAAATTTTCTATTATTATTTTGATCCAAGTACTTGGGAGACTTACCATGCAATCCAACAATTCTTTTTGATATGTCCCTCGACTCCATAATAATTACAAATACGAGAGTTGCTACTATTCTTAGCAAGAAAACCACTACTATTTCCACCCGTGCCATCGCGATTAGCATTTGAAGTGTTACAAACCAATGTCATTGTATCATTGGGCACCATATCAGAAGTCATGTCACCATCCGTTCAAACTCAAAACAAACCAGCATATACTTTCGTGCTTTTGGAGTTAGGCTTTTCTTCTGTTTCTTGCTTGCCATTGCTATAGTGTCTTCAACTTGCAACACGATTTCACTACTTTCAGGTAATGTTCTTCAGTTTTTTTCCTCTCTCTCTCTCTCTCTATTTACTTAAGGAAGAGCTTCATGTTTTCTAAAATTAATTCTTGATAGATGTTGAGAGAGGGAATGGATTTAGTATATCGGTCAAGGCTTTGTTAGCTGCTAGCTCATCATAAAAGTTGCCAATGCAAAGACAAATCATAAAAAGGCATTCATATAAATGGAGTTCCAGCTCACTAACACTTTTAATCACTTATTATAGGCTGAAATTTTAGGAAACTATAAGTTGAAGGATTCTCAGGTACTCGTAGATCTGGACTACATCAGGTATACCCTGTTACTTTTTTTCATTTATTTATGTATTTATTGTAATTTTATTGACATAATATTATACCATACCAGTTTTACCTTTTTTCTCTATAACTTACATCATTCTTATATTGTCTCATTTGCATATGGGTCTACTAGAAACAGTCTCTCTATTATGTAAGGGGTAAGGCTGCGTACTATCAGATCTCCCCAAATCTCACTTCATTGTGGAACTTCGGACTGGGTGTGATGATGATGATGACGACGTGTAAAGAAATACTAGTATATAGGAACGGCTATTTCCTTGATCGTAGCATCCATTTCTGTTTTACCTGGGACACAAAATAGATATATATATATATATATTGTAAATGCATGAACAGAAACAATTTTTTTTGTAATAGAATCTGAAAAATATTTATCAAAGCCTTGTTTCAGAGGAGGTTGATTAGATAATTGAATTAAAATAATTGTATTGGACATTGTTGAATGTCGCAGGTGATCTGAATGTGGCTATCATCAAATGTACGTAAAGATAAGAGTAACCATAGAGTGTGGCATTTGCTATCCTTAAATTGAGGTGCATGGTAATATTTGAGAATAACATATACTTGAATCTTGTAATAAATATATTTTTTTTATCGACATGGCGTACTTTTACTGTGAATTTCCATGGACAGAAAACGACATGCATGGCAATGGACATCCAAGAAACGTTATGGAAAATTCTTGATGATTACAATTTGCCAAGGGCAAACAGTGTTGGGAAAATCGGGTATTTTTCTCTCTAAGGTAAACAACTAGTGAAGTGAACCAATTTGGTAATACCCAGGAAATACCGCCAAACGGACTCCTAAGATAGTATTATCATTCCATGTAAAATCTCAGGAAAGGGCGGAGGGATCACAAACGGTCCCACATAAAACACGGCTTCTAGACGGAAATTACGTGCACAGTGTATTTATCACAACCTAACCCGTATACACACACGAACAGTAAATACACCCAAATAAATTAAACACAACACTACAAATATACTCGAAAAATAATATTGAATACTATAAATGCGAAATAAATAAAAGAGATAAGGAAAGAACACACCCAAAAATTGATAACGGAGTTCAGCCAATTTTGCTTACTTCTCCGAGCACCACTTAAGGCAGCCTGCTCTTATTAGGAAGAGAATACTAAATTTGATATGTATACAAATTTTGAGTATTTATCAAATTTTTCTAGGATGATTTTATAAGGGAGGCGGAGGAGTTATTTTGTAACTTAAAAAACTCCACCCATCTTCATCTCTTCCCAATATGAGATTGAAATTGGGACACCAAAGTTAACAATGAACAACCACCAAAGTCAACAATGAACAACAAATCTCCACCTTGGCACAATTTCGAGTTCCACCAAATGCAAGCATCATTCATCCTCCTAATCAAACAAACAGTCTTTGTAGTGCTTCCAATTTGCTCCCTTAGGCGCCAACTCAAAAGTGCAAGATGTTGACTAAGTCTAAACAATATTTAAACTTAGTTTTGACACCGCCTTAGTCATCATATCTGCAGGATTCTCCATAGTCCGAATCTTCTGAATAAGTATTTCCTCTTCTTCTAAAATTTCTCGCACAAAGTGATAGTGAACATCAATGTGCTTCGTCCTTGCATGAAAGACATGATTCTTTGCTAAATGAATAGCACTCTAACTGTCAGAATATACCTCAAATTGTTTCTGACCAACTCCCAAGTCTTTAAACAACCCATGAAGCCAAATCGTCTCCTTCATAGCCTCTGTAATTGCCATATACTTTGCCTCTGTTGTAGACAAAGCCACCGTTGACTGCAAAGTAGATTTCCAACTAGCTGGTGCCTTTGTTAAAGTGAACAAATAGTCAGTTGTAAACCGTCGCTTATCTAAGTCACCTGCATAGTCAGAATCGTAATATCCAACCACGCGTTAACCAAGTAATTCATCCTATTCAAATGCTAAACCAACATCTATAGTATCTAGGATATACCGTAGAATCCATTTCACAGCTTGCCAATGAACCTTACCTGGATCATGCATGTACCTGCTTACAATACTAACTGCCTATGAAATATTGGGCCTCGTACACACCATTGCGTACATCAAGCTTCCTACTGCATTAGCAAAAGGGACTCTCGCCATATATTCTCGTTCTTCATCTGTCTTCAGAGATAACTGGTTACTAAGCTTCAAATGAGGAGAAAGCGGAGTACTTACAGGTTTTGTATCTTCATTCATACCAAAACGTTGTAATACTTTCTTCAAATACTATTTCTGAGTCAGCTAAAGCTTGCCTCTTTGTCTATCCCTGCTTATCTCCATATCGAGTGTTGGGACCCGATCCGGGAACCGGATCCCAAAAGAAACAGAAACGAAGACGAAGGAAACAGAATTTTCGCATCGAAATTTCGAATCGGAAACAAAGCTATAGATGAAGCGACAAGAAAAACGAAGCAGAATCGAATCTCAACATACGGAAACAGCATAAAACGAAAGCGGACGCAATAATTAATCGAACCAAACGAAGCAAAGTGGACAACGAATCAATCAAATTGAAAACATACAAATGGAGTAATTGAACTGAATCATATTGCCGACATCCGTGAATAAAATACAAAGACAAAAACGATCGCGTTGAAAACCTAGACTATCCAAATCCGGTATAATTTTTTTTTCTTTTTCTTTCTTTCTTTCTCATTTCTTACATCTTACACACCTTAATCATCTTTCATACAAATCATAAATCTCAAAATACATTTTTATCCCAATTTTATCGAAATTTCGGCAGCATAACGACTGCATTTATCCTATCCCAAAATCTGCAAGGGTTCAAAAACACTTCTATAATCCCAAACACAGCTCAAAATCATCGAACTCTCCCGTCCGGAATCCAAATACCAGCAAAACACACGTCTATACCTAATACTTCCATAATTCTCAATTAGTCAACACAACAATCTCATTATCTATATCCAAATCACAATCATCATATTTATAATCACTATACAATCCCCATCATTCATAAATGACAATTCAATCTAATTGACCATTAATAAACGACACAAATCCCAGAAATCGAATACGTTATACTCAAATCTCTTCCATAACTTTCTTAAATACACATGTCCAGAACTCATAAAACAATTTTAGAATGACTTACACAACACACTTAAAGGCATTCCAAGCCTAAAATACATAAGATACACTCTGAACAAAAACGAATACATGTGCATACCAAAGTCCAAATTACTCAAAATCTAACTTATACAAATATCGAAACTGACGTCTTGATCATCTTTCATCCGATCTCCTGCTCGAATACCTGGAGATGGGGATGAAAGGGGGGTGAGCTAAAATAGTTCGTGGATAATATGTTTATAAATTGAAAAATAAGCGAAAACATATTTGGAAAAACTTTACCATCTATTTCCGAAATTTCACATTAGAAATTTGGCAAATCTCTTATTTTTCACACTTTTCAAAATATTGTCAAAACAATTGCAATCGCTTTTCAATTGAAAAACCACCATAATTTACTTCTCAAAATTTTTCACATTTTGTTTGTAAAAAAATGATGCAATGCAACACACTTATAAACAAAACAAAACACACAAAACAGCAAATGGTCTGGTTTGGTCCAAACAGAGCGTACTGCACATTCTCGCATAGCGGTCCATGCGGTAGTGAGCGAACGTATTATATTTTCCCATGGCGCGTCCAAAGGTAGCCGTGAAGGGAGTCCGAAATCGGAGTTCTGTGTCACTAGCGGGCAGTCGGGAGAAGGCTATAAACAAATAGAGACAGTGCACTGACTCACAAGGGACCTACCAAACCCACATAACACATATCCAAAATGAAAAGTCGGATTGTCCGAAGACATTTTTCGAAAATCTAATTTTTTTCAACACATTCACATATCCACATAAATTCATGTAACACATCTAATGCAATTCACATCATCAATTTGATTACGAACCAATCAAATTCACAATAATGTATGCAATAACTTCTTTTAATCATAAGAAAAATCAAACTTATTCAGATTCACATTTCCAAAACATTCATATAATTCAAACTGCATTTTCATAAAACTTGTTCCGAAAACCCATTTTTCAAACATTTCCATAAACAATAATTTATCAAGAACATTGCTTCTTAAATTATCAAATATTCATGCTTAGCTTAAAATTCAATAAATAAACATACTACCCACCTCAAATCGATACGAGAAACTTGTTCCAAGCTCCAATTTGATCAATTCTTCTTTCTTCCTTCTTTCAATTAAAATTGACCTAAGCTATAATATCCAAATTTCACATCATAATTTGCATAATTCCTAAAATTAACTATCGGAAATTCATAATCATTATATTTCCAAGCTTTCTAAAACAAGAGTTTCTAAAATCCCCAAATTCAAAATTTTACCTAAACCAATTCACTCAAATTCAATACCATAAATCACAATTTCTTCAAAATTGTTATCATATTTCACAAACTCATCATATTTCAAGCCATCTTAATCTAACAATTTCAAAAAATCCCCAATTTTTACAATTGGCCTAAACCCTCAATTTACCATTTTTCAAATTAAACCTCACTTAAGGCATAAACATCAAAATTGACTTAAGAAATCTCAAATTCATCATTAATCCAAGCTATCTAAAGCATCAATTTACAAAAACTCCAATTCACAAATTTGGGCATAACCCCCAATTCACAATTAATCCAAAATTAAACAAAATCATAACCTATTCTCTTCAATTAACCTTAGGAAAACTCAAATTCATAACCTTTCCAAGCCATCTAACACAATAAACTCATAAAAAATTCAAACTCAACTTTCTCTCTAGGATTTTCTCCATTCTCACACAACAATCCATTTCTTTTGTAAACAAGATGAAAAGATGAAAAACTAACCTTGAACCCCTTGATTTCTTCTTCTTTTCCGTGGAAATCCCTAGCTGTCCACAAAACTTTTCTTCTTCTCTCCTTCTTTGCTTCCACCGAACACCTCTCCCTTCTTTCTTTCCTTCTTCTTCTTCGTTTTTTTCTTTCATTTCTTCTCTCATTTTCCACTTATTTCGTGATTCTCCAGCCCTCCAAACGACAGCCATAGGTGAGTTTTACCATGTCATTAAAAATGGAGGGTAAATGACCATTTTGCCCTCACTTATTGGCCTATTTCCAAGTTTGCCCCTGCACCTTCTTTAAAAATCTGATGCTTTGCGTCCTGGTTTCGGGCAACTAAACGAAATAATTTGGACAAAATTTCTTCTATAGAAATTTTCCTCTCAATCATACGAATCCAACGCCACTGACCGCGCTCAATTTGGATCAGAAACGAAGAAGTTATAGCCGAAATATTATCGGACCTTCACAAAATCCGAGACTGAACATTACGTTAATTTAATTCCAGAAATTAACAATCTTAGAGATGAAATTAAATTTCGATCCCTTCACAAGAGTTGTAGCCCTATATCTTAATTTTATTTGACCTCAAGAATCAACTCAATCGGAGTTGTACAGCTCCCGAAAATCGCAAAATACTGGACTATATTCAGAAAATTATCCAACTTATAACCTATAACCAAATCTCCTACTTTGGTTCAATCAATCTCTTTCTATTTAATCTCTTAAAAATCATAATTCTTCAAGAAAATGAAATTAATTGTCTTAGTAATCCAACGCTTCGAGAATCAAATCAATCGGATGTCGGACGAAGGAATTATAAGCAAAAGATTACAAAAGGGATCGGATTAAAAACAAAGTAACAGAACTTCAAAACCGAACTTTTCAAAAATCATATCTCTCGATCCCGAACTCAGAATTTGACAAATTTGGTGTCAATAAAAAGATAAAAGGAAGCTCTACAACTTCCCTTAAGTACTCAAAATCAAATTAGGTCTCAAAAGAGGTCAAAGACTCAATCAAAGATTCTGTCCAAAACAGCTTTTCCTAAACGACTTCCAATTTTTAATCGCTCATAACTCCTAGCCCTGATATCGAAAAATTGCAAACTTTATATCAATGGAAAGATAAAAACATCATCTAAAACTTTTATGAAGACTACTTACTCCAATTCAGACTAAATTCATACGACGAGTGGCCTCGAAGCATAGAACACACAAATCTATACTTAATATCATTTTCAAAACAAAGCATATCTGCAGAAAATCATATCTCTCAATCCCGATATCGAAAAATAGCAAACTTTATGTCCACAAAAAGCTCTTGACAGAGGCTAAAATTTTTATGTTGATCATTTTTTCAAATTTTGCCTAAATCAAAAAGTCAACTTTTTCTTCAAAAAGTCAAACTCCAAGCGAACTTTGACTGATCATAACTCTCACTTCCGATATCGAAAAATATCAAACTTTATGGCCACTGAAAACTCTTAACAAACTCTACGAGTTTCATGTAGATTATTTTCTCAAATTTTGCCTCAAACAAAAAGTCAACTCTCTCAAGTCAAACTTTCTATCTCCAAAAGTCAACTTTCTTAATTTTTCAAATTCTCTCACTTTTCTCTTTATTTCTTGATTTTCTACTAACTTTTCAATCAATTCATTCGCTTAAACTTTCATAACCCATACAAATCTCCACAATTATCAAATACATTGAAAACTCATAATTCTTTTCCTTAAAGCATAGTTTCATCTATAACATAATACTTAAACAAAACACTCATTCAATTTCATTTACTATTTCTAAATTCCAATTAAAGATCGGGGTCCAACACCGAGAATCTTCTTAGCTTCTCCCAAATCCTTCATCTCGAACTCTTCATTCAACTGAGCCTTCATTTTGTTAATTTCATCTTGGCTCTTGGATGCTATTAACATATCATCAACATATAAGAGTAAGTAGATGTAGGACCCATCTTGAAGTCTGTGCAAATATACACAGTGATCGTATTTACTTCTTGTGTATTTCTGGCCCATCATAAACTTGTCAAATCATTTGTACCATTGCCTCGGTGATTGTTTCAATCTGTACAACGATTTATTCAATTTACAAACCCAATTTTCTTTACCAGCAACTTTGAATCCATCTGGCTGAGACATATAGATTTCCTCCTCCAAATCACCGGGTAGGAACGCGGTTTTCACATCAAGTTGAGCTAGCTCCAAATTCAATTATGCTACCAAGGCCAACAAAATTCGAATGGAAGAATGTTTAACAACCGAGAAAAATACCTCATTATAATCAATTCCTTCCTTCTGAGCGTAGCCTTTAGCCACTAACCTTGCTTTGTAGCGAATATCATCTTTATCAGGAAATCCTTCTTTCTTTGCAAATATTCATTTGCATCCAATTGCCTTCTTTCCTTTCGATAGTTGTGTCAACTTCCATGTCTTGTTCTTCTCAAGAGATTGCATTTCCTCTTCCATTGCACCAGCCCATTTGCCACTTTCTGAACTTCGGATTGCTTCTGTGAGGGTGGATGGAACATCATCAATAACTGGAAGTGCATAAGTTACCATGTCAGTAAAACGAGCACGTTTTTGAATTTCTCATCTCGTCCTTCTAACGGCAATTGACTCTGATCGCTGCAGAGGTTCTTGGGTCGGAACCTTTTCCTCATCTGACTCTTCTTCTGTCATAGGAGAGTTGCTAGTAGTGCTTTTTGTTGGGATCACCACTATTTGTTCAAACTCCACCTGCTTCGACATACACTCCACCTGCTACGAAATACCATCAACCCCTTTTGGAGTTACCTTATTTAACATAGCAGATTCTTCAAATGTAATATCCCTGCTGACAATTGTCTTCTTTAACTCTAGACATCATAAATGGTATCCTTTAACTCCAACATTAAAATCCATAAATAGAGCCTTCTTTGCTCGTGGGTCTAACTTTGATTCATTCACATGATAATATGCAGTAGAACCAAAAATATGCAAAGAATCGTAATCTGTTGCAGGTTTCCCAAACCATACCTCTAAAGGAGTCTTGCCACCAATTGCAGATGATGGCAAACAATTAATGAGATGTTGAGCATATTTCACTGCCTCAGCCCAAAACTTTCTGCCTAACCCAGTATTAGACAACATACAACGAACTTTCTCCACTAGTGTCCTGTTCATACTCTCCGATACCCTATTCTGTTGTGGTATTTTTCTAACTGTAAAGTGTCGAACTATGCCAGACTCTTGATACACCTCCAGGAAAGGATCGCTCTTGTATTCTCCACCATTGGCTTTTCGAAGAATTTTGATCTTTCTTCCTATTTGGTTTTCAACTTGAGCTTTCCACTTAAAAAAAAACTCCAAGAACATCATCTTTATTCTTCATAGTAAACACCCATACTTTTTTGGAAAAATCATCAAAAAATTTTGACAAAATAATGCCTACCTCCAAGAGATGGAGTCTCAACAGGTCCCCACACATCTGAGTGCACATAATCCAGAATTCCCTTGGTATTATGAATAGCAATGCCAAATTTCACTCTTCGTTGTTTTCCCAAAACATAATGCTCACAAAATTCTAATTTGCAAGTCTTCGTACCTTTTAATAATCCTTGCTTGGCAAGAATTTGCAAGGATTATTCACCAGCATGTCTCAATCGCATATGTCACAACTGTGTAGCCTCTGCATCCTTCTTGCTACTAAAAGTTACTACTGCTACTGTCCCAACAACCGTACTTCCTTGGTAATAATACAAATTATTTTTCTCATGCCTTTCAACATCACAAGTGCTCCCGAAGTTGCCTTAAGAATTTCATCCTGCATCATCACAACTAGGCCTTTTGATTATAAGATCCCTCAAGAGATGAGATTCTTTTTCAATTTCGGCACATACCTCACATCCCTCAAAATTCTAGTGGATCCATCATGATTCTTCAGCTTGAATGAACCTATCCCAGCTATTTTACATGGATTGTCATTACCCATGTAAACAACTCCACCATCAATTTCTTCAAAATCAAAGAACCACTCTCGAATGGGAGACATATGATAGATAAAACCTGAATCCAGAATCCACTCGTCTGAATGGAATGTTGAAGGTGATACTACTAAAGAGACATCTAACTCTGCATTACTTTTACATTCAGCAACATTTGCATCTTGCGGAGCCTTCCCTTTCTTCTTTAACTTTGGATATTCTTTTTTCCAGTGCCCTTTCTTATGACAAAAAGCACACTCATCTTTGGCAACTCTGCTTTTTGATGTGGATCTTCCTCTTCTCCCCTTCGACTGGCTCTACTGATGACCTCTTGTCATAAATGCTTCATCTTTTGTACCCGCTTTACTTTTCTTTTTATCTTGATTTCGCAATTTATGCCTATACAAAGTAGAATAGACAGCATCTAAAGATACATTCTCCTTCCCATGAAGTAAAGTAGTTTCTAAGTGTTCAAATTCATCCGGAATGGATGATAACAACATCAAAGCCAAGTCTTCATCTTCAAATTTCACATCCAAATTCAACAGGTCTGCTACTAACTGATTAAACATAGTGATGTGTTCATTCATAGTAATACCTAGTCGATAATCAAATTGGAACAGACTTTTCTTCATAAGGAACTTATTTTGACCACTTTTTTTTTAGAAATTTGTCCTCCAATGCCTTCCACAGTTTATACGCAAAAGTCTCGTTTTTGAAAGCATACTTCTGCTCTCTTGACAGACATGATTGAATTGTTCTTCATGCCAACCGATTTATGATACTCCAATCCTTATCTTCTACATATTCTGATTTCTTTTCTTCAATAGCTATGTCAAGGTCTTGTTGGAAAAGAGAATCAAGAACCTCACCTTGCCACATCCTAAAATGAACAGTACCATCAAATATTTCCACCACCAACTTTATACTTGACATTGGAGTCCTCTGCCATGAGGAAGTCGATGTCACTTATGTCATATTTGATATGTCCCTAGTTGTTGGTGAATTTACAGATGTCATTATAGACGCAAATAATAATATTCAATATTACCAATCCTTATCTTCTACATATTCTGATTTATTTTCTTCAATAGCTATGTGAAGGTCTTGTTGGAAAAGAGAATCAAGAACCTCACCTTGCCACATCCTAAAATGATCAGTACCATCAAATATTTCCACCACCAACTTCATACTTGACATTGGAGTCCTCTGCCATGAGGAAGTCGATGTCACTTGTGTCATATTTGATATGTCTCTAGTTGTTGGTGAATTTACAGATGTCATTATAGACTCAAATAATAATATTCAATATTACAAATGAATTAAAGGATGAACCTTCGACTTTGATACCACTTATTGGAAAAATCGGGTATTTTTTCCTCTAAGGTAAACAACTAGTGAAGTAAACCGATTAGGTAATACCCAGGAAAGATCGTCAAATGGACTCCTAAGACAGTATTACCATTCCACGTAAAATTCTAGGAAAGGGCGGAGGGCTCACAAACCGTCAAAACCCAGCCTCCTAGACAGAAATGATGTGCACGGTATATTTATCACAACCTAATTCGTATACACACATGAATAGCAAATACACTCAAATAAATTAAACACAACAGTACAAATATACCCGACAAATAATATTGAATACTATAAATGAGAAATCTAATTCCCCTATTAATGGATAAACGCCAATTGGAAGAATTCACGTATTGATATAAAAATTAATCCAAATAAACAAAAAGAAAGGGACCCTTTAAATTAATCTATTATCTCAAACTCAAGTAACATTTGCCTAAAAATAAATGGAAAAAGAATAAATTCAACATTAAAGTTTTTATAAAATTTAAATAAATCCTTAATAATTTTATGTTTATAAATTATATCTTAAAGCTGATATTTATCTATAAAACAACTCTTATTAAGTGAAAAGCTTACCTTGTTTACGTGATAAAGATAAATATTATAAACCACGCAGGTTGCCCCTTCGTCGGAAGGTCACGGGAACATCGGTAAATCAATCAAGTGAGTTATAAAACAAATCATTCATAAGAGATTGTAGATAAATAAAGATTGACTGTAGCATAAATTCCAAGTATGATAGTCGGGATAAGAGCCATTTCTCTTCGGTAGACATCATCTCTTAAGTTTTGTCTTGTAGGAATTTAGATTCCCCATCTTTCATAAAAGATAAAATCTTGTTTAAATATGTAAAATTTAAAATTCAATTCATATATTTTACTAAATAAAAATGAATAATGAACACATCCAAAATGAATTAGGAGTCCAATAAAATTGCATCTGTGTGGGCCAAGCATAGAATTAAAGTTGTCATAAAATATTAAATTAGAACTACCAAATTACTTCAATTGGATCTAATAACGCATTTTAATTGAATTCTATTCAATTTAATTTAATAAACGATGTCCTAGGAACAGTCAAATTTACATCAGATATGCTATTTAATGTCAAAGGATTTAAACAAAATCCTTCTGTATATAAACACCAATGGACAGCTGCTGCAGAATCCAACAGTCGAGAAACATGGCCCGCCTCTCCCTCGTCGTCATCGCTTGGTTCTTTGCTTTTGCCGTAGTTTGCTCCTCCCCAGTTGTCGCCTCAAGGCCTGGTATTATTCATGAAACTCCCATTTCTAAGTGAGCATAGAAAATATTAGTTTCTCTGAGTTTCAGTACAAGTGAGATTCATTCATTATGGTACATTAACCAATAAAGGATAAGCAATTATGTTTTAGACTTGAGACCATTTTACAACCATTGTGAACTTGCAGGTGCAGCTATTTCCAAGGACAGCGGAGCACGTCCACCTCCACCCCCTTGTCCACCTCCTCCACCTGCGGACGACGACTTTCGAACAGACTACTCACCCCCTCACACTCATCCTTCATGTCCTCATTACTAACAAAGACAAGATGGTTCCTTCCCAAATAAGTTCTCTCCATACTTTTCCTTAAATCTCTTCACTGTAACGGAGAAAGCGGGGAAGAATATCAAGCTATACGAAACTATACTTTTATGTATGTATGTGTACACAGACACACACATATTTATATGCTTTTTAAATTCATCTTACTCTTCGTCTCCTTCATCTTTTTAATTACTTTTAGAAAAGAAAACAGGGTAGGGAATTGTACTGTTATCGCTTGCAATCAAATTAATAACAACTCTAATAATGAAAATGTAATCAGGAAAAAGTTAAGATCGTTCCCACAAATAATTTTAACGATAACGATTGTACGATTTCAAAACTAAAACAAAGTAAAAAGGGGGGGTTTTAATTCACGGCAATTTTAAAAAAAGATGAAAAAATCGAAAATTAACAAAACTAATCAAATCTGGAAATTTTAGTAAACAAACATTAGTTTGGTCACCGACATTATCATACTAATATGGATCCTTGATATAAAATTCAGTTCCTCAACAAATATTCATTAGGTAATATTTTCTCTTAAGTTTAAATGAATAGAAATATGTATTCTAAACATTCTTATTAGTCATCAACTTAGATATGATCTTAAGTTTAATTGATTAATAGCTTTAAAACTAAGAAACCAATGAACTAGACAATACATGTATGACATGCATTTAATCAAGATAAGTTTCTTCTTAGAATTTCCCACTCTAACATAAAGATAGTAATCCTAATTGCCACTTGTGATACTAAACGTTATATTCTACTAATCCAGCTAATAAACGAATAAATTTCTAATTGCTTACTCTAGAAATCAACCAATTCAATCGTAAAAAGCAATATAGAAGGCACTCAATATTCATCAACAAAACAAATTTTATTTGAAAATCTCACACATAATAGATAATAACGCAATTTCCCTCAACCAAGAGAATGATTTAACTACTCATAATAAAAGTAAAAATCAACAAAGAAATAACAATATAGAGAATGTCCATCCTTGGTCTTTTCCTAAAAAGTCCGCAAAATTTTTAGAAAAATACTGCAGAAAATGAAAAACCTAACTATGTGTGAAAAAAAAACCAGAAGAAGACTGCAGAAAACATAAAACTATTCCTGATACTATGGTTGCGTGAACAGTGAAAAAAATCCTCTTTTATGCCCTTCGATCTCCTCATTTTTCTAATGATCACGCTTAGTCAATGATTTTTCTGCCAGTCCCCACACCAAACCTTTGCTCACCCTCGAGCAAACATATTAAACCACTACACTCTATCAATTCATCTTTCATAAGATTAAATGCACACAATCTATTAAATTGGGCCAGCAAGACTTAGGTTGTAACATACATCATAATTACTTTTCACCGATACAAATAAACAAAATCAAAATAAGACATCTTTGTTTAAAATGCAAGTATGAAACCAAAATGAATTTTTCTCATAAATTTCTCTTTTACACTCAAGTGTTTAAGGTTAAAGTGTTTCTCTCAAATCTCCCTTTAATAGATTGCATTACCATATGCCTGCAAATTCACCAGTTATCATTCATTCTAATTATATGAGCTCAAAGATTGTAGGCACTTATTATAAGTTGTAATGGGACTACATCCTTTCAGAGTTTCAACAAGTACACCAAAATTTTGAGGAGCAAGAGAGAATAATTTAGATGAGGGAAAGAGAAGGGAATATGGAATATGATTGTTAAGAATAAAGGAAGGCATCCAGTTGATTAGGAAACAAGTAGTGGAAACAACATCGGCCCAGAAAACTTTTAGGACCTACAAATGGAACATTAGTGCCCAGGAAACTTCTAATAAGTGACGTTTCTTTTGCTCTACTATATCATTTTGCTGAGGGGTAACAATACATGATGACTGATGAATAATACCATGCTGAGACACATAAGACTTAAAAGTATGGGAAACATATTACTTTAGCATTATCACTTCTCAAAATATAGATGGATTTGTTGAATTGAGTCTTACTTTCAGCATGAAAGGCACAAAATATAGTAAACAAGTCTGATCAAGGTTTCATAGGATAAGCCCAACTAACCTGAGAATTATCATCAATAAATGTCTAAAAATAACAAAAACTAAATTTGGACTAATTAGGACAAGGAACCCATATATCAGTATGCACCAAGTGAAAAGAAGACTCAACTCATTTATTTAGTTTAGAAGAATAAGATACTCTATGATGTTTAGCAAATTGACAAGCTTCACACTCTAAGTAGATTCTCATTTAAGACCAAGACATAACTTTTGTAAAACTGGGAGAGACAAAAGACCAAAATGACAATGAAGTTGTGATGTGGTTCCGCAAGTTCACGGGTCTCAAGTAGTACAGTATAATATCGTCCCACAGGGAGTAATTGTGTAAGTACTAGGCTTGGATCACTCAATTAATTGGACTAAGCGATTGTGTAAAAATGGGGAATTAAATTAAGAAATTTAACTAGCAAAAATAACAAAATCAAAGCTAAAGAAAATTTGTGATTATTTCTAGGGGTATTTCTGGATGGAATGTGGTAAGCTTCAAGGATGGTTCCACTTTTAGCGTTTTCTATAGACTTTACTTGGGTCAATTTATTAGGCGAATTTTTGGTTGATAGAAGGTTGAGCCTAGAGTTTCTTAGATACTTTTTCAAGGTATCAAATGAGTATTACGCAATAATCCTAATTTACTATCGTAAACTAGCAATCAAGCGTAACCCATTAAGTTCTTTGCTAACCTGATTTTTTTTCTCTCATAAGTTCAGTTTATGTCTAAATCTGAAATTTATAAGTTCTCTGTTTGGAGTTTCGTTATTAATTTTTACCTATCGGTTCTTCAATTAACAACTAACGTCAAGTAATGGTTGGCCAAACACAATACCAGCAAAATCAATTTCAAACAGAGAAATCAAACCAAAAATTCATATAAATAAATCAACCGAAATTTAGTCCATAAAATTAGCTAAAAGCTTCAGCCCAACCTTAAAGTTTTGGAAAAACTACTCACTCATAATAAGATGAAGACCACATAAATCAGGATTAGCAAACAACATAGAAAGACACAATAGAATATAAAAATAAATGAGTTTAGGAATGGCTGCATCCCTCACTATTGGTGCGTCTCCTGACTACGTTGTTACTTTGGTGATGCCTCCCTCCTTTTGTGTATGCGTCTTCAACACTGCCACCTTAGCTCCTCTGTTGGTGTTCTGC
Organism: Erythroxylum novogranatense; assembly: GCA_029891385.1. Lineage (NCBI taxonomy): Eukaryota > Viridiplantae > Streptophyta > Magnoliopsida > Malpighiales > Erythroxylaceae > Erythroxylum > Erythroxylum novogranatense. The sequence continues at coordinate 110,507,295 of CM057227.1, read as the reverse complement.
AGTGTCTAACGTTGGTGCCCAAAATTGAGTGAACGGGGACTTATCGTTGGTGCTTGGTTGTTGAGTGAATGGAGCCCCCCTCTTGGTGTATCTAGATGGTGTTACGTTGTTGCTTCCTTGCTGGTGAGTGGAGAGTAATCTTGTAAAGAAAAGTGGAGCCCCCTCTTTGTGTGTAACGTCCCCCTTTGTAATGTGCGTGCCTTTCTTGAAGAGTGAGAGCTTAATGGTGGAGCTTCCTTTTTGTTCTTGCCACGTTGATAGCTAATGAAGTAGCGTTGAAGAGCTCCTAGCTAGTGCTGCAGTGTATAACGTTGGTGAAAGTGTTGTTGTGTAACGTTGAAAACTCTCCCCATGTAAAGTCAGTGGAGTGAATTATATGAGTGAGTAAAACAAAATGGAGATCCCTCTTATGTGTAACGTAGATAGCCCCTTCCAATGAGTGGAGTTTTTTTATTAATAATAAGTGAGTGCTCCCTCATTAATATGCGTGCCTTCTTTGTTTTTTTGATGTTCACGCCTGCTGCTCCTGTCCTCTCAACGTTTAAATAAATCCTTAATAATTTTATGCTTATAAATTATATCTTAAAGCTGATATTTATCTATAAAACAACTCTTATTAAGTGAAAAACTAACCTTGTTTACGTGAAAAAGATAAATATTATAAACCACTCAGGTTGCCCCTCCGTCGGAAGGTCACGGAAACATCGGTGAATCAATCAAGTGAGTTATAAAACAAATCATTCATAAAAGATTGTAAATAAATAAAGATTGACTGTAACATAAATTCCAAGTATGATAGTCGAGATAAGAGCCATTTCTCTTCGGTAGACATCATCTCTTAAGTTTTGTCTTGTAGGAATTTAGATTCCCCGATCTTTCATAAAAGATAAAATCTTGTTTAAATATGTAAAATTTAAAATTCAATTCATATATTTTACTAAATAAAAATGAATAATGAACACATCCAAAATGAATTAGGAGTCCAATAAAATTGCATCTGTGTGGGCCAAGCATAGAATTAAAGTTGTCATAAAATATTAAATTAGAACTACCAAATTACTTCAATTGGATCTAATAACGCATTTTAATTGAATTCTATTCAATTTAATTTAATAACCGATGTCCTAGGAACAGTCAAATTTACATCAGATATGCTATTTAATGTCAAAGGATTTAAACAAAATCCTTCTGTATATAAACACCAATGGACAGCTGCTGTAGAATCCAACAGTCAAGAAACATGGCCCGCCTCTCCCTCGTCGTCATCGCTTGGTTCTTTGCTTTTGCCGTAGTTTGCTCCTCCCAGTTGTCGCCTCAAGGCCTGGTATTATTCATGAAACTCCCATTTCTAAGTGAGCATAGAAAATATTAGTTTCTCTGAGTTTCAGTACAAGTGAGATTCATTCATTATGGTACATTAACCAATAAAGGATAAGCAATTATGTTTTAGACTTGAGACCATTTTACAACCATTGTGAACTTGCAGGTGCAGCTATTTCCAAGGACAGCGGAGCACGTTCACCTCCACCCCCTTGTCCACCTCCTCCACCTCCGGACGACGACTTTCGAACAGACTACTCACCCCCTCACACTCATCCTTCATGTCCTCATTACTAACAAAGACAAGATGGTTCCTTCCCAAATAAGTTCTCTCCATACTTTTCCTTAAATCTCTTCACTGTAACGGAGAAGGCGGAGAGGAATATCGAACTATACTAAACTATACTTTTATGTATGTATGTATACACAGACACACATATTTATTTGCTTTTTAAATTCATCCTACTCTTCGTATCCTTCATCTTTTTAATTACTTTTAGAAAAGAAAACAGGGTAGGGAGTGGTACTGTTGTCATATGGAATTAAATTAATACCAACTCTAGTAATGAAAATGTAATTAGTGAAAAGTTGAGATCGTTCAAAGGAAAAATTTTAACGATAAAGATTGTACGAGTTCAAAACTAAAACAAAGTTAAAAAGGGGATTTTAATTCACGACAATTTTAGAAAAAAAATAAAAAATTTGAAAATTAACAAAACTAATCAAATATGGAAATTTCAATAAACAAATCTTGGTTTGGTCACCGACATTATCACACTAATATGAATCATTGATATAAAATTCAGTTAATCAACAAACATTCATTAGGTAATATTTTCTCTTAAGTTTAAATGAATAGAAACATGTATTCTAAACATTATTATTAGTCAACAATTTAGATACGATCTTAAATTTAATTAATTAATAGCTCTAAGAATTAAGAAACCAATAAACAAGACAACACATGTACGACATGTATTTAATCAAGATGAGTTTTTTCTTAGAATTTCCAACTCTAACGTAAAGATGGTAATCCTAATTGTCACTTATGATTAGCAAAACTGAACGTCATATTCTACTACTTTAACTATTAAATGAATCAATTCCTAGTTGCGTACCCTAGAAATCAATCAATTCAATCGTAAAAAGTAATATGGAAGGCACTCAATATTCATCAACAAAATAAACTTTATTTGAAAATCTCACACGTAATAGATGATAATGCAGTTTCCCTTAATCAAGAAAATGATTTAGCTACTCATAACAAAAGTGAAAATCAACAAAGAAATAACAAGATATAAAGTCTCCGTCCCTGGTCTTTTCCTAGAAAGTTTGAAAATTTCTAAAGAAAATACTGCAGAAAATGAAAAACCTAACTATAACTGACAAAAAACCAGAAGAAGACTGCAGAAAACACACAACTATTCCTGATGTTATGGCTACCTGAACAATGATAAAAATCCTCCTTTATGCCCTTCGATCTCCTTATTTTTCCATGATCTTTTATAGATAAGCATTCCTCCCTATTTAGGTTCCAAATCCCTATCAGTAAGATAGCAATCTGATTCTCAAGATCATGAAAATCTGAGGTGAATCAGATCTGCATTTAAAAACATATTCTGCAGATAGTCTTTGTCCTTACACGTGCCTACACTTAGTCAATGATTTTTCTGCCAGTCTGGAATTTCGAATTATCTTTGTTTCCCTTGCATCTTTTTTATTCAATTTCATCTCTCAAGTGTTAAAAATCGTCTGAGAAAAATTAAGAAACAATTCCGTCAATTTTGAATGACAATTTCAGCACATTAAAGAAATTTATATACAAAATAAGCAAAAAATGACAACTTAACAAATTTCCCTACACCAAACATTTGCTCGTCCTCGAGCAAACATACTAAACTACTACATTCTATCAATTCGTCCTTCATAAGATTAAATGCACACAATCCATTAACTTGGGTTAGCAAGACTTAGGTTGCAACATACATCATAATTACTTTTCACTTATACAAATACATAAAGGCAAAATAAGACATCTTTGTTCAAAAGACAAGTGTGAAAGCAAAATGAATTCTTCTCACAAATTTCTCTCTTACACTCAAGTGTTTAAGGTTAAAGTATTTCTCTCAAATCTCCCTTTAACAGATTTCACTACCATAGACTTGTAAATTCACCAGTTATCATTAATTTAAATTACATGAGCTCAAAGATTATAAGGACTTATTATAGGTTATAATGAGGCTATGTTCAAAGGTAAGGTAAAAAAAATGGCAAAAGGTTAATCATAAGCATTCACAAAGTATCAAGTAAAAGAGACATTGAAATTCAAATTATGAGATAACACATAAATACAAGGAACTACAACTACTTATTAGTAACTAATGTTACTATGCTTTATTTTTTTTCTTTTTCTTTTTTCTTTTTTCTTTTTTTTCTTTTTTTCTTTTTCTTTCTTCTTTCTTTCTTTTTCCTTTCTTTTACTTGGTTAAAAAGAAGGGAGAGCAATAAAGACGAGAGAAATTAATAACAGAATAATTTAATAAACACATGAGTAGAGGTACCTATAAAAATATCTCAGAACACAATATAGAACAAAAGTCCCAAAATCAAATGCTTACTCAGTACTTCATTCAACTTGTGATAGGGTAAAACTAATGAGGTTTTTTTGGTTTCAAAGTAAGGTGATTAATTGAAAAACAACAAGGTTAAAGGCTCAAAAGTATTTGCAAAGGGAAAATAACTAGGTGGGTCATTTTTAAGCTAAAAGGTGTAAAAACAAAAAAGACCTTAATCATTTCCATAAATCATGTAATCAAACAAATTCAATATAATTTAGCACAAGCTCTGAAGGCAAGCATGATTAGAGGAGCATCACACAATACAAAGAAATAGAATAACATAAAGATGATGTCATTAAAGCTTAAATCCACTCACAGTTTAACTCAAGAATTCACCTTAATTTCACAAATTACCTAATCACTAAAATGTCAAAATTTTGACTAAATTTACAAGATCAGTTATTACAATCAATCCGCATGATTCACTTTAGACTCACATAGTCTAATTTAATTTCATGCACACACTCAATCTCATCCAAACTAATGTGATAAAGCTTGATGGCTCAATATGCGTAACAAACATGCAAAAACATAAAAGAGTCACACACATATACTACAATTCCTTCCCCCACACCTAGACCAACATTGTCCTCAATATTAGGACATAAAATTAAAGAAGCAAAAATATAAAAGAAAAGAGAAATTAATGCTTCTCTATTTGTGACTGTCGAAATCATGGTGTTGGTGGTGCAGATGTTGAAATCCTTGAAACTCCCAATAAGCCATCAAGTTATGCTCCATGCGGTGCATTCAATGTTCGAGACGACTAAGGTGGTCCTCGAAATTGGCTTAGGAATGTTGGTGGCTATGTAGTTTAGATGTGAAAACTCGACTTCGTGCGGCTGGTCTTGTAGTGGAAAGAGTTCTTGGGCCCGAACTTGTGAAAGTTATTTGGCCATGGCTAAAATCGACAATTCCCATCTTGTGCAAACAATCTAAGATCCAAAGGTTCTATGTCACACGTCACATTCATGTCAGTATTATAAAGATCTAACAATTCCAAATTAATGGCCAATTGCATGATATAGGAACCGAGAATCAAAGGTTTAGATTTCTTGTTTAACACATATTGAAATTGTGTTAAAAACAAAAAACTTAAATTCATAGGCATATGCCTATCCATACACCACAAAAAATAAAATTCTACTTCAGACAATGTCCCTACAACATCCCGACTCCCTAAAAAATTGTATGCTAAGAGTTGATGTATAATTTTAAAACCAAGATTTCTAAAAAACAAACTCTTAGAAACACTAGCATTGTAAGGATTAGGTTCAATAAACTATTGAATCCACAATTCCGATGCATTAAATTCCTCATGATAATCACATCTAGAATTAATAAACAACTCATTTTTAATTTCATCGGCTAAAACAAATCGCATAGCCATATTAAAATCAGCAATCAATAAAGCAAACTCCTTTCCCATCAACCGAAATTCCACAATTCTTTCCGTAAACACATCAAATTTTTCATGAGAGTTAAATTGAAATGTACTGTAGGATTTCCTTGTTAATTCAACAAAAGTAGGACAAGTTATTCTAGCAAACACACTCCAACAAATAGGACCCATTATTTGTGCAAAAGAGTCATGAACTTGCAATGCTTCAAGAGTATTAGAAAGAATACACTTACAAAGATAGAATTTCCTTTGATTGAATTGTTGAAAACGCTCCATATCTTCTGAAAACGCTCTGTATCTTCTGGAAGTCAAAAAGAGGGGAAGCCACTATTTTGTGTACTCCATTAGCTGTGGTTTTTGATTTCCTTACCTTTCCTTGTTTTGTGTCGGGCCCTGGGGTTGCAGCTGAAATTAGTGGTGTGGTTTATGTTAGTGGATTAGTGGAATAAGTTACTATTGTGATGAGAAGTTTGTTCCATGTCACCGACGTGAATGTCTACAATTTTTTATGATAGACGATTCCACTCACCAAGACTCAAATGGATATGATATTATTGAATCTGAATCAAAGGAGGTCATACCCGAAATCTCTTTTCATGCAATGGCTGGAACCAATTATCCCCAAACGATACGTGTATTGGGCAAGTTGAAAAAGAATGATGTAACTGTACTCATACATGGCGGTAGCACTCATAATTTTATTAATCAAGCTATGGTGACTAAGTGTGTCAATAATTCAAAACAAAAAGTTTCAATTTATGATGGCCAACCGAGAAAAAATAGATTGTACTGGACAATGCCAAGCGCTTACCATCATCATTCAACGTAAGCCTATAAACGCAGATTATTATGTTCTTCCTATTGTAGCATGCCTGTTAGTTTTGGGAGTTCAATGGCTAGAGACTCTAGGACCAATTTAGATGGACTATAAATAGTTCACTATGACATTCAAACTCGGGGGAGTTTCTCACACGTTCCAAGGATTGCAACAGAATGGCATTGAAGCTTTGACTGATAAGGAATTTAACTGCCTACAAGGTACTAGTCTCCTCTTTCAAAATTTACCTCCACTGACAACCCCTAACCAAAACTAAATTCTCCTGGTATAGCTAAACTTCTAGTTGAGTTTCAACAAGTGTTTGAATCATCTTCTCATCTACTACCAAAACAGTCGTATGATTATCACATTCCCTTACAACCAAATATAGAGCCAGTGAGTGTCATACCATATCGATACCCTTAGTACCAAAAAGTTGAAATAGAAAAGACTGTAAGAGCACTTCTACAATCTGGGTTGATAAGACCTAGTAATAGCCCATTCTCGTCACCTGTTCTACTAATAAAAAAGGTGATTGGCGATTTTGTGTAGATTATCAGGCCTTGAATACTATTACAGTCAAAGACAAATACCTAATTCCATTGATTGATGAACTTTATGGAGCTAAATTCTTCTCTAAACTAGAGTTAAAGGCTGGGTTTTATCAAATTCGTGTGCAAGAAGAAGATATTATGAAGACGGCTTTTCGAACATATGAAGGGCATTATGAGTTTGTTGTAATGTTATTTGGCCTCACCAACGCCCTGAACACATTTCAAAGTCTCATGAATGACCTCTTCTGCCCCTATCTTTGAAAGTTTATCTTGATATTCTTGTGTATTCTAAGACGTAGAAAGAGCAGCTCTTACATCTTCGAGTTTTTTTTTGCCATATTGGAAACTGATAAATTATTTGCCAAGGAATCAAAGTGTAAGTTTGGCATTTTACAGGTTGAATATTTAGGTCACATTATTTCAGAGCAAGGAGTGGTTGTAGATCCGAGAAAAATACAAGCAGTATTAGAATGGCCAACACCGACAACTATAAAGGGTGTTCGTGGGTTTCTCGGATTAGCGGGGTATTACTATAAATTTATTTATCATTTTGGAAGTATAGCTGCCCTATTGACACGACTTCTATATAATGAGGGATTTAAATGGAATGAATTAGCTGAACTAGCATTTAAATAGTTAAAATAAGCACTCTCATCTCCACCAGTCCTATGCCTCTCGAATTTCTCTCAGCAATTTGTGATTGAATATGATGTAAGTGGGATCGAAATTGGAGTAGTCCTTTCTCAAAAGGATAGACGGTAGCTTATTTCAGTAAAGCTCTAAAAGGATCAACTTTATTGATGTCTACTTACGAGAAGGAGATATTGTCCATTGTTAAAGCTATCCAAAAATAACAACCTTATTTGCTCGGTAAATCATTTATCGTCCTTACTGACCAGAGGAGTCTTAAGTATTTGCTCGAGTAATAGATTACTACTCCAACACAAGCTCGATGGCTTTCTAAGATCCTTGGATATGATTATAAAATAAAGTATAAGAGAGGCTCTGAAAACTAAGCAGTCGATTCCTTATCTCATGTGGTTGAATTTCAATTTCTATCTATTTCAATGCCTTATGTATATTGGTGGCCAATGTTATAGGAAGAGGTGAAGCAAGATTCTTTTTATCAGGATCTCTCTCAAACACAATTTCCCAATCCATTAGTACAGTGAGATGGAGTATGGTTCAAAGATGACAAGGTGTACTTGAGTCTTAGTTCAACCTTAATTCAACAAATAATTGAAGACTATCACTCATCGCCCATCGAAGTCCATTTTGGGTTTCAAAAGATACTATCTTGTATCAAGGGTAGCTTCTTGTGGCCTAACATGCGTCAAGCAGTAAAGAAGTTTTTACAACAATGTGATATCTGTCAACGGTACAAAGTTGATTGTACGAAACCATCTGGGTTACTTCAACCATTGCCAATCCATGCTCGTATGTGGACAGATGTGTCAATAGACTTTATTGAAAGCTTACCACCATCAAACAGACATATTGTTATCATAGTAATTATCGATCGCTTAACAAAGTATGCTCATTTTATACCTTTAAGGCATCTATTTACTACAATCATTGTTCCCAAGGCATTCATAACTAATGTGGTTCATCTCTATGGAATTCCAACATCTATTATCAATGACCGCAATAAGATATTTATCAGTTCCTTTTGGCAAGCATTGTTTCAATTACAAGGAACTAAGCTTTGTATGAGTTCTAGCTACTACCCTCATATTGACAAACAAAGCGAGGTGGTGAACCGCACCTTGGAGCAATACTTAGGATGCTTTGCAGGTGACCAACCACGAAAGTGGTTCGAATAGATTCCTTTGGCGGAGTCTAGCTAAAATACATCGATCCATTCCTCCACAAAAATGACTCCTTTTAAGGCAGTATATAGTATTCCACCACCGAGTTTGCTGACTTATGTTCCAGGCACTTATCGTGTCCAAATAATTGATGAGTACTTACGGGATTGTGATTCCATTTTACGCGAGTTATGTCATAATCTATCACTAACTCGTAATAGAATGAAGTGTCAAGCTGATCACAAACAACGAGATGTGTCTTTTGCAATAGGAGACTATGTTTAACTTAAGCTCCAACCGTATCGGTAGAATTTTGTGGCATTTCGTGCATCGATGAAGCTTGCTACATGTTATTTTGGTCCTTTTTAGATTATTCAACGGGTAGGAATAGTGGCATATGAATTAGCTTTACCTCTTGGTACTCAAATTCATGACATATTTCATGTTAGCTTCTTATGGAAGCATTTGGGATCGCACGACCCTCCAGTTACTGCTGCCCTTCCCCCAGTTACGGATGATTATATAATCCTTCCACAAATTGAAGTACTGCTAATCGTCGAGTCATACACAAGGGTAAATATTGTCCGAAGTCTGAAGTCTTAATTAAATGGAAGGAGGCTTCAATTGAAGATGCTAGTTGGGAAAATAGGTGGCGATTACGCAAGTCATACTCAGATTTCATCCTTGTGGATAAGGATTCTTAAGGGGGAGGATTGTTATGTGTCCCACATTGGCACAACTTCTTAATAGTTAGTTAATTGTCTTTTCATTCAATAAGGCCACTAAATTCCTTCTTATCACAGATTATAATAATTAAGCATTTAGCAATAACAAATTGTATTAAATCTTTGGGTTGCATTTGGCAAAAAGACATAAGTGAGTGCTTATAAGGTCTTTTTTATATTTTTTGTGTTTGAATTTATTGAAAAGAAAAAAGTTTTTCAATTTTAAATTTTATAAGCTAATTAATTAGTGCAATTGAAATTTATTGAAAACTATCATCGAATGTTTTTAAGAATAATTGTGATAGTCTCAAAATTCTTAAACCACAATTAACCAAATAGTTCCCAAAACATACCGTTAATCATCTAATTCCTCATTACTTCCAAAAGAAAGGTTTATTTGCCAAACAAAAAAATATTTTATACAATACAACTATCTAAACTGTCACATTCAAAAATATATATAATCAAACAACTTTACTCAATTAATATATTTGCTCCACCTAAACTCCACTTGATTCGTTCTATACACTGGGATTATTGACAATCACATGATCTCCTAAAAATATAAAATGGCAAAGGATGAGTTGTCTACTCAGTAACTGACCATATCCTTAAAATCAAGTATCACAATAAATAATTGTAAGACTAACCAATTAAATCATACCTTTAATACGTATATCTATAACAATACTCGGTCTAATCCAAACAGTTAACAAATATCTAAAAGATTTTACAACATAATGATTAACGCAAATATTAATTATAATTGTCATTTATGCTTTATTCTCATATATAACTGAATTGTCTGGACCTAGCTTAACCTAATAGGCTTATATTCATTGATTTGTCGACTCATTTCATCATATCATAACCTATCCTAAATGTTCTTTTAATTAGGTTGTTAATAAAAATTACAATTTTATTTTGATAAGATTTAATCGAAATAAAATTATTAAAATTAAAATTAAATTTTTTATTCTTACTAACAATAATTCTTGGTTAAGAATTAATCTCAATATTTCATAAAATACCAAATAATTAAAACTTAGCCATCAATCTTTAGAGTAAATATTTGGAATCTATGGAGACTAATAGATAATCCAATACCTAACTAAATTTTAATTAATTTAGTTCACAAAGTTTAAAGACTATTTTCATTTGATGAGATATCAAATTTTCCTTTTATTTTTCTTTCTTGTCTACCTAAAATTTACATATATACATACGAATCCTTTCAATCTTAAAAGTGGCCGCTGACCAGATGACACATGAGCTATTAGTTCATCTTATACTCTTATATTAGATTATAAGGGACTTTTTAGAGTTAAATGAGAATGTAGGTTTGATAATTGTTTAAATTTTGGATTACAGCTTTACCTCTCGCAAATAACCTACCCGTCGCAAATAACCTACCCGACTTGTGCTGGAATTAATGTAAGTATAAATAGCTTCGATTGTTTTTTTACGGCAGAGATTCTCCGGAAACATCTCGCTGGAAATAAAAAGTTTATAAATTGTTAAGTTCGTCGTTTCGTGGACTTCCTACTGCACAATAATGGCGGCTACTGCTCAATTCTCTCACCAACCCCACCTCTCCAAAACCCTAACTAACCCTCTGAGCCAAAACCCATTTCCTAAAAGCTTCGTTTTTGCACCGAGAGTAACCAAAACAACTGCAAAGTCCCTCTCTTTGAAGGCAGTGTTGTCCCAAGACTCCGCAAAGTCCAAGACTGTAGCACAAGAAACAACTCCATTCAAGCATTGCTTTAACAAGTCTTCGGATGGTTTCCTGTATTGTGAGAATCTCAGGGTTGAGGATATCATGGAAAATGTGGAGAAAAGGCCCTTCTATTTGTACAGTAAGCCGCAGATTACTCGGAACTTTGAGGCTTACCGGGATGCTTTGGAGGGCCTAAGGTCGATTATTGGGTATGCGATCAAGGCCAATAATAATTTGAAGATTTTGGAGCATTTGAGGAAGTTGGGTTGTGGAGCTGTGTTGGTTAGTGGGAATGAGCTCAAGCTTGCACTTCATGCTGGATTTGATCCCACCAGGTATGCTTATGCATTCTTTATCTGCAGCTGGAAGATTTCTTTGGGAGCTCGAGTGCTGTGTCATTTATTTGATCACACCTAGCTTTTACTGATAACTGACTGTGTATTAAAAAGTACAAAACTTGATTTGCAGTATATGGTTTTACAGTAGCTAGCTCTATTGAGGGTTTGATTGATACCGAACGTCTGAGAAGGAGCTTCGTATTCTAATTTGGAACTTTGGACATGAACAGGTGTATTTTCAATGGAAATGGAAAGATCTTGGAGGACTTAGTTTTAGCTGCCCAAGAAGGCGTCTTTGTTAATGTGGATAGTGAATTTGATTTAGAAAATATTGTAGCGGCCGCCAGAATTGCTGGCAAGAAGGTTAATGTTTTACTTCGGATCAATCCTGATGTTGACCCTCAGGTATTTGCCTTCTACATTTAGAATGCGACGTGAAGTCCGATCCTAATTTTTGAACAAATATAATAAATATCTTTTGGTTGACACTGTTAATCCAATGCCAGGGGAAAATAATTTGATTGAGGTAATCCACTGCCTAGAGAATATTTGCCAATTCAGATTAGCTGCTGGTTGGTATGAAGTATGAACCATTTGAATATTGGGATTTAGGATAAGAAACGGGGGTCTCTTAATAATTTGATATGCTATTTTTGTACAGTCGTTGCAAAAATTGGTTGGACTTAATTAGGTTGTGCCTTTTTTTTTTCCTTCATATCGATATCCTTTTAATGAGCCAAAACCAAGACAATGAGAAACAATGTGTAAGACAACGAGAATAATGTAGACTATGTTTTACTTCGATTACTTAAATGCTAACTATGGAAAATGGTGGCCTCGTGTTATATAGTGTTAAATTTCTTTTTTTTGGTATCCTGTAGGTCCATCCTTATGTTGCTACAGGAAACAAAAGTTCAAAATTTGGTATTAGAAATGAGAAGTTACAATGGTTTTTGGATGCTGTAAAAGCACACCCAAATGAGTTGAAGCTTGTCGGGGCTCATTGTCATCTTGGGTCAACAATTACCAAGGTATGCCAACTGCACTCATATTTAGGGTCTTTCCTTTCTCCAATCTGTAATTGCACTTTATATGTAAGTATGATTGTATAGACTGTGGGGCAAGTACTGATGTATTAATCAATTGCTGTTAACTGGAAAAGTCTAGATTTCAGTGCCTTGTGGAGATACTTCTGATGTTCTAAGCAAATCTCTCTCTCTCTTATGTTTGTAGGTGGACATCTTCCAGGATGCTGCAGTTCTAATGGTCAACTACATTGACCAAATCCGAGACCAAGGATTTGAGGTTGATTACCTAAATATTGGAGGGGGTTTGGGTATTGATTATCATCATGCTGGTGCTGTACTTCCTTCACCAAGGGACCTCATTGACACGGTGAGAATCTTAATTGTGCATGCTATATCCCATACTAATGTTCTGGCAACATTTTCAGGATGCATTAGTTGCATAACTGATTCAAGTATTGTAGAAATGAATAATGTTGATATGCTTGGCTATATTATGTGTCTCTCTCATATCTATTACTAAACTCTTCGAATACTTGTGTGCTTGAGGGACTACTACTTCCTAAATAGGATCTATTGAGTCTTTGTATGTTAATCATCTTGGTGCAGGGCAAGGATGGCATCTTTGCTGTAGATAGTAGCAATCTGTTGTCTTAATTACTTTACATGTATAGTGCACTGTGTTTCTGCATATATGGTAACTAATATTGGCATTGTCCATCATTGTTTTAGGTCCAAGAACTGGTTCTCTCACGTAACCTCAATCTGATCATAGAACCAGGAAGATCACTTATTGCAAATACCTGCTGCCTGGTGAATAGAGTCACTGGGGTCAAAACTAATGGAACAAAAAATTTTGTCGTGATTGATGGCAGTATGGCTGAACTTATCCGGCCAAGTCTTTATGGTGCTTATCAGGTAAATTTGAATGCAGAATCACTGACCTTAGTACTGAGTGCATTTAACTGCAGGATAGCGTACTTAGAATTTATTGCATTTGTATCTTCCTTTCTATATTCTAAAAGTTTTTGTTCTCTCAGTGTCTACGATTCCTATTGCATAACTGGCATCTTGTCGAGGACTTTCAGTATAGTACTTGGAAAGCATAATTCTATAGCTGCAGATAAAACTAAACTATTGTTAACATCACATTTTATTATGGCTTTATCCTCTTCAATTTGTCCTGAATCAGACTTTTTCTAGATTGTACTTCTAATTCAAATGTTCTTGGACAAGTTCCTTTCAACTTGGACTCAGTTATTATTAGTTTTTACTAAATCATATCAGTGCCTGTTCGTGTTGGATTTACCAACCACTAGATGCTCTAATTTGGTATCGTAGATTACTTTATCACTTGATGTTTATTTCGCCTTCTTTAGCTCCCTCTTTCTTCTGATTCACAATAAAGTTGGTTATACTTTCTTGCAGCACATAGAACTTGTCTCTCCTACTCCTCCTGAGGCTGAAGTGTCAACTTTTGATGTGGTGGGTCCTGTCTGTGAGTCTGCTGATTTCCTGGGAAAGGATAGAGAGCTTCCAACCCCTGATAAGGTAATGTTGTTTCTTTCTCAAGGAAGTTTATTGAAAATTCCTCCTTTCATTTCCTGAAAATGTTTTTGTTTTCTAGGGAACCGGTTTGGTAGTTCATGATGCAGGTGCTTACTGCATGAGTATGGCATCAACTTACAATCTCAAGATGCGCCCTCCTGAATACTGGGTACTTCATAGCTTTGAGTTATCATTTTAACCTTCTTCAAAAAAAAAAAAGAGTTATCATTTTAACACCATTGATATGATCAAATTACTTCCAAATAATGTGACATTTCCTGAATACTGGGTACTTCATAGCTTTGAGTGATCATTTTAGCACCATTGATATGATCAAATTACTTCCAAAAATGTGACATTTGGTTCCACCACTTTCCTAAAATCCTTCCTTTATCTAATATGCAGTGAAAGAGTCTGCATCTTAAACTTGGAACATCTCATTGATTAGCTTAACACAGCACTTATTTGTTCAATGTTTTCTTGTCCAATGAGTTAGTTCTCAATATTTGGATTATTTTGTTTAGGTTGAAGAAGATGGATCAGTGTCCAAAATCCGGCACGGGGAGACATTTGAAGATCATTTGCGACTTTTCCAGGGTCTGTAATTACGGGCCATATGTTCTCTCTTTAACAAAATGGCTTAGGAGTTGCTTACATTGCAGTTTGAAGTTGCTACTGTTCTCAATTATATTGAAGTTTGCCTATCTCCCCCTCCTCAACATTGGCAGATGAATTATTATATTTTGCATCATTTGAAAAGATTTGCTAGAAATGATGGATAAAATGCTAGATAAGTATTTCTTTAGAAGATAGATGAGTTGAGGAACAGTCGGGTGTATCTGACCATTAGTCAAACAGGATAATGCATTTTGATCTTCGGTGAGTTGAGTTGCTAAGTTGGAGCTGTCATACTCAGTTTCTGCTCTTTGGGCTTTATTTTCAAGGGAAGATAAATGCATGTGATTGTATCTTTCAATTTCATTTCAGAGATATTCTAATATTTGTCTCCAAAATAATACTGTGGATAGGGCCATATACAGCATCTGATGAAACTGGATTATTGGGTAGTTCCAATTCAATCGTTAAAGTACATGCCAATGCATGTTTAATACGTTAAAAACCTCAGAAGATTTGGAACATTGCAGAAGTGAGCTGTGCAACACTTGAAACTGTCGAAAGGTTTAAACTTTTGATTTTTTGTCCGTTTATCAGTCACAACTCTGTGGTCTAACATTTTTTTTCCCCAATGTTACGACCAGACACAACATCAGGGTTGGTATAGATTCATGTTTGTTATACAGATAATACCAGCTCAATTTTATATCCAACCGAACATATACCATCCTTTGATGTCTCTTCAGATTTGATTTATGGCTTTAAGCCATAGATAAAAGGATAAAAGATGCTGTGTTCTAACATGGTGACCCATGAATGTAGAGAAAGGCCTCAGGAGTCATTGTTTTTTAGCTTTGGGTCTGAATTTGGGATTCGAGAAAATACCTCAGAGAAGCAATTTCAGAATCAAAGCATATGTTTCCGTATAAGAGAATTTAGAATACAATTCTGGCAATTTTGCTTTGCCCATTCCTCATCAAGAGCATAAATAATTAAATATCATCTTCCAAATTCCCTTAGCTGCAAAATTCATATCCGATATTGACAATGGT
The DNA here is from genome assembly GCA_029891385.1 of Erythroxylum novogranatense. Taxonomy (NCBI): domain Eukaryota; kingdom Viridiplantae; phylum Streptophyta; class Magnoliopsida; order Malpighiales; family Erythroxylaceae; genus Erythroxylum; species Erythroxylum novogranatense. The sequence goes on along the minus strand of CM057227.1, from coordinate 110,491,753 downwards.
GTATTATTTATATCTCCAAATAGCCCTTTAGTCCCTGCTCTAGATTCCAACTTTTTCTGATAGATAACAGAAGTTCAATACTTGTACAAATAAGATTATACCAGATGTATTCTAGAAAACAGATTTCTCTTCATGTATTCGAAGCCTCTTTTGCCTGGCGATGAAAGCTTCAACAGTGGACCTGAACTCCTCGTTGCTCATGTTATCTTCAGGATAAGACTTCTCTACCTGAGAATCAACACTTCTCCTGAAGGTTTCAGTCACTGCCCTTCTGAGTTCCTTGCAAGGCTTGTTAGATTTCGGTCTCTGAAAGTTTTCTGATCGACTTCTTTGGTAATTCCTGATTCCTGGAGCAGAACAGGAGCTCTCAAGGACACTGAATTCATACCGTTGCCTGCCCTGACTCTTCTCAACAAACTCTTCATAAAGATCGGATTTTGAGCTCCTTTCCCTAGAATCTTTCCCTGAAAACTGACCCGACTTTGCAAAAAGAGTGACAACTATTACGTTACCGATCGCAAACACAAAACGAGGACTCGAGAGAATGACTGTTAAATCCTTAAAATACCATCCAGAGTTTTTGACAGCGACTGGAAGTTGGACCGTAAACCTGGAAAATAAAACCAGAACAATGCAGACTTCCACTACCCTGAACAAATTCGCAATCTTTCTTAGTTGACGATGCTTCTTCATTGCATTTGCCTTCTCAACGGTCACGTTGCAGAAGTTGAACGAATCCATATACTCTTTGGCAATTGAGAGATCAGATCAACTGTGAAAGTTAGCATAAAAGATTCAACAACTTGGTTTCTCACTCAAAAGCCTTGGCAAGAGCCATTTCTGTAAGTAGAGAAAAGACTGAAGCTGCCATTAAAACTGCAAATATCAAAGTTGATATGCTGCTGCCCGGAAGCATAGAAACAGAGAGAATAGGAGAAAGATAGCAGACGAAAAACAGAACAAGCTGGTTGTTTTCCTAGGCTTTATCAACTAGAAAATGCTGGTGTTGGTTTCCTGAAACCATGAAGGTCCACAGCTCACAGGTGTGCTATATATAGAAAGTGAAACATGTCAGGCAAATCTGCTTGGCCCAAGTGTTTCATCTTTCTTTTTAGGTTTTATATTCTCCAAGAAAGGTTTTATAAATCATTCCTCTTACCTTATTCATAATGTGATAGTTGTCGGACACTTTTCCAACTATTAATATCTTTTAATAATTCAATTTTGATGCTAATAAAATGCAATTGTGATATTTGTATAATTAATATATCAAAATTATGAACAATTCTTTAATTTATATATAATTAAAATTTATCAATTATTAGAAATACAATATATATTTTAAATTTTAAATTTAACTATTTAACTTTTCTACTTAATAATTTTAATATAATATTTGTTAAACAAAACGAATAAAACATTACATAAATATCAATTAAATATTGAATTTAACTCAAATTTTAAATCAATTTAAATAAATAATTTATAGTAGTTATTTTAATTATTGATTTAAGTCGAGTTTAATTTAGGACAAATCAAATTTATGAGTTCTAAATTGAATCAATGTGTCAGGTATTTATAATATGTGTATTTCACTACTATTTTTAAAAGGAAGTCTTAACATAAAGAATTTAGAAAATTGAAAATTGTAAAATTGAAATTTTAAATGATTAAAAATTATAATTACTTTAATTATTAAGAAAGTTCATGTTTTTTATCTTAATAATAAAATATTCATTAATAATCCACCACTCTAGAATATCCCCATGGAAAATTTGTTCTTCATGTGACTTTCTCAAATGTTCCACAAATTCACTTACTTTCTCCAACCTAGTTGGTGTTGGTTTCACCTTTAGTGAAATGCCAAACATATTAAAACTTTATATTGACAATATTATATAGAATATTAGTTTTTCTTTTAGATTGTATGTAAAGCTTTAAATGATAGATAGAAATTATAATAGTTAACAAATATCCACATAAGTTACATTTCCTAATCTAGAAATTTGATTAAAATCATTATCGAGAGTTCAACTGGTAAAACAAATGATTTAAGGTTTAAAATATTAGACTAGTATTAGATCATCATAAACCGATTAAAGATGAATAAAATTGAAAGATATTATCCTTAATTTAAAGTTAAATTTAAAAAGATTGTCAAATAAAAATTATTAGTTTATTTTGGTTCATAAAATTAATTAATTTACAAAATTAATCTATTAATTGATTAATTTCAACAGCATGAGTTATTAAAATAAATCGAACTAATTCAAAATTTTTAAATAGCTCAAATTGTTTAGATTTTTTAATCATATTTAAGAATCCATCCAATAGTAAGTTTGGAAGTTGTTAAATATCAATTAAAATCCTAATTTTGTTGTGCATACTTTTTAACAAATGTGGACATGGAGAAAAACCAACGTGTGAAATTCCCACTATCATGGAGATGTACTGAGGTGACCCATTTCTTACACACTAAGAAAGTACTACTACGTAATGTAACACGTGTTTGTTGGATTAAGTCAAAGCCATTTTGTTTCTCTACTTGTAGACCCACCACCACCAACATGAGAGCCTTCTTTTTCTTCTTCTTTTTTTCCTTATTTTTTAATTTTTGAATAGTATATTTTGATATAAATATATAATATTTAATTTAAAATGTTATAATAAAGGATAAATTTGCATTATCTTTTCCTATATATAGAAAATGGAAAAGAAAGAATATATTTTCAATTTTCAAATTTAAATAATTAAAATTGTTCCTATTCAAAACGGAAAAAACAAAATATCTCTTTGATTTATAATAGCCAAAAAATAAGAATCTATGTAATAAATTTATAGATAGAGTCGAAACTTTAGATAAAGGTTTTTCTATGTTAATATACTTTAAAGGGAAACTATTTTTACCAATTTAAAAATATATATATATATTAAAAGTGTAGGTAGCTATTTCTGAATTTTAAAATTTTAATAAATAATTTATTTAAAACATATACTTTATAGAATATTACATAGCACCAACAATTTTAATGTTACTTTTATGGTGAATTAGGCATTTCTACTTTTGAAAAACTAGGCTTCAATTAATTAATAATGCTGATTGAAGTAGCTTTAATTATAGGAAAATTTTCAAGAAATGTTAATTTGAATGTCTCAAATATATAATTAATATGGATCTATCGAAAAATTCTCTCTATTAATTAAATATAAAGTTGGGTATTTCGTTACTTCCACGGACCTTATATTAAGTAGGACTGTTGTTAATATTGTATGTTTAAATGTTCCTTCTTCCTAATTATTTTCCATTTCACCTCTTCATTTATCTTATTTTCATATATTTCTCTTAAGTAATTGATCTCAAGATATAGAATTGAAGTTCAAATTATCAAGCTATGATAGCATATTATATGTGACCTTTGGACAATAGGAAAGGGCATGCACAAAGATCATTAGAAAAACAAATAAAATAATGAAACAATAGATATTAATTTCAAAGCAACAGATTATAATAATTAAGCACTTAGCAATAATAAATTATATTAAATCTTTGGGCTCCATTTGCCAACAAAGACACAAGTGAGGTCTTTTTTAAAATACATTTTGTTTTTCTTTTGTGTTTGAATTTATTGAAAAGAAAAATTGTTTCATACTTAAATTTTATGAGCTAATTAATTAGTGCAATTGACTAAATATTCATTTAATTAGGATGTTAATTAAAATTTCGATGACTTGAATTTTATTTCGATAAGATTTTATTGAAATAATATTATCAAAATTAAAGTTAAAATTATCCTATTCTTACTAACAATAATTCTTGTTTAAGAACCAAATAATTAAATCTTTAGGTTAAATATTTGGAATTTATTGATGATAATAATACATAATCCAATACCTAACTACTAAAATTTTAAATACTTTTTATTTATTACATATTTATTTATTATTATTAATTTCTATGTTATCTTTAATTATTATATTATTATTTATATATATATATATATCTATATATATATGCATATTCTTTTCTTTATTTTCGCTCGACGTAGGTTTATTAAAATAATCTTTTATTAACAAAGAGTGAGTTGACAAGGAAACACACGCGCGTTGGATTCCTTTATTTTGAGCACATATATTGGATCAGTTTGTCTTTTGCTTTGCATCTTTGAATAAAACACACACACACACGTTGGATTCCTTCATTTTTGAGTCACATACCACTATTTCATTTATTCTCCACATACACGTTGGATTCCTTATTTTCTTTAATTAAATTCATTCATGAATTAGTATAAACAGAATTTTGTATAAACTAAGTTTTGATTGGGTGATACTAAAATATAATAGAACACCAAAAGATGCATTATAAGATATTCTAAAATAATGTTTCCAAGTAATTTAATTTTATTATAAACGATCTCAAATTACAAAAGGTTTAAGATAAAGCAAAATCATAATTTTATTATGATGAAATTTTGAAAATAAAATTTAAATTAAAGAATTAAATATAATGTGATGTTGTGAATTAATGACTTAAGTTAAATTAAATTGAAAAATCAAAATAATAATTTTATAATGATACAATTACATAAATAAATGAAATGAAATAATCAACTTTTAGCTAAGTGGATTAAGGGTAATGTTCAATTGAACTGAGTTTAGGACCATACTTATTCTCGAAAACCCAACTAAAAATTAAAAAAAAAACCTAAAACTAAAAAAATTATTGTCTTAAAAATCAGACCAGAAGTTAAATCGATAAAATAAAAGATTTATACTTTAAAAAGTTCAATATGTTAGATTATTTAATGTCCCATGTAATTTATTTATTGAGTCATATGAAATGCACCCAAGATAATGGTTATTGAGTATTACTAGAATGGGTCTCAAATGAGTCATAGACTCTTTTCCTCTCTCTTCCACTTGCCAAAGGACGTGTCCTTTGGTAATAGTATATAAGTTGCAACACTTATGAAATGAAAGAGATTTTGAACCATTGAGAAAAATATTAACGAAAGAAGACGAGCGGAAATAAAACTCTTTCAACGATATCAACTTTTAACGAAACAAAAAGCATGGATACAGGTACACGCAAAATAATTGTCGATCCATAAATGATTTACAATTGGTATCAGAGCCAGATTATTGCATGATCTGTATTCTACCATGAATGTATGCTTGAGTTATGATGTTTTTCGGTTTGATTTTTGGATGTTCATAACATTCTCATCGTTGAACCGTAATATAATGGTCATTCAAAATTTGATGCTTCATGCTTATGAGAAAGAACCGAAAACAATTATTTTCTTATGGAAATATATGGATGATTGGTTATGGATGGCTTGTTTAAAGGTTTCATAATATCATATGAACTTTCGGTTATGGTTGATTGTTTACAAGTTTCCGAATAGAATATGCATTTTCTGTGAAGATTTGTCTTGTTTTGGTTTCTGTATTTGCTCTACAATAAATGAAAATCGAAACGAAAGTCTATTCTTCGAATTTCTGTTATGGTTTTGGCCGAGACCCCGCAAGTATGGGTCACGCAAGTAAATAGGGAAGTAAGAGTATCGATCCATAGGGAGTTACTGAACAATTACTAGGCTAAAATCACTCAATTATTTGGGCTAATCACTTAAATGTTGATAATTGGGAAATTGATTAATTAACAAATTGTTAAAATTAATCCTAAAACAAATAGAATAACCGCGCAATTTATGACTGAAAGGGATGAATCAAATATGTAAAAGACAGGTTTTAAATTTGGTTTCGTGATCGACTTCTAATTGTTCTCTTCTTGTTTATTCAATAAACTTGATTCTTAGACTTTGAAGGAAACTAGATCTAAATTATCTATGATTCTCTATCGAGATATCAAAGAAGTATCTTAGTTAAAATCAATCCCGACTATCGTGACTCATGAAATTAACTAAAACCCATTGAGATTTTTATCTAGTTGGTGATTTCTCTCATATATTTTTGCCTATGTCTAGGTCCAAACTTATAAGTTCTTAATTTTGATTTTCTACTACCGATTTTCACCTTTCGATTCTTCAACCAAATTTTCGAATCGCAAAACAATAATCAACATCAAGAACGAATTTTATTGAACAAAATCCAAATCAAATCATATAGAAACTACTACCCATCTTTGAAACCCAACAAAAGATCTACTCAATCATGTTCATGTTTAACAGATTAAATATTAAAGCAAGAAAAAAAATAAACATTAAAATAGTAAGATCGAAAAACTCAGTCGTGCGTCCAGGTCTTGAAGAGCCGACGTCCAGGTCTCCTTCGTCCACCTGCGGTGTGCGTCAAAATCCTGGAGTCCAGCGTCTTCTGCGTTCCCCTCCCTGCTGTCTCTGTTGTGCGTTTCTATTGGCTGCTGCGTAGGTCTTGTGCGTTTTTTTCCTCTGCGCAGCTGCCTCCCTTCTTTATTTCTCCAACGCTCGTCCTTTTTCGTTTGTTGCTGCTACCCTCTTTTTTAATTCTCCACTTATTTTGCTACAGCATAATAAAACCTAATCTTCCCTCTTGTCCACGTGTCTCCCCTTCTGCGCAGCTGCTCATCTCCTTTTATTCTCCTTCTTTTGCTATAGTGTGTAATTCTCCTTCCAATTGAAAAGCTAAAACGTTCCAGCTACCACGTGTCTCCCCTTCTCCAATAAATAAAGCCTCTCTAATATATTAAATCCTCTGTCGCCGCAGTCCAGCTCCAACTTTTTACTCCTCTCACGTGTGCTGTTATTTTCCCATTAAAAGCCTAAACTTCCAAAATTGTTTTCTCTCCAACGTGTGTCGTTTTAGCTGCCATAAATGCTGCCGTTTTGGACTTTTATTATGTGCTTTTTGGGTCTCTTATTTTCATCATTCCATCTCCTGCGTTGTCTTCCAATTTAAACACTTAAAACATCCAAAACGTTTTTGTCTCATACCCAAAACGTCACCTAATCCACCACTCTTTGACTCTTGTTATGTGCTGCCGTTTCTTTCTTTCCTTCACAACTTAAACGTTGTTTTTTTTAAGTCCTCCTTTCAGCTGCCCTTTTGTTCTTGTTTTTATTCACCTGCAATAACAACTTCTTAATCTCCATTTTGAGGCCAAATTTCATACTTTTATGAAAAAATAGAAAATAAAATAAATAACAAACTCAATGAAAATAAATAAATTAACCTAAAAAATGCTACTAAAATGGATGAATGAGTATGCAAAATAAATGCAAATATGACCTAAATACTTATATAAATTGGACTAAACAGGTTCATAGTAAGAATGATATACGGTAGAGAGAATACAAGAATGGTTACATCGATCCTCCATGAATGCTCTTAGGAAATGCTTGGGATAGTTTTCATTTTGAAGAGAAACCATCCTCTGTGTTTGTGGTATGAAGACAACCATGAAAGAAGGGTGTGTTATAACATGAAAAAAACCCATGAAAAGAAACGAAATTATATATATATATGTATAAAAAACCAGAAACGAAACAGCGTCTGAGGAAGAAGAAGGGGCAACGTCTCTGCTGGCGCGTGCACTGCACGTGCTAGATGCTACCTTCCTTGGTAGACGCTGGCGCACGGGCTCCAAGCCCAGAAATGGATTTTTGGGTTAGTTTATGTTTTTTTTTTTGGGCCCTAAAGGTTATATTAAGTTTATAGATATGTATGGCCCAATTATAATGGATAATTTAATTCATAATTGATTTATACATATTATAAATTTGAAAATTTTGTGCCATATTATATATTTCTTTGGTACCTGGAATATTTTATATTATGTAATAATTGGAATTAAATTTTTCCTAGCATGTGTTGAATATAATACATGACATTATGGACATTTATAATAGTTTGTTTGTCACCAAAGTGACCAAACTAGTTATATTAACTTTGTTATGTATGATAATTGTCCAATTAAATGTTTATTGCATAGAAAGCTTGTTAGTCACCAAAGTGACCTAGCTTGAAAATATTTAATCATTTAATTGTGATTTATTTTCAATTGTTCAATATGATATGATGCGAAAATGACATAAAGGTTGAATTGAACTATTGAGATTATTAATTATAACGCTAGGAGGTCACCCAAAGGTGGATTATTGCTTATAATTAATGACATTAAAGGGATTTTATCAGCATATTAAGTTAATATGATTGTATATCAAAAGATAACATACATATTGACTGTAATATGCTTGATTGTCCATTATAGTATTATATATAAGCATCATACTAGGTTATTTTTGTGTATTTAAATTTCACCCAAAGGTGGATTTAAATTCATAATTAATGTTTATTAGTTAGTTTGAATCCATTTAGGTTTACTCAAAGCATTAATGTGAACTATATGTTGTATGTGCAGCATCTACTAGTTTGTTCGCTTTAGGCAATGACTTGATGAAGTTCAATGGTCTGAACTATGGGGATTGGTCCGAACAAATCCAGTTTCAACTGGGTGTAATAGATTTGGACTTAGCCATAGTCTCAGACGTAAGGCCTACAGCCATAAGTAAGACTAGTTCTGAAGCTGACAACTCTTATTATGAGGCTTGGGAACGGTATAACAGGCTGAGCTTGAATTTAATGCGAATGACGATCGCTGAAAATGTCAAGCCATGAATGCCTAAAACGGACAATGCAAAGGAGTTCGTGTTGAAGCTTAAAAAATAGTCCCAATCTGATATAGCTGACAAGTCCATTGTAGGGACTTTAATGAGTGAGCTAACGACCAAGAAGTTTGAATGGTCACAGCTTATTCATGATCATATAACTCATATGTCAAACCTAGCTACAAAGTTGAAATCCATGAGTATGGATGTGAGTGAGTCCTTTTTGGTATAGTTCATTATCAACTCACTTCCTCTAGAATTTGGCCAGCTCCAAGTGAATTATAACACCATTAAGGAAAAATGGAACCTTCAAGAAATTAAGGCCATATTAGTTCAGGAGGAAGGGAGATTGAAGAAAATAAAGGACCACTTCATTCATCTAACATTTCATCAAGGTGCTAGTAGCAGCAAGAATAAACCACGAAAGAAAGGCAAAGAGAAGGACAAAGCTCTCTGCAAAGTTAATGAGGGTTGAATCAAGAAAGATAAGAGGTGCCGCTTCTGTAAGAAGCCTGGTCACTTTCAGAAAGAGTGTCCGAAAAGAAAGGATTAGTTCGAAAAGAAAGGTACATACTATGTCTCAGTATGTTTTGAATCAAATCTTATTGATGTGCCTAAAAATACTTCGTGGTTAGATTCTGGTGCAACTACTCATGTGTCAAATGTTAAACAGGGATTCCTTACAATCCAGACCATAAACGAAACTGAAAAGTTCTTGTATATGGAGAACAGAATGAAGGCACAGATAGAGGGCATTGGGACGTACAGATTGATCTTGGATACTAGATGTTACCTAGATCTAGAAAAGTGTCTTTATGTTCCTGAATGTGCTAGAAATTTAATTTCTGTTGCAAAATTGGATGATGTAGGATTTCAATTCAAGATTGGAAACAATGTCTTTTCATTATATAAACATAAGTACTATTATGGTTCTGGTACATTAATTGATTGTTTATATCGTTTCAATCTTGATGTTGATTTTGCTGAATCTTTGTTTCATGTTGACCACATTATAGAAAATAAACGTAGTGCACATAATGAATGTTCTGCTTTTTTGTGGCATAAAAGATTAGGTCATATATCTAAAGAAAGGGTACAGAAATTAGTGAAAAATTAAAATCTTACCTCCATTGGATTTTGTTGACTAGGATATATGTGTGGATTGCATTAAAGGCAAGCAAACCAAACATATATCAAAACATCCAGCCACAAGAAGTAACGCATTACTTGAATTAATACACACTGACATCTGTGGTCCTTTCGACGTTCCTTCTTGGGGCGACGAAAAATATTTCATTACCTTTATTGATGACTTCTCACGATATGGATATGTTTATCTGCTACATGAGAAGTCTCAGTCTGTGGACATCCTAGAGGTGTTCATTACTGAGATAGAAAGGCAGTTAGATAGAAAAGTAAACATAGTGAAGTCTGATAGAGGTGGTGAATATTACAGAAAATTTGATGAAAGTGGACAATGTCCAGGTCTATTTGCAAAGTTTCTTACTAGTCGAGGCATATGTGCACAATACACAATGCCTAGTATACCACAACAAAATGGTGTAGCTGAAAGGCGGAATCGTACTCTTATAGAAATGGTTAAATGCATGTTAAGTAATAGTACTATACCTTTATCATTGTGGATGCATGCATTAAAGACCGTTGCGTATCTGTTAAATAGGATTCCTAGTAAGGTAGTTCCTAAGACACCTTATGAACTGTAGACAGGAATGAAACCTAGTTTACGACACCTCCATGTTTGGGATTGTCCGACATAAGTAACGTTGTATAATCCACATGAAAAGAAGCTCGATGCGAGAACTGTTAGTGGTTATTTCATCGGCTATCCCAAAAAGTCAAAAGGGTATAGATTTTATTGTCCTAATCATAGTACAAGAATAGTTGAGTCCGGAAACGCTCGGTTCATTGAGAATGGTCAAATCAGTGGGAGTGGAGAAATACAAAAAGTGGATATTTACGAGAATCGAGTAGAAACTACTCAAAGTCGAGTAAAATCTACTACATTAGATGTATCCACCGGTTGTTATTCCTGTTGTTGCATAACGAATATGCAACATACCGGAACAACAAATTAATGTTCCAATTCCACAAATTGAACATATTAATGACGAACTAGCTAATAATAATCAAGTTACAAATGATCAAGTAATGTCACAAGATGTAGCATTACGAAAGTCTGTAAGGCAAAAAAGATCAACTATCTCAAGTGACTACGAAATTTACTCACTTGAACATGAACGTGATTTGAGCATTGATAAAGATCCAGGCTCGTTCAAACAAGCCATGGAATGTAACAATTATGAAAAATGGTTCAATGCTATGAAAGAAGAGTTGAAATCAATGGATGACAACAATATCTAGGAATTAACTAAGTTGCCAGAAGGTGCAAAGCAAGTGGGTTGTAAGTGGGTCTTTAAGACCAAACGAGACTCACAAGGGAACATTGAAAGGTATAAAGCTAGACTTGTTGCCAAAGGTTATACTTAGAAGGATGGTATTGACTATAAAGAAACCTTCTCTCCAGTTTCAAAGAAGGACTCTTTGAGAATTGTTATGGCACTGGTAGCTCATTATGATTTAGAGCTTCACCAAATGGACGTAAAGACCACCTTTCTTAATGGTGACTTGGAAGAAGAAGTTTATATGGATCAACCGGAAGGTTTTGTGACCACAGGAAAGGAACGATTAGTGTGTAAATTAAAGAAGCCAATATATGGACTGAAACAAGCTTCTCGACAATGGTATCTTAAGTTTAATGATATCATTACGTCTTATGGTTTTGTAGAAAACACCGTTGATCCGTGTATCTACATGAAGGTGAGTGGGAGCAAGTTCATAATATTAGTTCTATATGTTGACGACATTCTTCTTGCTGCGAATAATATTGTTTTGTTATATGATATAAAGAATTTTCTTTCTAATAATTTCGAAATGAAAGATATGGGTGAGGCATCCTATGTGATAGGAATAGAAATATTCCGGGATAGATCACAAGGATTGTTAGGATTGTCTCAGAAAGGATATATCTAGAAAATATTATAAAGATTTCAAATGAAAAAATGCTCTGCAGGGATAGTTCCAATTCAGAAAGGGGACAAATTTAGTCTAATGCAATGTTCACAAAACGATTTGGAATGTAAGGACATGGAGTCTATTCTTTATGTGTCAGTAGTTGGGAGTTTAATGTATGCTCAAACATGCACTAGGCCAGATATCAGTTTTGATGTTGGAATGCTAGGACAATATCAAAGTAATCTTGGACTGGATCACTGGAAAGCTGCAAAGAAAATCCTTAGATACTTACAAGGCACCAATGACTATATGCTTACATATAGAAAATCAACTCATCTTGAAGTGATAGGTTACTCGGATTCAGACTATGCCGGTTGTATAGACTCAAAAAAATCTACATTCAGCTACATGTTCCTATTAGCTAGAGGAGCAGTTTCATGGAAAAGTGGAAAGCAGTCTATCATTGCTACTTCCACTATGGAGGCAGAATTTGTAGCTTGCTTTGAGGCTACTGATTCATGGATTCAGATGCGGAACTTTATCTTAGGTCTTGGTCTTGTCGACAGTATTGCTAGACCGTTAAGAATTTATTGTGATAATTTCACAGCCGTATTCTTCTCTAAGAATGACAAATATTTCAAGGGTACGAAACACATGAATTTAAAGTATTTGTCTGTAAAAGAAGAAGTGCAAAAACATAAAGTGTCAATTGAGCATATCGGTACCGATCTCATGATAGCGGATCCGTTAACGAAAGGCTTATCGCTCAAAATATTTATTGGTCATGTTGAACGTATGGGCCTTATAGATAAGTCATTATTAGTATAGTATTCAGACATGTATATATACATATCATTATCTTGCTCGAATTGTTATGACACTTGTTGAATTCAATTACAGTCTTATGTTTTTGCTCACTTATTGGTTATCCACATTATGTTGTATACAATAATTATTATTTGTGAGATAACAATTATCAAATTACTCACTTAAAGTTTATTGAGTTAAGTTGATTTTGTGATACATGGAAGGAATCGGGTTATATAACTTGTGACCGCCATGATCCCATCAGCTTAATTCAATTAAGGATGACTTGATTGATTCATGTATTGTGTGCACTTAAAGTTGTTGGATCATCAAGTCGTAGCATGGGTCAAGTGGGATAATGTTAGATTATTTAATGTCCCATGTAATTTATTTATTGAGTCCTATGAAATACACCCAAGATAATAGTTATTGGGTATTACTCGAATAGGTCTCAAATGGGTCATAAACCTTTTTCTTCTCTCTTCCACTTACCAAAGGACGTGTCCTTTGATAATGGTATATAAGTTGCAACACTTATGAAATGAAAGAGATTCTGAACCATTGAGAAAAACATTAATGAAAGAAGACGAGATGAAATAAAACTCTTTAAACGATATCAACATTTAACGAAACAAAAAGCATGGATACAGGTACACGCAAAATAATTGTCGATCCATAAATGATTTACACAATCAGTATTAGATCTTCGTAAAACTAGTTAAAGATTGAGTAAAATACATAATTTAAAATATGATTAAAGAAGATTATCTTTACTTATAAAATAATTTAAAGTTTAATTAAAAACAAGAATGCTAAATAAAAATTAATTAATTTATTTTAGTTTATAAAAATAGGTTAGTTTACGAAAACTAACTGATTAATTAATAGATCGATTAATTTTTAACAAGATTTATTAAAGAAAATCGAACCGAATCAAACTAGTTACTTTTTTTTAATCATAAAAAAACATCGGTCAGACTAACCCATATAAATACACCTTACAATAATGTAACATTAGGGCTGAGGCGTGCATACTTAGGAAAGACGGTCATGTGGTGCTGGATCCCATTTTCCGGGAGGTTATCTTATTGTTTGATCTAATCCTTAAATTGACTTTGAAAAGTCAGATTTAGGAGTTGTCTTATTGCACAATTTTAGGCAAGCCCCGTTACAAGCGGTGTAAACTAATAGCTAAGTTGGTGACCATAATCTTTTCATTAAATTGGTCAACTCTTCCTAATTAATTAATATAATTATTTTAAGTCTAAATCTAACTAAACTAATCAAAACAGTCGCCAATTTGGAAAAGAGTAACGTACCAACATTCATGGCTTAACTCACCACCGCTTAAGTAAACTTAAACTTACCATCCATGGTTTAGCTCAAGTAAACTTACAATTCATGGCTTAGCTTAGGGAAGCTTATGGAAACTCAAACTTGCCATTCATGGTTTAGCTTAAGTAAACTTGAAGTTAGCATTCGTGGCTTAGCTTAAGGAAACTTAAATTGCCATTCATGGCTTAACTTGAGTAAACTTGTTATCAATAACTTAAACTTAGCATTGGTGGCTTAGCTTAATTAAACTTTCACTTACCATTCGTGGCTTAGCTTAAGTAAACTTACCATTCTTGGCTTATCTTAAGTAAACTTAAACTCACCATTCAAGGCTTAACTCAAGTAAACTTAAACTTAAACTTATCATTCATGGCTTAATTCAAGTACACTTAAACTTACCATTCATGGCTTAGCTGAAGTAAACTTAAACTCACCATTCGTGGCTTATTTCAAGTAAACTTAAACTCACCATTCATGGCTTAGCTTAAGCAAACTTATCATTCATGGATTAGCTTATCTCTAAGAACCTATGATAGATGCAACATTGGATCAGCTAATCACACATGAAATGCTAATTAAAAGCTTAGAACGACACAATATAAACTACCCCAAAAAGCCTCTAAGCAGTAAGAATCTCGATCCAAAGATTATGGAATGTAAGAATCTGTATCTTTTATTGCTAAAGAGAATCCAACTTAATGATTCCTAGAAATAAATTTCTTGCCCAAAGAATACGACATGTTACTAAATTTAGAAATGCAAAAGAGCATTAACCTCATACTAATTAACGGCTCCTAGAGATAAATCTCTTGTCCAAAGAATACGACTTGTTACTTAAGTTCAGAGAAGCAATAATCTCATGCCTATCGACATCAAAAATTGAAATGAGTCAATTTTTGATTTGATTTTACTTTTAATTTATTTGATTTTATTAATTTTATTATTAAAATCGATCTTTTATAAATTAATTAATTTTTATAAACTAGTAATTTTATTTAACTATCTTCTTATTCATGTTAACTTTAATTTCTTTGACAAATAAATACAATCTCACTTTTCAATTTTATTTTAATCAAATTTTCTAACTTTATTCAATTTTATTATATACCGTTTTACGATAAACTAATACCAATTTATCCTTTAAATCATAAATTAATTAATTATTTTACTAATTTAATTTTCAATCCAATTTTTAAATATTACCTAGGACACCGACGTCCCTGAAGAATAAACAAAGTTATGGTGTTCAGATAATGCCAAGCATTAACTCAGAAGTCTCCGCTAATGGCGCTTATTGGTAATAACTTGTTAATAAGCACAGATCTAGAGCAAAGTTCGACCAAATTTTAATTTTTTCAATGTTTTTTTATATTGATCTTATCAAGTAACTTCAACTATAAATACCTCTGTACACCGCCGTTATTTTGCAAGAACGATAAGACTCATCATGGCTAAGGTTTTTAGAGCTACTCACTTTCTTGCACTCTTCTTCATTCTCATCCTCCTTGCAGGCACAGGTTAGCGGTTGCACCACGTACAAACTAAGCTCTTCCATGTAACCCTAGTTGATACATTCTAGTGTAATACTACTACTTTAGCATATGTTTTTGAGTATTATATATGTATATAAAGGGTGTAATAATCTGATTCTAGTTTGATATTTTTTTATTTCAATATTTACATATAATTTAATTATTATAAAAGAAAATTTTATTTTATTAAAATGTTGTTTTTTAGTATTGATGGTAGATATAATTGCTAAATTAGTAAAAAAAACTATTAAAAAATTAAATATTACTAGATTCTTCCCGAGTTTATTTTAACTCTTTATATAATTTACCATAATTTTAGAAAAATTAGGCTTTCTTTTATTGGTTTCTTGCACTTTGCTTATTTGTTGTGATGGTTCTTCAGAGGTATCAACTGCATCTGCCAAGCTATGCGCGAGGAAAAGCAAGACATGGTTCGGGATCTGCATCATCTCTTCCCACTGCAACAACCAATGCAGGAGATGGGAGAAAGCAGCTCATGGAGGTTGCCATTTTGACAAGCATGGCAGTGCTTGTTTCTGCTACTTCAATTGTAAGCAGTAGACTCCATAATTGCAATATGTGTGTGTTCTTTATGTATTTTAAAGAGGATTACAACGTGTTTCGTACCAGTGTTTTAAGGTTCGTTAGAGCCCGATCTGAATAATCGTGTACAAATGTACAATGTGAAGTAGTACTAGGGTTAGGGTTGGCAGTTCGACTCTGGTCACCAACTCTAAGCAGTACTGTAGTTTAAGCGTGTCTGTAATGTTTAATGACATCTCATGTACTAGCTAAGACGTCATGAATAAAATGTTATATGTTTAAGTTGTTTCGTGCAAAAATAGTGCTTCTTCTCATTATATGAGAAATTGGTTTCAAGCAATAAACTTAATCAACTACACTAATTCATTTGTTTTTATCGATACTTTGAAAATCGGACTAGAAGTTAAACCAATAAAGGAAGCAGTTTAAGGTTTAAAAGATATAAACGTTGTTAGACAATTATAAATAAAACTAGTTAAAATTGAATAACATTAAATAATTTGAATTATGATTGTCTTTATCTATCGAAAAATTTGAAAATTAATTAAAAGATATTGTTAAATAAAATTAATTGATTTATTTTAGTTTATAAAAACTTAATAATTTATAAAATTAAATAATTTATTAATAAATTTATTAATTTTAACAACAAAAGTCATTAAAGCAAATCAAATAAAAATTTGAAAATCAAACTAAAAATTAGGCGGTTCAAGATTTACAATTGAATGCAGACCAAGCCGATTGAGTTTTTTAATTATTAGTGTTTTATTGAAAACTAATAATATTATTAACTTTACACTTTTATGAAAACTAAAAGATTATGTTTGAAAAAATTATATCATAAATAGTAAACAATTATTATTATTAAAATATATAACACTCATTGTGAATCCCAACGATACTGAAAATTTTGAGGAGGTCTAATATTACATAATCTTACCCTTAACTAGTAAAACTATTTTTAAAATTAATATTATTAAAAATAAAATTATTTTAATATAATAAAGAAGCTGATGCAAATTGATAACACCAGTGCAATTCATGAGCCTTTGGACAATGTACCTAACTTATTTATTTGCCAAGTCTCAAGAGATCCACACTTTGTCTTTTTTTTTTTAAATTAAAAGGAAAGTTTAACGATACGTATTATACGACTAGTCTAGGAAAACATACTCTTGATATATCTTCTAAAAAGATAAAGTGGCACTCAATGGGTGTAGTATCAAAATAAATGATTCCTAAATCAAAATGTCATGTATAGTTAGCAAACCAGCCAGTACATCTGTTGCTCTCTCGATAGATATGTTGATGTACAACAGTTCAATTCTGAGTAAACAGCTCATTAATGCCCATGAGTATAAAATTGAGAGTCATTGAGCGGTTAGCCGAAGAAAACAGGATATTGATCACCACCATAGAATCCACACTTTGCTTTAGCAATAAGTATTAGGAATGACAAAAATTGTCCAGACCGATTCCAATTAACTGATTTTTGTGTCGATTAAAAATTAAAAATATATCTAATTGGGTATAATTCGGATCTAATCGAGATTTAAGTAATCGAACTCAAGCTTGGCCTAAGAGTTTTAGATTACAAAATAAAAACTTTTAGGCCCAATTCTACTCACCTTATGCTAACCTAGACTTATGAGCGAGTTACGTCACATTCTAACTATAGAATATTTTTTCGGTCAAAATTTAATTTAAAATTTGATTAATTTAAAATTCAATTAAGTAGAGTGAGATTAAAGCAATATTATTTTATTTTAATTTGTTAGTATCAATTTTGTTAATCCAGTTGAATTGAGTCAGACTTCTCAAAGTTTAACTTAGTTTGAATGTGGTATTCTTATTCATAAAAATTAAAAAAGAGTCAAACTTAAAATATACTATGACAAGGTATGTATTATAAGTTATTCCATTATATTAAATCGTAGAGTTTGGCGTTTAGTACATATTGCATAGTCATAACTCATTATCTTCCTTACTAAAATTAGGGAACATAATGAGTTACGTTAAGGGAAGATAATGAGTTACGTTAGCTCATATTCGTTTTTAGCCTAGTTTGACTCTGACTTTTAAACCGGCAGTCCAGAATTGGTTTAAGGCATTATTTTTGTTTAAGTTCACAAAATAATTTCGTTTTTATCAACTTTGCAAATTAAAATATTATTATTTTAATGAGAGAGTTCAAACCGTTTGGTTAGAGTTTCGGACCATTTTCTTATACCCAAGCTTGCTTTGAAACTTAGTAACTATTTAGATGCGCGTTTGAGAGATCAATAAGTACTTTTCTCTATTACAAAAGCCTTTTTTTAATGAGTATTTGACTATAAAATAAAAAAGCATTTTAATATGTATGACCTTTTAGCAGTCAAAATACAGCTTTTAAGAAGCTCAAATTTGAGCTTCTAAAAAAGCTTCTCAAATAACTTTTCTAGTAATTTTTCAGATCAATTAATGAATCTATTTTTAGCCCTTTTGTCCTTATATTTTTACATAAAATTCCCACAACACTCACAATTCTCACAATACAATAAATTGTATAATTTATTATGTATTTAACTATTTATTCAACTTGAATATTTATTTTAGAATTTGTATAATATTAGTTGTCTTTTATATATTTTAACATTTATTTTAATATTAGTTTTATTTATGTTATAATTCATATAAAAGATTTGGTTCGATATATTTTATTTATGTTTCATATGGTTTAAAATTATATAATAATTAATATATTGTGCTTTGCATATTGTTTAATATATTTTAAATAATATTCATATGCATAAATAATTTTATTAAAATTAAAATTACTTTTTATTTTTATGTTGTCAAACATTCTACTATATGAAGCTCTTTCAAAACGCTCTTTTAAAATGATAATCAAACAATCAACATGACTTTTAGAAAAGTTGTTCTCGAACAAATCTACGGAAAAAGATCTACTAACAAAAATTCTTACGGTATAAGTGTAATATCTAATTATCCCATGTTGGAGGCTAGGACCCCATAAAAGACTATATGAGAGTATATAGAGAAATTATAAGTGAATTTCATGCTCATGCATAATTGAGTATACACATACGTGAATAATTATTTTGACATATTAAAATAATTGCATATGCATTCATTGACATTTTTGGATATAATTGATTTATAAATGCGATTAAAATACGAATCATGGATTATTTGTGTTGAAAATTTATTTGGTGATAATTATTATTATTTTGAAATTTTTGATAAATTTTAGGAAATTTATGAAAGTTTGGGATATTTGGACTAAGAAAAAGATAGAAATAATGGAAAAATAGAATTGTGACATGAGGCAACCTTATATGCTTGAGTAATGGTCCACATGCATTAGTAACTTGTGTCAATGACTTATGGATACACGTAGTCACGTGTATTGCTGGAAAAAAAATTCTGTAGCTTTCGATTGTTCACCGAAATTACTCATCACCAAACTTCTCTTCTTACTTAGCCATCACCTAATCAATTACTTGTTTATGGTTGTGTATTTGGCAGTTTAGATACTGCTTTGTTCTTTTTATTTAGCTTCCACAAAAATCTCACTGTTGGAGATTTTGTTTCTGCTTCCACCGAAAGTTATTGTTAGAGCTTTTGTTGAAACAAGTGATGTTTTAAGTTTATGGGTATTGGTAAATGATTTTGATGATGTTTTCATCGTTGGAAATGAATACATGCATGAGATGTGTAGGAAGAAGCAATTCGGCGATGATAGTAAAGAATGAGTTAAATTAAAATTTGTGAAATAAGAATTATGTAGAAAGTGTATCTAGAATTGTTAGAATCTAAACTTAATGAGGATTTGTGAATTAGACAATTGCAGAAAAGGTAAATAGGTTCTTTTTTTTTGTTGGATTGAACTTAATTATGAAAAGTGTAGAAAATGACAAAACAAAACTGCAGAAAATGATGAACAGCCATATGAGTTTTGGTTTTGGTGTTCATAGAGTAAGCTGAATTGAAATGGGAGTAGAAATGCAGAGGATATAAGTTAGATATGGTGTACAGAAATAATGGATTAAGTAGAAGAGAGGAAAAAGAAGAGAAGTTGCACCGAAGGCTTACTGAAATAACTTCTTCTCCCGATCTCCAAATGATATGGGATTTGAACCACCCAACTTATGACACATTGTTCTTAATATCCACCAAAATTTATAGCCATTTGAATTAATTTGGAAGAGATTGATTGATGAGTTTAGGATGAAAATGTTGAGGTGTGCCTGAATTTGATAAATGGAATGTTTTTACTAAACATACTTCGATATTTTGGCTATATTTTGATCTATAGATTTCCTAATGAGATGATTCTTAATTTAAATTAAACTAGAGACATTTGGAAATAATTTTTAAGAAGATATTGAATTTGAATTCTGTCTTTAAGGGTCTTGAATTTTAACTTGAAATTGAGTATTGGCTTAAGCTATAGCACTACCGATGATAGAAATCATATCTTGTTATTATCGAATCAATTGTATTGATGTAGGCCAAATCAGATAAAGTTGTCTTCACAAAAAATGTAGCTTATTTTGTTATCTTTCAATTGATATAAATTTTGTAATTTTTGGATAATGTAATTGAGAGATATGAGTTGTACAACTTTGAGTGCATGATCATGCACTAGCCAAACTTTCAAATATACTCATTCTATAATATTTTGAGCATAACTCATAGAATAATGAACCAAATTGTATGATCTTAGTGTCATTAGAAACTTAAGACATTAAGGAACAATTTCGTAAAAGAAAGTATTATGTAAATACTCCATTTACCTTGTCATAATGATCATGAAAAGTAAACTCGAAAGTTTATTTTAAGAAAAAGTTGAAATGGTTAATGAGTGTTTGAAGTCTGGAAATTTTTATTAAAACGATATTTGTATTAGTCTATCAAAGAAATATACCGAGAATTTTTCATTGAACATGCATCATACATGATACATTTATAGATGTGTTTATTTAGTTAAATGAGCAATATAGTAATATGAAAATGTATGTGATTATATGATGCCGTTTGACACCCATGATGGGTCAAATAGTCATCTGCCATGAGTAACTACCAATCGGTAGTTATTCATAGATGAATTATAAATAGACAAAGGCAACGGTTTGAAGAAAAAATAAATGTGTGTTTGGTCTGTTCGACGCTGTTGCTTGGAAAAACTTCTGAGAGGATAACTCTGCTTCTTTAATCGGTGGAATCATAACATGAATTCAAGTATGTGATTTATGGTTTTTTATCCATTCATATACAATTGATCCTATAGTTTATGATATGTTAATAGAATTTCTAACGTTGGTATCAGAGCATTCTGGTTTTATATGAATTGTTATACGTACTACCGAAAACATCAGTTGTGTCTCCTTCTTAGTTATATGCAGGCGTTTGGGAAGATGACTATTTCGGTATTGATGATTTTTTTGTTAGGGAATATGATACTCTGTTTTTCCGAAACCATTTGTGACTGTTCTTATTTACCAAGTTTTATACGGTTTCTGAGAAATTGTTTTGAACTCCCTCGTTGTCTACCGTTCTTAAGTTTGCATCTGTGAATTTTATTTTATAGTTTATTGGATCCATATACTGTTTGTTCCATGATTTGAAAAAACATTGTTTTTCCATACGACTGGTATTTACTGAACTAGATAAGAGATACTTGTCTTGAGAGTTTGTGTCAGTATATTACATCTGCGTACCTGGATTCTCATGACTCTTCTAGTTTGAAACCTCTTCCCTATGAACTGTAACCAATAAACATTTGAGTTTATGGTCCAAGGCTGATGACTTCTCAGATGTGGACGGTTAAGAACGCCGAAGGTTGATAGGTTATAGAACATGGAAGATAGAAAAGTTTAAAAAAAATGCAGAAACTGAAACGCAGCAGAGATGAAGATGAGGCTTCTTCTGGAATAATCATTCAATAATACATGTACACATAGGAAGAAGCACTTATTATACAACGTGTAATACATGTATAATAAGACAAAAACTACTAATGGTTTTGTCATAGGAGATGCGCATGCTGCTTCTTCACTTATACATGTCTAATAAGACAAAAAAAATTACTCATGGTTTTGTCAGAGGAGATGTGTATAATATAAATATGTATATATATCTTTGTGGTATAACGCTAATGGCTATAACGAGTTATACATGTAATATAAAGAATTAGAAATTAATTTTCTAATGTATATTAACTAATTAAATTATACTAATTTGCTTAGTTAAAATTAAAAAAGTTATCATTAGAAATTAGTTTCTAATTAAAAAATAAATAAATTGATTAGTTCAATTATACTTTAAATTGGAAAACTTTTCTAATTCTTATTGAATTATTCATATTTAAATATTAGAAATAAGTTTCTAATTAATTAGCAAAGTTTTTTAAACAATTAACTAATTTGTTTAGTTAAAATAACCTTAAAATAAACTAATTTTGTTGATTTATTTTCTAATTAAATAAGTACTAATTTGTTTAGTTAACATTAGGCAGGAGTTTTATTAGAAATGAGTTTCTAATTAAACCAAAATAATTGATTAGTTCAATTATAAGTTAAATTAGAAATAAATTTCTAATTGATTAGATATTAAAAGTATTTTTAATTAGTTCAATAAATTGTTGGTAAACAAACATAACAAAATAATAAATTAAATTAGTTCCATATAAGAGCATAAGTTCGCTATGTGTTAGAAAATCATAATTTTTTTTGTATACTCTTCTGATTCCTGAAAATTTTGTTTTTTAGAAAAATGCCTATTATTAAGCAAACACGGAAGCTTATTCGATGTGAGGCACAGAAGAGATAAATTAGCAGCATGTATGTGCAGTTAGTCAACATGCACTTAATGCTTGGAGATGATCTAACACAATATGTTATTGCAGTGAATAACATGATGCAAAAGCTATATTTTGGAGGTTGTGTATGTAGCGCCCTCTTACCGTAGGGTACACAACACATAACCTACGATAAGGATGCACTACGAACAAACCCTACTACAATCCACATGGCATCAATATAAATATAACAATCACTAATCTTGAAAATCAAAACACTTTTTCATTTCATTCCATTAAAACCATAAATACACAATTACATCACTTTGCTCATTTCGTATACAATACTCAAAAGAAACTAAAACAAACTCCTCACTAGGTCATCTCCAAAAGTCCCAGCTGACCCACCTTTGTGCCATACTTCTCTCGCCAACTCAAACCACAAGGCAGGAAAAGTCTCACCCTCTGGAGCTAGGAGTCTACTATCTACGTCTGAAAAATATTTGCAATGTTGGGTGAGTTTGTGAACTCAATGAGAAACCATCATCGATGGTTCACTCAACTCATGCATATACAACCAACTCACAGAAAATCACATAGTAACACATTCGAAATATCACATGCATTATCATTTCACAAATATAAGGCGTTTCGCCTTTCACACAATCCATATTCAATCTATGTATATGCAATGCACATGTGACACTTCTCATTTTATTACGGTGTTGTGACCGTACGCTGATCTGTCCCAAAATGGGCTCGTTAACGGTGAGCTGTGGCTCAATTACGTTGAGCTTGAGGCCTGTTGCGTTGAGCTTTAAGCTCGAAATCTGGTGGCTCCGGTCAATTGTCATTATCTGAACATGCCTTTATGCATGAATGCATATGTCTCAATTTACAATAGTTGTGTCACAACATAATGTCGATGTCCCAAATCGCATTAAAACCAAGTAATTACAATTCACACAATTAACACCGATATCAAATTCGGATATTTCGGACACCTATGGTCGAATTCGGTCAAAATCAAACACATAAACCCTCCATTATCTCCATGGCATAACCACATAATTTTAAACACACAAAGATTGAGGAACCAACTAGGTTACTCACCTTTAAACTTCCGAGCTAATGCCGGAAGTCTCAGCCACGTCGGTGGATTGACGCTCAATTGTGCCTCTAAAACAATCAAAATACACAAACATTACCAATTGCACCATCATAATAATCAATAATGCACTTGCAACAATTAAAATGCGTACTATACATGTTTATGACAATTTCGGTACCAACCCCAATCTTTCCATCTCAACTCTTTTTCTCTAAAAGATCGAAATTCATAGACTTCATAACTCATTTAATGTAATTCCACAAGTTACATTCCAAAATATGAGAACTATCTTCATATCGAAATCATATTCACTATTCACTATTCAATTTCCGTCCAAAATCAAGAACTTTCGAAATTAATTCAGAACTTCCATTCCCATAAATTTGCAGTTCATAGTCTCTAAATTGTAATAAATCAAGAACCAATTCATTAGGCTAAAACCTCAAAACTTGAAATTCATTTTCAGAGAAATGGCGTCCTCGCCGCGGCACAAGGTTGCTCGACGCAGCGAGATCCCTCGTATACGCCACGGGGTATGCGCTGGTGCTCACCGCGGCGTGTCCGCCAACGCTCGTCGCGGCGTGCATCATTGCTCGTCACGGCGTGCAAAAGGAAAATTGCTCGCCGCGGCGTGTGATGAACACGTCGCGGCGTGCAACTCCAGAAACACTTCCGAAACCTAGATTTCCTCCTTCTGTCAAATTTTAATCCAACTATTCTCCTTCAAACACTCCAAAAACAACTTAATACACTCAAAACAACTAATCCCTAAACTCAATTCCATCAAATAACCGTTATCCCTCAATTACCCAAAACAAAACAAGATAAAAATCATCAACTCATATCATCCGAAACCTATATATTTCCCATCCATCAATTACTCTAATCAATCATCAATACATCCCAATTAATCCACAAATTAAACTATCGATGACATGAAAAGCAAGAACTTATTTGATCAAGCTTAGAATTCTTCAAAAATCTCCAACCCTTCTAACTCAAACAACACCCACAGTTATCACCCAATTTCACACCCATCATCATTTTCTCCATCACAAAGCTTAAGGATAGTTTATAGGTGAAGAAGAAAGCAATTAAGCAAGAAGAAAATGAAGGGAAGTGAGCAAGGAAGAGATCCACGAAGAAGGAGAAGAGAAGAAGTTTATGGAGAAAACCAATCTTTCATTCAAAGGAGGAGCAAGCATCGTGGAAGGCAATTCAAAGGAGTTAGGATTTTAAACCAAGGACTTAAGGCATGTTTGGCAATTCACTTGCCACATGACCAGTCCGAAAAGCCTAAATCCAATTTTCTATGCTAAATTCTCCCAAATTTCCAATGGCTCTAAGAAATAAATCCTAAAATCATAACTCTAATTTTCCAGTGCCATTGGCCAGTCAATTTCGGAACCAGAAATCCAATTAATCTGTCATTTAGTCATTTTTTCGGTCCAGACCCATTATTCCAAAAATTCCAGAAAAATTCCTAAAAATTTTCAAAAATATAAAACACATGATCATACACTTCAATTCCATATTTCAAACCCTAAATCTCATTTTCACTCCAATTAAATTTTCAAAGCACAATCTATACAATAATCACAGAATTTCCAATTTACACAATTATACCGGGAATATGTCATACATGCATGTACCTGCATATGCTAGTGCAACAATTTCCAATTATCAAAATATATATATAGAGAGAGGCTAAATAATGCACGAACATGCTGAAAAACGAATGCATGAACCTAACCCATACCAAATTACCACTATACCCATCCCATCGATGACGGGATGTTACAATTCTCCTCCTAATAAAAATTTCATCCCCAAAATTTCTTACCCGTCTGATCGAACAAATGAGGGTACTGACTCCTATGTGCTCCTCAGTCTCCCAAGTCACTTCTTTAGTTGAGTGCTTTCTCAAAGGACCTTCACCAATGGAATAACCATGTTTCTTAACTGCTTAACTCGAGATTCCACAATCTGAATCGACTCTTCTACATAACTCAGATTACTAGCCACCTTAATCTCCTGGGCCGGAATCACATGGGTCGGGTCCGATCAATACCTCCTGAGCATACTCACATGGAAGACATCATGCAACTGAGACATCTCACTCAGCAATGCCAATCTATATGCTAACGGTCCAATCCTCTCGGTAATCTCATACGGACCTATGTACTGAGGGCTCAACTTGCCCTTCTTACCAAATCTCAACACCCCTCTCCACGGAGACACTCTGAGGAAAACTATGTCTCCCACATCATACTCCATCTCTCTCAGATGTTGATCCACATAACTCTTCTGCCTATCCTGAGCCGCTTTGATGCGACTTCGAATCAGTTTTACCTTATCCACTGTATCCTGAATCAGCTCGGGACCCTCAAGCATCCTCATACCCTCTTCATCCCAATAAAGAGGCGATCTACACTGCCTCCCATACAAAGCCTCATTGGGTGCCATCCCAATGCTACTCTGGTACTGATTATTATAAGCAAACTCAATTAAAGCTAAATATTGATCCCATGCTCCTCGGAACTCCAATACACAAGCCCGTAGCATATCCTCAATAGTTTTAATCGTCCTCTCACTCTGCCTATCTGTCTGAGGATGAAAAGCTGTACTGAAATTCAATCTGGTACCCATAGCAGACTGCAAACTCTTTCAAAACCTCGAAGTAAACCTGGGATCCCTGTCTGAGACTATAGACGCTGGGACTCCATGCAGTCTCACTATCTCAGTCACATATTTCTGAGCCAACTGATCAAGAGTATTATTCTCCCTCACTGGCAAGAAATGGGCCGATTTAGTTAACCGGTCCACAATGATCCAGATCGCATCATGCTGCCTTGGCGTCCTAGGCAACCCCATAATAAAATCCACAATGATTCGTTTCCATTTCCACTCCGGAATAGGCAACAAATGAAGCTTCCCCACTGGAGCCTGATGCTCAGCCTTAACCTGCTGGCACGTCAAACATCTAAAAACATACTCTGCCACTTGCTTCTTCATGCCAGGCCACCAAAAATGTTTCTTAAGGGTGTTATACATCTTGGTAGTACCAGGATGCATAGCATAGGCGGCCAAATGCGCTTCCTCTAGAATCTCACGCCTCAAATCATCCACATTCGAAACACAAAGTCTCTGTCCCAACCATAATGTCCCATCTCTCAACTCAAACTTAGAACTCGAGTCAGATTGCACTCTCTCAATCAGTCTCACCATAGCAGGATCTTTGTCCTGAACTCGTCTGATCCTGTCATGTAACATCGGCCTAAGCCTCAAAGTGGCCAACAACACTCCATCACGCTCCAGATTCAACTATACATTCAGAGCTCTCAACTGAATCAAATAAGGCAATCACAATACCTGAATCTAAGCTGCGCTGATATGAGATCTCCTGCTCAATGCATCTGCCACCACATTGGCCTTCCCAGGTTGGTACTCAATCGTACAATCATAGTCCTTAAGCAACTCAATACATCTCCTCTGTCTCAAATTCAACTCCCTCTGACTCAATAAATACCTCAAACTCTTATGATCAGTGAAAATATGGAACGTCTCACCATACAAGTAGTGCCTCCAGATTTTCAGAGCAAAAACAACTGCAACTAACTCCAAATCATGCACATGATAGTTTACCTCATGAGACCTCAACTGTCTCGAGGCATAAACAATCACTCTACCACGCTGCATCAGAACACACCCCAATCTCTGCTGCGAAGCATCACTAAAAATCTCATAACCTCCGGTCCCTGACGGTAAAGCTAACAGGTGCGATGAGTCAATCGATGTTTCACTCCTCAAAACTCTTCTGACACTCCTCAGTCCATCTGAAAGCTACATTCTTTCTCAGAAGTTTTGTCAGAGGGGCTGAGATCAATGAGAACCCCTCGACAAACCTCCGGTAGTAACCAGCTAATCCTAGGAAACTCTGCATCTCTGACACATTTCTTGGAGCTTCCCACTTCATCACTGCCTCAACCTTGTGAGGATCAACCTGAATACCATCACCAGTCACTATATGACCCAGAAACACTACCTCATCCAGCCAAAATTCACACTTATTGAATTTGACAAACAACTGCTTATCTCTCATAAGCTGCAAAACAATCCTCAGATGCTCTGCATGCTTCTGTCTATTTCTCAAATACACCAAAATATCATCAATAAACACAATATTGAACTGATCGAGGTAGGGCTGAAAAACCTTATTCATCAAAGCCATGAAAGCTACCGGGGCGTTAGTCAACCCGAACGGCATCACTAAGAACTCGAAATGCCCATACCTGCTCCTAAAAGCACTCTTAGGCACATCAGCCTCTGCTATCTTCAACTGGTTATATCCTGATCTCAGATCCAACTTAGTGAATACCTGAGCTCCCTGCAACTTATCAAACAAATAATCGATCCTAGGCAGTGGGTACTTATTCTTCACTGTCACTCGATTCAGCTGCCTATAATCAATGCACAGTCTCAGAATCTCATCCTTCTTCTTCACAAACAAAACTGGAGCTCCCCATGGCGAAACACTGGGCCTAATAAATCCTTTCTCTAACAACTCCTGCAGTTGAGCCTTTAACTCCCTCAGTTCCACAAGTACCATCCTATATGGAGGTATAGATATAGGAGCAGTACCTGGAATGAGGTCAATGGTGAACTCTGTTTCTCGATCCGGCGACAAACCCAGTAACTCCTTAGGAAACACGTCTGAAAATTTCCTGATCACGGGAATGTCCTGCAACCTTAGCTCAACTCTGGTATCAACAACATGGGCCAGATAGACCTCACAACCTCCCTGCATCAACCTCAAGGCACTCATAATCGAAATCATCTTAGCTGGCACTGCCTGACTAACTCCTCTGAATACTGCTCTAGGCTGACCAGGAGACTCTAAGACAACCTCCTTGGTATAACAATCCATGACGGCCCTATGAACAGTAAGCCAATCCATACCCAGAATCAAATCAATCTCTCTCAAAGGCAACACTATCAGGTCTGCACTCAACACTGCAAGATCAATCTGGATCAAACACCCCTTGCAGACCTCTCCCAAAGCAGTAGTACTACCTAAAGGTGTACTCACCTCTAGCCCATACTGCAACATCTCCCTATCCCCATGCAATCTACATGCGAAATGCGGTGCAATTAAAGAATGCGTGGAACCTGGATCTATCAATGCAAAATCCTCAATATCAGAGATCAGAAGCACACCTGCAACTACATCCGGAGAATCCTGGGCCTCTTGCCTAGTCATGGCGTAGACCCTGGCCTGGGACTGCGGTCGGTTGCCCCGTCTCTTAGTCTCCACAAAGGAATCTCCAGCTCTACCTCGGGCTCTACCTCGGCCCCTCAGTCCAGGTCCACCACTGCAACTCTGCTGCACCGTCGAATTGCTACCAGATCTCCCACTTATAGCAGACTGAGCTCCCACAGTAACAGGGCAATCCTTGATCTGATGATCCATGGAGCCGCATGCAAGGCAAGCTCCAGTCATCCGCCAACACTCCCCACCGTGTCTCTTCCCACAAAACTCACAAATTGGAGGAATATGCCCTGAACCTCTGCCACTGCCACTGCCACTACCAATCTGAACAAACTTCCCTCTCTGACCAGATCCAGACTGCCAGGATCCTCCTGATGACCTGAAGGTCCTGCTCTGGCGCCTGCTGAAACTCCTACCAGAGCTGCCCTGGCTGTCATTCAATCTCTTACCCCTGGACCCCTGACCAGTCTCGGCGACTACGCCTCGGGGAGTCGTTCAACCCAAGACCGCAGCGACTCTCAACTCAATAAAGGTGCCCATATCAGATCGAGCCAACCTGGTACAGATCTCCAGATTGAGCCCTCCCTCAAATCTCCGGCACCTATCAGCCTCAATAGAAATCAGAATAGTAGCATACCCCATGAGCTCGTTGAACTTAACCTCGTACTCTGCCACTGTCATTCTACCCTACCTCAACTCTAGAAATTCCTGCATCTTCATCTCCAAATAAACCTTGGGCATGTAATTATCACTAAATGCTCTCAGAAAATCTTCCCATAACAAGAGGCAAGGCCTGGTGGTGCTACCCGGGACAGTCTTCCACCATTGGTACGTCGGGCCCTGTAGGAGAGATACTGCATAATCAAACCTCTCCTCTGCATCACAATCCATCTGGTCGAAGACTCTCTCAGTCCTCTCCAGCTATCCCTCACCTCGAAGGGTGCATCTTTGCCATAAAGTCTCTGACTCCCTACTTTGCGATCTATCGTACCTCCTCTCCCATCTTGTGGGAACTTTAGAAGACCGCTCCTCAAATCGAGGCACTGAAGACTCCCTACTAGCTCCGACTGATCCGTGGTCAGCTGGTTGATCAACCTGATCACCAAGGACGGATGACCTATAACAAAACCATAATCCCGATCAATTTATGCACTTCTCACAATATTTCAAGCCTAAATATCTGACTAGTCCCAATAGATGTCAAACCATACTTTGATACCACCAAATTTAGCGCCCCCTTACCGTAAGTTACACACCGGGACACCCGTAGGTCGTTTCGACACATAACCTACGATAAGGGTGCACTATGAGCAATCTACACAATAATCACAGAATTTCCAATTTACACAATTATACCGGGAATATGTCATACATGCATGTACCTGCATATGCTAGTGCAAAAATTTCCAATTATCAATATATATATATATAGAGACTAAATAATGTGCGAACATGCTGAAAAACGAATGCATGAACCTAACCCATACCAAATTACCACTATACCCATCCCATCGGTGACGGGATGTTACAGTGTAGCTTACACGGATGTTGAAGTAAAGTATATGACTTTGCTTGTGACATTGCCTCAACCTCAAGGCGAACTATTGCAAATGCTCTGGAATAATATACCTGAGAAGACTTACAATTTGTTAGTGACGACATTTATGAAAAGGATGCGTAGAAGAGAGTTAATTAGGACTTTATATCCTATAGGTCTTCCAATGAAAATAGTTAAATCTATTGTAAATCGAGCTTCGCAAAATATTTCACGCAAACTCGTGAACTCATTTCCGCGTAGGGTTCGTTACCTATAGATTGTTCATAGGTATACAATAGGTTGTTTGGTTTTATAAGAACAAGGTTTTAATATTTATGTAATATGTTTACATGAATTTTATATAAGAATTCGTCTAGAGTAAAGTAATTAGGATTCGATTGTTGTATGAATGATGATTGAACACATTTGTGAACTTTTGATTTCATAAGCAATTGTAATCAAATTATTTGCTCTATGAACGATTAATGTGACATTAATGTATATATTTCTTTCTTATTATAGAAACTTAGTGTTTAAAAAATGGCTCTGCTTGAAGAATATAGTTCTTTGAACTCAATAGGGGTGAGAAACTCAATGGTGATAATTACGAGATTTGGAGTATGAAAATCCAATATGTACTAGAAGAGCAAGAGGCTCTAGAACCATTAAACCTAACCATGAATGTTCCTGAGGAGGGCACAACAGCCCAACATAGAAGGGAACATGATGCGTATGACTTATGGAAAAAGAAAAACTCTTTAGCTCGCATCACGTTGCTGAGTAGCATGGATAATGATATCACGCGTGAGTTCCGTAAGTTTGAAACTGCAAAGGACATGTGGTCTGCATTGGCTGTTCATTTTGGAGGTGCTTCAGTGACCAAAGTGAGGTCACTCACAATTAAGTTTGATACTTATAAGCGCCGGATGATACAATGCGAAGAATTTGAGAAAAATGTCCAACATGGTTAGTGAGTTATGTGATGTTGGTCATGAGGTTATCGATGAGCAACAGGTGCAAGCTGTGATTTGTTCACTGCCTCAGAGTTGGGAGCATATGAAGATGCACCTAACTCATAATGAAAACATCAAAACAATGGAAGATGCTACGAGGCATCTTATCTTGAAGGAAGAGTGTCTTGAAGCCTAAAAATGTCTTCGAGGCATATGCGGTTAGTTCTAGCTCACATGGAGCTATGAACAAGAAACGCAAGCATCATGGTGGATATAAGTGGAAAAGGAATAAGAAATTCAACCACTCCCCTCAGGAATCCAAGAAGAAAAATTGGAACCAACGTGGAAAGGAAAAACGTCCCTTCAAGAAAAAGAACATGAAACATGTGAAATGCTATAATTGTGGTAATAAGGGCCACTTTGCTCGAGATTGTACCGAGCCTAAGAAGGTACAACTTTATAGTACAAACATTTGTTATCGAATGTTTCTTGTTCATTTTCTAATGAATCACATCCTTTGTGGATTGCAGACTCAGGAGCAACCAACCATATAGCGAAGGATCGTGATGCCTTCATTGAGTTTCGTAAACTCCCACATGGTAGTCGATGGCTTTATGTAGATGACAATTCCAAAGTTGCTGTACAAGGAATTGGGACATGTAAATTGGACATGCGTGGAGGACCACCTCTCATCCTACATGAAGTATTATTTGCACCACAGATTCGTAGGAATCTTTTATCTATGTTGATGTTAGTTAAACTTGGTTTTAATGTAAATTTCTACAGTGGTGGAATTGATTTGTATCTTGGATCTATTAATTATGGTCATGGTTTTTTATTGGATGGTTTTATTGTGCTGGATGTGTTAAAGGAAAATAATAATATTAGTTATTCATTATTTACATCTAGTAATTCCGACAATGATGCAACTTTATGGCATGCTAGACTATGCCATATTGGTCAAAATCGAATAAGTTGATTAGCTAAAGAAGGACTTTTAGGTAATCTAAGTCAAGTAGATTTACCTATATGTGAGCATTGTTTAGCTGGTAAAATGGCAAGAAAGCGATTTGGAAAGGGAACACGAGCTTTGTATCCATTGCAATTAATTCATTCCGACATCTGTGGTCCAATAAATGTAAGGGCTCGACGTGGGGTAATTTATTTCATCACGTTCATAGATGACTATACTTGGTATGGTCATATCTATTTGATTTCTCATAAATCGGAAGCATTTGATTGTTTCATAAAATACTCGAACTTGGTTAAAAATCAATTAGATAAGAAAATAAAAGCATTACGAACTGATCGTGGACAAGAGTACTTGTCATAAAAGTTCAAGGCTTTTATGATGAAAAAGGAATAGAAAGGTAATTAACAATTCCTAGAACCCCACAACAAAATGGCGTCGCTGAAAGACGAAATAGGACGCTATTAGAAATGATTAGGTCCATGATGGCCCAAGCAAATTTACCAATCACTTTTTGAGGTGATGCTTTGCTAACAGCCACTTATGTACTTAATCGTGTGCCCACGAAATCAGTTACTAGCACGCCATATGAGTTGTGGACTGGTAGGAGAGGCCTGATGTGTCAAGTCTCCGACCTTGGGGGTGTGCAGCCTATGTTCATGATCTCTCTCACAAACATGGAAAATTAGGCCCAAGAGGGAAAAAAAGTATTTTTATTAGATACTCAGAACACTCAAAAGGATACTTGTTCATAAGTGAACAAGGTAGTGGAGGTGTAACTGAATTTGAATCACGAGATGTAACATTCTTAGAGAATGATTTTCCCAAGCAAGCGAAATAGGTAAAGACCTATTATTATATGAGTCGCTGATCGAATGATTATGTTATGCGAGAATCAAGATGAGGAACTTCGATCAGTGGGAGCAATTCCACAAAGGAGTTCTCTATAATGGTGATCCAAGTGGAGCAATCGGATCAATCATGAATTTGTTCATGATGAACCTCGTTAAGACAGATAATCGAGGATAATTCCCGACGTCGTTTTGAGATTGAAGGAAAAATTAATATGATTCTTCCGCAAGAAGAAAAAGAGCCAAGGAATGTAAATGAGGTTCTTACTGACCCTGCTAAAGAAGAATGGATAAAAGCAATGACAGAAGAAATGGCTTCTTTAAGCTCAAATCAAGTATGGGACTTGGTTGACCTCCCCGAAGGACGTAAAGCAATTGGGAACAAGTGGGTTCTCAAAATTAAGCGAAAAGCTGATGGCAATATCGAAAGATATAAGGCACGTCTTGTAGCAAAAGGATATACGCAACAGGAGGAAATTGATTATGAGGAAACTTTTTCACCTATTGTGAAGTTTGCTTCAATCCGTCTTATTCTGGCTATAGTAGCCAATATGGATCTTGAATTACATCAAATGGATGTAAAAACTGCTTTTCTCAATGGAGAATTAGATGAAGAAATCTATATGGAACAACCTGAAGGTTTCATCAAGGCAGGTCATGAAAATAAAGTATGTCATTTATTAAAATCAATTTATGGCCTGAGAAGTCTTCAAGACAATGGTATATTCGTTTTCATATCGTAATCGTATGATTTTTAAATGATTGATGAAGACCATTGTGTGTATGTTAAGAGATCCAAAGATAAATTTGTGATTTTATCTTTATACGTAGAAGATATATTGATTGCTTGTAATGAATGTGTGTTTCTTACGGAAATCAAAGAATGGTTATCATCTGAATTTGAAATGAAAGACATGGGTGAAGCGGCATACATTCTTAGAGTCAAGATTTCAAGAGATCGTTCAAAGAAATTGTTATCGCTTTCTGGCGATGTACATTCAAAGAATTCTTGAGCGATTCCGTATGCAAGATTGCAAACTAATTGATAATCCTAACGCTAAAAATGAAGGCCTTAGTAAAAGAAATTGCCGTCAACGCCACAAGAAAGGGAATACATGAAAATGTTCCCTACATTAGTGCAGTTGGAAGTCTTATGTACGCAATGATGTGTACAAGACTAGATATTTGTTATGCTGTTGGGATGGTAAGCAGATATCAGTCAAATCCAGGCCAAGCACATTGGAAAGCAGTAAAGAGAATATTGAGGTATCTGAAAGGAACCGTGGATTATGCATTATGTTATCAAGGCAATGATCTTTGTATACAAGGATATAAAGATGCAGATTGGGGAGGATATTTAGATGAAAGAAAATCTACCTCAGGATATGTATTCTTACTAAACCATGGAGCAATATCGTGGAAAAGTAAGAAACAATCTGCGTTGCATTATCCTGATGGAAGCTGAATTTATAGCATTCTCAACTACTGATACAAGAGGCTATGTGGCTTCATCGATTCCTAATGCATTTGGGAGTCACTAAAAGCGAAATTAATCCAGTGACCATCAATTGTGATAGTCAAGCTGTCATTGCTTATACTAAAGACCTCAAATTTCATTGTAAGACAAAGCACATAGATACCAAGTATAATTAGATGAAAGATATAGTTGAACGAGGAGAAGTGACAATGAAATATATATCTACGCGAGATATGATAGCAGACCCAATGACAAAGCCAATTTCTAGAGATATATACATTGGGCATGTAAAGTTACTAGGACTACGTAGATGTTGAAATGTACTGATAAACATTTCTCTATGTATGTTCACTCTATTTAATGGCATATGTTTGGATATACTGTATGATGAAGATTATACATTATGTATCATTTGATTCATGAATATATGTGTTTATGTATAAATATATTTTGAGATGAATCATAAGTATATGAGACAGATAATAGATTGGCCCTCTCACACGGGCAATCACCTCTAGTGTTTTTGCTTGCTAGAGATGAGGAATGTTTAAAGTTTATTATCTAGGTGATAATTGAGAAAGAGAAACTTAAATTATAAATGCCGCATAGGAATTGGTTTAAAGTAATTTATTAATCACTATATCTGTCTTACGTTGCCAGATGAGAGTTCTGAATAATTTTTTAAGTAGATGAGTGAACTCAAGTTAATCATTGAGTATGTTTGAACTATCATCTGTACGGCATTTCTTGAATAAAGGCGTTCAAGTTAAGCGAAGTGGGTAAATACCGTAAGCACATGACTCGCACCATGTGTACTGTTGACCACAAAATGGATTAATGTGAGTAACAAGATCTCATCTTACATTGTGTGAGACCCTTGAGGTTAAGAAGAACCTCATCTTATACCCTTATGACTCTTGTTTCATTCTTGAGAATTGAATTTAAGGTTTGTTACTTTAGCTTATTGCCAAGAGATCATGTATGATGTGATCTTATGGAATAATTCTAGGAAAGCAAATTAAATTTGAATCAAAAGAGAATTGAGAACAGAGGAAGGTCATTTAATTTAGATCATTGCCTCGCATGAAAAGTAGTTATAGATGGCCATCGTCTCTTTAGTAGAGAACATGAATACAGTCATGACTCAAGAAACTAAATGAGATCAAAAGAAAAATACAAATGTGAGATATGACCTAGGGTATAGCATACAATTTCTACTCAAGGACATATAAGTCCTATGATCAATTTGTTAATCGAGATGCCATATACTCCTAACAGATATGTGATTATGTACTCTCGTCAGTATCTTTGGTCACCTTTGGTTATTGAGCAGTATGAGTACTGCAGAGTTTTTGTTTTAAACCCATCATGTGTGAGTGGGAGATGATGTCGTTTGACACCCATGATGGGTCAAATAGTCATCTGCTATGAGTAACTACCAATTGGTAGTTATTCACAGATGAACTATAAATAGACAAAGGCAACGGTTTGAAGAAAAAATATATGTGTGTTTGGTGCATTCGACATCTTGTTGCTTGGAAAACTTCGAGAGAATAACTACGCTTCTTTAATCGGTGGAATCATAACAGAATCTAAGTATGTGATTTCTGGTTTTTATCCATGCATATACAATTGATCCTATAATTTATGATATGTTCATAAATTTCTAACATTATATATAAGAGAGAACATTGGCGACAACTTCCAAACATTGTCGGGACTTTAAGGCAATAAGCTAAAGGGAGCAACGATGAGTAACCGAGATGGTCTCACTTTGATTTGTTCATTTGATATTAAATTGAATTGATTTGTGATGTATGTATATTGAATTCGGACATAAAAGTTCGAGGCATTCTATGTATGAATAAAACATTGAAAGTGCTACTTGAATGTGAATGTGATTGACTACTTGCTTCTCACTTAAATTTTGAATGTTAGATTAAAAGTCCGATGAAAAATGTGAATGAGGAAGAATGTGAATGTGACTGAATGAGTATAATGATTGAATTTATAGAATGCATCTCATTCCAATGCATGAAATATAAAGGCAGTTGTGACTAATTTCGCCAGTAAAAAAAGAGTTTAAAGCTCAGGCATTCGTGGGAAGAGCCTAAGGCTCAATGTGTACAATGAGCCCTGTATTCTCAACAGATAAGGGACAGTATGAAAGAGCTCAAGATATGGATACGGGACAGTGAAAAAGGCACACAGTGACAACAACGTAATAAATGAATTTGAGTCTCATAAACATTGCATTCACATATGATATGAATAATTTGAATGATTGCATTGTTTTGAGGACTTTTCTTGTATGAATACATGATAATTTCTCTATGATTGTGTTTTGCAAATTTTATCGAAATGATGAATTGTATAGATTTGTGTTTGAAATGTGACATCTGCTAACAAAGTGTTTCATGATATTCCTTAATAATAATCAAGTTGATGTGAGTTTTACGATAACATTAATTATTGTGTTAATTGCAACGATGATAATTTCAGGTTTGAGAAAGCGACGACTTAGTCGCTAAGACTACATAGAAGAAATTTTGTACCACTTTTGGATACAAGTTATGGCTCAAAGATCGGTCATTTGAGACCGAAGGATTAGTTTTTGTTTTGGTTAATTCCTCGTGTATGTAGCATCTTTTGTAGACTGAATTGTGGCGTTGATAGCTTGATGATGTATAAATATGAATGGTCGATCTAATGCTACATTTTAAATTATGTTTCATCAAATAAAATGAGGAAACTTTTAGATTTTAGATCACGTGCTATTTATGATTTTGCTTATGATGCCATGCGATAAAGTGAAGGTGAGATAGTTAACATGCCATACATCGAGCATGTGCACGTGTGACCATAGGGTGCACATACATGTGTCAGATAAGAGTGGGATGTTACAATAAGCCCAACTAAACCGAAGCTTAATCAATTAAAATTAGACTCATTAGTCTTAAGTTGAACCGGGCTAGACTAAATTATCAAACCTAGTTAAAATTATGGGTTGATAACGTGGCAAAAAGAAGCTCTCGAAATTACATCTTTAAATATAGTATAAAGTAATGTTATAAATAATGATAATAATTTATTTAAATATTTTGTGAAATTTTGATTTACAAATTATAATTTTTATTAGTATTGTAAAAAATTACAACACAACAATTCAACAGAAGCTCCGCTAAATAACTAACCATTAGGCTTGGCAATTTTAACCCGAGTTGACCAAGTCATATATAAAAATCGAGCCTCAAGTTAAGCTTGACCTATCTAGACCCAGCCTAAAGTCTGAACATTATATGCAAAACGACTTCATTTTAACATTTTAAATTGAAAAAAAAGTTTATTTAGGTCGAATAGGGCTTGGGCTCGAGCCTACTACCTCAGGTCAAGCCACGACCAGCCCGACCCATTGTCATCTGTATTTAAAATATTAAGATTCAAATTATATTTTAACAAAACCTTTTTTTACCGTAAAATTAAAAAAGAAGTAAGTGTGCTTAATCTCAAATCACAGGATATGATCAAATTACTTCCAAATAATGTAACATTTCTTGAATACTGGGTACTTCATAGCTTTGAGTGATCAATTTGGCACCATTGATATGATCAAATTACTTCCAAACATGTGACATTTGGTTCCACCACTTTCCTAAAATCCTTCTTTTATCTAACATGCGGTGAAAGAGTTTGCATCTTAAACTTGGAACATCTCATTGATTAGCTTAACTCGGTAGCTTATTTGTTGAATGTTTTCTTGTCCAACGAGTTAGTTCTCAATATTTGGATTATTTTATTTAGGTTGAAGAAGATTGTTGAATATTGATTCAAAATTATTATTTTTATTAATTATGTAGCCATGTTTATTTAAATCAATATTTTAGGAAAAATTTAGTCAGTTAGTTGTGTTTACTAATGGAATATTTTAGTTGTGAAGTTTGTGGGGTAGTGGGCCTTTGATTCCCACGTTATTCTCCTAGTTACTAGCATTTAGGAAGGTTAGTTTATTTCTATGTTTATTTAAGCGAAGTTATCATTATTTTGAGTTCAATGAAGTTTAATAAAAGTTTGGCTTCTATTATCTTTCTTTCTCTGTTTTTTTTCAACAAATTGGTATCAAAACCTTTATTGGTCTTGGGGCTGTAAAAAAAAATACAGTGGAGAGAAAACAAGTGAGTTCTTTAGAAAATGGCCTCAAACACTTTTCCTTTAGCCTCACCTCCCATTTTCAATGGAGAAAATTACCAATTATGGGTTGTCAAAATGCAAACATATCTCCAATTTTTTTACTTATGGGATGTGGTTGAAAATGATAGTGAAGTTTCACCATTGCCTCCTCATCCAACTACAGTTCAACTTAAGAGTCATAATGAAGAAAAGGCTAAGAAGTTCAAAGCAAAAACTTATCTTTATTCTTCAGTATCTGAGGTGATTTTCACTAGTATCATGGCTTGTGATACTCCAAAGGAGATACGAGATTCCCTAAAAAGTGAGTATTTGGGCCGTGAGAAAAAAAAGTTGATGCAAGTTTTGAATCTTAAGAGAGAATTTGAGATGCAAAGGATGAAGGAATTAGAAAGGGTTAAGGAATATGTTAACAAGCTTATCACAATTGTTAACAAAATTACATTGTTTGGTGAAAATTTTCCAGACAATAGAATTGTTGAGAAAATTCTTGCCCGAGAAGTATGAGACAAAAATTCCCTCACTTGAAGATTTTAAGGATCTTTTAATGATTACAGTTGCAGAATTAATAAATGCTTTGCAAGTTGTTGAGCAAAGAAGAGCCATAAGAGATGAGAAAACAACAGAAGGAGCCTTCATTGCCAAGGCATTCAATAAGCCTTTCTCAAAAAGGGTCAATTTTTCACCATGTGGAGTATGTAAGAAAAATAACCATGATGAAAAGGATTGTTGGCATAAAGGTAAACCACAGTATTTTGGTTGTCAAAGAATTGGGCATATACACAAATATTGCAAGTTCAAAAATGAGTAATCAAATCTTGCTTGATGAGAACTGCATCAATAGCTGAAGATTGGTGAGAAGTGCATCGTTCATTGAAGAGAAGTGCTTCAAATATAATTTTGAATCAAAGGGGAATGTTGAATATTGATTTAAAATTATTATTTTTAGTAATTATGTGACCATGTTTATTTAAATCAGTATTTTAGGAAAAATCTAGTCAGTTAGTTGCAT
Source organism: Erythroxylum novogranatense (assembly GCA_029891385.1). Taxonomy (NCBI): domain Eukaryota; kingdom Viridiplantae; phylum Streptophyta; class Magnoliopsida; order Malpighiales; family Erythroxylaceae; genus Erythroxylum; species Erythroxylum novogranatense. Next base: position 110,451,727 of record CM057227.1, on the reverse strand, counting down.
TTATTAATAGAATATTTTAGTTGTGAAGTTTGTGGGATAGTGGGCCTTTGATTCCCACATTATTTCCTTTTATTCCCAAGTTATTCTCCTAGTTGCTAGCATTCAGAAATGTTAGTTTATTTCTATGTTTATTTAAGCGAGGCTGTCATTATTTTATTTTGAGTTCAATGAAATTCAATAAAAGTTTGGCTTCTATTATCTTTCTTTCTCAATATTTTTCCAACAAAGATGGATCAGTGGCCAAAATCCGGCTACGGGGAGACATTTGAAGATCATTTGCGGCTTTTCCAGGGTCTGTAATTACAGCCCATATGTTCTCTCTTTAACAAAACGGCTTCGGAGTTGCTTATATTGCAGTTTGAAGTTGCTACTGTTCTCAATCATATTGATGTTTGCCTATCTCACCCTCCTCAACATTGGCAGATGAATTATTATATTTTTCATCATTTGAAAAGATTTGCTAGAAATAATGGAAAAAATGCTAGAAAAGTATTTCTTTAGAAGATAGATGAGTTGAGGAGTCGTCGTGTGTATCTGACCATTAGTCAAACGGGATAACGCATTTTCATCTTCGGTGAGTTGAGTTGCTAAGTTGGAGCTGTCATATTCAGTTTCTGCTCTTTGTATTTTATGTTCAAGGGAAGATAAATGCATGTGATTGTATCTCTCAAGTTTCAATTTCATTTCAGAGATATTCTAATATTTGTCTCCAAAAGAATACTGTGGATAGGGCCAGTACAGCATCTGATGAAATTGGATTCTTGGGTAGTTCCAATTCAATGGTTTAAGTACATGCCAATGCAGGTTTGATACGTTAAAAACCTCAGAAGATTTGGAACATTGCAGAAGTGAGCTGTACAACACTTGAAACTGTTGAAAGGCTTAAACTTTCGATGATTTCTTGTCCGTGTATCAGTCAGAACTCTGTGGTCTGACTCCTTCCATACTAGAAATAATCGCAGGAAATCCAGCTAAAAGAAACCATGAACCAGAATAGAAGAGCTTGCTCTGCTCACAAGTAAATATTCTTTTTTTTTAAAACTCATTTCAACTTCATTTTTTTTCTATTCAAATAACCCCTCAAGTGCGAAATTATAGAAGATCCCCTTTAAAATCAAACAATTTCATTGAATTGAGTATGATTGTATGTGTGATAGCATCTACTATACCAGGAATATAAATAAACCCGATTATTGAAATTGTTCAAGATACCTCCCAATATCAGACCGATTCCGAGAAAGATTAAAAGAAAATCATGTATTGGTCCAGGCAAATCCATTGTGCATAACATTTTTTTCCCAATGTTATGACCAGACAGAACTTCAGGGTTGGTATAGATTCATGATCGTATACAGAGAATACCAGCTCAATTATATATCCAACTTAACATATACCATCCTTTGATGTCTCTTCAGATTTGATTTATGGCTTTAAGCCATAGATAAAAGGATAAAAGATGCTGTGTTCTAACATGGTCACCCATGAATGTACAGAAAGGCCTCAGGAGTCATTGTTTGTTAGCTTTGGGACTGAATTTGAGATTCGAGAACAAGCCTAAGAGAAGCAATTCCAGAATCAAAGCATTTGTTTCCGTATCAGAGAATTTAGAATACAATTTTGGCAAACCTGCCTTGTCCATACCTCATCAAGAGCATAAATAATTAAACATCATCTTCCAAATTCCCTTAGCTGCAAATTCATATCCAATATTTACAATGGCATATTATTTATATCTCTAAATAGCCCTTTTATCCCTGCTCTAGATTCCAACTTTTTCTGATAGATAACAGAAATTCAATACTTGTACAAATAAGATTATACCAGATGTATTCTAGAAAACAGATTTCTCTTCATGTATTCGAAGCCTCTTTTGCCTGGCAATGAAAGCTTCAACAGTGGACCTGAACTCCTCGTTGCTCATGTTATCTTCAGGATAAGACTTCTCTACCTGAGAATCAACACTTCTCCTGAAGGTTTCAGTCACTGCCCTTCTGAGTTCCTTGCAAGGCTTGTTAGATTTCGGTCTCTGAAAGTTTTCTGATCGACTTCTTTGGTAATTCCTGATTCCTGGAGCAGAACAGGTGCTCTCAAGGGCACTGAATTCATACCGTTGCCTGCCCTGACTCTTCTCAACAAACTCTTCATAAAGATCGGATTTTGAGCTCCTTTCCTTAGAATCTTTCCCTGAAAACTGACCCGACTTTGCAAAAAGAGTGACAACTATTACGTTACCGATCACAAACACAAAGCGAGGACTCGAGAGAATGACTGTTAAATCCTTAAAATACCATCCAGAGTTTTTGACAGCGACTGGAAGTTGGACCGTAAACCTGGAAAATAAAACCAGAACAATGCAGACTTCCACTACCCTGAACAAATTCGCAATCTTTCTTAGTTGACGATGCTTCTTCATTGCATTTGCCTTCTCAACGGTCACGTTGCAGAAGTTGAACGAATCCATATACTCTTTGGCAATTGAGAGATCAGATCAACTGTGAAAGTTAGCATAAAAGATTCAACAACTTGGTTTCTCACTCAAAAGCCTTGGCAAGAGCCATTTCTGTAAGTAGAGAAAAGACTGAAGCTGCCATTAAAACTGCAAATATCAAAGTTGATATGCTGCTGCCCGGAAGCATAGAAACAGAGAGAATAGGAGAAAGATAGCAGACGAAAAACAGAACAAGCTGGTTGTTTTCCTAGGCTTTATCAACTAGAAAATGCTGGTGTTGGTTTCCTGAAACCATGAAGGTCCACAGCTCACAGGTGTGCTATATATAGAAAGTGAAACATGTCAGGCAAATCTGCTTGGCCCAAGTGTTTCATCTTTCTTTTTAGGTTTTATATTCTCCAAGAAAGGTTTTATAAATCATTCCTCTTACCTTATTCATAATGTGATAGTTGTCGGACACTTTTCCAACTATTAATATCTTTTTAATAATTCAATTTTGATGCTAATAAAATGCAATTGTGATATTTGTATAATTAATATATCAAAATTATGAACAATTCTTTAATTTATATATAATTAAAATTTATCAATTATTAGAAATACAATATATATTTTTAAATTTTAAATTTAACTATTTAACTTTTCTACTTAATAATTTTAATATAATATTTGTTAAACAAAACGAATAAAACATTACATAAATATCAATTAAATATTGAATTTAACTCAAATTTTAAATCAATTTAAATAAATAATTTATAGTAGTTATTTTAATTATTGATTTAAGTCGAGTTTAATTTAGGACAAATCAAATTTATGAGTTCTAAATTGAATCAATGTGTCAGGTATTTATAATATGTGTATTTCACTACTATTTTTAAAAGGAAGTCTTAACATAAAGAATTTAGAAAATTGAAAATTGTAAAAATTGAAATTTTAAATGATTAAAAATTATAATTACTTTAATTATTAAGAAAGTTCATGTTTTTATCTTAATAATAAAATATTCATTAATAATCCACCACTCTAGAATATCCCCATGGAAAATTTGTTCTTCATGTGACTTTCTCAAATGTTCCACAAATTCACTCACTTTCTCCAACCTAGTTGGTGTTGGTTTCACCTTTAGTGAAATGCCAAACATATTAAAACTTTATATTGACAATATTATATAGAATATTAGTTTTTCTTTTAGATTGTATGTAAAGCTTTAAATGATAGATAGAAATTATAATAGTTAACAAATATCCACATAAGTTACATTTCCTAATCTAGAAATTTGATTAAAATCATTATCGAGAGTTCAACTGGTAAAACAAATGATTTAAGGTTTAAAATATTAGACTAGTATTAGATCATCATAAAGCGATTAAAGATGAATAAAATTGAAAGATATTATCCTTAATTTAAAGTTAAATTTAAAAAGACTGTCAAATAAAAATTATTAGTTTATTTTGGTTCATAAAATTAATTAATTTACAAAATTAATCTATTAATTGATTAATTTCAACAAGATGAGTTATTAAAATAAATCGAACTAATTCAAAATTTTTAAATAGCTCAAATCGTTTAGATTTTTTAATTATATTTAAGAATCCATCCAATAGTAAGTTTGGAAGTTGTTAAATATCAATTAAAATCCTAATTTTGTTGTGCATACTTTTTAACAAATGTGGACATGGAGAAAAACCCACGTGTGAAATTCCCACTATCATGGAGATGTACTGAGGTGACCCATTTCGCACACACTAAGAAAGTACTACTACGTAATGTAACACGTGTTTGTTGGATTAAGTCAAAGCCATTTTGTTTCTCTACTTGTAGACCCACCACCACCAACATGAGAGCCTTCTTTTCTTCTTTTTTTTCCTTATTTTTAATTTTGAATAGTATATTTTGATATAAATATATAATATTTAATTTAAAATGTTATAATAAAGGATAAATTTGCATTATCTTTCCTATATATAGAAAATGGAAAAGAAAGAATATATTTTCAATTTTCAAATTTAAATAATTAAAATTGTTCCTATTCAAAACGGAAAAAACAAAAATATCTCTTTGATTTATAATAGCCAAAAATAAGAATCTATGTAATAAATTTATAGATAGAGTCGAAACTTTAGATAAAGGTTTTTCTATGTTAATATACTTTAAAGGAAACTATTTTTATCAATTTAAAATATATATATTAAAAGTGAAGATAGCTATTTTGAATTTTTAAAATTTTAATAAATAATTTATTTAAAACATATACTTTATAGAATATTACATAGCACCAACAATTTTAATGTTACTTTTATGGTGAATTAGGCATTTCTACTTTTGAAAACTAGGCTTCAATTAATTAATAATGCTGATTGAAGTAGCTTTAATTATAGGAAAATTTTCAAGAAATGTTAATTTGAATGTCTCAAATATATAATTAATATGGATCTATCGAAAATTCTCTCTATTAATTAAATATAAAGTTGGGTATTTCGTTACTTCCACGGACCTTATATTAAATAGATTGTTGTTAATATTGTATGTTTAAATGTTCCTTCTTCCTAATTATTTTCCATTTCACCTCTTCATTTATCTTATTTTCATATATTTCTCTTAAGTAATTGATCTCAAGATATAGAATTGAAGTTCAAATTATCAAGCTATGATAGCATATTATATGTGACCTTTGGACAATAGGAAAGGGCATGCACAAAGATCATTAGAAAAACAAATAAAATAATGAAACAATAGATATTAATTTCAAAGCAACAGATTATAATAATTAAGCACTTAGCAATAATAAATTATATTAAATCTTTGGGCTCCATTTGCCAACAAAGACACAAGTGAGGTCTTTCTTTAAAATACATTTTGTTTTTCTTTTGTGTTTGAATTTATTGAAAAGAAAAAATTGTTTCATACTTAAATTTTATGAGCTAATTAATTAGTGCAATTGACTAAATATTCATTTAATTAGGATGTTAATTAAAATTTCGATGACTTGAATTTTATTTCGATAAGATTTTATTGAAATAATATTATCAAAATTAAAGTTAAAATTATCCTATTCTTACTAACAATAATTCTTGTTTAAGAACCAAATAATTAAATCTTTAGGTTAAATATTTGGAATTTATTGATGATAATAATACATAATCCAACACCTAACTACTAAATTTTAAATACTTTTATTTATTACATATTTATTTATTATTATTAATTTCTATGTTATCTTTAATTATTATATTATTATTTATATATATATATATATATATATATATGCATATTCTTTTCTTTATTTTCGCTCGACGTAGGTTTATTAAAAATAATCTTTTTATTAACAAAGAGTGAGTTGACAAGCAAACACACACGCGCGTTGGATTCCTTTATTTTTGAGCACATATATTGGATCAGTTTGTCTTTTGCTTTGCATCTTTGAATAAAACACACACACACACACGCGCGTTGGATTCCTTCATTTTTGAGTCACATACCACTATTTCATTTATTCTCCACATACACGTTGGATTCCTTATTTTCTTTAATTAAATTCATTCATGAATTAGTATAAACAGAATTTTGTATAAACTAAGTTTTGATTGGGTGATACTAAAATATAATAGAACACCAAAAGATGCATTATAAGATATTCTAAAATAATGTTTCCAAGTAATTTAATTTTATTATAAACGATCTCAAATTACAAAAGGTTTAAGATAAAGCAAAATCATAATTTTATTATGATGAAATTTTGAAAATAAAATTTAAATTAAAGAATTAAATATAATGTGATGTTGTGAATTAATGACTTAAGTTAAATTAAATTGAAAAATCAAAATAATAATTTTATAATGATACAATTACATAAAGAAATGAAATGAAATAATCAACTTTAGCTAAGTGGATTAAGGGTAATGTTCAATTGAACTGAGTTTAGGACCATACTTATTCTCGAAAACCTAACTAAAATTAAAAAAACCTAAAACTAAAAAATTATTGTCTTAAAAATCGGACGGAAGTTAAATCGATAAAATAAAAGATTTATACTTTAAAAGTTCAATCTGTTAGATTATTTAATGTCCCATGTAATTTATTTATTGAGTCATATGAAATGCACCCAAGATAATGGTTATTGGGTATTCTTAGAATGGGTCTCAAATGAGTATGTAGACTCTTTCCTCTCTCTTCACTTGCAAAGGGCGTGTCCTTTGGTAATAATATATAAGTTGCAACACTTATGAAATGAAAGAGATTTTGAACCATTGAGAAAAATATTAATGAAAGAAGACGAGCGGAAATAAAACTCTTTCAACGATATCAACTTTTAACGAAACAAAAAGCATGGATACAGGTACACACAAAATAATTGTCGATCCATAAATGATTTACAATTGGTATCAGAGCCAGATTATTGCATGATCTGTATTCTACCATGAATGTATGCTTGAGTTATGATGTTTTTCGGTTTGATTTTTGGATGTTCATAACATTCTCATCGTTGAACCGTAATATAATGGTCATTCAAAATTTGATGCTTCATGCTTATGAGAAAGAACCGAAAACAATTATTTTCTTATGGAAATATATGGATGATTGGTTATGGATGGCTTGTTTAAAGGTTTCATAATATCATATGAACTTTCGGTTATGGTTGATTGTTTACAAGTTTCCGAATAGAATATGCATTTTCTGTGAAGATTTGTCTTGTTTTGGTTTCTGTATTTGCTCTACAATAAATGAAAATCGAAACGAAAGTTTATTCTTGAATTTCTGTTATGGTTTTGGCGAGACCCATAAATGCAGGTCACGCAAGTAAATAGGGAAGTAAAAGTATCGATCCATAGGGAGTTCTTGAACAATTACTAGGCTAAAATCACTCAATTATTTGGGCTAATCACTTAAATGTTGATAATTGAGAAATTGATTAATTAACAAATTGTTAAAATTAATCCTAAAACAAATAGAATAACCGCGCAATTTATGACTGAAAGGGATGAATCAAATATGTAAAAGACAGGTTTCAAATTTGGTTTCGTGATCGACTTCTAATTGTTCTCTTCTGGTTTATTCAATAAACTTGATTCTTAGACTTTGAAGGAAACTAGATCTAAATTATCTATGATTCTCTATCAAGATATCAAAAAAGTATCTTAGTTAAAATCAATCCCGACTATCGTGGCTCATGAAATTAACTAAAACCTATTGAGATTTTTATCTAGTTGGTGATTCCTCTCACATATTTTTGCCTATGTCTAGGTCCAAACTTATAAGTTCTTAATTTTGGTTTTCTACTACCGATTTTCACCTTTCGATTCTTCAACCGATAATTTTGATGCAAATTATATAAGGCCTAACACATAATATGCACAATAATTCGCAAAACAATAATCAACAGTCAAGAACGAATTTTATTGAACAAAATCCAGAATTAAATCATATAGAAATTCGAAAACTACTACCCATCTTTGAAACCCAACAAGAGAGATCTACTCAATCATGTTCATGTTTAACAGATTAAATATTAAAGCAAGAAAAAAAATAAACATTAAAATAGTAAGATCGAAAAACTCAGTCGTGCGTCCAGGTCTTGAAGAGCCGACGTCCAGGTCTCCTTCGTCCACCTGCGGTGTGCGTCAAAATCCTGGAGTCCAGCGTCTTCTGCGTTCCCCTCCCTGCTGTCTCTGTTGTGCGTTTCTATTGGCTGCTGCGTAGGTCTTGTGCGTTTTTTTCCTCTGCGCAGCTGCCTCCCTTCTTTATTTCTCCAACGCTCGTCCTTTTTCGTTTGTTGCTGCTACCCTCTTTTTTAATTCTCCACTTATTTTGCTACAGCATAATAAAACCTAATCTTCCCTCTTGTCCACGTGTCTCCCCTTCTGCGCAGCTGCTCATCTCCTTTTATTCTCCTTCTTATATTAAATCCTCTGTCGCCGCAGTCCAGCTCCAGCTTTTTTCTCCTCTCACGTGTGCTGTTATTTTTCCATTAAAAGCCTAAACTTCCAAAATTGTTCTCTCTCCAACGTGTGTCGTTTTGGCTGCCATAAATGCTGCCGTTTTGGACCTTTATTATGTGCTTTTTGGGTCTCTTATTTTCATCATTCCATCTCCTGCGTTGTCTTCCAATTTAAACACTTAAAACATCCAAAACGTTTTTGTCTCGTACCCAAAACGTCACCTAATCCACCACTCTTTGACTCTTGTTATGTGCTGCCGTTTCTTTCTTTCCTTCACAACCTAAACGTTGTTCTTTTTTTAAATCTAACTTTCAGCTGTCCTTTTGTTCTTGTTTTTATTCACCTGCAATAACAACTTCTTAATCTCCATTTTGAGGCCAAATTTCATACTTTTATGAAAAAAAAAGAAAAAATAATAAATAACAAACTCAATGAAAATAAATAAATTAACCTAAAAAATGCTACTAAAATGGATGAATGAGTATGTAAAATAAATACAAATATGACCTAAATACCTATATAAATTGGACTAAACAGGTTTATAGTAAGAATGATATGCGATAGAGAGAATACAAGAATGGTTACATCGATCCTCCATGAATGCTCTTAAGAAATGCTTGGGATAGTTTTCATTTTGAAGAGAAACCATCCTCTGTGTTTGTGGTATGAAGACAACCATAAAAGAAGGGTGTGTTGTAACATGAAAAACCCATGAAAAAAGCGAAATTATATATATATATATGTATAAAACCGAAGCGAAGAAAGCAGTCGAGGAAGAAGAAGGGGCAGCGTCGTGGCGTGCCTTTGCGTGCGCGATGCTACCTTCCTTAGAGCCATTTGGCCTTGTGCTCCAAGCCCAGAAATGGATTTTTGGGTTAGTTTATGTTATTTTTTGGCCCTAAAGGTTATATTAAGTTTATAGATATGTATGGCCCAATTATAATGGATAATTTAATTCATAATTGATTTATACATATTATAAGTTTGAAAATTTTGTGCCATATTATCTTTTCTTTGGTACCGGAATATTTTATATTATGTAATAATTGGAATTAAATTTTCCTAGCATGTGTTGAATATAATACATGACATGATGGACATTTATAATAGTTTGTTTGTCACCAAAGTGACCAAACTAGTTATATTAACTTTGTTATGTATGATAATTGTCCAATTAAATGTTTATTGCATAGAAAGCTTGTTAGTCACCAAAGTGACCTAGCTTGAAAATATTTAATCATTTAATTGTGATTTATTTTCAATTGTTCAATATGATATGATGCGAAAATGACATAAAGGTTGAATTGAACAATTGAGATTATTAATTATAACGCTATGAGGTCACCCAAAGGTGGACCATTGCTTATAATTAATGACATTAAAGGGATTTTATCAGCATATTAAGTTAATATGATTGTATATCAAAGATAACATACATATTGATCGTAATATGTGATTGTCCATTATAGTATTATATATAAGCATCATACTAGGTTATTTTGTGTATTTAAATTTCACCCAAAAGTGGATTTAAATGCATAATTAATGTTTATTAGTTAGTTTGAATCCATTTATGTTTACTCAAAGCATTAATGTGAACTATATGTTGTATGTGCAGCATCTACTAGTTTGTTCGCCTTAGGCAATGACTTGATGAAGTTCAATGGTCTGAACTATGGGGATTGGCCCGAACAAATCCAGTTTCAACTGGGTGTAATGGATTTGGACTTAGTCATAGTCTCAGACGTAAGGCCTACAGCCATAAGTAAGACTAGTTCTGAAGCTGACAAGTCTTATTATGAGGCTTGGGAACGGTATAGCAGGCTGAGCTTGAATTTAATGCGAATGACGATCGCTGAAAATGTCAAGCCATCAATGCCTAAAACGGACAATGCAAAGGAGTTCGTGTTGAAGCTTAAAGAATAGTCCCAATCTGATATAGCTGACAAGTCCATAGTAGGGACTTTAATGAGTGAGCTAACGACCAAGAAGTTTGAATGGTCACAGCTTATTCATGATCATATAACTCATATGTCAAACCTAGCTACAAAGTTGAAATCCATGAGTATGGATGTGAGTGAGTCCTTTTTGGTACAGTTCATTATCAACTCACTTCCTCTAGAATTTGGCCAGCTTCAAGTGAATTATAACACCATTAAGGAAAAATGGAACCTTCAAGAAATTAAGGTCATGTTAGTTCGGGAGGAAGGAGATTGAAGAAAATAAAGGACCACTCCATTCATCTCACATTTCATCGAGTGCTAGTAGTAGCGAAGAATAAACCACGAAAGAAAGGCAAAGAGAAGGACAAAGCTCTCTGCAAAGTTAATGAGGGTCGAATCAAGAAAGATAAGAGGTGCCGCTTCTGTAAGAAGCCTGGTCACTTTCAGAAAGAGTGTCCGAAAAGAAAGGATTAGTTCGAAAAGAAAGGTACATACTATGTCTCAGTATGTTTTGAATCAAATCTTATTGATGTGCCTAAAAATACTTGGTGGTTAGATTCTGGTGCAACTACTCATGTGTCAAATGTTAAACAGGGATTCCTTACAATCCAGACCATAAACGAAACTGAAAAGTTCTTGTATATGGAGAACAGAATAAAGGCACAGATAGAGGGCATTGGGACGTACAGATTGATCTTGGATACTAGATGTTACCTAGATCTAGAAAAGTGTCTTTATGTTCCTGAATGTGCTAGAAATTTAATTTCTGTTGCAAAATTGGATGATGTAGGATTTCAATTCAAGATTGGAAACAATGTCTTTTCATTGTATAAACATAAGTACTATTATGGTTCTGGTACATTAATTGATTGTTTATATCGTTTCAATCTTGATGTTGATTTTGATGAATCTTTGTTTCATGTTGACCACATTATAGAAAATAAACGTAGTGCACATAATGAATGTTCTGCTTTTTGTGGCATAAAAGATTAGGTCATATATCTAAAGAAAGGGTACAGAGATTAGTGAAAAATTAAAATCTTACCTCCATTGGATTTTGTTGACTGGGATATATGTGTGGATTGCATTAAAGGCAAGCAAACCAAACATATATCAAAACATCCAGCCACAAGAAGTAACGCATTACTTGAATTAATACACACTGACATCTGTGGTCCTTTCGACGTTCCTTCTTGGGGCGACGAAAAATATTTCATTACCTTTATTGATGACTTCTCACGATATGGACATGTTTATCTGCTACATGAGAAGTCTCAGTCTGTGGACATCCTAGAGGTGTTCATTACTGAGATAGAAAGGCAGTTAGATAGAAAAGTAAACATAGTGAGGTTTGATAGAGGTGGTGAATATTACAGAAAATTTGATAAAAGTGGACAATGTCCAGGTCCATTTGCAAAGTTTCTTACTAGTCGAGGCATATGTGCACAATACACAATGCCTAGTATACCACAACAAAATGGTGTAGCTGAAAGGCGGAATCGTACTCTTATAGAAATGGTTAGGTGCATGTTAAGTAATAGTACTATACCTTTATCATTGTGGATGCATGCATTAAAGACCGTTGCGTATCTGCTAAATAGGATTCCTAGTAAGGTAGTTCCTAAGACACCTTATGAACTGTAGACAGGAATGAAACCTAGTTTACGACACCTCCATGTTTGGGATTGTCCGACATAAGTAACACTGTATAATCCACATGAAAAGAAGCTCGATGCAAGAACTGTTAGTGGTTATTTCATCGGCTATCCCAAAAAGTCAAAAGGGTATAGATTTTATTGTCCTAATCATAGTACAAGAATAGTTGAGTCTGGAAACGCTCGGTTCATTGAGAATGGTCAAATTAGTGGGAGTGGAGAAACACGAAAAGTGGATATTTACGAGAATCGAGTAGAAACTACTCAAAGTCGAGTAAAATCTTTTACATAAGATGTAATTCCACCGGTTGTTATTCCTGTTGTTGCATCACGAATACGCAACATACCGGAACAACAAATTAATGTTTCAATTCCACAAATTGAACATATTAATGACGAACCAGCTAATAATAATCAAGTTACAAATGATCAAGTAATGTCACAAGATGTAGCATTACGAAAGTCTGTAAGGCCAAAAAAGATCAGTTATCTCAAGTGACTACGAAATTTACTCACTTGAACATGAATGTGACTTGAGCATTGATAAAGATCCAGGCTCGTTCAAACAAGTCATGGAATGTAACAATTATGAAAAATGGTTCAATGCTATGAAAGAAGAGTTGAAATCAATGGATGACAACAATGTCTAGGAATTAACTAAGTTGCCAGAAGGTGTAAAGCAAGTGGGTTGTAAGTGGGTCTTTAAGACCAAACGAGACTCACAAGGCAACATTGAAAGGTATAAAGTCAGACTTGTTGCCAAAGGTTACACTTAGAATGATGGTATTGACTATAAAGAAACCTTCTCTCCAGTTTCAAAGAAGGACTCTTTGAGAATTGTTATGGCACTGGTAGCTCATTATGATTTAGAGCTTCACCAAATGGACATAAAGACCACCTTTCTTAATGGTGACTTGGAAGAAGAAGTTTATATGGATTAACCGGAAGGTTTTGTGACCACAGGAAAGGAACGATTAGTGTGTAAATTAAAGAAGCCAATATATGGACTGAAACAAGCTTCTCGACAATGGTATCTTAAGTTTAATGATATCATTACGTCTTATGGTTTTGTAGAAAACACCTTTGATCCGTGTATCTACATGAAGGTGAGTGGGAGCAAGTTCATAATATTAGTTCTATATGTTGACGACATTCTTCTTGTTGCGAATAATGTTGTTTTGTTATATGATATAAAGAATTTTTTTTCTAATAATTTCGAAATGAAAGATATGGGTGAGGCATCCTATGTGATAGGAATAGAAATATTCCGGGATAGATCACAAGGATTGTTAGGATTGTCTCAGAAAGGATATATCGAGAAAATATTATAAAGATTTCAAATGAAAAAATGCTCTACAGGGATAGTTCCAATTCAGAAAGGGGACAAATTTAGTCTAATGCAATGTCCACAAAACGATTTGGAATGTAAGGACATAGAGTCTAGACACTACAACAAAAATGACATACAGTAACACTAGACAGTAACACTTTTGACAATATGTTATAAAATACCTATCTACGGTAATATTATGTCTTAAAATGTTATGATTCTTAATTTGATAAGTAACACTTTATGATTTTATAACATATAATTTATCATTGATAACAAATTTTGTAAGTGTTACTAAACATTATAAAGGTAACTATTTTAAGATGTTATGAAAGTGATGTAAAATAATGACACTTTATATGAGTTACTTTAATAATAAATTTATAACACTTTGTATGAATTATGTTAATATCATACAATAATAACAATTGATTTGAGTTACCTTAGTAATTGAAAATAATAACACTTCATATAAGTTACCCTAGTAAATATAAAATAATAACACTTTAGAAAAGTTATGATAATAGTGTATTATAATAACATTATGTATGAGTTACTTTATTAATAAAATAATAACAGTTTATATGAGTTATCTTAGTTATGTAAATTAATAACACTTTATATAAGTTCGTTAGTAATGTAAATCAATAACACTTTATATGAGTTACTTTAATAAATGTAAAATAATAACACTTTAGAAAAGTTATTGTAATAGTGTATTATAATAACATTATGTATGAGTTATCTTAGTTATGTAAATTAATAACAATTTATATAAGTTACGTAGTAATATATATCAATAACACTTTATATGAGTTACTTTAGTACATGTAAAATAATAATACTTTAGAAAAGTTATCATAATAGTGTATTATAATAACATTACGTATGAGTTACTTTATTAATAAAATAATAACATTTTATGAGTTATCGTAGTTTTGTAAATTAATAACATTTTATATGAGTTACTTTAGTAAATGTAAAATAATAACACTTTAGAAAAGTTATCGTAATCTTGTATTATAATAACATTATATAAGAGTTATCTTAGTTATGTAAATTAAGAACAATTTATATAAGTTACGTTAGTAATATAGATCAATAACACTTCATATGAGTTCTTGTAGTACATGTAGAATAATAACACTTTAGAAAAGTTATCATAATAGTGTATTATAATAACATAATGTATGAGTTACTTTATTAATAAAATAATAACAGTTTATATGAGTTATCTTAGTTTTGTAAATTAATAACACTTTATATAAGTAATGTAAATCAATAACACTTTATATGAGTTACTTTAGTAAATGTAAAATAATAATACTTTAAAAAGTTATTGTAATCTCGTATTATAATAACATTATGTATGAGTTATCTTAGTTATGTAAATTAATAACAATTTATATAAGTTACGTTAGTAATATAGATCAATAACACTTTATATGAGTTATTTTAGTAAATATAAAATAATAACACTTTAGAAAAGTTATCGTATCTTGTATTATAATAACATTATGTATGAGTTATCTTAGTTATGTAAATTAATAACAATTTATATAAGTTACGTTAGTAATATAGATCAATAACACTTTATATGAGTTATTTTAGTAAATATAAAATAATAACACTTTAGAAAAGTTACCGTAATAGTGTATTATAATAACATTATGTATGAGTTATTTTATTAATAAAATAATAATAGTTTATATGAGTTATCTTAGATTTGTAAATTAATAACACTTTATATAAGTTATGTTAGTAACGTAAATCAATAACACTTTATATGAGCTACTTTAATAAATGTAAAATAATAATACTTTAGAAAAGTTATTAACTTTCTCACTATCATTATGGACGTTCATATCTCGATAAGTAACATATTACGATCCGTACATCCTTATCCTCATTATACATGCTCACGCCACGCGAGAAATTCAATTTCTCTTATTGATATAATATTAATTTGAAATAATATTAAATTGGATCATAACTTTTATATTAAAAATTTTAATCATTTAATGATATTAAGATTGATTTAAATATGATTTATTGACATAATTTAATTAATAATATGTTAAATTAAACAATTAAAAAATAAGGTGAATGATATACAAATTTTATATAATTTAATTAACTTTATTTAAATTCTTAAAATTTATTAATTTTAAAACTTACATCTCGGTTAAACTTTTGAAATATATGGGATATGTGACACAATTTAAATTTAATACTGAACTAAACAAATTAGATTTAAATTAATAAATTATATTTAATTATTATTTTAAGTTCAATTGAATTATTTTAAGTCAAAATTAAGAATTAAATTGGGTAAGATTTTATTGATTTATATATAATATTTATGGAATTTGGTTTTGTAATCCGTGTAAAATCAACGAGGCTGCAGATTTTTCTAGTAGGTAAAATGTTGCTCGTATTGCTGTTTATATGTACCTCTTATGAAAAATTCTTAGAGTATTAATCTTATAGAAAAGTCAACAAGGGTGTGTTGCTATGTTTCAAGAAGGGTATTAGTCTTATAGAAAAGTAAAAATAAGGTGTGCTTTGTTGTTTTATTTTTTTTTATCTTGTGTTTAAGTGTTTAAGCACTATAGTTTTGTCTGGGTATAAATAAGCTACAGAGTGTAGCGTCTGTATTACACACATTTTATGAGGTTATCATTTTAGTTTCTATTTTGTTTTCGGTTATTCTCAGTTGCTCTCAGACAATTTTGCTCTGTTCTTAACATTTCTGTGACCTTCATAAATGTTTAGTCCAATTCATATATATATTTAGCTCATATTTGTATTTATTTTGCATATTCATTCATTTATTTTAATAATATTTTAGGTTAATTTATTTATTTTCATTAAATTTGTTATTTATTTTATTTTCTAAAATTTTTATTAAAAAAACATAAAATTTGGCTTTAAATTGGGTTTAAGAAGTTGCCAAGGTGAATAAAAAAGGACAAAATGCCATTAGTACATGAGAGAACAAAGAGGCAGCATGGGAAAAACGACATAGCACAGCTGGGAAGGATCATCAAAACGCAGCATATGGGAATTACAAACGACATAGCCAGAAGAAGAGCCCAAAACGCAGTGAATTGAGAATGGGAGATGCGGCAATAGGGTTTTAATTAGAGAGGAGGGGTTTTTAATTTAGCGGGAAATCTATCTCACAGAGAGAGGAGAGACGTCGCACGCAGGAGAGGAGCTAAGGACTTTGACGCACGCACACCGCAACTGCGCAGGAGACTTTGACGCACGACCTGGAACCTCAGCAACGAAGGCGACCTAGACACACGACTTGGAGCCTGACCAGCGAAGGACTACCTCATGCACGCAGACCTGGGTTTTTAATGTTTTTGTTCAAGATTCCCCTGGCTGGGTTTTTAACGTTTTTTATATGTTCTCTCTTTTACTTCTAAACGGCTTTTACGAGGTCTTTACAAAACTGGGTCTTAAGTAATGTACGTCCATATGTACTCAATTTATGTGATCCCAGTTTCTGTGTGATCTCTATTCGTGTGAGCTTTTTTGGGTGTGTGTCAAATATGTTGTTTATTATGATCATGTGATGTTTTTGGTGTGTGTATGTGTTAGTCGTGCATATATTTTGGAGAAATAAAGAGAGTAGTCATAAAGGTGGAATTTTGTATGAGAGTTTGATATTGTTCTGACGATGTTTTAGGTGATTCTGTCAAATTTCTTGTCTCTGCGAATCCCTTTTTGTCTTTCAAGTGTCAGTTCTAATCATCTATAAAGCCATAAACAAATTGTTTCTCTTGGAGACTTGTAATTGTCTTTGAGTTGAATACGTAGAATGTCTCTGTTGTTTTAGTTGATTTTTGGATTTCTTTTTTCTTAAACTTGTATATTTGGGAGATGACGATCTCAACTTATCCATTTCACTCTGATTGTTAGTTGCCGTTTAAACATACACATACAATTGTTAGTCGTCCTTTCTTTCTTGTCGATTTTTCTACGCTCTGACAAGTCTCCGGCGGCCTAAGCGCAATAGTGAGGACTCTTTGACTATACGTTTTCTTAGATGCTTCATTTGTTATTGGTTTAGATGATTCGGTGTTTCTTTTTGTTCGACATAAGATCTTGATTTGTGGCTGATCTAGCCTCTGGATTTACATCTAGTCCATTTTATGGAATTTTGGTTCGTTTCTGGTTCTTCGACTAGTATTTGATGATGTGACTTGCAGATCTGGGTTGATGTTAATTAACTTACAATTTCGCTGGATCATGCAGTTCTAGCCGCCCCTTTGATTATTGATAGAGTTTTAACTGATTTAGTGTCCTGATTTATTATCGATGATGTTGTTGGATGGCTTTTAGTTGACGATATTTAAGCTGGGGCTGATTGACAATCTTAAAAGTTTTGATCTTGAAAGGAGATGTTAGATCTGAGGAAGAAAACGACTTTTGGTTTCGATAGCTATTCTTTAAACCACAGTTTCTTTTTTTCTTTTTCCTAATGTTGGATTCATAGAGGGATTTTGAGAGTAGATATTGTTAGACAACCAGTTTTGTAAAGGATTAGTAGTAGGGCTTTCGGTTTTAGTTATTAGTCTGTTTGTCTTGGATCTGTCTGTCTCCGCAATTCTTTTCTTACCTATTTTTGTTTTCTGATCTACATGTAAGATTGTGAGTTTTTTCTCTTAGCTTTGTCAAATCCATTTCTGGTCTACTAGATTTGTTCGTAGTTGGTGCCATTTTCTTTCGATATGCTTTTCGATATAACCTGTGTGTGAATGATTTCAACTTTATGTGTCTGATTTTTTGATTTCTCTTTAATCCTGTTATTCTATACAGCTCTCTTTCTTTTCTTTTTTTGCATAATTTTATTGCGATACTATGCAAGTGTTCAATGGAAAAATACCTCATGTCATGCATAGTTGGATCAATATAATTAATTTAATATTTTCATAGATACAATTTATATTTTATATGAACATATATTTTATAAGATGTTCATATGGATTTTGAGGTGAAAACCAATCATTTGAAGAATCGAAGATGCATGTTTACAAGGTGAAAGGCAAACAATTGAAGAATCTCAAAATATCTCGGTAATGTTTTTGTTTATATGAAAATGTACACTTGGCTATGTATGTGCATGTATGTGTGTATTTTCTCTTAGTCATTACTTTTGTTTCTCAAAATTGACACATCCATTTGATGTTGTAGATTGCAAAAACAATTTCGTATAAAAGTAAATGCAAGTTGTTTGATTGGAGAGGTATAATGAACTAGTAGCCGAATGACGTGTTTCTTCAAATGATCCAAATGCACTTGTTCATCATGTTCCTATTGGCCTTGATGCTATGAGAGTTTGGATAGATCTAGCTAAGGTACCTACTGCATTTTTGTGGAGGCCACATCAAAATGATTTATGTTGAAGATGCCGTAGGTAGTGCAGATTGCTTAGCCTTTTGACAAAGTTGTCATAGTTTCCTCAAACTAATTTTTAGGTAATTAACTATTTTTCTATTTCTCGTGATTTTAAATAAGATTTAGTATTTACTTTTATTGGTATTGTGTCAATGTCTTGCATTAATTATTTAAACGTTCCTCTTTTCAACTCATCTTAAGTTTGTAACATATGTTATATCATTCTACTATATTTGAAAAATATATTGATGATTTCTATTTCAATGGTTGTAGATTGTGGAAGTCGATGGTATTATTCATGGGAAGGTAGCACATGGAATTTGAAGATGATATGGTAGTTAGTTTTGTTTCAATAATTTAGGAACTATTTTGGAATAACGATTTAGAGACATGTTATTGCTTTTGTTATCAATGTACATCTTCATTATCTATGATTTGCGTATCTTTCTTTGAACAACAAAATATGTTTTGAAAAGTTAATTTTATAGTTATAAATTTGTTTTTGCATTAGTGTACCATTATTTATTTAAGTTACACAAGATATGTTAGTAACACTATTATAATATCATCAAGAAATGTTATCATAAATTCAATAATAACATAATTTTAAAATTGTTATTAAACAATAATTTAGAGCATTTTAGAAGTGTTACGAAATTCATATCCACAACATTTGGTGGATGTAAAAATAAATTTATAAAATAGCTAATTAATAAAATTTATAAAATATAATACAAAATCATTTGTAGCTATCAATAAATGCTATAATAAACTCAACAATAGCATTTTATCAATGTCATGGAAAACTTATCTATAACATTTTAAAATGTTACAAAATTCATATCTACTACTTGTTAATGATGTTATAAAAGTTAATATATAACGTTCAAAAATGTTACAAATAGCTAATTAATAACATTTATAAAATATAATATAAAAATATTTGTAGCTATCAATCAATGCTATAATAAACTCAACAACAATATTTTATCAATGTCATGGAAAACTTATCTATAACATTTGTAAAATGTTACAAAATTCATATCTATTACATGTTAATGATGTTGCAAAAGTTAATAGATAACAATTCAAAAATGTTGCAAATAACTAATTAATAACATTTATAAAATATAATATAAAATCATTTATAGCTATCGATAAATGCTATAATAAACTTAACAACAACATTCTATCAATGTCATGAAAACTTATCTATAACATTTTAAAATGTTACAAAATTCATATCGACTACATGTTATTAATGTTGCAAAAGTTAATATATAACGATTCAAAATTGTTACAAATACTTCATTAATAACATTTATAAAATATAATATAAAATCATTTGTAGCTATCAATAAATGCTATAATAAACTCAACAGCAACATTCTATCAATGTCATGGAAAACTTATCTATAACATTTTAAAATGTTATAAACTTCATATCTACTACATGTTAATGATGTTGCAAAAATTAATATATAACGATGTCAAAATGTTACAAATAGTTAATTAATAACATTTATAAAATATAATATAAAATCATTTTGTAGCTATCAATAAATGTCAGATTAAACTCTACAATAACATGTCAAAGCATTACTAAAGCATCATATCTTTAGTAACATGAACATCATAGCATAGTCATTAGTGTTAATATTCATATTTAATAACACTTATCACATATTACCGTATGTCATTTTTGTTGTAGTGCTATTCCTTATGTGTCAGTAGTTGAGAGTTTAATGTATGCTCAAACATGCACTAGGCCATATATCAGTTTTGATGTTGGAATGCTAGGACAATATCAAAGTAATCTTGGACTGGATCACTGGAAAGCTGCAAAGAAAGTCCTTAGATACTTACAAGGCACCAAGGACTATATGCTTACATATAGAAAATCAACTCATTTTGAAGTGATAGGTTACTCGGATTCAGACTATGCCGATTGTATAGACTCACAAAATCTACATTCATTACATGTTCTTATTAGCTAGAGAGCGATTTCATGGAAAAGTGGAAAGCGATCATCATTGCTACTTCCACTATGGAGGCAGAATTTGTAGCGTGTTTTGAGGCTACAGTTCATGGATTGTGGATGCGGAACTTTATCTTAGGTCTTGGTCTTGTCGACAGTATTGCTAGACCGTTAAGAATTTATTGTGATAATTTCACAGTCGTATTCTTCTCTAAGAATGACAAATATTCTAAGGGTACGAAACACATGAATTTAAAGTATTTGTCTGTAAAAGAAGAAGTGCAAAAACATAAAGTGTCAATTGAGCATATCGGTACCGATCTCATGATAGCGGACCCGTTAACGAAAGGCTTACCGCTCAAAATATTTATTGGTCATGTTGAACGTATGGGCCTTATAGATAAGTCATTGTTAGTATAGTATTCAGACATGTATATATACATATCATTATCTTGCTCAAATTGTTATGACACTTGTTGAATTCAATTACAGTCTTATGTTTTTGCTCACTTATTGGTTATCCACATTATGTTGTATACAATAATTATTATTTGTGAGATAACAATTACCAAATTACCCACTTAAAGTTTATCGAGTTAAGTTGATTTTGTGATACATGGAAGGAATCGGGTTATATAACTTGTGACCGCCATGATCCCATCAGCTTAATTCAATTAAGGATGACTTGATTGATTCATGTATTGTGTGCACTTAAAGTTGTTGGATCATCAAGTCGTAACATGGACTAAGTGGGAGAATGTTAGATTATTTAATGTCCCATGTAATTTATTTATTGAGTCCTATGAAATACACCCAAGATAATAGTTATTGGGTATTACTCGAATGGGTCTCAAATGGGTCATAAACCTTTTTCTTCTCTCTTCCACTTACCAAAGGACGTGTCCTTTAATAATGGTATATAAGTTGCAACACTTATGAAATGAAAGAGATTCTGAACCATTGAGAAAAACATTAATGAAAGAAGACGAGATGAAATAAAACTCTTTAAGCGATATCAACGTTTAACGAAACAAAAGCATGGATACAGGTACACGCATAAAATAATTGTCGATCCATAAATGATTTACACAATCAATATTAGATCTTCGTAAAACTAGTTAAAGATTGAGTAAAATACATAATTTAAAATATGATTAAAGAATATTATCTTTATTTATAAAATAATTTAAAGTTTAATTAAAACAAGAATGCAAAATAAAAATTAATTAATTAATTTTAGTTTATAAAAATAGGTTAGTTACTGAAAACTAACTGATTAATTAATAGATCGATTAATTTTAATAAGATTTATTAAAGAAAATCGAACCGAATCAAACTAGTTACTTTTTTTTAATCATTAAAAAACATCGGTCAGACTAACCCCTATAAATACACCTTACAATAATGTAACATTAGGGCTGAGGCGTGCATACTTAGGGAAGACGGTCATGTGGTGCTGGATCCCATTTTCCGGGAGGTTATCTTATTGTTTGATCTAATCCTTAATTTGACTTTGAAAAGTCAGATTTAGGAGTTGTCTTATTGCACAATTTTAGGCAAGCCCCGTTACAAGCGGTGTAAACTAATAGCTAAGTTGGTGACCATAATCTTTTCATTAAATTGGTCAACTCTTCCTGATTAATTAATATAATTATTTTAAGTCTAAATCTAACTAAACTAATCAAAACAGTCGCCAATTTGGAAAAGGGTAACGTACCAACATTCATGGCTTAACTCACCACCGCTTAAGTAAACTTAAACTTACCATCCATGGTTTAGCTCAAGTAAACTTACAATTCATGGCTTAGCTTAGGGAAGCTTATGGAAACTCAAACTTGCCATTCATGGTTTAGCTTAAGTAAACTTGAAGTTAGCATTCGTGGCTTAGCTTAAGGAAACTTAAATTGCCATTCATGGCTTAACTTGAGTAAACTTGTTATCAATAACTTAAACTTAGCATTGGTGGCTTAGCTTAATTAAACTTTCACTTACCATTCGTGGCTTAGCTTAAGTAAACTTACCATTCTTGGCTTATCTTAAGTAAACTTAAACTCACCATTCAAGGCTTAACTCAAGTAAACTTAAACTTAAACTTATCATTCATGGCTTAATTCAAGTACACTTAAACTTACCATTCATGGCTTAGCTGAAGTAAACTTAAACTCACCATTCGTGGCTTATTTCAAGTAAACTTAAACTCACCATTCATGGCTTAGCTTAAGCAAACTTATCATTCATGGATTAGCTTATCTCTAAGAACCTATGATAGATGCAACATTGGATCAGCTAATCACACATGAAATGCTAATTAAAAGCTTAGAACGACACAATATAAACTACCCCAAAAAGCCTCTAAGCAGTAAGAATCTCGATCCAAAGATTATGGAATGTAAGAATCTGTATCTTTTATTGCTAAAAGAGAATCCAACTTAATGATTCCTAGAAATAAATTTCTTGCCCAAAGAATACGACATGTTACTAAATTTAGAAATGCAAAAAGAGCATTAACCTCATACTAATTAACGGCTCCTAGAGATAAATCTCTTGTCCAAAGAATACGACTTGTTACTTAAGTTCAGAGAAGCAATAATCTCAAGCCCTATCGACATCAAAAAATTGAAATGAGTCAATTTTTTGATTTGATTTTTTACTTTTTAATTTATTTGATTTTATTAATTTTTATTATTAAAAATCAATCTTTTTATAAATTAATTAATTTTTATAAACTAGTAATTTTTATTTAACTATCTTCTTATTCATGTTAACTTTAATTTCTTTGACAAATAAATACAATCTCACTTTTCAATTTTATTTTAATCAAATTTTCTAACTTTATTCAATTTTATTATATACCGTTTTACGATAAACTAATACCAATTTATCCTTTAAATAATAAATTAATTAATTATTTTACTAATTTAATTTTCAATCCAATTTTAAATATTACCTAGGACACCGACGTCCCTGAAGAATAAACAAAGTTATGGTGTTCAGATAATGCCAAGCATTAACTCAGAAGTCTCCGCTAATGGCGCTTATTGGTAATAACTTGTTAATAAGCACAGATCTAGAGCAAAGTTCGACCAAATTTTAAATTTTTCAATGTTTTTTTATATTGATCTTATCAAGTAACTTCAACTATAAATACCTCTGTACACCGCCATTATTTTGCAAGAACGATAAGACTCATCATGGCTAAGGTTTTTAGAGCTACTCACTTTCTTGCACTCTTCTTCATTCTCATCCTCCTTGCAGGCACAGGTTAGCAGTTGCACCACGTACAAACTAAGCTCTTCCATGTAACCCTAGTTGATACATTCTAGTGTAATACTACTACTTTAGCATATGTTTTTGAGTATTATATATGTATATAAAGGGTGTAATAATCTGATTCTAGTTTGATATTTTTTATTTCAATATTTACATATAATTTAATTATTATAAAAGAAAATTTTATTTTATTAAAATGTTGTTTTTAGTATTGATGGTAGATATAATTGCTAAATTAGTAAAAAACTATTAAAAATTAAATATTACTAGATTCTTCCGAGTTTATTTTAACTCTTTATATAATTTACCATAATTTTAGAAAATTAGGCTTTCTTTTATTGGTTTCTTGCACTTTGCTTATTTGTTGTGATGGTTCTTCAGAGGTATCAACTGCATCTGCCAAGCTATGCGAGGAAAAGCAAGACATGGTTCGGGATCTGCATCATCTCTTCCCACTGCAACAACCAATGCAGGAGATGGGAGAAAGCAGCTCATGGAGGTTGCCATTTTGACAAGCATGGCAGTGCTTGTTTCTGCTACTTCAATTGTAAGCAGTAGACTCCATAATTGCAATATGTGTGTTCTTTATGTATTTTAAAGAGGATTACAACGTGTTTCGTACCAGTGTTTTAAGGTTCGTTAGAGCCCGATCTGAATAATCGTGTACAAATGTACAATGTGAAATAGTACTAGGGTTAGGGTTGGCAATTCGACTCTGGTCACCAACTCTAAGCAGTACTGTAGTTTAAGCGTGTCTGTAATGTTTAATGACATCTCATGTACTAGCTAAGACGTCATGAATAAAATGTTATATGTTTAAGTTGTTTCGTGCAAAAATAGTGCTTCTTCTCATTATATGAGAAATTGGTTTCAAGCAATAAACTTAATCAACTACACTAATTCATTTGTTTTTATCGATACTTTGAAAATCGGACTAGAAGTTAAACCAATAAAGGAAGCAGTTTAAGGTTTAAAAGATATAAACGTTGTTAGACAATTATAAATAAAAACTAGTTAAAATTGAATAACATTAAATAATTTGAATTATGATTGTCTTTATCTATCGAAAATTTGAAAATTAATTAAAAGATATTGTTAAATAAAATTAATTGATTTATTTTAGTTTATAAAACTTAATAATTTATAAAATTAAATAATTTATTAATAAATTTATTAATTTTAACAACAAAAGTCATTAAAGCAAATCAAATAAAAATTTGAAAATCAAACTGAAAAATTAGACGGTTCAAGATTTACAATTGAATGCAGACCAAGCCGATTGAGTTTTTAATTATTAGTGTTTTATTGAAAACTAATAATATTATTAACTTTACACTTTTATGAAAACTAAAAATTATGTTTGAAAAAATTATATCATAAATAGTAAACAATTATTATTATTAAAATATATAACACTCATTGTGAATCCCAACGATACGAAAATTTTGAGGAGGTCTAATATTACATAATCTTACCCTTAACTAGTAAAAACTATTTTTAAAATTAATATTATTAAAAATAAAATTATTTTAATATAATAAAGAAGCTGATGCAAATTGATAACACCAGTGCAATTCACGAGCCTTAGGAAGCCCAGTGGACAATGTACCTAACTTATTTATTTGCCAAGTCTCAAGAGATCCACACTTTGTCTTTTTTTTTTTAATTAAAAGGAAAGTTTAACGATACGTATTATACGACTAGTCTAGGAAAACATACTCTTGATATATCTTCTAAAAAGATAAAGTGGCACTCAATGGGTGTAGTATCAAAATAAATGATTCCTAAATCAAAATGTCATGTATAGTTAGCAAACCAGTCAGTACATCTGTTGCTCTCTCGATAGATATGTTGATGTACAACAGTTCAATTCTGAGTAAACAACTCATTAATGCCCATGAGTATAGAATTGAGAGTCATTGAGCGGCTAGCCGAAGAAAACAGGATATTGATCACCACCATAGAATCCACACTTTGCTTTAGCAATAAGTATTAGGAATGACAAAAATTGTCCAGACCGATTCCAATTAACTGATTTTTGTGTCGATTAAAAATTTAAAATATATCTAATTGGGTATAATTCGGATCTAATCGAGATTTAAGTAATCGAACTCAAGCTTGGCCTAAGAGTTTTAGATTACAAAATAAAAACTTTTAGGCCCAATTCTACTCACCTTATGCTAACCTAGACTTATGAGCGAGTTACGTCACATTCTAACTATAGAATATTTTTCGGTCAAAATTTAATTTAAAATTTGATTAATTTAAAATTCAATTAAGTAGAGTGAGATTAAAGCAATATTATTTTATTTTAATTTGTTAGTATCAATTTTGTTAATCCAGTTGAATTGAGTCAGACTTCTCAAAGTTTAACTTAGTTTGAATGTGATATTCTTATTCATAAAAATTAAAAAGAGTCAAACTTAAAATATACTATGACAAGGTATGTATTATAAGTTATTCCATTATATTAAATCGTAGAGTTTGGCGTTTAGTACATATTGCATAGTCATAACTCATTATCTTCCTTACTAAAATTAGGGAAGATAATGAGTTACGTTAAGGGAAGATAATGAGTTACGTTAGCTCATATTCGTTTTTAGCCTAGTTTGACTCTGACTTTTAAACCGGCAGTCCAGAATTGGTTTAAGGCATTATTTTTGTTTAAGTTCACAAAATAATTTCGTTTTTATCAACTTTGCAAATTAAAATATTATTATTTTAATGAGAGAGTTCAAACCGTTTGGTTAGAGTTTCGGACCATTTTCTTATACCTAAGCTTGCTTTGAAACTTAGTGACTATTTAGATGCGCGTTTGAGAGGTCAATAAGTACTTTTCTTTATTACAAAAGCCTTTTTTTAATGAGTATTTGACTATAAAATAAAAAAAGCATTTTAATATGTATGACCTTTTTAGCAGTCAAAATACAGCTTTTTAAGAAGCTCAAATTTGGAGCTTCTAAAAAAAGCTTCTCAAATAACTTTTTCTAGTAAATTTTTCAGATCAATTAATAAATCTATTTTTTAGCCCCTTTTGTCCTTATGTTTTTACATAAAATTCCCACAACACTCACAATTCTCACAATACAATAAATTGTATAATTTATTATGTATTTAACTATTTATTCAACTTGAATATTTATTTTAGAATTTGTATAATATTAGTTGTCTTTTATATATTTTAACATTTATTTTTAATATTAGTTTTATTTATGTTATAATTCATATAAAAGATTTGGTTCGATATATTTTATTTATGTTTCATATGGTTTAAAATTATATAATAATTAATATATTGTGCTTTGCATATTGTTTAATATATTTTAAATAATATTCATATGCATAAATAATTTTATTAAAATTAAAATTACTTTTTATTTTTATGTTGTCAAACATTCTACTATATGAAGCTCTTTCAAAACGCTCTTTTAAAATGATAATCAAACAATCAACATGACTTTTTAGAAAAGTTGTTCTCGAACAAATCTCTGAGAAAAAGATCTACTAACAAAATTCTTACGGTATAAGTGTAATATCTCATTATCCCATGTTGGAGGGCTAGGACCCCATAAAAGACTATATGAGAGTATATTGAGAAATTATAAGTGAATTTCATGCTCATGTATAATTGAGTATACACATATACGTGAATAATTATTTTGACATATTAAAATAATTGCATATGCATTCATTGACATTTTTGGATATAATTGATTTATAAATGCGATTAAAATACGAATCATGGATTATTTGTGTTGAAAATTTATTTGGTGATAATTATTATTATTTTGAAATTTTGATAAATTTTAGGAAATTTATGAAAGTTTGGGATATTTGGACTAAGAAAAAGATAGAAATAATGGAAAATAGAATTGTGACATGAGGCAACCTTATATGCTTGAGTAATGGTCCACATGCATTAGTGACTTGTGTCAATGACTTATGGATACACGTAGTCACGTGTATTGCTGGAAAAAAAATTCTGTAGCTTTCGATTGTTCACCGAAATTACTCATCACCAAACTTCTCTTCTTACTTAGCCATCACCTAATCAATTACTTGTTTATGGTTGTGTATTTGGCAGTTTAGATACTGCTTTGTTCTTTTTATTTAGCTTCCACAAAAATCTCACTGTTGGAGATTTTGTTTCTGCTTCCACCGAAAGTTATTGTTAGAGCTTTTGTTGAAACAAGTGATGTTTTAAGTTTATGGGTATTGGTAAATGATTTTGATGATGTTTTCATCGTTGGAAATGAATACATGCATGAGATGTGTAGGAAGAAGCAATTCGGCGATGATAGTAAAGAATGAGTTAAATTAAAATTTGTGAAATAAGAATTATGTAGAAAGTGTATCTAGAATTGTTAGAATCTAAACTTAATGAGGATTTGTGAATTAGACAATTGCAGAAAAGGTAAATAGGTTCTTTTTTTTGTTGGATTGAACTTAATTATGAAAAGTGTAGAAAGTGACAAAACAAAACTGCAGAAAATGATGAACAGCCATATGAGTTTTGGTTTGGTGTTCATAGAGTAAGCTGAATTGAAATGGGAGTAGAAATGCAGAGGATATAAGTTAGATATGGTGTACAGAAATAATGGATTAAGTAAAGAGAGGAAAAGAAGAGAAGTTGCATCAAGGCTTCTGAAATAACTTCTTCTCCCGATCTCCAAATGATATGGGATTTGAACCACCCAACTTATGACACATTGTTCTTAATATCCACCAAAATTTATAGCCATTTGAATTAATTTGGAAGAGATTGATTGATGAGTTTAGGATGAAAATGTTGAGGTGTGCCTGAATTTGATAAATGGAATGTTTTTACTAAACATACTTCGATATTTTGGCTATATTTTGATCTGTAGATTTCCTAATGAGATGATTCTTAATTTAAATTAAACTAGAGACATTTGGAAATAATTTTTAAGAAGATATTGAATTTGAATTCTGTCTTTAAGGGTCTTGAATTTTAACTTGAAATTGAGTATTGGCTTAAGCTATAGCACTACCGATGATAGAAATCATATCTTGTTATTATCGAATCAATTGTATTGATGTAGGCCAAATCAGATAAAGTTGTCTTCACAAAAAATGTAGCTTATTCTGTTATCTTTCAATTGGTATAAATTTTGTAATTTTTGGATAATGTAATTGAGAGATATGAGTTGTACAACTTTGAGTGCATGATCATGCACTAGCCAAACTTTCAAATATACTCATTCTATAATATTTTGAGCATAACTCATAGAATAATAAACCAAATTGTATGATTTTAGTGTCATTAGAAACTTAAGACATTAAGGAACAATTTCGTAAAAGAAAGTATTATGTAAATACTCCATTTACCTTGTCATAATGATCATGAAAAGTAAACTCGAAAGTTTATTTTAAGAAAAAAAGTTGAAATGGTTAATGAGTGTTTGAAGTCTGGAAATTTTTTATTAAAACTGATATTTGTATTAGTCTATCAAAGAAATATACCCGAGAATTTTTCATTGAACATGCATCATACATGATACATTTATAGATGTGTTTATTTAGTTAAATGAGCAATATAGTAATATGAAAATGTATGTGATTATATGATGCCGTTTGACACCCATGATGGGTCAAATAGTCATCTGCCATGAGTAACTACCAATCGGTAGTTATTCATGATGAATTATAAATAGACAAAGGCAACGGTTTGAAGAAAAATAAATGTGTGTTTGGTGCATTCGACGACGTTGCTTGGAAAACTTCGAGAGGATAACTCGCTTCTTTAATCGGTGGAATCATAACATGAATTCAAGTATGTGATTTATGGTTTTTTATCCATTCATATACAATTGATCCTATAGTTTATGATATGTTCATAGAATTTCTAACGTTGATATCAGAGCATTCTGGTTTTATATGAATTGTTATACGTACTACCGAAAACATCAGTTGTGTCTCCTTCTTAGTTATATGCAGGCGTTTGGGAAGATGACTATTTCGGTATTGATGATTTTTTTGTTAGGGAATATGATACTGCTTTTTCCAAACCATTTGTGGATCGTTCTTATTTACCAAGTTTTATACGGTTTCGAGAAACTGTTTTGAACTCCTCGTTGTCTCACCGTTCTTAAGTTTGCATCTGTGAATTTTATTTTATAGTTTATTGGATCCATATACTGTTTGTTCCATGATTTGAAAAAACATTGTTTTTCCATACGACTGGTATTTACTGAACTAGATAAGAGATACTTGTCTTGAGAGTTTGTGTCAGTATATTACATCTGCGTACCTGGATTCTCATGACTCTTCTAGTTTGAAACCTCTTCCCTATGAACTGTAACCAATAAAAATTTAAGTTTATGGTCCAAGGCTGATGACTTCTCAGATGTGGACGGTTAAGAACGCCGAAGGTTGATAGGTTATAGAACATGGAAGATAGAAAAGTTTAAAAAAAATGCAGAAACTGAAACGCAGCAGAGATGAAGATGAGGCTTCTTCTGGAATAATCATTCAATAATACATGTACACATAGGAAGAAGCACGTTGCTTCTTCACTTATTATACAACGTGTAATACATGTATAATAAGACAAAAACTACTAATGGTTTTGTCATAGGAGATGCGCATGCTCTGTCATAGGAGATGCGCATGCTGCTTCTTCACTTATACATGTCTAATAAGACAAAAAAAATTACTCATGGTTTTGTCAGAGGAGATGTGTATAATATAAATATGTATATATATCTTTGTGGTATAACGCTAATGGCTATAACGAGTTATACATGTAATATAAAGAATTAGAAATTAATTTTCTAATGTATATTAACTAATTAAATTATACTAATTTGCTTAGTTAATATTAAAAAAGTTATCATTAGAAATTAGTTTCTAATTAAAAAATAAATAAATTGATTAGTTCAATTATACTTTAAATTGGAAAACTTTTCTAATTCTTATTGAATTATTCATATTTAAATATTAGAAATAAGTTTCTAATTAATTAGCAAAGTTTTTTAAACAATTAACTAATTTGTTTAGTTAAAATAACCTTAAAATAAACTAATTTTGTTGATTTATTTTCTAATTAAATAAGTACTAATTTGTTTAGTTAACATTAGACAGAGTTTTATTAGAAATGAGTTTCTAATTAAACCAAAATAATTGATTAGTTCAATTATAAGTTAAATTAGAAATAAATTTCTAATTGATTAGATATTAAAAGTATTTTTAATTAGTTCAATAAATTGTTGGTAAACAAACATAACAAAATAATAAATTAAATTAGTTCCATATAAGAGCATAAGTTCGCTATGTGTTAGAAAATCATAATTTTTTTTGTATACTCTTCTGATTCCTGAAAATTTTGTTTTTTAGGAAAATGCCTATTATTAAGCAAACACGGAAGCTTATTCGATGTGAGACACAGAAGAGATAAATTAGCAGCATGTATGTGCGGTTAGTCAACATGCACTTAATGCTTCGAGATGATCTAACACAATATGTTATGCGATGAATAATGATGCAAAAGCTATATTTTGGAGGTTGTGTATGTAGCGCCCTCTTACCGTAGGGTACACAACACATAACCTACGATAAGGGTGCACTACGAACAAACCCTACTACAATCCACATGGCATCAATATAAATATAACAATCACTAATCTTGAAAATCAAAACACTTTTTCATTTCATTCCATTAAAACCATAAATACACAATTCTGTCACTGCTCACTGACTGTATAATACTCAAAAGAAACTAAAACAAACTCCTCACTAGGTCATCTCCAAAAGTCCCAGCTGACCCACCTTTGTGCCATACTTCTCTCGCCAACTCAAACCACAAGGCAGGAAAAGTCTCACCCTCTGGAGCTAGGAGTCTACTATCTCTGTCCTGAAAAATATTTGCAATGTTGGGTGAGTTTGTGAACTCAGCGAGAAACCATCATCGATGGTTCACTCAACTCATGCATATACAACCAACTCACAGAAAATCACATAGTAACACATTCGGAAATATCACATGCATTATCATTTCACAAATATAAGGCGTTTCGCCTTTCACACAATCCATATTCAATCCTATGTATATGCAATGCACATGTGACACTTCTCATTTTATTACGGTGTTGTGACCATGCGCCTGATCTGTCCCAAAAATGGGCTCATTAACGGTGAGCCTGTGGCTCTGAATTACGTTGAGCTTGAGGCCCTATTGCGTTGAGCTTTAAGCTCTGAAATACGGTGGCTGCTCCGGTCACAACTGTCATTATCTGAACATGCCTTTATGCATGAATGCATATGTCTCAATTTACAATAGTTGTGTCACAACATAATGTCAGATGTCCCAAATCGCATTAAAACCAAGTAATTACAATTCACACACAATTAACACTTCGATATCAAATTCTGGATATTTCGGACACCTATGGTCCGAATTCAGTCAAAATCAAACACATAAACCCTCCATTATCTCCACATGGCATAACCACATAATTTTAAACACACAAAGATTGAGGAACCAACTAGGTTACTCACCTTTAAACTTCCGAGCTAATGCCGGGAAGTCTCAGCCACGTCGGTGGATTGACGCTCCAATTGTGCCTCTAAAACAATCAAAATACACAAACATTACCAATTGCACCATCATAATAGTCAATAATGCACTTGCAACAATTAAAATGCGTACTATACATGTTTATGACAATTTCGGTACCAACCCCAATCTTTCCATCTCAACTCTTTTTCTCTAAAAGATCGAAATTCATAGACTTCATAACTCATTTAATGTAATTCCACAAGTTACATTCCAAAATATGAGAACTATCTTCATATCGAAATCATATTCACTATTCACTATTCAATTTCATCCAAAATCAAGAACTTTCAAATTAATTCGAACTTCCATTCCCATAAATTTGCAGTTCATAGTCTCTAAATTGTAATAAATCAAGAACCAATTCATTAGGCTAAAACCTCAAAACTTGAAATTCATTTTCAGAGAAATGGCGTCCTCGCCGCGGCGCAAGGTTGCTCGGCGCGGCGAGATCCCTCGTATACACCACGGGGTATGTCTTTGGCGCCGCCATGGCGTGGTGTCCGCTTAACGTCGCGGCGTGCATCATTGCTCGTCACGGCGTGCTAAAGGAAAATTGCTCGCCGCGGCGTGTGATGAACACGTCGCGGCGTGCAACTCCAGAAACACTTCCGAAACCTAGATTTCCTCCTTCTGTCAAATTTTAATCCAACTATTCTCCTTTAAACACTCCAAAAACAACTTAATACACTCAAAACAACTAATCCCTAAACTCAATTCCATCAAATAACCGTTATCCCTCAATTACCCAAAACAAAACAAGATAAAAATCATCAACTCATATCATCCGAAACCTATATATTTCCCATCCATCAATTACTCTAATCAATCATCAATTCATCCCAATTAATCTACAAATTAAACTATCGATGACATGAAAAGCAAGAACTTACTTGATCAAGCTTAGAATTCTTCAAAAATCTCTAACCCTTCTAACTCAAACAACACCCACAGTTATCACCCAATTTCACACCCATCATCATTTTCTCCATCACAAAGCTTAAGGATAGTTTATAGGTGAAGAAGAAAGCAATTAAGCAAGAAGAAAATGAAGGGAAGTGAGCAAGGAAGAGATCCACGAAGAAGGAGAAGAGAAGAAGTTTATGGAGAAAACCAATCTTTCATTCAAAGGAGGAGTAAGCATCGTGGAAGGCAATTCAAAGGAGTTAGGATTTTAAACCAAGGACTTAAGGCATGTTTGGCAATTCACTTGCCACATGACCAGTCCGAAAAGCCTAAATCCAATTTTCTATGCTAAATTCTCCCAAATTTCCAATGGCTCTAAGAAATAAATCCTAAAATCATAACTCTAATTTTCCAGTGCCATTGGCCAGTCAATTTCGGAACCAGAAATCCAATTAATCTGTCATTTAGTCATTTTTTCGGTCCAGACCCATTATTCCAAAAATTCTAGAAAAATTCCTAAAAATTCTCAAAAATATAAAACACATGATCATACACTTCAATTCCATATTTCAAACCCCTAAATCTCATTTTTCACTCCAATTAAATTTTCAAAGCACAATCTACACAATAATCACAGAATTTCCAATTTACACAATTATACCGGGAATATGTCATACATGCATGTACCTGCATATGCTAGTGCAACAATTTCCAATTATCAAAATATATATATAGAGAGAGGCTAAATAATGCACGAACATGCTGAAAAACGAATGCATGAACCTAACCCATACCAAATTACCACTATACCCATCCCATCGATGACGGGATGTTACAATTCTCCCCTCCTAATAAAAATTTCATCCCCGAAATTTCTTACCCGTCTGATCGAACAGATGAGGGTACTGACTCCTTATGTGCTCCTCAGTCTCCCAAGTCACTTCTTTAGTTGAGTGCTTTCTCCAAAGGACCTTCACCAATGGAATAACCATGTTTCTTAACCGCTTAACTCGAGATTCCACAATCAATCGACTTCTACATAACTTTCAGTTACTAGCCACCTTAATCTCCGGGCGGAATCACATGGGTCGGGTCCGATCAATACCTCCCGAGCATACTCACATGGAAGACATCATGCAATCGAGACATCTCACCAAGAATGCCAATCTATATGCTAACGGTCCAATCCTCCGGTGATCTCATACGGACCTATGTATCGAGGGCTCAACTTGCCCTTCTTACCAAATCTCAACACCCTCTCCACGGAGACACTCGAGGAAAACTATGTCTCCCACATCATACTCCATCTCTCGATGTTGATCCACATAACTCTTTCGCTTATCCCGAGCCGCTTTGATGCGACTTCAATCGCTTTTACCTTATCCATCAGATCCCTAATCACGGGACCCTCAAGCATCCTCATACCTCTTCATCCCAATAAAGAGGCGATCTACACCGCCTCCCATACAAAGCCTCATTGGGTGCCATCCCAATGCTACTCTGTATCGATTATTATAAGCAAACTCAATTAAAGCTAAATATTGATCCCATGCTCCTAACTCCAATACACAAGCCGTAGCATATCCTCAGCAGTTTTAATCGTCCTCTCACTCGCCTATCCGCTCGAGGATGAAAAGTCAGATTGAAATTCAATCTGGTACCCATAGTGATCGCAAACTCTTTCGTAACCTCAAGTAAACACGGGATCCCCGCTCGAGACTATAGACGCTGGGACTCCATGCAGTCTCACTATCTCAGCCACATATTTCTGAGCCAACTGATCAAGAGTATTATTCTCCTCATTTGGCAAGAAATGGGCCGATTTAGTTAACCGGTCCACAATGATCCAGATCGCATCATGCCGCCAAGGCCCCAGGCAACCCCATAATAAAATTCACAATGATTCGTTTCCATTTCCACTCCGGAATAGGCAACGAATGAAGCTTCCCCACTGGAGCCTGATGCTCAGCCTTAACCTGCTGGCACGTCAAACATCTAGAAACATACTCTGCCACTTGCTTCTTCATGCCAGGCCACCAAAAATGTTTCTTAAGGGTGTTATATATCTTGGTAGTACCAGGATGCATAGCATAGGCGGCCAAATGCGCTTCCTCTAGAATCTCACGCCTCAAATCATCCACATTCGGAACACAAAGTCTCTGTCCCAACCATAATGTCCCATCTCTCAACTCAAACTCAGAACTCGAGTCAGATTGCACTCTCTCAATCAGTCTCACCATATCAGGATCTTTGTCCTGAACTCGTCTGATCCTTTCATGTAACATCGGCCTAAGCCTCAAAGTGGCCAACAACACTCCATCACGCTCCAGATTCAACTATACATTCAGAGCTCTCAACTGAATCAAATAAGGCAATCACAATACCTGAATCTAAGCTGCGCTGATATGAGATCTCCTGCTCAATGCATCTGCCACCACATTGGCCTTCCCAGGTTGGTACTCAATCGTACAATCATAGTCCTTAAGCAACTCAATACATCTCCTCTGTCTCAAATTCAACTCCCTCTGACTCAATAAATACCTCAAACTCTTATGATCAGTGAAAATATGGAACGTCTCACCATACAAGTAGTGCCTCCAGATTTTCAGAGCAAAAACAACTGTAACTAACTCCAAATCATGCACATGATAGTTTACCTCATGAGACCTCAACTGTCTCGAGGCATAAACAATCACTCTACCACGCTGCATCAGAACACACCCCAATCTCTGCTGCGAAGCATCACTAAAAATCTCATAACCTCCGGTCCCTGACGGTAAAGCTAACACCGGTGCAGTAGTCAATCGATGTTTCAGCTCCTCAAAACTCTTCTGACACTCCTCAGTCCATCTGAAAGCTACATTCTTTCTCAGAAGTTTTGTCAGAGGGGCTGAGATCAATGAGAACCCCTCGACAAACCTCCGGTAGTAACCAGCTAATCCTAGGAAACTCTGCATCTCTGACACATTTCTTGGAGCTTCCCACTTCATCACTGCCTCAACCTTGTGAGGATCAACCTAAATACCATCACCAGTCACTATATGACCCAGAAACACTACCTCATCCAGCCAAAATTCACACTTATTGAATTTGACAAACAACTGCTTATCTCTCATAAGCTGCAAAACAATCCTCAGATGCTCCGCATGCTTCTGTCTATTTCTCGAATACACCAAAATATCATCAATAAACACAATATTGAACTGATCGAGGTAGGGCTGAAAAACCTTATTCATCAAAGCCATGAAAGCTACCGGGGCGTTAGTCAACCCGAACGGCATCACTAGGAACTCGAAATGCCCATACCTGCTCCTAAAAGCACTCTTAGGCACATCAGCCTCTTCTATCTTCAACTGGTAATATCCTGATCTCAGATCCAACTTAGTGAACACCTGAGCTCCCTGCAACTTATCAAACAAATAATCGATCCTAGGCAGTGGGTACTTATTCTTCACTGTCACCGATTCAGCTGCCTATAATCAATGCACAGTCTCAGAATCCCATCCTTCTTCTTCACAAACAAAACTGGAGCTCCCCATGGCGAAACACTGGGCCTAATAAATCCTTTCTCTAACAACTCCTGCAGTTGAGCCTTTAACTCCCTCAGTTCCACAAGTACCATCCTATATGGAGGTATAGATATAGGAGCAGTACCTAGAATGAGGTCAATGGTGAACTCTGTTTCTCGATCCGACGACAAACCCAGTAACTCCTCAGGAAACACGTCTGAAAATTTCCTGATCACGGGAATGTCCTGCAACCTTAGCTCAACTCTGGTATCAACAACATGGGCCAGATAGGCCTCACAACCTCCCTGCATCAACCTCAAGGCACTCATAAACGAAATCATCTTAGCTGGCACTGCCTGACTAACTCCTCTGAATACTGCTCTAGGCTGACCAGGAGACTCTAAGACAACCTCCTTGGTATAGCAATCCATGACGGCCCTATGAACAGTAAGCCAATCCATACCCAGAATCAAATCAATCTCTCTCAAAGGCAACACTATCAGGTCTACACTCAACAATGCAAGATCAATCTGGATCAAACACCCCTTGCAGACCTCTCCCAAAGTAGTAGTACTACCTAGAGGTGTACTCACCTCTAGCCCATACTGCAACATCTCCCTATCCCCATGCAATCTACATGCGAAATGCGGTGCAATTAAAGAATGCGTGGAACCTGGATCTATCAATGCAAAATCCTCAATATCAGAGATCAGAAGCACACCTGTAACTACATCCGGAGAATCCTGGGCCTCTTGCCTAGTCATGGCGTAGACCCTGGCCTGGGACTGCGGTCGGTTGCCCCGTCCCTTAGTCACCACAAAGGAATCTCGGGCTCTACCTCGGCTCCTCAGTCCAGGTCCACCACTGCAACTCTGCTGCACCGTCGAATTGCTACCAGATCTCCCACTTATAGCAGACTGAGCTCCCACAATAATAGGGCAATCCTTGATCTGATGATCCATGGAGCCGCATGCAAGGCAGGCTCCAGTCATCCGCCAACACTCCCCACCGTGTCTCTTCCCACAAAACTCACAAATTGGAGGAATATGCCCTGAACCTCTACCACTGCCACTGCCACTACCAATCTGAACAAACTTCCCTCTCTGACCAGATCCAGACTGCCGGGATCCTCCTGATGACCTGAAGGTCCTGCTCTGGCGCCTGCTGAAACTCCTACCAGAGCTGGCCTGGCTGTCATTCAATCTCTTACCCTCGACCCCGACTCGGCCTCACTGACTCGCCTCAGAGTCGTTTCAACCCAGACCGCAGCAGCTCTCAACTCAATAAAGGTGCCCATATCAGATCGAGCCAACCTAGTACAGATCTCCAGATTGAGCCCTCCCTCAAATCTCCGGCACCTATCAGCCTCAATAGAAATCAGAATAGTAGCATACCCCATGAGCTCGTTGAACTTAACCTCGACTCGCCATCGTCATTCTACCTACCTCAACTCTAGAAATTCCTGCATCTTCATCTCCAAATAAACCTTGGGCATGTAATTATCACTAAATGCTCTCGAAAATCTTCCCATAACAAGAGGCAAGGCCAGTGGTCTTTGCCGGACGATCTTCCACCATTGGTGCGTCGGGCCCTGTAGAGAGATATGCGATAATCAAACCTCTCTCTGCATCACAATCCATCCGTCAAGACTCTCTCGATCTCTCGGCTATCCCTCACCTCGAAGGGTGCATCTTTGCCATAAAGTCTCTGACTCCCTACTGCAGCGATCTATCGTACCTCCTCTCCCATCTTGTGGGAACTTTAGAAGACCGCTCCTCAAATCGAGGCACTGAAGACTCCCTACTAGCTCCGATTGATCCGTGGTCAGCTGGTTGATCAACCTGATCACCAAGGACGGATGACCTATAACAAAACCATAATCCCGATCAATTTATGCACTTCTCACAATATTTCAAGCCTAAATATCTGACTAGTCCCAATAGATGTCAAACCATACTTTGATACCACCAAATTTAGCGCCCCATTATCGTAAGGTACACACCGGGACACCCGTAGGTCGTTCCGACACATAACCTATGATAAGGGTGCACTATGAGCAATCTACACAATAATCACAGAATTTCTAATTTACACAATTATACCGGGAATATGTCATACATGCATGTACCTGCATATGCTAGTGCAAAAATTTCCAATTATCAATATATATATATATATATAGAGACTAAATAATGTGTGAACATGCTGAAAAACGAATGCATGAACCTAACCCATACCAAATTACCACTATACCCATCCCATCGGTGACGGGATGTTACAGTGTAGCTTACACGGATGTTGAAGTAAAGTATATGACTTTGCTTGTGACATTGCCTCAACCTCAAGGCGAACTATTACAAATGCTCTGGAATAATATACCTGAGAAGACTTACAATTTGTTAGTGACGACATTTATGAAAAGGATGCGTAGAAGAGAGTTAATTAGGACTTTATATCCTATAGGTCTTCCAATGAAAATAGTTAAATCTATTGTAAATCGAGCTTCGCAAAATATTTCACGCAAACTCGTGAACTCATTTCCGCGTAGGGTTCGTTACCTATAGATTGTTCATAGGTATACAATAGGTTGTTTGGTTTTATAAGAACAAGGTTTTAATATTTATGTAATATGTTTACATGAATTTTATATAAGAATTCGTCTAGAGTAAAGTAATTAGGATTCGATTGTTGTATGAATGATGATTGAACACATTTGTGAACTTTTGATTTCATAAGCAATTGTAATCAAATTATTTGCTCTATGAACGATTAATGTGACATTAATGTGTATATATTTCTTTCTTATTATAGAAACTTAGTGTTTAAAAAATGGCTACTGCTTCGAAGAATATAGTTGCTGAACTCAATAGGGGTGAGAAACTCAATGGTGACAATTACGAGATTTGGAGTATGAAAATCCAATATGTACTAGAAGAGCAAGAGGCTCTAGAACCATTAAACCTAACCATGAATGTTCCTGAGGAGGGCACAACAGCCCAACATAGAAGGGAACATGATGCGTATAACTTATGGAAAAAGAAAAACTCTTTAGCTCGCATCACGTTGCTGAGTAGCATGGATAATGATATCATGCGTGAGTTCCGTAAGTTTGAAACTGCAAAGGACATGTGGTCTGCATTGGCTGTTCATTTTGGAGGTGCTTCAGTGACCAAAGTGAGGTCACTCACAATTAAGTTTGATACTTATAAGAAGCGCCCAGATGATACAATGCAGAAGAATTTGAGAAAAATGTCAACATGGTTAGTGAGTTATGTGATGTTGGTCATGAGCTGTCTGATGAGCAACAGGTGCAAGCTGTGATTCGTTCACTGCCTTAGAGTTGGGAGCATATGAAGATGCACCTAACTCATAATGAAAACATCAAAACAATGGAAGATGCTACGAGGCATCTTATCTTGAAGGAAGAGTGTCTTGAAGCCTAAAAAATGTCTTCTGAGGCATATGCAGTTAGTTCTAGCTCACATGGAGCTATGAACAAGAAACGCAAGCATCATGGTGGATATAAGTGGAAAAGGAATAAGAAATTCAACCACTCCCCTCAGGAATCCAAGAAGAAAAATTGGAACCAACGTGGAAAGGAAAAACGTCCCTTCAAGAAAAAGAACATGAAACATGTGAAATGCTATAATTGTGGTAATAAGGGCCACTTTGCTCGAGATTGTACCGAGCCTAAGAAGGTACAACTTTATAGTACAAACATTTGTTATGCGAATGTTTCTTGTTCTGTTTTTCTAACTGAATCACATCCTTTGTGGATTGCAGACTCAGGAGCAACCAACCATATAGCGAAGGATCGTGATGCCTTCATTGAGTTTCGTAAACTCCCACATGGTAGTCGATGGCTTTATGTAGATGACAATTCCAAAGTTGCTGTACAAGGAATTGGGACATGTAAATTGGACATGCGTGGAGGACCACCTCTCATCCTACATGAAGTATTATTTGCACCACAGATTCGTAGGAATCTTTTATCTATGTTGATGTTAGTTAAACTTGGTTTTAATGTAAATTTCTACAGTGGTGGAATGGATTTGTATCTTGGATCTATTAATTATGGTCATGGTTTTTTATTGGATGGTTTTATTGTGCTGGATGTGTTAAAGGAAAATAATAATATTAGTTATTCATTATTTACATCTAGTAATTCCGACAATGATGCAACTTTATGGCATGCTAGACTATGCCATATTGGTCAAAATCGAATAAGTTGATTAGCTAAAGAAGGACTTTTAGGTAATCTAAGTCAAGTAGATTTACCTACATGTGAGCATTGTTTAGCTGGTAAAATGGCAAGAAAGCCATTTGGAAAGGGAACACGAGCTTTGTATCCATTGCAATTAATTCATTCTGACATCTGTGGTCCAATAAATGTAAGGGCTAGACGTGGGGTAATTTATTTCATCACGTTCATAGATGACTATACTTGGTATGGTCATATCTATTTGATTTCTCATAAATCGGAAGCATTTGATTGTTTCATAAAATACTCGAACTTGGTTAAAAATCAATTAGATAAGAAAATAAAAGCATTACGAACTGATCGTGGACAAGAGTACTTGTCATAAAAGTTCAAGGCTTTTTATGATGAAAAAGGAATAGAAAGGTAATTAACAATTCCTAGAACCTCACAACAAAATAGCGTCGCTGAAAGACGAAATAGGACCTATTAGAAATGATTAGGTCCATGATGGCCCAAGCAAATTTACCAATCACTTTTTGAGGTGATGCTTTGCTAACAGCCACTTATGTACTTAATCGTGTGCCCACGAAATCAGTTACTAGCACGCCATATGAGTTGTGGACTGGTAGGAGAGGCCTGATGTGTCAAGTCTCCGACCTTGGGGTGTCTGACCTATGTTCATGATCTCTCTCACAAACATGGGAAATTAGGCCCAAGAGGGAAAAAAGTATTTTATTAGATACTCGAACACTCAAAAGGATACTTGTTCATAAGTGAACAAGGTAGTGGAGGTGTAACTGAATTTGAATCACGAGATG
Source organism: Erythroxylum novogranatense (assembly GCA_029891385.1). NCBI lineage: Eukaryota > Viridiplantae > Streptophyta > Magnoliopsida > Malpighiales > Erythroxylaceae > Erythroxylum > Erythroxylum novogranatense. Next base: position 110,409,745 of record CM057227.1, on the reverse strand, counting down.
TAACATTCTTAGAGAATGATTTTCCCAAGCAAGGCGAAATAGGTAAAGACCTATTATTATATGAGTCGCTTGATCAGAATGATTATGTTATGCAGAATCAAGATGAGGAACTTCGATCAAGTGGGAGCAATTCCACAAAGGAGTTCTCTATAATGACTGATCCAAGTGGGAGCAATCAGATCAATCATGAATTTGTTCATGATGAACCTCGGTTAAGACGGAGTAATCGAGGGATAATTCCCCGACGTCGTTTTGAGATTGAAGGAAAAATTAATATGATTCTTCCATAAGAAGAAAAAGAGCCAAGGAATGTAAATGAGGTTCTTACTGACCCTGCTAAAGAAGAATGGATAAAAGCAATGACAGAAGAAATGGCTTTAAGCTCAAATCAAGTATGGGACTTGGTTGACCTCCCGAAGGACGTAAAGCAATTGGGAACAAGTGGGTTCTCAAAATTAAGCAAAAAGTCGATGGCAATATCGAAGATATAAGACACGTCTTGTAGCAAAAGGATATCATGCGAGGAAGAAATTGATTATGAGGAAACTTTTTCACCTGTTGTGAAGTTTGCTTCAATCCGTCTTATTCTGGCTATAGTAGCCAATATGGATCTTGAATTACATCAAATGGATGTAAAAACTGCTTTTCTCAATGGAAAATTAGATGAAGAAATCTATATGGAACAACCTGAAGGTTTCATCAAGGCAGGTCATGAAAATAAAGTATGTCATTTATTAAAATCAATTTATGGCCCGAAGCGGTCTTCAAGACAATGGTATATTCGTTTTCATATCGTAATCGTATGATTTTAAATGATTGATGAAGACCATTGTGTGTATGTTAAGAGATCCAAAGATAAATTTGTGATTTTATCTTTATACGTAGAAGATATATTGATTGCTTGTAATGAATGTGTGTTTCTTACGGAAATCAAAGAATGGTTATCATCTGAATTTGAAATGAAAGACATGGGTGAAGCGGCATACATTCTAGAGTCAAGATTTCAAGAGATCGTTCAAAGAAATTGTTATCGCTTTCACAAGCGATGTACATTCAAAGAATTCTTGAACGATTCCGTATGCAAGATTGCAAACTAATTGATAATCCTACTGCTAAAAATGAAGGCCTTAGTAAAAGAAATTGCCCATCAACGCCACAAGAAAGGGAATACATGAAAAATGTTCCCTACACTAGTGCAGTTGGAAGTCTTATGTACGCAATGATGTGTACAAGACTAGATATTTGTTATGCTGTTGGGATGGTAAGCAGATATCAGTCAAATCCAGGCCAAACACATTGGAAAGCAGTAAAGAGAATATTGAGGTATCTGAAAGGAACCGTGGATTATGCATTATGTTATCAAAGCAATGATCTTTATATACAAGGATATAAAGATGCAGATTGGGGAGGATATTTAGATGAAAGAAAATCTACCTCAGGATATGTATTCTTACTAAAACATGGAGCAATATCGTGGAAAAGTAAGAAACAATCCTGCGTTGCATTATCCACAATGGAAGCTGAATTTATAGCATTCTCAACTACAGTACAAGAGGCTATGTGGCTTCATCGATTCCTAATGCATTTGGGAGTCACTAAAAGCGAAATTAATCCATTGACCATCAATTGTGATAGTCAAGCTGTCATTGCTTATACTAAAGACCCCAAATTTCATTGTAAGACAAAGCACATAGATACCAAGTATAATTAGATGAAAGATATAGTTGAACGAGGAGAAGTGACAATGAAATATATATCTACGCGAGATATGATAGCAGACCCAATGACAAAGCCAATTTCTAGAGATATATACATTGGGCATGTAAAGTTACTAGGACTACGTAGATGTTGAAATGTACTGATAAACATTTCTCTATGTATGTTCACTCTATTTAATGGCATATGTTTGGATATACTGTATGATGAAGATTATACATTATGTATCATTTGATTCATGAATATATGTGTTTATGTATAAATATATTTTTGAGATGAATCATAAGTATATGAGACAGATAATAGATTGGCCCTCTCACACGGGCAATCACCTCTAGTGTTTTTGCTTGTTAGAGATGAGGAATGTTTAAAGTTTATTATCTAGGTGATAATTGAGAGAGAGAAACTTAAATTATAAATGCCGCATGGGAATTGGTTTAAAGTGATTTATTAATCACTATATCTGTCTTACGTTGCCAGATGAGAGTTCTGAATAATTTTTTGAGTAGATGAGTGAACTCAAGTTAATCATTGAGTATGTTTGAACTATCATCTGTACGGTATTTCTTGAATAAAGACGTTCAAGTTAAACGAAGTGGGTAAATACCGTAGCACATGACTCGTACCATATGTGCACAACTGACCACAAAATGGATTAATGTGAGTAACAAGATCTCATCTTACATTGTGTGAGACCCTTGAGGTTAAGAAGAACCTCATCTTATACCCTTATGACTCTTGTTTCATTCTTGAGAATTGAATTTAAGGTTTGTTACTTTAGCTTATTGCCAAGAGATCATGTATGATGTGATCTTATGGAATAATTCTAGGAAAGCAAATTAAATTTGAATCAAAAGAGAATTGAGAACAGAGGAAGGTCATTTAATTTAGATCATTGCCTCGCATGAAAAGTAGTTATAGATGGCCATCGTCTCTTTAGTAGAGAACATGAATACAGTCATGACTCAAGAAACTAAATGAGATCAAAGGAAAAATACAAATGTGAGATATGACCTAGGGTATAGCATACAATTTCTACTCAAGGACATATAAGTCCTATGATCAATTTGTTAATCGAGATGCCATATACTCCTAACAGATATGTGATTATGTACTCTCGTCGTATGCTGGTCACACTGGTTATTGAACGAGTATGAGTACTGCAGAGTTTTTGTTTTAAACCCATCATGTGTGAGTGGGAGATGATGTCGTTTGACACCCATGATGGGTCAAATAGTCATCTGCATGAGTAACTACCAATCGGTAGTTATTCACAGATGAACTATAAATAGACAAAGGCAACGGTTTGAAGAAAAAATATATGTGTGTTTGGTCTGTTCGACACTGTTGCTTGGAAAAACTTCTGAGAGAATAACTCTGCTTCTTTAATCGGTGGAATCATAACAGGAATCTAAGTATGTGATTTCTGGTTTTTTATCCATGCATATACAATTGATCCTATAATTTATGATATGTTCATAGAATTTCTAACATTATATATAAGAGAGAACATTGAGCGACAACTTCCAAACATTGTCGGGACTTCAAGGCAATAAGCTAAAGGGAGCAACGATGAGTAACCTGAGATGGTCTCACTTTGATTTGTTCTGTTTGATATTAAATTGAATTGATTTGTGATGTATGTATATTGAATTCTGGACATAAAAAGTTCGAGGCATTCTATGTATGAATAAAACATTGAAAGTGCTACTTGAATGTGAATGTGACTGACTACTTGCTTCTCACTTAAATTTTGAATGTTAGATTAAAAGTCCGATGAAAAATGTGAATGAGGAAGAATGTGAATGTGACTGAATGAGTATAATGATTGAATTTATAGAATGCATCTCATTCCAATGCATGAAATATAAAGGCAGTTGTGACTAATTTCGCCAGTAAAAAAAGAGTTTAAAGCTCAGGCATTTGTGGGAAGAGCCTAAGGCTCAATGTGTACAATGAGCCCTGTATTCTCAACAGATAAGGGACAGTATGAAAGAGCTCAAGATATGGATACGGGGACGTTGAAAAGGCACACAAAGGACAACAACATAATAAATGAATTTGAGTCTCATAAACATTGCATTCACATATGATATGAATAATTTGAATGATTGCATTGTTTTGAGGACTTTTCTTGTATGAATACATGATAATTTCTCTATGATTGTGTTTTGCAAATTTTATCGAAATGATGAATTGTATAGATTTGTGTTTGAAATGTGACATCTGTTAACAAAGTGTTTCATGATATTACTTAATAATAATCAAGTTGATGTGAGTTTTACGATAACATTAATTATTGTGTTAATTGCAACGATGATAATTTCAGGTTTGAGAAAGCGACGACTTAGCTACTAAGACTACATAGAAGAAATTTTGTACCACTTTTGGATACAAGTTATGGCTCAAAGATCGGTCAGCTGAGACTGAAGGATTAGTTTTTTGTTTTTGGTTAATTCCTCATGTATGTAGCATCTTTTGTAGACTGAATTGTGAGCGTTGATAGCTTGATGATGTATAAATATGAATGGTCGATCTAATGCTACATTTTAAATTATGTTTCATCAAATAAAATGAGGAAACTTTTAGATTTTAGATCACGTGCTATTTATGATTTTGCTTATGATGCCATGCGATAAAGTGAAGGTGAGATAGTTAACATGCCACTTCTGTCGAGCATGTGCACGTGTGACCATAGGGTGCACATACATGTGTCAAATAAGAGTGGGATGTTACAATAAGCCCAACTAAACCGAAGCTTAATCAATTAAAATTAGACTCATTAGTCTTAAGTTGAGCAAGGGCTAGACTAAATTATCAAACCTAGTTAAAATTATGGGTTGATAACGTGGCAAAAAGAAGCTCTCGAAATTACATCTTTAAATATAGTATAAAGTAATGTTATAAATAATGATAATAATTTATTTAAATATTTTGTGAAATTTTGATTTACAAATTATAATTTTTATTAGTATTGTAAAAAATTACAACACAACAATTCAACGAAGTCTCATTAAATAACTAACCATTATGCTTGGCAATTTTAACCCGGGTTGACCAAGTCATATATAAAAATCGAGCCTCAAGTTAAGCTTGACCTATCTAGACCCAGCCTAAAGTCTGAACATTATATGCAAAACGACTTCATTTTAACATTTTAAATTGAAAAAAAAGTTTATTTAGGTCGAGTAGGGCTCGGGCTCGAGCCTACTACCTCAGGTCAAGCCACGACCAGCCCGACCCATTGTCATCTGTATTTAAAATATTAAGATTCAAATTATATTTTAACAAAACCTTTTTTTACCGTAAAATTAAAAAAGAAGTAAGTGTGCTTAATCTCAAATCACAGGATATGATCAAATTACTTCCAAATAATGTAACATTTCTTGAATACTGGGTACTTCATAGCTTTGAGTGATCAATTTGGCACCATTGATATGATCAAATTACTTCCAAACATGTGACATTTGGTTCCACCACTTTCCTAAAATCCTTCTTTTATCTAACATGCAGTGAAAGAGTTTGCATCTTAAACTTGGAACATCTCATTGATTAGCTTAACTCAGCGCTTATTTGTTGAATGTTTTCTTGTCCAACGAGTTAGTTCTCAATATTTGGATTATTTTATTTAGGTTGAAGAAGATTGTTGAATATTGATTCAAAATTATTATTTTTATTAATTATGTAGCCATGTTTATTTAAATCAATATTTTAGGAAAAATTTAGTCAGTTAGTTGTGTTTACTAATGGAATATTTTAGTTGTGAAGTTTGTGGGGTAGTGGGCCTTTGATTCCCACGTTATTCTCCTAGTTACTAGCATTTAGGAAGGTTAGTTTATTTCTATGTTTATTTAAGCGAAGTTATCATTATTTTGAGTTCAATGAAGTTTAATAAAGTTTGGCTTCTATTATCTTTCTTTTTCTCTTTTTTTCAACAAATTGGTATCAAAACCTTTATTGGTCTTGGGGCTGTAAAAAAATACAGAGAGAGAAAACAAGTGAGTTCTTTAGAAAATGGCCTCAAACACTTTTCCTTTAGCCTCACCTCCCATTTTCAATGGAGAAAATTACCAATTATGGGTTGTCAAAATGCAAACATATCTCCAATTTTTTACTTATGGGATGTGGTTGAAAATGATAGTGAAGTTTCACCATTGCCTCCTCATCCAACTACAGATTCAACTTAAGAGTCATAATGAAGAAAAGGCTAAGAAGTTCAAAGCAAAACTTATCTTTATTCTTGAGATCGAGGTGATTTTCACTAGTATCATGACTTGTGATACTCCAAAGGAGATACGAGATTCCCTAAAAAGTGAGTATTTGGGCCGTGAGAAAAAAAAAGTTGATGCAAGTTTTGAATCTTAAGAGAGAATTTGAGATGCAAAGGATGAAGGAATTAGAAAGGGTTAAGGAATATGTTAACAAGCTTATCACAATTGTTAACAAAATTACATTGTTTGGTGAAAATTTTCCAGACAATAGAATTGTTGAGAAAATTCTTGTGACCTTGCCCGAGAAGTATGAGACAAAAATTCCCTCACTTGAAGATTTTAAGGATCTTTTAATGATTACAGTTGCAGAATTAATAAATGCTTTGCAAGTTGTTGAGCAAAGAAGAGCCATAAGAGATGAGAAAACAACAGAAGGAGCCTTCATTGCCAAGGCATTCAATAAGCCTTTCTCAAAGAGGGTCAATTTTTCACCATGTGGAGTATGTAAGAAAAATAACCATGATGAAAAGGATTGTTGGCATAAAGGTAAACCACAGTATTTTGGTTGTCAAAGAATTGGGCATATACACAAATATTGCAAGTTCAAAAATGAGTAATCAAATTTTGCTTGATGAGAACTGCATCAATAGCTGAAGATTGGTGAGAAGTGCATCGTTCATTGAAGAGAAGTGCTTCAAATATAATTTTGAATCAAGGGGGAATGTTGAATATTGATTTAAAATTATTATTTTTAGTAATTATGTGGCCATGTTTATTTAAATCAGTATTTTAGGAAAAATCTAGTCAGTTAGTTGCATTTATTAATAGAATATTTTAGTTGTGAAGTTTGTGGGATAGTGGGCCTTTGATTCCCACATTATTTCCTTTTATTCCCAAGTTATTTTCCTAGTTGCTAGCATTCAGAAATGTTAGTTTATTTCTATGTTTATTTAAGCGAGGCTGTCATTATTTTATTTTGAGTTCAATGAAATTCAATAAAAGTTTGGCTTCTATTATCTTTCTTTCTCAATATTTTTCCAACAAAGATGGATCAGTGGCCAAAATCCGGCTACGGGGGGACATTTGAAGATCATTTGCGGCTTTTCCAGGGTCTGTAATTACAGCCCATATGTTCTCTCTTTAACAAAACGGCTTCGGAGTTGCTTATATTGCAGTTTGAAGTTGCTACTGTTCTCAATCATATTGATGTTTGCCTATCTCACCCTCCTCAACATTGGCAGATGAATTATTATATTTTTCATCATTTGAAAAGATTTGCTAGAAATAATGGAAAAAATGCTAGAAAAGTATTTCTTTAGAAGATAGATGAGTTGAGGAGTCGTCGTGTGTATCTGACCATTAGTCAAACGGGTTAACGCATTTTCATCTTCGGTGAGTTGAGTTGCTAAGTTGGAGCTGTCATATTCAGTTTCTGCTCTTTGTATTTTATGTTCAAGGGAAGATAAATGCATGTGATTGTATCTCTCAAGTTTCAATTTCATTTCAGAGATATTCTAATATTTGTCTCCAAAAGAATACTGTGGATAGGGCCAGTACAGCATCTGATGAAATTGGATTCTTGGGTAGTTCCAATTCAATGGTTTAAGTACATGCCAATGCAGGTTTGATACGTTAAAAACCTCAGAAGATTTGGAACATTGCAGAAGTGAGCTGTACAACACTTGAAACTGTTGAAAGGCTTAAACTTTCGATGATTTCTTGTCCGTGTATCAGTCAGAACTCTGTGGTCTGACTCCTTCCATACTAGAAATAATCGCAGGAAATCCAGCCAAAAGAAACCATGAACCAGAATAGAAGAGCTTGCTCTGCTCACGAGTAAATATTCTTTTTTTTAAAAACTCATTTCAACTTCATTTTTTTTCTATTCAAATAACCCCTCAAGTGCGAAATTATAGAAGATCCCCTTTAAAATCAAACAATTTCATTGAATTGAGTATGATTGTATGTGTGATAGCATCTACTATACCAGGAATATAAATAAACCCGATTATTGAAATTGTTCAAGATACCTCCCAATATCGATTCCGAGAAAGATTAAAAGAAAATCATGTATTGGTCCAGGCAAATCCATTGTGCATAACATTTTTTTCCCAATGTTATGACCAGACAGAACTTCAGGGTTGGTATAGATTCATGATCGTATACAGAGAATACCAGCTCAATTATATATCCAACTTAACATATACCATCCTTTGATGTCTCTTCAGATTTGATTTATGGCTTTAAGCCATAGATAAAAGGATAAAAGATGCTGTGTTCTAACATGGTCACCCATGAATGTACAGAAAGGCCTCAGGAGTCATTGTTTGTTAGCTTTGGGACTGAATTTGAGATTCGAGAACAAGCCTAAGAGAAGCAATTCCAGAATCAAAGCATTTGTTTCCGTATCAGAGAATTTAGAATACAATTTTGGCAAACCTGCCTTGTCCATACCTCATCAAGAGCATAAATAATTAAACATCATCTTCCAAATTCCCTTAGCTGCAAATTCATATCCAATATTTACAATGGCATATTATTTATATCTCTAAATAGCCCTTTTATCCCTGCTCTAGATTCCAACTTTTTCTGATAGATAACAGAAATTCAATTCTTGTACAAATAAGATTATACCAGATGTACTCTAGAATACAGATTTCTCTTCATGTATTCGAAGCCTCTTTTGCTTGGCAATGAATGCTTCAATAGTGGACCTGAACTCCTCGTTGCTCATGTTATCTTCAGGATAAGACTTCTCTACCTGAGAATCAACACTTCTCCCGAAGGTTTCAGTCACTGCCCTTCTGAGTTCCTTGCAAGGCTTGTTAGATTTCGGTCTCTGAAAGTTGTCTGATCGACTTCTTTGGTAATTCCTGATTCCTGGAGCAGAACAGGTGCACTCAAGGACACTGAATTCGTACCGTTGCCTGCCCTGACTCTTCTCAACAAACTCTTCATAAAGATCAGATTTTGAGCTCCTTTCCTTAGAATCTTTCCCTGAAAACTGACCCGACCTCGCAACAAGAGTGACAACTATTACATTACCGATCACAAACACAAAGCGAGGACTCAAGAGAATGACTGTTAAATCCTTGAAATACCCTCCAGAGTTTTTGACAGCAACTGGAAGTTGGACCGTAAACCTGGAAAATAAAACCAGAACAAGGCAGATTTCCACTACCCTGAACAAATTCGCAATGTTTCTTAGTTGACGATGCTTCTTCATTGCATTTGCCTTCTCAACAGTTACGTTGCAGAAGTTGAACGAATCCATATACTCTTTGGCAATTGAGAGATCAGATCAACTGTGAAAGTTAGCATAAAAGATTCAACAACTTGGGTTCTCACTCAAAATCCTTGGCAAGAGCCATTTCTGTAAGTAGAGAAAAGACTGAAGCTGCCATTAAAACTGCAAATATCAAAGTTGATATGCTGCTGCCTGGAAGCATAGAAACAGAGAGAATAGGAGATAGATAACAGAGGAAAAACAGAACAAGCTGGTTCCTGTTTTCCTGGTTCTTGTTTTCCTAGGCTTTATCAACTAGAAAATGCTGGTGTTGGTTCCTTAAACCTTGAAGGTCCTGGTTCCTGAAACCATGAAGGTCCACAGGTCACAGGTGTACTATATATAGAAAGTGAAACATGTCAGGCAAATCTGCTTGGCCCAAGTGTTTTATCTTTGTAGGTTTTATATTTTCTAAGAAAGGTTTTATAAATTATTCCTTTTACTTTATTCAGTTGTCGGACACTTTTCCAACTATTAATATCTTTTATTAATTCAATTTTGATGCTAATAAAATGCAATTGTGATATTTGTATAATTAATCTTTCAAAATTATGATAAATTATTTAATTATATATAATTAAAATTTATCAATTATTAGAAATATAATATATATATTTGTATTTTAACTATTTAACTTTCTATTTAATAATTTTAATATAATGTTTGTTAAACAAAACAAATAAAATATTACATAAAGATCAATTAAATAATGTTGACACAAAATTAACTCAATTTTAAACTCGTATTAAACAAATAATTTATCGTAGTTATTTTAATCGTTGATTTAAGTCGAGTTTAATTTACTACAAATCAAATTTATGAGTTCTAAATTGAATCAATCTGTAAGCAACATTTGATCAAAGCATCCTAGCGGGTGGTCGAGTTGGTGGAGTGGGAGGTATGGGGCCAAAAGATCTTATGTTCGATTCTCCCTACGTATGCTATGTCGATTGAGCCTGTCGTACAAGACTCGCTTAGTGCAAAATACCCGATTGGCGTCATTTGCAAGCCATTGCATCAATCTAAAGGTATACCTAGTGTGCATCCAAAGGAGAACGACTACAGGTTCCTCCGTTTTTTCAAAAAAAAAAAGATCAAGCTATGTGCGATATTTCACAGTTACTTTTTAAAGAAAGAATTTAGAAAATTGAAAATTATAACAAATTTGAAATTTTTAAAAGATTAAAAATTATAATTACTTTAATTATTAAGAACAATTTTATGAATACTGATTGGATTTGATGCAGATTGAGTTACGGTATGATACAAGATCTTGGTACCAATCGATCGATCTAGCTTTTGGTATTTTTAAATTTATGAAAAAATCCCTAAAATTTTTAAAATTTGCAAAATAACCCATTAGTATATTGTACAATTGCATTGTATACTTTACTAGTTTATTGTTTACACCAACCATGTTTTCAAAAATCATAATAATAAATAATAATGGCAATTAATATGAAATAACAATAATTTTAAATATTTCACATATAAATAATAATCTCAATTAATATAAACAAAGACAATTATCATCATATAAATATAAAATTAAGAATAATATAAAGTATTTAAAATATTACAATAATAAAATTTCATCATTTTAATAAATAATATTACATCAAAAGATTCAAAACATCTAATAAAAGAATAATAAATATTCTTAAACAATTTACAAAAATAGTTGATGACGAAGAAATAATCAAGTAGAAGTTAAACATGAAACAAAAACATTACAGTTACATTACATATATAAAATTTAATATAAATATCAAATATAAGTAAAATTAAAAGAAGAGAAAAAACAAAAACATGAAATTCAATCGTCAATAGGAGGATACCCGCTAGAACTGCACTGACCCTAGTTATCATTTGGTACAAAATCCTCATCATAGAGAGGAGCTTCATCATCATTATCATTCAAATTAAATGCACCAAGTGACATGTTAATGCTTTCTTATCCAAGATTATCTTCCAAATTCAAATCATTCACATCAACAAAATTGGCTTCTTCAAAAACCCAATCCGCCAAAAGATCAATATTATCAATGGCAATTGAATCAGTTGAACTACTTATGCTATTAAGACTCCTAGCAAACAATTAAATTTAATTATTAGAAAATTATAAGAGATATATCAAAATTAGTAATGATAATAATGAAAGTAATTTAAATTGTAGCGAACAAAAATCAAGTCATTCAACCTCTTATGCTCCAATCTATTCATTTTCTTTGAGTGGATAAATTCAAATGTACTCCAATTTCGTTCACAACATGTTGTAGTCACACATTAACTTAAAATCCGAATCGTAAACCTTTTCAAATCTAGAACACCATTTCTGAATTGATCCCATCAAGAAACTGTAAGTTATAAGATAACAAAAGTAGTATTATAAATAAAATAAAGTGATAATTGATTTTCAAAAAATAAGAAAAAGAAAATAACTAATACCTGAAGAAAGCTTTCCTCTTTGTCAAATAGCAATCGGCATTCTAAAATTCCCATAAGACAACTTGTAAAGCTCCATTTGTGAGTTTAAAAGATCTTGCATCGCGTTAACTCTAACAATTGTTGTAATTGTTAAAAGCAATATTCCTCTGTTGACTTCAACTTGCTTTGAAAGATATAGTTCAAAATATACATTAGGATTAAAAAATTTTCCAGTTACAAACAATGGAGAAAAAAGTTGTCTTTCCCTTCTCTCATTAATGATTATATGATGTATATAAAGAAGACTTATTTTTCATATTGGCCTTGATTACTTCCATCGCTCTCTCCATGGCATCAAAAATATAATCCACTGTTGACTTTTCTTTACTGTCAGCCAAGTAAAGCACCCTCACCAAAGGCTCATAAACTCGAATAACAAATTAACATTGAGACCAAAATTCTTTATCTTTTAGTATAAAATTACAAACCTCCACTCAAGCATTAGACCTAACATGCTGAGATACAACCCACTTACCACTTGTAAGCATTGTTTTAACTCCTTCTTCATCGAAACAAAAGACTGAAGTGATAAGAAATTTGTGGCAAATCTTGTCACAACAAGACGACACAAATTCCTACCATTGCTAAATTCCTTTCTCATCAAATTCAATACCTATGCACGATTATAAATTAAATTTGCCACCTTTTTAGCTTTCTGCATAGTCTCATAAATAACAAGAAAATACCTAGGATCCCCCATATTCTCTAGCATTAGATCAATGCAATGTGCAACACTAGGAGTTCAAAAAAATGAATTATACGTATTCTGTAACCTTTTTCCTGTCACTTTATAAGTGGAATCATTGTCAATAATAAACTGAACAATTTTTTTGGCCCTACTTCATTCACAACTTCATCAAATATCCCAAAAAAGTCTCAGTATTTCTAATAAGGTCAAATGCATCAACAGATTTCAAAAACATAGAATCATTTGAAGAATAAACCAAAAAATTTATAATAGGCTCTTGTTTCCTATTTGTCCAACCATCACACATAATTGAACATCCATAAGTACCCCAATTCACTCTTCTTTTAGCCAAATAATTTCTAATTTCAGAAATAGCACAACTCAAAAGTTTATCTCTTAAGCCATCAATCGAAGGACCTTTATATCCTGGACCATAAAAGGCTATTACATCCATCATAGGTTGATAATAATAAGATTGAACAACATTGAATGACGAATCTGAATTATGCCACCATCTAGCTACTACCATATCGACATTGTGAGTCGCATCTTTTGATTGCATTACACTACGAATTGAAAATTGGGCTCTAGGAATTGTTCGTGATGCAAAGAACTAGTCACCTGCCTTCTTCTCTTCCTCACATCAGATTCTTAATGAACCTGAGATGAAATACTACCAGTACCACTACCACGTCTACCTTCAACATTTCCATAATCACCACGAAACCTAGAAGACGAACTTCCACTACCAATTTCAAAATTCAATTTTTCCCTTCTATCTCTCTCAAATTAATGTTCGTTAAGCAATGTGTTCATCTGCCACTTCACATCATGACTTACTTTTTTTACATGCTTCTACATCTCCTTTAACCTTAACTAAATGCTTTTTTAATCGGACGATTCCTCCACCTTTCAAATGCTTGTTACAAAACAAGCAAATGATATGGTTCTTTATATCGGGAGCCAATGCAGTATAAGCACAAGTTGAATCATTGTATCTTCCTGAAGTGGGTTGATTGGGAGTACTTGAACTTTCTTCTTATTTGTACACATAAAAATAAATAACACATAATTTCAGCACACAATATACATATCCATCTTATATAATATAACTCATTCTATATGATTATATTACATATAATTCAATTTCATGGAACACAATTCACTAAAGTCAAAAGCTAACAACTCAAAACATTCAACATATATAATAACACAAAACATACTCCAACAATTTTCAATTCCAATAATCACAAAACATTCATAATTCTATTTCCATTCCTAACAATTTCCAACAATTTTTAATTCCAACAATCACAAAACATACATCAACAATTTCCAATTCCAACAATCACAAAACATACATCAACAATTTTCAATTCTAACATTCACAAAATATTCATAATTTCATTCCTAACAATTTCCAACAATTTTCAATTCTAACAATCACAAAACATACATCAATAATTTTCAATTCCAACAATTTCAATTTCCAATAATTACAAAACATTCATAATTCCATTTCCATTTCAACAATTTTCAATTTCAACAGATTACAAAATAATTGTAACTCTATTTCCATTTCTTTCTATTTACAACAATTTTCAATTCTAACAATCACAAAATAATCATAATTTCATTTCTATTTTTCCATTTACAACAATTTTCAATTTCAACAATCACGAAACAATCATAATTTCATTTCCATTTTCATTCATAATTCCAATTGAATTTCCAACAATTTCAAACAATTTCCATTTCCATTTTCAACAATTTCTAACAATTTCAATTCAAAGTTTCAAAATGAGAATCAAGTTGAAAGATATGATATGATTTACATAATTGCCAAATAATGCATGACATATCTTATACAATTATTCATATACATATATTCATAACATGATCATCAAATTGATAGATATATTCATAATGAAGGATTAAGCCAAATATAACTTCTTTGGAAAAAAATTCTTATTTAAATCTTTCAATCTTCTTTTCATTTTTAACAAACCATAATATTATATGCACCATTTTATATTTCTTTCTTAAATATATATGTTGCTTTTACAAATTTTAATTAACATTAATAAGTGTAAGTATAAATGATTGGAATCTACAAGTCTACAATATATTCACAATTTGACAACAAAAAGTTCACAATTTGGCGAAGAGAAGAGTCATGGACGGGGGGATTAGGTTAAAATTTTTAATTTTGCAAAATGGTCCTTCTTTTTTCAAAATTTAACGATACTAGCTAGTATTTTTCGGTATTGTTGGTACCGGCCAATACTGATCGATACTTGAGGCCGATACAGAAAAACACCGATACCATACCGGGCTGGTACGGTATGGTATCCATATCTTTGATTTAAAAAGTTCATGGCTTTTATCTTAATAATAAAATATTCATTAATACTACACTACTCTAGAATATCCCCATGGAAAATTTGTTCTTCACGTGTGTAGAAAAATAAATTGGAGAATTTTCTCTTAGTTCTCATTCATTGAGAGAGCAACGTATTTATATACAAGTGTTCAGCTTAAGAAAGAAGAAGACTAACTAACAAAACAGCAAAAGAAGTAACTGCTATTGACTAACGATCGTTGACTAACAAACTCAGTAAGTTAATCATAAGTAAAGACGCTGACAACCACCTGCAAGCTAGAGAATGAAGATTCAGCATTCCTAGCTTGAACAAATTGGATTGGAATGGTGTAGCGACAAGAGGCTTGGTGAACATATCAGCTAGTTGATCATGGGAAAAACAAGGCATCAAATGAATCACTCCAGCAGCAACTTTCTCCCGAACAATATGGCAGTCAATTTCAATATGTTTAGTACGCTCGTGAAAGGTAGGATTGGCTGCAATTTGGAGAGTAGAGTTGTTATCACAAAAGAGATGAGACGGATGGGAAACTGGTAAGTGAAGATCTCGAAGAAAATAGTGTAACCATTGGATCTCACAAGCGGTGGAAGCCAAAGCACGATACTCTGCTTCAGAAGATGAGCGAGAGACCGTCGACTGCTTCTTGGCCTTCCAACTGATGAGTGAGCTGCCAAGAAAGATGCAATAACCACTAATAGAACACCGAGTCTCGGGGCAACCGGCTCAATCAAAATCACTAAAACCTTTAAGCTCAGTCGGACTGGAAGCAGAGAAGAAGAGACCAGTACCAAGGGAATGCTTCAAGTAGCGGAGGACTCGATAAGCAGCCTGAAGATGAAAATCAGTGGGCTTATCAAGAAACTGGCTTAGTTGCTGGACGGAAAAAGTAATGTCTGGTCGGGTGGATGTGAGATATAATAAACGACCAACAAGCTGTCGGTACAAAGTGTTATCACCGAGGATCTCACTATCATCACTACGCAGCTTAGATGTAGACTTGGTCGCGAGTGGTGTTTTGGCAGTTTTACAGTCCAAGAAACCATTATCAGTAAGAATATCAAGACAATACTTCCTCTGAGATAGATGAATGCCAGCAGTAGATCGAGCGATCTCCAGACCAAGGAAAAATTTCAAGTCACCAAGATCTTTGATCTTAAACTGGTCATCCAAAAAAGCTTTGACCGTGTTGATTGCATGCTGATCATTGCCTGCGAGGATCACATCATCAATATAAACTAATAAGGCAATAAATGAATGAACATCGGTCTTAATAAACAATGAATGATCCAAGGAAGATTGGACGTGTAGGGAAATCCCGATGTGAGCATCACATGCCCACGGTGCGGAAAACAAAAATTTTTGTTCCGGGACCTTCCCGAAAGCCAAGATCCATGTGTCTATACAACAAACTCAAACCATAACGGCCAAAGGAGACCGTCTCTAACGGTATCCACGCAGATCGGAGAACCTAACCGGACAAACCCTTTGACCGGGAATAGCTAGAACAAGTTGAAGAGCGCTAGATCTTACCTTGTTCTTGGAGAGCTTGGAAACGATGGAGAAGAGATGAAGAGGAAGCTTGGAGAGTATGAAGATCGTTGATGGAGAGGAGAGGAAAAACACTTTTTCTTCAAACTTTTCCTTCTTTCTTCAAAAGCCAACGATAATAATCATTCTCTAGGAAAGAAACTCTTTCTATTCCTCTTAAATCTATAAGCTACGATCATCACTCTTTTCCATTCTCCATATTTTGTCTTTTAGCCATTAAATGAGATTGATGACTAAGCATGAAAGGAGAAACTTCCTCTCCTTTCCATCAATCCACGTACACATATATATATATATATATATATATTTATTTATTTATTTATTAATTCTTTAATTAATTATTTTTATATATATATAAATAAATTCTGAAGTGGTCCAGTCACACTGGGGTCGGTCCTACCGGCCTACCGGGTCCCGGTATGGGAAAAACTCCCGGAAACCTTTTTCAACAATATCGATGTCGCGATCTCATCGGGACATATCTCGATCTCATCAGGATCCATTTAATCCTTTTGCTCTCCATATATTGAAACTCTGTCCAAAACTATTTTACGAATTCTCCGAGACACTCTTATTCGTGTGACTCATTAGGTTCCCAGTTATGTTGGCCACTTAGATTAACACTTAATCTGAGCAAGTCATGAGCGGTATCTAGCAACACATCATGACCCCCAATTGATCGAAAAGTAATTGGTTTGACGAATGAACATGTATTCATCATGAACCATATCACGAACCTTTCCATAGACAATTACCGTGCAATTCGTCCTTTCACCATGCTATACCCCACTTGGTTATGAGTATGGGCAATGTGTCAACTCTTTACTAGACTGACTATGTCAAATCTAGTCCAAGTGATTTCAGTTCTCTTCCTGGGACTCATTACTTTATATGTCAATGAAGACATTCTTCATGACATATATGCTCCGACGAGACTTCCAAGTAATGACCCGACAAGAGGCCATGGGTATCATCTTCGCTATCACGAAGTGGTGAATCCTCTATTGGCTACTCAATTACCTTTGAATACCTCAAGTGCACCCAATCACCACCCATGAGCGACCTCTGTAAGGCAACAAGGAATGGAATCAAAGTGCGTAATCAAGTATCCAAGATATCCTTGAGCACCTCAAGTCTAAGGATACTTGCACCATTGCTATGATGAGATTATCACCGACATTAGAATAGAACATCCATGTGATGATCTCATAGCAGTCATCCAATGTACTTACTACCTCTAGTAAGCATCCACATCTCAACCCTAAATATCTCATATTTACGGTTTCGAGATCCTTGCTTGATCAAATCAAGGAGCTTGAGATGTATTAGTCTCTCCGGATTCTGATGTCCGGTCTCGGTAATCCTATGACTAGGATAATTTAGATCTTGACATAATTGCATATGATAGGAATCTCAGTAGTATGATCACATCACAATTTCCTTCATGCTATGTCATATATCATGGACTTCATTAATTTGTTTATTGATCAATATCGGTTCATAAATAATGAGCAACAAGTTAATGAAATATGCCTTTCTTTATTTATTCATAAAGTATGTACCTAACTTTGTACAAAATGCGCTAAAGGCGATTGCCTTGTGGCACTACTCTAACAATCTCCCACTTGACCTAAAGCCAATCGCCTTGATATCTAATACCATAGGTGAGTACATGAGAATCAAAACTCTTTTGTGATAATGGCTTTGTCAACGGATCAGCAATATTCTGCTCGGTGGAAATTCTCTCGATCTGGACATCACCTCGTCCTATGATCTCCCTGATCAGATGATATCTGCGGAGTACATGTTTGGATCGTTGATGAGACCTTGATTCCTGCTCCTGCGCAATAGCTCAATTGTTGTCACAATACAACTGCATGGGCCCATCACTGCTAGGAACCACACCAAGTTCAGTAATGAACTTCTTGATCCAAACTGCTTCCTTTGCTGCTTCTGAAGTGGCAATGTATTCTGCCTCGGTTGTTGAATCGGCAGTTGTCTCTTGTTTGGAACTATTCCAACTAACTGCCTCGCCATTCAGTGTGAATACATAACCTGATTGGGATTTGGAATCATCCTTATCAGATTGGAAACTGGCATCTGTATACCCGCTCACTTTGAGATCTCTATCTCCATATATCAAGAAAACATCCTTAGTCCTTCGCAAATACTTGAGGATATTCTTGACAGCCACCCAGTGACCCTCACCAGGATCCGATTGGTATCTGCTCGTAACACTTAGAGCATATGATACATCGGGTCTCGTACATAGCATAGCGTACATGATAGATCCTACCGCAGATGCATACGGGATCATATTCATGCGTATCCTCTCATCTTATGTCTTAGGACACATAGATTTCGAGAGTGTTATCCCATGAGTCACGGAAAGGTACCCTCTCTTGGATTGCTCCATGCTAAACCATTTTAGCATCTTGTCTATGTACGTTGATTGTGAAAGACCAAGCAACCTTTTTGATCTATCTCTATAGATCTTTATCCCAAGGATATAAGTTGCTTCACCAAGGTCTTTCATGGTAAATTGTTTGGACAACCAAATCTTCACCGATTGTAGCATCGAGACATCGTTTCCTAGCAATAATATGTCATCTACATACAGCACAAGGAATACGATTGCAGTCCCATTAACTTTCTTATACAAACAGTGTTCATCCGGATTTTGTGAGAAACCAAACTCTTTGATTACCTCATCAAAACGGATATTCCAACTCCTGGATGCTTGTTTCAATCCATAAATGGATTTCTGAAACTTGCATACCATTTCGCCATCATAGGAGGTGAAGCCCTCAGGTTGTGTCATATACACATCCTCAGCTAGATTTTCATTTAGGAAAGCTGTCTTCACATCAAGTTGCCATATCTCATAATCATAATGAGTGGCAATAGCTAGGAGTATTCTAATGGATTTAAGCATTGCTACTGGGCTGAAGGTCTCGTCGTAGTCAACTCCTTGTCTTTGACAAAAACCTTTGGCCACAAGCCTTGCTTTATAGGTAATTACATTACCATCCATGTCGGTTTTCTTTTTGAAAACCCATTTACACCCTATGGGTTTGATTCCTTCGGGTGCCTCAACCAAAGTCCATACTTGGTTTTCATACATGGAATCCATTTCAGCCTTCATGGCTTGAAGCCATTTCTCAGACTCTGAACTCTTCAGAACCTCTTTATAGGTGGTAGGCTCATCATCTTCTATGAGCAATACGTCATTCTATTCATTCACGAAATCCATATCTCTAGAACAGGCGTATCTACGTGACCTACGAACCTCGTGTGTTGTAGAAGGTTGAACTGTTACTTCATCTGTATGAGTCACAGTTTGAGTTTAAGCGATTGATGCGTCTGCATTCGAGCATCTTGAACTTCTTCAAGCTCAATTTTGCTCCCACTGTCTTCTTGTAAAAGAAACTCTTTCTCTAAAAAGACAGCATGCTTCGAAACAAACACCTTTTGTTCCTCAGCATGGTAGAATTGATATCCCATTGTTTCTTTAGGATATCCTACGAACAGAAACTTGTCAGACTTTGCATCAAGTTTATCTGACTGTATCCGCTTCACATAAGCAAGACAACCCCAAACTTTCAAATGAGTAAGATAGGGTCTTTTGTTAGTCCACATCTCATATGGAGTAACATCAACTGTCTTTGATGGAACTCTGTTTAGCAAATAAACAGCTGTCTCAAGTGCATACCCCCAAAAAGGATTTTGGTAACTTTGTAAAGCCCATCATTGATCGTACCATGCCTAACAAGGTTCGATTTCTCCTTTCTGCCACACCATTATGTTGTGGTGTGTAAGGAGGAGTCCATTGAGATAAAATCTCATTATCTCTAAGATAATCCAAAAACTCTTGGTCTAAGTATTCCCCACCACGATCTGATCGTAATGTCTTGATACTTTTCCCAAGTTGGTTTTCTACTTCATTTCTGAATTGTTTGAACTTTTCAAATGCTTCAAATTTGTATCTCATCAGATACAAGTACCCATATCAAGAATAATCATCGATAAAGATAATGAAGTAAAGACAACCACTTCTGGCATGGATGGACATCGGACCACATACATCTGAATGTATTAGGTCTAATACTCCAGTCGCTCGTTCACCCTTTCCCTTAAAGGGTAATTTAGTCATCTTGCCTAATAAATAAGATTCGCATGTGTCATATGATTCATAATCAAATGACCCTAAACTTCCACTCTTATGGAGCTTAGCTATGCGTCTCTCATTTATATGGCCAAGGCGACAATGCCATAAGTAAGTTGATTTTAAATTATCTCGTTTATGTCTTTTTGTGTCATTGACATTCATAATTGGATGTAACATATCTAATATGTAAATTCCATTGCATAATGTACTAGTACCATAAAGCATTCCATTCAAACTAATAGAACAACCATTGTTACTAAAAGTCAAATGGAAACCATCTCTATTTAAACAAGAAACAGACAATATGTTCTTTGTTAATACAGGTACAAAATAACATTCATCCAATTTAATTACAAGCCCAGTGGGGAGTGACAAGAAATAAGTGCCTACGGCTAATGCAGCAACTCTTGCTCCATTTTCTACACGCAGGTCTATCTCTCCTTCATGAAAGTCGCTCATCGTCCCTCAAGCCCCGCATATCATTGCATATGTGTGAGCCACAACCGGTATCTAATACCCATATGTTATGGTCAGAAACAGTATTAACCTCAATGACAAACATACCTGAAGAAGTCGAGGCATCTGATGCCTTCTTCTGCTTCAATTCTTCCAGATAGACTTTACAGTTCCGCTTCTAGTGACCAGTCTTACCACAATGGAAGCAAGTTCCTTTTGGTGCAGTTTCTTTGGTCTTCTTCTTGGCTACACTTCCTTTCGGTTTCTTAGACCTTTTCTTCTTCAGCTTCTTTTTCTTTGAACCATAAGAAGAGTCCACCATAAGCACTTGCTTGTTATCCTTCTTGATAGCAGACCTTCTTTGTCTTGAAAGATTGATCAACTCGTGGATTGTCGTGGATATTTGGTTCATCCGATAGTTTAACACAAACTGTGAATAACTATCAGACAATCCAACCAGAAGTAAGTCAACACTTAATTCATAATCTATAACAAAACCTAAGACAGCCAACCTCTCAATATACCCATTCATCTTCAGTGCATACTGCACTGCAGATGAACCTGGAGTCATCTTAGTAGGGGAGAGTAGCCTCGAGGTCTCGAACCTTTCAGACCGAGCTTGCTCATCAAACAGTTCCCTAAGATGAAACATTATGGTATTAGCATCCATAGACTCATGCTGCTTCTGCAGCTCTGGTGACATCGAGGCAAGCATAATGCAAGTAGCCATGTCACTGTCTTTAAGATGTTTATGATATGCTTTCTGATCATCATCAGAAGCATCAGCAGCAGGTAGATCAGGAAGTGGAACATCTAGGACATATCCCAGTTCCTCGACACGAGAACAATTCTCGATTTCTCACCAATCTAGAAAGTTGGGTCCGATTAATTTGTTCGAGTCCATAAGCGGCGCAAGTTCACACCGAAGTCATCTTGATAACCTAAAGGAAAGAGAGAAAGAATGTTAGAGTATAATTACATGCATGAGCATAAGGACTTGAATGACATGCATATGGCTCCCACTAGTTTCAAAGAATCCATAACCCTCAGTACGAATCCAATAAACATTATGACAAAATGTCCTAGTGGGTCGATATCTGACATTACTAAAATGACCTTGGGTTTACCCAACAAGCCACCTTAGGTCAATCGGTAGGTATCGGTCATACCAATTGCATCATAGATATCCGACATTACTAAAATGACCTTGGGTTTACCCAACAAGCCACTTTAGATCTATCGGCAGGTATCGGTCATACCATTTGCTTCATAGATGCAACTATCGACTAGTGCTATCAACTTATGATGTATGCACACACATTGGGTTATTAACTCTTGATACGCGTACATCTGATGCACACGACCCAATTTCGCCTCTGTCCACGTTGACCTTGAGTTTACTCAACAAATCAACGCTTCTAGTGAAAACCGACCTATTAATCTGAAAATCTTATTTTTATGGTTCGAACATATCCATATAGAGTGAGCTTGGGTTTACCCAACAACCCAACTCTATAAGAACTCTGGTTCTCCCCATATTAATGGAAGGCGTTAGTTTTCATATGATGTGTGAGGGTTTTCAGGTCTCATCTTCTTCTCCTCCAAGCCGTAAGATTATAGTCACCATGACTATATGGAATGATTTAGGATATTTCATCAATCACATTGAGTCTATACCTAAAATCATCCATCATCCCACGTTTGCATGTTGTAAGTCGACTTGTGTATGTGTAAGTCGACTTATGCTAGTGTGTAAGTCGACTTATGCATATGTAAGTCGACTTATGCATTAATCAGATGAACAAGTCGACTTGTACCATTGTGCAAGTCGACTTATGCGTCTACAATGCACGGACAAGTCGACTTGTATCTTTATTAGTCGACTTATCCATGTGAAATTGCTATCTAATCGACTAATTTCTCAATCCGTGCAGTTCCAATTCACAATACCAAGTGTAATATCCTTTATTATGATGTACCAATGAAACAGTTTCATTGTTTCATGCTTACAACTATACATGAAACACTTGAAATCAATGAATACACTCTTATTCATTCAGATCTCCAAATAATTTAAGAATATCAAACTATCACCCTAAGTATCTCTAGGTAGTCTTAACTTTATCAAGATTACTTCGGCACTGGTCACAAAATTTGTGACGACCAAAATAATCAAGACAACGAAATGCACTAACGAGACGCTAATGTGACACATTTGACATCCAAAAAATATTTGGAAACCCAATTTCAAGAAATTCAATTTGGAAAGCATACAACATCAATATAACACATTTTTAATCACATTAAAATTGATCCAAGGCATTGGAATTGAGAAATACACAATTTATCATTCCAAACAAAACAACTCCAGCAACTTTTTCAAAATTGCCAAGTTCTGTGTTTTGCTTGAAAAACTCATTGAAACAATTTCAATAAATTCTGAGAAACTTACAGAAGTTACAACATGTTCACAAAATGTTCCATTAATTTTTTCAGGATTTATTTCCATCAAAAACTCAACCAACCTCAGCAACAAAACCAATGTAGAATCTGTGTTCCTCAACACAGTTATTCCCAGCAGAACACAATAAATTCTCAAATAAATAGTAAATCACCTCGAAAACATTTTTCCATTCTCATAGACATTCATAAACATCTTAGAGACATGTTGGTGAAAGAAAATCCGAAAAAAAATTCTACAATTTATTCTTGAATTTATAAGCATGTCTGTTCATTGAATGTGCACAAAGACAACAACCAGAACATTGGGGAATAAATTAGCAAAACCATATCAAATCACATTGATAAATTCCAAGCTTCCACAGACATATGCAACAACATCTTGTGAATATATCTGGGCAAGAAAATTTGAAAACAATATTTCTACACTGAATTCGAAATTCACACAATCAACATGCATCATCGTCACAAGCAATAGGCAACTCCGACCTAGTCATGGTTTCTTCGTTATATACCACACAAGTGGCTTTGATACCACTGTAGGAAAATCCCGGTGTGAGCATCACATGCCCACGGTGCGGAAATTTTTTTTATTCTAGGACCTTCCCGAAAGCCAGGATCCATGTGTCTATACAACAAACTCAAACCATAACGGCCAAAGGAGACCGTCTCTAACGGTATCCACGCAGAGATCGGAGAACTTAACCGGGACAAATCCTTTGACCCGGGAATAGCTAGAATAAGTTGAAGACTGCTAGATCTTACCTTGTTCATGAAGAGCTTGGAAACGATGGAGAAGAGAGGAAAAACACTTTTTCTTCAAACTTTTCCTTCTTTCTTCAAAAGCCAACGATAATAATCATTCTCTAGGAAAGAAACCCTTTCTATTCCTCTTAAATCTATAAGCTATGATCATCACTCTTTTCCATTCTCCATATTTTGTCTTTTAGCCATTAAATGGGATTGATGACTAAGCATGAAAGGAGAAACTTCCTCTCATTTCCATCAATCCACCTACACACACACACACACACACACACACATATATATATATATTATAATTAATTAATTCTTTAATTAATTATATATATATATATATATAAATGCTGAAGTGGTCCAGTCACACTGGGGTCGGTCCTACCGGCCTACCGGGTCCCGGTATGGGAAAAACCCTCGGAAACCTTTTTCAGCAATATCGATGTCGCGATCTCATCGGGACATATCTCGATCTCATCGGGATCCATTTAATCCTTTTGCTCTCCATATATTAGAACTCTGTCCAAAACTATTTTACAAATTCTCCGAGACACTCTTATGCGTGTGACCCATTAGGTTCCCGGTTATGTTGATCACTTAGATTAACACTTAATCTGAGCAAGTCATGAGCGATATCTAGCAACACATCATGACCTCCAATTGACCGGAAAGTAATTGGTTTGACGAATGAACATGTATTCATCATGAACCATATCACGAACCTTTCCATAGACAATTACCGTGCAATTCGTCCTTTTACCATGCTATACCCCACTTGGTTATGAGTATGGGCAATGTGTCAACTCTTTACTAGACTGACTATGTCAAATCTAGTCCAAATGATTTCAGTTCTCGTCTTGGGACTCATTACTTTATATGTCAATGAAGACATTCTTCATGACATATATGCTCCGGTTAGAGACTTCCAAGTAATGACCCTGACAAGAGGCCATGGGTATCATCTTCGCTATCACGAAGTGGTGAATCCTCTATTGGCTACTCAATTACCTTGAATACCTCAAGTGCACCCAATCACCACCCTATGAGCGACCTCTGTAAGGCAACAAGGAATGGAGTCAAAGCAGAGAATCAATATCCAAGATATCCTTGAGCACCTCAAGTCTAAGGATACTTGCACCATTGCTATGATGAGATTATCACTGACATTAGAATAGAACATCCATGTGATGATCTCATAGCAGGTCATCCAATGTACTTACTACCTCTAGTAAGCATCCACATCTCAACCCTAAATATCTCATATTTACAGTTTCGAGATCCTTTGCTGATCAAATCAAGGAGCTTGAGATGTACTAGTCTCTCCGGATTCCGATGTCCGATCTCGGTAATCTTATGACTAGGGATAATTTAGATACTGACATAATTGCACATGATAGGAATCTCAGTAGTATGATCACATCACAATTTCCTTCATGCTATGTCATATATCATGGACTTCATTAATTTGCTTATTGATCAATATCAGTTCATAAATAATGAACAACAAGTTTATGAAATATGTCTTTCTTTATTTATTCATAAAGTATGTACACAACTTTGTACAAAATGCGCTAAAGGCGATTGCCTTCAGGGCACTACTCTAACAGGACGTAGCCAAGAGAAAGCAAGGAAGCAGTGAGTTTAGAAAACTACTGCCAGCTAGCTTGTTTCAAACCATAGAGGGACTTTTGAAGCCGACAAACTTTATTAGTGCCAGAACATTCAAATCCAGGAGGCATCAACATGTAGACTTCTTCATGTAATTCTCCATGAAGAAACGCATTATTCACATCAAGTTGTTGAAGATTGTGTATTGGTGAAGCAAGAGGTGCACAGTAGCCATCTTGGCCACTGGGGAAAAAGTATCAAAGTAATAAATCCCTTCAGTTTGTGTGTAACCCTTGGCAACTAAACGAGCCTTGTAAAGTTCGATGGATCCATCAGCCTTATGTTTTACACGAAAAATCCACTTGCAACCAACAGTTTTTTTTCCAGGAGGTAAATCCGTAACAATCCAAGTCTTATTCTGTTCAAGAGCATTAATCTCAGCTTGCATTGCATCCCGCCAATGTGGATGTTGGACAGTTTGTTTAAATGTTTTTGGTTAACAAGTAGCTGTGATAGCTAGTGTATAGTGTAAGTGAGTAGCAGAAAGACGAGAATAAGAGAAAGTGTTAGCGAGGGAATGAGAATTACCTGGAAGAGAATTGGTACAAGCATGAACAGCAGTGTAACACCCCACACCCACAGGATCCGAACCCGACATCCACAGTGATATTCGGGTCCGTGCCCAGCGAGAATGGCGTGATAACCACTCGATCAGAAATCAGTACATTACTTTTAAATAACAAATGTGCGGAAGTCTATCCAATTGGGTACAAACATTTTCAATAGCCACTGAGATCAATCTTACGAATACAAATAACCATTTTAGTACAAAAGTCAAGACATGCAATGCAGACACGAACTGATCCCGACTTCTGACCTTCACTTGAATCCTGCGAACATACTCCCGTTTTGCTAACGGGGTACTCTTCGATTTTCTGAAAAATAAGTTGCAATGTTGGGTGAGTTTGCGAACTCAGTGAGAAACCATCATCGATGGTTCACTCAAATCATGTATTACGCAAATTGCGTATAGCACGACACAGTAATATTAATTAACAGTATTATATAACATTTTACAGTGGTCTATAACGATTTCTGACGATATCTGATGTCGATAACAATATCTGATAGCATAGAAGCAGTTTACGTAACGATGTACGATGAGTCTATATTAGTATACGATATCGGTAACAATATTACAAGTAGCATAATGCGATTCACGATATCACATCACAATTCTGATAAATCATGGCATCACTCGATTCGATAATCATCACACAATTTGGCGATTCAATCAATCATGTATATGATGCATATGAGACTCTTTCCGGTTATTCATTGTTGTGCCCAAGTGCTCAGTCAGTAAACAGTGGGGGGACGCGCGCCAGGGATTTCTCCCCTCGGGCTAAGCCCGGACGATGCGATGTTCGAGCTCTAGGCTCTTTTGATGAGATTAGCAACTGGGTCACGATCCTTTATCGATCATACATTTATGCATGCAATGCAGTGTTCAATAAATTCAGTATTCAGTAGCAGTATTCAGAGCTCAGTATATGACTATAAAAGCCCGGTAGTGTATTTCTCAGTAACATACAGAAATTCAGTATTCAGTGATTCAGTAATTTATCGTGTATAGCTATAAAGCCCGATGTAACGATTTCGGTGATTGAGTAATTCGATCCAATACAGTAAACACATACAATGCGATCGTACTCCTTTATAGTAGTCATGCGATCATACGATGCAATTCACATTGTTCGATTATATCTGAAGAGCATGCAACTCGGTCATATACATTTCAATAATGTCTGATGCAATCCAATCACATATAATTCAGTAATCATGTACTTCACGTTATCAAGTAATTTACAGTGAACATTTAGACACTCAAGAATTTGAGAAACCAACTAGGTTACTCACCTGTAACTTCCGAACTCCATCGCACTGAAGTCCCAAAGAATGCCCGTGAAACGACGATCCAACGGTGCCTTTATAACGAAGACAAGATCAGTCCATTACAAAATCGCTCAATTAAACAATACAATAATGCATATGTCTCTATGAAATTATGTCCAATGCATGATCAAGATTTTCGGTGCTAAAACCCCATTTCGATATCCTATGATCGATCTCAACTCTTCACTCAATTGGATCAATCTGATTTAGTTTAATCCTCGATTCAGTTCAATTTTCTCAATTCATACTTCCTATAACAATTTCCTATCCATTGGTCAAACTATACGTTGAAAACTCAATTAGAGCTCCAATTGTCTCAATTCAATATTTTGGTCACACTATTAACCATAATTGACCTTAATCTCTACGAATCAGTACCATCATAATTAAATTCTAATTCTCATAATTATTCTCAATCGTAGACCTCTTTCCCTAGTTCGCAAGCGAATCTGGAATCACTTGATTGGAGGTCTATACCAAAAGTTATGCCCAATAAACCATAATTAAACCAATAAAGCAGTTCCGTCGTCGCGACCTTGCGGCCTTCCGCGCCACACAACGGGTCGTCGCATGGCGTGTAACATGCTTTCATGCATAACGCTCACGCCAGCTTCGCCATGGTAGCGGGCTCGTCGCAGCGTCAACCAAATGACGCTCGCCGCGACGTCCCCTTCTCCCTCGCCGCGGCATGAAACCCTTTTGCCCGCGCTAAAATAATAATCCTTTTATGCGGCGAGGCCTCAAGCACGCCTCGACGTGCGAGTCGCAGGTCGTCTTCTCCGATCGGTTTCCGTCCAGTTTTCTCTCTAAAAACTCCCATTAACTCTCCCAACTACTCAATCAACCATAAAAAATGCTATAAATGACATAAAAACCATCAATAACAACATTAAAACCTTTAAAACTTACCAATCAAGCTCCAAATCCACGGATCTCACAAAAACGTCGTAAACCCTAAAATGTTTCAAACCCAACGATGATCCACTCTAAGCTCCTCAGTCCTTTATCAATCACAATAGACTTGTTAGCCTTACACAATAAGAGGAAAATCACAAGAAATAATCAAAGAATCCTCACCCATGAGAGGAAACGAAGAACGCCATGGGAGGAGGAGAAGGAGCTCGTGATTGCCTTAGGAAAATAATCCCAATTTTCCAAACCTAGCTATTTATAGGCATAGGTCCCCAAATCGGTCCAAATTTCAGTCTCTAAATTTGGTAGCTCCACATATTTATTTCTAACAGCCCCACTCTAACTTTTCCATTTCCATTGGACAATTTTTTGATGCATCAGACAATCAATCGGTCAGTCTCTTAAATATTTTCGGTCCGGGCATTTCCTCCCGAATTTCCCGAAAATTTCCTACAAGTCACTATCAGATGCCAATCACTCTTGGACTAATCTAAATCAGTCATTCGACTCACTTACTCTTAATTTCTCAATCAGTCATAATCCAATCAGTCCAGTCAGTTCACAATTACAATTAAAATGCCGCTAAATCATGACTGCATGTACCCATAATAAATGCATATGCAAGAAACCAGTTCCTCTATAATTAGAGGCCAGTAACAAAATCAATCAGTAAATGCAATGAAACCTTTCGGTCCGTCCCAATTTACCAGAATACCCTTGCTCGCAGTAACGGGATGTTACAATTCACCCCTCCTTATAAAAATTTCGTCCTCGAAATTTCATATACAGCGAATCAAGAGGACAGGAGAGTTGATCCACTCTTTTCTATTCTGATTCTCACTCATATTCTTATCAGTATTCGCAAATCCCTACATTCGATGCATCGTAAACACATTTATCATTTCATAACTCTGTTTCCCAATCCAGTCCATAGAACATTTTATCAGTCAGGACCATCTTTAGGTTTTAAACCACTCTACCAATCTAGTTTCACGATGGTCACGCAGAGGCCATTTAATAACGATTTTAGTTCCCTTAACGATTCGACTCATAGTCATGGATGGGATCACTCAACCCTATTACTGATTCACGTCATCGTCATCATTTACTCAATTCAATTATAGTCTTTGACTATGTTCGACATTCACAACGGACTCAAGGATATCGGTCTCACGATTGCCTCAAAGGATCACATTCATTAATCATTCCCACAATTTAATATTCAATTTCTCACTCTAGACCTTTGATTTCTCTTTCAGTACACTCTTGTTGAAACACAACACTTCATCGATTCCTTAAAATTCTCTAACAGTCTCTTTGGCGGGTAAAACACACACTTCACAATCTGATCATAAATATCATTTTCTCATAAGTTGACTCCATTTGAATTTCCCAATACAATTTGCGATTTTCGAATCACCGATTGTTTTGCAATACCTTTTATACACAATTTATTTGAAATTCGATAACTCATATTACTTTCTTTTTACCGGTTTGACAATTATCCATCAATGAGAACACTCTTATACGCTATTGAATTTCTGCTCAATCCATTTAATCTCTTTTGCGAATCATTCAAATTCCCAAAGTATCTCGATCATCATTGATTTGCATATCCATGGATATATCCATAACCTTTCTATACAGTTAATGCCCCCACACTTTTTTTTTAAGGTGCCACAATTTCAGAAAATCGATCACAGTACAGTCTACAACGTTATCCTTGTCCCTAGATACGTTTAATCACATTGCACTATAGTAACTAATTACCTCATAACCTTTACTGGGACATTTCACTAACGTAATCGATCTTCAGTCATAAATCATTATTTATAACACTTATCACAGTAATCAATCCCAATTGTAACATTTCATTTCATTCCTTTACACCTGAAACTCGGTCATTTCTATCATATTTCTATTCCTCTATCAATCCACAAGTCTATATTCATATCACATATTTCAGTACCACTCTCTTTTGCATTCATCGTATATCCATCAATATCGGTACACTAAATGTTCATTTGTCGATCGGACCATATACTTTTCTTATCTTTCGATGATCGCCACTTCCTTTTATCACACTCTACCGTCTTATCATTTCTCTCTATCTCGACCGCTTATCGTGATACACGCTCATGCATGCGACTCATACGCTAGATCGGGATCGGTTGTCACCGCTCACCGTGACGACTTGGCGACTTTAATGCATGTAACTCGGTACAAATTTCGAACGCCTATGTACAATCGTATACGGGCTCGATACCACAAATGTAACACCCACACCATGAAGATCCGAACCCGACATCTACAAGTGATATCCGGGTCCGTGCCCGTGAATAGCGTACTAACCACTCGATCGAAATCGGTACATTACTTTTAAATAACAAATGCGCGAAGTCTATCCAATTGGGTACAAACATTTTCAATAGCCACTGAGATCAATCTTACGAATACAAATAACCATTTTAGTACAAAAGTCAAGACATGCAATGCAGACACGAACTGATCCCGACTTCTGACCTTCACTTGAATCCTGCGAACATACTCCCGTTTTGCTAACGGGGTACTCTTCGATTTCTGAAAAATAAGTTGCAATGTTGGGTGAGTTTGCGAACTCGGTGAGAAACCATCATCGATGGTTCACTAAATCATGCATTACGCAAATTGCGTATAGCACGGCACGATAATATTAATTAACGATGATTATATAACAGTTTACGATGGTCTATAACGATTTCTGACGATATCTGATGTCGAATAATAATACGATGGCGTAGAAACAGTTTACGTAACGATTGTACGATGAGTCTATATCAATATCTGATATCGGTAATAATATTACAATAGCATAATGCGATTCACGATATCACATCACAATTCTGAAGAAATCATGGCATCACTCAGTTCAGTAATCATCACACAATTTGGCAGTTCAATCAATCATGTATATGATGCATATGTAGGGTGCGATTCATAAGAAACACAGCATGAAGTACAGCATAGCCCCAAAAATATTGAGAAACATTTGAATGAAATAAAAGGGCTCTAGCTATATTAAGAATGTGTTGGTGTTTTCTTTCAACTAAACCATTTTGTTGTGGGGTCTCAAGACAAGAGGTTTGATGAATTGTGCCTTTGGAAGCATAAAAGGAGGCTAAGTCAAATTTAGGTCCATTGTCAGATCGTAAAACTTTGATTTTGGAAGAAAACTGAGTTTCAACTAAGTGAAAGAAATTTTTGATGTGTTCTCGAACTTTAGATTTGGTTTTTAAAAGAATGATCCATGTATATCGACTATAATCATCAACAATTGTCAAAAAATAACGATGACCATGTACTGAAACAATAGAATTGGGACCCCAAATATCCGTATGTATAAGATCAAATATGTTTGCTGAAATAGAGTTACTTACAGGAAAAGAAAGCTTTTTGTGTTTAGCTAAATGACAAGCTTAACAAGCTAAACTATCAGAGATGGAAAGTGTAGGAATATCGGTAAAGTAACTTCAGTCTTGAGTCTGAAATATGACCAAGACGAGAGTGCCATATCTGGGAAGAAGAACTAGAAACAACATTTGTGGATGAGGCAGAAAGGATAAAGGATTGAACCGAATGATCAAGCAGGTAGAGACCATTGAGTGCTTTAGCTGTACCAATCGTCTTCCAGGATGGGAGAGCCTGAATATGACAAGAAGAAGAATGAAAGGTAAAACAACAAGATAAAGTAGAGGTCAGTTTGGTAACAGAAAGCAAATTGAATGTAAAGGCAGGAATATAAAGAACATCATGTAAAGATAGATGATCAGTGAAAATAACTGTGCCAGATATGGTGGCTTCAAGTTTCAATCCATTCAGTAAAGTAACAAGAATAGGTTTAATAGTTCTATAGGTTGTAAAATAAGATAAAGAAAAATTAATGTGATCAGTGGCACCTTTATCGATGATCCAAAAGGGTGATTTGGGAGAGAAAGTACCTTCAGTGGTATCTAAGGTAAGTGAAGCATCACGAATAACATTGTTGGTAACAGGGGTAGAAGATATGGAACGAGTAGACTGAAGTAATGCAAGCAATTGAGAGTGCTGCTCTTGAGTCAGAGTAAAACCATAAGTATTAGTATAATTATCAACGGTAACAAATGAAGGCTCAGCAACATCATCAGAATACACATTGTTTGCACGAGCCTGTCCTCTCATTTTGTATCCAGGGGGAAATCCATTTTTCCTGAAACAAGTCTCAATGGTGTGCCTTGGTCGTTGGCAAAAAGTGCAAAACCTCTTGTCAACATTAGATTGAGCAAATGATTTCTTTGAAACAGCAAGAACACTAGAATCAGATGGTGCATCAAAGACACCAGTACTATTAACAAATACCTTGGAGACACCAATAGCAAACTGTCTTTCTTGTTGAATAACCATGGAAAAAACCTTATTGATAGTAGGCAAGGGATCAAGCAACATAATCTATGATCTAACAGAGAGATACTTATCATTAAGACCTTTAAGAAAACGGATAACACAATTGTTGGGACTCGATCTCGAGACCTGAAATAACCTTTGCTTTCCGTCCGATTGTCGCCTTGGAGTTACTTCAAAAATTTAACCAATGATTGCGTACAGCGCAACCTCGGGTCGTTCTGTTGAGGAACCAAAAGTGAAATTAAATTCTTAAGTTACTAGATGCACTGCAAACTAAATTATACAATGGGGTTGATTTTAACAATTACTGCTAAAAATTTCAACGAATGAAAATAAATGCAAAGGACTTGTTTTTTGTATTTTAAAAATTGAAATGAGAAATTTGAAATAACAACGAGTGAATTGAATAAGAAAACAAACACGAATAATTAACAATGATAAACACAATCCTCCAGTTCAATAACGCAGGCAATCATCACTAAAAAAAATATGGGAGTTAAAACATTTGAACCAAGAATTAAAATAGAACTTTAATCTAACAACCGAGCCACCTCGAATTATTACAAAAATATTTTCCCAAAAATCCCAATTTACTACCTGCCACCAGACTAGTAAAATAGAACTAAGGGTACTAACCACAATGCTCGACTATTACGCAATTTTTAAGAAACAGAATTAATGCTAGCAACAGATAAAATGTTCAAATAATTCAAGTCACCTTGAATAATCACCAATTTCGCTAAAATCTCAATACAAAGTTTTGACCCAAAACAAAGTAAAGAAATTAAATCCGAAATCAACACAATATCAATCGCCAAACAATAATTCAGTCACAAAACACAACTCCAAATAATTAAATAGTAAAATCTACGAATTACAAATTAATTAAATGGACATAAAAAATGCAGTTTTAACTCTCCTATAAAAATGTCAAGCTCCTGCCTTTGCCATTGAACCGAAGGATTAAAATAAACTAGCCGAGAAATTTCATTGAAGTTGTTGCCGACGTTGAAATTCAGTGATTAGCCATGAAAATATGAAATTGCGATTATCCGCAGACCACGCAATTGATCTACCACAACCACGCCTCCTTTAGCTATTTAATTTTTCATCTCTAAACCTTCATAGCCTAGCCTCTCTTCTTGCGCCACCTGCACATCACCAACTTCATGCACAAACAACGTTAACTCCAGCTGCTGCCTTGATCTATGCCAGCTGCCTTCAAGGCTAGCTTCCACGTTCACGCTGCCACCAGCTCAAGACCACGGTTGTTGTGACTATTTTGTTTTATTTTTTATCTTTCTTAGCAGCACACTCACTTGCATCGCCAGCTACCTCCTTCACTATTTTAGTTTGTTCCACTTGCTCCTCCACAACACAATCACGCAAGTCCACCACACACCAACACCACCTGCGTTTTCTTCCTCTTTCTCCACAGCACACTTACACAAGTCACACACTCCTCCAATGCACAAGCCCAGCTACTTCACATTTCTCACCCAACAAACCTCACAGCACCAGTATTTTATTTTTTTAGCAACTCACGCAGTCCCCTATCTCCAGATCCACGCAGCTACTTGCTATTCACCTTTATTCCACTTGCTCACACAACACTAGCTGCCTCTCCCATTAATTCCCACGAAGCACTCAATCTCCAAGCCACTCACATAGCACCACGCATCAGCCTATTTTTTTTTCTTCTTAGATGAGATTAATTAATTCCCCTCTAAACATGCACCACACTCACGTAACTAGCCATGTTTTCATCTTCAACTCCACCAGCACATCACCAACGCCACTGCACCTCTACTAATCTCACGCAGCAACGCACTTCAGCTCTCCTCTCCAGCCTTCTCCTCACAGCTCACGCACAAGCAGCAGCACCACCTATGTCGCACTTCCCATACAAGCCACTTCCTTTTGTTCCCTTTGATGTGACAATTTAATCCCCCTCCTTACACAACACATGCACCCACTTAATGACAGCTCTCCAAAACTTACAGCACACTCACTTCAATGCTCCACTTACGTTGCTTTTGTTTTGTTTTGTTTTTTTTTTGTTTTGCTTTTCCTTCATTTTCTTTAATGTGCTTTTCTTTAATCTCTTCAAATAACCTACAAAAAAAATACAAATAATGTAGCATCAACTGTCTAAAATTTAATTTGTCACAGTTAAACCAAAATACAACAATTTTTGCCCCTATAAACCTAAATTAAATGTACGATACAATAATTCAAATAATAATCAAATAAAGACATAAATATTAATTTTAGTGATAAAAACTCATCCAATTGATATGAAAATATATATGCATAAATGAGTTTGTCAAGACTGGACCACAACCGGATAAGAACAGAAAAACGAAAACAAATAACAAAGAGCCGAAGAATGAAACGAATCAAATCTGAAACCCAAAAGTGGGCCAAATGCACATGCAATCGGATTCTTAACTGAATCGAATCGAATCGAAAGCATAAGCGAAAGACAAATCGCGGAATCAAAAGCGAAGCAAAAAACATATCAGACACGAATCGAAATCGGAACAAACAAAGGCAGAAACAAAAACTGAATCGACATCCGTACACAATAAAGGCTAATTCAACCTCTAACTAGGTAAATTTTTCAGTCAAAGATTCTGCCAAACATGTGTCATCCTAAACCACATCCAAACTTCCAAATTTCATATCTTCCAATTCTAACATCCACAAATATCATATGATACATCATTGAAAAGCTACGAAAATCTTCTATGACTTTCATGAATACCACTTAACTTAATTCAAAACGTATCAGTCCAGAATTCACCTCAAAGCACAATACACACAAACTTACCTTTAATAACATTTTTCAAACAAAGCAAAATAACCTTAACTTCGAAAAATCATAACTTTCACTTTCGATATCGAAAAATATCATACTTTATGGTGACAGAAAACTTTCAATAGAAGCTACAATTTTCATGAAGATCATTATCTCAAATTCTGTCTAAATCAAAAAGTCAACTCTTTATTAGCAAAAAGTCAAACTTTCTTAATTCTCCAAAATTTAACACTTTCACTAATCATTTCTTGCTTTTTCAACTCCATTTCAATCAACTCATTTATTTTAACTTTCATAACTCATACAACTCTACTCAAATCTCAAAGTCATTAAAACAAATCCATTCTTTTTCTCATCAATTTCCTCAAGGCACAATAACATCTATAACACAATACATATACAAAAATACTCATTTAAGTTCATTTAATATTTCTAAATTTCACTTAAAGATCGGGGTTCAACAACAATCATCTTCATGATAACATTTGATTGTTTGCAAAACACCACAAGAACAAGGAGTCGCACAAGAACAAGTAGGAAGAGGGCAAAAATGAAGCAATTCATCCCATAAAATCTTAAGCTCAGTAAAGTAATCAGTAACTGACTTATCATCCTGTTTAAAAGCTGAAATCTCTTCTTGTAAATCAGATATACAATAGATATCTCCTTGAGAAAATCTTTCATGCAAACCATGCCAAATATCATAAGCTGTGTTGAGCCAAAGCACACTGCTAAAGATAGAGGGTGTAACCGAATGATTGAGCCAGGAGATGACCATTGTATTGCAGCGTTCCCAAGCTGGATACATCGGATCAAGACGCGGAGGAGCCGTGATTGTACCGTCAACAAATTGTAGTTTATTCTTATAAAGAAGAGCCAATTTCATAGCTCGTGACTAGGTATTGTAATTTGAGCTTATGAGAGCTGGTGAAACAAGAATCAATGAAGGATTTTCGTTTGGATGCAAGAAATAGGGACTAGAAATAGAAATTTGAGGATCGACGAATTCCGCCATATCTAAATTTTCACATAAACAAGAAGAAAAAAAAACAGAAACTGCCAAGAAACCGTCGAGAGAAAGTTAAGAAGAACAAGAAAACAGCAGATGAATATATGCTCTGATACCATGTAGAAAAATAAATTGGAGAATTTTCTCTTAGTTCTCATCCATTGAGAGAGCAATGTATTTATATACAAGTGTTCAGCTCAAGAAAGAAGAAGACTAACTAACAAAACAACAAAAGAAGTAACTGCTATTGACTAACGATCGTTGACTAACAAACTAAGTAAGTTAATCATAAGTTAAGACGCTGACAACGTGACTTTCTCAAATGTTCCACAACTTCATTCACTTTCTCCAACCTAGTTGGTGTTGGTTTTACCTTCAGTGAAATGCCAAACATATTAAAACTTTATATTGTCAATATTATATAGAATATTAGTTTTTCTTTTAGACTGTATGTATATCCACATCAGTTACATTTCCTAATCTAGAAATTTGATTAAAATTAATGTCATGAGTTAAATTGACAAGACAAGAGGTTTAAGGTTTAAAAGATTAGACTAATATTAGACCATCATAAAACTACTTAAAGACGAATAAAATTGAAGGAGATTGTTCTTAATTTAAAGTTTAATTAACTAAAGATTGTTAAATAAAAGTATTAGTTTATTCTTGTTCATAAAATTGATTAATTTATAAAATTGACTTATTAATTAATTAATTGATTAATTTTAACAAAAAGTTATTAAAATAAATCGAATTGAAAAGTTAAAAATCAAACTGAAAAGTTAAAATCGAACTAATTCAAAAAAAATTTATTGTTAAACAATTCGAATCGTTTAGATTTTTTAATCGTATTTAAGAATCCATTCAATAATATTTTTGGAAGTTGTTAAACATCAATTAAAATCCTAATTTTCTTGTGCATACTTTTTAACAAATGCGGACATAGAGACAAACCCACGTGTGAAATTCCGACCATCATGGAGATGAACTGAGAGGTGACCTATTTCTTCTTTTTTTTTTGTTACCCACGAGATATTTTAGGAGGATCTCAATTATGAAAAAGGTATATTTAAATCATTCACATCCAGATTAATCTTCGTTGAAGTTAAATAGGTCCTTTATAAGAGATAAAATTCTAGCCCTAAATATTAAACGGCTGTCATTTCTTACACACTAAGAAAGTACTACGATGTAATTGAACCGCACGTTTGTTACGTTTAAGTCAAAGCCATTTTGTTTCTCTACTTGTAGAACCACCACCAACATGAGAGCCTTCTTTTTCTTTTTTTCCTTTTTAAAGGGTATTTCAGTTGCTAAGTCTTGAGGAATCTCTTGTAACTTTTTTTAAAATTTAATAGTATATTTTGATATAAATATATAGTATTTAATTTAAAAAATGTTATAACAAAAGATAAATTTGCAATACTTCGTGACCTCTATTAATTACAAGTAAAGTTGTATAATTCGTAACCTTTATTGACCTTACGTTTAGCGGGATTTCTATTAAAATGTTGTTGATATTGTATCTTTAAATGGTCAGTAAATCTTTCTCTATTCTAATAATTTTCCATTTAACCTCTTCATTTATCTTATTTTCATATATTTCTCTTAAATAATTGATCTCAAAGTATAGAATTGAACAATGATATGTGAGCTTTGGACAATTATAAAATTTGATAATTTGATAATTGATCTCAAATTACCAAACTATGATAGTATATTATATGTGACCTTTGGACAATAGGAAAGGGCATGTAAAAAGTTTATCAGAAAAACAAATAAAAGTGGTCAAAGCATGAAAAAATAGATATTAATTTAAAAGCAACAAATTATAATAATTAAGCACTTAGCAATAATAAATTATATTAAATCTTTGGGCTCCATTTGGCAAAAAAGACACAAGTGAGGTATTTTATAAATTTATTTTACTTTTTGTGTTTGAATTTATTGTAAAGAAAAAGTGTTTCTAACTTATTCTTATTATTATTATCATCTTTTATTTTATGTTATCTTTAATTATTATATTATCATTTTAATATGTATATGCATATTCATATATATATTTCTTTTTACTTCATGAAAATTATCGAAAATAATTTTTATTAATTAAGAGTAAGATTGCATATTACTAAACTTTTCTAAATTCTACAGACTTTATTCAAAGTATCATATTAGACTAGATCATAAATGACTTCAAATGATCCTATTTATTATCATCTTTAAAAAACTATGGAAAATTTTTTAGTACATATATTGGATCAGCTTGTCTTTTGCTTTGCATCTTTGAATAAAACACACACGCACACGTTGGATTCCTTCAGTTTTAAGTCACACGCCACTATTTCATTTATTGTCTGCCTCATCATCAATACTTTAATGAATCGCCTTATTTTCTTTAACTAAATTCATTCATGATGTATATATTAAAGAATTAAAAAACGAGATTGTTAAATAAATATTAATTGATTTATATAATTTATAAAATAAATTATTATACAAAAATAAACTGATCGATTTTTAAAAACGAAATTTATTAAAATAAATTGAATAAAATTTAAAAATTAAACTAAAAATAAGACGATTCAAATTTTAAGTCAAACTAGTTCTGTTTTTTAATCATTGAAAAAATAATAATCAAATTAAATTAAGTTTCGTGTGAGGCTAACCTCAATCATTAAAAAATAATAATCAAATTAAGTTAAGCTTCGATTAGACTAACCTCTATAAATACACCTTACAATAATCTCACATTAGGGCTGAGGCGTACATTCTTAGTGAAGAAGGCCATGTGGTGTTGGATCACATTTTCTGGGAGGTTATCTTATTGTTTGATCTAATCCTTAAATTGACTTTGAAAAGTCAGATTTAGGTGTTGGTCTTATTGCATAATTTTAAGCAAGCCCCATTAAAAGCGGTGTAAACTAGTAGAAGCTAATCATTCTCGAATAGCTAAGTTGGTGACCATAATCTTTTCTTTAGATTGGTCAACTCTTCCTGATTAATTAATATAATTATTTTAAGTCTAAATCTAAACTAATCAAAGCAATTGCCAATTTAGAAAAGGGTAACGTACCAACATTCATGGCTTAACTCACCACCGCTCAAGTAAACTTAAACTTACCATCCATGGTTTAGCTCAAGTAAACTTACAATTCATGGCTTAGCTTAGGGAAGCTTATGGAAATTCAAACTCGTCATTCATGGCTTAGCTTAAGTAAACTTGAAGTAAGCATTTGTGGCTTAGCTTAATTCCACTTAAGTTGCCATTCATGGCCTAACTTGAGTAAACTTATTTTCAATAGCTTAGAATAAGTAAACTTAAACTTAGCATTTGTGGCTTAGCTTAAGCAAACTTTAACTTACCATTCATGGCTTAGCTTAAGTAAACTTACCATTCATGGCTTATCTTTAGTAAACTTAAACTCACCGTTGAAGGCTTAACTCAAGTAAACTTAAACATAGCATTCATGGCTTAATTCAAGTAAACTTAAACTTATTCGTGGCTTAATTCAAGTAAACTTAAACTCACCATTCATGGCTTAGCTTAAGCAAACTTATCATTCATGGATTAGCTTATCTCTAAGAACCTATGATAGATTCAACATTAGATCAGCTAATCACACATGAAATGCTAATTAAAAGCTTAGAACGACACAATATAAACTACCCCCAAAAGCCTCTAAGCAGTAAGAATCTCAGTCCAACGATTATGGACTATAAGAATATGTATATCCTGTTATTGCTAAAAGAGAATCCAACTTAATGATTCCTAGCAATAAATTTCTTAGATCCAAGTTAATTAATGATTCCTAGAAATAAATTTCCAGCCCAAAGAATAAGACATGTTACTAAATTTAGAAATGCAAAAAGTGCATTAATCTCATACTAACTAATGGTTCCTAGAGATAAATTTCTTGTCCAAAGAATATGACATGTTATTAAGTTAGAAATGCAAAAAGAGCTTCCACTGCCAGCAATTAATCTCATACTCTACCAAACCGATTCAAATTTTAACCTTTCAATTTAGTTTATTTTACTAATTTTATTATTAAAATTAATCATTTTAATTAATTAATCAATCAATTTTATAAACTAGTAATTTTTTTTAATTGTCTCCTTATTCAACTAAATTTTAATTTCTTTGACAAGTAATGACAGGATCTCATTCTTCAATCTTATTTTAAATTTTAAATTTTATTTAATTTTATTATATACCTATTTTATGACGGACTAATAGAGAATAGCAATTCATCCTCCAAATCATAAATAACTTAATTATTTTACTAATTTAGTTTTCAATCCAATTTTAAAATATTACCTAGGACAACCTGAAGAATAAACAAAGATATGGTGTTTAGATCGATAATGCCAAGCATTAACTCAGAAGTCTTCGCTAATGGTGTTTATTGGTAATAACTTGTTAATAAGCACAGATCTCGAGACCAAATTCTAATTGTTTCAATGTTTTTTATATTGATCTTATCAAGCAACCTCAACTATAAATACCTCAGTCCACCGCCATTATTTTGCATGAACGATAAGACTCACCATGGCTAAGGTTTTTAGAGCTACTCACTTTCTTGCACTCTTCTTCGTTCTC
Source organism: Erythroxylum novogranatense (assembly GCA_029891385.1). Classification (NCBI taxonomy): domain Eukaryota; kingdom Viridiplantae; phylum Streptophyta; class Magnoliopsida; order Malpighiales; family Erythroxylaceae; genus Erythroxylum; species Erythroxylum novogranatense. The sequence continues at coordinate 110,368,260 of CM057227.1, read as the reverse complement.
ATCCTCCTTGCAGGCACAGGTTAGTGGTTGCACCATGTACAAACTAAGCTCTTCCATGTAACCCTAGTTGATACATTCTAGTGTAATACTACTACTTTAGCATATGTTTTTGAGTAGTATATGTATATAAAAGGGTGTAACATTAATCGGATTCTAGTTTTATATTTTTTATTTCAATATTTACATATAATTTAATTATTACAAAAGAAATACTATGTAATTCAATATTTACATACAGTTCTAGTGTAATACTACTACTTTAGCATCGGGAAACAGCCTTTCTATTATGTAAGGGTAAGGTTGCGTACTATCAGACTTCCAGATCCTGCCTCACTGTGGGACTTCAGGATTGGTGTGATGATGATGATGATAATATTACAAAAGAAAATTTTATTTTATTAAAAATATTATTTTTTAATATTTATGGTAGAGATAATTGCTAAATTAGTCAAAAAAACTATTAAAAATAGATTCTTCCCAAGTTTATTTTAATTCTTTATGTAATTTACCATAATTTTAGAAAAAATAGGCTTTCTTTTTATTGGTTTCTTGCACTTTGCTTATTTGTTGTGATGGTTCTTCAGAGGTATCAACTGCATCTGCCAAGCTGTGCGCGAGGAAAAGCAAGACATGGTTCGGGGTCTGCATTATCTCTTCCCACTGCAACAACCAATGCAGGACATGGGAGAAAGCAGCTCATGGAGGTTGCCATATTGGTTGGGATGGCAGTGCTTGTTTCTGCTACTTCAACTGTAAGGAATAGACTCCCTAATTGCAATATCTGTGTGTTATGTATTTTAAAGAGGATTACAACCTCTTCGTACCAGTGTTTTAAGGTTCGTCAGAGCCCGATCTGAATAATCGTGTACAAAGTGAAGTAGTACTAGGGTTAGAGTTGGCAGTTGCAGTCTGGTCACCGATCTAACTATTGTCAACTCTAAGTAGTACTGTAGTTCACGTGCGTCTGTAATGTTTAATGACATCTCATGAATAAAATGTTATATGTTTAAGTTGTTTCATGCAAAAATAGTGCTTCTTCTCATTATATGAGAAATTGGTTTCAAGCAATAAACTTAATCTGCTACACTAATTCATTTGCTTTTGTCGATATTTTAAAATTTGACTGAAAATTAAATTAGTATTACAAACAGTTTAAGATTTAAAAGATATAAATTACATTGTTAGACAATCATAAAGCTCGTTAAAAATTAAATAAAATTAAATAATTTGAAATATTATTGTTCGTATCTATCGAAAATTTTAAAATTTGATTAAAATATATCATTAAATAAAATTAATTGATTTATTTTAATTTATAAAAACTCATTAATTTATAAAAATTTAATTGAATAATTAATAAATTAGTTAATTTTTAACAACAAGAGTCACTAAAGTAAATCAAATAAAATTTTGAAAATTAAACGATTCAAGGTTTACAATTAAACCCACCAAACTGATTGAGTTTTTAATCAATAGTTTTTATGGAAAACTAATAATAATAATTTTACACTATTATGAAAACTAAAAATTAAATTGAAAAATATTAATATTATAAATAGGAAACAATTAATATTATTAAAAATACAACCCTCATTGTGAATCCCGATTATACGGAAATTTTAAGGAGGTCTAATATTACAAAGTCTTACCCTTAATTAGTAAAGATTATTTTCAAAATTAATATTATTAAAAATAAAATTATTTTGATATAATAAAGAAGTTGATGCAAATTGATATACACCAACCCAATATTGCATAGTTCTCACAAGGATAATTAATATTAAAATTCCCAATTTTCAAAATTTCAAATGAACGACACCATTTAAAACCTTAACTAGGTGTTTAGTTCACATGTTGAAATAGATAAAGAATGAATGATGATTATTTAGGAATAAAATAGATAGGAATGAAATAAATAAAATAGGTATTATTTAATTAAGTTTATTCCTAAAACTTCTAACATGATACAATACTAATGTTTGGCTCGAAAATATAAATTTAAAATGACAAAGCAATAATTAATAAAAATACCAAAATATCCAAGTAGTCCCTACTAACTATATTGTTGTCGTCGTCGTCGTTCTTCTTCTAAAAATTTGGATGATAAATTGAAAATTTTCGAACAATGTTTAACACTTTAGAATTGATTATCCCTTATTAAAATTAAGGAAGATACAAATTGGTTTAAGGCAATATTTTTGTCTAAGTTAACAAAATAATTTCATTTTTATCAAATTTGCAAATTAAAATAATATTATTTTAATGAGAGAGTTCAAACCGTTTGGTAAGAGTTTTGGACCATTTTCTTATACCCGAGCTCTGTTTGAAACTTAAATCAATTAAAATTAGACTCATTAACCTTAAGTTGAATCAAAATAGACTAAATTATCAAACGTAGTTAAAATTATGGGTTGATAATGTGGCTATAATTTGTACAAGAAGCTAAAAAATGGGTTGAAGAAGTCTCGAAGCTCGAACGAAGGAAGGGATGGTCAAGCTAGTCTTATTTGGCATTCTTTATTTTGTACATGTTTAGATGTATATGATAAAGTCTATGGGATAACTGTACATTGCAAATGAAATTATAATGAGATTATGATTATGAGATTCATATTACATTTATGTATTATTTCTAAATGTTCCTAGTCATTATTTTATTAAGATTGGATATTAATATAACGTAAAAATATTAGCACACGTTTTGTTTTTTTTTATAAAGGAAGTAGTCGATCTCATAATCCAAAGTATAAAGACACTTAACATGTGGGTGCTTGCTAAAGAACAAGTTCACTAAACAGACCCGATATGAGAAATCTATTTAGAACATTTCTTGTATGTCTATAGAATTCTCATTGTGATGATTGTATAAATAATCATTTAACTTGAGTTCATCAAAATTATCTTGCACAGGAATTGCTATGTTTTGATACTACTTATGATCTATTTAATCATTATCGTTTAATCGGTAGTCATTGGATGTAGCATAAACTATATGGAGGTTGTTGAGTGATCAAGATATGATTCATCACCCTAAAGTAATTAGGGAGAATGTTTCGTTGTTCTCTATTAGTATTGATTCAAGAAATCCTTGGCCAAGGTGAAATGATGCTTTGTAAATAGTTTACAAATGTCATTAATTGAATCGATAGCTAATGGCAGAAAAATAATATGATTAGACTCAAAATAAAGTAGACATTAATTTCATGCTCTATGTCTAATCGGAACATTATATGATGAAAGAATTGAATTATATAGAAAAATTATGTACGAAAAGGTTAATCAAAACCATTTTGACATTTCTAATTATTTGAGTGATCATATTGAGTTGCTAGACGTCAATCTTGAAATATGATTATAAATTGTTTAATTGAAGAATTAAAGAATGGGTTGAAGAGAGCAAAATTATGAATTAAATTAGATTTTATAATCATTGCCAACATATTTGAAAACGTAATGGGTCTCACATATAGAATGGGTTGAAGAGAGCAAAATTATTTTAATCAAGTTGGACTTGATTGCAAAGTTTGAGAAACTTTATGATTAAATATAAAATATTTAATAAATAAGGATCAATATAAGATATTGAATCTTATATGGGCATAACTGATATTTAATTAGAATTATTTGTAATTTTAATTAAAATTTAATTGAAATTAAAATTTAATTTTAATTAAATTACTAAAACGTCAAAGTTTATTATAAATAAGTTGAAACTCTATGGAATTAGTACTACTGGCATAACCCTCTCTGTAAGAGTTACAGAGTATACCGTTAGAGGCTAGACACTTAAACGACTACAATGGTTGAGATGGATCAGTTTTAAAATTGATTCGAGGGATACAACAAGACAAAAATTAAGGTTCGAAATAAGGTATGAATTAAATTTTGGTTTATTATGATTCGTGTTAATTATTTTATAGAATTAAATAGATCTTGATTTTTGGAAAATCAAAAGTTGCGAAAAAATTTCTTGATTATTCTGCTGTGGTTCGGATCGGATCCCAACCTGACTTCCCAACAATCTAAATACTTATATTATAGGTTAAATATCAAAGTAAACTTTTATTATCAATTTGATTGTTAAAAGATGAAGATGGAGACTTGTCGGAGAATCCTGAAAAGTATAGGAATATTGTAGGAAATTGAACTATCTTACTATCACTCGTCTTATATTGCCTTTCCATACAGTGTTGTAAGTCAATTAATGTCATCTCCTAGGACCTCACATTGGGATGCTGCTATTCATATTTTGAGATATCGAAAAGGTGTTCCAGAATGTGGCATCTTATATTAAAATCACGATCACCACACTATAGAATGTTTCACATATGCTAACTATGTAAGAGATCTTTCAGACTGACATTCTACCACCAGTTATTATGTTTTTGTTGGAAGCAATCCTATTTTTTGGAAGAGTAAGAAACAGAGCATTGTATCTTAATCAAGTGAAAAATTCGAATATAGAGCTATTATGCAAATTACCAGTGAACTTATATGGCTACAACATTTATTTGGTGAGATTGGGTTTGTTCAATCTAAACCAATGAACTTATGGTGTACGAAGCAACCATTTATACAGAAAACAATCTTGTGCTTTATGAGATAACCAAGCATATAGAAGTTGAATGTCATTTTACTCGAAAAAAGCTAGAAGATGGATCAATCTCAACTCCACATGTCAGAATAAGGAGCCAGTTAGCTAATGTGTTTACCGAAGCATTACTTGAGAATCAGGTTAATTACATTTGTAACAAACTGGGCATGATCAATATCTGTGATCCAGCTTGAGGAAGAGTGTTACAGATTATAACATTTGTAAATAGCTGTTAGAAATGGTAACAGATTCATAGAGATTATACAGTTAATGTAAATAACATAGTTATAAAGATTTTAGCATAATCATAGGAATTACTTTCCTATTTTAGCCAACGTATTATTGTATAAATACCTATATAATTCTAATAGAAAACATAAAGAACATTCTTCTCACCTTCTTTACTTTCTTAATATTTAATTATTTATGATCTTAATGAGGTATGAACATGGTGGGATTGTCAGAATTGTATTCTAAATTCTCTAATACAGAAACATATGCTTTGATTCTTAAATTGCTTCTATGAGGCATATTCTCGAATCTCAAATTCAGACCCAAAACAAACAAACAATGACTCCTGAAGCCTTTTTGTACACTCATGGGTGACCATGTTTGAATACAACATCTTTTATCCTTTTATCTATAACTTAAAAGCCATAAACCAAATATGGAGAGACATCAAAAGATGCTATTGATTTAGTTGGATATATAATTGAGTTGGTATTCACTTCATTAAAATCATGAATCTATACCAATTCTGAAGCTTTGTGTTGGTCATAATTTTGGGAAGAAAAAGTTAGATAACGGAGTTCTGACTAATACATGTCAAGAAATCGTCAAAAGTTTAAACCTTCCAACAATTTCAAGAATTGTACAACTCGCTTCTTCAGTGTTCCAAATCTTTTGAGTTTTAAACTTATCAAACCTGCATTGGCATGTAGTTAACCATTGAATTGGAACTACACCAAAATCCAGTTTCATCAAAGGCTATACTAGCCTTATCCACATTATTTTTTTGGGGAAAAAATTAAAATATCTCTGAAATGAGATTGCAACTTGAAAGATACAATCAAATGCATTTGTCTTCCTTGAGAATAATATCCAAAGAGTAGAAACTGAAGTTTTGATCGAGTGATACCAAAATATAATAGAACACCAAAAGATGCATTATAAGATATTCTAAAATAATGTTTCCAAGTTATTTAACTTTATTATAAACGATATCAAATTATAAAAAGGTTTAAGAGGAAGGAAAATAATAATTTAACTATGATGAAATTATGAAATTAAAATTAAAATTAAATAATTCAATACAATGTGATGTTGTGAATTAATGACTTAAATTAAATTAAATTGAAAAACTTGAAACAATAATTTTATTATGATACAATTACATAAAGAAATTAAATGAAATAATCAATTTTAGCCAATTGTGTTGTTATGGATTAAGGGTAATGTTCAATTTAAGAAAATAAATAAGTTTAAAAATAAAATAAAAAAACTAGAAAATTAATTTGAAATTAAATAAATAGACCAAAAGATGTCTGAAATACAAACATCTTTTATCCATCCTACCGGATTCGAATCAACGACTTAAGGATCATCTGATAGGCAAACCCACTTAAATCCTCCATTTCACCAACTGAGCTGAGATCGGCTTGTTTGAATGTCCTTAATATCTTACATTTTTGCTAGGTTCAGATTCTGACCCCAACCTAAACCGCCGGAGTTAATTGAGTTTAGGACCATACTTATTCTCGAAAACCCAATTAAAAATAAAAAACCAGAAAATAAAAATAAATTATTGTTTTAAAAACCAAACCGAAAATTAAATCGACAAAACAAAAAGTTTATAATTCAAAAGTTCAATCAATATTAGATCTTCATAAAACTGATTAAAATTGAGTAAAATTACATAATTTAAAATATAATTGAAAGATATTATCTTTACTTATAAAATAATTTAAAGTTTAATTAAAAACGATATTGTTAAACAAAATTAATTGATTTATTTTAGTTTATAAAAATAGGTTAGTTTATGAAAACTGACTAATTAATTAATATACTGATCGATTTTTAATAACAAGATTTATTAAAATAAATCGAACCAAAAATTAAAAAACTAAACCGAAAAATAAGACGATTCAAACTTTTTAAGACAAACTAGTTCCGTTTTTACTCATTGAAAAAATAATAATCAAATTAAATTAAGTTTCGTGTTAGGCTAACCTCTATCATTAAAATAATAATAATCAAACTAAATTAAGTTTCGGTTAGACTAGCCTCTATAAATACACCCGATTGTTTGATCTAGTCCATAAATTGACTTTGAGAAGGTCAGATTTAGGAGTTGGTCTTATTGCACAATTCTATGGAAGCCCCGTTACAAGCGGTGTAAACTAATAGCTAAGTTGGTGACTATAATCTTTTCATTAAATTGGTCAACTCTTCAATCTTATTTTAAATTTGTTAAATTTATTCAGTTTTATTATATCCTCATTTTATAAAGAACTAATACCAATTCAACATTTAAATCATAAATAACTTAATTATTTTACTAATTTATTTTTCAATCTAATTTTTTAAATATTACCTAGGACACAGACCGCTAGTGGCGTTTATTGGTAATAACTTGTTAATATAAGCACAGATCTCGAGCAAAGTTCGATCAAATTCTAACTGTTTCAATGTTTTTTATATTGATCTTATCAAGTAACCTCAACTATAAATACCTCAGTCCACCGCCATTATTTTGCATGAACGATAAGACTCACCATGGCTAAGGTTTTTAGAGCTACTCACTTTCTTGCACTCTTCTTCATTCTCATCCTCCTTGCAGGCACAGGTTAGTGGTTGCACCACGTACAAACTCAGCTCTTCCATGTAACCCTAGTTGATACATTCTAGTGTAATACTACTACTTTAGCATAGGTTTTGAGTATTATATATGTATATACAAGGGTGTAATAATCTGATTCTAGTTTGATATTTTTTAATTCAATATTTACATATAATTTAATTATTTAAAAAGAAAATTTTATTTTATTAAAAATATTGTTTTTAATATTTAATGGTTGTGATAATTGCTAAATTAGTCAAAAAAACTTATTTAAAAAATTAAATATTACGAGATTCTTCCCGAATTTATTTTAACTCTTTATATAATTTACCATAATTTTAGAAAAATTAGGTTTTTTTTTAATTGGTTTCTTGCACTTTGCTTATTTGTGGTGATGGTTCTTCAGAGGCATCAACTGCATCTGCCAAGCTATGCGCGAGGAGAAGCAAGACATGGTCCGGGATCTGCGTTCGCTCTTCCCACTGCAACAACATATGCAAGACAAGGGAGAAAGCAGATCATGGAGATTGCCATCTTCACAAGCGTGGCCGTGCTTGTTTCTGCTACTTCAAATGTAAGCAATAGACTCCATAATTGCAACATCTGTGCGTTCTTTATGTATTTTAAAGAGGATTACAACCTCTTTCAATTCGCACCAGATTTTTAAGGTTCGTTAGAGCCCGATCTGAATAATCGTGTACAATGTGAAGTGGTACTAGGGTTAGGGTCTAAGTCATCTGTGGTACGGTTGGCGACTCGACTCGGTCACCAACTCTAAGTCATACTGTAGTTTAAGTGTGTCTGTAATGTTTAATGACATCTCATGTACTAGCTAAGACGTCATGAATAAAATGTTATATGTTTAAGTTGTTTCGTGCAAAAATAGTGCTTCTTCTCATTATATGAGAAATTGGTTTCAAGCAATAAACTTACTGGCCATTTGGTTCCACTTCTGTTTTTTTGTTGTTGTTTTTGGTTTCTGTTTTCTGTTTTTGGTTTCTGTTTAGATTTGTAATATAAAAACCGAAAACAAAAACTTGTTTGATTAAGATTTCTAATAAAAAACTGAAAACAAAAACATGTTTGGTTTTATTATCATGTTTTTATTTTTTAATTATACTATTATGTGTAATAATTATAATTTAATATATTATATTTTAAATTAATTAATTATCATTATAGCTAAAATTAAATATAAACTAATCAATTATTATTTAAAAATTACACATTAATTGTATATAATAAAATTACATAAATTATAAATTACATTAAGTCGTTCTAATCAATAAAAGATGCCCATCATAATTACCAAAAAAATTGTTCATCATACTATAATTCTTGAAAATATAATAGTATTATCATTTACAAAAAGAAACATAAATCAATTAGAAATAATATAATCACTCCACATTTGTCTAGCAATTTCATCTCGCTTCCAAAACATACCTCGAAGTTGTGCTGGAGTGATATTATACTCCACTTGAGAAATTGCATTGTCATTTTCACTTCGACTGATTTGTTCTTCATTTTCAACACAGCTTTCAAATAATTCATTGCTTTGTCCACACATTCTAATATAGTTGTGTATAACACAACAAGCAATGACGATGTATTTTTGTTTCTTCATATCATAGCTCGGCATGTTTTTAAGTATAGGAAATCTTGCTTTTAAAACGCCAAAATATCTTTCAATAACATTTCTTAATGAAGAATGCCTGTAGTTAAATAATTCCTGTGGACCTTGAGGTCTTCCTCTGTCTCTATAATCTCGCAAATGATATCTTTCACCTCGATATGGTGAAAGAAATCCAGGCATATTAGTGTAGCCCGAGTCAACCAAATAGTACTTACCTAACATAGAAAGAACATAATATTAACAAAAAGATATTAAAATGAATCATAATTACTATATTTATTTAAAATAATATAATACCTTGTGGAGGCATAGGAAATTGATTCGCTGGATTTGTCACTGTTTCCAAAAGAACTCGAGAGTCATTTGCAGTACCTTCTCATCCAGCCATTACATATGTAAAACGCATGTCAAATGAGCAACAACACATAATATTTTGGGTTGGATTAATTCTTTTGCCCCTGTATGGTATTTGTTCATCGGTCGAAACATGTGCATCAATATGTGTACTATCTATTGCTCCTATACAATCCTAAAAATTAAAAAATATATTAAAATAAAATTTAATCATAAGGACATACTTGAAATAGTAATGAAATATATAATGTATCTGAAAATATGGAAAGAATTTTGAATTATGTTGAATCTCAGGAGGTGTACTAGTAAAAGATGGTGGAGTAATGACTCTTTTTGCAAGATGATTAACTGCATATAAGACTTTTCGAAAGTACTTCGAAATTGTTCAAGTGGAATGTTGAAAGCGTTCTGCATTGACTCTAGTTGTCTCACCATGCCCTATAGTCATCAAGAAAATTGTTACTTGTTCCTCTACAGTCAAATGATTTGTTGCCTTTAAGCCTCCTAAACTCTTCAACTCATCACATAAGCTCAAGAAGATTGTCTTTCTCATTCTTAAGTTTTCATAAATCCTTGTAGGATTTCCATTTAAAAGTTCCAATATCCAATCATGACCTGGTAGAGCAGAAGTTCTACATGGTTGCTTTTGTAATTGAAAATATTTGCTCTCTCCTGCAGCTACAGCAATAAAGATTACCTTCTTCAGTTCATCATCAGAATCTGATTCGAAATCTGATAAGAAATCCATGTATCTACAATGTCAATATTAAATAATTAACAAAATATTCAATCACATATATTTAATCAAATATAGAAAAATATTCATACAAAATATAAACTTAAAATTAAGTCAACTATTCATACAAAATATAAACTAAAAATGTTCAAAATATAAAACAATGCTTAATATAAAAGTGTTAAATCAATAAAATTTCATATGCAACAACATGAATATATAACTAAAGCGACTTAATCCATCCAACTTCCTTGCTTGTATCATCTTCAAAAACATATCCCTATAAAGTGGAGAATCATGTAAAGCCTTCACAGTTTTTCCATATTGCAGACCATCAACACCCAATTCATCTAAAGAATTCAGACATTCCGTTATTATGCTAGACTCTTGAGATCTACTCTCTGCGGTGGATGGTGTGTCCTCTTTGCCTTCTTGTTCTTAGGAGACTTCTTTCTCGTAAACGGAGAAATTTTATCTTCATCTTCTTTTCCATTATACGAGTATTCTTCATCAATATCATTTCCATGTTCCTCTTCTGTACTATTCGATGGAGATTTAGTTGATGGATGGGCATGTACACCAGTTGCAGTAGTATCTCCAAAAATATAACATAAATCTAAAAATTTCTTACATCCTTTTTTTTGAATCTATGAGCCATTTTATGCACCTATAATGATGAAAAAAATAAATGAGAATGAATGTATATAATATGATATATTAACAAAACAAAAGATATATTTTCCCTTAAATAGATTTTCCCAACATTCATTTGTAGCATTAACTTCACCAGTACAAGAGTTGTAACCGATTCCTGTTTCTTTGAGTAAGTTCTTGAAATTCTTCAATTTAGCCCTTAGTCCATTATACTTATTCTTCAATTGAATATCAGTGTACTCCTTATTGAACTTTGTTTGAAGCCCTGCTTTAATATTCTTCCAACTAGATTTTGAAAAGGTAGTAGTTGTTCGATTTTCCTTCTTTACTTCTTCAATCATCAAGGAGATTAAATACATCTCTATCGTATCATTCCATACCCCATCTTTTTCATTTACTTCCATACAATCATTGTCATCATTCATATTGTTCAAGCTTGCCATAACTAAATGTAATAACATATAGGCGATATCAATCACAATAATATTTATAAAGTATTAAATGCTAAATGTACATTAAAATAAACATGTGATAATATATTGTATTTTACATTTAAAAATAATATCGGTGCTCTACATTAATCAGATATTATATCAAGATAATAAAGTCATATGAGGTGTAAAATCCATTAAATGCTCCAACAGTTACATTTAATGAAAGGAAAAACACCATCCACGTGAAGAATTGCATGAAAGGTAAATGCATTAAATGCTCCAACAGTTACATTTAATGCAAGAACATTTGTTTATTTTAAAGATGAATCCAGATAACACTTGCAAGAACAAATCCGTTGCTTTTCTTTCAATAAAAAACGCATACACACTTGCACAAAAGGTAAATGCATTTAATGCTTCACCAATTACATTTAATGCATGAGTATTTGTTTATTTTAAAGATGAATGTAGACAAACAAGTTTAGTACTTTTCATTCAATTAAAAAATGCCATATATCTTAAGATTCATGCAAGGCACGTAAATGCACTCAAGCATTTAATGCATGAATTCTTTTCTCTTAAAACAATTGGTATATGATCGACAACAACATTCTTTCCAAAACCAGTGTCGACATCCAACTGCTTCTCTTGATAAACATCTTCGACGTCAGTAATAATACCGAAATCTTCACCAAGAGGGAGTTGAATAGAATCAAGATCGGAGACCGACTCCAGCAATGGCTACCCTGACCTCAATATCTCTCATAGTCATAATGTCTCCCATAAGCAAAAGTTGGCTTCTAAATCTAGAGAGAAACGTAGTTACTGACGAGAAGGAGCTTCAAGAAGCTCTGGGAGGGGAGGAAAGTGCGAGAGTTTTAGTGCAGTGTCAAGGAGGGAATTTCCGAAAAGTTTTAGGTCGGAGAGAGAGGTGTAAGAGGAGAATTGGAAGTGGCAGTAGCAGATCATCACCAGTCCAGATAACCACATACGAAAACAACACAAATAATAGTCGATAACAGAAAATACAAATAACCACATAAGAAAACAAACCTGATGAGCTGCAAAAGATAGCAAAAGAAGCAGAAGATGATGAAGTTGATTTCTGCAAGACTTTTTAACAGAGGAAGAGGTTGAAGATGCAGAGTCGGCGGCGTAGGAAAACAGAAAACCTGTTTTAAAAATATACGATACGAAAACAGAAAACTTGTTTTAAAAACATACAGAAACGTTATTTTCTCGTTTTTGCAAAGTTGATATCGTTTTCTTATTTTTGAAAACGAAAAACCGCAACATCCTCAACCAAACAAATTTTAACCCGCTGTTTCCTATTTTTTTAAAACGAAAACGAAAATCTAAAAAAAAATGAAACCAAACAGGGCCTTAATATTTTAAAAATCAGACTCCGACTGAAAGTTAAATCAGTAAGACAAGCGGTTTAAAGTTTAAAAGGTATAAACATTATTAGATAGCCATAAAGCTCACTAGATATTGAATAAAATTAAATAATTTAAAATATAATTCTCCTTATTCATCACAAAATTTAAATTTTGATTAAAAAGATATTGTTAAATGAAATTTAATTGATTTATTTTAGTTTATAAAATCTTATTAATTTATTAAAATTAACTAATTAATTAATAAATTGGTTAATTTTAACAACAAGAGTCATTAAACCAAATCAAATAAAAATTTAAAATCAAACTAAAAATTAGGCGATTCAAAGTTTACAATTGAACCGACCAAACCGATTGAATTTTTAATCATTAGTTTTACGAAACTAACAATATTAACTTTACACTATTATGAAAACTACAAAATTACATTGAAAAATATTAATATCATAAATAGTAAACAATTAATATTATTAAAAATACAGCACTTATTGTGAATCTCGATTATACGAAAATTTGATTCCCGATTATACGGAAATTTTGAGGTCTAATATTACAAAGCCTTAGCCTTAATTAGTAAAGACTATTTTTAAAATTAATATTATTAAAAAATAAAAATTATTTTAATCTAATAAAGAAGCAAATGGAAATTGATATACACCAGCCGAATTCATGAGCTTTAGGAAGCCCAATGGACAATGTACCTAACTTATTTATTTGGCAGGTCTCAAGAGATCCACACTTGGTCTTTAGGAATAGATATTAGGAATGAAATTAACTAATTTTTGTGTCGATTAAAAATTAAAAATATATCTAATCCAATATAATTTGGATCTGATCGAGATTTAAGTAGTCCAAGTTTGATTGAGCTCGGGATTAAGTTAGGAGCTTTAGATTCAAAAACAAAAATTTTTAGGCGCAATTCTACTAACCTTATTGCTAACCTAGACTTATCAACGAGTCACATCATATTCCAGTTATAGAATATTTTTTGGGTCATAATTTAATTTAAAATCTGATCAATTTAAAATTCAATTAAGTAGAGATTATTAAAACGATGGTTTTTTTATTTTAATTAGTTAGTATCAATTTTGTTAATCCAAGCAATTTGAGTCAGACTTCTCAAAGTTCAACTTGGTTTGAATGTCGACATTCTTATATATAAAAATTAAAGGAGACAAACTTAAAATGTAATATGACAAGGTATGTGTATTATAAGTTATTCCAATATATTAAATCGTAGAGTTTGGCATTTAGTACATATTGCGTAGTTCTCACAAGGGATAATTAATATTAAAATTCCTAATTTTAAAATTTTCAAATGAACGACACCCTTTAAAACCTTAACTAGGTGTTTAGTTCACATGCTGAAATAGATAAAAGAATGAATGATGATTATTTAGGAATAAACTAGATAAGGAATGAAATATTAAAAAAATTATTTAATTAAGTTTATTCCTAAAATTTCTAACATAATACGATACTAATGTTTAGTTCGAAAATATAAATTTAAAATGACAAAGTAATAATTAATAAAATACCAAAATATCCAAGTACTCCCTACGAACTATATTGTCATTATTGTTGTTGTCGTTCTTCTTCTAAAATTTGAACAATAAATTGAAAATTTTCAAAAATGTTTAGCACTTTAGAATTGATTATCCCTTATTAAAATTAAGGAAGATACAAATTGGTTTAAGCCTTTCTTGTCAGAGTCATGTTAAGCTTAGAAGTTGAGTTGGTATATGTTGAACTTTGGATTAATGTGGAAAATTATGGTGAGAAAGGGAATGGAAAATAAAAATAAAAGGTGTTTGATTAGTTCCGCCAATCACCAAAGGTGGTTGTGAATGAAAGCAAAAATTAATCTAAAGGTTGAGACGGACTGAGTAACGGCGACATTCATCACAAATGTTTCGCTCGCGTAAAAGGTCTCTAACAACTATGATGTGAGGCAACCAACTACTCCTCTGATTACTCGAAAAAAAAAGGAAAAAAGTTGCAAGCATCGAGTAATTACGAGTAAGGCTAAAGCCACTTGGCGTTGTGATTGACAGTAACGGATGACATTCATCACAAATGTTTGCATTAACGTAAAAGGCCAATGACAATTCCAAGCAAATTATAGCTAAAAACACCTAATTAAGTAATTAAGATTAAAATTCCTAATTTTAAAATTTTCAAATGAACGACACCCTTTAAAACCTTAACTAGGTGTTTAGTTCACATGCTGAAATAGATAAAAGAATGAATGATGATTATTTAGGAATAAACTAGATAAGGAATGAAATATTAAAAAAATTATTTAATTAAGTTTATTCCTAAAATTTCTAACATAATCGATACTAATGTTTAGTTCGAAAATATAAATTTAAAATGACAAAGTAATAATTAATAAAAATACCAAAATATCCAAGTACTCCCTACGAACTATATTGTCATTATTGTTGTTGTCGTTCTTCTTCTAAAAATTTGAACAATAAATTGAAAATTTTCGAAAAATGTTTAGCACTTTAGAATTGATTATCCCTTATTAAAATTAAGGAAGATACAAATTGGTTTAAGGCATTATTTTGTTTAAGTTAACAAAATAAATTCATTTTATCAAATTTGCAAATTAAAATAATATTATTTTAATGAGAGAGTTCAAACCGTTTGGTTAGAGTTTTGGACCATTTTCTTATACCCGAGCTCGGTTTGAAACTTAAATCAATTAAAAATAGACTCATTAACCTTAAGTTAAACCGGACTAGACTAAATTATCGAACTTAGTTAAAATTATGGGTTGATGATGTGGCTATAATTTGTACAAGGCAAGAAGAAGCTCTCGAACGAAGGAAGGAATGGTTAAGCTAGTCTTATTTGACATTCTTTATCTTGTACATGTTTAGATGTATATGATAAAATCTATGGGATAATTGTACATTGCAAACGAAATTATAATGAGATTATGATTATGAGATTCATATTACATTTATCTATTATTTCTAAATGTTCCTAATCATTGTTATATTAAGATTGGATATTAATAGAATGTAAAAAGACTAGCACATGTTTTGTTTTTTTTAAAAGGAAGTAGTTGATCTTATAACTTAAAATATTCCATACTCTGTGTCTAATCAAAACATTGTATGATGAAAGGATTAAATTATATAGAAAAATTATGCACGAAAAGGTTAATCAAAACTATTTTGGCATTTCTAATTATTTAGGTGGTCATAATGAGTTGCTAGACGCCAAGTTTGATATATGATTATGAATTGTTTAATAGGAGAATTAATGATAAATTAAAATGAGTTTTAATTTATCTAACTTTAATTATGAATTAAATTAGATTTATAATCATTACCAACATATTTGGAAACCTAATAAGTCTCACATATAGAATAGGTTGAAGAGAGCAAAATTATTTCAATCAAGTTGGACTCGATTGCAAAGTTTGAAAAACTTTATGATTAAATATAAGATATTTAATAAATAAGTATCAATATAAGATATTGAATCTTATATGGGCATAACTGATATTTAATTAAAATTATTTGTAATTCTAATTAAAGTTTAATTAAAATTAGAATTTAATTTCAATTAAATTACTAAAACGTCTAAAACTTATTATAAATAGGTTTAAGCTCTATGAAATTAGTAATTCTGGCTTAACCCTCTCTGTAAGAGTTACAGAGTATATCGTTAGAGGCCAAACATTTATGCGACTATAGTGGTTGAGATGGATCAGTTTCGAAAACCGTTCGAGGGATATAACAAGACAAAATTTAAGTTTCGGAATAAGGTACGAATTAAATTTTGGTTTATTATGATTCGTGTTAATCATTTTATATAATTAAATAGATCTTGATTTTCGAAAAATTAAAAGTCACGAAAAAATTTTGTGATTATTCTGTGTGGTTAGGATCGGATCTCGACCCAATTTCTCAACAATCTAAATACTTATATTTTAGGTTAAATGTCAAAGTAAACTTTTATTATCACTTTGATTGTTAAAAGATGAAGATGGAGACTTGTCGGAAAATCCTAAAAAGTATAGGAAGCTTGTAGGAAATTGAACTATCTTTCTATCGTCGTCTTATATTGCCTTTCCGTAAGTGTTGTAAGTGTTGTAAGACCTCATTGGGATATTGTTATTCATGTCATCTCAGGATGTAGCAGGAAATCATTGGGATATTGTTATTCATATTTTGAGATATCTAAAAGGTGTTTCAGGATAATCTTATTTCTTGGTAGCATTGTATCTAAATCAAGTGCAGAATCCAAATATAAAGCTATTGTGCAAATTACCTGTGAACTTATATGGCTACGTCATTTATTTGGTGAGATTGGGTTTGTTCAATCTAAACTAATAAACTTATGGTGTACGAAGCAACCATTTATAATGCAAACAATCTTGTGCTTTATGAGATAACCAAACATATAGAAGTTAAATGTCATTTTACTCGGAAAAAGCAACAAGATGGATCAATCTCAACTCCACATGTCAGAATAAGGAGCCAGTTAGCTAATGTGTTTACCGAAGCATTACTTGAGAATCGAGTTAATTATATTTGTAACAAACTAGGCATGATCGTATCTATGCTCCAGCTTTAGAGGGAGTGTTACAGATTATAACATTTGTAAATAGCTGTTAGAAATGGTAACAGATCCATATGAATTATACAGTTAATGTAAATAACATAGTTATAGGCATTTTAACATAATCATAGGAATTACTTTCCTATTTTAGCCAACGTATTATTGTATAAATACCTATATAATTCTAATAGAAAACATAAAGAACATTCTTCTCACCTTCTTTACTTTCTTAATATTTAATTATTTATGATCTTAATGAGGTATGAACATGATGGGATTGCCAGAATTGTATTCTAAATTCTCTAATTCAGAAACATATGCTTTGATTCTTAAATTGCTTCTATGAGGCATATTCTCGAATCTCAAATTCAGACCCAAAACAAACAAACAATGACTCCTGAAGCCTTTTTGTACACTCACGGGTGACCATGTTTGAATACAACATCTTTTATCCTTTTATCTATAACTTAAAAGCCATAAACCAAATATGGAGAGACATCAAAAGATGCTATTGATTTAGTTGGATATATAATTGAGTTGGTATTCACTTCATTAAAATCATGAATCTATACCAATTCTGAAGCTTTGTGTTGGTCATAATTTTGGGAAGAAAAAGTTAGATAACGGAGTTTTGACTGATACATGTCAAGAAATCGTCAAAAGTTTAAACCTTCCAACAATTTCAAGAATTGTACAACTCGCTTCTTCAGTGTTCCAAATCTTTTGAGTTTCAAACTTATCAAACCTGCATTGGCATGTAGTTAACCATTGAATTGGAACTACACCAAAATCCAGTTTCATCAAAGGCTATACTAGCCTTATCCACAGTATTTTTTTGGGGAAAAAATTAAAATATCTCTGAAATGAGATTGAAACTTGAAAGATACAATCAAATGCATTTGTCTTCCCTTGAAAATAATATCCAAAGAGTAGAAACTGAAGTTTTGATCGAGTGATACCAAAATATAATAGAACACCAAAAGATGCATTATAAGATATTCTAAAATAATGTTTCCAAGTTATTTAATTTTATTATAAACGATATCAAATTAAAAAAAGGTTTAAGAGGAAGGAAAATCATAATTTAACTATGATGAAATTATGAAATTAAAATTAAAATTAAATAATTCAATACAATGTGATGTTGTGAATTAATGACTTAAATTAAATTAAATTGAAAACTTGAAACAATAATTTTATTATGATACAATTACATAAAGAAATTAAATGAAATAATCAATTTTAGCCAATTGTGTTGTTATGGATTAAGGGTAATGTTCAATTTAAGAAAATAAATAAGTTTAAAAATAAAATAAAAAAAAACTAGACAATAAATTTGAAATTAAATAAATAGACCAAAAGATGTCTGAAATATAAACATCTTTTATCCATCCTGCCGGACTCGAATCAACGACTTAAGGATCATCTGATAGGCAAACCCACTAAAATCCTCCATTTCACCAACTGAAATGAGATCGCTTGTTTGAATGTCCTTAATATCTTACATTTTGCTAGGTTGATTCGACCCCAACCTAAACACGGAGTTAATTGAGTTTAGGACCATACTTATTCTCAAAACCCAATTAAAAATAAAAACCGAAAAATAAAAATAAATTATTGTTTTAAAACCAAACCGAAAATTAAATCGACAAAACAAAAGTTTATAATTCAAAAGTTCAATCGTATTAGATCTTCATAAAACTGATTAAAATTGAGTAAAATTACATAATTTAAAATATAATTGAAAGATATTGTCTTTACTTATAAAATAATTTAAAGTTTAATTAAAAAGCGAGATTGTTAAACAAAAATTAATTGATTTATTTTAGTTTATAAAAATAGGTTAGTTTCTAAAACTGACTAATTAATTAATATCTTGATCGATTTTTAATAACAAGATTTATTAAAATAAATCGAACCAAAATTAAAAACTAAACCGAAAAATAAGACGATTCAAACTTTTTAAGACAAACTAGTTCCGTTTTTTACTCATTGAAAAAAATAATAATCAAATTAAATTAAGTTTCGTGTTAGGCTAACCTCTATCATTAAAAATAATAATAATCAAGCTAAATTAAGTTTCGGTTAGACTAGCCTCTATAAATACACCCGATTGTTTGATCTAGTCCATAAATTGACTTTGAGAAGGTCAGATTTAGGAGTTGGTCTTATTGCACAATTCTATGGAAGCCCCGTTACAAGCGGTGTAAACTAATAGCTAAGTTGGTGACTATAATCTTTTCATTAAATTGGTCAACTCTTCAATCTTATTTTAAATTTGTTAAATTTATTCAGTTTTTATTATATACTCATTTTATAAAGAACTAATACCAATTCAACATTTAAATCATAAATAACTTAATTATTTTACTAATTTATTTTTCAATCTAATTTTTTAAATATTACCTAGGACACAGACCGCTAGTGGCGTTTATTGGTAATAACTTGTTAATATAAGCACAGATCTCGAGCAAAGTTCGATCAAATTCTAACTGTTTCAATGTTTTTTATATTGATCTTATCAAGTAACCTCAACTATAAATACCTCAGTCCACCGCCATTATTTTGCATGAACGATAAGACTCACCATGGCTAAGGTTTTTAGAGCTACTCACTTTCTTGCACTCTTCTTCATTCTCATCCTCCTTGCAGGCACAGGTTAGTGGTTGCACCACGTACAAACTCAGCTCTTCCATGTAACCCTAGTTGATACATTCTAGTGTAATACTACTACTTTAGCATAGGTTTTGAGTATTATATATGTATATACAAGGGTGTAATAATCTGATTCTAGTTTGATATTTTTAATTCAATATTTACATATAATTTAATTATTTAAAAGAAAATTTTATTTTATTAAAATATTGTTTTTAATATTTAATGGTTGTGATAATTGCTAAATTAGTCAAAAAACTTATTTAAAAATTAAATATTACGAGATTCTTCCAATTTATTTTAACTCTTTATATAATTTACCATAATTTTAGAAAAATTAGGTTTTTTTAATTGGTTTCTTGCACTTTGCTTATTTGTGGTGATGGTTCTTCAGAGGCATCAATGCATCGCCAAGCTATCGCGAGGAGAAGCAAGACATGGTCCGGGATCTGCGTTCGCTCTTCCCACTGCAACAACATATGCAAGACAAGGGAGAAAGCAGATCATGGAGATTGCCATCTTCACAAGCGTGGCCGTGCTTGTTTCTGCTACTTCAAATGTAAGCAATAGACTCCATAATTGCAACATCATGCGTTCTTTATGTATTTTAAAGAGGATTACAACCTCTTTCAATTCGCACCAGATTTTTAAGGTTCGTTAGAGCCCGATCTGAATAATCGTGTACAATGTGAAGTGGTACTAGGGTTAGGGTTGGCAGTTCGACTCTGGTCACCAACTCTAAGTCATCTTGTAGTTTAAGTGTATCAGTAATGTTTAATGACATCTCATGTACTAGCTAAGACGTCATGAATAAAATGTTATATGTTTAAGTTGTTTCGTGCAAAAATAGTGCTTCTTCTCATTATATGAGAAATTGGTTTCAAGCAATAAACTTATTGGCCATTTGGTTCCACTACATTTTTTCATTGTTGTTTTTGGTTTACATTTTACTTTTTTGGTTTCATTTAGATTTGTAATATAAAACCGAAAACAAAAACTTGTTTGATTAAGATTTCTAATAAAAACTGAAAACAAAAACATGTTTGGTTTTATTATCATGTTTTATTTTTTAATTATACTATTATGTGTAATAATTATAATTTAATATATTATATTTTAAATTAATTAATTATCATTATTGCTAAAATTAAATATAAACTAATCAATTATTATTTAAAATTACACATTAATTGTATATAATAAAATTACATAAATTATAAATTACATTAAATCGTTCTAATCAATAAAAGATGCCCATCATAATTACCAAAAAAATTGTTCATCATACTATAATTCTTGAAAATATAATAGTATTATCATTTACAAAAAGAAACATAAATCAATTAGAAATAATATAATCACTCCACATTTGTTTAGCAATTTCATCTCGCTTCCAAGACATACTTCGAAGTTGTGCTGGAGTGATATTATACTCCACTTGAGAAATTGCATTGTCATTTTCACTTCGACTGATTTGTTCTTCATTTTCAACACAGCTTTCAAATAATTCATCGCTTTGTTCACACATTCTAATATAGTTGTGTATAACACAACAAGCAATGACGATGTATTTTTGTTTCTTCATATCATAGCTCGGCATGTTTTTAAGTATAGGAAATCTTGCTTTTAAAACGCCAAAATATCTTTCAATAACATTTCTTAATGAAGAATGCCTGTAGTTAAATAATTCCTGTGGACCTTGAGGTCTTCCTTTGCCTCTATAATCTCGCAAATGATATCTTTCACCTCGATATGGTGAAAGAAATCCAGGCATATTAGTGTAGCCCGAGTCAACCAAATAGTACTTACCTAACATAGAAAGAACATAATATTAACAAAAAGATATTAAAATGAATCATAATTACTATATTTATTTAAAATAATATAATACCTTGTGGAGGCATAGGAAATTGATTCATTTGGATTTGTCACTGTTTCCAAAAGAACTCGAGAGTCATTTGCAGTACCTTCTCATCCAGCCATTACATATGTAAAACGCATGTCAAATGAGCAACAACACATAATATTTTGGGTTGGATTAATTCTTTTGCCCCTGTATGGTATTTGTTCATCGGTCGAAACATGTGCATCAATATGTGTACTATCTATTGCTCCTATACAATCCTAAAAATTAAAAAATATATTAAAATAAAATTTAATCATAAGGACATAATTGAAATAATAATGAAATATATAATGTATCCGAAAATATGGAAAGAATTTTGAATTATGTTGAATCTCAGGAGGTGTACTAGTAAAAGATGGTGGAGTAATGACTCTTTTTGCAAGACGATTAACTGCATATAAGACTTTTCGAAAGTACTTCGAAATTGTTCAAGTGGAATGTTGAAAGCGTTCTGCATTGACTCTAGTTGTCTCACCATGCCCTATAGTCATCAAGAAAATTGTTACTTGTTCCTCTACAGTCAAATGATTTGTTGCCTTTAAGCCTCCTAAACTCTTCAACTCATCACATAAGCTCAAAAAGATTGTCTTTCTCATTCTTAAGTTTTCATAAATCCTTGTAGGATTTCCATTTAAAAGTTCCAATATCCAATCATGACCTGGTAGAGCAGAAGTTCTACATGGTTGCTTTTGTAATTGAAAATATTTGCTCTCTCCTGCATTCTACAAAGAATAAAGATTACCTTCTTGATTCATCATCGAATCGATTCAAATCGATAAGAAATCCATGTATCTACAATGTCAATATTAAATAATTAATAAAATATTCTATCACATATATTTAATCAAATATAGAAAAATATTCATACAAAATATAAACTTAAAATTAAGTCAACTATTCATACAAAATATAAACTAAAATGTTCAAAATATAAAATAGTGCTTAATATAAAAGTGTTAAATCAATAAAAATTTCATATGCAACAACATGAATATATAACTAAAGCGACTTAATCCAGTCCAGCTTCCTTGCTTGTGTCATCTTCAAAAACATATCCCTATAAAGTGGAGAATCATGTAAAGCCTTCACAGTTTTTCCATATTGCAGACCATCAACACCCAATTCATCTAAAGAATTCAGACATTCCGTTATTATGCTAGACTCTTGAGATCTACTCTCTGCGGTGGATGATGTGTCCTCTTTGCCTTCTTGTTCTTAGGAGACTTCTTTCTCGTAAACGGAGAAATTTTATCTTCATCTTCTTTTCCATTATACGAGTATTCTTCATCAATATCATTTCCATGTTCCTCTTCTGTACTATTCGATGGAGATTTAGTTGATGGATGGGCATGTACACCAGTTGCAGTAGTATCTCCAAAAATATAACATAAATCTAAAAAAAAATTGCATCCTTTTTCTTGAATCTATGAGCCATTTTATGCACCTATAATGATGAAAAAAATAAATGAGAATGAATGTATATAATATGATATATTAACAAAACAAAAGATATATTTTCCCTTAAATAGATTTTCCCAACATTCAATTGTAGCATTAACTTCACCAGTACAAGAGTTGTAACCGATTCCTGTTTCTTTGAGTAAGTTCTTGAAATTCTTCAATTTAGCCCTTAGTCCATTATACTTATTCTTCAATTGAATATCAGTGTACTCCTTATTGAACTTTGTTTGAAGCCCTGCTTTAATATTCTTCCAACTAGATTTTGAAAAGGTAGTAGTTGTTCGATTTCCCTTCTTCACTTCTTCAACCATTACGGAGATTAAATACATCTCTATCGCATCATTCCATACCCCATCTTTTTAATTTACTTCCATACAATCATTGTCATCATTCATATTGTTCAAGCTTGCCATAACTAAATGTAATAACATATAGGCGATATCAATCACAATAATATTTATAAAGTATTAAATGCTAAATGTACATTAAAATAAACATGTGATAATATATTGTATTTTACATTTAAAAATAATATCGGTGCTCTACATTAATCAGATATTATATCAAGATAATAAAGTCATATGAGGTGTAAAATCCATTAAATGCTCCAACAGTTACATTTAATGAAAGGACAAACACCATCCACATGAAGAATTGCATGAAAGGTAAATGCATTAAATGCTCCAACAGTTACATTTAATACAAGAACATTTGTTTATTTTAAAGATGAATCCAGATAACACTTGCAAGAACAAATCCGTTGCTTTTCTTTCAATAAAAAACGCATACACACTTGCACAAAAGGTAAATGCATTTAATCCTTCACCAGTTACATTTAATGCATGAGTATTTGTTTATTTTAAAGATGAATGTAGACAAACAAGTTTAGTACTTTTCATTCAATTAAAAAATGTCATATATCTTAAGATTCATGCAAGGCACGTAAATGCACTCAAGCATTTAATGCATGAATTCTTTTCTCTTAAAACAATTGGTATATGATCGACAACAACATTCTTTCCAAAACCAGTGTCGACATCCAACTGCTTCTCTTGATAAACATCTTCGACGTCAGTAATAATACCGAAATCTTCACCAAGAGGGAGTTGAATAGAATCAAGATCGGAGACCGACTCCAGCAATGGCTACCCTGACCTCAATATCTCTCATAGTCATAACGTCTCCCATAAGCAAAAGTTGGCTTCTAAATCTAGAGAGAAACGCAGTTACTGACGAGAAGGAGATTCAAGAAGCTCTGGGAGGGGAGGAAAGTGCGAGAATTTTAGTGCAGTGTCAAGGAGGGAATTTTCGAAAGGTTTTAGGTCGAAGAGAGAGGTGTAAGAGGAGATTTGGAAGTGGCAGTAGCAGATCATCACCAGTCCAGATAACCACATACGAAAACAACACAAATAATAGTCGATAACAGAAAATACAAATAACCACATAAGAAAACAAACCTGATGAGCTGCAAAAGATAGCAAAAGAAGCAGAAGATGATGAAGTTGATTTCTGCAAGACTTTTTAACAGAGGAAGAGGTTGAAGATGCAGAGTCGGCGACGTAGGAAAACAGAAAACCTGTTTTAAAAATATACGATACGAAAACAGAAAACTTGTTTTAAAAACATACAGAAACGTTATTTTCTCGTTTTTGCAAAGTTGATATCGTTTTCTTATTTTTGAAAACGAAAAACCGCAACATCCTCAACCAAACAAATTTTAACCCGCTGTTTCCTATTTTTTTAAAACGAAAACGAAAAACTAAAAAAAATGAAACCAAACAGGGCCTTAATATTTTAAAAATTAGACTCCGACTGAAAGTTAAATCAGTAAGACAAGCGGTTTAAGGTTTAAAAGATATAAACATTATTAGATAGCCATAAAGCTCGCTAGATATTGAATAAAATTAAATAATTTAAAATATAATTGTCCTTATTCATCACAAAATTTAAATTTTGATTAAAAAGATATTGTTAAATGAAATTTAATTGATTTATTTTAGTTTATAAAATCTTATTAATTTATTAAAATTAACTAATTAATTAATAAATTGGTTAATTTTAACAACAAGAGTCATTAAAACAAATCAAATAAAAATTTAAAATCAAACTAAAAATTAGGCGATTCAAAGTTTACAATTGAACCAACCAAACCGATTGAATTTTTAATCATTAGTTTTACGAAACTAACAATATTAACTTTTACACTATTATGAAAACTACAAAATTACATTCAAAAATATTAATATCATAAATAGTAAACAATTAATATTATTAAAAAATACAGCACTTATTGTGAATCTCGATTATACGAAAATTTGATTCCCGATTATACAGAAATTTTGAGGAGGTCTAATATTACAAAGCCTTAGCCTTAATTAGTAAAGACTATTTTTAAAATTAATATTATTAAAAAATAAAAATTATTTTAATCTAATAAAGAAGCAAATGGAAATTGATATACACCAGCCGAATTCATGAGCTTTAGGAAGCCCAATGGACAATGTACCTAACTTATTTATTTGGCAGGTCTCAAGAGATCCACACTTGGTCTTTAGGAATAGATATTAGGAATGAAATTAACTAATTTTTGTGTCGATTAAAATTAAAATATATCTAATCCAATATAATTTGGATCTGATCGAGATTTAAGTAGTCCAAGTTTGATTGAGCTCGGGATTAAGTTCGGAGCTTTAGATTCAAAAACAAAATTTTTTAGGCGCAATTCTACTAACCTTATTGCTAACCTAGACTTATCAACGAGTCACATCATATTCCAGTTATAGAATATTTTTTGGGTCATAATTTAATTTAAAATCTGATCAATTTAAAATTCAATTAAGTAGAGATTATTAAAACGATGGTTTTTTTATTTTAATTAGTTAGTATCAATTTTGTTAATCCAAGCAATTTGAGTCAGACTTCTCAAAGTTCAACTTGGTTTGAATGTCGACATTCTTATATATAAAAATTAAAGGAGACAAACTTAAAATGTAATATGACAAGGTATGTGTATTATAAGTTATTCCAATATATTAAATCGTAGAGTTTGGCATTTAGTACATATTGCGTAGTTCTCACAAGGGATAATTAATATTAAAATTCCCAATTTTTAAAATTTTCAAATGAACGACACCCTTTAAAACCTTAACTAGGTGTTTAGTTCACATGCTGAAATAGATAAAAGAATGAATGATGATTATTTAGGAATAAACTAGATAAGGAATGAAATATAAAAAAATTATTTAATTAAGTTTATTCCTAAAATTTCTAACATAATACGATACTAATGTTTAGTTCGAAAATATAAATTTAAAATGACAAAGTAATAATTAATAAAAATACCAAAATATCCAAGTACTCCTACGAACTATATTGTCATTATTGTTGTTGTCGTTCTTCTTCTAAAAATTTGAACAATAAATTGAAAATTTTCGAAAAATGTTTAGCACTTTAGAATTGATTATCCCTTATTAAAATTAAGGAAGATACAAATTGGTTTAAGGCATTATTTTTGTTTAAGTTAACAAAATAAATTCATTTTTATCAAATTTGCAAATTAAAATAATATTATTTTAATGAGAGAGTTCAAACCGTTTGGTTAGAGTTTTGGACCATTTTCTTATACCCGAGCTCGGTTTGAAACTTAAATCAATTAAAAATAGACTCATTAACCTTAAGTTAAACCAGACTAGACTAAATTATCGAACTTAGTTAAAATTATGGGTTGATGATGTGGCTATAATTTGTACAAGGCAAGAAGAAGCTCTCGAACGAAGGAAGGAATGGTTAAGCTAGTCTTATTTGACATTCTTTATCTTGTACATGTTTAGATGTATATGATAAAATCCATGGGATAATTGTACATTGCAAACGAAATTATAATGAGATTATAATTATGAGATTCATATTGCATTTATCTATTATTTCTAAATGTTCCTAATCATTGTTATATTAAGATTGGATATTAATAGAATGTAAAAAGACTAGCACATGTTTTGTTTTTCTTTAAAAGGAAGTAGTTGATCTTATAGCTTAAAATATTCCATACTCTGTGTCTAATCAGAACATTGTATGATGAAAGGATTAAATTATATAGAAAAATTATGCACGAAAAGGTTAATCAAAACTATTTTGGCATTTCTAATTATTTAGGTGGTCATAATGAGTTGCTAGACGCCAAGCTTGATATATGATTATGAATTGTTTAATTGGAGAATTAAAGATAAATTAAAAGGAGTTTTAATTCATCTAACTTTAATTATGAATTAAATTAGATTTATAATCATTACCAACATATTTGGGAACCTAATAGGTCTCACATATAGAATAGGTTGAAGAGAGCAAAATTATTTCAATCAAGTTGGACTTGATTGCAAAGTTTGAAAAACTTTATGATTAAATATAAGATATTTAATAAATAAGTATCAATATAAGATATTGAATCTTATATGGGCATAACTGATATTTAATTAAAATTATTTGTAATTCTAATTAAAGTTTAATTAAAATTAGAATTTAATTTCAATTAAATTACTAAAACGTCTAAAACTTATTATAAATAGGTTTAAGCTCTATGAAATTAGTAATTCTGGCTTAACCCTCTCTGTAAGAGTTACAGAGTATATCGTTAGAGGCCAAACATTTATGCGACTATAGTGGTTGAGATGGATCAGTTTCGAAAACCGTTCGAGGGATACAACAAGACGAAAAAGTTTTGTGATTATTCTGTGTGGTTAGGATCGGATCTCGACCCGATTTCTCAACAATCTAAATACTTATATTTTAGGTTAAATGTCAAAGTAAACTTTTATTATCACTTTGATTGTTAAAAGATGAAGATGGAGACTTGTCGGAAAATCCTAAAAAGTATAGGAAGCTTGTAGGAAATTGAACTATCTTTCTATCGCTCGTCTTATATTGCCTTTCCAGTAAGTGTTGTAAGTCAGTTCATGTCATCTCGTAGGACCTCACATTGGGATATTGTTATTCATATTTTGAGATATCTAAAAGGTGTTTCAGGATGTAGCATTGTATCTAAATCAAGTGCAGAATCCGAATATAAAGCTATTGTGCAAATTACCTGTGAACTTATATGGCTACGTCATTTATTTGGTGAGATTGGGTTTGTTCAATCTAAACTAATAAACTTATGGTGTACGAAGCAACCATTTATAATGCAAACAATCTTGTGCTTTATGAGATAACCAAACATATAGAAGTTAAATGTCATTTTACTCGGAAAAAGCAACAAGATGGATCAATCTCAACTCCACATGTCAGAATAAGGAGCCAGTTAGCTAATGTGTTTACCGAAGCATTACTTGAGAATCGAGTTAATTATATTTGTAACAAACTAGGCATGATCCGTATCTATGCTCCAGCTTTAGAGGGAGTGTTACAGATTATAACATTTGTAAATAGCTGTTAGAAATGGTAACAGATCCATATGAATTATACAGTTAATGTAAATAACATAGTTATAGGCATTTTAACATAATCATAGGAATTACTTTCCTATTTTAGCCAACGTATTATTGTATAAATACCTATATAATTCTAATAGAAAACATAAAGAACATTCTTCTCACCTTCTTTACTTTCTTAATATTTAATTATTTATGATCTTAATGAGGTATGAACATGATGGGATTGCCAGAATTGTATTCTAAATTCTCTAATTCAGAAACATATGCTTTGATTCTTAAATTGCTTCTATGAGGCATATTCTCGAATCTCAAATTCAGACCCAAAACAAACAAACAATGACTCCTGAAGCCTTTTTGTACACTCACGGGTGACCATGTTTGAATACAACATCTTTTATCCTTTTATCTATAACTTAAAAGCCATAAACCAAATATGGAGAGACATCAAAAGATGCTATTGATTTAGTTGGATATATAATTGAGTTGGTATTCACTTCATTAAAATCATGAATCTATACCAATTCTGAAGCTTTGTGTTGGTCATAATTTTGGGAAGAAAAAGTTAGATAACGGAGTTCTGACTAATACATGTCAAGAAATCGTCAAAAGTTTAAACCTTCCAACAATTTCAAGAATTGTACAACTCGCTTCTTCAGTGTTCCAAATCTTTTGAGTTTTAAACTTATCAAACCTGCATTGGCATGTAGTTAACCATTGAATTGGAACTACACCAAAATCCAGTTTCATCAAAGGCTATACTAGCCTTATCCACATTATTTTTTTGGGGAAAAAATTAAAATATCTCTGAAATGAGATTGCAACTTGAAAGATACAATCAAATGCATTTGTCTTCCCTTGAGAATAATATCCAAAGAGTAGAAACTGAAGTTTTGATCGAGTGATACCAAAAGATAATAGAACACCAAAAGATGCATTATAAGATATTCTAAAATAATGTTTCCAAGTTATTTAACTTTATTATAAACGATATCAAATTAAAAAAGGTTTAAGAGGAAGGAAAATAATAATTTAACTACGATGAAATTATGAAAATAAAATTAAAATTAAATAATTCAATACAATGTGATGTTGTGAATTAATGACTTAAATTAAATTAAATTGAAAAACTTGAAACAATAATTTTTATTATGATACAATTACATAAAGAAATTAAATGAAATAATCAATTTTTAGCCAATTGTGTTGTTATGGATTAAGGGTAATGTTCAATTTAAGAAAATAAATAAGTTTAAAAATAAAATAAAAAAACTAGACAATTAATTTGAAATTAAATAAATAGACCAAAAGATGTCTGAAATACAAACATCTTTTATCCATCCTGCCGGACTCGAATCAACGACTTAAGGATCATCTGATAGGCAAACCCACTAAAATCCTCCATTTCACCAACTGAGCTGAGATCGGCTTGTTTGAATGTCCTTAATATCTTGCATTTTTGTTAGGTTCAGATTCTGACCCCAACCTAAACCGCCGGAGTTAATTGAGTTTAGGACCATATTTATTCTCGAAAACCCAATTAAAAATAAAAAACCGAAAAATAAAAATAAATTATTGTTTTAAAAACCAAACCGAAAATTAAATCGACAAAACAAAAAGTTTATAATTCAAAAAGTTCAATCAGTATTAGATCTTCATAAAACTGATTAAAAATTGAGTAAAATTACATAATTTAAAATATAATTGAAAGATATTGTCTTTACTTATAAAATAATTTAAAGTTTAATTAAAAAACGAGATTGTTAAACAAAAATTAATTGATTTATTTTAGTTTATAAAATAGGTTAGTTTTCTAAAACTGACTAATTAATTAATATCTTGATCGATTTTTAATAACAAGATTTATTAAAATAAATCGAACCAAAATTAAAAAACTAAACCGAAAAATAAGACGATTCAAACTTTTAAGACAAACTAGTTCCGTTTTTACTCATTGAAAAAATAATAATCAAATTAAATTAAGTTTCGTGTTAGGCTAACCTCTATCATTAAAAATAATAATAATCAAACTAAATTAAGTTTCGGTTAGACTAGCCTCTATAAATACACCCGATTGTTTGATCTAGTCCATAAATTGACTTTGAGAAGGTCAGATTTAGGACTTGGTCTTATTGCACAATTCTATGGAAGCCCCGTTACAAGCGGTGTAAACTAATAGCTAAGTTGGTGACTATAATCTTTTCATTAAATTGGTCAACTCTTCAATCTTATTTTAAATTTGTTAAATTTATTCAGTTTTTATTATATCCTCATTTTATAAAGAACTAATACCAATTCAACATTTAAATCATAAATAACTTAATTATTTTACTAATTTATTTTTCAATCTAATTTTTTAAATATTACCTAGGACACAGACCGCTAGTGGCGTTTATTGGTAATAACTTGTTAATATAAGCACAGATCTCGAGCAAAGTTCGATCAAATTCTAACTGTTTCAATGTTTTTTATATTGATCTTATCAAGTAACCTCAACTATAAATACCTCAGTCCACCGCCATTATTTTGCATGAACGATAAGACTCACCATGGCTAAGGTTTTTAGAGCTACTCACTTTCTTGCACTCTTCTTCATTCTCATCCTCCTTGCAGGCACAGGTTAGTGGTTGCACCACGTACAAACTCAGCTCTTCCATGTAACCCTAGTTGATACATTCTAGTGTAATACTACTACTTTAGCATAGGTTTTGAGTATTATATATGTATATACAAGGGTGTAATAATCTGATTCTAGTTTGATATTTTTAATTCAATATTTACATATAATTTAATTATTTAAAAGAAAATTTTATTTTATTAAAATATTGTTTTTAATATTTAATGGTTGTGATAATTGCTAAATTAGTCAAAAAACTTATTTAAAAATTAAATATTACGAGATTCTTCCAATTTATTTTAACTCTTTATATAATTTACCATAATTTTAGAAAAATTAGGTTTTTTTAATTGGTTTCTTGCACTTTGCTTATTTGTGGTGATGGTTCTTGAGGCATCAACTGCATCTGCCAAGCTATGCTTGAGGAGAAGCAAGACATGGTCCGGGATCTGCGTTCGCTCTTCCCACTGCAACAACATATGCAAGACAAGGGAGAAAGCAGATCATGGAGATTGCCATCTTCACAAGCGTGGCCGTGCTTGTTTCTGCTACTTCAAATGTAAGCAATAGACTCCATAATTGCAACATCTGTGCGTTCTTTATGTATTTTAAAGAGGATTACAACCTCTTTCAATTCGCACCAGATTTTTAAGGTTCGTTAGAGCCCGATCTGAATAATCGTGTACAATGTGAAGTGGTACTAGGGTTAGGGTTGGCAGTTCGACTCTGGTCACCAACTCTAAGTCATACTGTAGTTTAAGTGTGTCTGTAATGTTTAATGACATCTCATGTACTAGCTAAGACGTCATGAATAAAATGTTATATGTTTAAGTTGTTTCGTGCAAAAATAGTGCTTCTTCTCATTATATGAGAAATTGGTTTCAAGCAATAAACTTACTGGCCATTTGGTTCCACTTCTGTTTTTCTGTTGTTGTTTTTGGTTTCTGTTTTCTGTTTTTGGTTTCTGTTTAGATTTGTAATATAAAAACCGAAAACAAAAACTTGCTTGATTAAGATTTCTAATAAAAAACTGAAAACAAAAACATGTTTGGTTTTATTATCATGTTTTTATTTTTTTAATTATACTATTATGTGTAATAATTATAATTTAATATATTATATTTTTAAATTAATTAATTATCATTATTGCTAAAATTAAATATAAACTAATCAATTATTATTTAAAAATTACACATTAATTGTATATAATAAAATTACATAAATTATAAATTACATTAAGTCGTTCTAATCAATAAAAGATGCCCATCATAATTACCAAAAAAATTGTTCATCATACTATAATTCTTGAAAATATAATAGTATTATCATTTACAAAAAGAAACATAAATCAATTAGAAATAATATAATCACTCCACATTTGTTTAGCAATTTCATCTCGCTTCCAAGACATACTTCGAAGTTGTGCTGGAGTGATATTATACTCCACTTGAGAAATTGCATTGTCATTTTCACTTGATGATTTGTTCTTCATTTTCAACATGACTTTCAAATAATTCATCGCTTTGTCCACATTCTAATATAGTTGTGTATAACACAACAAGCAATGACGATGTATTTTGTTTCTTCATATCATAGCTCGGCATGTTTTTAAGTATAGGAAATCTTGCTTTTAAAACGCCAAAATATCTTTCAATAACATTTCTTAATGAAGAATGCCTGTAGTTAAATAATTCCTGTGGACCTTGAGGTCTTCCTCTGCCTCTATAATCTCGCAAATGATATCTTTCACCTCGATATGGTGAAAGAAATCCAGGCATATTAGTGTAGCCCGAGTCAACCAAATAGTACTTACCTAACATAGAAAGAACATAATATTAACAAAAAGATATTAAAATGAATCATAATTACTATATTTATTTAAAATAATATAATACCTTGTGGAGGCATAGGAAATTGATTCGCTGGATTTGTCACTGTTTCCAAAAGAACTCGAGAGTCATTTGCAGTACCTTCTCATCCAGCCATTACATATGTAAAACGCATGTCAAATGAGCAACAACACATAATATTTTGGGTTGGATTAATTCTTTTGCCCCTGTATGGTATTTGTTCATCGGTCGAAACATGTGCATCAATATGTGTACTATCTATTGCTCCTATACAATCCTAAAAATTAAAAAATATATTAAAATAAAATTTAATCATAAGGACATAATTGAAATAGTAATGAAATATATAATGTATCCGAAAATATGGAAAGAATTTTGAATTATGTTGAATCTCAGGAGGTGTACTAGTAAAAGATGGTGGAGTAATGACTCTTTTTGCAAGACGATTAACTGCATATAAGACTTTTCGAAAGTACTTCGAAATTGTTCAAGTGGAATGTTGAAAGCGTTCTGCATTGACTCTAGTTGTCTCACCATGCCCTATAGTCATCAAGAAAATTGTTACTTGTTCCTCTACAGTCAAATGATTTGTTGCCTTTAAGCCTCCTAAACTCTTCAACTCATCACATAAGCTCAAAAAGATTGTCTTTCTCATTCTTAAGTTTTCATAAATCCTTGTAGGATTTCCATTTAAAAGTTCCAATATCCAATCATGACTGGTAGAGCGAAGTTCTACATGGTTGCTTTTGTAATTGAAAATATTTGCTCTCTCCTACAGCTACAGCAATAAAGATTACCTTCTTCAGTTCATCATCAGAATCTGATTCGAAATCTGATAAGAAATCCATGTATCTACAATGTCAATATTAAATAATTAATAAAATATTCAATCACATATATTTAATCAAATATAGAAAAATATTCATACAAAATATAAACTTAAAATTAAGTCAACTATTCATACAAAATATAAACTAAAAATGTTCAAAATATAAAATAGTGCTTAATATAAAAGTGTTAAATCAATAAAAATTTCATATGCAACAACATGAATATATAACTAAAGCGACTTAATCCAGTCCAGCTTCCTTGCTTGTGTCATCTTCAAAAACATATCCCTATAAAGTGGAGAATCATGTAAAGCCTTCACAGTTTTTCCATATTGTAGACCATCAACACCCAATTCATCTAAAGAATTCAGACATTCCGTTATTATGCTAGACTCTTGAGATCTACTCTCTGCGGTGGATGATGTGTCCTCTTTGCCTTCTTGTTCTTAGGAGACTTCTTTCTCGTAAACGGAGAAATTTTATCTTCATCTTCTTTTCCATTATACGAGTATTCTTCATCAATATCATTTCCATGTTCCTCTTCTGTACTATTCGATGGAGATTTAGTTGATGGATGGGCATGTACACCAGTTGCAGTAGTATCTCCAAAAATATAACATAAATCTAAAAAAAATTTACATCCTTTTTTCTTGAATCTATGAGCCATTTTATGCACCTATAATGATGAAAAAAATAAATGAGAATGAATGTATATAATATGATATATTAACAAAACAAAAGATATATTTTCCTTAAATAGATTTTCCCAACATTCATTTGTAGCATTAACTTCACCAGTACAAGAGTTGTAACCGATTCCTGTTTCTTTGAGTAAGTTCTTGAAATTCTTCAATTTAGCCCTTAGTCCATTATACTTATTCTTCAATTGAATATCAGTGTACTCCTTATTGAACTTTGTTTGAAGCCCTGCTTTAATATTCTTCCAACTAGATTTTGAAAAGGTAGTAGTTGTTCGATTTCCCTTCTTCACTTCTTCAACCATTAAGGAGATTAAATACATCTCTATCGCATCATTCCATACCCCATCTTTTTCATTTACTTCCATACAATCATTGTCATCATTCATATTGTTCAAGCTTGCCATAACTAAATGTAATAACATATAGGCGATATCAATCACAATAATATTTATAAAGTATTAAATGCTAAATGTACATTAAAATAAACATGTGATAATATATTGTATTTTACATTTAAAAATAATATCGGTGCTCTACATTAATCAGATATTATATCAAGATAATAAAGTCATATGAGGTGTAAAATCCATTAAATGCTCCAACAGTTACATTTAATGAAAGGACAAACACCATCCACATGAAGAATTGCATGAAAGGTAAATGCATTAAATGCTCCAACAGTTACATTTAATGCAAGAACATTTGTTTATTTTAAAGATGAATCCAGATAACACTTGCAAGAACAAATCCGTTGCTTTTCTTTCAATAAAAAACGCATACACACTTGCATTGAAAAGGTAAATGCATTTAATGCTTCACGATTACATTTAATGCATGAGTATTTGTTTATTTTAAAGATGAATGTAGACAAACAAGTTTAGTACTTTTCATTCAATTAAAAAATGTCATATATCTTAAGATTCATGCAAGGCACGTAAATGCACTCAAGCATTTAATGCATGAATTCTTTTCTCTTAAAACAATTGGTATATGATCGACAACAACATTCTTTCCAAAACCAGTGTCGACATCCAACTGCTTCTCTTGATAAACATCTTGACGTCGATAATAATACCGAAATCTTCACCAAGAGGGAGTTGAATAGAATCAAGATCGGAGACCGACTCAAAGAATGGCTACCCTGACCTCAATATCTCTCATAGTCATAACGTCTCCCATAAGCAAAAGTTGGCTTCTAAATCTAGAGAGAAAGCAGTTACTGACGAGAAGGAGATTCAAGAAGCTCTGGGAGGGGAGGAAAGTGCGAGAGTTTTAATGCAGTGTCAAGTAGGGAATTTCCGAAAGGTTTTAGGTCGGAGAGAGAGGTGTAAGAGGAGATTTGGAAGTGGCAGTAGCAGATCATCACCAGTCCAGATAACCACATACGAAAACAACACAAATAATAGTCGATAATGAAAATACAAATAACCACATAAGAAAACAAACACGATGAAGTGCAAAAGATAGCAAAAGAAGCAGAAGATGATGAAGTTGATTTCTGCTAGACTTTTTAACAGAGGAAGAGGTTGAAGATGCAGAGTCGGCGACGTGGGAAAACAGAAAACCTGTTTTAAAAATATGCGATACGAAAACAGAAAACTTGTTTTAAAAACATACAGAAACGTTATTTTCTCGTTTTTGCAAAGTTGATATCGTTTTCTTATTTTTGAAAACGAAAAACCGCAACATCCTCAACCAAACAAATTTTAACCCGCTGTTTCCTATTTTTTTAAAACGAAAACGAAAAACTAAAAAAGAATGAAACCAAACAGGCCTTAATATTTTAAAATCGATTCAATTGAAAGTTAAATCAAGTAAGACAAGCGGTTTAAGGTTTAAAAGGTATAAACATTATTAGATAGCCATAAAGCTCGCTAGATATTGAATAAAATTAAATAATTTAAAATATAATTGTCCTTATTCATCACAAAATTTAAATTTTGATTAAAAGATATTGTTAAATGAAATTTAATTGATTTATTTTAGTTTATAAAATCTTATTAATTTATTAAAATTAACTAATTAATTAATAAATTGGTTAATTTTAACAACAAGAGTCATTAAAACAAATCAAATAAAAATTTAAAAATCAAACTAAAAATTAGGCGATTCAAAGTTTACAATTGAACCGACCAAACCGATTGAATTTTTAATCATTAGTTTTACGAAACTAACAATATTAACTTTTACACTATTATGAAAACTACAAAATTACATTAAAAATATTAATATCATAAATAGTAAACAATTAATATTATTAAAAATACAGCACTTATTGTGAATCTCGATTATACGAAAATTTGATTCCCGATTATACAGAAATTTTGAGGAGGTCTAATATTACAAAGCCTTAGCCTTAATTAGTAAAGACTATTTTTAAAATTAATATTATTAAAAAATAAAAATTATTTTAATCTAATAAAGAAGCAAATGGAAATTGATATACACCAGCCGAATTCATGAGCTTTAGGAAGCCCAATGGACAATGTACCTAACTTATTTATTTGGCAGGTCTCAAGAGATCCACACTTGGTCTTTAGGAATAGATATTAGGAATGAAATTAACTAATTTTTGTGTCGATTAAAATTAAAATATATCTAATCCAATATAATTTGGATCTGATCGAGATTTAAGTAGTCCAAGTTTGATTGAGCTCGGGATTAAGTTCGGAGCTTTAGATTCAAAAACAAAATTTTTTAGGCGCAATTCTACTAACCTTATTGCTAACCTAGACTTATCAACGAGTCACATCATATTCCAGTTATAGAATATTTTTTGGGTCATAATTTAATTTAAAATCTGATCAATTTAAAATTCAATTAAGTAGAGATTATTAAAACGATGGTTTTTATTTTAATTAGTTAGTATCAATTTTGTTAATCCAAGCAATTTGAGTCAGACTTCTCAAAGTTCAACTTGGTTTGAATGTCGACATTCTTATATATAAAATTAAAGGAGACAAACTTAAAATGTAATATGACAAGGTATGTGTATTATAAGTTATTCCAATATATTAAATCGTAGAGTTTGGCATTTAGTACATATTGCGTAGTTCTCACAAGGGATAATTAATATTAAAATTCCCAATTTTAAAATTTTCAAATGAACGACACCCTTTAAAACCTTAACTAGGTGTTTAGTTCACATGCTGAAATAGATAAAAGAATGAATGATGATTATTTAGGAATAAACTAGATAAGGAATGAAATATAAAAAAATTATTTAATTAAGTTTATTCCTAAAATTTCTAACATAATCGATACTAATGTTTAGTTCGAAAATATAAATTTAAAATGACAAAGTAATAATTAATAAAAATACCAAAATATCCAAGTACTCCTACGAACTATATTGTCATTATTGTTGTTGTCGTTCTTCTTCTAAAAATTTGAACAATAAATTGAAAATTTTCGAAAAATGTTTAGCACTTTAGAATTGATTATCCCTTATTAAAATTAAGGAAGATACAAATTGGTTTAAGGCATTATTTTTGTTTAAGTTAACAAAATAAATTCATTTTTATCAAATTTGCAAATTAAAATAATATTATTTTAATGAGAGAGTTCAAACCGTTTGGTTAGAGTTTTGGACCATTTTCTTATACCCGAGCTCGGTTTGAAACTTAAATCAATTAAAAATAGACTCATTAACCTTAAGTTAAACCAGACTAGACTAAATTATCGAACTTAGTTAAAATTATGGGTTGATGATGTGGCTATAATTTGTACAAGGCAAGAAGAAGCTCTCGAACGAAGGAAGGAATGGTTAAGCTAGTCTTATTTGACATTCTTTATCTTGTACATGTTTAGATGTATATGATAAAATCCATGGGATAATTGTACATTGCAAACGAAATTATAATGAGATTATAATTATGAGATTCATATTGCATTTATCTATTATTTCTAAATGTTCCTAATCATTGTTATATTAAGATTGGATATTAATAGAATGTAAAAAGACTAGCACATGTTTTGTTTTTCTTTAAAAAGGAAGTAGTTGATCTTATAGCTTAAAATATTCCATACTCTGTGTCTAATCAGAACATTGTATGATGAAAGGATTAAATTATATAGAAAAATTATGCACGAAAAGGTTAATCAAAACTATTTTGGCATTTCTAATTATTTAGGTGGTCATAATGAGTTGCTAGGCGCCAAGCTTGATATATGATTATGAATTGTTTAATTGGAGAATTAAAGATAAATTAAAATGAGTTTTAATTCATCTAACTTTAATTATGAATTAAATTAGATTTATAATCATTACCAACATATTTGGGAACCTAATAGGTCTCACATATAGAATAGGTTGAAGAGAGCAAAATTATTTCAATCAAGTTGGACTTGATTGCAAAGTTTGAAAAACTTTATGATTAAATATAAGATATTTAATAAATAAGTATCAATATAAGATATTGAATCTTATATGGGCATAACTGATATTTAATTAAAATTATTTGTAATTCTAATTAAAGTTTAATTAAAATTAGAATTTAATTTCAATTAAATTACTAAAACGTCTAAAACTTATTATAAATAGGTTTAAGCTCTATGAAATTAGTAATTCTGGCTTAACCCTCTCTGTAAGAGTTACAGAGTATATCGTTAGAGGCCAAACATTTATGCGATTATAGTGGTTGAGATGGATCAGTTTCGAAAACCGTTCGAGGGATACAACAAGACGAAAAAGTTTTGTGATTATTCTGTGTGGTTAGGATCGGATCTCGACCCGATTTCTCAACAATCTAAATACTTATATTTTAGGTTAAATGTCAAAGTAAACTTTTATTATCACTTTGATTGTTAAAAGATGAAGATGGAGACTTGTCGGAAAATCCTAAAAAGTATAGGAAGCTTGTAGGAAATTGAACTATCTTTCTATCGCTCGTCTTATATTGCCTTTCCAGTAAGTGTTGTAAGTCAGTTCATGTCATCTCGTAGGACCTCACATTGGGATATTGTTATTCATATTTTGAGATATCTAAAAGGTGTTTCAGGATGTAGCATCTTATATTAAAATCATGGTCACCACATTATAGAATGTTTCACATATGCTAACTATGTAAGAGATCTTTCAGACAGACATTCTAACACCAGTTGTTATGTTTTTGTTGGAAGTAATCTTATTTCTTGGAAGAGTAAGAAACACAGCATTGTATCTAAATCAAGTGCAGAATCCGAATATAAAGCTATTGTGCAAATTACCTGTGAACTTATATGGCTACGTCATTTATTTGGTGAGATTGGGTTTGTTCAATCTAAACTAATAAACTTATGGTGTACGAAGCAACCATTTATACTGCAAACAATCTTGTGCTTTATGAGATAACCAAGCATATAGAAGTTAAATGTCATTTTACTCGGAAAAAGCAACAAGATGGATCAATCTCAACTCCACATGTCAGAATAAGGAGCCAGTTAGCTAATGTGTTTACCGAAGCATTACTTGAGAATCGGGTTAATTATATTTGTAACAAACTAGGCATGATCAGTATCTATGCTCCAGCTTTAGAGGGTGTGTTACAGATTATAACATTTGTAAATAGCTGTTAGAAATGGTAACAGATCCATATGAATTATACAGTTAATGTAAATAACATAGTTATAGGCATTTTAACATAATCATAGGAATTACTTTCCTATTTTAGCCAACGTATTATTGTATAAATACCTATATAATTCTAATAGAAAACATAAAGAACATTCTTCTCACCTTCTTTACTTTCTTAATATTTAATTATTTATGATCTTAATGAGGTATGAACATGTTGGGATTGCCAGAATTGTATTCTAAATTCTCTAATACAGAAACATATGCTTTGATTCTTAAATTGCTTCTATGAGGCATATTCTCGAATCTCAAATTCAGACCCAAAACAAACAAACAATGACTCCTGAAGCCTTTTTGTACACTCACGGGTGACCATGTTTGAATACAACATCTTTTATCCTTTTATCTATAACTTAAAAGCCATAAACCAAATATGGAGAGACATCAAAAGATGCTATTGATTTAGTTGGATATATAATTGAGTTGGTATTCACTTCATTAAAATCATGAATCTATACCAATTCTGAAGCTTTGTGTTGGTCATAATTTTGGGAAGAAAAAGTTAGATAACGGAGTTTTGACTGATACATGTCAAGAAATCGTCAAAAGTTTAAACCTTCCAACAATTTCAAGAATTGTACAACTCGCTTCTTCAGTGTTCCAAATCTTTTGAGTTTCAAACTTATCAAACCTGCATTGGCATGTAGTTAACCATTGAATTGGAACTACACCAAAATCCAGTTTCATCAAACGCTATACTAGCCTTAGCAACAGTATTTTTTTGGGGAAAAAATTAAAATATCTCTGAAATGAGATTGAAACTTGAAAGATACAATCAAATGCATTTGTCTTCCCTTGAAAATAATATCCAAAGAGTAGAAACTGAAGTTTTGATCGAGTGATACCAAAATATAATAGAACACCAAAAGATGCATTATAAGATATTCTAAAATAATGTTTCCAAGTTATTTAATTTTATTATAAACGATATCAAATTAAAAAAGGTTTAAGAGGAAGGAAAATCATAATTTAACTATGATGAAATTATGAAATTAAAATTAAAATTAAATAATTCAATACAATGTGATGTTGTGAATTAATGACTTAAATTAAATTAAATTGAAAAACTTGAAACAATAATTTTTATTATGATACAATTACATAAAGAAATTAAATGAAATAATCAATTTTAGCCAATTGTGTTGTTATGGATTAAGGGTAATGTTCAATTTAAGAAAATAAATAAGTTTAAAATAAAATAAAAAACTAGACAATTAATTTGAAATTAAATAAATAGACCAAAAGATGTCTGAAATACAAACATCTTTTATCCATCCTGCCGGACTCGAATCAACGACTTAAGGATCATCTGATAGGCAAACCCACTAAAATCCTCCATTTCACCAACTGAAATGAGATCGGCTTGTTTGAATGTCCTTAATATCTTACATTTTGCTAGGTTGATTCAACCCCAACCTAAATCACGGAGTTAATTGAGTTTAGGACCATACTTATTCTCGAAAACCCAATTAAAATAAAAACTGAAAATAAAAATAAATTATTGTTTTAAAACCAAACCGAAAATTAAATCGACAAAACAAAAGTTTATAATTCAAAAGTTCAATCAAGTATTAGATCTTCATAAAACTGATTAAAAATTGAGTAAAATTACATAATTTAAAATATAATTGAAAGATATTGTCTTTACTTATAAAATAATTTAAAGTTTAATTAAAAAGCGAGATTGTTAAACAAAATTAATTGATTTATTTTAGTTTATAAAAATAGGTTAGTTTACGAAAACTGACTAATTAATTAATATACTGATCGATTTTTAATAACAAGATTTATTAAAATAAATCGAACCAAAAATTAAAAAACTAAACCGAAAAATAAGACGATTCAAACTTTTTAAGACAAACTAGTTCCGTTTTTTACTCATTGAAAAAAATAATAATCAAATTAAATTAAGTTTCGTGTTAGGCTAACCTCTATCATTAAAAATAATAATAATCAAACTAAATTAAGTTTCGGTTAGACTAGCCTCTATAAATACACCCGATTGTTTGATCTAGTCCATAAATTGACTTTGAGAAGGTCAGATTTAGGAGTTGGTCTTATTGCACAATTCTATGGAAGCCCCGTTACAAGCGGTGTAAACTAATAGCTAAGTTGGTGACTATAATCTTTTCATTAAATTGGTCAACTCTTCAATCTTATTTTAAATTTGTTAAATTTATTCAGTTTTTATTATATACTCATTTTATAAAGAACTAATACCAATTCAACATTTAAATCATAAATAACTTAATTATTTTACTAATTTATTTTTCAATCTAATTTTTTAAATATTACCTAGGACACAGACCGCTAGTGGCGTTTATTGGTAATAACTTGTTAATATAAGCACAGATCTCGAGCAAAGTTCGATCAAATTCTAACTGTTTCAATGTTTTTTATATTGATCTTATCAAGTAACCTCAACTATAAATACCTCAGTCCACCG
Source organism: Erythroxylum novogranatense (assembly GCA_029891385.1). Taxonomy (NCBI): domain Eukaryota; kingdom Viridiplantae; phylum Streptophyta; class Magnoliopsida; order Malpighiales; family Erythroxylaceae; genus Erythroxylum; species Erythroxylum novogranatense. Next base: position 110,325,532 of record CM057227.1, on the reverse strand, counting down.
CCATTATTTTGCATGAACGATAAGACTCACCATGGCTAAGGTTTTTAGAGCTACTCACTTTCTTGCACTCTTCTTCATTCTCATCCTCCTTGCAGGCACAGGTTAGTGGTTGCACCACGTACAAACTCAGCTCTTCCATGTAACCCTAGTTGATACATTCTAGTGTAATACTACTACTTTAGCATAGGTTTTTGAGTATTATATATGTATATACAAGGGTGTAATAATCTGATTCTAGTTTGATATTTTTTAATTCAATATTTACATATAATTTAATTATTTAAAAAGAAAATTTTATTTTATTAAAAATATTGTTTTTAATATTTAATGGTTGTGATAATTGCTAAATTAGTCAAAAAACTTATTTAAAAATTAAATATTACGAGATTCTTCCAATTTATTTTAACTCTTTATATAATTTACCATAATTTTAGAAAAATTAGGTTTTTTTAATTGGTTTCTTGCACTTTGCTTATTTGTGGTGATGGTTCTTGAGGCATCAACTGCATCTATCAAGCTATGCGAGGAGAAGAAGCAAGACATGGTCCGGGATCTCGTTAGCTCTTCCCACTGCAACAACATATGCAAGACAAGGGAGAAAGCAGATCATGGAGATTGCCATCTTCACAAGCGTGGCCGTGCTTGTTTCTGCTACTTCAAATGTAAGCAATAGACTCCATAATTGCAACATCTGTGCGTTCTTTATGTATTTTAAAGAGGATTACAACCTCTTTCAATTCGCACCAGATTTTTAAGGTTCGTTAGAGCCCGATCTGAATAATCGTGTACAATTTGAAGTGGTACTAGGGTTAGGGTTGGCAGTTTGACTCTGGTCACCAACTCTAAGTCATACTGTAGTTTAAGTGTGTCCGTAATGTTTAATGACATCTCATGTACTAGCTAAGACGTCATGAATAAAATGTTACATGTTTAAGTTGTTTCGTGCAAAAATAGTGCTTCTTCTCATTATATGAGAAATTGGTTTCAAGCAATAAACTTAATCTACTACACTAACTCATTTGCTTTTATCAATATTTTAAAAATCAAACTCAGACTGAAAGTTAAACCAATTAATAAGAGAAGCGGCTTAAGGTTTAAAAGGTATAAATATTATTAGATAGCCATAAAATTAGCTAAATATTGAATAAAATTAAATAATTTAAAATATTTAATAAATTGGTTAATTTTAACAACAAGAATCATTAAAATAAGTCAAATAAAAATTTAAAAATCAAACTGAAAAATTAAACGATTCAAAATTTACAATTGAACCGACCAAGCAGTTAAGTTTTTAATCATTAGTTTTATGGAAACTAACAATGTTAACTTTACATTATTATGAAAACTACAAAATTACATTTGAAAATTATTAATATCATAAATAGTAAACAATTAATATTATTAAAAAATATAACACTCACTTTGTAAATCCCGATGATATGAAAATTTTGAGGAGGTCTAATATTATACAGTCTTACCATTAACTAGTAAAGACTATTTTTAAAATTAATACTATTAAAATTAACAATCATTTTAATCTATAAAGAAGCTGATGCAAATTGATATTACTAGCCTAATTCATGGGATGTGATCCTCTAATACACCAACCATGTGCCAACCCATCTCAACCCTCAATTTATGTGGATGGATGGTTGAGATGGGTTAGCAAATTAGCCTAATTCATGGGATGTGATCCTCTAGTCCACCAACCCTATGCCAACCCATCTCAACCCTCAATTTACGTGGATGGATGGTTGAGATGGGTTAGCACAGGTTAGTGTACTAGAGGATTTGAGGGGTCAATTCTTAAGCCTTAAGAAGCCCAGTGGACAATGTACCTAACTTATTTATTTGGCAGTCTCAAGAGGGGGCAAGATCTTCTGTCCAATATTACCCTGTCTTATTTTGTTTCATGAAATTTCAGTCATTTATTTTGCAGGATTCACGTGGGACCCACACGGGACCTACATGGGATCTACATAAATAAATGACTGAGATTCATTAGACACAATAAAACACCATAATATTGAACAGGAGAACTGGACTCTCTCTAGAGATCCACACTTTGTCTTTAGCAATAGATATTAGGAATGACAAAAATTGTCCGACCCGATTCCAATTAATTGATTTTTGTGTCAGATAGAAATAAAAAATATATCTAATTGGGTATAATCGAATTAAGTCAGACTTCTCAAAGTTCAACTTGGTTTGAATGTGATATCCTTATTTATAAAAGAAAAAAAGGAGACAAACTTAAGATGTAATATGACAAGGTATGTATTATAAGTTATTCCATTATATTAAATCGTAGAGTTTGGCGTTTAGTACGTATTGCATAGTTATAACTCCTTATCTTCCTTATTAAAATTAAGGAAGATAATGAGTTACGTTACCTCATATTCGTTTTTAGCCTAGTTTGACTTTGACTTTTAAATGGGCAGTCCAAAATTTGTTTAAGGCATTATTTTTGTTTAATCATTTTTATCAACTTTGCAAATTAAAATAATATTATTTTAATGAAAGAGTTCAAACCGTCTGGTAAGAGTTCGGACCATTTTCTTAGACCCAAGCTCAGTTTGAAATTTAGTGACTGTTTGGATAAGCTTTTGAGAGGTTAATAAACACTTTTTCCACCACAAAAGTCTTTTTTTTTAAGAAAAATGAGTGTTTGGATATAAAATAAAAACCACTTCTTTAATATATATGACTTTTTTGGCTGCCAAAATACAACTTTTTAAGAAACTTAAATTTGGAGCTTCCAAAAACCCTCTTAAATGACTTTTCTAATATATTTTCAGATCAATTAATGAGTTTATTTTTAGTCCATTTTATACTTATATTTTACATATAATTCGCATAATACCCACAATTCTCACAATACAATAAAATACATAATTTACTATGTATTTAACTATATACTCAACTTGAATATTTATTTTGAAATTTATATAATATTATTTGCCTTTTTATATGTTTTAATATTTATTTTAATATTATGTTTACTTGTGTTATAATCAGTATAAAAGATTTGATTAGATATATTTTCATTTATGTTTCATATGGTTTAAAATTATATCATAATTAATATATTGTGTTTTGCATATTGTTTAATATATTTTAAATAATATTTATATGGATAAATAATTTTACTACAAAATAAAATATAGTTAAAATTAAAATTACTTTTTATTTTTATGTTATCAAACATTCTCTGTATGAAACTCTTTCAAAAAGTTTTTTAAAATAACAATTAACTGACTTCTTAGAAAAGTTATTCTCGAAAAGATCTACAGAAAAAAGCTCTACTGACAAAAATTTTACTGGTATAAGTGTAATATCTCATTATCTCATGTTGGGGGCTAGGATCCCAGAAAAGACTATATGAGAGTATATTGAGAAATTAGAAATGCATTTCATGCTCATGCATAATTGAGTATACACATACACGTGAATAATTATTTTTGACACATTAAAATAATTGTACATGTATTCATTGATTTTTCGGATATAATTGATTTATAAATGCGATTAAAATGCGAATCGTGGATTATTTGTGTTGAAAATGTATTGGTGATAAAAATTATTATTTCAAAATTTTTAGTAAATTTTATGAAATTTTTGAAAATTTGGAATATTTGGACTAAGAAAAAGATATAAATAATGGACAAATAGAATTGTGGCATGTGACAACCTTATATGCTTGACTAATGGTCCACATGCATTAGTGATTTGTGTCAATGACTTATGGACACACGTAGTCATGTGTGTTGCTGGAAAAAAATTCTGTAGCTTTCGGTTGTTCATCGAAATTACTCATCACCAAACTTCTCTTCTTGCTCATCCATCACCGAATCAATTACTTGTTTATGGTTGTGTATTTGGCAGTTTAGATACTGCTTTGTTGTATTTTAAACTTGGAGTTCGACCGATCTGACCGGTGACTGGTCGGTAATCCGGTCCGGTTTATCCTTCAAACCAGCTATAAATTGACCCAGTCTGAACCGGTCAATTGACCGGTTGGACCGGTCCGGTCCGATAATTATTTTTTAAATTTTTAAATTTTTAAATTTTTTAATATTATATATAATTAAATATAATTATTGCATAATTATTACATCACACCGGTTCAATCAGTGGTTGAACCGATCGAACCGGTCAAACCGATGATCAGTAAGGCCACCGATTTGATGACCGGTCCAGGTTTCAGAACATAGCTGCTTTGTTCTCTTTATTTTGCTTCCACCAAAATCTCATTGCTGGAGATTTTATTTCTACTTCCATCGAAAGTTACTGTTAGAGCTTTTGTTGAAACAAGGAAGTGATGTTTTAAGTTTATGGGTACTGTAAATGATTTTGATGATGTTTTCATGGTTGGAAATGAATACATGCATGAGTTGTGTAGGAAGAAGCAATTCGGTAACGATAGTAATGAATGGGTTAAATGAAAATTTATGAAATAGGAATTGTGCAGAAAGTGTATCTAGAATTGTGAAAATCTAAACTTAGTGAGGATTTGTGAATTTGACAATTGCAGAAAAGGTAAATAGGTTCTTTTTTTTGTTGGATTGAACTTAATTATGAAAAGTGCAGAAAATGACGAAACAAAACTGCAGAAAATGATGAACAGTTGTATGAGTTTTGTTTTTGGTGTTCATGCACTACAAGAAATTAATATAATATGTGACGTTTTATTAATAAAACGTCACAGATTATAAAGACTTTTCGTGACGTTTGAAAAACGTCACAAAAAATTTAATTTTTTTGTGACGTTTTATTAAAGCGCACAAATTTGTACTGATATTTGTGACGTTTTTTTTATTAAAACGTCACAAAATAAAAACGCGACGTTTTGCTCAATGAAACGTCGCGGTTGATTTGTTTGCTTAATATTTACAATTTCATTAGGCGTTTTTATTTCCCACTTTTTTCTCTGACGTTTCTTCTTCGCTGGTTTCTTCTTTATCTGCTTTATGTTGTCCACGAATCAATTCATTATGTTATTTTATTATTCTCTATCGTCTTAGCCCTAGCCTCCACTCATAACTCACCACCTCTCCATCGTGCTTTCAATGCTCGCCGGTGACTTTTCACCCATTTTCGTCGGATTTTGAGCAATTTCTGTTGGATTTGAGCAATTTCGGATGTATTTTCTTTGCCCATAAACAAAAACCCCCTAGTGAAGGTGAAATGCACGCCACCTCTTCATCTTAGCCACTGAGACGTCCAAGCATTCCCCAAATCTGCAGACTAGCTCTTCAAGGGGGTTGAAAAGCCTTAAAGGCGTTGTACTGAAATTCAAGGAATCATCTTTCCCTAGGTTTTGGATCACTTTTAGAAAATTTTTCTCCCATCATTTTTGAGTTGTTTTGTTTTTCTTAATTGTGGGTGATCATGGCTGATGTTTTGATCAAGACGAATCTGGTTTCTTTTTGTTCTTCTTCTCAATCCGGTTGTTATCCCCACAATAGAACAACTTCTATGTTGCGCCAAATAGTAACCGGCTCAAGGGGTTTCCTTTGAACGTCAAATCACAGGCCTTGAGATCTCGATCGACATCTTTGCACGGTGAGTTTCATGGAAAGAAAGTTATCGTTCAAGGCAGACCCAGAAAAGTATCTTCTTCTCAAGCTTCAATAAAAACTCAGGTTGGTAGAGTTTTGTTGGGAAGTACAGGTTTTATATTGCTAGATTGGTCTTAGTTTCAATATTTTTATCGTAGTTTCTAGGGTTCTAAATATTTCCTTCACTTTGGTGTTCATTTAAGTGGGATTCTTAGCTTTAAATTGCATCCTAAAATGTGAATTTGTGAAAGCGCCCTAGTATTCAATTCGGATGCTTGAATTTTCAGTTTCATTTCTCTAGATCTATAAATTAATGGTTGTTGTTGCGGGTATATAATTTACATTATGTTCACTTGGTGGTTGTTCTGATTTGATTTTTGAACTGGGTTTCACATGGCTACATCAATCTTGAACAAGTCTCTGGATTGTCTTTTTAGTTTTCGATTGCGTAGCGATAATAGGGTTAATTTCCTAATTTGTATACCTTTTATACTGAAGATAAATTAAATAATAGCAGTATTTTTGTCCAATCTTTTCTAAGAGTAAAGAAATTGGCAGTTTTATATTCTTTTGATGGTAGGTGAAATAGTGAAGCTTATATTTGTGTTCTCTGAATTTAACAGGCTCTTAGACCTGGAGATTTTCATTCTTTTGATGGTAGGTGAAATAGTGAAGCTTACTTGAGGATTTTCATTTTTTTAGGAATGAAGATTAAAACTGATACACCAATCACAAAGAAGGCATGCGAAGGTGTGATAGAGTTTCTGCTCATGAATCATCCACTTGATTGTCCAATATGTGACATTGAGGGTTCTTCTTATGACAAACTCAATCTCTTCTTCTTATGACAATGCAGAACAAAGAGAGCGAGTCATTTCTCTGCAGAAACTTATCAGGTGAATGGTTATGCTTCTATTATTCAATGAAGCATGATTTAACTTGTTCCATAGCCTAGCGCTTTGGATAGCCTACGTCCCTTACATTTCTTTCCGTTCAGTACTGGTCTCTTACACTGATGCAAAGCTTTGACATTTCTCATATACTGTAAACAATAAATGGAGCAAACAGAATTGAAGTGATGATACAAAAAAGGTTTGGTGGATGCTTTATGAAAAGGCTAAAACAAATCTCCTTACGTTGTGATGGTGAAAAAAAATGAGTAGCAAAAGCTTAATAAATCTATTATCATAAAGAAAGTGAATTGGGTGAGGAATGGAAAGATTGGAAGGGATGATACCGAGGCTACTGGAAGGAAGGAATACCATAAGGAAACGTATTCAACTATCTGAAAATGAAATCCGTCAGCTTTGCGCCACCGCCAAACAACTCTTCCTCTCTCAGCCTATTGTTCTTCAGTTAGAAGCTCCCATCAATATCTGTGGTATGCTGTCCAATCTCTTCTTTGTTATTTTTTTCTTTCTGCACATAACGCATACCTAAAAACATTCAGATTTATTGGTCTAGTTATTCAGATTTCGATGATGTGAATAGGAATCGCAAGTTCCAATGAATCGCTTTGATTTTGGGTTTAAATTAGCTCTATTGAATATCATATTGTTCAGTGTGTAATATACGTTGTTGGAGAATTTTGAGGATTTGTTATGGTGAATCAACAGGTGATATACACTATCAATATGCAGATTTATTAAGATTTAAAAACGTCGCCGAATGTTCAAACTTTTAGTGACGTTTTATAAACGTCATGGAATGTCAGTATTTTTCGTGACGTTTTACATAAAACGTCGCAGAAACCTTTTGCCTATACTATATTCCGCGACGTTTTTTGTAACATTTTTTAAAACGTCGCAGAATACATTATGCGACGTTTTTGGACATTCTGTGACGTTTTAAAAACATCACAAAATGCCTTATTTTCTTATAGTGATGCTCAATCTTGAATTTTGAGTTGCTTTAGAGTAAGCTAAATTGGAATGGGAGTAGAAATGCAAAGGGTATAAGATAGAAATGGTGTACATTAATAATGGATTAAGTAGAAGAGAGGAAGAAGAAAAGGAGTTGTACCGAAGGCTTACTTAAATAACTTCTTCTCCCGATCCCCAAATGACATGAGATTTGAACCAACCAACTTATAACACATTGTTCTTTATCTCTACCAAAATTTATAGCCATCTTAATTAATTTGGAGCAGATTGATTGATGAATTTAGGATGAAAATATTGAGGTGTGCTTGAATTTGATAATTGGAGTGTTTTTACTGAACATGCTTCAGTATTTTGGCTATATTTTGATATGTAGATTTCCTAATGAGATGATTCTTAATTTAAATTGAAGTAGAGGCATTTGGCAACAATTTTTGAATAAATTGAAATTGAATTATGTCCTTAAGGGTTTTAAAATTTAGCTTGAAATTGAGTATTGGTTTAGGCTATATCACTACCCGTGAAAAAATCATATCCTGTTGTAATCAAATAAACTATATTGATTTAGGCCGAATCAGACAAAGTTGTTTTCACAAAAGATGTAGCTTATTCTCTTAGTTTTCAATTTGTATAAAGTTTGTAATTTTTGGTTATTGGAACTAAGAGATATTAGTTGTACAATTTTGAGTGAATGATCATATACTAGCCAAAATTTCAAATGTAGTCAATTTGTAGTATTTTGAGTATAACTCATAGAATAATAAACTAAATTGTATGATTTTGGTATCATTAGAAACTTAAGACATTAAGAAACAATTTCCTAGAAGAAAGTATTATGTAAATACTGCATTTACCTTATCATAATGATCATGCAAAGTAGACCTGAAAGTCTATTTTAAGAAGAAAAAAAAGCTGAAATGGTTAATGAGTGTTTGAATTCTGAAAATTTTGGAGTAAAACTGATATTTGCATCAGTTTATTAAAGAAATATACCCGATAATTTATCACTAAATATGCATCATACATGATACATTTCTAAATGTGTTTATTCAGTTAAATGAGCAATATAGTAATGTGAAAATGTATGTGATTGTATATAGAAGAGCACGTTGAGCGACAACTTCCAGACGTTGCCGGAACCTCAAGGCAATAAGCTAAAGGGAGCAATGGTGAGTAACCTAAGATGGTCTCACTTTGATTTGTTATGTTTGATATTAAATTGAATTTATTTGTGATGTATGTGTACTGAATTCCATATATGAAAAGTCCGAGACGTTTGATGTATGAATAAAACATTGGAAGTGATATTTGAATGTGAATGTGACTGACTAATTGTTTCTCACTTAAATGTTGAATGTTGGACTAAAAATCTGATGACAAATGTGAATGTAACTGAATAAGTATAATGATTGAATTTATGGAATGCATTTCATTTCAATACATGAAATATAAAGGCAGTTGTGGCTGATGTCGCCAGTAAAAAAAGAGCTTAAAGCTCAGGCATTCATGGGAAGAGCTTAAGGCTCAATGTGTACAACGAGCTCTGTATTCCCAACAGATAAGGAACAGTATGAAAAAGCTCGGTTGGATACGAGATAGTGAAAAAGGCACTCGATGACAACAACGTAATAAATGAATTTGAGTCTCATAAACACTGCATTCACATATGATATGAATAAATTGAATGATTGTATTGTTTTGAGCACTTTTCTTGTATGAATACGTGATAATTTCTCAATGATTGTGTTATGCAAAATTGTAGCGAAATGACGAATTGTATAGATTTGTGTTTGAAATGTGACATCTGTGAATAAAGTGTTTCGTGATATTACTTGATGATAATCAAGTTGATGTGAAGTTTTATGATAATGTGAATTGTTGTGTTAATTGTAACGTTGATAATTTAAAATTCGAGAAAACGACGACTTAGCTGCTAAGATTGTATAGAAGAAATTTTGTATCACTTTTGAATACAAGTTATAACTCAAAGGTCAATCAGCTGTGATTGAATGATTAGTTTTTAGCTTTTAGTTAATTCCTCATGTATGTAGCATAGTTTGTACATTGAACTGTGAACGTCGATAGCTTGATAATATATAAATATGAACGGTGGATCTAATGCTACATTGTAAATTATGTTTTATGAAATGAAATGAGGAAAATTTTAGATTTTAGATCATGTGTTATTTATGATTTTGCTTATGATGCTATGCGATAAAGTTAAGGTGAGATAGTTAACATGCCATTTCTGTTGGACATGTGCACGTGTGACCGTAAGGTGCATGTACGTGTGTCAAACGAGAATGGAGTGTTACAATAAGCCAAACTAAACAAAAGCTTAATCAATTAAAAATAGACTCGTTAGCCTTAAGTTGAACGGGCTAGACCAAATTATCGAACCTAGTTAAAATTATGGGTTGATAATGTGGCAAAAAGAAGCTCTCGAACGAAGGAAGGTACGGTCGAGCTAGTCTTATTTGGCTATAATGGAGAGGGACAGTGATAGTACTGCATATACATTTCAAAAGATTTAGTACTGACTGACCATATATAAATACTTATGTTATAGGTTAAATGTCAAAGTAAACTTTTATTATCACTTTGATTGTTGACATTTATTAAAACGGTACTAGTTACATCTTTCAATATAGAATAAAGTAATGTTACAATAATGATAATAATTCATTTAAATATTTTGTGAAATTTTGATTTACAAATTATAATTTTTATTATTATTCTAAAAATTACAACACAACAATCCGACAGAAGTTTTGCTAAATAACTAACCATTAGGCTTGGTAATTTTATCTCGGGTTGATAAGGTCATTGGTCAAAATAATTTGGCCTGATCGAAAAAAAAATGACGTCGTTTTATAAATTGAAAAAAAATAAGAATAGATTGAACTACTCCATGAGCCGACTCACAAGTCATCCAATGAAGGGTCTGGCTTTTGTCAAAATTTTATGATTAGTAAGAATGTGATCCCAGCCGACCTATAGACATCCTTACTAAGTATAAAATTTTGACAAAATGTGTAATTTACGATTTACGATTTTTTTAAGAATATAGCTTTAACTTTTAACATTTTATAGCCTTTAAATTAAGTGACGTAACACTTTTTTACATTTTTAAAAAATGTTAGTCGTCTCTATCGTGACGTATAGATGACATGGTACAGTATGCCTCACTAATAACTTCAAAAAATAATAATTTAATTTTAAAATCTATCAATAGGACCTACATGATATAATGTGGCCTACCCGTGATAATAAAACTCACTAACAAAATTTAAAAAATATTAAATTATTAAATTAGTCTTGAAGATAAGACTGGTTTAATTCTATTAAAAATTTTCATTTACGAACATTTTAAAAATATTAAGATAGAAGTTAAACGCTTTGAACAACTATTAGGTCTCTAGTTGTTCAAATTTCACACCTAATTTTTATAAATATCGAGCCTCAGATTAAGATTTAGCTTGGATTGTCCAGACTCGGCTTAAAGTCTAACTATTATATATAAAACGATACCATTTTAACATTTTAAATTAAAACAAAGTTTGGTCAGGTCAAGTCGGGCTTAAGCACGAGCTTACTACCTCAAGTCTAGCCCAAGATCTTAGCGGTTAGAGTTCGGGTCAACCCGACCTATTGTCATCTTTATTTAAAATATTAATATTCAAATTATATTTTAACAAAGCCTAGTGGACAATCATTGAATTAGAACCCATAATATGCACAAGTTGCTGCTTATAATATCTGATCATGTTCCACTAGAACGGACCAATTCTAATATTTTCATACTTGTCACGTGAAAATTTTCATACATGTCCTGCTTTTGATGTGATGTTATGACCAAGTTAAATTGTTGCCAGTCTCTAATTAGTCGAGCTGATGTTTTTGATCTCGACAGATAAATTTTAAATTAAACTAACTTCAAATTTAATTTTTTATAGTCCAAACTCAACTTGGTAAAATTTAAATAATGTAAATTTCAATTCAATTTACACCAACAAGATGTTATTTTATCACTGTTAGACAATCTATGAACATATCATAAAATATAGGATCGATTATATGCATGAAAAAACAAACATACATACTTGATGCTTGTTTAGGTTTCCACCGGCTAAGGAACACAGAGACTGCACAATCCAATGTTCTTCTTTCTCAAAACCAAATACACGAAGTAGTTATTTCTAAACTGTTGACTTTGTCTTTTAAATACAATCTTAAGATAACTACCATCAATAGTTATTATTGTACGCGGATGTTTCAGACCCATCATGGGTGAAAGAAAACCATCAATCACAAATAATTAAACCTGTTTGTATGAATTAACCGTAAAATTTTGAATCGATTAATTTTTTATTCGATTAATTTTAATAACTTTATTATTAAAATTGATTAATTTATTAATTTAAAATTAATTTTTATAAAATAAATAAATAAATAAATTTTATTTAATAAATTTTTTTAAACTTTAAATTAAAATAATCTCATTTCAATTTGATTCAATTTTTAATTAAATTTACGGCAATTTTGAAATTTTAATTTAAGTACTGATTGTTAATATATTATTAGTAAAACCCGTCAAACAACAAGTGCTGACTCTTGGGAGAGATCACGTGGACCATAGTTGTCAAAATCATGGGCTGTCGTTGAGTGTATTTGAGTAACGAGAGCCGTCGGTTCATGGGGTTTGGTGAGAGTGTAAAGTGTGTCCAAAATGTGGAGATAAAGAAGCACTCCCATCTTCTTGTTTGGACTTATATAACTGGGGCCCAAGCAAAATTCCAAGTCAGTCTCGATCTTCTTTTCATGAATAATAGAAAAGGACAGGAGAAGATATTTTAAAATACCTTATCATTATGAAATTTTAAAATTTTCAATTTAATAAATAATTTATTAAATTTTATAAAACTCAAATTAAAATATTGTTTTATTCATCTTTGATAACAAAATTAATCTTTTGACTTAATTTGTATAATTTTTTAAAATTAATTATTAAATTTTAAATTTTAACACCAAATTACAAAATAAATTAAAAATTGTTTAATTGATTATTATTAAAAATATTTTAATAACTCGTTTGAGATCAAAATCACATTTAATAAACAAAATTTTCAACAAATTTTAGAAGAATTATCAAATTAATAATAATTTTATAATAACTAAAATATATCAACCAATAAAATCGAAGTTAAAAATTATGAATTTTTAAAAGAATTTGATTTTTCCCTTTACTAAGAATTTTATATGGTCATTAAATATAGGAATGACAATGGGCTGACCATGGACTCAAGTGTTTTCAACAAGTTGGCCTATAAGTTAGGCCCAAATCGATCTACGACTTAACTATTATACATAAAATGAATAAAAGTTGAGTATCAGGTAAACTTGAACTTGGACAATTCAAGCCTAAATATAATTAAAAATACGTTATTTTATATCTTTAATTTTAAATAATTGACAAGATTGACTCAAAAGCCCGCTCATTGTCATTTCTTAATTAAATATTAAAATATATCTATTTTTGACTCTTTTAAAGAAAATATATCATATCCCATAGTTTTCCTACTTGCAGCCAAACAAAAGAGAGCAATTTGTAAGAAATGACAGCAACATTTGACAAGTGGACCCAAACCATGGGATGTTCCTCCACTAAAAGCAAAAATACATCTAGAATTGTCATTAGGATGACATTTAGGTTCATACTCTATTCAATCTAATTTCTAAATCAATAAGTAAATTTTGAATTAAATATATTTTAAATTAAATTCAGAGTTAATATTTGAGATAATATTGAATTCGAAAAATTTAATCTGATTTGAATTAAAACAATATTATTTTGTTCAAAATTAAAATTTGAGGCTGAACTAATTATTTAAAATATATTATTTTAATCAAAATTCAATCATCAAGAAGTTAAAATTAATGTTTTAAATAGTAAACCAAAAGTTAAATTGGGAAGTTTAAATTTTTAATTAGTATTAGCCTTTATATTTATAAAACATAGTTAAAGACAAATATAATTGAAGAATTTGAAATATACTTGAAAGAGATTATAAGAATTTGAAATTTAATTAAAAATTGATTAAATAACAATTTATTTATTTATTTAAGTCTATAAGAATTTATTAATTTTAAAAATTTATTGATTAATTAATTAAATGATTATTTTTACAACAAAATTAATTAAAGTAAATTCAGTCAGAAAGTTAAAAATTAAATTAAAAATCGACTAATTTAATATTTTATTATTGAATCGACATAAATTGATTACCTTAATTCATTGACTTTGAGTATAGACACAAATGTTAACTCTAATTATCATCATCACACTTAATTTAAAGTTTTGCAATAAAGTAAAATATGAAAAGATCTGATAATATACAACTTTATCTCTACATAATATAGAGATTATTTTAATAAATCTATATATAGGAGATAATAAAATGTTAACTTTAATAAAACAACATAAATCGGGCCGGAATCGAACTTGACCAAACCCGTACAAACTCTATTGGTCATAAGTAAGAACCTGCCCAGCATTTTCCAGCCGCTTCAATCATAGACCCATGCCTTTCCTATTCTAGTATGTTTAATGAGATCACTAATGTCTTATCATTATTTTTAGGCATAGTTGAAAAGTATGTTTAGAATCAGCTGGACCGCTCACTCTTTCCATTAACCTCTTTTTATTTTGTTTTTTCTTGGACACAATAAAGAATAAACAGTCATTTTGTTCATTTATATGAATCTAACATTTGATTTTTACATGAGTTTTATATTGTATGATTTAATTAATACATAATTATTTATAATTATTTATTTATAACATAAATTGAATTTATTATTTAATTCTAAATTACTAATTTATTAATTGAGTTTTAATTTTGACAATGGTTAAGTGATATTTAAATTTAAATTATTAATTAAAATGTCAATTGACTAATTATTATATCTACTCTAAAATTATTATTTGCTAAAGTTATGTTTTGTTTTGTCATATTTAAATTAAAGTTAATACAAAATCTTACATATAACTTTAAATAAAGATGAAAATAAATTCAATTGTTTAAAATGAGACCGAAAATTAAATCGATAAAAAAAGTTTAAAGTTTAAAAGTTAAAGAAGTATTAGAGCATCATAAAACTAATACACAATAAAAATTGAACAAAAGTGAAAATTTTCAAATAGGATTAAAGAAGAAGACTATTTTATCAATATTTTAAAATGTAAAAGTTAAACCAATAAGACAAGGAGTTTAAGGTTTAAAAGGTTCATTATAAAATTAGTTATATTGAATGAAATTAAATAATTTAAAAATAACAGAAGAACACTATCCTCGTTAATAAAAAATTTTAAAGTTTAATTAAAAAAGTCATTAAATGAAAATTAATCGGTTTATTTTAATTTATAAAAACTAATTAATTTACAAAACTAACTGATTAATCAATAAATTAATCAAATATTAACAATAAAGATTATTAAAATAAATTGAACTGAAAAATTGGTCAATTCAAAGTTTTCAATGTTAAACTGTTTGAATTAATTCGGTTTTAAAATATTGGTTTAAATCTATCGAAGAAGTTGAAGTTTAATTAAAGATGGAGATAGTTAAATGAAAATTAATCAGTTTATCTTAATTTATAAAATTTGATTAATTTATAAAATCAACCGATTAATTAATAAATCGGTTAGTTTTTAATAATAAGAGTAATTAAAGTAAATATAATTAAAGCATTAATCCGTTCAAAGTTTTTATGATTAAGTCAGGCAAATAGTTTAAGTTTTTAATTAATAGTAATTTGATTTGAAGTAAGTCAAATTATTTGAGTTGGTTCTTTCAATTCAAACTTAATTTCAATTTAATTTACCAACTTGTAGTTTCGTGATCATTCTTTCAATGATTTACAGTACAATTACACTAACATGCACCTTGCAATACGAATTGTCCAACACAAAGCTTGTCAACTTTCTAATGATAGATTCAGAATTGCTCTAAATTAAGTAATCCCACCTCAATATTTTACTTTCTGTTGCACCATCAACACATTATTGAAAAGAATATAATTTTTTTTCTTTCTGACATTGACAGGTGTGTGTTTGGCTTATAATTACTTGGAAATACAAGAGCCATGCCATGAAGGTGGTAACTATACCAAAGGAAAGCACTAGACTTTGGAACACACAGAGGCATAGCGCCTAGTGAGAAGAAGAAGAAGAGAGCGATCATATCAGGTATATATACTTATATATAGACCATAAAAATGGAGGCTTTCTCGTGAGGGTTCACGAGCCAATAAAGCCGTAATCACAGACCTTGATCGTTCCACGCGTCCACTCTTAGTTTCCACTCCCATTTTCAAGCATCTAAACTCTTCCCTTTGATCGTTTGATTAAACTGCCACAAAAGGGTTAGAAAATCTGACATCTGAGCGTAAAAAGTTTTATGTTTTGATGAAAAAGTTGGTTTTTTAAGGATCTGCTCGGTGTTTTAGATTCTCCTTTAATCTGGGTAGCACATGAAATCTTAAAATAACACTTTCGGTTGGCTTAGATTTGATTGTTCGATTTTTTTTAAAAGTCAGTTTGAGCATGTGACACAACTGCCGTTCCATTTTCTTCGCGCGTATCTTTATGTGATCTGTACTGTACGTGTGTAATTAACTTCCAAGCTCTGCTTTATAGGGATTGGTGGTGTCCGGTAAGTTTCCTCGAGCAAACACTTGAAATTTGCTCCCAACATCGAGTTTGGAAGTCTACCAATGGATTCCTGCTCTGTGGTCTTGAATGCCAGTACCCATCTGGTGAAAGCTAGCAAAAATGGATTCAGCAATGGAGATAAAGAGTTCTGGGGTGAGAAAATCCGAGGGAGTTTAAACAACAAAACTTGGATCAATCAGTTGGCAAAAGGGTTGAGAGCTGAGAAGAGGGTCAATAGCGTAAAACCTGGTGTTGCTCAAGCTGTTTTAACTTCAAACAATGCCAAGGAGACAATGGTACGTTTGATTTATTAATCGTTTTCTGTAGTTTCCTCTTCAATCAAGTTTTGATCGTGTTTGATCGATACTGTGTCGGATCAGACCATTCAAGCTCCACGAATTGAGAGAAGAAGAGTAGACCCCAAAAATGTTGCATCTATCATATTGGGAGGAGGTGCAGGGACTCAACTCATTCCTCTCACCTCAAGGGCTGCGACACCAGCTGTAAGTAATTAGTCATCTAAAAGAGTTGATTTATGTTCCCAGTAAAGTAATTTTGTTGTACTAGTTGGAAAAAGGGTGTCTTCATGGTTTATTACATCATCGTGTACACGAGATTAAGAGAGAAACGATACTTGAGTCGTAAAATTGTCAGTGTGGATGGACTGTTCCATTAAAATCAGTGAACCAGTCCAACTCTTAGTTTTGATTTGATTATATTCATCCGTTTGAAGATTTGAGGTCTAACTGTGGATTCACGGTAATTTGCAGGTGCCGGTTGGTGGATGCTATAGACTTATAGACATTCCAATGAGCAACAGTATAAACAGTGGTATTAACAAGATTTTTGTGCTGACACAATTCAACTCTGCCTCCCTTAATCGGCACGTTGCACGTACCTACTTTGGAAATGGCATCAACTTTGGGGATGGGTTTGTGGAGGTATGTTATGATTCTAATTGTAATTTTATATTACACTGTTACAGTCGGATGCAATACTGGTTTCACCATCAAACTATAGGGAAGAAGTTAACTGACAGCAAAGCAATGAATGCTTCTTTCTCATGGTAACTAATTGCCAACTCAACTGATTCAGGTTCTTGCGGCAACTCAAACACCTGGGGAAGCAGGAATGAAATGGTTCCAGGGGACAGCAGATGCTGTGAGGCAATTTATTTGGCTTTTTGAGGTGTATATGTAAACTTCTATTGATTTTGTTTGTCATTTCTGGGGGAGACAAGAAAGCTAGAAAAAAATATCAGTACCTTCTGAAATTTTCCGCTTCGAATTCAGTTGGGCTGACAGAATATGCTGAATCTTGTAGGATGCAAAGAAATGCAATGTTGAAAATATACTGATACTGTGTGGAGACCATCTTTACCGAATGGATTATATGGACTTTGTACAGGCAAGCAATTCTGGTACCTGTTAATTGAATGAACTCGTATCATGACATATATGACTGTAATTTGGATCTAACCTACTTGTCTGCTATTATTAACAGCATCATGTAGACAGTGATGCCGATATCACAATTTCATGTGTGGCAGTAGACGAGAGGTTTGTGTGCTACTGATATGTCCGGTTCATTTTGTATATTTTCATTTTTCTTGCTTTCCAACTTACTTTTTTCTGGAAATAAATCCGAAGTTTGTGAATATTTTTCAGCCGCGCATCGGATTATGGATTAGTTAAGATAGACAGCAGAGGGCAGATTGTCCACTTTGATGAAAAACCAAAGGGTGCTGATCTGAGAGCAATGGTGAGCATAGCAAAGATATATTGTCAAAGATGAGCAACTAGATCATTTCAATGACCAAATTACCATACATTGTAGAGTGAATTTTTATCAGGGAGTAATAATCTGATATACTTTGCTTTATGATTATCTCTGCAGCGAGTAGATACCACTCGTTTCGGATTGTCACCACATGATGCTGCGAGATCCCCCTATATTGCATCAATGGGAGTCTATGCATTTAAGACAGATTTTTTATTGAATCTTCTAAGGTGGAGACATCCTACAGCAAACGACTTTGCTTCTGAAATCATTCCTTTGGCTGTTATGGAACATAACGTACAAGTAAGGGAACTCCATTGCTTTTGTTCTTTAATTTCTAGATGAGGTGTATAGGATGAATGACATGACTCTGTTGCATTGAATCAACGACCTATTTGTCCATTAAGATTCAGTTTACTACTGGTTATCAGATTGGTTGAAGTACTGAATTATCTTTTCTCTTCTTCTGGCAGGCATATGGTTTTAGAGACTACTGGGAGGATATAGGAACGATCAAGACATTTTATGAAGCTAACTTGGCCCTCACTGAAGAGGTTGGTTTTAGCATTTTCGGATGATCATTGCTATCCTCCCTGTAAATGACTTAACTTTGCATTACTGGAATTGACTGAATCTTCTGTGCAGTCTCCATTGTTTGAGTTCTATGATCCAAAGACACCCGTTTACACGTCTCCTCGTTTCTTACCACCAACCAAAATTGACAAGTGCAGGGTATGCTATAATACTTTGAGCTTGTACTCATAGTTTTATCAGGTTCCTTGATGTGATTTAGTTGCCTTTTGCAGATTGCGGATGCAATAATTTCCCACGGTTGTTTCCTGCGTGAATGTTCAGTCGAACACTCGGTGGTTGGTGAACGCTCACGTTTAGATTACGGTGTTGAGCTAAAGGTGAATGACAAAACCTTCCATGATCACTTAAGACTTTTATACATGGTAATTGAAGAGTTAACTCTCTTGTTGGCCATTTTCAGGATACTGTGATGCTAGGAGCAGATTACTATGAAACTGAAGCTGAGATTGCATCTCTCCTGGCTGAGGGAAAGGTCCCAATTGGTGTTGGAAGGAACACAAAAATCTGGTAATTACGATATAGGATATTCATTTTCTGTTCCCTTTTGCTTTTCACCATTTTCGTAGATCCATTCCGGGCATCCAACCGGAAGGGAGACTCTATCGTTCGTTTTCAGAACATGGTGATTTGATCAAATTAAACTAGCATGAAAATGATGGGTTCTGAAAAGAGAGAATCTATTTTTAACTACAGGAAGTGCATAATTGACAAGAATGCAAGGATAGGCAAAGATGTGACCATCATAAATAAAGATGTAAGTGACTTGACTTAGTACAATTATGCTCAACTACAACCGACTATAGAACAGAGGATTCCAAGCCTCTGCATCAAGTTCCTGTGCAGAAACTTTCGTGCCCATCTGAAAGGTTGTTCTTTATAGGGGGTTCAAGAAGCAAATAGGCCACAAGAAGGGTTCTACATTCGGTCTGGGATCACCATCATACTCGAGAAGGCGATAATACAGGACGGTACAGTTATATAAGCTGGAATTCCAAGAACTGAAGTTAAGAAAAACGTTAAGGGCATATTTTGAAGCAGTTTCTGAATGCCTCAAAGAGTTTTCGACAGGACGATCATGGCTTCGTCTTGGTCCTGAAGAAGAAATGAAATTGTAAGGACCATTTGCTTGTAGAAATAGAGCCTTCTCATGGTAGTTCAAGTCCTGCAAAAGGGTCTAAATAAATGGAAAAACTCAGCTAGAGCTGGCCACTTGGTTGTTTTGTAGAGTCCATATCTGTAGCAGAGTACTAGGCAACTCCTGTATCAGTACACCTATGCAATAACAGGGTCGGAACTTCTAATCACTTGCTTGTATTACTATTACTAAACACTTCCTAATTTAGAGATAGCAATGAGCTCCGGCCCTTTTCAAAATTTTTAACCTCGTCAAGTTCGATTGAGTTTGAAACTCTCGGCTTGAGTTTGAGTTTTGAAACAAATTTGAACTGTAAATGTCAAATTTGAGCTTTACTCAAATCTTTAAATCATGATAGAAATTTAAAAATTAGTTCAAACTCGAACTGAAAAATACATTTTTTAAAAATTCAAACTCGAATCAAAAGTCGAAACTCTTAATTTGGATTAAGTCTATTGATTTTGTATTGGATTAAATTTGGGCCCTTTTTATTATCTCTAATTATTATGATAATAAATGGATAACTTTAAGTTATAGACATATATTATTCACAATTAATCATTTTTTAGATAAACTTAAAATTTGGATCCAATTGGGAATCATGAATTACTAGACAATGGGGCACATTTTCCCAACCGCCAACATACTATGCTCATATTATGAATATAATCTCATTGGTATGTATAATTTATCGATCTGAATGTGGATATTTTTATTTGGGCATGATTTCAATTTTAATAGAAAAATAATTATTCAAAATGTAAGATATTATAAGTACGGGAAATAATTATTCGGGTTACCTTAGGTAGGGTCGGGTTTCAGATAGAAGCTGTTGGGCCGGATCGACTTGGCCCATTTCTATCCCTAGTTGACAAATATTATTTTTCCAAAATAAAAACCTAATTTATTAACTGCTGGTCAAATGGTATGTCATCCTCAAAATCCGATCCGATCCGATCCAAAAGGAACGGCACTTCTTCTGAAATAAACGGCACCGAACTCGAGACTCAGGATTTTGCAACATATTACGTGTCCCAGGACTCCGGAAACCGAACCCGGTCTTTTAGCTTCCAAGTGGCACGCCGTCATCTTGTGGGCCCCACATAAGACAAGCCACTTGGTTCTCCTACATTTACGACGCAGAAGCAGAGGAGCACAGACAAAAACTGAAGCAAAAACAGAGAGAAGTGAACACACAGAGAGGAATCTGAACCTAAAGAGCCAATGCAAGAATCAAAGAGCAACGATCTCAGGAAGTTAGAGGACGCCATGAAAGGTCAGGAAAGTGGTAGCTTGGAGGAGAAAAAGGAGACTATCATCTCCCACTTCATGGGAACAGGTGACAAGGAGCATCAAGAACTAGATCCTGGAACTGCCCTACAAACATTCTTTGATCACATTCCCATCAATTCAATCCCTGGAATCAAGAACTCTCCGGGTTTGTTGTACCCATCTTGTTCATTTCGATTCTGGTTACTGGTTCTTTTGCTTATGCTCTGTTTTATCTTCAATTTTCCGTTCAGTGGTGGAACTAAAAACAGGGGGTACAGTAAAGGATGCGATACTTTTGTTGTACGAGAAAAATGTGTTTGGAGCTCCAATTGCTGATGTTCTTGACCCTGATACTACTAAAATTGGAAGATTTACAGATAGATATATAGGATTCATAGATATTGGTAGGATGGTTCTATGGTGGATCGAGGTAAAAATCCAAACACCATTTGAATGCTAGATCTATTTGAATCCAAAAGTTGAATATTTTTCTCTGTTTAAGGAAAGTGAGAGGGTCCTGAATCAAACTAGAGATGTTGATGATCATAAGACAGGAAAAGATGGAATCTTTGACTTGCTTGAACAGAATCCTGAGATTTGCCAAACCAAGGTTATCTACGATTACTGCTGTCAATAATGATTCATCTATCTTCGTATACTTTTGATTTTTTTTCTTCTTTTTCTCTTGAATTTGCAGGTTGGAGAGTTAGCGAAGTCATTCCTTTGGGATCCGTTCTTACCTGTGCGATTGGAAGACACGCTATTTCATGTTCTGTTGCTTCTCTCAAAGCACAGAGTCCAATTCGTGCCTGTCATTGATCAATCAAACTTTCAGATCGCCGGTGTCATAACACAGGTAAATCTAATCCGTCTGAAAAAGTTTCAGTTTTTATCAAATTTCTGAAAGGGTTCGTTAACTCTGTTTGGCACAAACATATTTGGTAGATTGATGTAATCCAGTTGTTGCTTCAATCCAGTGGGCTAGAGTGGTTCGATGGAATTGCAGATAAGGCTATATCTGAGTTCAGGTAAACACAATCAACTTTCATTCACTGTTCATGCTTGAATCGTTGCTATGGTTTTGACCCTTTTTGCTTCACCAATCAAGCATTGAAGGTGAACGCTTCTCAATTGTCTATGGTGATCAAATTTTAGCAGAAGCTCTTCGTATCTTGTGGGAAAGCAGAGTTGGTGCAGTTCCAGTGCTTGATCGCAGATCACAGAAGCTTATTGGGTGCATCAGGGACACTGATATTCATCTTCTTTTCGAGAATAACGAACTGTTTAACAATAGAAAGTACGTACATTACACAATTCTTGGTGTCTAGTTGGAGAAGAAACCAGTGATTGATGATGAACACTTAAACAGGATCAGAGCTGTGGAGGAATTTATTCAGATGGAAGCTGCAAAACTTAATTCTGAATCTGATCAAACCCCTGAGAAAGATCTAGGACGTGTTCCAGCCCCAAGAATGAACAGACCAGTCACAATCAGAAGAAGCACCACTCTGAAGCAAGCAATGAAGAATTTATCAGATACCAAGAACAGTTTCTGCTTTGTGGTTGATGATTCAGAGAAGCCAGTGTTCATGATCACATTAAGAGACATAATTGTTCAGTTTGCCCCACCTTGTATCGATTCAGGTATCCATGGAGGTGGGTTCTTTGAAACTGCACTAGAACAGGCAGGTTGCAAAGTTAAAAATGGAACCATGATTTGTGACAGAAAATGAGTTTTCAGTATTCTACAAGCTGTTCTGTACGCGATCTTACAAATAAAGAGACTGTTTTCAAACTGTTCTTCTATAATAAGGATGACATAATTAGCTCGATCAAGCTTGAAGTCGATGGATAAGTTCAATTTTACAAGACTTCCGACTTGAAAGGTTGGTTTAATTTGATTCAAATCAATTAGGTGTTGTTTTGATTTAATTAAGCTTTGAATAGTTTGGTATAAATCAAACTAAACATTATTCGAAATTTAGGTTGAATAATCCGAGTCATAGGTTATCAGAAATACAAAGTATCAAGAATAAAGATTAAATTGAATGTGATTTCCAAATTTGATTGCAATCTTATAAAGTTCGAGCCTAACCTTAATTTAGCTTGAAATCAAAAAATATTGTATTAGACGAGAAGGGAACCAGTATACCGATAGACTAGTTATTCCAAAACTACATCTTTTTCCGATGATTATTATGAATATGCTAAGATATAAAAAGAACACTCTACCACAAAACTCTATATTAATGAGATGTGTTTTATTTTGTCTTTTATCCTTTCTACCCAAAAAAAATAAAATTGTATTAGGCTCCAACTTTTTTGTGAAGCGTATTCGACAAATAAAAAAAAAGAAAAGGGAAAAGACTTGCCAGCTCAGCCCTCACCATCGTTTCACGTTTCCTAAATAATAGACGAATAACATTGCGCCTGTCATTCAACTGCGTCACTGTCGGTAATCCCTCTTTTTCCTCCCCTCCATTTTTCCTTCTCTCTTTCGAATCATATTTAACAAAGTTATAAGCAAAGCGTCTCCTTCCAAGCAGCTATAGATCTGTTAACTTTGATCCTATTTAGGTATTTTTCCCATTAAAAAATTCCTTTTTAATTTCCATCTTCACGTCAACAGCTTAAGGTCAGTTTCTTTTAATTCCTGTATTTTTCTCTGATTTTCTGAGCTTGTTCTTATGCCGTGATGCACTCTGAGACCTTAATCTCGACATACATGTGGATTACAGATGTTTGTTTGCTTTTGTTTTCAATAGGGCGTTTACATTTCTGTGTATTGTGGGTTCTGGTTGGTTATAGATCTGATTGTTGGATTTTTGATGGGCATGTCTTGTTTTGTCTTGGTGCTGTGAAATACTACTTTAATCATTTCAGATCTTGTGTCGTTTTGATTAAGTGGATAGATATGCTGGATAGGGGCTTGTTATGGGCATCTGGGTTCTTTATAAAGATGGTGAAATTTAGCTTTTTTATGGATTTTCCAAGCTTTCTTGATAATTTGCTTACTTGGGTTTTTATGTTTATGTCTATCTAAACGTACATAGGCTTGTGGTGTGGTAGGTTTTGGCTCATTTGTTATAACAATTTGAGGAGGGAAATAAGCTTAAATGGTGGATTTGGTTGGGAAATGGAAATCTTGTGTTTCATGAGCTTGGATTCTATGGTGTATGCAATTGATTGTTTGGTTTTTTTTTTAGTATAAACATTTTGCAAGATGTGTTAATATTTGGTTCTAGCTTTCATGCGTTTTGGATGGTAAGGGGTAGAGCATAAATGTAATGAAATGTCCATGTATTGGCTTTATGTTGTGATGATTCCACAGCTTTTCTTTAAAATATGCAGTATTGTAAGACCTGAATCAAATGGATGGAGGTGGGGGGGAGAGTGCCTCAGTGGCTTCACCTGTAGCTCAATGGGGACATGATGCTTGGAGGATGTATCAGTACTACCTGGATAAGACCACCCCTCATACGCTCTACAGGTGGATCGGGACCCTTGTTGTCGTGGCTATTTACTCTATGCGGGTTTACTATGTTCAGGGGTTTTACATCATTTCATATGGACTTGGGATCTATATGCTTAACTTGTTCATTGGATTTTTGTCACCTCTGGTTGATCCTGAAATTGAAGCTTCAAATGGCTCTCTTCTGCCAACCAAGGGTTCTGATGAGTTCAAGCCATTCATTCGCCGACTTCCGGAATTCAAGTTCTGGTGAGTAAATATTTTCTCTTCTCTCTTTTTGTTTCTTGTCCTGTTGGTTGAGTCCTTCATATACAACTTCGCTTTACTCGTTGCTGTATGATTTAGCTTTCCTGTATATATGTACGATATGTTCACCAATTCAATCTTTCATGATGCTGGATAATATTGGAGGGAAGTGTAATTGCAGTTATAGACCAATTTATCTATAGATATTTAGAAAGATTTGGTAAAATTAATCTTGAAAATTGGGCGTGTGTTCTACATGTAATTGGAAACACCAGCAGAAGAATCTTTGTAGCCTGTTCACCAATATAATGTCGAGAAAAATGTTCAGAACCAGTACATGATGTTTCTAATTGATTTCGTGATGATTTACAATACATTTGAGATTAAATAATTGGGATCGGAAGTGTTAGCAGTGAGGCCATTGAGATTCTTATCTAAGATGACTCCCCAACTGCTTGAGGTTGATTTCAAGAAATAACTGTCCAGTTTTGTGCTCCAGAATGAATCCCTTTTCTTTGCTACTTGTTTATGTTTCCAGGTATTCCTTCACAAAGGCATTCTGCATATCATTTCTGATGACTTTCTTTTCCATATTTGACGTTCCTGTGTTTTGGCCCATACTACTCGTCTATTGGATTGTTCTCTTTTCCCTTACCATGAGGCGCCAAATTGCGCACATGATCAAATACAAGTATGTCCCGTTCAACGTAGGGAAGCAGGTGAGTTTCAGTTATCTTTTAGCAATCTCTCTGTTACTGAAAGAACTTAATTTAGTAGAATTTTAGGTTGTGTTAGACAAACTTATATTTCCTTTGTCTTCCACAGAAATATGGTGGTAAGAATTCTGCCTCGAGTAGCGGTAATTTCCGTGCAGACTAAAGCTTGGTTGGTTGGTTCTTAGGCACTTTTAGAAGAGGAACAGATGGGAAGACAACTGTAGAACTGAAGATTCATGACTGTGTTTTTATTATTTAGAGAAACACATTGATTATACTCTGGATTTGAATGTGCTCTTAACCACACTACCTAAGAGAATTAGTGTACTTTGCAATGAAAATGATACAACGAGGTCTGAATGTTTGGACAAGTAAAGCTTTCTTGTTTGTACATTTATTCAGATGATTCAGTCAAGGTTTTGAATATGGTATCCAAATTTTTTATCCCCCAAAAGCGGTGTCTGCCATTGTCATTCATGAGAAGACTAGTTTCCTTACAGGTTCACCTGTTTAATTAGTTTATATGAAACAATATCAGTGTGTATTCTAATACATTCTGCTCCAGGGATGACAGGGTTTGGCTAGGCTCTGGCTCGGAAATTTGACCAGTTATAATAAGTTAGTTCGGATATAATTTGATTATGGTCTAACTTAAATTTAACATACCAAGTCAAATCTGATCAATTCAAGTTTAGAGTTAGGTTTATACAGTCCGGCTCGAGTTTGACTCTGGCCATTACTAATCTTTTGACTCCTTTTTATAATTTATAAATTCAAGTTTTCTAAATTTGAGCTCGGTCTAAAATTTATAAAAAATCAAAAGTTCATTTTTTTTAAGAATCAGCACGTGCATGTCAATCATGGCTTTGTTAGGATTAAATCTATGGAATCAGAATGAACCAAGAAAATTTTATTGACTTGAAATTCATACAATTAATCGGTTCTGTCCTCCTTTTTGAACCTCCTCTCTTTGTACATTTGAAGAAATTGTTATTACATCAATTCAAGGTTAAAACATCCTTTTTTCAAAAGCTCATAAGTTAGATCCTAACATGGAGGAAGATCCTTAGGAGGAGGTAAGATTGTTTGATCTGGGTCATTTCCATTCTCAACAACAAATGCAGTTTTCAGACCCCAGCCTGTATGGAGCTCCAGGTGACAATGCATAAACCAAACACCTGAAGGATGATTAAAAAAAAATACAAGTAGTGGTTATACATATGAAAGAATCAAGAGTTAATCAGTTTTCAGTCTAGTTCATACCTGGATTATCTGCCCTGAACCTTATACCGGTCCACCCTCCAGTCGGTACTCCGACAGTATTTCTTTCCGGAGGATCAACTAAGTTAAACTTTGCAGGGTCTTTTTCAGGATCAAAGTTCCCAATTCCAGTTCCAACAACGAAGAAATTGTAACCATGAAGATGAAAGGGGTGTGACTCAACTGTTAGAAGATTAGTGTCCTGAAGTACCAATTCCACTGTTGAATTGTAAGCAATCTTACTGAGTCTAGTGCCTAATGTGGTACCAAGATTTGCAGTAAGTGGTGCACCAGTGTAATTGAATGGTGTTGGAGGGTTATCAGGAAAATCTGTTCTGAAAACTCCATTGATGTTGAAGTAATGAGCTTGAAGGAGGCCAATTTTAGGCATGACAAAGGTGATGTTGTTGAGTGACGCAGTAAGTTTTGTTCCATTTAAGCAGGTTGGACATGGGTTTATTCCCAAACCAATTGTGTACAGAAGATGTCTGTCTACTCTGAGAGGTACATTTGCAGGAAACTGAGGAGAGTTCAGGCTTCTGAGCTTGGAATTGTAATCAAGTGCAAAAGCAGTGTCATTAGGTGCTGGTAGTTGAGGAAGGATAGGGAGGACAGTGTTTGGGATGGCTTTATATTGCAGAATGCCTGTGGCAGTTTTGTTGTCTATGGAGATTGCAGCATCCATGAAAGGCCTGGAAGCCATGAAATACCTGCCAGGTGCTTGTGTTGCTCGAACAAGAATGTTTGTGGTTTGGCCTGGTGCAATCAGGATTGCGTTAGTTGAAAAGGGTTTTGTGTAAACTGCATCAATTTCTACCACAGTCAAGTTATGGCCTGCAATGGCGAAGAAAAGCTCGTCGTTGAGTGCAGCATTGATGATTCTCAACAGGTATGTCTTTCCTTGCTCAACCTCCATGGCAAATGTATCTGTAAGGAGCACATTTCCACTTGTTCATGTTATTACTTATTAGGAATAACAGGTACCTGACGATTAACAAGTTACTAAATAGAAACTTCATTAATCATATTTAAGACAGCTAATTAAGGAACCAAAAGAAAAAGAAAATCAAAGTAAGAACTGACGTTTCTCTGAACAAGGGAAGAGCGGTCCTGGTTTTCCATTGATGGTATGAGCATCAGATGCATTTGGTGGCAATCCCAGCTTGTTCCCTTGTTTCTCTATCTCTTCAACATCAAAGTTCCACCATTCTCCTGCATCATTTTCCAGGAATTTTAACTCAACCTCTTGCTCTCAGTTCAACTTAATAGATAATAAATTGTTTCCAACATGTAATCAGTTTATTGCAACGAATGATTAACAAATTCAACTTGTTTTGACTAGTTTAATCATAAAAAAATTTGAATCAATTCTATTTTAACTTTCTAGTTATATTTACTTTAATAAATCTTGTAGTTAAAATCTATCATTTTATTAATTAATTGGTAGATTTTTAAATTAATTATTTCTTATAAATTAAAATAAATCAATTAATTTTATTTAATAATTTTTAATTAAATTTTAAAATTTTCAATATATAAGAATAATATCTTTCAAGCATATTTTAAATTCTTCAATCTTATTCAATCTTTAACCTTTTATATGACGGTCTAATATCGTTAAAACTTTTTAAATCTTAAACTTCTTATCTTATCGGTTGAACTTCGGTTCAATTTTTAAAATATTAATTATTACACTTATTTATAAAACTAATTAACTCAATAAGAAATTAAATAAAAAATTAGAAAAATAATAAAATACATAGACTTCTCGAAACTTCTAAAATTTTCTTAATCTTTAAATTTTCTTTTAAAAATTAGTTTGTAGTTTTCACTTTTATAAAAACTCTATGAAACATATGCAATATGAACATTAGATATATACAAATCAAAAATAACTAATATGATAACCCAACTCAGCTGTTAAATTCAACCTAAACTAATTAAATTTAACTTAAATTAATAATTTAAAATAATTATAATAAATTATTAATTTATGTCATATTTAATTTATTCAATTCAAGTTTGAGCTCAATTGATCTTTTAAAATATTTATAGTTTTCAATTTTTAAGAAAAGATTAATTTTTTTGATCAAGTAAATCTATTGACTTTAAAAAGAATGATGAATTTAATTAAGGCTTAAATATATTTTCATTAATTATAATACATATTTTCATTATCACTTCCAAAATAATGATTAATTAACTAGGGTTCTTAAAGTCTTACCTAGAATCACGATCTCTTCCCAGTCTGGCTGAGGAAAAGGAAATGGAGTCCCTTGCTTAGGCATTATAACAATAGCTCCATGAACAGTAGCTCTTAGCCACAAGATATGTGCATGCCACCACAGTGTTCCTCTTTGACCTGTTACGTTAAAATCATATGCATAACTCTTCCCTGTCTGGATTGGACATTGTGTTATGTAAGCTGGTAAGCTGGATCAATCATCTGCCCAACCA
The DNA here is from genome assembly GCA_029891385.1 of Erythroxylum novogranatense. Lineage (NCBI taxonomy): Eukaryota > Viridiplantae > Streptophyta > Magnoliopsida > Malpighiales > Erythroxylaceae > Erythroxylum > Erythroxylum novogranatense. The sequence continues at coordinate 110,296,447 of CM057227.1, read as the reverse complement.
TTGGGGTGGATACTGTTTCAATCTACGTAAATGCCTGTCATAAAAACAACCATTACGATACTGTTTCAATCCATGCCTGTCATAAAAACAAAAAAACAAGAGATTTCAGGTCAAAATCTTACACAATCTTCACAAACAACCAATCCTACCAGTGAATCGACATGTTGTATTGTGCATGGTTTGTGACATTGATCAGAACTCTGTCTCCTTCTCTGACATATACTGTTGGTCCTGGAAACCTTCCGTTTACTGTCACAATAGGCTTGGAATGACACAACCTGCTAATGTTTTTCACCTGAACCTGGCAAAAGAGCAGTAAACAGTTCCACCAGTTAAAGCAAGACCACACAAACGTTAACATTCGAAAACACATCATTCATGGAACATGTACATCGAATTGGTATGTCTTGACGTCAGCTTTAGCAGGAACAGAAACAGAAACAAATCCAAGTAAGCAAAGGATAAGAAAGGAAGAACCCAAGTAAGGTTTTCCGGTTACTGCCATGGTTGGTGCAATATGTTTATTTGGTTGTATAAGAGACTGAGGTAGTCAAAAGTGGATTGTTTGTTTTTATAGTGCTTGAAATAGCTTAATCAGTTTGTTAAAGGAAGTTGGAGTGGGTGGGTGTTGGATTGGGTAGGTACTTGGGGTTCATAACCAAAACTTGTAAGCAAGATACTGAGAGTGACCTGAAAAAGGTATCAATTCAGTTTGAAGAAGAGATAAGAAACGCTAAGTAATATACTCAGGAATGTGTTCAAGAAATTAAAGAATACGAGCATGAGGGCTACGTGAGGCCTAACATGGCTTCCTTAAACCTAAACTTTAGGGTCAAGTAAAAGAGACCGACGTTTCATTCATGGCTTATTAACGGAAGAAATAGAATGTATTAGGTCATGATGAAATGTAAAATGATAAACAACTCTTCATTATATTACATTATAAATATTTCGTCCAAACAATATTTTATTATATTATATTGTGAACTTTTCATTCCTCCCAAATAATAATATTTTAATATTATATTTATTTACATTCTATTGCAATATAAATCATTATATTCTATTCCATTAAAACTTTACATCCAATCAAATATAATTTTAAGGTTTACAAATTTAGCTCGAGTCGATGGATTAGCTCGAGTCAAGTCCAACCGATGTTGTTTTAATTTAATAGACTAAAATGGCATTATTTTAGTTTATAATTTAAAGAGTGTATATTATTTTAATTAATTAAATTAAAATAATTCCTTTTGATATTAATATTGTTTGATTTAATTTATTATCATCCCTATAAATTTACTACAAGGAAGAATGCTCCTGTAAATTGTTAAGAGATAAATCAAAAGTGACTAATATTGATTAAAAATTAAAGAGACAAGATTTAGATATCTTAAAAATATTAAGAGGCACCCTGATCTTCCAGTAAAAAAAATGCAAGAATAATGTACTTAAAACTGTAAGAGAAAAATAAAAGCTTAAAAAGAATTGAAAATAAGAGATAAAAAATAATATGACTTTACTTAAATTTACTAATGACATGACACTTAAGGCTCCGTTTGGTTGACACGGATTGTTGCCTGAAAAAGTAATCTTTTTCTAAAATTTAAATTATTATGTTTGGTTCGTTTTTTTGAATAGTTAGGAAAGTTTTTACTTTCCTAATTTAGGGAAAATAGTGGCACTTTCCTTGGATTATAAATCCTAACACCCCCTTGGTATTTAGATTACTTTCCTCATGAATTTAATCTAAAAAATACATTGGACAATTTAATCAATCATTTTCTCTCAACTCTGCGACTTTAAAATATATAAATTTCAAATAAATTTTGATTTAATGATTAAAATATATAAAATGAATATTAGTTTATAAATAATAATTTTAAATTATTTATTTTTAAAATAAATATTTTATTAATAAATATTATATAAAATATTAAAATAAATTTAAATAAAAATATTTTTGTAAGTTTTATTTAATTTATAATTATTATTAGTAATAAAAATATTTATTATTATTTTAAAACAAAATTAAAATTTACAATAATTATAAAAGTTGAAATAAATAAAATAACTAATTAAAAATTTTTGAAAAAGGGGAAAGGAGAGATAAGAGGAGGAAATTTTAAAATTTTTGAAAATTTTGAAAAAATTCTCCCTATTTTAAAAATTTTCGATATCGGATGGTGTTTAGATTTTGAATATTTATGCTTAAAAGTTTCAATTGAATATTATTCAAGTTCATATTTTCTTATCTAATGATTTAAATTTTTATTACATTTGTAGGGATATAATTGGAAACATAAGTTAAAATTAAATTACATTGTATAAAATCTTGCTACATACCAAACACTATAATAAGAATCCACCCAACTTTCCTATTAAAATTTTTATAAGTATCCAAACATGTGAATATCTTTACTTTCCATATATTTATTTTCCAAGGAATCATATTCCAAAAGTCACTTTACTTTCCCACCAACCAAACGGAGTCTTAATAGAAAACTTTGGTGTATTAAAATACAAATAAAGGATCTTATATAGAGAGAAGTCATTTTCATTCCTTTGAGTCTTTTAAATACTTTTTCAAGTTTTATGTGTTGAACCAATGGTGGTTGACAAATAAAAATCCCTTTATGTTTTGATAATTATAAAATATATATGAAATTGGTTAAGAAATTATTACAAGTTTTTAATTAAAGGTCCAATGCAATTTCAAGGGATAATTATTCAAGGATGCAAGTGATAGACTATGTCCAAAGTTCAAATTTACAAATGTCAAGGAGATAAAATATCAAGAAATCAAGTCAATAATAATCTACCATGATCTAGAGAAGATAGACATGTGCAAAAGAAGATCCTAGTGAAGATTATGGATAGAGATATTGAAAGATCGAAGATTATCTGCAAATTTGTCCGTTGGAGAAATTCCAGTCGACTATAACCATTACCAGTCGACTGAAAATTATCATATCTGAAGAGTGGGGTTCATTCTAGTCGACTACAAAGGGTTCCAGTCGACTACAAAGAATTCCAGTCGACTACAAATCATGCCAGTCGACTATTCAGAGAGCGGAGATTATTTTTCGTAAGTTCCAGTTGACTACACATATTTCCAGTTGACTATAATTAGCAAAGATGTCTGTTCCAGTCGACTACAAATATTTTCAGTAGAATATAATCAGCAAAAATACTTGTTCCAGTCGACTAATTCTGGTTCCATTCGACTAGCCCAAGTCAACCAGTCGACTATCACATGTTCCAGTCGACTAGCAGCTATTCTGACGAAGTCAATGATACTAAAACGGGAAGAAAATCATTCTCAACGTTTATAAGAGATCTTCAACGGCTACAAGAGTATTTCTAACGTCTATCTTGATCCAGAAGCCTGTAAATAAATAGAAGAACGTTCAAGAGATCAATTACTGAAGCCATAGCAAAGCATACTGATTTTTGATCATCATTTTATAGTTCTCAAATTGCATATTGCTCATTCAATTCTATCAAGCTGTTTAGAGCCTTGTCAATTCTATATTTCAATCATTGTCATTATGAGTTGAATGATTAGAGGAAAAATCATTGGTGTGGTTAGATTTGTGCCGAAAATCAAATCGGATTGTAAGGTTTACTTGAGCCGGAATTCAAGTGGTTGTAAAAGTTCGCACTGAACTAAAAAGTGTATAATATAGTGGTTGGCCAAATCCTAAGTGGGAGCTTAGGTAGAGGACGTAGGTCTTAGTACCGAACCTCTATAAAAACAGTGTTTGCTTTCTTCCCTACTCTTTTTCATTTGTTTAATTTGATTGTTTATTGTGTATTAATTCCGTGTTTTTTGTTGAACTCTGCGAAAAAAGTTTAGACGATCTATTCAACCCCCCTTCTAGATCGCTTTCAATTGGTATCAGAGCAGATTCATCCAGGGATGGCCTTCAGTATGACACATAACAATCTAGCGGAAGAAGGTAACACTAATAATCATCCTCCTTTGTTTAATGGTTCTAACTATTTTTCTTGGAAAAATCCTATGAAGTACCATATCATAAGCGAGGGAGTAGAGTACTGGAAGATCATCATCTTAGGGCCACATGTTCCATTGAACGAAAACGGTCAACTAAAGACAGAGCTGGAGTATGACGACAATGATTGGAAGCAAGCTTACATCAATGCCAAAGCCATGAAGTTGATCTACTGTGCTCTTACTGTTGAGGAGAGAAATCGAGTGAATTCTTGCACAAGTGCTTAAGAAATGTGGGAGAGACTTCGGATCACTCACGAAGGAACCAACCAAGTTCGAGAAACCAAAATCAACATGCTACTTGTTGGGACCCGATCTGGAAACCGGATCCCAACCGGAAAACGAAAAACGGAGAAAACAGAATCGAATGGGAACGGAAATTTCGCATCGAAATATCGAAGCGGAAACAAAATGCAGAAGCCAATAGCAAACACTAACTCGAATCACAATGCAAGCGGAAGCAAAGCAAATCTGAAGCGAATCTGAGAATCAAGCGGAAGCAAATGAAAGCGGAAGCAATAACTAATCGAATCAAACGAATAGATTTGAGCGAAAGCGAAATCAAGCGAGAACACATCCGACATCCGGAAACAATAATCAAATAAAACTTATCGAATGAACATAATCGCGTTGGAAAACCTAGACTATCCAAATTCTGATATAATAATATATTTTTTTCTTTTCTTATCAATATCCTTTAATTTTAAGTCCTCTATTACACAATACATACGCAAAGCACTTCTTAAATTTCATTTTCATAATTCAAATTTTCACTCAAAGATCGGGGTCCAACATTTCTCCCCCCCCCTTAAAAGAATTTCGTCCTCGAAATTCATACTTACCTAAACTCCAAGTAACTCATTCTTGCATAAATTTCTTTTTAAACAAAGATCATCAAGTACTTTCTTACTAATTTCTTTCCAAAACTCATAATCAATCACTTTCTCTTATCTAATTTCCTCATCATATATGTATCTCAATCTCTTTACACTATTTCACATCTTGTATCTCACACTAACCATATCATATCAAATCACTATATTCATAATTTATTATTTCTTCAGATATGGACACGAGTTAATGGTCCATTTCATAAGGAACCCTGATACGGTTCAATCATCATTTAGCAACTAGTCATTCTTTTATCTTACGGAAGTATATTCTATATCAATTTCTCCCAATTCATCATGCAATTCACATCTTAAGTTCCACAAACACATGTTTCCAATCAATCATATTCTTAACACCCAAATCGAACCAATCACTTGAATTCGTCAAATAGTCATGCACATCAATTTCAAATTCCTAAAGACAATCATATTTCTTTCATCAAAATCAAATGATCACCTAGCACACTCTCACAAATTCACTCTTATCTTTACAAACTCTTATCAATTCCTTATTCATACTCATACGCCCAAGTAAGATCATATTACTGGGTTCTGATACCATAAATGTTGGGACCCGATCCGGAAACCGGATCCCAACCAGAAAACGAAAAACGGAAAAAACAGAATCGAATGGGAACGAAAATTTCGCATCGAAATATCGAAGCGGAAACAAAATGCGGAAGCCAATAGCAAACACTAACTCGAATCACAACGCAAGCGGAAGCAAAGCAAATCTGAAGCGAATCTGAGAATCAAGCGGAAGCAAATGAAAGCGGAAGCAATAACTAATCGAATCAAACGAATAGATTTCGAAGCGAAACGAAATCAAGCAGAACACATCCAACATCCGGAAACAATAATCAAAGAAAACTTATCGAATGAACATAATCGCGTTGGAAAACCTAGACTATCCAAATTCCGGTATAATAATTTTTTTTTCTTTTCTTATCAATATCCTTTAATTTTAAGTCCTCTATTACACAATACATACGCAAAGCACTTCTTAAATTTCATTTTTATAATTCAAATTTTCACTCAAAGATCGGGGTCCAACACTACTTCATGATTACGAAATGTTTGTCATGAAGGAAGGTGAGTCTATTTCTACTATGCTTGATCGGTTTGCAGAAATTATTAATGGTTTAGGGAATCTCGGAAAGCACACGACGGATAGCGAGAAGGTGAAAAAGATCCTTCGGTCACTACCAAAAGAATGGGACTCTCAAGTCACAGCAATTATGGAGTCTAAAGATCTCAATTGCTTGGAATTCAATGCGTTGGTGGGATCACTCATAAATTATGAGATAATCCTCAAATCAAGAGGAGGTAGTGGTAAGCCACAAAAATCTATTGCTTTTAAAGCTAACACTTCTTCTGTGGATGAAAGTGATGAAGAATTAGATGAGGAGGAAGAAGATGAAGAGCTAGCAATGTATGCTAGAAACTTGAGGAAATTCAAGGGACTACTGAAAATAGGAAAAGAGAATTACGTGGTGGAAGAAATGACGAAAAGAAGAAGTACACCATGGAAAGAAGGACCAAAAGTTATGAGGAGAAAAAGAGCAATGAAGAATGTTGGAAATGTGGAAAGAAAGGACATCATGCTAGAGAATGCAAAAGTTCTTCCATTTTTCAGAAAAATGATAAGTATGACAAAGGTAAAAAAAAAGCTAGTCTTGTAGCTACTTGGAGCGATGATGAGGAAGCTTATCAAAGTGATGATGAAAACAACTTAGCTCTAATGGCAAGAAGCTCCATGACAAGTGATGATGAAGATGAGGTAATGATTATTGATCAAGATCTTAGAGATTCTTTTATTGCTTTGCAAATTGATTTTGAGGAAGCAATTGATATTAACAAGAAATTGAGAAAAAGGATAAGAGAACTTGTTGCTGAAAATAGTGTTCTGCATGAAACTATTGATAATTTAGATTGTACTAAGATAGACCACTCTGCATGTCTTGCTGAAAAAGAAAATTTATCTTGTGAACTTGATAGACTTAGAAAAGAGTTTTCTTATGTTGTTAGGAAATTTGTTGATGGAAATGAGAAGTTTGAAAAGATGTTGTCTTTACAAAGATACTCTATTTCTAAACATGGTTTAGGTTATGATCCTTTTGATAAAGATTACTCACTAATTTCAAAATTCACCAAAGATGGAAAAGTTGCTAAATGTGCTAGATGTTTAAGAGATGATCATAATGAAATTGCTTGTAAAAGTATTAGGAGGTGTATTAGTGTGAAGAAAATATGGGTAGTAAAAGGAACAAAGCCATCAAATGTAGTTTATTTGACTAACCTTAATGGACCCAAAATGGCTTGGGTACCAATGAGAAGAAAAAATATTTCTGATGCAAGTACAAGCAAGGAATGATAATCCACCAAGTACATGGTACATTGACAGTGGATGTTCAAGGCATATGACTGGAGACAAGAACTTGTTTACAGAAATCAAACCAAAGAATCAAGGGTATGTGACATTTGGAGACAATAATAAAGGTAAAGTCATTGGCATTGGTAAAGTGGGTAAGGAAACTTTGACTACCATTGACAATGTTTTACTTGTTGATGGATTGAAACATAACTTGCTAAGTGTTTCACAATTGTGTGATATGAACTTTAAAGTGTCATTTGAATCATCTCATTGTGTAGTCAAGAAAGATGAAAATATTGCATTCATTGGTTTAAGGCATGGAAATACATATGTTGTTGATCTACATGATGATAGTTCTTTTAATGAAAAGTGTTTAGTGACATTAGAAGAAAATGTATTTTTATGGCATAGAAAATTAGGACATGCTCCATTACCTCTGATTTCTAAACTCTCTAAAAATGATTTAGTAAGAGGCTTGCCTAAGATAAAATTTGTTAAGGACCATTTGTGTGAATCATGTTTGAAAGGTAAACATGTTAGAGAATCATTCAAACCAAAGAAAGAAATTTGCACTTCTAGAATTTTAGAACTTGTTCATATGGATTTAATTGGACCATCTAGGCATGCTAGTCTAAGTGGAAAATTATATGTTCTTGTAATAGTAGATGATTTTTTCAGATTTACTTGGGTGAGATTTCTTGCTCATAAAAGTGATGCTTTTAACGAGTTTACTAAGTGGTGTAGGTTGGTATAAAATGAAAAGAATTTAACTATTGTTGCAATAAGAACCGACCACGGAGGAGAGTTTGATTGTGAACCATTTGAAAGAATTTGTGACAAATATGGAATGGAACATAATTTTTCAACACCAAGGACTCCGCAACAAAATGGTGTAGTAGAAAGGAAAAATCGGTCTCTTGAGGAGATGAGTAGAACGATGCTGAATGAATATAATCTTCCTAAAGCATTTTGAGCGGAAGCAATCAATACAGCATGCTATGTTATCAACAGAGTGCATCTTAGACGGACAAAAACAAAACACCCTACGAGTTATGGAAAGGTAAGAAACCCAATATTTCATATTTTCATCCTTTTGGTTGTAAAGTCTTTATTCATAATAATGGAAAGAACAATTTAGGAAAATTTGATTCGAAATCTGATATTGGTATATTTCTTGGTTATTCACTAACTAGTAAAGCATTTAGAGTCTATAATAATAGAACTAGAACTGTTGAAGAAAATATTTATGTTAAATTCGATGATATGGTTTCACCCCCGAGGAAGGTTTGTTTTGATGATGATGCAGGTAATATAGAAAATAAAGTTGAAGAAAAACAAGATGAAGAAGATCATGTGCCTATCATGAAAACATGGGCGAAAGCAAAGAATCATCCTATGGAGCAAGTCATTGGTGGTTTAAATGATGGTTTAAGGACTAGGAGGAATACGTACGAATATATGAACAACTCAGCTTTTATTTCACTGGTAGAACCCAAGAACATTAAAGAAGCTCTTGAAGATGAAATTTGGTTGTTGGCTATGCAAGACGAATTGAATCAATTCAAGAGGAATAATGTGTGGGATTTAGTAGCTCCACCAAAGGATAAAACCATCATTTGAGTCAAATGGTAAATAGGATAAAATATGATGAGAATGATGAAGCAGTAAAAAATAAGTCAAGGTTAGTAGCTCAAGGTTTTTATCAAGAAGAGGGACTTGACTATAATGAGACATTTGCACCAGTGGCAAGATTAGAGGCGATCAGATTATTATGTGCATTTGCTTCACATAAAAGGATTAAGTTGAATCAAATGGATGTCAAGAGTGCATTTCTCAATGGCTACATCCAAGAGGAGGTATATGTCAAACAACCACCTGGTTGTGAAAATCATGAACATCCGGATTATGTTTACAAACTCAAGAAGGCACTTTATGGATTAAAACAAGCACCAAGGGCATGATATGAAAGGTTAAGTAATTTTCTTATTCAAAATGGTTATATTAGAGGTAAAGTTGATAATACTTTATTTATAAAGCATGTTAATCAAGATATGTTAATTTGCGGATATATGTTGATGATATTGTTTTGGTGCTACTAATGAATCTTTTTGTAAAGAATTTAGTGACTTAATGCAAAGTGAGTTGAAATGAGTATGATGGGCGAGCTTAAATTCTTTCTTGGATTGCAAATCAAGCAATATAGAGATGACATATTTATTCATCAATCCAAATACACCAAAGAGCTTTTAAAGAAATTCAACATGGATGGATGCAAAGTAGCAGCTACTCCAATGACATCAAATTTGGTCTTGGAAAAATCTGAACATGAAGAGGATGTTGATCAAAAACTCTATAGAGGTATGATCGGCTCTCTTTTATATTTAACTGCTTCTAGATCAGATGTAATGTTTGCCACATGTTTATGTGCTAGATTTCAATCATGTCCTAAAATTTCTCATTTGACTGCTTGCAAAAGAATTTTCAGATATTTGAGTAAAACTGTTAATCATGGTTTATGGTATCCTTGTTGTGATTCTTTTGATTTATATGCATATAGTGATGCTGACTATGGTGGTTGTAGAATTGATAGAAAAAGTACTAGTGGCATCTGTCATTTTCTAGGTTCATCTTTGATTTCTTGGGCTAGTAAGAAACAAGTGTAGCTATTTCCACTGCTGAATCTGAATATGTAGCAGCTGGAAGTGCATGTGCCTAAGTTCTTTGGCTTAAACATCAATTGCTTGACTATGGTATTGTGATTAAAAACATTCCAATTTATTGTGATAATACCAGTGCAATTTGTTTGAGTAAGAATCTAATATTGCATAGTAGAACAAAACACATTGAAATTAGACATCATTTTATTCGTGATCATTGTTTGAAAGGTGACATTGTTTTGAAACATGTTTCGTCTAGTGATCAATTGGCTGATATTTTTACTAAACCTCTTAAAGAAGACGTTTTCATAAACATTAAATTGAAACTTGGAATGTGTGATTTAAATTCTCTTGATTTTATTTACTTGCATACACTATCATATCAAAATGGTCTGGAAAATTAAGCAATTCCATAAGAGATACATCATCATGATTTACATTTAATAAATTTGCTAAGGTTTAGAAAATTCAAGTCAATTCGACTGATTTTGAGGTGAATAGATGTTTCAGTCGACTAGAGGGACATACAAGTCGACTAGTGGTGAAGAAAATGTATCAGTAGACTAGTGAGGCTCGATCAGTCGACTAGAGGAAGTACCAGTCGACTAGTGAGACAACCAGTCGACTAGCATTCATACGGGTCTTCCAAAATTAAAAACCATTCTTCTTATTTCAAATTTCCTCATCTTCTCCTACCTACAAGCCTCTCACTCGACTAAACCTCTCAACTTCTCCAAAGAAACGACTCTTTCATCCTCAATCTTTCATCTTCAATCTACTTCTAAAACCATCAAAACTCTTTCCTCTTTAAAGATCTTATCTCATTCTTTCTCAAAAACCCATTATCTCTTGTTTTTCGGAAATCCCATCTCTCTTCTTCCTTTTGCGATTTTATCTTCTAGTCGACTAGATCTGCAAGATTTCTTCAAATCCGACACTAACTCCATCAACCCACTTCCAAATCGTCAAAACCCCTATCTTATTTCCTCACTTCTCTCTAAAATTCCTTTTTCGTTTTAACAAAACCCTAACCTACGAAATCCCTATTCTTCGTATAAATCCTCTGTTTTCAAAATCTTCTTAAGTTTTCTTCAATGGCTCCACGAAAGGGAAATGACAAAGGAAAGCAAGTTGATGACGCACCTCAAGGACCAAGAGTACGTGGGTCTTCTTCAAGGGGTGGGCTAGAACGTGAAAATGAAGAGGTAGAGTCCAGATTTGTGTCAAGAGAGGTCAAAATCTTTACTATAAGGTACTAAAGAATGAAGTTCTTATTCCCTTCATGAAGTTTGAATGGACAGAGTTAGATCACAGTGAATATAAGATGTTGTTTACAGATCTAAATAGCTTGAGCTTGAGATTTTTTCTGGGTTTTACTGATGAAATTTATGAAGAACTGATAAGAGAGTTTTATGCTAATTTGGTTGTGGTTAGAAGTGATATTGATCGTGGAGTAATTTTGAAATCAAATGTTCAAGGAAAAGAGATTTTTGTGTCTGAACAAAATCTGTCAATTTGGATGAAGTTACCTACTGGTGGAATTAGGCCTAGAGCCTCATTATTATACCTGAATATTTTGAGACATGAAAATGGAGACACTGATGAAGAAGCAGATGAAAATTTTGGGTATACTGAAGAAAAGGGAGATGCACTGCTAGATAGTCTTTGTTCAGCTCATTCCTCACCACCCTATGAGGCAATTGATTTACCTCTTAATTATAGGTTGTTGCATTATGCAATAAATAGAGTTATATATCTAAAGAAGGCTAGTAACAATCATATTACAGCTTTGGACAAGGAAATTCTATGGCATTTGGAGGAGGGCAGACAAATTAGCTTTCCTAGTCTAATTATGCAAATGATGAGGAAAAAGGGAAATTTATTAAGAGGAGAGCTAAAGAGTCAAACAAGAAAGCATAAAGGTATGCCATATGCTGCTTTGATTACATATATTGCTAAATTGCAAAAAGTTAATCTCAGTTCCTATAATCATTATCCATATCCCCAAAGTTGGAGGTTTACCCCTTATAATTTAAGAAGCATGAAGCTGGTTAAAACGGTTGAAAAAGGTTGGGTATATTTTGATCATATGGCCAAGCTTGGGTTGACATTGGAAGATGAACAAGAGCCAAGGAGGCAACATTCAAAGCGGGTAGCAGATCGTCCAAGCAGCTCTAGGCCCAGTAATGTGAGACGGAGTGATGTCACTTAAGAGGAGCTTCATGAGATTACCGAACAATTGGATGACTTGAATGATCGTGTTGATGATATTCAGACTATGTTTCTTGCATTTGCAAAGAAGGTTGATGCACAACACCGTATGCTTAAGAAGATCTTCGACAAGTTAGGATGTCAACATGATGATGTTTCTCGTCCTTGATGGCTTTTGCAATTTTTTTCCAACCGATATATGCTACTTTGTTACATTGACATTTTCATTGACGTTAGTTGGTTTGTTCTTTGCACTTTTTGGATATTGGTGTGATTTTGTTTAAAATTTGCTTCTGAATATTTGTCATGCAGCATAATTATTACACTTTTATTTTGATCATGACAAAAAGGGGGAGTAAGAAGTATGAATGAAATTGTGCTAAATTGATTGGAGTCATTGATTTATTGATTAAGGGGGAGTTAAACTATGATCAATTATTTGATGTTTTTCACATTGTGCTAAATATTTGATTAAGGGGGGTTACACTAACCAATTAGACAAGACATAAAAACCTTGATCAAATTTTCTTTGTTTTCAATTTCTTAAACAATTTCTAAATGTTTTGTCATTATCAAAAATTGGGAGATTGTTGGACCAATGGTGGTTGATAAATAAAAATCCCTTTATGTTTTGATAATTATAAAATATATATGAAATTGGTTAAGAAATTATTACAGGTTTTTAATTAAAGGTCCAATGCAATTTCAAGGTATAATTATTCAAGGATGCAAGTGATAGACTATATCCAAAGTTCAAATTTACAAATGTCAAGGAGATAAAATATCAAGAAATCAAGTCAACAATAATCTACCATGATCTAGAGAAGATAGACATGTGCAAAAGAAGATCCTAGTGAAGATTATGGATAGAGATATTGAAAGATCGAAGATTATTTACAAATTTGTCCGTTGGAGAAATTCCAATGATTGAAATTCAATGACAACCATTACCGATGATTGAAAATTATCATATCTGAAGAGTGGGGTTTATTCCAGTCGACTACAAAGGGTTCAGTCGACTACAAAGAGTTCCAGTCGACTACAAATCATGCCAGTCGACTATTCGGAGAGCGGAGATTATTTTTCGTAAGTTCCAGTCGACTACACATATTTCCAGTCGACTATAATTAGCAAAGATGTACATTCGATCGACTACAAATATTTCGATGACTATAATCAGCAAAATACTTGTTCCATCGACTAATTCGGTTCACATGTTAGCCGTCGACCGATCGACTATCACATGTTCGATCATTAGCACTATTCGGCGAAATCAATGATACTAAAACGGGAAGAAAATCATTCTCAACATTTATAAGAGATCTTCAACGGCTGCAAGAGTATTTCTAACGTCTATATTGATCCAGAAGCCTGTAAATAAATAGAAGAACGTTCAAGAGATCAATTACTGAAGCCATAACAAAGCATACTGATTTTTTATCATCATTTTATAGTTCTCAAATTGCATATTGCTCATTCAATTCTATCAAGCTGTTTAGAGCCTTGTCAATTCTATATTTCAATCATTGTCATTGTAAGTTGAGTGATTAGAGGAAAAATCACTGGTGTGGTTAGATTTGTGTCGAAAATCAAATCGGATTGTAAGGTTTACTTGAGGCGGAATTCAAGTAGTTGTAAAAGTTCGCATTGAACTAAAAAGTTTATAATATATTGGTTGGCTAAATCCTAAGTGGGCGCTTAGGTAGAGGACGTAGATTTTAGTACCGAACCTCTATAAAAACAGTGTTTACTTTCTTCCCTACTCTTTTTCATTTGTTTAATTTGATTGTTTATTGTGTATTAATTCCGTGTTTTTTTTAGAACTCTGCGAAAAAGTTTAGACGATCTATTCAACCCCCCTTCTAGATCGCTTTCATTATGTCTTTTATTTAATTTAAACTTTTAATAAGTAATACTTTTCTTCTAATTATGTAACTTATATATTTTCTTTCTTAGCTTAAATATTTACTTGTAATGAGTTGTCTGATTTTTTGTATTTTCTTTTCTATATGTATTTATTTACTTATTTACGTTTATTTTACCTTTTACCTTATTTGATATTTATTGTATCATTTATACATATATCATCATCGCCTGTTATCGTCATCTTTTATGTGTATTTTATTTTAGTTTATTTTTATCATTTTATTTTATTATTTTAATATGTATATGGATATTTTTTAATTTTCATACGAATCTATCGAAATTAATTTCCTACAAATTAGAAATAAGGCTATATATTACTAAATTTCTGAAGACCTTACACATCAACAAGACTTTTATTGAATTATTGTCGTTCTTAATTAAAGTTAACAAATCTGACTCAAATTACTTCAATAAAATGACACTATTTTAATTTAATTAATTAAAATAATGATGATTTTATTCTATAATTAAAACTAGATATTGTTTTAATGAATTAAATTAAAACACCGTCATTTAATATTAGTCCGAATTGATGAAACTCGACTCTATCCATTGCAATCTCATTTTTACTATACCTTTTAGTCTGTGTGCTCTCTCGTTTGCATGGGAAGTGTCATCTTGAACCTTAGACGAGAGGTCATCTTAGAACGTTGCTTCTAAGCTTTTAGTGCTTTTTACTTGGAGTTTGTGGGACTACGCAGTACGTAGCTTTAAGCACAGTATCTTGCTGCTTTGATTTGACATATTTAACCCGACAGTAGCTTCAAGCACAGTATATTTCCTAAGGTTATTTAGGCAGAGTTCTTTACACTGAACCATGAGGAGTGGCTCAAAAAGAATCTTCACGCACACCGATTGGTAGGGAGATATGACTGATCTATTATATTTGGCACAGTATACCGGTTTTTCTAGTTCTGGTGAAATAGGGCACTCTTCTGTTGGAGCAAACCTTCCCAAGGTTAGGTGAAATTAACACTGACGGAGCCGGCAAAATCAAGCCTTTCGACTACTGCAAGTGGCTTGCTACGACATAGTTTCAGCGCTTGGTTGAGAGACTTCGCTCAAAACCTGGGTTGGTGTTCCACGACCACAACAGAACTTTAGGGAATGCTTTCAGGCCTTACTGCCGTGGACCTCGGGATATTGACATATAATATTGAATTAGAAGTGGATTCCCTTATTGTGCATAATATGCTTTCTTTCCCCTACGAAGCGTGCTACTTCTCTAAACCCGTTAGTTGTAAGTATCGATGAATTGCTCAACCGCAACTGGGTCGTGTATCCGACATATCTATAAGAAATGTAATCCATGTGCGGATTGACTTGTAAATTTTGCAACATATTTTGATTTAAGAGTCACTTTTTTTGAGCACCCACCTACGGATTGCTTACCTTTTCTCTTAGAGGATGTTTTAGGGGTTTATCACCCTAGAGTTAACATGTAATGGTCTAGCTTGTATTCCCTTTATTTAAAAAAAAGCACAATATATTATTTAATGCATATTTGGATAGGCTTATTTCAGTAAAAATTTTGTCAATAAAATTTTTTAAGAAGAGTTTTAAAAAAATCAGTTGACTGTTTGACTGTTATTTAAAAATAACTTTTTTAAAAACTTTATACTGTTTGAAAACATAAAATAAAAATATTTTTAATTTTAACTATATTTTATTTTGTAATAAAGATTATTTAAAATATATTAAACAATATACAAAGCATAATATATTAATTATTATATAATTTTAAACCATATAAAACATAAATAAATATAAATATAACCAAATCTTTGTACTTTTATAAAGAGAATGTGATCGAACATGTGACTTTCTCGTAAAGAAACAATATATTATATTTTAAATTATAGATAATATGTATTGTTCATATTATATGTATTTTTTAAAATTATTTAAAAATTAAAATCCATAAAGAGTTATTTTCAATAAATTTAAAAATTATTTTTGAAAATAATTAAATTAAAAGAGTCTCGTGTGTCTTGTATAAATTAAAAGAAAAAGAAAACGAAAACCAGAAATTCACAACAAAAATTTGAAGACCCCTCTTGTGTGGATCTGATCTGAACAACCTCAAGGCCTCAACTTAACAAGACCTATTTGTCTGGTCCAGTTTGTGGGCTATATCTTCTGCAAAAAAACCAGGCAATGCCTAACTTTTTGGCCCAAAGTGGTTGCGAGAGGGCTCTGCATTTCAATGGAAGCCACAAATATCCTATATAAAAGCACTAGACATGGCATTTTGCAACCCTGGAAGCTGTTTTGTGGCGGCGGGTTAGTGTGTCTATGTCTCTTCTATTCTGGTTCTCCTGTTAGTTTTTCCGTGAAATAATCTTTGCAAGAGAAGGTGCAGTGATGATGAATGTAATGATCTCGTTAATCTGATTAACATTTTATGAGGAAAAACTCTGTTTTCCATTCTTAAACCCACTGAGCACCTTCTCCCTGAACTCTTTTACTGCTTGCTTCTCTTGCCTGTTTTTATTTTCCTTCTTCAAAACAAGTGTTCGTAGTTTTGATTCTGTATCTGGTTCTTTCGTAATGCACTTTTCTTTTGAAAGATTGAAACTTTTAGTAAACCCTTTTCAGGAAATGCAAATTAGGTTAGAGAAACAGGGTGTGTCTGGGTTGGATCATTTGTATTTTAAAACCCTTCAAGAACTATACTTGTGATCTTTGATTCTTTCTGTAAGTTCTTTGAAAACTCACTTCTCTTGTTAAAGATTGGAACTTTTCGTAAACCCTTTTCAGGAAATACAAGTTGGGTTATAGAAAAAGGGTGGGTTTGGATTGGATCAATTGTATTTGGAAACCCTTCAAGAACTATACTTGTGATCTTATATTCTTTCTGTAAGTTCTTTGGAATCTCACTTTTCTTGTTAAAGATATCAACTTTTCGTACACCCTTTTCAGGAAATGCAAATTGGGTTAGAGAAACAAGGTGAATTTGGATTGGGTCATTATTCGTTTGTATTTTGAAACCATTCAAGAACTATACTTGGGATCTTCTATTCTTTCTGTAATGGCCTGCTTGGTTAGACATAATAGCTATTTTATTCCTAGCATAGTCTTGTTCCATGCATATTCTTATTCCGTTCCTTAACACTGTGTTTGGTTGCAGTCCTCAAAGGGGCAGAGACAGAAAAAGACAGAACAGATCAGAAATTGGGGACAGTTTGGTGTTTGGTTGTGGTGAACAGGATAGATAAAATTATCCCTGTCCCAAAGACAGAAATGTGTTTGGTTTTGATGGACAGAACCAAAAAACAGTATGAATGACAATATTGCCCTTGCAGTGTAGTGTAATATGAGTAGATATAAGTAAGTGGTTATTATATAATTGTATGAATATTTATTTTAAGTAAATTTGTAATTTTATAATTACAATGAAATAAAATGAGATACTAAAATAATTATGGAAATGTTAAATCTTTAAAATTAATAGAAATGAGTTATTTAATATAAAATGCCCACAAACTAAAATATTAATTTATAGGTTAACAAAATTGTATGATTTAGAAATTGAAATACATAATAATGTAATAAAATATTTAAGCATTCATTTAATTAATGACATAATAATTTAGTTAAATGTTTAGCGTTTATGAAACTAATTACATAATATGAGTTAAAAAATCGTATAAGGTATAATTTTAATATATAATATTAAAGTATATCATGCAAGCAATCATGGAATTGATTACATAAGATGTTACATATTTGTAGAAGTTAGAAATTGTACAACATAATAAATTAATAAAACATGTAACCATTCATGAAACAAATTACATAATAGGTATTAAAAAGTCAAACAAGTTCGAAATTGTTATACATAATAAGTTAACACAACATCTAGCATTCATAGAATTCATTACATAATAAGTTGAAGATACATACAACTCTTATATTATTAAGAATGGTGGTAATAATAATACCCAAAATTAAACCAACGGCAACAAGTAAAATCCTTGATTCCAAGCATTTTCTTCTTCAAATTAGCAACTTCAATTTGGAGTTCATTTGTTGGAAGCGAGATTGATCTGATACAAGATAATGACGTCATTAGTGGTATGAACAATTTCTTCATTCCGACGAGTCCGCCTATCAACATCGATGAGATAGGCGTGTTCTGCTTCTACATAAGTCCGATACCCCTTGAATTTTGCATTAAGAAACCCCTCTGTTGCCAGTTTTACATCATCCCAGTGTGTAAAAATTCCTACGTGACGACCAACAAACACGACATAAAAGCTATATCGGCTCATAGGAAAGTACCTGAAAATGAATAATAACGTCATCATTCATACACCAACATACATCACAAATATCCAAATAGTTAACAAAGCAACCATTCATCATGGATTGACAAGTGCACAAACAAAGTCAACAATTCGAAGTACCATCATTCAACATCACACAATCTATTTAAAGACAAATAATGAAGCCATAAAATATTTCTAACTATAGTCAGTCTTCATCATATAAGAGGCTCCTAACGTAAGCCTGTCTGTGATCTGCAAATACACGCCAGAATAGTCCCTCAGCATGAGCATTCGCAGATAACATCCTCATAGTCCTAACAATTTCTGTAGTGGAGAACCCCAACTTCTCAAGCTCGTCACCTAGGTTGGGTCCTTCAGCTCCTTTAATTGCATCAGCAATTATTTTCGCATTCTCACGACTAGCATCAATGGCCTTAGCAAATGACGCAGAAAGGCCATCGAAAAGTTCAACATTCGTCATCTTCCTTTTGCCTTTATTTTGTCGAGTCCCTGCTATGTTGCTGGAAGATGAGACAGCTTCCGTTACATTGGCAAGTGCTGATCCAGGAGTAGTCCCCGATTGGGACATTGGATCATATGAGCCAAAAGGAGGTGTTGGCTCATCACCCTCAGTGTCATCGATATCCAGTGCGCTACTGACATCTGCGCAAGAATCGTAAAGAAAACACAATGAATCATAAACAAGCCACAACCAACAATAATATAAATTGTAAAATTGATGCTTCATATGATATATATATGTACATATATATATATCATATGTACATATATATAACACATCCACATACACATGGAAACCATGTGGATATATATCCGTATATATATGCACATATATATACGGAGAGATATACTATATATACGTATGTATATGTGTGTATATACATAAGTTCATATATATATTACCTAGGTATTGACGGACTAAACAAATTTAAGGGTATGAAATATTGGTGTATTCTATTTAATATTCCTTTTTGTGTTGTTGATTTAATTCACAAAAGAATAAGTGAAAGTAGGCAAATCAACGAATTTAGATGGACAAATTAACAAAATCTGAACATTACACCTCATCATAAAAATAACAATGGAAGAAACAGTCCAAACGTTCTAGGTAAAACAAATTAACAAAATTTGAACATTACACCTCATCATTAAAATAACAAAGCAAGAAACAGTCCAAACGTGCTAGGTAAAACAAAATCTGAACATTAACAAAATCTCAACATTACTCCTCCAAATTGTCTATATAATCACAATTTCAATGCCATGTCCAAGGTTAAACAGTTGCAAAATCTGATGAGTTTCAATGTTGGAAGTCCCGTACACATGGCAGAATAATATGGAGACTAAATAGCTATCTCAAATGAAATTAGGCACTAGTATAGAAGCAATATAGTTAAAGATAGGTGCAAAGAAGTTAGGCATGAACAACAAGCGCCTTATATAATGTAAGAAATTCAGCGGTTTGTTTATATGAGTTCAATTTTACTCGATTATGAGGAAGTGGAGAGTAAAATGTGAAGGTGTAAAACTCCATACTAAAGACAATATACTTTATGATAAATACAATCAACAATGAATAATTTGTTTGATGTCAATCCTCATTGAAATATAAACAATCATACATCAAATGCAAGGCATATCAACTTCAAAATCAATTATCCATGCTAGAAAAAATGAGCACAAATCTTGAGATATATTGGACAAGACTATCTATAAAGAAACATAATACTTGGGTAAAGGCCATTAAATACACTTACAATAGTTGTTGTACAAATTTGGAGATGAAGTTCTCCATCTAATATGAAGCCTACTTACCCTAACAACAAATCCAAACGTTCTTCTTCACAATGGACAACAATCGGATGTTGAATCAAAACCAAATTGTGGTTGAACCGAATAAGATTTCTTTGTTTACATTCTAAAATCTTTCATATATTTGAGACCCTAAATTGTTTACATTTCTTTGTTAAATATACCATCATTTGCTAGAAAGTTGAATTATAAAGCTATTAGGACTCCTTGAATATTCTCGATAATTTATGCATTGGTAATGGAGTTAAAAGGATGTGTTTATAAATGAGATATAGTTACATTTCAGTATCCACTTCAGCAAAGAAGAACCAAGCATATTGAGATATAATTACATTTCATTACACAATGTGTTTCTAAATGAGAAATTAATTTGAGTTAGACATTGGAGAGCATCCAATAGATAGATTAACAAAAGCTTTGCAAGAGAAAGCTACTAAAGTTTTACATAATTGTTGAAGATTCTCTTGCTTGAATTGTTAACAAATTGCTCAGTATAACATGCTGATATGCCCAATTTGTTAAGAAAATGTTCTGTTATCATGATGTTTCACCATGTGCTGCCTCTTACAATTTGTAATTCTGGTGAAACGTATTGAAAGGGAATTAATGATCTACATATATTCAAAGCATCTTTGAAAATATAAGGCATGGCATAAGAGAAACAATGGGGCGAAGATAACGAGCACATGATATAGCGAGAAGAGAAACAATGGAAGCAGAAGATAACATTGCATGGCTTACCTGATATGCTATCGTTTTCAAATGCTTGTGTAGTTATCTCTTGATCCACCTGAACAGAGAAATAAACAAGCGTCATCATTTCCTACCCATGAGGACAGTCGATAGAAATATCAGATAAAATCCACTCCAGAAGCACAACAATTATCATAGTATAATCGAAGAGAAAATTCCAAATTTGTTAAACAAACAAAAATCCAGCATTGTCGAAATCTAGCATTCTCGCAATCTCAAACCAAAAATTGACATTCAAATATTGGTAAAGAAAACAAATAATCGTCTTCGATTAAACGAAACCAACCACCAGACAGAGACAAAAAATTATAACAAAAAGAGACAAACACTTCTTCGGCTCTGAGAATCTCCCCATCGACAAACAAGAAGAAGAACCAAAATATATCAAGAAGACCACAAGACACTAACCCAGATCCAGATCCACAAAAAGACGTTCAATGACAAAAGAATAACGACAGATCCAGATCCAGAAGAAGACGACAACAAAATTATAAACGGAAGAGATAAGAGAGGAGACCGATCCCAAAAGCCAAGCACGGAAGAAAGACCAGTGCTTGGGAGAAAGAAAAAACTTACCTCAGCCGGCACAAACCACACATCACAGAAAGACGACTGCGTTGGGAGGAAGAGACGGTAGCGATTTGGGAGAAACGAAGGTAGTAGAGAACGGATAGGTTTCGGTGTTGTAAGGTGTAACGTGGTAATTGCTATTTGAAATTGTTTAGTCCGGACGGAAAAAATTTATACCATAGTGCATCTTGGTACACAAATTCACCGTCTCTATACTCCTGAGACGGGGACATAATTCATCGAGACATCAACCAAACACCTTATAGACGGGTTTTTTGTGTCTCTGTCAACTGTCCCCACCTACGAGGACAGTAACCAAACATAGTGTAAATCGTGTTTGGTTTCTAACAAACATACACTATAACTTTGAGAAATAGCTAATACCTACTTTACACTTCCACTTTTCTCTTAGTAATAAAAATGAGGATAAAAATAATTGACAAAATTAATAGTAATAAGAATAGCAGTATGTAAAAATTTATAATAATAATAAGAATAATTAATAGTAATAAGAAAAATAAAATAAAGAATAAAGAATTTAATAATACTAATAATAATAAGACAAAATTATTTTTATAACAATGATAATAAAAATAAAAATAAAAATTAGTTTTATAATAATAATAATAATAATGAGTTTAATAATACTATTAATAATAAGAAAAATTAATTTTATATAATAATAATAATAAAATTAATGATAATAAAAAATTAATAATAAAAATAAGAATACAAATAATTGATAAAATAAATAATAATAATAATAATAATAATAATAATAATAATAATAATAATAATAATAATAAAGACATTTTGATATTTTTTATTTATTCTTTTGTCATTTCAAGTTTATATTTTCAAATTAAACATTGGTATAAATTTTTTTATTTATTCCATTCCTTAAATTAAACAAAATAATATTTATTTTATTCTATTCCTCGTCTTTTTATTTCTAAGAATAATTATTCTATTCTTTATCTATTCTATTAGATAATTAATAATAATAATAAAGATATTTTGATTTTTTATTATTTCTTTATCATTTCAAGTTTATATTTTCAAACTAAACATTTACTTAAAATTTTTATTTATTCAATTCCTTGAATTAAACAAAGTAATACTTATTTTATTATATTCCTCATCTTTTCTATTTATAAGAATAGCCATTTTATTCTTTATCTATTTCATTCCTTGAATTAATTTCTTTGAAAACTCACTTTTCTTGTTAAACATTGCAACTTTTCGAAAATTGTATAGTTTAGAGATATAATATTAAAATGAGTTTATTTTATAGACAATGCTTACGTCCTTAAAAGGAGTAAGATAATTTTTAAAAACTAGGTAATAAAATAAAAATGTAAGTTATTACTAATATAATTTACTCAATTAAATGTAATTTATGAGAAACATAAACTAATTAAATATAATATATATTAAATTGATTCTCAAAATTTTCAATTTTAATGGAAGTTAATTAATTTAAAATTTGCATAATTGGATTAAAATTCTGTAAACAACTCAATTCTAGCACGCTGGTTCAAGGCGGCACCGAAAGGGACAGACATGAGATAACGTAATTGAAGTCAAAAGGACACAGAACTTTAATTGAGACCCAAAAGAACATAAGGAACTTTGTCTTCCTTGAGAAATAAAAAAGAGAGCATGGAGGTACTCGAAGAAGACGAAGAATACAACTGGAGAGAAGTTAGATTGCCATCGTTAATCCCTGTTGTACCAGAACCAGAGCTTGAAAGAGAGTCTGGTGAAAGGAGGAGAGGCAGAGACATAATCATAGCTGTCGATCATGGACCCAAGAGCAAGCAAGCCTTTGATTGGGCTCTGATTCACTTCTGCAGACTAGCTGACACGATTCATCTCATTCATGCTGTTTCCAGTAAGCACAGATTTTGTGTTTTTTTTTTCTTGATTTTTGATATTTTTAAGTAGGTTTGTTAATATGAGATGGTTCGTTTCTCTTCTGGGTTTTTGCAGATGTGAAAAATGAGGTGGTTTATCAGGCGACTCAGGGACTCATGGAACAGCTTGCTGTGGAGGCTTTCCAGGTTGTAATGGTAAGCGAACTTCTGATTTTTTTTTTCCACTTTGATTGAATAAAATTCAAGGTTGTTGGAAATGCGAATTGAGGATAAGGAATCATGAGCTCTTGCTTTCATGAAATCAGGCAAGGACCATGGCTCGGATTGTGGAGGGTGATGCGGGAAAAGTAATATGCAAAGAAGCGGAAAGATTAAAGCCTGCAGCTGTCGTTATGGGTACCAGAGGCAGAAGCATAGTTCAAAGGTATTTCTTCCTTTTGTTCTTTTGTTATAAAACCTATCTTGACTCATATTGTATATTCCTGCAGTGTTTTGCAGGGAAGTGTGAGCGAGTATTGCTTTCACCATTGTAAAGCAGCACCTGTTATAATTGTTCCAGGGAAAGGTACAGATTTATCCTACTGTTCCAGTTAAGATTAGTGATTTTCAATTATTGATGTCTTTAACTTCTGAATCTGCAGATGCTGGAAATGAATCTCTGATATAGTGAGCAAGTGTCAGGATCATTAGATTGGTCAGGTGAGAGTTGTGAAATCTGTGTTTTATGTATTTTCTTTAGAATAGAAGCTTGATGGTTTGCATATATTCAGACAACATTACATCTGTGTTCATGTTGGGTGTAAACATTGTAATGCCTGTAATTCTTAGGATGGACTTGATTTGTTGTCCGAGTGGCTTACATAATTGATTGCCAAGTTATCTTTAAGCATTTGCTCTTGGGATTTTAGTAGAGGTGACAATTTTGATCCGAATCTTGAGTGTGGGGGGCGTTTTGAGGTTCGATTCAAGTCCGTTCCCTTCTCCAAACGACGCGGTTAGTATGTAAATTTAAGAAAATGGACATATAAACATAATGAAGGAGATATGAGAACTTGATAGGTTCATATTAATGTTGCTAATTTATGTTCAACTAAATTGAAGACAACAAAGAGGTATCAGTAGGTTTGACAATTCCCTTTAAGTAAATCTTTCTTATTGCTGTGAGACTCTATCATTCAGTTGTAAACTTTAATGATGGTCGGCAAAAACTAGTCGATTAAGATTAAAGGTTACATCTTTAAGATTGATGTAGGATTACTTGACATTTGAACTATATAACAACCAGAAATAACAAATTAAATGGTGGGTAATTTTAAAATTATTTTAATTTAGTATTAAATTTTAAATAATTTTAATTTAGTGATTAAGCTTTTAAAATATATACAAATCAAGTTGAAATGTTATTTTGTAATTGTGATTAATGGTACATGAATGTTCATTTATTTGTTATATCAACAAAAATAGTGTTTTACTTTAATTATACAAAATTTGAAAGGTTAATGGTAAATTAAAACCTTTAAAAATTTAGCACTAAAGTGCAAATTTGATTATATATTTTATCAAAATACAAGTTAAATCTTAAAATCTTAGAGTATCTAATATTGAATTTCTAATAAGGTTAGAATGTAGAACTCATTAACAAGAATTAAGTTTGGGTCAATTATTGTCAAATTAAATAATTAACTTTTACTACTTATAAATTCTTTAACATTCCCATCTTTAATCAATATATGATATTCTAATATCCATATTTAGACAATACGGGATATTTTAACATCATATTGACTAAATACTCTATTTATATGAAGAGAACCATAAGTGACAGAGGCGAAGAGGAAGAATAAACCTAACACAAAACTACATTGTTTCATTTTTTATACTACAAATTATTAAACTAAATTAAATTAAAAATTAAAAAAACGATAAATAATTTAAAGTTTTTAGTATTTAAGTCGTAAAATTGTACAAATCAAAACCTCGAAAGTCAAAAGGCTGAATGGTGACTTTCATCTTTTGTCAGGTATCGATGATAAAGGCTCATTTTTCTTCCAAAAGCAAAATCATTAACATTGGTGGGGCTCTCCAGAGTCTCTTGGCAATGGCGGATTAAATCAATCTACTGTTTTTTAGCAGAAGAGTTTTTTTTTTTTAATCTCTCAGGAGGTGTTTATTGTGCCGAAGTCTATGACTAATCTTCTTTTGTTGTACTGATACATTTTTTTTGGGGCTGTAATTAGCCAGGAGTTTGCTGCTTTCTCAAAGGCAGGATCAAACTTGGAATCTCTTAATTAAGCGACGAAAGTATACGTCACCTACGCTCTACTGAGTTGCAGAAGATCTAATAAACATTTCTACAGAACTATACGTCACCTACGCTAACTCAGAAGATCTAATGAACATTTCTACAGAACTTGTCTAACATGGAGTACCTAATTAACATGATCGGTAAATTATTGAGTCAATTTGGAAATTTACCCTACACATCTAATGAACATTTCTACTTCTACTTTTTGTTATCCCACTTGGATTGACAAGATAATGCAAAGTTCATTGTTACTGTAAATTGTTGAAATGGAAGTGATGTTCTTATTCCTTGATCAAATGCTACAATTTAGGGACTTTGTAGATCAACATCCCAATTTGGTGTTGCATGGGTTTGCTAATAATAAACCACAATTTAACATCAGAAAAATAAATAAATAATTACATCAAATTCTTATAATTTTATTTTTAAAAATATCATTTGTCTTTCTGTATCATTGGCATAATTAATTTGTTAGAAATCAAATAAAAATAACAAAATGACGTCGTGTTGCTTTTATTCATTCTATTTAGTTTGTCGTTACAGATACGGCACATATTTCCTCCAAACATTTGTGCTATTACTACGTCGTTTCCTGACTTCTTCTTGCTCTTCTGCTTCCTTCTTCGACGTCGTCTTCTTTCTTCCTTCTACTCTTCGCATGGGCTGCTTTTGCTGGTAACAAGGTAGGAACCATTTGACCCAACAGATGACATCTCAGTTGTTGGGAAACTAGTTCCAGATGCAGGGAATGCCTGTGTTTAAAGTAAAGTCGAGTTCAGTAACAAAACCAAGAACAGTTCAGGCATGGAAGTTGATGCTCATGAGACAGTTCTATACCTCCTTTGGGAACAAGTTTTCGATGTTCAAGTCAGGCCTTGGATTTACAGAAGCCTGCTTCATCGACAAGAACTGTTCATGGAGAAATTGGGAAATCCTTAAAAGTTGGATAATGGTACCTAAGAAGATGAAGATATCAAAGGAACTTACCTCTACTTGTCTTTGAAGAGATTGAACATAGTTAATGATCTCATCAAGTATTACTGTTTTTCCTTTGACCTTATTGCACCCAGGAACCAAATCTTGCAGATACTTCATTCTTTCACTAATTTTTTCTCTCCTTACCTTCATACAAGATCAACAAATTCATGTCTGTTAGAAAAAGTTGCACAAGAAAATCTAGGGAAACAGAGAGAACATTAAGCACCAACTCACTCGTTCAGCTAAACTGTGACTATCGGTGGCTTGACCACGACGAGTTCGGACATGGATGTAATCTGGCTTTTGAACTTCAGTTACTTTGGAATTGTCCTTTGAAGTCTCAACAGAATTTTCTCTGCTGTTTTTGCTGGTATTCTTATCTTTGTTCTTTGATTCTTCTTCTTGTTCTTCACCTCCTGTAGCTCTTTTTTCTCCGGTTTCATCTTCTGGAGCAACCTAACATGGCAGAACATAAACTTCCATTAAGAAATGCATTCAACAAAGATGAAAACTTTCAAAATGTGAACTTTTTAAGCTTTGAAAAAACAATGATCGAAGTCTGAAAAAACACACACCTTGGTGTTATTATTATGAACCTTTTTGACGCTCTCTCTGTCAACCACAGAACTGAATTTCTCTGACGCAACTGAGTCTCTGTGTTTGTCAGTCGTCGCTGTCTCCAACACCGCCGGCAGACTGCTAGAAGGCCGACAAATGTCATAATTCATATAAAAACCCGACCCAATACTCACATATCCACCACACGGCTCGAAACCCGCGATAAACCGGGACTACCATTATCCACCAAGCCCGGGTCGGGTTTGATCGACGACGACGACGCCAACCGAGTCAACACAGAATATACTTTTTAATGAAAAAAAAAACAGATTAGGACAACCAACCGATATCCAGAGTCGATAATTTGCTTGTGAAGTGCATCAGCCTTTGCATAGTTTCTCTCAGCAGCCATCTGGATTTCATGTGGAACGCAGGACGATTCTCTTGGATCTGTTGTGCTAAAGCAGACAGTGATGGTGTCTCCATCAGGTATAGCTTTTGCACCCACCTGGTTTGATCATTTAAACAACAGCTATTCCCAAATCAAACCCCTGTTTGAGATTACGCAGTCAGAGATGTTGTTATTACCGGTGGTGTCTGCAATTCGAGCTTCACACCTTTAGGTAGTGATGTGGGCACAGCGGCGGATAGTTCATGAAGGGTGTGAGGAAGTGGCAGACCATAAAAACCCAACAAACCCTGAAACCATTACACATATCACATTTGTATCAACATTTGACTGGGTTTTACGTTAAGCAGCTAATTGTAAGTTGTGTTCAACTTCCTACCTCAACATCTGCATTTGGGTGTCCCTTTAAGATCTGGATGATTAGCGTGGAGGCTTCTTCGGGCGTTTTGGGAGGAGGTTTGGCTTCTCTCCACGCCTCTGACAGTTTTCTATACCTGAATACAACATTTCAAAATGATTCAACGTACTTAGCAACTAATCACTGAACTTGTTTACACAACTACCAATTGTCTTGAGCTCTCTTGGGTGAGACCAGGTGGCTACTGAGTCCTTCTGGGACCTTAGGAAATGGAACAGAGGGGGAAATTAGAAGCATATTATACTAACAATTCCCAACATAACACAAGCAGCAAAATTTTATGAGATAATTATACCTGAGAGGTGATTTCGAAGTTGAACAGATGATGGGCTAGAGCGGAAACACCGACGGTGGCGGTGGAGACGCCATGAGGACCGAGTGAACCGGAGTCGTCGGAGACGGATGAATGTCCACACAGGAGACGTAAAGCGTTTCCCATGTTGTGATTTTCTCAAAGCTCTGCAAATTCTGAGGATCGTAATAGACTGAAGGGAGAGAAAAGGAAATGAAGGTGGTGGTGAACGGGGAAAGGAATCTCACTAATAGGACGGAGCAAGATTACCTGGCATCTCTTCACCGGGTAAAGTTTCTTGATAAGACATATATTATCATTATCAACTTCGACACACTTATTCAAAAGTCCTACAGTTAAGTTAAGTGGAATATTGGAAGATTTAATAATATATAACCTTATTCTTATTATTGTGTAATAACGAAACTCTTTTTTACATGTAGATATGGTATAAAAATAATAATACAGGTTAATAACATAAATCAATAAGAAAAATAAATCACAAATAATAATACTAATACAAAAAATATTTAATACAAATAATAAAAATACAAAAACAAAATGCTAATACTAATAATAATAAAGAAGAAATTGGAACTAATAAGAAACTCAATAAAAGGATGATAATAATAATAATAATAATAATTTCGAATATCACCTCCACTGTTGAGGCGTGCAAGTAACAACAAAATTTGACCTCTGCTTAAAAAAACTTTGTCCGAAAGGGACTGATAAGGTTTCACAATAAACTAGCAGAAATAGACTGCGCAAATGCGCAGTCGTAGTGCCCAATTAATAATATATAACCTTATTCTTGTGTAATAAAGAAACTCTTTTTTTACATGTAGATATGATATAAAAATAATAATACTGATTAATAGCATAAATCAATAAGAAAAATAAATCACAAATAATAATACTAATACAAAAAAATATTTAATACAAATAATAAAGATACAAAAACAAAATGCTAATACTAATAATAATAAAGAAGAAATTGGAACTAATAAGAAACTCAATAAAAGGATGATAATAATAATAATAATAATAATTGCGAATATCACCTCCACTATTGAGGCGTGCAAGTAACAACAAAATTTGACCATCGCTTAAAAAAACTTAGTCCGAAAAGGACTGATAAGGTTTCATAATAAAGGAGAAGGTTATTTAAAGATTGGAGTATTAAGAAACATCAAGTTGGTAAACGGGGCTCACAACAGACTTGTTAGGATGCTCAAGGCTGTAAACTTTTCAGCAGACGTGTGATGTTATGGAGAGTTTACGTTTATCTATTGCAATGCAATAACAAGCGCACTATGCTTGGTTGAGTAGACGAGATCTCCACCTATTACGTATCATCCTGGGTAACATTCATGACTCATGAGAAAACGTAAAAGTGCGGTACGTATTCAACCCACAGGACTTTCACTATACGTAACTAACAAAAATCCACACTAAAAACACAAAAACACACTGTCATACATAACTAATAAATGTAACTACTAAGGATGGCTTAAACAGCTACCTCTTACCTCCACCGACTTACGGGAGCCACCCATGGCGATGACCATATTAAGGAATGTATATTTATCATTAATGTAAAGATTAGGATGACTTGTATAGATGAGGATAAGTTCCCGTAATGTGTGGATCACTAGTTTAGTGCCTTGAGTTATGGAGATTTTCTCTCCTTCTTTGTTGTACTTCTCTATATATATGGTCGTGTATGTATCAAGAATGAATATAGCCTTCACATTTTCTGATCATCTATTTCCAGCTTTACATCTCCTTGACATTTTATATGGTATCAGAGCAATCGGTCTTGGTTCTCTGAAGAAATCTTCCTTTTTTGTCATTAACATTCCAACCATGTCCAAAGAAATAGAAAGTTCTAAAAAACCATCCCTCACGGATCCATCACATCCATATTATGTCCACCATTCAGATCAACCAGGGCACATGCTTGTTCCAACAAAATTGAATGGATCGAATTATCAATCCTGGAAGAAATCAATGACATATGCTCTCATCGCAAAGAAGAAGCTTGGCTTGGCTGACGCACACTAGCAATGCCCTCACAACGAGAAACCCTCGAATTTGATCTATGGAATCAGTGCAATTCCATGATTCTCTCATGGCTTACCCATTCAGTTGAACAAGATATTGCTGCAGAAATGGTTCATGCGAAGACAGCCAGGCAAGTTTGGGAGGATCTTCGCGATCAGTTCTCGCAAAAGAATGCAGCCGCTATCTATCAAATTCAAAAATCAATCGCAACCGTCACGCAGGGCACCATGTCGGTTGCGTCATACTACATCAAGATTAAAGCTATGTGGGATGAGCTCGAAATGCATCGCACACCCATGACCTGCAGCAATGACAAAGAACATTAAGAGGAACGAGACATGGACAAATTAATGCAATTTTTAATGGGACTCAATGATTCCTACAAGGTAATTCGTTCCAACATACTCATGACGAATCCATTACCTAACGTTAGGCAGGCGTATTCTTTGATAATTCAGGAAGAGACGCAGCAACACATGGTCTCAGAATCTGGTGAAAGCTTTTCTATTGCCGCTGCGGTAAACAACTGATCGTCTGGATGGAAGTCATCAAAAAGCAAGAACTGTGATCATTGTAACAAACCTGGGCACACTATAGAGGAGTGTAGAACTCTCAAATTTCACTGTACATTTTGTGACAAGAGGGGTCATACCGAAGATAGGTGCCGTATTAAGAACGGGACATGGAATAACAGTAATCGCAATTCGCAGCAGCAACGCAATGGCAAGGGTAATGGCAGAAATCCTTCGGCAAATATGACAGATTCCTCCCAAAATAACAATGAAGGCAACCAGCCCAATAATAGCATTGTACCTGGGTTCTCCAATGAACAAATTCAGCAGTTGGCAAAAGCAATCTCCATGATGAATCAGAATTCTGGTAACAGTGACATATTTGCAAACGCGGCAGGTCTGTTATCAACTAATGCTTTCCTTAATTCTGTTTCCACAAAGCCATGGATCTTGGATAGCGGAGCAACGAATCACATCACTTCCGAACCAAATTTTCTCACACACACCACACTTCCCACAATTCCTCTAGTTAACTTGCCCACGGGTTCCACTGCACCCATTATTGCTACAGGCAATGTTAATTTTAACAAAGATATCACATTAAAAAATGTTCTTTGCGTACCATCATTCCATTTAAACCTTATGTCAGCCAACCGATTAACTAACACTTTAAATTGTTGTGTTATCTTGCTTCCGAATGGTTGCATAATACAGGACTTGGTTACGGGAAGGACGATTGGCTCGGGTGAACAACACGGCGGTCTTTATTACATGTCTCTAGTCAAGAATATTCCTAAATCATTCCAAGTTACCAACAGCACCGACTTATGGCATATGAGACTGGGTCATCCTTCCTCTTCGCGTCTCAAACTCGCTTCTCCTTTATTACCTTCAGCTATTATTTCTGATCATAATAATTGTAGTGTTTGTCCGCAGGCAAAGCAAACAAGGTTGCCCTTTCCCAGAAGCGAAATAAAAACTCATTCTTCCTTTGAATTATTACATTGCGACATTTGGGGTCCGCACAAAGTACCCACACAAACAGGACATCGTTTTTTTTTCTCACTGTTGTAGACGACTTTACTAGGTGCACTTGGATTTTTCTCATGACTCAAAAATCACAAACATCACATCTCCTAGAGTCATTTATAACATTTGTGCAAAATCAATTCCACGCGACGATCAAAGCCGTACGCGTTGACAATGGGTTGGAATTCCTTTTTATGCAAGATTTCTTTCATAAAAATGGTATTGAACTTCAACGTACTTGCGTATACACACCCCAACAAAATGGGGTGGTCGAACGCAAACACCGGCATATCCTAAACACTGCACGTGCACTTTTATTTCAATCACATATGCCACTTGAATTTTGGGGAGAATGCACGTTAACGGTGGTCCACATTATCAACCGCCTTCCATCCCCACTTCTAAAAAATAAATCTCCTTTTGAATTGCTCTATCATCGACCCCCTTCTCTTTCACATCTTAGAGTCTTCGGTTGCTTCAGTTATGCCACCGTTTTCCATCCCAAACATAAGTTTGACTCCTGAGCTCGCCGATGTGTCTTCGTCGGGTATTCGATCAATCTCAAAGGGTATAAACTTTTTGATTTAGAGTCACACAGCTTTATCATCAGTCGTGATGTTATTTTTCACGAAAACATCTTTCCCTTCCAACAGCAAGCCCAGCCGTCATCTCCACCTTCCGTTTTACCCAACCTAGCTCTTGAACTACCTTCATCCTAACCACCAGTCCCGAACATTGAACCACATAATCCAGCTACTGAACATTCACATAATCCACAACCAACTAGGTCCCTAGAACCTGCTGTTGAACTCGACATTAATCCTTTACCTACACCAGCTCCAGCTCCTCCCACACGTCGTTCTGAACGCAGCAAACAAATCCCGGCATGGCATAAAGACTACGTGGTCGGATCTCAAGCCAATGCGTCCACCTCAAGCACCAGGTATCCCCTCCAAAATTTCCTTTCCTACTCACGCTTTTCAACTGCACATAACACCTTTTTTGCTAATGTTTTAGGCACCAAAGAACCCACAACATACGCTCAAGCTATCCTCGATCCAAACTGGCAGCAGGCTATGCAAACAGAGTTAAAAGCTTTGCAGCAGAACAATACTTGGACAGTGGTGCCTCTTCCCGCTGGTCAAAAATCCATCGGTTGCAAATGGGTCTTTAAAATTAAATACCGATCTGATGGGAGTATTGAACGGTATAAAGCCCGTCTAGTAGCCAAAGGTTACACTCAAGTCGAAGGGATCGATTATTGTGAGACATTCTCGCCTACTGCTAAGCTTACCACACTTCGTTGTTTAATCACTATTGCTGCAGCTCGGAATTGGTTTCTCCATCAGCTAGATGTACAGAATGCCTTCTTGCACGACAGTTTACATGAAGAAGTTTATATGGATTTGCCACCAGGACTTCGTCGATAGGGGGAGACTAGTGTATGTCGACTCAATAAATCCCTTTACGGGCTAAAGTAGGCTTCCAGAAATTGGTTTTCAACATTTTCAGATATCATTCAAAAGGCTGGCTGTTGGACCCCGCTGTCGGAGCCCAACATCGGACATGAGAGCGTGGCGGAAAAATGTGCTAATTATATATGTAAGAAAAAGACCTGCAGAAGATTTATGGGCCTGTTGGAAAGTAAACTTGAAACCTGCTTTCATGCATAATTGAAGTAAACAAAGCGAAACATGTAAGTTAAATAATTGAGGAATGAGACTATCGGAAGTGCCATGGACCCATCGTGAACATACTCAAAACTTGCTTTCATGCCTTAAAACAACCAAATCCGTAATTCATGTTCCAAAAGATGATATCTCAAAACAATTTACAACTTTGAATTCAAGAGCCAAAAATCTAAAACACTCTTGAACCAATGATACTTGAAATGTAACTAAAGTCTTGACTTTAAAAAATATAACATTGAAAATAAACAAACATAACAAAATGAAAACGAGAGTGCTGCCGAAACTCGTGACTCACTCGATCTCTTGCTCGTCACCTGTATGGGGGAGATTAGAGGGGGTGAGATATAAAGCTCGTGGGAACATATTTATAATATAGTAATAAGCAAAAGTATTCAAAAATATCTCATTGCCGTGATACTTGTTGAAATCATAGTACTTGAGCATGTATATGTCATTGTCTTGAAAAATGCTTGATTCTTGAACAAATCATGATGCATGGCACATAACAAATCATACACATAACATGATGGTTTGGGTGTCCCGGGTTCGTGACATACTACACATGCCATCGAAATGTTGATGTGTAGACGTAGTTTCGTGAGGGAATCCTTGTGAGAAACCCTGTGCCACAGTCGGGCAGGCGGGAGAAGCCTTTTCATGAGTCAATGTGCACTTGAATATCGTGAGGGACACCACAAACCCACATAAGTATGCATAATTCATGTTCTTATAAACTTGTTTGCCAAACTGGCACTTGCTTGTAATCTTGCTTGTCTTGTATTTCGTAAAACTTGAATTCATGTATTTGTATTCGTGAAAGGAGAACACTCCTTTGTGAAAATCTTGATAATAATCATGAATGCAAATTACAATGCAGAATATAATCATTCATGGTAGTATGCAATGCGATCGTGGATGATGTAATGTAAATGCATAAGATCTTGCTTGATTTGAACTAAACAATGAGTACTTAATTACTCTATTATAAACATGAACCCACCTTGGAATTCTTGCTTAAAACTTGCTTAGGAATACCTTTCTTCTTGTTCCTCTTGCCTCACTTGATTTCCTTAATCAAATAGCCAAAATCCAAATCAATTTGGGGTAAAAATCGAAAAATCAAACTTGCACAATTCAAACCGTAACCAAAACTGAAACAAGAATTTCATGCTCAAATTCCATCCAAAATTGAAGATTCTTAGAGACTGATTCAGAACTTCATTTCTTCATAAAACTTGTAGCCCTATGTCTCTAGTTTACAAAGCAAAAAGAATCACCTCATTTCGACATCTACATCAAAAGTTATGCCCAAAATACCGAAACATATCGCAGCAGGAAAATGGCCGTTCGCCGCGACGAGAAGCGGGAGCGTCATGACGAAGCCTTGCAAGGCCATGACGAAAGCACATCTGCAGGTCGCGACGTGCGACGGCGTAAACCTCCCGAAACTCATTTTTTCACTTTTCTCAACCATAATCCTCCCATCTTTCAATTATAAACACATCTAAACATTAAAACACCTATAATACTTCATTTCTAACATCAAAATCATCAACAAAACAACAACCCAAGCAAATCGACCAAAGTTCACCAAAAACCCTAAACCAACGATTTCTACTCAATCCAAACAAAACTAAGGTTAGATTCAACCTAAACAAGAGTATAACTTACCTTAAGGATGCTTGAAATCTGTCGAAAAACACCTGAATCTAACTTCCCCTTTTCTCTTCTTCTTCTCCTCTCCTACGACCTTCTCCTTCGTTTCTCTTCTTTCTATTTTTCCCTTTCTTTCTTTCTTTCTATTTCTTTAATTCCTTTAGCCTACATAAATGAGCAAGGACTATTATGCCCTCCTACACTTAACCTAAAACTTCTTAACTCAAATACCTTGACCATATTGCCCTTATAAAAATCTACTCTTCCTTAACCATTATTCCACACTAAACTCAATTAATTCCAAAAAAATTTTCATGAATATTCTCAATAAAATCAAACTATATCATAAATCATAAATCAATTTAATTCATACTTAATAACTTCAAGAAAAACAAATTTGGGGCCCAACATTTCTTCCCCTCTTAAAAGAAATTTCGTCCTCGAAATTTACCTGAATCATTGAAAAGACCTGGATACTTCTCTTTCATGGCATCTAAGGGCTCCCACGTGGCTTCTTCCACTGCATGATTCCTCCACAGAACCTTAACTAGCTGAACTGTCTTATTCCTGAGGACCTTTTCCTTGGTGTCCAAGATCTCTACTGGAATTTCCTCATAACTTAAGTCGTCTCTCAACTGAATGTCTGAAACCTGAAAGACATGAGAAGGATCTGATCTGTACCTCCTCAGCATGAAAACATGAAAGACATCATGAATCTGAGACAACTCTGGCGGTAACGCCAACTTGCAAGCTAGTGGTCCGATCCTCTCAAGAATCTTATACGGACCTACATATCTTGGACTCAACTTGCCTTTCTTGCCAAACCTCATTACTCCCTTCCAAGGAGACGTCTTGAGAAACACTTTCTCACTAACTTCATACTCCATCTCCTTCCGATGAGCATCAGTGTAACTCTTCATCCTATCACAGGTCGCCTTAAGTCCGCCGCTAACCAGATTGACTTTATCCACTGTCATCTGAATCAACTCTGATCCGACTAATTTCCTCTCCCCCTCTTCGTCCCAACATATCGGAGTTCTACATCTCCTTCCATATAAAGCCTCATATGTAGCCATCTGAATGCTCGAATGGTACGAGTTATTATAAGAAAACTCGACCAATGGCAAATGCTCATCCCAAGCTCCCTTGAAATCCAACACACATGCCCTGAGCATTCCCTCAAGTGTCCGAATGGTCCTCTCAGATTGACCATCCGTCTGAGGGTGAAATGTCGTACTAAAATGCAGCTTAGTACCTAAAGCTTCCTGCAAGCTTCCCCAAAATCTTGATGTAAACCGAGGATCCCTATCAGAAACTATAGAATCTGGAATCCCATGCAATCTCACTATCTCATCAATGTACTTCCTGGCTAGCACATGCAAAGAATCATTCTCGCTGATTGCGGAAAATGGGCGACTTCGTCAACCGATCCTGATAACCCATATGGCATCATGCTTCCCTCTTGGTCTTAGGCAAACCCATCAGAAAATCCATGGTTACTCTTTGCCACTTCCACTCAGGAATGGACAATGGCCTTAACTTGCCTGAAGGCGCCTGGTGTTCAGCCTTGACTTGCTGACACACAAGACACTTACTGGCATACTCTGCTACATCCCTCTTTATGCTCTTCCACCAGAAATGTTTTCTCAAATCTCTGTACATCCTGGTACTACCTGGGTGCATGGCATAAGGGGCATTGTGTGCCTCATCCAAAATCTCATCCTTAACCTCCTTCATTGTCGGAATACAAAGTCATCCCCCATTCGTCATGAGTCCATCCTCTCTCACTACTACCTCAGAAACCTTACCATTCTGAATTTCCTCCCTAAGCTTGCTTAAATCTGCATCCTGTGCCTGCAACTCCTTAACCTTCTCCCGGAGTATAGGCCTCACCCTGAAATTAGCTAGGAGGCAATCTGATTCCTCCTGCTTCAAGCTTATCTTAAGCTTGGCCATCTCTTCCAATAAAGGAAGATAAACTGACTGAACATGAGCAATAGAAGACTTTCTGCTCAAAGCATCCGCCACTACATTCGCCTTGCCTGGATGGTACTCAAACAACAAATCATAATCCTTGAGCAACTCAATCCACCTTCTCTGCCTCAAATTCAACTCCTTCTGGCTCAGTAAGTACTTGAGGCTCTTGTGATCTGTAAAAATCCGTGTCTGAACTCCATAAAGATAATGCCTTCAAATCTTCAAGGCGAAGATCACTGCTACCAACTCCAAATCATGAGTCGGGTAATTCAACTCATACTGCTTCAGTTGCCTTGAAGCATATGCTATCACCCTATCTCCTTGCATCAACACACAACCTAGACCCTTCCTTGAGGCATCACTGTAGACTGTATAGCCCTCATCACCAGAAGGCAAAATCAGTACTGGAGCACTTGTCAGCCTGTGGTTGAGCTCCTCAAAGCTCTTCTGGCACTCATCAGT
Organism: Erythroxylum novogranatense; assembly: GCA_029891385.1. NCBI lineage: Eukaryota > Viridiplantae > Streptophyta > Magnoliopsida > Malpighiales > Erythroxylaceae > Erythroxylum > Erythroxylum novogranatense. The sequence continues at coordinate 110,258,716 of CM057227.1, read as the reverse complement.
CTAGATAAACTTCTGATTCTTCCTTAATAGCTTGGTCATCGGAGCAGCTATCATGGAGAATCCTTCTACAAACCTCCTGTAGTAACCTGCCAGACCCAGAAAACTCCTTACCTCTGTCGTTGTCTTGGGTGCATGCCAATTCACTACTACTTCAACTTTCCTCGGATCAACATGAACACCATCTTGCGAAATCACATGTCCAAGGAAAGTCACCTCATGAAGCCAAAACTCACACTTGCTGAACTTGGCATAAAGCTCTCTCTCCCTAAGAGTCTGCAATACAATCCCGAGATGCTCCTCATGCTCTTCTTCACTCTTGGAATACAACAGAATGTCATCTATAAACACTATGACAAACTGATCCAGAAACTCCTTGAAGACCCTATTCATAAGATCCATGAAAGAAGCTAGAGCATTGGTTAAACCGAATGGCATAACCAAAAACTCATAGTGCCCATAACGGGTCCTGAAAGCTGTCTTGCTTACATCAGACTCCTTAATTCTGAGCTGATGATAGCCTGACCTGAGATCAATCTTGGAAAAGACCCATGCTCCCTGCAGCTGGTCAAACAGATCATCTATCCGTGGCAACGGATACTTGTTCTTAATTGTCACCTTGTTAAGTCTCCGATAGTCAATACACATCCGCCATGATCCATCTTTCTTCTTGACAAACAAAACCGGTGCTCCCCAAGGAGACGAACTAGGCCTGACATACCCCTTCTCTAACAGTTCATCCAACTGTTCCTTAAGCTCCCTCAACTCAGCTGGAGCCATCCTATCTGATGCAGATCGAATAGCGCGGTTCCTAAATCAAGTCAATGGCAAACTCGATCTCCCTCACCGGCGGCAAACCTGGTAACTCATCTGGGAATACATCTGAAAACTCTCTCACAATCGGGAAATCCTCTAACTTCCCTTCATGCACATCGGCATCTACAATATGCGCCAAGAAAGCTTCACATCCCTGGCCCATCATCCTTTCAGCCAACATAGCTGAAATCAGTCTTGGTGATGGTGTCTTCCTGTCCCCTCTGAAGATCACCTTCTCACCATTGCCCAGGTCAAACTCTACCTCTTTCCGACCACAATCTAGCTTGGCTAGATACTTCTCCATGGTATCCATCCCCAGAATAACATCTAATCTTCTAAGGTCTAGCGGTAGTAAATCCACTACCAACCTAGCACCATCAATAAAAAGCTCACACTGCTTCATACACCGATCGATCACCACATTCCTCCCCAGAGGAGTACTAACAAGCAAAGGCCTATCCAAAGGCGGGACTCACACCATGCAATGCTATGCTCATGAGAAACAAAAGAGTGCGAGAACCGAATCAATCAAAACAAAGACTCTTGAATCAAATAATCGAGCCATACCGTGACAACCTCAAAGCATTGCAGCTTCCTCCACAGTCATGGCAAACACTCTTGTCGGCTGTCGACCCTTGGCCTTCTGGAGGAACAGTCTTCCTTGCAGTCCAGGCGCCTACCTCGAATGGCGGCTTGGTTCTCACTGTCTCTGCACGCCTTGGAGCCTAAAACTGTGACCGCTCTTGTCTTGGTGCCTGTGGACAATGCTTGGCTATATGTCCCTTCTCTCCGCATCTGAAACAAACTCCAAGAGATCTGAGGCACTCTCCCTGATGATGCTTCCCACACTGGCCACATAAGGGATAAGTTAACCCGCATCTTCTAGCTTTACCAGCGTCTCCCACATTAGAGGCTTGCCCTGAAATAGCCCTGACCTGTTTGTTCCTGGTAGCCCCACTGCTACCCACTTCACTCTGACTGTGAGCGCTCCTCGTGCTCCTCTCAGGCAATGGAGCACTAGTACCTTTCCTGAAAGTCTGCTCCCTGTTCTTCCTCTTCTTGTTCGCTTCATTTCTGATATTCTCCAGTTTCTCAGCCTGGAGAGCAGCATCCACCAAATGCTGGTAGTCACAGAAATTGTGAATCAGGACTTTCTTCCTGATCTCTAAATAAAGACCTCCCTCAAACTTGCGGTACTTGTCTTCCTCTGTTGCCACAATGTTTGCTGCATATCGTGAAAGCTGTGTGAACTTCAGCTCATACTCGCTCACACTCATGTCCCTTTGCATAAGATTCAAAAATTCCTTGGCATTCTCTTGCACATACACCCTGGAAAGATACTTCTTTCTGAACACCTCGACAAAGTCCCTCCATGCCAGCACCGAAGGAACAACCTGACTGTGAGGCACTGACTCCCACCAATGCAGTGCGTCACCCTGCAACAAACTGACAGCATAATCTAGCTTGTCCTCATATGAGCATCTCATCTGAACTAGAACCCTCTCGGTCCTCTTCCACCAAGCTTCAGCCTCTTCTGGATTTGTAGTCCCACTGAAATCCACAGCTCCAAACTTTCGGAGCTTATCATACTGTCCACTCCTGTCTACTGGAGCTTACATCGGCATCGGCGATCCCTGTCCCATGGCATACGTGAAAGCCTGAGCAAAGGCTTGAAAGAAACTCGGATCCATGGGAGTTCCCTGAGGCATAGGAGGAGGCGGAGGAGGCACTTCTTGTTGCAAACTAGGTGCCTTTGAAATCGGAACAAAATGTGTCCCAGCGTCCTGAGGAATATGAGATTCATCCGTACTCCCCTGACGAGAATGAGACCGAGTCGTAGCTCCCCGAGTTCTCCTTCGAGGTGGCATGTTCACTCCTTGAATAGAAAACCATTGAAAACTTCAGTTCAAGTACGACAATTTTCAAAGTATGCAAAAACAGTTCAAAGCGTGTAAAGCCATGCAAGTTATTTCTTGAAAGCAATGTCATGTAGCCCTAGATCAAAAACCTAGGCGCTCTAATACCAAACATGTTGGATCCCGCTGTCTGAGCCCAACATCGGACATGAGAGCGTGGCGGGAAAACGTGCTAATTATACATGTAAGAAAAAGACCTGCGGAAGATTTATGGGCCTGCTGGAAAGTAAACTTGAAACCTGCTTTCATGCATAATTGAAGTAAACAAAGCGAAACATGTAAGTTAAATAATTGAGGAATGAGACTATCGGAAGTGCCATGGACCCATCGTGAACATACTCAAAACTTGCTTTCATGCCTTAAAACAACCAAATCCGTAATTCATGTTCCAAAAGATGATATCTCAAAACAATTTACAACTTTGAATTCAAGAGCCAAAAATCTAAAACACTCTTGAACCAATGATACTTGAAATGTAACTAAAGTCTTGACTTTAAAAAATATAACATTGAAAATAAACAAACATAACAAAATGAAAACAGGAGTGCTGCCGAAACTCGTGACTCACTCGATCTCTTGCTCGTCACCTGTATGGGGGAGATTAGAGGGGGTGAGCTATAAAGCTCGTGGGAACATATTTATAATATAGTAATAAGCAAAAGTATTCAAAAATATCTCATTGCCGTGATACTTGTTGAAATCATAGTACTTGAGCATGTATATGTCATTGTCTTGAAAAATGTTTGATTCTTGAACAAATCATGATGCATGGCACATAACAAATCATACACATAACATGATGGTTTGGGTGTCCCGGGTTCGTGACGTACTACATATGCCATCGAAATATTGATGTGTAGACGTAGTTTCGTGAGGGAATCCTTGTGAGAAACCCTGTGCCACAGTCGGGTAGGCGGGAGAAGCCTTTTCATGAGTCAATGTGCACTTGACTATCGTGAGGGACACCACAAACCCATATAAGTATGCATAATTCATGTTCTTATAAACTTGTTTGCCAAACTGGCACTTGCTTGTAATCTTGCTTGTCTTGAATTTCGTAAAACTTGAATTCATGTACTTGTATTCGTGAAAGGAGAACACTCCTTTGTGAAAATCTTGATAATAATCATGAATGCAAATTACAATGCAGAATATAGTCATTCATGGTAGTATGCAATGCGATCGTGGATGATGTAATGTAAATGCATAAGATCTTGCTTGATTTGAACTAAACAATGAGTACTTAATTACTCTATTATAAACATGAACCCACCTTGGAATTCTTGCTTAAAACTTGCTTAGGAATGCCTTTCTTCTTGTTCCTCTTGCCTCACTTGATTTCCTTAATCAAATAGCCAAAATCCAAATCAATTTGGGGTAGAAATCGAAAAATCAAACTTGCACAATTCAAATCGTAACCAAAACTGAAACAAGAATTTCATGCTCAACTTCCATCCAAAATTGAAGATTCTTAGATACTGATTCAGAACTTCATTTCTTCATGAAACTTGTAGCCCTATGTCTCTAGTTTACAACGCAAAAAGAATCACCCCATTTGGACATCTACATCAAAATTTATGCCCAAAATATCGAAACATGTCGCAACAGGAAAATGGCCGTTCGCCGCGACGAAAAACTGGAGCATGTCGCGACGAGCGCGCGCGCTGCGACGAGCACATCTGCAGGTCGCGACGTGCGACAGCGTAAACCTCCCGAAACTCATTTTTTTCACTTTTCTCAACCATAATCCTCCCATCTTTCAATTATAAACACATCTAAATATTAAAACACCTCTAATGCTTCATTTCTAACATCAAAATCATCAACAAAACAACAACCCAAGCAAATCGACCAAAGTTCACCAAAAACCCTAAACCAACGATTTCTACTCAATCCAAGCAAAACTAAGGTTAGATTCAACCTAAACAAGAGTAGAAGAGTATAACTTACCTTAAGGATGCTTGAAATCTGTCGAAAAACACCTGAATCTAATTTCCCCTTTTCTCTTCTTCTTCTCCTCTCCTACGACCTTCTCCTTCGTTTCTCTTCTTTCTATTTTTCCCTTACTTTCTTTCTTTCTATTTCTTTAATTCCTTTAGCCTACATAAATGAGCAAGGACTATTATGCCCTCCTACACTTAGCCTAAAACTTCTTAACTCAAATACCTTGACCATATTGCCCTTATAAAAATCTACTCTTCCTTAACCATTATTCCACACTAAACTCAATTAAATTCAAATTTTTTTCCATGAATATTCTCAATAAAATCAAACTATACCATAAATCATAAATCAATTTAATTCATACTTAATAACTTCAAGAAAAACAAATTTGGGGCCCAACACTGGCTACCAACAATCCAAAGCTGATTACTCTTTATTCACCAAACAACGAGGTTCTTCGTTCACTGCATTACTCATTTACGTAGATGACATTCTATTAACTGGAAATGATCTACAGGAAATGAATCGTCTTAAAGCGTGTTTGCTCAAGTGTTTTCGCATCAAAGACCTCGGAGATTTGAGATACTTTCTCGGCATTGAATTCTCAAGATCAAAAGAGGGGATATACATGACTCAAAGGAAGTATGCATTGGACATTCTTCAAGATATGGGACTTACGGGTGCAAGGCCAAATAATTTTCCAATGGAACAAAATTTAAAGTTGTCAAGTGATGATGGTGAATTACTCAAGGAGCCTACTAAGTACAGACGCCTTGTTGGTAAATTAATATATCTCACTGTGACAAGACCCGACATTGTCTATTCTATTCGGACCTTGAGTCAATATATGCAGGAACCTCGCAAACCTCATTGGGACGCTGCATTACGTGTCCTACGATATGTCAAGGGGACACCGGGGCAAGGATTGTTTTTTTCATCAAAGAACGATCTCACTTTGAAGGCATTTTGCGATTCTGACTGGGGTGGATGTCGTACTACACGGAGGTCTGTTACTGGATATTGTGTATTCCTTGGCACGTCACTCATCTCATGGAAGTCGAAGAAACAAATTAACGTTTCAAGGTCTTCCGCGGAGGCAGAATACAGGTCGATGGCAAACGCCTGTTTAGAACTTGTTTGGTTACGATACATATTGCGGGATTTGAAGGTCTCTTGTGATGTTTCTATACCATTATTCTGCGATAATCAAGCTGCCCTTCACATTGCCGCCAATCATGTGTTTCACAAACCCACGAAACACATCGAAATAGATTGCCACATTGTGCGAGAAAAGCTGCAATCTGGTATGATTAGCCCTTCATACGTGCCAACTCGACATCAACTGGCTGACATATTTACAAAGGCACTAGGGAAGGATCAATTTTTAACATTGCGACACAAGTTGGGAGTTTGCAACATACACTCACCAACTTGAGGGGGAGTATTAAGGAATGTATATTTATCATTAATGTAAAGATTAGGATGACTTGTATAGATGAGGATAAGTTCCCGTAATGTGTGGATCACTAGTTTAGTGCCTTAAGTTATGGATATTTTCTCTCCTTCTTTGTTGTACTTCTCTGTATATATGGTCGTGTATGTATCAAGAGTGAATATAGCCTTCACATTTTCTGATAATCTATTTCCAGCTTTACATCTCCTTGACATTTTATAGACCACTGTAACATACACACACGCTATGCATCGAAAACTTAGATAAGTGACACGGTAGAAGTAATACACTTAGATACCTGATAATGCGGACTCCCCTTTGACAGCCAAAGAGATGCAGCTTGCCCTACCCATCATCAACAAAGAAGTTGTAAAAAAATATAGAGAAAGCACTACCTAATAGCCACGGTCATGTCGACTGCAGTAGATCCATGTGTCGGCGAATCTCTCATGGAGCTCACTTTTTTGTTGTTACATCTCTAGCTTGTCTTTTTGTATTTCCATCTCTAGCTATTGTTATATAACGACAACCCTTTGTTGAGATCAACTCTACTTTGACTTTGATAGAGCAGTTGCAACACCGCCACCAACATATCACCCTGACACCTTAATTGTGGGGATGGCGGTACTTGATAAGACATATAAGCTACCGCATATGCTAAGAACAAGAATATGATGTAGTTTTATTCCCTATAATAGAAATACTCAATGTCACTCAAATTTAACTTATATTTTAACATTCTAATAGAAGAAAAGTTTAAGATTTTAGTAAGATTAGAACATAACAATCACTGGAAAAAATTTCTATTTAGATGATCTTAACTTCGAATATAAAATTAACTCCCTTCATCTTGTATCTCGAGTCCAACACAGATAAGATTGCAACAATATGTCCAACCATATACTAATAAGAATTCAACTTCTCTATTATCTGCTTTTCTATAACTTGAATAACCTTGTTGAAATCAAACATTCAATCAGATAGAGCTTTCTTCATCTCATATATATAGTGCCAAAGTAACAGTGCGAAGTTAGACGTGAGTGTACTGAGAATTTGTTTGTCTTAGTGGTAAACACATGAACATGTTGGACTATCGACTCCAACATCTTGAAGGTTGAGCTATATCTAATTGGACAATCCAAAAATAATATCTTCATAGTCAGAAAGCATAGATGTCGTGTAGTTTCTTCAAATTCCTCAACTCTTTTAAGTGTTGCATTCCAATATACTATAATCCTATTCCAAACTGAACATATTCCTTCCTTCATGATATCAAATCCATCATTCACAATTAAGCTCAGAATATACACAAAACAACACATATGGAAGAATCTTCTACCAACAAGCAAACTCTCAACTCAAATCCTAATTCTTCAACTTTTAGTTATAGCATCATTCATGCTACAATACCAGAGTCGTCGAAGATGGATGAACGTCAGCACAAGAAATGTAAAACATTTCCTATATTGTGATTTTCTCAAAGCTCTGCAAATTCTGAGGATCGTACTAGGAAATAAAGGTGGTGAAGAACGGGGAAAGGAATCTCACTAATAGGACGGAGTAAGATTACCTGATATCTCTTAATTGGTTAAAGTACTAATTGTTTTTTTTTATATAAGAGGAAGAAAAACATGGCCTAAACAGTGGCCCGTGGGGTAACGACCCCGTACATGTCCTCTAAAAGGATACTAGGACATTCCGAAGGAAGAGAGTGTAAATAAGTAATGCCTAAGCCAAAATGCAACGAATGGGACGCTAACCAATCTGCGCAACGATTTCCTTCTTGAAACTCGTGGCGAAAGTGAACCGTCCAGGGTTGATCAAAAAGAGCCCGAATAGCTTGTACTAGTGACGTGTTATTGTACATCCTCAAGCTTGAAGAGGAAAGAATATTAATGACTTCCAGATAATCGACCTCTAGTTTAATCTTGCGATACCCCAAATCCCATGCCATTGTTAAACCCGAGTAAACCGCCCATATCTCGGCATCCAGGGGGAGCACAATCTGATAAGATGGATGAAGCCGCCTAACAAAGTTCCCGAGCGGTCGCGAAGGAGCCCCCCAGCTAAAGCATACCTAATAGTCCTTTGTTGCGCCCCATCCGTGTTTAATCTAATCTATCCCTCTCTCGGTTTCTCCCATCCAACACTCCTGATGCGACGATTCGCTGGACCAACTATAACTCTGGACATAACAATGCCGACTTGCTCGACCCTAAGTGCATGCTTGAGAACAATATCCTTACTCGTAATTGGCCAGGAAAAAGCATTATCAAATAAACTTTTGTCCCTCCAAAGCCATAGGAACTAGCAAGAAACCCCCCATATAAGGAACCACCTTAGGCCATTAACCGGTACTTACCGTGAAATATTCGAAATAATCCCTGCAAGACTACAAAATTGTTCCATGTCGAGATCCGATGAAAACTTTGACCAAAATTGACACACTCTAGGACAATCCCTAAGAGCATGTATGCAAGATTCAGAACTACCACAATAAGCGCACTTGTCATCCGTCGTAAGATGTCAATAAGCACGTTGCTGATTAGTCAAAAGTTTTCCTTTGGCAAGCAACCATAAGAGGGATCGGAAACGTTGCGGGCCACTCTATTTCCATATCTTAGTCCACAATTGATGATCGCCAGCATCTCCTTTATTGATAATTAACTCGTACACCGATATAGTTGAGAAGGACCCATTGTGAGTTGGTGCCCACACCACACTATCTTCATCAAATTCTGGTTTTGGAGCCATAATGCTGGAGATTTTCAACCACGCTAAGGACGGGAGAATGTTCTAAAACTTCTCCTAGCACCAATTCTCATCAGGGCCCACAAACTCGCTCACCTTTGCATATAATATATCAACAGGAATCGGTTGAACAGCCAAAAGAGCTAGAGATTCTCCTTCATCGACCCAATCATCTATCCAAAACCGAACATAATTGTCGTTCCCTATTTGCCACCTGGTGCCTGCAAGGACAATTTTTCATGTGGTGGAGATACCTCTCCAAACCGATGACGCTCCTTTACTCTCTAGCACTTCAGGAAGATGCAAAGGATCAAAATGATATTTGGCTCGAAGTATCTGTACCCAACGGGCTGAAGGATTAGAGATTAATCTCCATCCAAGTTTAGTAAGCAAAGCATCATCATTAGCCCGAATATGCCAAATACCAAGGTCGTCGTATTTCTTGGGTTTGCACACCTTATCCCAGTTCACAAGATTGACCTTTCTTCGGCCTTCCTTCGATCCCCAGATGAAATCACGCATGAGGTGCTCCAAATCATCACAAAGCTTCCTAGGCAGGCATACTGTTTTCATGGTATAAATTGGTAAGGATGCAAGCACCGATTGTGTTAGGGTAACTCTACCTGCAAGTGAAAGGAAGCGAGCAGCCCAGCCAGCTAGTTTTTGTTGAGCTTTGTCTAGGATGTATTGATACGTTTGTTTCATTGATCGTTCGTGAATTAAAGGAACTCCTTGGTACTTCCCAAGGTTTGTAGTAAGCGGGAAGCCCAACTGCTTACTAAGAGAGCGAGCTCGCGATCAAGAAATATTCTGTGAAATGTACACTCTAGACTTGTCCTTACTGATTTTTTGACCTGAAGCCATACAAAATGTATGGAGAACCTGGGATATAAGATCTACCTGTTCCATGGACGCCTCTGCAAACAATATGAGGTCATCGGCAAAGAACAAATGAGAGATGGTAGGACCGCCCCTACTCAGCCTAATCGGATACCAAGAGCCCTGTGTAACCTCTGACTGAATGAGATGTCCTAACCTTTCCATACAAAGTACAAAAAGGTAAGGGGGTCCCTTTGTCTGATGCCTCTAGTCGGATTGAAATGTTCTGATAATTCGCCATTCCAGCAGACAGTCATTGATACTGAGGTAACACATTTCATAATCAGACTGATCAGATCCATTGGTTAGTCTAGTCCAAAAATTCCAAAATATTTTATTGGTCCATTCAAGGCTTCCAAATGTTACTATTTTATTAGTCCACAATCTAGTCCAAAAATACCCCAAATTTTCAAAAAAAAATCTAAAATTTTCAAAAATTCTAAAATATTATTAATAGTCTCCAAATAATTTTTTTTTACCATTGAATAAATTTTCAGTTCAAATAATTTACCAAAAATTTCAAAATACCCAAAATTGCCAAATCACAATTAATACACTCCAATTTAATCCATAATTTCTACTTATAAATCAAATTTACCCAGAAATGCCAATGAATGTATGTACAATCATGTGGATGTGTAAAATAAATGTGTATGTCACTATTAATTCCTAAGTTCTCAGAAATTTAACATAATTCACAATTAAAGCCCTAATATGGGTAACAAGATGTTACACCTAGAAGGGTCTGCAGTTGCTCTTATGACACTTCAATGTTGGGACTTCAGTCTCTCCTGTGACACTTTGCTGTCGAGACTTCAGTCTCTTCTGTATAAGTTCTGTTACTCGCTTCTGTAAATGACTTAGCAGTTATCTGATTTTGTGTTTTGATATATGTTTGATTCTGACATAAACAAAATTGTATTCTAATTCTGAAGGGTTTATACCCTCTTTGAATGTCCAACTTTGCTAACTATAAAATCTTTTCTGAAATGCATTATGTTTGATTTATTGTTTAAACAATCTGTTAATGCATGCTTATGCTATTACATGATTCAGTATGATGAGTTATCACTTTATATATAGATTAGTTATTATTCACTAAACCATATGTTTAGCACGGTGGATTTGCTCCATATAGGTTCAGAACAAGGATTATGAAGACTGAGACGAGCCAACCACAACGGCGAATGGAGTTTGACTCTTGTTTTGATAAAAATGTATTTTGAGTATATTTTGGCTTGCATATAAAATGTATAATTATGAATTATTGTAAGTTTTTTTGTAATAACTATGTTTCAAACTGGTTTCGGTTTTTATAACAAATTTGTATTAACTTCATGTGATATAATGTATTCATGTTTTGAACAAGTTTGGAATGATATATATGTAACATCCCACCCCCTCCTGGAAGGATAAAATAGTAAAATTGGTATAGGATGAGACTAATAGGGAATATTTAGGACTGTTCATGATAATGTGATTGATACATGATCAATCGTGTACATGGAATTACTGATAAATGCATTCATGACATTCCGTAATTGGGCCTAAAGCAATTTTATTTGAATTAATGGGATAATTGAGTTTGGAAAATTGATTGGACTGCACCATAAATGGTTTTACATTTTAAGGATTTTAGAAATTTTTCGGAATTTTAGGAGAAAGTTCCTGACCGCAAAATCGCTTGCACACAGCCTAAACATGTTTTATGGTAAAAAGGTAATTGTTGTGATTGAAAAATTATTTGGAGTGCATGTTACTGTTGTATAATTTTAGGAACTTCATTAATTCTCGAGAAAAATAATTGGAAATTCCGGATCGCAAATTCGCCAAGTGGCTTAACCTGTCGATTTTCTTGATATTTGGCCTTAAGCTATTAAATATCATGGTGGGACTCAAAAGTGGGCCCTTAACTATTGTTGGAACCGAAAATTTGCTTGATTTGTTTGATTTTTTTTCAAAAAAATTGGAATGATAGGTTTGATTTTTCTTTTTAGGTGGACTAATGGTTTATTGCCACCTAAACCTCCTATTAATGCTCCTTCTCCCTCTCCATCGGTTATGCCTCCATAAAGAGTGAAATATGAGTGTTTATGACTAAAAACCAAAAACTCTCCTCCATTGTTTTCTTCACCATCGATTTTCCTCCTTTCAAGTGAAACCTTCCTTCCTTCAAAACAAAAAGAGCTCTTTCATGAAATCAAGTTATGCTCTTGCCATGGTGATGATCTCTTGCATAGGGCTAGAAGATGAGGTTAGAAAGAATAGGAAAGAAAGAAGTGAAGAGAATTAAAGAGAGAAGTGAAGATTGGAAGCTTAGTAGGTAAGGTTTCTTTTAAGTTTTAATTAAGTTGTACATGTTGGTTTAATGATGAATTGAATACCATGGTAGTTAGGAGTCATAAATGGAGCATTTATTATGCTTAGGGATGCATTAAATTGATGACTTATATGGATGGAATTAATGGGTATAAGGTTAGGTTGAATTATGAATTGAAAATAGTGGTTAGAAGTGGTTATGGCTTGATTTTGAGTTGAGTATGGATGATTATTTGAGTATTTTAATTGAGGAATTAAATGCTGTAAATTTTTCAGTATTAACCCTAGTATATGTATGACTGGAGTAATATTTAATTTGTATTTATTTTGATGTTTAATGATGTGAAAAAGGCATTGGAAGTGGTTGAATTAAGGTTAACCTTAAATCTGGAAAGTTGGAATTATAATTGATGTTACTGTTTTATTCATAATTTAATGTGTAGAAATGCAAATGAGGTAAGGTTAGTGGTCACTGAAACTTTGGACTGTTGGCTCCAATTTAGTGTGAAATAGGTGTTGTTGAATTTCAATGATAGAAGGGTGAATTTTTGAATGGGAAAGTTCCTGTTCCATTGTCTATGAACAGTAACCGCAACCATAACATCTGAGTTTTGTTGATTTTTTATGAATTAATTGAAATGGAATTAGGGAGAATGGTCTTCATGGAAGTTGTAGCATATTTGATTATCTTTCCATTGCTACTGATCTTGCTATTTTTGGAATTGTGTATTGGGAGATATGAATTGATTACTAATGACTGGTTTTGAGCAGTTTGGATGAAACCTAGCTTAAGTGTGATTTTGTGAGTTTACTGATTGGAGGCAATTTTAACATTTTATGTGGACTGAATTGGTGTGAGTGAGCTTCTGAAAATTTGTAGAGGAAAAGATTACCTTGAAAATGACATATGGTTTGTAATTTTAGAAGTCAGAATTGGGAGTTATGATTTTCAAAAGTGAACCCTACATTAGGTTATGAGTGGCTGATCATAACAGAAACTTCCATAACAGTTTTGAAATTGTTAGAGATTGAATTGGAGGTTGAGTGCTTCATGGAAATTGAAGTTTGAGATGTTATTTTTCAGGGATATAAAGTTCTGAATTTACTGACTTGTATATAGGGAGTTATGCTTGTTGTAAGATTACTGCCCATATTGAAGGATTTCAAGGACAGTGACATTGAATGAATTAATTGACTGGTTTAGAAATAGAATTTGATTTTGGATTGTTCATGAAAGTTGTAGACCACATTGTGGTCTTCTTGAGCATATTTATTTTGTAATTGTTGACTGAAGAGAATAAAGGTTACAGAATTTGTAATGTATTGCACGGTTTTGAGAGGTTGTGAGTAGGCAGTGACTTTGACTGGATTTTTGTCACCCTTAGGGTGAGATTGATTTTGTGTTCTACATGAAACTTGTAGAGTTTTTTAATCTTTTCAACGACATATGGTTTGTAATTTTCTGAAATGTGTGGAAGAGTTATGAATGACTGAAGTTCGGTTTGGAAAAAGAAGAAAAGGGAGTAAGCATTTGAAACCTCGCCCCTCATGAGGGCTTACGTCGCAGTGGCGAGGCTCTCGCCCCCTCATGAGGGCGATGCCTCGCGAGGGCAAGGGAGCTGAAAGCTCGCCTCTCATGGCGACGGCTCGCCCTCATGAGGCGAGGAATCGCCAAACTCATGAGGGCGACGCTTGCCTCATGAGCCAAAAAGGGAAAAGATATATATATATTATTGTTTTGCTTTTTATTTGGTATTAAATTGATCCGATTGTTCTTTTGTCAATTTCTTTCCGTCCGACATCCGATTGACCTGATTCCAGAGGCATCGGATTCGTTGAATATTTAATTTCATATTATGAGAAAACGGGAATTTTAGGCGGAATTTGACGTAGCCTCATCGACGGAACATGTAAACTTTGTTTTATTTAATTTGGGACCTATAGAGGTCCAAATTGCATGACCGTCGGCGCTATGAATTTCTAATTTTTCATAGAATTTTATTATGGGAAAATATTGAATTAGGACCGGAATTCATGAACATGCATATCTCATCATTATGAGCACAAATTTCATATTTAGTGACTCGCATTTTTTCGATTCATATAGAGGCCCAATTGGGCGTCGATTGACCGACGTCACGGAGACTTCCGGCATTAGCTCGAAGTAATAGGTGAGTAACCTAGTTGGTTTCTCAAATTTCGGTTGTTTACATGCTCAACGTGAATTACGTGCAAAAGTGAATTGAATGATTACCGCTCGAATCTGGCATGTATAAGAGTGGACTATTGTATGTTTATGATTTTATTGTCTTCGGGCTTTATAGCCAAAATCTTGAATATCGCTATCTTGGGCTTTATAGCCATATCATTGATTATCGATACTTTGGGCCTTATAGCCAAACACCATACATTTAATCGCATCGCATGCATAATTGCGTGATCGGATAATGGACGTGCCCAAGTTGCTATTTTTACCGATAAGAGCTTGAGCTCTCATATTTGCATCGACCGCCACGACCCGAGCAGGGGAGAAAATCCTCGACGCGTCCCCACCGATCCTTGATGAGCACTTGGGCACAATACTGAATAACTGGAAAGAGTCACATATGCATTGCATTCGCATAAATGATTGTTTTGTGATAAGTACTGCTTTCGTGATGGTATGTATTCTTGTGAATGGTTTATTATTCATGGATATGGTTATTGACCGCTATTGGTAATTGATGATTATCAGATTGTCATCAGACGCCATGGGCGTAATGTCATGATTTGAGTGAACCATCGATGATGGTTTTTCATTGAGTTCGCAAAACTCACCCAAAATTTGCATTTATTTTTCGAGTTCGAAGAATACCGGTTGACACGGAGTATATCTCATGAGCGAGTAAAGGTTAGAGGTCGGGATCGGTTAGGTTATGCATTAGTGTCTTAGTAAAATGTATTCCGCAATCATCGTATAACAAGGCATTGTATTTTTTGAGTCATTGTGATAGTAATATTTTCTTGCATTGGTCGATTGTACTTATTCTTGGATGATGTAATAATCTAAATCGGTGTATATTGAACACGGATTTTATTTACTTATCAGATCTGCCGTGTGAGCGTGGGGTTAATGGCTACAAGAAGAAAAGAGAAAAAATGTATCTTGAATTTTAAATCGATCGATGTAAGACGCCACTCGCGACACTTAATTTCGGATATCACCAACGATATCGGGTTGGGTCTTACTGGTGTGGGTGTTACAATATATGTAATGTATGTTTGCTTTGCATTGATTTATGGAAGACGTCGAATGCTTGGGTTTGTTTGTACTAATTTGTGTGGGGTCTATATGTGAGTGTCACCATTTTTATTCATTAAAAAATTTAAAGTTTAATTAAAAATATTATTAAATAAAATTAATTAGTGTATTATAGTTTATAAAAATTAATTAGTTTATAAAAGTTGATTAATTAATTAATAATTGATCTATTTTTATCAACAAAAATTATTAAACCAAATTAAATTAAAAAATTAAAAATTAATAAATGATTTAAAGTTTTTACTATTGAATTCGTAAAATTGTACAAATCAAACCCTTAAAAAGTCAAAAGGCTGAATAGTGGCTTTGATCTTTTTTCAGAAAAGATAGAAAGCTACATGTTGCTAACTTATAAAGACTCATTTTTCTTCTAAAAGCAAGGTCATTAACATTGGTGGGTTCTACAGTCTCTTGGTCAAATCAATCTACTTTCCTTGAGCATAGGAGAATGGCTAAAAAAAAAGTTGTATTTGATTTCTCCTATTTACACTCTTTTAATTAGCTTGTTGTATAGAACTTGTCTACTGCGAAATACCTAATTGACGTAATTTGTAAGTTATTAAGTCAATTTGAAAGTTTACCCTACATATCTAAAGAACATTTCTACTACTACTTTTTGTTATCCCACTTTTTCTTATCCCACTTGGATTGATAACAATGTTCTGAAATTCGAACCGGTCATCGAACCGGTGACTTTACTAGTCATCGGTTTGATCGGTTCGACCGGTTAATTATGCAATAATTATATTTAATTATATATAATATTAAAAATATTTTTTAAAAATTCAAAAAATAAATAAAAAAAAAGTTGTCGAACCGGTTAGACCGGTCAAATGACCGATTTTGACCGGTTCGAACATGGTCAATTGAATACTGATTTTGAGGGATAAACCGGACCGGATCACCGACCGGTCACCGGTCGGATTGGCCGATCCGGTCCGAGTTTAAAAACCATGATTGACAAGTAATGCAAAGTTCAAGTTACTGTAAATTGTTGAAATGGAAGTGATGTTCTTCTTCATTGATCAAAAGCTACAATTTAGAGACTTTGTAGATCAACATCCCAATTTGGTGTTGGAAAAAATAATTACATCAAATTCTTATAATTTTATTTTTAAAAATATCATTTGTCTTTCTGTATCATTGGCATAATTAATTTGTTAGAAATCAAATAAAAATAATAAAATGACGTCGTATTGCTTTTGTTCATTCTGTTTAGTTTGTCGTTACAGATACGGCGCATATTCCTCTAAACACTGATGCTATTACTGCGTCGTTTCCTTACTTCTTCTTGCTCTTCTGCTTCCTTCTTCCACGTCGTCTTCTTTCTTCCTTCTACTCTTCGCATGCGCTGCTTTTGCTGGTAACAAGGTAGGAACCATATGACCCAACAGATGACATCTCAGTTGTTGGGAAACTAGCTCCAGATGCATGGAATGCCTGTATTTAAAGTAAAGTTGAGTTCAGTAACAAAACCAAGAACAGTTCAGGCATGGAAGTTGATGTTCATGAGACAGTTCTATTCCTCTTTTGGGAACAAGTTTTCGATGTTCAAGTCAGGCCTTGGATTTACAGAAGCCTGCTTCATCGACAAGAACTGTTCATGGAAAAATTGGGAAATCCTTAAAAGTTGGATAATGGTACCTAAGAAGATGAAGATACATCAAAGGAACTTACCTCTACTTGTCTTTGAAGAGATTGAACATAGTTAATGATCTCATCAAGCATTACTGCTTTTCCTGTGACCTTATTGCACCCAGGAACCAAATCTTGCAGATACTTCATTCTTTCACTAATTTTTTCTCTCCTTACCTTCATACAAGATCAACAAATTCATGTCTGTTAGAAAAAGTTGCACAAGAAAATCTAGGGAAACACAAAGAACATTAAGCACCAACTCACTCGTTCAGCTAAACTATGACTATCGGTGGCTCGACCACGACGAGCTCGGACATGGATGTAATCTGGCTTTTGAACTTCAGTTACTTTGGAATTGTCCTTTGAAGTCTCAACAGAATTTTCTCTGCTGTTTTTGCTGGTATTCTTATCTTTGTTCTTTGATTCTTCTTCTTGTTCTTCACCTCCTGTAGCTCTTTTTTCTCCGGTTTCATCTTCTGGAGCAACCTAACATGGCAGAACATAAACTTCCATTAAGAAATGCATTCAACAAAGATGAAAACTTTCAAAATGTGAACTTTTTAAGCTTTGAAAAAACAATGATCGAAGTCTGAAAAAACACACACCTTGGTGTTATTATTATGAACCTTTTTGACGCTCTCTCTGTCAACCACAGAACTGAATTTCTCTGACGCAACTGAGTCTCTGTGTTTGTCAGTCGTCGCTGTCTCCAACACCGCCGGCAGACTGCTAGAAGGCCGACAAATGTCATAATTCATATAAAAACCCGACCCAATACTCACATATCCACCACACGGCTCGAAACCCGCGATAAACCGGGACTACCATTATCCACCAAGCCCGGGTCAGGTTTGATCGACGACGACGACGACGACCGAGTCAACACAGAATATACTTTTTAAAGAAAAGAAAAAACAGATTAGGACAACCAACCGATATCCAGAGTCGATAATTTGCTTGTGAAGTGCATCAGCCTTTGCATAGTTTCTCTCAGCAGCCATCTGGACTTCATGTGGAACGCAGGACGATTCTCTTGAATCTGTTGTGCTAAAGTAGACAGTGATGGTGTCTCCATCAGGTATAGCTTTTGCCCCCACCTGGTTTGATCATTTAAACAACAGCTATTCCCAAATCAAACCCTTGTTTGAGATTACGCAGTCAGAGATGTTGTTATTACCGGTGGTGTCTGCAATTCGAGCTTCACACCTTTAGGTAGTGATGTGGGCACAGCGGCGGATAGTTCATGAAGGGTGTGAGGAAGTGGCAGACCATAAAAACCCAACAAACCCTGAAACCATTACACATATCACTTTTGTATCAACATTTGACTGGGTTTTACGTTAAGCAGCTAATTGTAAGTTGTGTTCAACTTCCTACCTCAACATCTGCATTTGGGTGTCCCTTTAAGGTCCGGATGATTAGCGTGGATGCTTCTTCGGGCGTTTTGGGAGGAGGTTTGGCTTCTCTCCATGCCTCTGACAGTTTTCTATACCTGAATACAACATTTCAAAATGATTCAACGTACTTAGCTACTAATCACTGAACTTGTTTACACAACTACCAATTGTCTTGAGCCCTCTTGGGTGAGATCACGTGGCTACTGAGTCCTTCTGGGACCTTAGGAAATGGAACAGAGGGGGGAAAATTAGAAGCATATTATACTAACAATTCCCAACATAACACAAGCAGCAAAATTTTATGAGATAATACCTGAGAGGTGATTTCGAAGTTGAACAGATGATGGGCTAGAGCGGAAACACCGACAGTGGTGGTGGAGACGCCATGAGGACCGAGTGAACCGGAGTCGTCGGAGACGGATGAATGTCCGCACAAGAAACGTAAAGCGTTTCCCATATTGTGATTTTCTCAAAGCTCTGCAAATTCTGAGGATCGTAATAGACTGAAGGGAGAGAAAAGGAAATGAAGGTGGTGGTGAACGGGGAAAGGAATCTCACTAATAGGACGGAGCAAGACTACCTAGCATCTCTTCATCGGGTAAAGTTTGTTGGCTTGATAAGACATATATTATCGTTATCATCTTCGTCACACTGTTTTAGAAGTCCTGTAGTAAAATAGGAAATGAGAAAATATCTTATATAACAGAGAGTTTGTTTTTAATAAATCTACATTCAGATATGACAAGAAAATAATAATATAAGTTAGCAGAATAAATAAATAAGAAAAATAAATCACAAATGATAATACTAATACAAAAAAATAATTAATACAAATAATAAAGATACAAATACATAATAATAATAATAATAATAATAATAAGATGAAATTAGAACTAATAAGAAACTCAATCAAAGGAGGATGATGAAATAATAATAATAATAATTGCGAAGGACGCCTAGATGATGAAATAATAATAATAATAATTGCGAAGGACGCCTCCACTGTTGGGGCATGAAAGTAACAACAAAATTTGACCCCGCTTAAAAGTACTTGGTCCAAAAGGAACTAGTAAGGTTTGATAATAAAGTAGAAGGTTATTAAAAGGTTGGAGTATTAAGAAACATCAAGTTGGTAAACAGGGCTCACAACAAACTTGTTATGATGCTCAAAGGCAGTAAACTTTTCAACAGACGTGTGATGTTCTAGAGAGTTTACGTTTATCTATTGCAATGCAATAACAAACGCACTGTGCTTGGTTGAGTAGACGAGAGCTACACCCGTTACGTATCATCCTGGGTAGCGTTCATGGCTCACGAGAAAACGACTCACAGGATTTTTACTATGCGTAACTAACAAAAATCCACACTAAAAACACAAAAACACACTGACATACATAACTAATAAATGTAACTACCAAGGATGGCTTGAACAACTACCTCTTACCTCCGCCGACTTATGGGAGCCACCCATGGCGATGACCACTGTCAACATACACACACACTATGCACCGAAAACTTAAATAAGCGACAAGGTGGAAGTAATACACTTAGATACTTGATAATGCGGACTCCCCTTTGACAGCCAAAGAGATGCAGCTTGCCCTACCCATCATCAATTAAGAAGTTGTAAAAAAAGATAGAGAAAACACTATTTGATAGCCACTGTCATGTCGACTGTACTAGATCCATGTGTCGGCGAATTTCTAATGGAGCTCACTTCTTTGTTGTTACATCTCTAGCCTGTCTTCCTGTATTTCCATCTCTAGCTACTGTTCTGTAACGCCAGCCTTTGAGATCAACTCTACTTTGACTTTGACAAAGCACTTGCAACACCGCCGCCAACAAATCGCCCTGACAATTCAATTGTGGGGATGGTGGTACTTGATAAGACATATAAGCTACCGCATATGCTAAGAACAGGAATATTGTGTAGTTTTATTCCCTATAATAGAAATATTCAATGTTACTCAAATTTAACTTATGTTTGAACATTCTAATAGAAGTAAAGTTTAAGATTTTAGAAAGATTAGAAAATATCAATCATTGGAAAAAATTTCTATTTAGATGATCTTAACTTCGAATATAAAATTAACTCCCTTCATCTTATAGCTCGAGTCCACGATAGATAAGATTGCAACAATATGTCCAACCATATACTAATAAGAATTTAGCTTCTCTATTATTTGCTCTTCCATAACTTGAATAACTTCGTTAGAATCAAACATTCAATCAGATAAAGCTTTCTTCATCTCACATATAGTGTCGAAGTAACAGTGCGAAGTTAGATGTAAGAGTACTGAGAATTTGTTTGTCTTAGTGGTAAACACATGAACATGTTGGATTATCGACTCCAACATCTTGAAGGTTGAGCTATATCTAATTGGATAATATAAAACTAATATCTTCATAGTCAGAAAGCATAGATGTCGCGTAGTTTCTTCAAAATCCTCAACTCTTTTAAGTGTTACATTCCAATATACTATAATCCTATTCCAAACCGAATATATTACTTCCTTCATGATATCAAATCTATCATTCACAATTAAGTTCAGAATATACACAAAACAACACATATAGAATAACCTTCTACCAACAAGCAAACTCTCAGCTCGAATCCTAATTCTTCAACTTTTTAGTTATAACATCATTCGTGCTACAATAATGGAGTCGTTGGAGACGGATGAATGTCCACACAAGAAACGTAAAGTGTTTCCCATATTGTGATTTTCTCAGAGCTCTGCAAATTCTAAGGATCATAATAGGAAATAAAGGTGGTGATGAACGGGGAAAGGAATCTCACTAATAGGACGGAGTAAGATTACCTGGCATCTCTTAATTGGTTAAAGTACTAATTGTTTTTTTATATATAAGAGGAAGAAAAACGTGGCCTAAACAGTGGCTCGTGGGGTAACGACCCCGTACATGTCCTCTAAAAGGATACTAGGACATCTCAAAGGAGGAGAGTGTAAATAGGTAATGCCTAAACCAAAATGCAACGCATGGGACGCTAACCAATCCGCACAACGATTTCCTTCTCAAAACACGTGGCGGAAGTGAACCGTCCAGGGTTGATTGAAAAGAGCCCGAATAACTTGTACTAGTGACGTGTTATTGTACATCCTCGAGCTTGAAGAGGAAAGAATATTAATGACTTCCAGGGAATCGACCTCTAGTTGAATCCTGCGATACCCCAAATCCCATGTTATTGTAAAACTAGAGTAAACCGCCCATAACTCGGCATCCAGGGGGAGAACAATCCGATAAGATGGACGAAGCCACTGAACCAAGTTCCCGAGCGGTGGCGAAGGAGGCCCCCAGCTGAAGCATACCTAGTAGTCTTTTGCTGCACCTCATTTCTGTTTAATCTGATCCATCCCTCTCCCGGTTTCTCCCATCCAACACTCCTGATGAGATGATTCACTGGACCAACTGCAATTCAAGATATAACAGTGCCAGCCTACTCGATCCTATGTGCATACTCGCGAACAATGTCCTTCATCGTAACTGGTCAGGAAAAAGCATTCTCAAATATACTTTTGTTCCTCCAAAGCCACAAGAACCAGCAAAAAACCCACCATATAAGGGACCACCTTAGGCCATTAACTGGTACTTGGCGTGAAATATTCGAAATAATCCATGCAACACAACAAAATTGCTCCATGTCGAGATCTGATGAAAACTTTGACCAAAATTGACGCACTCTAGGACAATCCTTAAGAGCATGTATGTAAGATTCAGGACTACCACAATAAGCGCATTTGTCATCCATCGTAAGATGTCGATAAGTACATTGCTGATTAGTCAAAACTTTTCCTTTGGTAAGCAACTATAAGAAGGATCGGATACGTTGCGGGCCACTCCATTTCCATATCATAGTCCACAATCGATGATCGCCAGCATCTCCTATATTGTTAATTAACTCATACGCTGATATAGTTGAGAAGGACTTATTGTGAGTTGGTTCCCACACCACACTATCTTCATCAAATTCTAGTTTCAGAGCCATAATGATGGCGAATTTCAAACACGCTAAGGATGGGAGAATGTTCTGAAACTTCTCCCAGCACCAATTCTCGTCAGAGCCCAAAATCGCTCACCTTTGCATATAATATACCGTCAAGAATCGGTTGAACAGCCAAAAGAGCTAGAGGTTCTCCTTCGTCGACCCAATTATCTATCCAGAATCAAACATAATTGTCGTTCCCTATTCTCCACCTGGTGCCTGTAAGGGCAAATTTCCATGTGGTGGAGATACCTCTCCAAATTGATGACGCTCCTCTACTCTCCAGCACTTCAGGAAGATGCAAAGGATCAAAATGATATTTGGCTTTAAGTATTTGTCCCCAGCAGGCTGAAGGATTAGAGATTAATCCCTATCCATGTTTAGTAAACAAAGCATCATTATTAGCCTAATATGCCGAATACCAAGGTCGTCGTATTTCTTGAGTTTACACACCACATCCCAGTTCACAAGATGGACATTTCTTCGGCCTTCATTCGATCCCCAAATGAAATCATGCATGAGGTGCTTCAAATCATCCCAAAGCTTCCTGGGCAGACGTACTGTTTTTATGGTATAAACTGGTAAGTATGCAAGCATCGATTGTGTTAGGGTAACTCTACCTGCAAGTGAAAGGAAGCGAGCACCCTAGCCAGCTAGTTTTTGTTGAGCTTTGTCTAGGATGTATTGGTACATTTATTTCATTGATTGTTCGTAGTAAGCGGGAAGCCCAAGTGCTTACTAAGAGAGCGAGCTCACGATCAAGAAATATTTTGTGAAATGTACACTCTAGACTTGTCCTTGCTGATTTTCTGACCTGAAGCCATGCAAAATGTATGGAAAACGTAGGATATAGGATCTACCTGTTCCATGGATGCCTCTGCAAATAATATGAGGTCATCAACAAAGAACAGATGAGAGATGGTAGGACCGCCCCTACTCAGCTTAATCGGATGCCAAGAGCCCTTTGTAACCTCTGACTGAATGAGATGTCCTAACCTTTCCATACAAAATACAAAAAGGTAAGGGGTCCCTTTGTTTGATTCCTCTGGTCGGATTGAAATGTTATGATAATTCACCATTCCAACAGACAGTCATTGATATTAAGGTAACACACTTCAAAATCAGACTGATCAGATCCATTGGTAGGTCGATATCAATTAAGGTATACAATATGAAATCCCATCGAAGGCGATCGTACGCTTTTCCAAATCGACTTTGATATCAATAATCCCTGATTTCCCTTTATTCTTCCTCATTAAGTGGATAACCTCTTGTGCAATAATTATATTTTATGTAATTACACGACTTGGAACAAAGTTGTGTTGATGCGGAGCTATTAAGTGAGGAAGGAAGGGTTTTAATCAATTCACGATAATCTTAGTGATAGCCTTATACAATACTGTACATAGGCTAATTGGTCAGAATTGTGTGATAGACACTGGAGCTTGAACTTTTGGGAGCAATACAAGAATAGTGCGATTTAATTCTGACTCCCACTGTTCATGCTTGAAAACATGTTGAACATGTTAGAGTAGTGCCCTAAAGGCAATCCCCTTTAGCGCTTTTTGTTCATAGTTATGTACAGACTTTATGAATAAATAAAGAAAGGCATGTTTCATTTATTTGATATTCTTTATGAATTGATATTGATCTTTAATCAAATTAATGAAGTCCATGATATATGACATAGCATGAAGGAAATTATGATGTGATCATAATCCTGAGATTCCTATCATGTGCAATTATGTCAAGATCTAAATTTTCCTAGTCATAGAATTAATGAGGTGGACATCATTAATCCGGACGCACTAGCATATGTCATACTCCTTGATTGGATCAGCGGTGGATCTCGTAAAGCGTAAATATGAGATATTTAGAGTTGACATATGGATGCTTACTAGTGGTAGTAAGTTCATTGGATGACTGCCATGAGATCATCACATGGATTTAATGTCGGTGATAATCTCATCATAGCAATGGTGCAAGTATCCTTAGACTTGAGGTACTCGAGGATATCTTGATCTTGATCCCGCATTTTGACTCCATTTCTTGTGGCCTTCCGGAGGTTACTCATAGGATGGTGCTTGGAGTGCAGTTTGAGGTATTGAAGGTAATTGAGTAGCCAATAAAGGATTCATCACTACGTGAGAATGTAAGAGATACCACAACCTCGTCGGGATCATTACTTTAAGTCTCTCGGCAGAGCATGACTATGTCATGAAGAGTGTCTTCATGGACATATAAAGTAATGAGTCCTTAGACAGAACCGATTTCACTGGGCTAGACTTAGTCTAGTAAGAGTTGACATATTAGCCATACTCATAACCAAGTGGGGTATAGGATGATGAAAGGACGAATTGCACAAGAATTGTATACATGGAAGGGTTCGTGATCCGGTTCGTGATGAATTCATCAAACCAATTACTTTCCGTCAATTGGGGGTCATGATGTGTTGCTAGATACCGCTCATGACTTGCTCAGATTAATTGTTAATCTAAGTGGCCAACATAACCGAAACCTAAAGGGTCACACGATAAGAGTGACTCGGAGAATCTGTAAAATAATAATTGGACGAGTTCCAATTATGGAGAGCATTAGATTAAATAGATCCCAATGGGATTGGGATATGTCCCGATGAGATCGCGACATCAATATTGCTAAGAAAGGTTTAGAATGCATTCAAAGATCGGGACCCTAGATGGCCGTAGGACCAATTCCCGCTTGATTTGGATGCTTAGCAATTATATATATTAATTAATTAAGTAAATAATTAATTAATATATATAAATATATAGCCTTGCACGTTGGAATGGGAGAAGAGATGAGAAGCTTTGACTTTTCAAAGCTTATTACTTTATTCATTAAAGAAATGAATGGCCTCATCCATATGTAAGCTTCTTAAGGAAGCATCTTTAATTGTTAAAGAAATACATAAGATGGCTTTTGGAAGGTGATAGCCGTAGGTTCTTGCGTGGAAGAGAAAGGAGAAAGCTTAAGAGTTAAGCTTAAGGTGATTTTGGAATTCATTTCTTCTTTTCTCAAGCAACCATCGATCTCTCTTCTCCAAAGCAAAGTTCCAACGTGATCTCAAGCTCTCCAGGACAGAGGTAGGGTCTAGCAGCTTTTATTTTGTTCTAGCTATTCCCGGGTCAAAAGTGTTTGATCCGGTTAGGTTTTCTGATCTCTGCGTGGATAAGTCTCTATTGGCTATTCAGGTTTGAGGTTTTCATACCGACACCGGGATCCTGGGTTTCGGGAAGGTCCCGGGAATAAAATTTTTTTGTTTCCGCTGCTGGAACATGTGATGTTCCTCCCGGGATTTTCCTACAGTGGTATCAGAGCGTCTGGTGTCGTGTATGAAGCTTTAACTGAAGCTAGATCATAAACCTTAATTGCTTGTGATGCTGTAGCATGTATTCTGTTCAGATTTCGAATTGCTATAGAGATAGGGTTTTCGAAATTTTTCTGCCCAGGAATGTTCATAACATGTTAGAGAATATGTCTATGAATTTTCAGAATTTATCGATTTGATTAGATAAAGTTTTGCTAATTATTTCCCTAACCTTACAGATGCTGTTTTTGAAACGATTCTGTGAACAGGCAGTAGTATAAAATCAAGAATAAATTCTAGAAAAATCTTTTTCTGGATTTTCCTTCACCTACATGTCTCTAAGATGTTGGTGAATGTCTGTGAGCATGGAAATTGGATTTCAAGGTGATTGGATATTTATTTTCGATTTTATTCTATGCTGTTGGGAATTGCTGTGCTGATGAACAC
Source organism: Erythroxylum novogranatense (assembly GCA_029891385.1). Classification (NCBI taxonomy): domain Eukaryota; kingdom Viridiplantae; phylum Streptophyta; class Magnoliopsida; order Malpighiales; family Erythroxylaceae; genus Erythroxylum; species Erythroxylum novogranatense. The sequence continues at coordinate 110,232,524 of CM057227.1, read as the reverse complement.
AGTTTTGGAATCGGTTTTGTTATTTTGGTTGACTGAGTTTTTGATGGCCTAAAATCCTGAAAAAAATTCAGGTAGATGTAGTAACCTATATAATTTTCTCATGATTTATTGAAATTGTTTCATTGATCATTTCAAGCAATGTACAGAACTGGACAGTTTTGGTGAAAATTGTTGGGACTGTTTTGCTTGGCTTGATTGAGTTTGCTTTTTCAATTCCAATGCCTTGCAGCATTTTTAATGTGATTAAAAATGTGTTAACTTGATGTAATATGATTTCCAAATTGAATTGCTTGAAGTTGCTTTTCCAAAAATTTTTGAATGCCGAATTGGTCACATTTGTGTCTCGTTAGTACATTTCATTTTCTTGCTTGTTTTGGCCGTCATAATTTTTTGTAACAAGTGCCGGAGTAGTTTTGAGAGTGTATACACTAGCTTGAGATGCTTAGGGTGAGAATTTGGGTGTTCTTAAATTGTTTGGATATTTATGAGTTTTGACTCATTTTAAGCTTTTCATGTATGGTTTGACCATATAAGGCATTCATGGATCAATGAAGTGTTCATTGATACATCAATTTACAGATATTATCCTAGGTAGGATGGTATTGTGAATTGGAATTGTATGGATTGAGGAATTAGCCGATTAGATATAATAGCAATTCTTGTTGGATAAGTCGACTTGTTCAAAGTTTTTGGATAAGTCGACTTGTATTGTACATAAGTCGACTTGTTCAAAGTTTTTGCATAAGTCGACTTATATCAGACAAGTCGACTTGTGCGTGGGCAGGAGCATAAGTCGACTTATATCAGACAAGTCGACTTGTGTGTGGGCAGAAGCATAAGGTGACTTGCATTTGATGAAAGTCGACTTGTGACATGCTCAGGTTGGATGACGGATGATGGATGATTATAAGGATTGATTCAATTTGATTGATGAAACCTAAATCATGCCATATAGTCCCTAGCGACTATGATCCTTCGGTTTGGAGTCTAGAGTTTCTAAATCCTCCTCGGATATGAAAACTAACGCCTTCCATTAATATGGTAAAACCGAGTTCTTATAGGGATGGGTTGTTGGGTAAACCCAAGCTCACTCTATACGGATATGTTGAACCATGAAAATATGATTTTCGATTAATGGGTTGGTTTTCACCGAAGCGTTAGTTTGTTGAGTAAACTCAAGGTCAACGTGGACGGAGGTGAAATTGGGTAGCATACATCGGATGTATGCGCATCAAAGAGTTGATACCAATGTAAGTGCATACATCAACAAGTTGATAAGACGATCGATAGTTGTGTCTAAGATGTAATTGGTATATCCGATACCTCCCGAGACATAAGGTGGCTTGTTGGGTAAACCCAAGGTCATTCTCAATGTCGGTTATCGATGATGCAATTGGTATGTTCGATACCTACCGATTGACCTAAGTTGTGGCTTGTTGGGTAAACCCAAGGTCATTCTTAGCAATACGGATATCAACCCACTAGACATTATGTCACTTTGTTTCTTTGGATTCAGAATGAGGGTTATGGATTCTATGAAACTAGTGGGAGCTTTTGCATATCATTCAAGTCCTTATGATTATGCAGCTATTCCTATTCTAACATTCTTCCTCTCTATCCGTAGGTTATTTGAAAATGTCGTCAAGTGTGAATTTTTCGCCGCTTATGGATTCCAACAAGTTAAGCGGACCGAATTTTCGATGGTGGTTAAGGAATCTGAGAATAGTTCTCAGATCTGAAAGTCTGGGATATATCCTAGATTTTTCGCTTCCAGATGCACCTGCTGTCGATGCTTCTGATGATGATCAGAAGGCATATAGTAAGCATCTAAAGGACAGTGACATGGCGACTTGCATTATGCTTGCGTCGATGTCACCTGAGCTGCAGAAGCAGCACGAGTCCATGGATGCTCATACTATAGTTTTTCATCTTAGGGAGCTGTTTGACGAGCAAGCCCGGTCCGAAAGGTTCGAGACCTCAAGGCTTCTCTTCACTACCAAGATGGCTCCAGGGACATCTGCTTGCAAGACGCCCCCGAAGATGAATGGCTATATTGAGAGATTGGTCGTCTTAGGTTTTGCAATGGATCATGAATTAAGTATAGACTTAATTATGGTTGGATTGTCCGACGATTATGCGATTAGTGCTAAACTATCGGATGAACCAAATATCCACTACAATACGGTGATCAATCTGCCAAGACAAATTGAAAGCGACTATCAAGAGTGATAGTAAGCAAGTGTTGGTGGTTGCTTCTTCATCTTTTGGGTCCAAGAAAAAAGAACCCAAAGAAGAAGAAGGCAAAGAAACCAAAGGAGGCGCCATCAAGAAGAAGACCAAAGAAGCGCCCCAAAAGGAACTTGCTTTCATTGCGGTAAAGATGGCCATTGGAGGCAATTGCAAAGTCTATATGGAGTCATTGAAGGAAGAAGGCATCGATGCCTCGACTACTTGAGTTTGTATGTCATTGAAGTTCATCTTATCGATCACAACATTTGGGTATTTGATCTTGGTTGTGGCTCACACATATGTAATGATATCACGAGGCCTCGAGGACGATGGGCAACTCATGAAGGAGAAGTAGACCCACGTGTTGGAAATGGAGCAAGAGTTCTTTGCATTAGCCGTAGGAACCTATGTTTTGTCTCTCCCACCGGGCTTGTTTGGAATTGGATGATTGTTATTTTGTACCCGTTTGACAAAGAATATATTTGTCATTTCTTGTCTAAATAGATTTGGATTCCATATGAATTTTAGTAGCAATGGTTGTTCTATTAATTCTAATGGAATGCTTTATGGAACTGGTACATTGTGCAATGGTATATACATATTAGATATGTCTAATCCAATTTTTAATGTCAATGACACCAAACGGCATAAAAGAGATAATCTAAAGTCAACTTACTTATGGCATTGTCGACTTAGCCATATAAATGAGACACGCATCGCTAAGCTCCACAAGAGTGGGAGTTTAGGGTCATTTGATTATGAATCATATGACACATGCGAATCTTGTTTATTAGGCAAGATGACTAAGTTACCCTTCGAGGAAAGGGTGAACGGCGATTGGAGTATTAGACTTAATACATTCGGATGTATGCGGTCCAATGACCATCCATGCGAAGTGGTTATCGTTGCTTCATTACCTTTATCGATGATTATTCACGATATGGGTACTTCAGATTCGATGAGATACAAATCAAGCGCTTGAAAGGTTCAAACAATTGAAATGAAGTAGAAAACCAACTTGGTAAAAGTATCAAGGCATTACGATCCGATCGTGGTGGAGAATACTTAGACCAACAGTTTCGGATTATCTCGTAGATAATGGCATTTATCTCGATGGACTCCTCCTTACACGCCGCAAAGACAACGGTGTGGTGAAAGGAGAAATCGAACCTTGTTGGACATGGTACAATCAATGATGGGTTTCGAAGTTACCAAAATCGTTTTTGGGGTATGCGCTAGAGACATTTGTTTACTTGCTAAGCAGAGTTCCCTCTAAGGCAGCTTGATGTTACTCCATATGAGATGTGGACTAACGAAAACCTTATCTTTCTCATTTGAAAGTATGGGGTTGTCACCTTACGTGAAGCGGATTGGTCAGATAAGCTTGAAGCAAAGTCTCGACAAGTGTTTGTTTGTAGGATATCCTAAAGAGACCATGGGATATCAATTCTACTCTTTGAGGAACAAAAGGTGTTTGTTTGACGCACGCTGTCTTTAGAGAAAGAGTTTCTTCCGAAGAAGACGGTGGGAGCAAAGTCGAACTTGAAGAAGTTCAAGATGCTCAAACAAGCACAGATCAATCGCTCGAACTCGAGACATCACTCATTCGGATGAAGTAACAGTTCAACCTTACATGCACACGAAGTTAAGAGGTCAAATAGGATGCGCATTGTTCGAGAGATACGGTTTCGTAAGTGAACAGAATGACGATTGCTCATAGAAGATGATGAGCTGCTACCTATGAAGAGGTTCGAAAAGTTGAGTCCGAAAAATGGCTTTGTGCCATGAAAGCGAAATGGATTCCATGTACATAAACCAAGTATGGACTTTGGTTGATGCACTGAAGGATAAAACCTATAGGTGCAAATGGGTTTTCAAGAAGAAAACCGACATGGATGGTAATGTGATTACTTTAAAGCAAGGCTTGTGGCCAAAGGATTTCGCCAAAGACAAGGAGTTGACTATGACGAGACCTTTAGCCCGTAGCAATGCTTAAATCCATTCGGATACTCCTAGCCATTGCCGCTCATTATGATTATGAGATATGGCAATGGATGTGAAGACGACTTTCCTTAACGAAAATCGGCCGAGGATGTACATGACACAACCAGAGGGCTTCACTTCGATGATGGCGAAAAGGTATGCAAGCTTCGTAAATCCATCTATGGATTGAAGCAAGCATCCAGAGTTGGAACATCCGCTTTGATGAGTCAATCAAAGAGTTTGGTTTCTCACAAAATCCGGATGAGCATTGTGTGTACAAAAAGGTTAATGGGAATGCAATCGTTTTCCTTGTGTTGTATGTAGATGACATATCGTTACTCGGAAGCGATGTCTCATTGATGCTGTCAGTTAAAATTTGGTTGTCAAAGCAATTTGCGATGAAAGACCTTGGTGAAGCAACTTATATCCTTGGGATAAAGTTCTATAGAGATAGATCAAAGAGGTTGCTTGGTCTTTCACAATCATCGTACATAGACAAGATGCTAAAGAGGTTTAGCATGGAGCAATCTAAGAGAGGGTTTCTTCCCATTACTCATGGGATAACACTCTCGAAATCTATGTGTCCTAAGACACAAGATGAGAGGATTCGCATGGATCAGATCCCGTATGCATCTGCAGTAGGATCAATCATGTATGCTATGTTATGTACGAGGCCCGATGTATCGTATGCTCTGAGTGTCACGAGCAGATACCAATCGGATCCTGGTGAGGGTCATTGGGTGGCTGTCAAGAATATCCTCAAGTACTTGCGAAGGACTAAGGATGTTTTCTTGATATATGGAGATGGAAATCTCCAGTGAGCGGCATCTGATGCGGCCTAATCGACAAGGATGACTCGGATCCCGGTCAAAGTTATGTTTTCACGCTAAACGGCGGAACGGTCATTGGAAGAGTTCCAAACAAGAGACGATGGCTGATTCGACGACCGAGGCAGAGTACATTGCTGCATCGAGGCGGCAAAGGAAGCTGTTTGGATCAAGAAGTTCATTTCTGAACTTGGTGTGGTTCCTAGATGTGATGGACCCATACAGTTGTATTGTGACAACAATGGGGCTATTGCTCAGGCAAAAGAACCGAGGTCTCACCAACGATCTAAACACGTACTCCGCAGATATCATCTGATTCGAGAGATCATTGCTAGAGGTGATGTCGCGATCGAGAGGATTCCCACAGAGCAGAACATTGCTGATCCGTTGACGAAGCCATTGTCACAGAAGAATTTTGATTCTCATGTACTCGCTTATGGTATTAGATACCAAGGCGATTGGCTTTAGGTCAAGTGGGAGATTGTTAGAGTAGTGCCCTAAAGGCAATCCCCTTTAGCGCTTTTTTATTCATAGTTATGTCTGAGACTTTATGAATAAATAAAGAAAGGCATGTTTCATTTATTTGATATTCTTTATGAATTGATATTGATCTTTAATCAAATTAATGAAGTCCATGATATATGACATATCATGAAGGAAATTATGATGTGATCATAATCCTGAGATTCCTATCATGTGCAATTATGTCAAGATCTAAATTTTCCTAGTCATAGAATTAATGAGACCTGGACATCATTAATCGGATGCACTAGCATATGTCATACTCCTTGATTGGATCAGCGGTGGATCTCGAAGCTGTAAATATGAGATATTTAGAGTTGACATATGGATGCTTACTAGTGGTAGTAAGTTCATTGGATGACTCGCCATGAGATCATCACATGGATTTAATGTCGGTGATAATCTCATCATAGCAATGGTGCAAGTATCCTTAGACTTGAGGTACTCAAGGATATCTTGAATCTTGATCCCGCATACTGACTCCATTTCTTGTGGCCTTCCAGAGGTTACTCATAGGATGGTGCTTGGAGTACAGTTTGAGGTATTGAAGGTAATTGAGTAGCCAATAAAGGATTCATCACTACGTGAGAAGCAGAAGAGATACTCGACCTCTTGTCGGGATCATTACTTTAAGTCTCTGGCCAGAGCATGACTATGTCATGAAGAGTGTCTTCATGGACATATAAAGTAATGAGTCCTTAGACAGGAACTGATTTCACTTGGGCTAGACTTAGTCTAGTAAGAGTTGACATATTAGTCATACTCATAACCAAGTGGGGTATAGGATGATGAAAGGACGAATTGCACAAGAATTATACATGGAAGGGTTCGTGATCTGGTTCGTGATGAATTCATCAAGCCAATTACTTTCTGGTCAATTGGGGGTCATGATGTGTTGCTAGATACCGCTCATGACTTGCTCAGATTAATTGTTAATCTAAGTGGCCAACATAACCGAAACCTAAAGGGTCACACGATAAGAGTGACTCGAGAGAATCAGTAAAATAGTAATTGGACGAGTTCTAATTATGGAGAGCATTAGGATTAAATGGATCCCAATGGATTGAGATACGTCCCGATGAGATCGCGACATCAATATTGCTAAGAAAGGTTTAGAGTCTGTTTCAAAGATCGGGGTCTAAGAGGCCGGTAGGACCCACCCCAATTTGATTGGATCAAGAAGAAATTATATATATTAATTAATTAAGTAAATAATTAATTAATATATATAAATATATAGCCTTGCACGTTGGAATGGGAGAAGAGATGAGAAGCTTTGACTTTTCAAAGCTTATTACTTTATTCATTAAAGAAATGAATGGCCATTAATCATCCATATGTAAGCTTCTTAAGGAAGCATCTTTAATTGTTAAAGAAATACATAAGATGGCTTTTGGAAGGTGATAGCCGTAGGTTCTTGCGTGGAAGAGAAAGGAGAAAGCTTAAGAGTTAAGCTTAAGGTGATTTTGGAATTCATTTCTTCTTTTCTCAAGCAACCATCGATCTCTCTTCTCCAAAGCAAAGTTCCAACGTGATCTCAAGCTCTCCAAAACAGAGGTAGGGTCTAGCAGCTCTTATTCTGTTCTAGCTATTCCCGGGTCAAAAGTGTTTGATCTGGTTAGGTTTTCTGATCTCTGCATGGATAAGTCTCTATTGGCTATTCAGGTTTGAGGTTTTCATACCGACACCGGGATCCTGGGTTTCGGGAAGGTCCCGGGAATAAAAAATTTTTGTTTCCGCTGCTGGAACATGTGATGTTCCTCCCGGGATTTTCCTACAGAACATAGGTAGACACCGAATGTCCCACGACGTGCCACTATTTTTGGAAAAAGAGTGCATTGAAACCATCAATACCTGGGGCCTTATTAGCATCCATCTCAAATATAGCGTGTTGTATTTCATCATTCTTAATAGGTGAGGATGGAGATGCCCGCTCAATGTCTAATAACAGGGGAAACTCTCTCGTGATAGGAAAGGGGGACATCCATCCATTGTCTTCCAAATAGAGATTGTGAAAATAATCCTTGATGTATCCTCGCAATGTCTGAGGATTACTAATTATTGCGCCATTAACATCTTTCAATTTTTCAACCTTCATTTTTCTCCGCTTGGCCATAGTCACCGTGTGATAATATTTAGTGTTACGGTCGCCATGAGCTAGCCATAAACTTCTAGATTGCTGATGCCAATATAATTCCTCTTCACACATGACTTGGATTAGATAATCGCGGAGCTTCTCTTCCAAGTCAAAGAGGTAGTCAAAGTCACGTCTATCGAACACTTGTTGTATACCTTTTAACCTAGCCAATAGTCTGGTTTTCCGAAAGAAGATGTTTCCAAAATTTGTTTTGCTCCACTCCCTTAACTTGTCGGCAAAGTGAGTAATAGAGGTAAATAGATGCTGTAAATCTGGCTGCCAATTTTCCTCCACAAACTGATGGAAATGGTTGTTAACTAACCAAGCTGACTGAAAATGAAAATTCTTGGATCTCCTTGTCTGCTTCGAGTGCCTATGAAATGACATAAGCAAGGGTTGATGATCTGAGCCCAAAAATGGCAAGGGAGATATCGTAGTATCGGGGAAGGTTTCTAGCCAAGTGGATGAGGGTGATTACCACCTTTTCCCACTGTTTATCCAAACGAGATTTGAAGGCTAAAGATAACTCCAGGCCATTTCCATACTATCCAGTCACCTTCATTATATTGTTGTCCTCAACTTCGATAGGGTCGTCCTCAAGCCATGCAGGTTTAGGTTCCTCTTCCTTTTGTGTAACTCCCATAACTACAACGCTATAGCTGGGATTGTCTAGTAGAGGTGGAGGCTCCTCCTCTCTAAAACTTTTCCGGATTTTGTTGGCCAGATGGCCGTCGTGGTCGGGGTCTGTTTCAAAATGTTTGGTCATGTTCTTTTTTTTCTCCACTTAAATTTAACTGAGAGATAAAGTAATAATTGTTGATAAGACATATAAGCTACCGCATATGCTAAGAACAGGAATACTGTGTAGTTTTATTCCCTACAATAGGAATACTCAATGTCACTCAAATTAAACTTATATTTGAACATTCTAGTAGAAGTAAGGTTTAAGATTTTAGTAAGATTAGAAAATAACAACCATTGGAAAAAGTTTCTATTTAGATGATCTTAACTTTGAATATAAAATTAACTCTCTTCATCTTATATCTCGAGTCCAACACATATAAGATTGCAACAATATATCCAACCATAGACTAATAAGAATTTAGCTTCTTTATTTTCTGCTCTTCCATAACTTGAATAAGCTCATTCGAATCAAACATCCATTCAGATAAGCTTTCTTTATCTCACATATAGTGCAAAAGTAACAGTGCGAAGTTAGATGTAAGTGTACTGAGAATTTGTTTGTCTTAGCCTGGTAAACACATGAACATGTTGGACTATCGACTCCAACATCTTAAAGGTTAAGCTCTATCTAATTGGATAATTCAAAACTAATATTTTCATAGTCAGAACGCATAGATGTCGTGTAATTTCTTCAAATTCCAGACTCTTTTAGGTGTTGCACTCCAATATACTATAATCCTATTCCAAACTGAATATACTCCTTCCTTTATGATATCAAATCCGTCACTCACAATTAAGTTTAAAATATGCACAAAACAACACATATGGAATAATCTTCTACCAACTAGCAAACTCTCAGGTCATATCCTAATTCTTCAACTTTTTAGTTATAACATCATTCGTGCTACAATTTTCAACTGTTATAATAGATAATTGCTTTTCATATTAAAATCTATTAAAAAATTCCCAACATGATTGCTAACCTTTCACTTGTATGTGATGTCGGAACATAAATAAACCCATTATATACAAATATTACCAACATCAATCATAACATAATAAAAAAGGTAAATGATAACAATATTAAATAATATAAATTACCTCAAAAGTTTATTGTGTAAAGTCCAGTAATTGTCAACATAATGTGTTGCCACCACCATTTTTTTTAATTGGTTGTCCACATGTCTGTTGTAAATTGTAATGGCGGTTTGTCTTTCAATACTTGACAATTTTCTTAAAATTTCTTTCTTCTTATCCTCGTATATCTTCATAATGTCCTACTTCAATATTTACCAACTTGGAACTTTAGAAGAAGGTTGCAGTGGGTTGCAAAATATCTTAAATGTAACATCCTGTTATCCCATATTAAAGGTTAGAATCCTATAATAGTGTACATGAGAGATTATTGAGAAGTTAGAAAGTGTCTTTTATGTTCATGCATAATATAACATACACACATATGTAAATATTAATTATTGCACACATTAAAATGATTGTGCATGCATTCGCTGACATTTTCTTGGTATAATTGATTTATAAATGTGATTATATTGAGAATGGTGGATTTTTATATATTGAAAATTGATTTGGAGAGTATATTTATTGATTTAGAATTTTTGGTAGAATTTGGAATATTTTCTAAAATTATGAGTATTTTGAGACTAGAAAAATGTTAAGTGATAAGACAACTGATAAGTGGTAGTAGAAATAAGAGTCAAATGACAGAGAAAATTTTCATAAATGACATTGGGATTTAATGACATATGTCAGTGAAAATTTGGAGACAATTCGAGTAGAAATTGGAGACAAATGGACTAGTTAAATAAAAGACCAAGGAGAGACTATAAAAAAGTGACATGTGGCAAGTTGACACTCCCCATGCCTTAACCCACGAAACTCTCCCAAGTGAAGGACTATCTCCTTTTTAGTTGGTCTTTCACTTTATTAATTACTTCATGTCTTGTTAATATCTCTTATCATCTTCTTCAATCTTCTTCACCTACGAACCTTTCTTTTTGCCCTATCAATGTAAGCATTGCTCTCACCCTTCTTTGCTACTATTATTTTGTTGCCTTCTTCATTTGCTACAAGAAAACCCAACTTTACCACCCTTGAATGTTGATGATCGGGTGAGCCATGGAAAGCTAAGGTTTACGTGATTTTGAAGAGTTTGGCATTTTACCAAGTAAGTATCATATGGTTCTTTATGATTTGTTGAATGAAACATGTATAATGGTAGTTAGAGTTTAAATGTTCATAAAATGGTGTTTTTATATATGCTGTAACGTGGGTAAAGAAATGAACACATTGGTGTCTTATTTTTATGTTTATGATGATTAATATTTTATAAGTTATTGTAGATATGAGTTTGAAATAGAAAGATCATTGAAAATGGTGTAGGAAAAAGGTGCAGAAATTTTGGATAGGTAAATTGATGTTTCATGTTCTGTTTTCAATGTTTATTAACATGGATCATTTTGGGCGTTTTGGAGATGAGCGAACACGAGTTTAGAGTTAATAAAAAGGAGTAATATGGTATTTTGAAATGAGACAAATTAAGTTTATAGTTAGACGTGAAATGAATGTGAGATTAGAGTTAATCATGTGCAGAAATTTAGTGATGAATATAGATGAATGTTGATGTTCTGTTTTTGGTATAATAATCAAACATAGAATATGATTTGTTTATGATTGAAATTGAGCTAAAATGGAAGTGGGAATGAAGAGGAAATAATGAGGACATATGTTAGAAATGATAAACTAAGCAAAAGAGATGAACTAGGATCAAAATGATGATGAAGTGTGCTGGAATATGTTAAATAGAGTGTTTTCACTTTAACATGCATCTGTATTTTAGCCATATATTTATCTGTACATATCCAAATGGGATGATTTTAAGTTTAGATTTAACTAGAGACATATAACTATATTTTTCAAGAAGGAATCGAATTTTAATTCTGTCTTTAAGGGTTCCAAAATATGGATTCAAGTTGAGTACAGTGTACTGTTGTCGTTTGGGAACAATCTGAAGTATTTTAGGTATAACTTGCATATTGCTGAACCAAATTACATGAAATTAGTGTCATTAGAAACTTAAGACATATGGAAACATTTTTTTAGAAGAATTTATTGCCTAATTGCTTCTTTTTCCTTATCAAAATGTCCATGCAAAATTGACTTGAAAATCTATTTTGAGAATAACCATCAGGTAGTGCACGATCGTGATAGAAAGGAAACCTCAGGGGAGTTTCACGATCGTGCTAGAGGAGATATCAGGTAGTGCACGATCATGCATAAGCATGATCGTGCATAAGCATGATCGTGACATTGATGTTTTTTGACAGTTTTAAACACCATCACTCTTTTGAACATAACTTCTTCTTTGGATCTCCGATTGACTTGAAATTTGAACCAAAAACTCCTCACACTTTGTCCATCCTCTCCACCAAATTTCATGATTATCTGAATTTATTAGGAAAGGATTGATAATGATTTATTAATGACGTTACAATAATCAAGTGTATTGAGCCATAAACCTTAGTGCATGATTGAGTGATGAACTTAGAATAAATTTGTATTATTAAGGTGTGAACCTAAGTTCAAATTATCATGAGATGGTAATAAAGGAAATATACTTTAGATTGTCATTGAGCATGCATTATATATAATCCATAGACACATTTATGCATAAATGAGTACTTATATAATTATGCAAAGTTGTGATGTGTGCAAATCTGTGTTGCATGATATAGAAGAGCAATTAGAGCGACAACATATAGACATTGTGGGACTCTGAGGCAATAGTTATCTGGAACAAACTGTGAGTGACTTAGATATTCTCACTCGATTAATTGTTTTTTTTTTAATTATGTATTGAATTATTATATGAATGTGATTATGTTGATTCTGAACATTGACTGTCCTGGTCGTTTGATGCATGAATAACATATTGGAAGTGCTCATTAAATGTGAATTTGACGAAATAAGTGATTCTCAATGTATATGTTGAATGCCAGACCAAGGTCTCATGAAAAATGTGAATTAGATTGTGATTGTAAATATGAATATGTAACATTGAACACATTTGATTGACTGAATACACGTGATGCATTTCATTACATGAATGTATGAACAGATTAAGGCTATCGTGATCGCAGTAGCCACCGAAAAAGAGTTTAAAGCTCAAAAAGTGATTAAAAGTCAAAGACTCACTATGTATAATGAGCCATGTATTTTCAACGGATAAGGAACAATTATTAATGAGGTTGATATCCACAATTGATACGGGACAGTTACAGGCACTCGATCACAACAATAACAACTAGAAGTAAGTCTTATGAGCACTGCATATACATTTAATATGTATGTTTTGAATGGCTTAAATTGATTATTGAATTGTGTTAAATGAGAAATGTGAAAATTGTGAACAAAAGAGTTTTGTGATGCTACATGATGATAAATGAAATGGTATGAATTATGTGATTGTATGTGCTGATGTGTTATATGATTTGAGTGAATCATTGAGAATGGTTAATTCATTGAGTTCACAAAACTTACCAAAATTACAACGTTGACATTTTAAGTTCGAGAGAGGATACTAATGACATAGAAACTCCAGAAGGAGCATAATTCTTGTACCTTTGGATAGAAAAAATGACTCAAAGGTCGGTTAGCTGAAACTAAAGGATGGAAACAAAATTTTTGTATAATTCCTTATGTATGTAGCATGTTCTGTGTATAGAAATGTAAACTCTGACTAGTTTTTATTAATGTATGTATATGGGTGTTGCTGTAAAGCTACAATGTACATTTTGTTTAAGAAATGAAATGAGAAATTTAGGGTTTTTAATATTGTGACATTTACGTTTTAAATGATAATGCCATGATTAAGTTAGTTATGTGACTACTCTAGTATGTTACCCTTGTGAGATACGTACTTGGACATCCTTCAGAATGTCGAGTATGTATCCTGTGAGAGTGAGGTGCTATATTGAATCTTTTGGTATCAATCATAGATAGTGGATGTTCATCACCTTTTATCATAGAAGCTATACAAAAATTTTGATTTGTTGTTGTCAGTGAATGTTATAGTCATTTCATTTTTCCCTCTTATAAAATTAGGGGTAAAAAAAAAATTGACCTCTTAATACTGACTTTTTTCAACTACACGAATCCACATGTTACGAGCATATAAGTGTTTGTTTAGGTGCGCAAAAAACAAAAAGTGACTTACCGTCATATACTAACTCCGTACAAATACCTTGCCGAAGGCAACGATCCCATATTTAGGGGGTGCTTGGTTGGGGGTATTGGAAAAAAATGTATGGGAATGGAATAAAAACTTATGTTTGACATCAAACTATCATTGAAGGGGTAACATTTTCATTACTCACTTCTTGACAATCCTCCATTCCCCTAGTAATTGAGATGAATGAGAATCATTGATTCTCTTACAAAGGCTTTATATAACTAATTAATAATATTTTAATTAATTACATTATATTTAATTAAAATATTATTATTAATTAAAATATAACTATTCATTAATAAAATATTAATAAATTAAAATATTGTTATTCATTAATTAAAATATTGTTATTCATTAATTAATTACAATATAATTAATTAAAATAGTATTATTATTTAATTAATTACATTATATTTAATTAAAATATTGTAATTAGTTCATTAATTAAAATATAATTATTAATTAATTAATTAAATTATATTTAATTAAAATATTGTAATTAATTAAAATATAATTATTCATTAATTAAAATAATTAATTAATTAATTACAATATTTTAATTAAATATTATTATTTAATTAATTACATTATATTTAATTAAAATATTATTACTAATTAAAATATAAATATTCATTAATTAAAATATTAATCAATTAAAATATTTTTATTCATTAATTAAAATATTTTATTACTTAATTAATTACAATATAATTAATTAAAATAGTATTATTATTTAATTAATTACATTGTATTTAATTAAAATATTATTATTAATCAAAATATAACTAATTAAAATATAACTATTCATTAATTAAAATATTATTATTCATTAATTAAAATATTGTAATTAATTAAAATATAACTATTCATTAATTAAAATATTATTATTAATTAATTAATTGCAATATAATTAATTAAAATATACTTAATTCATTAATTAAAATATTGTAATTAATTAAAATATAATTTATTCATTAATTAAAATATAATTCATTTTGTAATTAATTAATTAATTATAATTCATTAATTAATTAAAATAAAATTCATTTTATAATTAATTAATTACAATAATTTTTTATAAACCAACCACTATCAATGACAATAATAATCATTCCTTCATTTTAACCAACCATCATAATTATAATGATTATATCTATTCTCATTCCTCACTATATCCATTCTCATTATCATTCTCATTACCTTCTGTGAACCAAGCGCCCCCTTAATATTTCATAAAACATTGCATGTATTTTACCTTGATGGTGGGTAGGTGGCAAAGATAAGCCAAAAAAAAACAATTGCGAGACAGCTAGGAAGCAGAGTAATGAGTGGCGATGCGAAAGGACTGGTGGAGGGGCGGCAAAGAGAAGGCGACAGGGGCTAGATGGGGACGGGGTGAGTCAGGTGATGACTGGCGACTAGCGCGATGAAGGGATGTCGATTGTTGAGGGCTGAGCTGACGGTGGTGGTGTGATACAGGTCAATGAGGTGAAAAGGCAGAGACCTATAGCAGTGGTCGGAGGTTGAAGAATGCAGGCATCAAATGTGGTGATACTCTCCTAAAGAAATAATTAGTTAGCTGACAGTAGGACAGATGACACAAACTCATAAGACAACTTTTATTTCGGTTACAACTTGTCCCTATATAGAAAACACTCGTGTAACAACTTTGGCAAGGAATGAACAATTGTTATTTTTGCCTACTTGTTTTTTTTCTCTGTTTTTATCTCCTTCCACAGGTGACTCTTACCAATTTGGTATTAGAGCCTGCGGGTCCTTGGCCAAATGGCGGATGGTACAAGATTCCATAAGTGGAAGAGAGCATTAAGGCAATCTGACACGATTAGATCAATGGGACGACGTTGGGAGCATTTTAACTCTCACCAAGAAGAGGCCCAAGACAACACGATAAACTCTTACGATCGTTTAACGACTTCCGCCAAAGAAGCACAACAATCGACCGAGACCATTATGAATGAGCTTAAAAACTTTTCCTGCAGCGTGGGACCGGACCCAACTACACCACCCAAGTACCCATTATCAATGACACCTCCTCATTTGTTTGAGCACCTCACACCTACCCCTCGGTTGTTTTCAGACTTTGAAATCTTTGGACCCTCAACCAAGGAGTTTCGACGATGCCCCACCATCGTGGACCACGGGCCAGCTCACATGCTACCGGTTGACCCAATATTCATGAGACCCCACCCAAGCTTCAAAACCACGGTGCTCCTGAAATTTGACGATGCGGCACCAAGTGATTCCTCAAACTCAACTTTACCAGCTGTAAGTTCCCGATTGCTTTCTCCTCCCGGTGTTGTGTCCTAGTTTTGTTGTGCCACCATATGGGTGCGGACGATTGAGTAATATGGGATCTGGAGTTAATGGGTCTAGTGCTAGTTATGGACCCCACCTACCCAAACCACCCAAGATGAATTTTCCCAACTTCACGGGAGAGGGGACGACGATTTGATTGGGTATTTCGTGCCAAACAATATTTTGAAGTGACAGAATAGACGAGTCGAGAAAGGTGAAGGTTCTTCTGTTCATATGATGAGTACGGCCATCAAATGGCATCAAAACTATATACGTGAGCGACAGGGAATGCCATTTGTGCCTTGGGATGTGTATGTGCAAGACGTGACTACTCGTTTTGGTCGCCGAGCAAACAAATACCCCATCAAAACATTTATACAACTGATTCAAGAAGGTGATTTTTATGATTACCTCAACCAATTTGAGGATATGAGGACTCGAGTGCCCCTACCAGACGATGTCGCTTTGCAGTTTTTTATGGGAGGGCTAAAACCAAGCTTACAACATGCTATGGAAAAAGCCAACCCACGGACTTTACTTGAAGCTATTGCCCAAGCCGAATTGGAGTATTACAGTGCACCAACTCTGCCTAGACCCTCACCATCCTTATTATCCAAGGCCAACTCAATACCCACCTCCAAACCGTACAAACAACCCATACCCACGGGTTCCTCCACCAACACCCACAAAACAAAACCAGATTCCCCTCCAAACCCATATAAAAATCCTAGACCTTTTCAACGTCTGTCCCAAATAGACCTAAATCAGCGAGAAGAGTTGCGTGCCAAGGGACTCTGTTTTTGGTGCAAGGAGCCCTATAGTCCCACGCATAAGTGCAAGAAACGTCAATTATTTATCATTGATGCAGGTGGAGATGATGGGGAGGACTACGTGTTAGAAGGTGAAGAAGTACCGGAGGATCCTGAAGCATTGATCTCACTCCATGCACTTACTGGGGCAGAACATTATCAAACCATGAAGGTTTGGGGTCGTGCTCATACCAAGGAGCTGTACATACTGATCGACACAGGGAGTACTCATAACTTTCTGAGCGAAAGAACGGCAAAAAAATTGAGTATGGAATTACAACCAGTGGCGGCCATATCTGTTAAGGCAGCCGATGGAAGGGGACTAAGTTGTAGTTATGTGTGCCCAAGTTTTACTTGGAAAATGCAAGGAGAATGTTTCCAAGCCAGCATGCTTATTATTCAACTCGCTTGTTATGATGTAGTGCTGGGGATTCAGTGGTTAGCGACCTTAGGGGACATTATGTGGAATTTTCAAACATTAAAGATGACTTTTGTCTTGGGGGCGAGGGAGGTCATGTTATTAGGCAGTGGGAGTCTGGAGCTGCAGATGTTGGGCACTAATGAACTAGGTAAACTATTGAACCAGCCGAAAGAAGTGGTGGATGTGCAACTATGTGCTCTTACTATTGGGTGCACTGATGAGTCCTCAAGTGTTACGGAGTCTAAGGAGTTTAAGGGTGAGGAGGCACACTGTACCAATAACCAGTGGGGAAAAGAATTTCTCGAGAAATTACAAGCTATATTGACACAATTTCAGGATGTGTTTAATACTCCAGAAGGCCTACCTCCCCCTCGACCCCAAGATCACCGGATTCAACTACATGAGGGAGCTGTGCCACCGAATCTAAGGCCTTACCGGTACCCTAACTTACAAAAAGACGTTATTGAAGGTATGGTGCAAGAAATGCTCAATACAGGTATTATCCAACCTAACACTAGTCCTTTCTCTTCGCCTGTGGTGCTTGTCAAAAAGAAAGACAATAGTTGGAGGTTCTGTGTTGACTACAGGGAATTAAACAAACGCACCATTAGAGATAAATTCCCTATTCCTGTTGTTGAAGAGTTGTTAGATGAACTAAAGTGTAACATCCCCTCTCCTATAGGAAGGGTATTTTGGTAATTAGGTTGGGTTCGGGATATGTAATTATATCTCGGCATGCGCATACAGTATATAGCCTCTATAATTACTGATTGGTTGCACATGCACGTAGTATACATGCATTCATGTCATTTTTCGACTTAGGGTTGAAATTGAACTCTTGTGTGAAATTAATGGGGTAATTGAGTTTGGAAAATTATTTGGACTATGCCATAAATCGTTTTACATTTTAGGGATTTTAGGAATTTTCTGGATTTTTAGGAAACAATTCTGGATCGTAAAATCGCCAATTGGCGAATCGGTCAATTCTCGTAGCAAAGATCGCTACCAGTGTACGATAATATTGTGTATATTATTTTGGGACTGAAAATAGGGTCATTAGAGTTAAATGGAGTAAAATTTTGATTGGATTAAATAGTAATAATTTGACTTTTCTTATTAAAAGAAGCCAATCACATGTTGCCATTTTATAGTCACATTTAATGCTCCTCCTCATGCTATTTCAGATGTGTGATGTTAAAGGAATGAAGAGATAATTGTGTAGGTTTTGTTTAGAAGCCATCCGAAAACACTCAAACCTTCTCCATCAAACCATCGCAAGTTTGGCTCTTCTTTTCTCCATGTTCTCCATAGCATCAAGCTATTTTCTTTACTCTCATCAAAGCTAGATGATGAGTTTGGTATATCTTGGAAAGGAAAAGGGTGGTAGCTTGATATAGAAGTTAGAAGGAAAAGGTTGGAAGTTAAAGCTTTGAAGGAGAATTGTGTTAGGTAAGTTTCATTTAAGTATTTGAGTTTAATGATGTCTTTCATATGGATTGATAGTGTGGGGTAGTTAATAAATGGGTTTAAAGCATGTATTAGGTTTAGGTAAGCATTAAAGTGATGGTTATTATGATTTGATGAAAAAGGGATGAGGCTAGGTGAAGATGCATTGAAGTTAATGTTATAGTTTGATTTTTGGATTGAATAGGGATAATTAATTGAGTATTTGAATTGAGGAATTTAGTGCTGCCAATTTTTCAGTGTTAGCCCTAATATATGTATGATGGTATTAATATTTAATTTGTATTTATTCTGATGTTTAGTGATGTGAAAAAGATATTGGAAGTGTTTGAACTAAGGTTAACATTGAATCTGGAAAATGAGATTTGTAATAGATGTTACTGTTTTATTCATAACTTATTGTATAGAAATGCAAATGAGGTAAGGTTAGTGGCCACTGAAACTTTGGGATGTTGGCTTTAATTTAGTGTGAAATAGGTGTTGTTGAATTTCAATGATAGAAGGGTGAAATTTTGCATGGAAAGTTACTGTTCCATTGCCTGTGAATAGTAACCGCAACCATGACATCTGAGTTTTGTTGATTTTTGTGAATTAATTGAGATGGAATTAGGGAGAATGGTCTTCATGGAAGTTGTAGTATATTTGATTATATTTCCATTGCTACTGATCTTGCTATTTTTGGAATTGTGTGTTGGGAGATATGAATTGATTACTAATGGCTGGTTTTGAGCATTTTGGATGAAACCTAGTTTAAGTGTGATTTTGTGAGTTTACTGATTTGAGGCAATTTTAACATTTTATGTGGACTGAATTGGTGTGAGTGAGCTTCTGAAAAGTTGTAGAGGAAGAGATTATCTTGAAATTGATATTTGGTATGTAATTTTTAGAAGTCAGAATTGGGAGATATGATTTTTCAAAAACTGATCCTACATTAGGTTATGAATGGCTGATGACAACAGAAACTTCCATAACAGTTTTCAAATTGTTAGAGATCGAATTGGATGTTGAGTGCTTCATGAAAATTGAAGTTTGAGATGTTATCTTTACAGGGATATAAAGTTCTGATTTTATTGACTTGTATACTGGAAGTTATGCTTGTTGTAAGGTTACTGCCCAAAGTGAAGGATTTCAGGGACAGTAACATTAGATGAATTAATTGACTTGGTTTGCAATAGAATTTGATTTTGGGTTGTTCATGAAAGTTGTTGAGGACATTGTGAACTTGTTGACCATATTTTTGTGGTAATTTATTACTGAAGAATCAGTGAGTTATGACATTGTAAATGTACTGCCCTGTGTTGATGAAAATTTAGTAGGCAGAAGGTTTGATGGGTTATTTGATACCCTTAGGGTTGGATTTGATTTTTTTGGTCTTCTTGAGAGTTGTAGAGCTTTGCATAAGCTTTCCAATGAGGTATAGTGGGTATTTTTCTGAATTGTGTGCTAAAAGTTAGAGTGGATGGAAATTAAGATTGAAATCTGAAAAAAAGGCGAGGTAGCAGTGGAAACTTCGCCGCCTCGCGAGGCGACGTTTCGCCTCGCCCTCGAGATTTAGTGGCTGGTCGCGAGGCGCACGCCTCGCTGACGAAGTGAGGTGATTTCGCCGATGGCGACGTCTCGCCCATGAGGCGTTCAATATATATGTTTTTTTTTTTGATTATTATTTGATATTAAATGGTACAATTGTTCTTTGTCAATTTCTTTCCGTCCGACGTCCGATTGACCTGATTCCAGAGGCATCGGATTCGTTGAATATTTAATTTCATTTTCTGAGAAATCGGGAATTTTAGGCGGAATTTGACGTAGCCCTATCGATTGGAACTTGTAAACACTGTTTTATTTAATTGGGGACCTATAGAGGTCCGAATTGCATGACCGTCGGCGCTTTATGGATTTCTAATTTTCATAGAATTTTATTATGGGGAAATATTGGATTAGGGCCGGATTGCCATGAACATGCATTATATACATTTTTGATTTCATGTGCATTGTTTAATCATTTACACCAATGGTAATAGTTATTCATTTAATTTGTTATAGAGGCTCCAGTGGACCATCGTTCCTGATTTGGCGAGACTTCCGGCGTTAGCGTGGAAGTTATTAGGTGAGTAACCTAGTTGGTTATTCCAATCTATGTGTTAGCGTGAATTGATTGCCTACGGGAATACATGAATTATTGTTGTGACTGGCGCCTACGGGGATTACATGAATTATAAGCGTGATTGATTGCCTACGGGATTATGTGGTATTCTTGTTGTGAATTTACATGAGGTAAGCTGTTTAATTGAATTGAATATTGGACGTGAAATACCATGTTTCTTGTTGTGAAACATGTGCATTCATGCACAAATACATCACATCGTTAAAGGAAAATTGTGAACCGAGGCGCCATCAGATTGAACCGAGCCTAGAGCTCGATATCTTGAACCGAGCCTCGAGCTCGACGGAGATAATTCTCCCTGCACGCGTCTATCTTGATCAACATTATGCGCTCGGTCACAATCATGAAATGAATCGAAAAAGAGTCACGTGTGCATTGCATCTTGGATTCTATATCGACAATATTTTTAAGCGGGTGTATATTCTTGTCTCGTGATGTAATTATTCGTGATCGTATTCATGTTGTGTTTTGTATAATTCTGCGTGTATATTGTTTCATGCTTATATGATGCATGAATTGGGAGAACCATCGATGATGGTTTCTCATTGAGTTCGCAAACTCACCCAAAATTGCAACTTATTTTTCGGGCCTAGCATAGGCAGATAGCTCCCTCGGGATTTGTAGAGCCGTATCTGATGGATTGGCGAGAAAAGCAATGGCTCAAAGGTCGGTCATTTGGGCTTCCTTTTGAGACCGATAGTTAGATCTGGTTATTGTATAAGTGCAAGATGTGAAACATGTGTAACTTAAAAATCTTGACATTGTGAATTATTAAGTTTTGAATGAATGAAATGGAATCTAGTTTGGTTTTAAAAAGTAGCCAGTTTCTTATTACTGTCTTACGATTGTGATGCCATGAGGAGTGTAGTAGTTGTTGTCGGTAGTGGTCTCTTGTCGTAGGATATGTATCGGAATGACCTACGGGCGTTCTGGTGGATACCCTATGGTAAGGGGGCGCTACATAAAGGGATCCTTGGTTTATTCCAAAATGGATTTGAGATCAGGATATCACCAAATCCGAATGCACATACCCGACATTCCTAAAACAGCCTTTAAAACTCACGAGGGTCATTACGAATATTTAGTAATGCCTTTCGGCCTTACCAACGCCCCTTCCACTTTTCAAAATTTCATGAACTCTATATTCAGACCTTATTTACATAAATTTATATTGGTGTTTTTTTATGATATACTTGTATACAGCAATTCCTTGGTAGACCATTTACAACACTTGCAGACTGCTCTTATGGTGCTCAGGGAAAACTCTCTCTATGCTAAGAGGAGTAAGTGCTGTTTTGCCATGGATAAAGTAGAGTATTTGGGTCATTTTATTAGCGCAGAAGGAGTAGCTACTGATCCAAAAAAAAATAGAGGCGGTGAAGAATTGGTCTGTCCTTAAATCGCTGAAGCGATTCATGGGATTTCTAGGACTCACAAAGCTACTGAGCGTTTCATCAAGCACTATGGTCTGCTTAGCCAACCTCTTACGCCCTCTTAAAAAGGATGCATTTGGGTGGAATCCAAGCTCAGAAGCTTTGATAAGCTCAAAGTCGCACTAATCATCGCCCGAAGATTGCTCTTCCAGATTACACACAAAGCTTCGTGGTGGAGGCGATGCGTGTGGGGACGGAATTGAGCTGTCTTGATGCAAATGGGACATCCGATTGCATATATCAAGAAGGTTCTAGCCCTAGACATCAACTACTATCCGTCTATGAGAAGGAGTTGTATGCGATGTTGTCTGTGATTAAAAAGTGGTATCATTACCTTGTTATGAAGCATTTTATCATCGTGATGAGACCATCAAAGCTTGAAATTTCTACTAGAATGAAGGTGACTACACCAAGCCAATGCACATGGCTAGCAAAGCTATGGAACTAGACTATGAGATAGTCTACAAGAAGGCGTGAGAACGTGGGGTGCTGATTCCTTATCGAGGCTGCAGGGACCGATGTTTTATGTGTGCCATCTCTTGACTTCCACAACTCTACAAGAAGCGGTGATGGCTAGTTGGCAATCGGATAAACAAATGCGTAATTATATTGAGCAACTAAAACTCAATCCACAAGCGATGGCAAATTTTGTGTGGGATGGTAAGCTACTAACAAAAAGGGCGGTGGTGGTTGGGACCGATCCCAGGTGAAGCGAGATCCTCCAAATTTTCCATGACATCCAAATAGGAGACATTCAGCCACAATGTGACTTACAAGCGGGTTGCTACTTTATTTTATTGGAAGGGTTACAAAAGATGTGAGGAATTATGTCGAAATTGTGAAGTGTGTCAAAGATGCAAATACGAGGCAGTGGCGTCTCGGGTCGCTTGATTATTGCAAATTCTGAGGGCCTTTTACCGATGTGAGCATGGATTTCATAGTGGGCCTCCCCCAATCCAATGGAAAACAAGTTGTTATGGTCGTTGTAGACAGATTGAGTAAATACACCCATTTTATAGCTTTGAGACAACCACTGACAGCCCCAAAGGTTGCTCAAGCTTACATGGACTATGTGTTCAAGCTCCACGGTCTTCCTAACAATATTGTAAGTGATCGGGATGCAATCTTTCTAAGTAATTTTTGGCAGGAACTATTCAAATTACAAGGAGTCACCTTGCAAATGTCCACGGCTTACCATCCCCAAAGCGATGGGCAAACGGAAGTGGTTAATAGGTGTTTGGAAGGGTATTTGCGATGCATGGTTGGCGAAGTACCAGGAACATGGAGCAGATGGCTATCCATGGCTGAATGGTGGTATAACACGAATTACCACACAGCCACGCGGACTACTCCTTTTGAAGTCCTATATGGTTATCCACCACCCATTAATCTACCATATGTTGCCGGAGACTCCAAGGTGCCCGCTGTTGATAAAGAATTACAAGACCGAGAGCAAATGATTAAGCTCTTAAAACACCACTGCAATGAGCTCAAAATAGAATGAAACAGTTGCAGATGGTAAGCGTTACGAACGATCATTTGACATTGGGGAATGGGTGTTCTTGAAGTTACAACCTTATAGACAACAATCGGTGGTCAAGAGGGTAGGTCACAAATTACACCCCATTTACTATGGTCCATATCGATTGTTGACAAGGTAGGCTCTGTTGCCTACACCCTCAAGCTTCCTACAAATGCTGAAATCCATCTCACGTTCCATGTGTCCTTTGTTGAAAAAGCTCATGGAATTGTCAAGTTAGCTCGACTTACCTCCACACATGGGTAAGGGTAAGGACCAATGCTATCCCATAGCAATATTGGCAACAAGATTCGTGAAACGCCAAAACAAGGCTTGTCTTGAGTGGCTAATTCATTGGTCCGGTAGGGATACAACCGATGCGACTTGGGAGATGGTCAAGCAGTTAAACAGCATTTCCTACTTTCAACTTTGAGGACAAAGTTATTCAAAGAGAGGGCAATTTGATACAGTCAATGAGGTGAAAAGGCGAGACCTATAGAAGTGGTCGGAGGTTGAAGAATGCAGGCATTAAATGTGGTGATACTCTCTAAAGAAATAATTAGCTAGGTGACAAGTGGGACAGATGGCACAAACTCATAGGACAACTTTTATTTGATTCTGACTTGTCCTATATAGAAAACACTCGTGTAACAACTTTGGCAAGGAATGAACAATTGTTATTTTTGCCTACTTGTTTTTTTTCTCTGTTTTTATCTCCTTCCACAGGTGACTCTTACCATGGTGATTTGGTGTGAGAGAGAGGGGGAATGGAGAGAGAAGCGTAAGTTACAAAGGTGAAGAGGACGAAATAACCTATCGCAAAATGACGTCTTTTAATTTTATGAGAAACAAAGGTGTAAAAATGACTTGTTTTGCTTTTAACGTAAAACGAAAAAACAAGTCAGTCCAGCCTCGAGCTGACCTTCGGCTTAGGCTTGCCTGGGTTGAAGTTGAACACGAGTTGGATCAAGTAAGTTCTTTTTTTTAATTATTATTACACAAGGAAATATAATACTAAATTAAAGCTCGTAGGTACATATCGTCCTGTACATCGCGGCAGAGGATCTCTTGAACGTCAAAAGGGGACTCATCGCGGCGGAGGATCTCTTGAACATTAAAAGGGGGCTCGTGGAGGAAATAAAGATCCGAATTGCACACCTCAACAAATCGAGCGAAGCTGTCCGCGCACTAATTTTCTTCCCGAAACACGTGCTGTAATTAAACTGTCCACTCTCGCTACAACAGTTGGTGCATACATGTGAAAGTCTTCTAACAAGTGCCTTCTTATGTGAAGCTAGCTTATAGAAGGATTTACCCAGTTCACGAAGATTTAAGATGACAATAGGCTGAGTTTGCCTAATCTCTGTCTAGGCTAAAAAAATATCTTAGATTCGAGATGACTCCAAAGTTCAATCAACTCGAATCTAACCTGATTATTCATTTTTAATTTAAAATTCATCTTATTCGAGTCCGCTTAAAACTTGAAAATTTAAATAAGAAAAAGTTCAAACCTAACATAAAATTCAATCAAATTAGGCTAAATCAAACCAAACAATTGTTAAGTTTAATGAAAATAATTTGTCTTGAGGTAGGGACTTGGCTTTCATTCATTACAACCTCCATAGTCCCACCTCGGCTCAAACTCAAAACACAATTTCTATGGTCCCCTCATTCCATCACCATAACTCCCTTTAAGAATTCATATACATTGAGAAAAGGAAGGATTTGACCTGAAAAGAGGTATCAATCTTATTGGTACTGTGCCACTTAGTAATTAGTATGCATACAAATATATACGTTTATGTACTTAAAATGAAGAAAAAGGATTTAATAAGAATCAAAGAGAACATTTAAAAAATAGTGTACACTTCCAATAAATCGTATATATAGAAAGAAAAAAAAAAGTGATACTGATTTCAGATCTCCATCTTCAGATTATTAGCCTCCACTGAACCTGCAAAAGTTGACAGATGATTTTTCAGAACAAATTCTTAAACTTTGTAATCAGACGTGACAAGGCATCTCCTTGTCCTATGCTGTTTCATTAAACCTGCTTAGATTTGATTACAATCATAGTCGTGTTAGTTCATTTGAGTCTATCATAAATCGATGTAATCATCCGGACTTCAATAGTTAGCAACATCAGGACTGTCAAATCTTTCCTTGAGATCTCTTTATCACTTTTGAAAAAGTGTTAATAACACCTTAATGACAAGATAATGCAAAGTTCATTGTTACCTGTAAGTTGTTGAGACGGAAGTGAGGTTCTTCTTCCTTGATCAAATGCTACATTGTAGAGACTTTGTTGATCAACATCCCAATTTGGTGTTGGATGGATTTGCTGACAACGAAAGAGAATTTAACATCAGAAAAAATAAAAAAAATTAATTAAATCAAACTCTTTTATAATTTATCTCTAAAGTTATATTTTTATGTCATTTGTATTATTGCCATGGTCAGAAAATTAAATTAAAAATTATAAAACTACGTCGTATTGCTAGAACTGTGTGTATCATATGTATCTTTGGTGTCATTTATTAGAAAATCAACACAGAAAATGATAAAATGAGGTCGTATTGCTTATGTGATTTTCATTCTTACACAAGCAATACGACGTAGTTTTATCATTTGTCGTTTAACTTTTACAGGTGATACAAAATCATAACTTCAGGAATAAACAATAATTTTAAAAAATCAGGACTCAAGTGAAAAGGGTTCAAATTTAACTCATAAAAGAATAAGAAGAAGAACAGTGAAGTGTTAAGACATTACAGTGAAACAAGATGAGTCAAGAAATGTCTCCTGGACCGAAACAGGAGCAGTAATGGTTCTTCTGAGTCCTATATCCAATCCACAAGTAACCATATGTTGTTGCACGGGATTAACCTCAAGGTAGGAAGCATTTGTCATATCAGATGACATCCCAATTGTTGGGAAACTAGTTCCAGATGAAGGGAATTCCTGTGTTTGAAGTAAAATTGAGTTCGGTAACAAAATCAAGAACAGTTCAGGCATGGAAGTTGATGTTCATGAGACGACAGTTCTGTACCTCTTTTGGGAACAAGTTTTCGATGTTCAAATCAAGCCTTGGATTTACAGAAGCTAGCTTCATCGACAAGAACTGTTCGTGGAGGAATTGGGAAATCCTTAAAAAGTTGGAAAATGGTACTTAAGAAATGAAGATATATCGAAGAACCTTACCTCTACTTGTCTTTGAAGAGATTGAACATAGTTAATGATCTCATCAAGCATTCCTGCTTTTCCTGTGATCTTATTGCACCCAGGAACCAGATCTTGCAGATACTTCATTCTTTCACTGATTTTTTCTCTCCTTACCTTCATACAAGATCAACAAACTCATGTCTGTCAGAACAAGTTGCAGAAGAAAATCTAGGGAAACACAAAGAAGATTAAGCACCAACTCACTCGTTCAGCTAAACTGTGACTATCGGTGGCTTGACCACGACGGGCTCGGACATGGATGTAATCTGGCTTTTGAACCTCAGTTACTTTGGAGTTGTCCTTTGAAGTCTCAACAGAATTTTCTCTGCAACTTTTGCTGATATTCTTATCCTTGATCCTTGATTCTTCTTTTTCTTCTTCACTTCCTTTAACTCTTTTTTCTCTGGTTTCATCTTCTGCAGCAACCTGACGTGGCAGAACACAAACTTCCATTAACAAATGCAGTCAACAAAGATGAAAACTTTCAAAATGTGAACTTTTCCCTGAGAACGATTAACAGAAAAAAAAAAAAGAAGAAAATTTGCAGAAGCTTAGAATAAAGAATGATCAAAGTCTGAAAGAACACACACCTTATCAACCTTTCTTTTTTTAAAGCTTTCTCTGCCAACCACAGAACTGAATTTCTCTGACGCAACTGAACCTCTGTGTTTGTCAGTCATCGCTGCCCCAAACACCGCCGACTGACTGCTAGAAGGCCGACAAACGTCATAATTCATATCAAAACCCGACCCAATACTCACATATCCACCACAGGGCTCGAAACCCGATAAACCGGGACAACCATTATCCACCAATACCGTGTCGGGTTTGACCGACGACGACGACAGCCGAGTCACCACCTCGCCGATACCACCTTGAAACCCATCGAACACACTGCTAAAATCACCAAAACAACCCTCATCTACTTGCTGCTCTTGTTCCCATTTCAAGCGCGCTCTTTGTCTCTCCATCTCCGTCATGTCCGTACAACGCAACATCTCCGGCGACAATGCTCTGTTCATCGAATAAACCATCACACCAACCAAAACACCAAATACAAACTACTAAAAGAGAGAAAAGACACCGCGTCGAGTTGCTGCTAAGGCACGCAGGACCGAAAAGAAAAAGTGCTTGCACGTACTTTTACGTGGCCAACGACAAGACTGACAGGACAGAGCAGTAGTAGTACTCTAGTCTAGTCTAGCCACAATCTGAATGTGAGTGAGCGTGTGAGTGCATCAAGGGTAAAGAAAGAAAGAGCGATGTTGGGTTTATATCAATGGCGTAAGAAGAGAAAAGAAAATTTCGCCGGAATCTGACAGCAACTGGCCCGCCGGAGATTTATGATTGTTGTGTTTCTTAAGAGAGTTTGATCGATCGGATGTGTGTGTTTTATGTGTAATCAGGGTTGCGTTGTGGGCTGTGGGGGCCCACTGACATGACCGCCATGTGTGAGCATGTCTCGAGCACCAAAAAACGGCGTAACGTTCGTGAGTGAGCATTGCATTGCGTCAGCCTCTTCCTCCGTTGTGTGCGCCTACCTCAGCCTCAGGCTTGAGTCAGGTCAGTTCGTAAATGGCAACTATCACAGTTACGTGGGGAAGAAAATTATAGGTATAAAATAAATTGGATAAATAATTAAAATTTAGTATTTTTTTATTACATTAATTGTCCCAGCTTAGTTGGACTAATCCTAAACTCCTAAGACTTCACCCCAAGAGCCTTAGATGATGTAAATCTGAAACTTCAAAATCTCTAAGGTTCTTACGTAGCTTATACACTTTTGCACGTAAGGAGTCTTCACATACTTGATTTTTCAGTTAATAATTAATCACTAACTCTGCTCAACATCAGATTTTCATCAGCTCTAAAGTTTTTTAGTAATTTCAACTCCCACACTGTCACTAAAAGCGAGACGTCCATATTTGATTCAATTAAGGAACTTTACTTAGAAAGCTTGAGGATCATCAACATGAACATTTGTCAACAAAAGAAATTTAACTGTAACATTTGTGTTGTTACAACTCTGCTCTAGTCTATTTTATCCAGATATTTATTTGAGACTTATATATGTGAATGAGATGAATTAAATATCTGAGACTTATATATGTAAATGAGATGAATTAGAACATAGTTGAAATATCCCAAATAATATAAGTGATTACTTCCGTTTATAAATACCTTAACTTTTAGTAGCATCATAAGTACATAAGAGACAAGAAAATATAACCATAAATAAATAATGCTAAATTATATTTTACTTCGTTGCTAAAAATTTGATATTTAATAAGTAGTGCTTAATTATATTTTTATAAATTTAATAATTATTATTTTGATCACGTGATATTTAGTAAAATTTTAATAGCAAATAATAATTTAAATTAAATGGTATGTTTAATTATAATTATTGATAATAAATTTTGAAGCAAATCAAATCTTTAAAATCTTTCTAATTTATGATGGAATTAAAATATGAGAATATTTTTTATTCCATTATTTAAAGAAAAAGAGTTTGTTTTACGGTGTCGTTTCACAATAATTTGTATATTTCAAATTGAAGTTTTGCTATTAAGAAAGTGATTGACGTATCACAGTGATTGTATTGTCCAAATTGTTGGCTGATACATCAGTCCTAGGTTAGATAAGTGACCTGGATTTAGAGACACTTAAATCCTAATTGGATTTAAATAAGTTTTTAAAAATTGACCGAATTGTTTCAAAATAAGTTAAATTATGAAATTTAAACTCAAATTTGTTCTAAAATTTATTTTTAAAAGTTTGATTTTAGTTGTGGTCAAAACGGATTTTATCTATTATTTTAGAATGAATTAAACCAAATTCAATAGAGTTATTAATTTAATCAGTTTCATAATTAGTTAAATAAAATGACGATATTTTGGTCAAAATTAGTTAAAATTACACTAACTCGATACTCTTATACTTGAACGTGAGTAAAATGTGATTATTTTGAGCTTAATCTATTACTTTTTGAGTTAGATTTCAACTAAAATGCCAACCATAATTCTATTGTAATTTTACCATCTTGAAGGGATGAACAAAAACGAAAGTCCTAATCAAGCCCTACTTAGATATGTCGAGTAATGTGAAGATAGAAGCAATATATAATACGGTTTTGGTGGGAGCAAGTCCAGAGCGGATGAAGGCAACTTCCATTGTCACTCGAACTTTCTTTCTCTATCCCTTTGCCCTCTAACCCCACTCACTCTCTACTTGCATGTACACTTACACATGACCTTATGCCACAACTAAAGGCAAAGGGGTCCTAGCTTTCTACATCCCATTTCTTCAATCGCTCTCTTATTGGCCTTTTATCAACACCAAAAGCTACCCCTTTGTGCTCCTAATCCAATTTTTCTCTTTGCCCATTCAATCAACTTGCTCTTACACGTTGTCTTTAGCCTATCATTGACTTGAGATCCTGTCCTATACAAGATCTTTTAAAAAAAAAGTTAATACAATCAATTGAAGGGTGTTTATATATACCTTTCTGATTTTGAAAGCACAATTCTACAAGTGGGGTTGAGTTTGTTTGAGGTCTTATTTACAATTTGAGGTCGGTTTAACTTGCCTTCACAGGCAACAATATTATCACACACACAACTAAACATAATAAACGAACAATCCTATCAAAGTTGGAAGACTAAGTCTTCTTTTAAGGGATTATTACCATGTATGAAAATATAGCAACTCCAGCCTTCTTAATTTATTCTATTTTTGACAATAACAAACCAAAGTTGTGTTATGATCGGTTTCAATCCATATAAAGAAGTTGCAAGAAAGTGAAGTTGGTAGGTTTTGCATCAAAATTAGGGTTAATTATACTATAACTTTATATAATTTGATTTGAGTATTCTAATTTTTTATTATGAAAATTATCAATTACCTACGTATCACACTATTTTTTTACAATATTTTGATAGTGTTTATTTTTTTTACTCAAGACGATATTGTATTATAATTCTTAAATTTTAAAACAACTCATTTTATATGAATAAAAGAAAAATAACAAAATATGACAAAATGATTTATATGGTAACTAAACAATATTACAAGAAGATGAATAATAATTTTTAAAATATAAGAATTAAAATTTAAAACAGTCTAATCATAAGAATTGGAGTATAAGTAACTCTATAGTCAGTAACTTCCATGCATTTATAGCTTATAGAAAATGCAACCACTTCTCTTGAAGTTGGACCCATTTTTTATAATTTCCTAAGCAAGGCTCTAGTCTTCTTCTCCATTGATCGTATATATGGATTCATGGAAAATTGAAACAATAATAGAGGAGAGAAGTACGACAATGGGTTAGGAAGCAGTGGAGGAATGAAAGATTGCAACAGATTCGATGTACAGAGAATCCTAGTTCTTGCAGGCCCACTTTTACTCTATTATAAGAAGTGAACAAGAGACAGAGATAGAGAAATGGAGAGATAGCATTGAAGAAAGTTGGTCCATCGAAGCCTGACTTTCTGTTCTTTAGGAACAAGCGATGAAAATGCATAATTCCTCATCATATAAAGGCGCCTTCCATGGGACTGCCTTTCCTTTTTCTTTAATGCTCGCAAGTATGTGATTTGATCTTCATTTTCTTTTTAGTTCGATCACTTTGTGGAGTTTTTTTTTTTTTTTGTTGCAGGCAGCGGAGGTATCTTAGTTTGACATGCATGGGCTTGCACGCATAAGAAACCAAAGCTATGTGCTGTGCTGTAATAATTAAGTTCATGTACCAAGATATGGTAACATTGCTTTTTTTCAAAATATAATTTGGCCAAATGTTGTCTCACATATATTTGGATTATAGCATAGAATATAATAGAGGCGTTTGACAAACAACTTATGAGCTGCTTCTTAGATTATTGACTAAAAGTTAATTTTTGACTGTCTTAAAAAATTATTGATATGTTTGACGAATAATTTATTAGTTAGCTTATTGAGGTTGTTTGACGAATAATTTATTAGTTAGCTTATTTAACCTCAATAAGCTGATTTATAAAAGTTTCAAAAGAGGAGTTTTTGGAGTTAATTGTTTGTCTAATGATAATATTGTCTTCCACTCTACTATCTACTTTTACTCTGTGTGTTTTCAAAGCTAACTTTTTGTGATCGTACAATTATATCGTGAAGTTTGGAAGAATGTAATAAAGGGGTTAATTAAACTTTTAATCTTTATTTAATTTTATAATATTAGTTTACATTTAAAATACTATATTATTAAGTTTTTGAGCGTAAAGAATCACGTCAAAATAATATTTTAATATATAACTACTATGTATTATACGTGTCATACTATAATTATAGATATTTTTAATTTATTAAATGATAAAATTCATACATATTATATGAACATTACAAATATGATGTAGCGTGCGCATCATTCATATTAATAGAGAATTTAACGTTGAATTATTATTATTATTATTATTATTATTATTATTATTATTATTATTATTATTATGTTTTTTATTAAAGTTATAAACTTAATTTTTAAAATTAAACATCTAAATCTAAATTCTTATAAAAATATTCAACGAAATACTAAGAAATATAATATTCATGTCCTTATAATTCTTTTAAATCATGCTCTCATAAGTCATTTTATACATCAATAGCTAATACTAAATAACTAATTTTACCAAACATCTTTAATAAAACAACTAATCTTATCCGCTAGTCAAATCAACTAATATAATCAGCTATCAGCTACCTGTTGATAGAATCAGCTAATAGTTAATGTAATCCGTTATTTGCCAAACAGGGCCAATGTATTTATCTAGAAATATGACATAGTTTTGAAAAATATTAAAATACAAGATATTGTAAAAAAGACATAGAATATTTTAGAAATGAGTTTGAATCGACAAACAAATCCCAAACTGACTGAGTTTAAATCAAATTTAGAAGTCTAATTTAAAATTAATTTTATCAAACTTCAAAATAACATTGTTTTAACCGAAACCTTAATTTTGACTGGTCGAACAAATTTAGGTTATTATCATCCCTAAATAGTTTATGGTTAATTTCTAAAAATATCCAAACTTTCGTAAAATTTTCAATTATAGTCCGAACTTTAAAAATAACAATAAATTGCTCAAATTTTTAAATTTTTTCAATTTTAGCCTATCATTAGTGTTTTCGTTAAATTTACTAACGTGAGTTGTCACGTGTTTTAGAAACTTTAACTATTAATGCACATCAGTAAAAATTATCACAACAAATGAAGATTAATGGAATGATTTTGTTATTTAAAAATGACCTAAATTAGATTAGGTAGCCTCGATGACCTTACGCTTTGATTTCAAGTTTTCTCTTAGTTTTCAATTTGTTTTCTCGATGCCCTCATCCTTCCATTTTCAGATTACACAGCTTCAACACTTTTACACTAAGGGTATCAGGAAAACGAATTAAAAACGAATAGCTTATTAGTGCAGTATGTTGTAATGCAAGAGTAATTTAGAGTGTTAAAATAACAAACAGAAAACAAATAGTTGACAGTATCGGGAGAACATCAAATAACATTGAGCTAGAGTTAAAGAATATTATAAGTTTGGACATTTCATTGCTACTTTTCAAAGTTTATGCTATAATTAAAAAATTAAAAATTTGAACATTTTATTACTACTTTTAAAATTTCAGGTTAGAATTAAAATTTTCAAAAAATTAAAAATTTAAAATTAACCCATTTTATATAAAAATAAAGAAATATTCCAATAATACAATTTGTATATAAAAGCTAAAAGAAGAGACTGCGATCTTCAGCTGAAGTGACACACTGACACATAATAATCTTTTTATTTTATGTGAAGATATTAAATGACATTGCAAGTTAATTTGATTTTAAAACCCATGAAACTTAATTAGTATAATAAATTTAAAACCTCATCTTCGATCAATATTGAGAGTTTGAGACTGGTTTTACTTTTCTGGTTTTATTTATTTTAGTATATTATCAAAACAGATTTTCTGGTTTTATTTATTCTTGTAATAGCCAATTTGATTTATTCTTGCACTTTGTTTATTTGATTTATTCTTATTATTTTTAATATATCACATATTACATTATATATTTTTATATTTTTATTCATAAGTATTTATTTAATTTTTTATCATTATCTTACATTATACGTAAATCTATCAAAATAGTCTCTCGAGATATTGTCTTTATGGAGATTCTTGGTGTTTTCATTATTGTATATAACCAAAACAGACTATACATTGCACCGATTGCTTTGTTTTGGCTCTTTCTAGCATTTTAGATTGTAGCAATTAAAGCTGCAATCTGAAACTAAAGAGCATGGTTCACGTTTGCATAAGATTTTCCACTTTATAAAAAGTGAAATAAACTCCAAAATTGTTTTGGAGATGTGTTCTACAACACGAGGATCCTCTTCATTCTAAATAAAGTAACATATTGACTAAGTATAGTCGGAGCCGTAGTTACTTAGCTGTAAAGAAATACATCCTTTAATAAAGTTTAGATAACCTCAGCTTTATGATCGATTGATTTATCGTATAGGGCATGTTTCAGTGCAAAAAGTGGCGAATTCTAGGGGTTGAGTTGGCTCTAGAAATGGCAAACCGGTTCGATTTTAGGTTCAGGAGGGTTGACTACAACAAATGATCTAAACTAATTTGACCAAATATTAAAATAATATCATTTTGAAATTGTTCAAATTTCAAATCGTTCTACCGATCGGGTTGAATTTAAAAGAGAAATTATAGTAACATTAGTACAATTTTAATTTACAAAGATCGGGTCATCAATTTTATGCCGTCTTTCTTTTATATTATACAAAAAGACTATTTCCATAACTCGAACTAATAACCTTTTAGTTATAAAGACTTCATACTTGATGCAATTAAATCAAGATTGATAACAAATTAAAACTAGAACTTGGGTTAGGTAAAAACTTTGTCAAACATAAAACTTTTTTTTTCTTTTCCTTTTAAATCTTCTTTTGCCCTTTATTTCTGGTACGAGTAGACATTTGGATTGCATGTTCATGAATCTATCTCTTTTATTAACAAACTTTAGGTGTTGTAGGTTGGAAAAAGGAGTTCATGAACACTGTTACAATGCCTTAAGGTTGCAGTTTGCTTAGTCATTAGCTACTCATTTTATCTTTTGGATAAATGATATATATGTTTCCCTTTAGCTTCAAAAACTTATTAAGTTTTAAAATTTTCAAATTTTATTTTAATTTTTAGAAAATCTCTTCTTTTATATTTCAATTAAAAATGATGACAAATACAAGCGATATGAATATCATATTTAGATCAGTTAAATACTATTTACATGACGATTTGATCTAGCTTTTAAATTCAAGCCAAACTAATTAAATTATGCTCAATTTAATAATTTATTATAATCATCTTAAATAATTAATTTAAATAGGGTTTAATTGATTTGAGTTAAGTTTAAGTGATAAGTTGGATTACCGTACTATTGATATTTGATTAGTTCATTATTAACCCAAATTTAAGAGAAGGCTTTATTTGAAAATTCTAAAATCTAAGATTTTTTTTTCAAAATTAGAGATTTTGAAGAGTAAAGGAAATATTATGAACAGCTAGAGGATAAGGTAGAAGAAAAATTGGGTGCATGCATGAAGAAGGACCAGAATGGTCAAAAGACAACGTATGACAGATTCAGCTAGTCAAACGACAGAATTAAAGAAACGACTTCATGTCAAAAAACCCACCATTCATGGCCTAAACCAAGGCATGCATATCTCATTTTAGTTGTCTCGATATGATGCAGTTTTACGTGATCTTCTTCCTCTTCTTCATATCTTTAATTTCATCTTTTCTAACAAAGAATAAGGTTGGCAAGGGTTTGAGCGAGATTCACGTGTCTCATGATCCAAGATTAGTTCAAATTTGACTTAAAACTTAACCAAAACTAGGTCAAGCAACTCACATCTAGCATCGAGCTTTAACTTAAAAGGTTTCGTTTTTGTTAAACAGTTCGATCTAAAAGGTCACCTTCATTCGACGCTACGAATAGTATCTAACCGTTGAAGATATATTTTTGTAATGTGATTATTACTTATTAGTAATAGAGACGACAGCAAGTCGGATCGGACTTCAACTCAATTGGTTTAAAACATTTGACCTAATTTTGAGTTTGAATGCAAACTAAAACGAATTTTGACAAACTTAAAAATTATTATTTATTCATATACAAAACAATTTGTTTTGTTATATATATATAATTTATATTTCTAATCAAGTTTAAAAAATGACTCAATCGTAATTTTGTTAAATTTAGCCCAAATTTAGTTAACTCGAATTTGAAACTTCTAAATAATAGAGCTTATTAGTAATAGAGATGACAACAAGTCGGATCGGATTTCAACTTAATTGGTTAAAACATTTGACCTAATTTTAAGTTTGAATACAAACTCTTGATAGACTTAAAAATTATTATTTATTCATATACAAAAATAATTTGTTTTGTTATATATCAAAATTTAAATTTCTAATTGAGTTAAAAAATGACCTAATCATAATTTTGTTAAATTTAGCCGAAATTTAGTTATCTTGAATTTGAAACTTCCGACTTTGAATTGTACTTGATCAAGTTAGGCCAAAATGTCAACCCTACCATTGATTGATCATTTCCATGAAAGTTTTCTCGAGGAATCCCTTTTTTCCTTTCTCTTTTTTGTTTGGTGATGTTTGCTTTTGAAGATGAACATGGTTATCATGACACCATTGACCATAAACATCGAATCACAAATTAGTCATATGTGGCACAGGACAAACCGCGTACTCAATTTCTAATTAATTGATAATATTTTAAAAAAACCCAAGAAGTTCATATCAAATTGATAATATTAAATTCGAGTCATATAAAATTACAGAAATTATGATAAAAATACTTACTTATTCAATAACTATACTGAATACAACAGAATTATGTTATAAAATTTATTTCCAGAAATATGTAAAATATTTTGTTATCAATATTTACAAAATTTCAGGAAATGTACATTACAAAGATCAAACAAGAGACCCAATTATTAAACTGTGATGATAAGCTTTTGAAGAGCCGGGTACCATTAGATGTACACTTTATAAATGGTCATTGGTCTCTATAATGACATTCATTGAAAGCTAGAAAGATGTTGAAGTAAAGGAGAACAGAGAAGAGTATGGAGAGAAGAATCTATTCATTTTCTTCTACTATACAATTACATCAATGCAGAAGTATATACACAAGACTGTGTAACTAATTTCCTAACTAATTACAAGGACCCTAACTAATTATGTACAACCTATTATGTGTGAGCACAAATATGACTACAACAATTTAATCATTCTCAACATGCCCCCTCAAGTTAGGAGGTGAAAAGATGTCTTTCACTCCTAACTTGGTAGTAAGATATTTGTGCTGTGGAATACTTAAACCTTTTGTAAGTAGATCTGCAACTTGTTCATTGGTTGAAATGTGTTTGGTCTGGATGTGCCCCGTCTGAATTTTCTCTCTAATGAAATGACAGTCAATTTCAATATGCTTTGTCCTCTCGTGGTATACAGGGTTTGTTGCTATTTGAATGGCAGCCTGACTATCACAGTATAGAGTCATAGGTTGAGATAGTCTAATTCCTAATTCATCTAACAATCCTTTTAACCACATCAACTCTGCAACTGTACTTGCCATGCTTCTATACTCAGCCTCCGCAGATGATCGAGACACAATGTTTTGCTTCTTTGATTTCCAAGAAATCAAAGAGTTTCCCAGCTTCACACAATAGCCTGTAACAGACTTCCTTGTAATTGAGCAAGATGCCAAATCTGTGTCACAGAAAGTTGTTATATCTGGTGTTCCTGATGCAGCTAAGAAAATTCCCTGCCCTGGATTCTTCTTGATGTATCTAACAATTCTTAAAGCAGCTTCATAATGAGATTTTTTGGGCCTTTGCATAAACTGACTAAGGTGTTGAACTCCAAAAGCAATATCAGGTCTAGTGTTTGTCAAATATAAGAGCCTCCCAATCAGTCTTTGATAAACACTTGCATCTTCTAGTTCACTGTCATCCTGCTGCAAATGTAAAGCATCATCATAATCAACACTTGTCATTTTCAAATTTTGTTCTAGAGGAGTGTTTGTTGGTTTTGCGTTTCCCAAGCCTACATCTTCAATCAACTCTAGGGTATATTTTCTTTGATTCATGACAATGCCAACAGATGACCTGGCAATTTCCATACCAAGAAAATACTTGAGATTTTCCAAGTCTTTCATCTTGAATTTCTGATGAAGAATAGATCTTAATTCTGAAATGAGTTCCCTGTCATTCCCAGTGATCAAGAGATCATCAACATAAATAAGCATGATGACTATCCTATTACCAACAGTTTTAGTGAACATAGAGTAGTCATGCTTGCTTTGAGAGTAACCAGTGTTGATGAGAGCCTCATTGAGTTTCATGTTCCATTGTCTAGAGGTCTGCTTCAAGCCATAAAGAGATTTGAGCAATCGATATACTAGTGTGCCCCCTTGATTGTCAAATCATTGAGGCAGAGGCATGTAGACTTCTTCATGAATATCATCTTGAAGGAAAGCATTGTGAACATCAAGTTGGAAGATAGGCCAGTTATACAAAGCTGCAAGAGCAACAACTACCCGAACTGTGACTTGCTTTGCAACTGGTGAAAATGTAACATCCCCTCTCCTAGGAAGGGCATTTTAGTAATTGGGACGGGTTCGGGATATTTAATTATATCTCGGCATGCATATACAGCATATAGCCTCTATAATTACTGATTGGTTGCACATGCACATAGTATACATGCATTCATGACATTTTCCGGCTTAAGGTTGAAATTGACCTTCTGTATGAAATTAATGGGATAATCGAGTTTTGAAAAATTATTTGGATTGCACCATAAATTGTTTTACATTTTTAGAGATTTTTAGGAATTTTTCTGGATTTTTCCGGAGACAATTCCCGGACCGGAAAAATCGCCAATTGGCAAACCGGTCGATTCTCGGTAGCAAAAATTGCTACCCACTGGCACTGTAATATTGGGTATATTATTTTGGGACTGAAAGTAGGATCATTGGGAGTAATTGGAGTAGAATTTTGGATCTGGATTAAATAAGTATAATTTGACTTTTCAAATTAAAAAGAAACCAATGAGAATTTGCCAAGAAAGAGTAGCATTAAATGCTTCTCTTCATTGTTTTCGGATGTGTATAAAGGAAAGGAGGGATGAAATTGTTTAAGGCTTTGTTAAGCCATCCGAAACACATACAACACCAACTCTTCTTTAAACCCATCGAAATTTTTCTCCTTCTCTCATCTTCCTTGTAACTTCAAGCTATTATTTCTTACTCTCATCAAAGCTAGATGATGAGTATTGTGTATACTTGAGAAGGAAAGGGAGGTTGGTATTTTGGTGTGGAAGTTAGAAGTGATTATTGAAGCTTTGAAAGGAGGTTCTAAATTAGGTAAGTTTTCATTTAAGTTTTGATCTTTAAATGGTGTATATACATGGAATTAAATGCCATGATAGTGAGGAGTGATTAATAAAAGGGTTTAAAGCATGTATTAGGTTCATGTAGGCATTAAAGTGATGATTTTTATGATTTGAAGAAATGGGTATGAGGCTAGGTGAAGATGTATTGAAATTAATGATAGGGTTTGATTTTGAATTGAATAAGGATAATTATTTGAGTATTTGAATTGAGGAATTTAATATTGCCAAATTTTCAGTGTTAGCCCTAGTATATGTATGACTGTATTAATATTTAATTTGTATTTATTTGGATGTCTAGTGATGTGAAAAAGGCATTGGAAATGTTAGAACTAAGGTTAACATTAAATCTGGAAAGTTAGAGTTGAAATTGATGTTACTGATTTATTCATAACTTATTGTGTAGAAATGTAAATGAGGTAAGGTTAGTGGCCACTGAAACTTTGGGATGTTGGCTTCAATTTAGTATGAAATAGGTGTTGTTAAATTTCAATGATAGAAGGGTGAATTTTTGAATGGAAAGTTACTGTTCCATTGCCTGTGAACAGTAACCGCAACCATGACATCTGAGTTTTGTTGATTTTTATGAATTAATTGAGATGGAATTAGGGAAAATGGTCTTCATGGAAGTTGTGGCATATTGAATTATCTTTCCATTGCTACTGATCTTGATATTTTTAGAATTGTATATTGGGAGATATGAATTGATTACTAATGACTGGTTTTGAGCATTTTGGATGAAACCTAGCTTAAGTGTGATTTTGTGAGTTTACTTATTGGAGGCAATTTTAACATTTTATGTGGACTGAATTGGTGTGAGTGAGCTTCTGAAGAATTGTAGAGGAAGAGATTACCTTGAAATTGATATTTGGTGTGTAATTTTTAGAAGTATGATTTTCAAAATGAACCCTACATTAGGTTAAGAATGGTGATCATAACAGAGCTTCCATAACAGTTTTGAAATTGATAGAGATCGAATTGGATGAAGAGTGCTTCATGAAAATGAAGCTTATGATGTTATCTTTACAGGGACATAAAGTTCTGATTTTATTGACTTGTATACTGGAAGTTATGCTTCTTGTAAGGTTACTGCCCAAATTGAAGGATTTCGGGACAGTAACATTAGATGAATTAATTGACTTGTTTAGCAATATAATTTGATGTTGGATTGTTCATGAAATTTTTGAGTACATTGTGAACTTATTGACCATATTTTGTGGTAATTTATTACTGAAGAATCAGTGAGTTATGAAATTGCCAATGTAACGCCTGTGTTAATGGAAATTGAGTAGGCAGAAGGTTTGATGAGATATTTGACACCCTTAGGGTTGGAATTGATTTTATGGTCTTCTTGAGAATTGTAGAGCTTTTCATAAGCTTTCCAACAAGGTATAGTTTGCATTTTCAGAAATGTGTAGAAATAGTTATGGGTGTTGGAAGTTTGGTTGGAAATCGAGAAAAAAGGGGGAAATAAGGGTTATTTATAAAAATATAAATTGTTGAGTTTTGGTTTCTTTTCGTGAATAACTTTTCCGTCCGATGTCCGATTGATCTGATTCCAGAGGCATCGGATTCGTTGAATATTTAATTTCATTTTATGAGAAAACGGAATTTTAGACTGGAATTTGACGTAGCCCTATTTTTGAACATGTGAACCATTGTTTTATTTAATTGGGGACCTATAGAGGTCCGATTGGCGCACCGTCAACGCCTATAGATTTCTAATTTTTGATAGAATTTTATTATGAGAAAATATTGGATTAGGGCTGGGATTGCCATGAACATGCATTATACACATTTTACTGATTTCATGTGCATTATTTAGTCATTTCAAGTATCTGATGGTAATGGCTATTCATTTAATGTGCTATAGAGGCTCAAGTGGACCGTCGTTCCACGGACTTGGCAGAGACTTCCCGGCACTAGCGTGGAAGTTATTAGGTGAGTAACCTAGTTGGTTATTCCAATCTATGTGTTAACTGTGGTTTGATTGCCCTACGGGGAATACATGAATTATTGTTGTAAATTGATTGCCCTACGAGGATTACGTGGATTAAGGCGTGAATTGAGCGCCTCACGGGATTATGTGGTTATATATGGCCCAATTGACTGTGAAATAAGCATTAGGAAACCGTTAATTGGATTGTATGATTATATTGTGTATTTGGTATGTATTACCATGTTTGTCGATATGGGACATGTGCATTCATGCACAATCGCATCACATCGTTAAAGGAAAATTGTGAACCGAGACGCCATCAGATCGAACCGAGCCTAGAGCTCGATATCTGAACCGAGCCTCGAGCTCGACGGAGATAATTCTCCCGCACGGCGTCTATCTTGATCTTCGTTATGCGCTTCGGTCACAATCTTGAAATGAATCGAAAAGAGTCACATGTGCATTGCATACGGATTGAATGTTTGGCAATATTGTTAAGCTGGGTGAATATTTATCGTTTCAGGATCGTAATTGTACCAGAACCGTATCAATGTTGTGTTTTGTTTAATTATCTGCGTATATCTTGTTTCATGCTTATATGATGCATGAATTGGGAGAACCATCGATGATGGTTTCTCATTGAGTTCGCAAACTCATCCAAAATTGCAATTTATTTTTCAGGCCTAAGTGTAGAGCAGCTGACTCCCTCAAGACCGTAGAGCAGATATCGTGGATTGGCGATAGAAGCAATGGCTCAAAGGTCGGTCATTTGGGCTTTCTTTTGGAGACTTATAGTTAGATCTGCTTATGCGACATGAAAGATGATACTTAATATGCGATGTTTGGGTCATGTGTAAATTAAAAGTCTTGCAGATTGTAAATTCTTGAGTTTTAAGTGAATGAAACGGAATCCAATTTGGTTTTAAAAGTAGTCAATTTCTTATTACTGTCTTATGATTGTGATGCCATAAGGAGTGTAGCGGTTGTTGTCAGTAGTGATCTCTTGTCGTGGGATATTTATCGGAATGACCTACGGGCGTTCCGGTGGATACCCT
Organism: Erythroxylum novogranatense; assembly: GCA_029891385.1. NCBI lineage: Eukaryota > Viridiplantae > Streptophyta > Magnoliopsida > Malpighiales > Erythroxylaceae > Erythroxylum > Erythroxylum novogranatense. Next base: position 110,190,051 of record CM057227.1, on the reverse strand, counting down.
ATGGTAAGGGGACGCTACATTAGGTGGTATCAAAGCCAGGTTTGGCATCTTTTGGGAGTAGTAACAATTTAGGTCTGAATTTGATGGAACTATTGGAACTGATCAGAATTTTTGTTTTGTTTTAGGTCTTCTGCATTAGGTGATCAGGTTGAGCGACCAGCTGACCAAGGATCAGTGGGAGCGAGTAGAGAGTCTTCTATGCCTCGTACTGAGGATTTGCCTTCTTGAGTTCCCGTGAGACGGGAGAGGAGGTATGACTTGTTGCGCATGGCGGTAAATAGATTTCTATGGTAAGATGAGACTCGCCGAGGTGAGGGATGGTTGGAGAGGACGGAGAGAGTCTTCCACAGATGGATCATGCGAACTCGATGAGAGGTTCGATTATCTTGATATCACATTGCAGGCCCAAAGATATAAGTGGTGGAAGATCGTGCGAGCGGTACCACCAGCCTTGCTTCATGTCACGGGTTGAGTTTCGAGGGCCTTGAGGGATAATTATATGCCCAAGGTCTACCTTGATATGAAGATGCAGGAGTTTCTAGAACTGAAGCAGGGACGGATGTCGGTGGCAGAATATGAGGTGAAATTTAATGAGCTGATAGATTATGCCACCGTGATGATCCCGACCGAGGTGATAAGTCTGGGAGGTTCGAGAATGGCCTCAATCTTGAGATTCGTACCAGAGTTGGCTCGGTCGGACATGGGTACATTTATTGAGTTGAGAGTTGCTGCTGTTAGAGTGGAGCAGCTGATGAGACAGAGGCAGGCTGAGATTGGGTCCCGGGGTAAGCGGCCTAGTGATAGTCGAGGCGCTCTGGCGGGAGCTTGAGTAAGCGCCTTGAGCGGGGACTTTCAGTCTCCGGAGATTCGAGACGATCTGGTTTTAGGCGGAGGGGAGATTTGGACCGATGGTAGTGGTAGTGGCGGGGGCTCGGACAGATTTCCCAGTGTGCCCACATTGTGAGAGGAGACACGATGGGGAGTGTTGGTGGCTTCTTGGAGCCTGCTTGAGGTGCTTGGCTCGACGGAGCATCAGTCGAGGATTGCCCGATACATTGAGAGTTCAACTTCTTTGGTAGTGGACGAGTCGGGAGTAATCTGTTGTCTGTGAGTAAGTGGGTGGATCCGGACGAAGGGTCGAGGTAGAGGCGTGGTAGAGTGAGGGTCCTTAGTGAGGATCGAGGGTCGGGCACCGACCCGCCCCAAAGCGAGTATACGCCATGACGGCAGGAGGCCCAGATTCCCCGATGTTGTAGTGGTATGCTTCTCCTTTCGATATTGAGGCATTTGCTCTGCTGGATCTGGATCCACATTCTTTATTGCACCTCATATGGCATGTAGATTGCATGGAGATAGGAGATGCTAAGATATGGGCTAGAGGTGAGTACACCTCAGTACTACTCTTGCATTAGGAGAGGTGCATGGGGATGTTCGATCCAGATTGATCAAGCGAGATTGAGGCGCACCTTATAGTATTGCCGAGAGAGATCGATGTGATTACGGGATGGATGGCCGACGGCCCATAGGGCTATCATGGACTGCTATACCAAGGAGGTTGTGTTGGAGTCTCTGGTCGCCTAGAGCGGTGTTCGAGGAGTTAGTCAGCAAAGGCCGGATGATCTCTTTCCTTAGTGCTCGAGATTGATGCGAGGGAGGTTGTGAGGCATATCGGCTCATGTGGTTGACACGAGTTGAAGCAGAGGCTTGAGGATATTCCGTGGTTAGGAATTTCGGATGTATTTCTGATGAGTTCTGGGTTTGCCACGGATCGGAGGCGGAGTTTACTATTGACCTCGTTCAGTAATCGCTCTTATATCTATACCTCCATATAGGATGGCACCTGTGGAATCGAGGGAGTGAAGGCTCGATTCGGGAGATTCTTGGAGAAGGGTTTATCGGACCCGTGTCTCACCATGGGAGCTCCGATTACATTTGTGAAGAAAAGGATGGGACTTTGAGGTCGTGCATCGATTATAGGCGGTGAATCGGGTGGCGAAGAAGAATAAATACCCACTTGCCGAGGATTGATGACTTGTTTGATCGATTGCAGGAGCTCGGTATTCACCAAGTTAGATCTGCGATCTGGTTACTATCGATTGAAGATTGCAGAGGCCGATGTGCCTAAGAGTGCATTCGAGGAGGCGGTATGGGCATTTCGAGTTTCTAGTGATGCCGTTTGGGTTGACTAATGCCCGTGACTTTCATGGCCTTGATGAATAAGGTATTTCAGCCTACTGGATCGGTTTGTTATTGTTTTCATTGATGACATTTGGTGTATTCGAGGGATAGACATGAGCATAGTGAGCATTTGAGGATGGTGTTTCAGACGATGAGGAGAGCAGGTTATGCGCCAAGTTCAAGAAGTGTGAATTTTGGTGGATCGGTGATCTTCTTGGGGCATATAGGATTGGAGAGGGTATTCAGTGGATCCGAGTAAGGTTGGCGATCTTTGAAGTGGGAAGCTCCTAGGAATGTCTTTGGAGATTCGAGTTTTCTCGGATTGGCTGGTTATTACCGGAGGTTTGTCGAGGGGTTCTCATTGATTTCAGCCCCTCTGACAAAACTTCTGAGGAAGAATGTGCCATTCAGGTGGACCGAGGAGTGTCAGAAGAGTTTTGAGGAGTTGAAACATCGGTTGACTACTGCACCGGTGTTGGCTATTCCATCTGGGACTGGAGGATTTGAGGTGTATAGCGATGCATCACATCAGGGATTGAGATGTGTTCTGATGCAGCACGGTAGAGTTATCGCTTATGCCTCGAGACAGTTGAGGTCCCACGAGGTAAACTATCCTGTTCATGATTTGGAGCTAGCTGCAGTTGTATTTGCTCTGAAGATTTGGAGGCATTACCTGTATGGTGAGACTTTTCAGATTTTCACTGACCACAGGAGTTTGAGATATTTACTGAGCCAGAGAGAGTTGAATTTGAGGCAGAGAAGATGGCTTGAGTTATTGAAGGATTACGACTGTACTATTGAGTATCACCCTGGGAAAGCTAATGTGGTGGCAGATGCTCTGAGTAGGAAGTCACATATTAGTACAGCTCAGATTCAGGCAATGAGGTTGCCTAATTTGATTCAGTTGAGGGCTTTGAATGTGCAGTTGAATCTGGAGCAGGATGGAGTATTATTGGCTACATTGAGGCGAGATCGATGCTCTTGGGCGGGATCGGGAGAGTTCGGGATAAGGATCTGTTATGGTGAGACCGATTGAGAAAGTGAAAGTCGATTCGAGTTCGAGTTTGACTTGAGAGATGGGACTTTATGGATGGGACGGAGGCTTTGTGTGCACGATGTGGATGACTTGAGGCGAGAGATATTGGAGGAGGCTCACATGGCCACATATGCTATGCATCGTGGTACTACCAAGATGTATAACACCCTTAAGCAACATTTACGGTGGCGGTATGAAGAAGCGGTGGTGAGTTTGTGTCAGGTGTTTGGCGTGCCCGTGAGTTAAGGTGAGCACTAAGCTCCGATAGGGAAGCTTCATTCGTTGCCCATTCGGAGTGGAAATGGGAGCGGATCACCATGGATTTCATTATGGGGTTGCCTAGACGCCGAGGAAACATGATGCTATCTGGGTCATAGTGGACGGTTATTAAATCGGCCCATTTCTTACCAAATGAGGAGAATAATACCATGGATCGATTAGCCCGAAGTATGTGGCGAGATAGTGAGATTGCATGGGGTCCCGTGTCGATAGTATCGGCGAGGATCCAGATTTACTTCGAGGTTACGGCGAGTTCTGATCTGCTATGGGTACTAAGTTTGATTTCAATCTGACATTTCATCCTCGAACAGATGGGCGAGTGAGAGGGCGATTAAGGCTGTTGAGGATATGCTTGGGCTTGTGTATTGGAGTTCAGAGGAGCATGAGATCGATATCTAGCCACGATTGAGTTTGCTTATAACAATCATTATCACAAGAGCATCGGGATGGCTCCATATGAGGAATTGTATGGGCGACGTGTAGATCGCCTCTGTATTGGGATGAAGAGGTGAAAGGATGATTGAGGGTCTGGTGATTCAGGATCTTGTTGACAAGGTGAGATCGATTGAGTCGCATCAAAGGCGGCTCGGGATAGAGCAGAAGAGCTATGTGGATCGGCATAGGAGGGACATTGAGTATAATGTGGGCGACAGAGTATTCTTACGGTGTCACCGTGGCGTGGTGTCTTGAGATTTGGGAGAAAGGGTAAGTTAAGCCCTAGGTACATTGGTCCATATCACGATCACCGAGAGGATCGGACCTTTGGCCTCTGTGCTAGCTTTACCGAGTGAGATGTCTCGATTACATGGCGTCTTTCATGTGAGTATGCTTAGCGAGATATCGGTCGGATCCGACACATGTGATACTGGCTCAGAGATTGAGGTCTCCGATGTCGAGTTATGTGGAGGAGCCGATTGATTATCGGGTCTCGGGTGAAACAACCGAGGAATAAGAGTATTCCTTTGGTGAAGGTTCTCTGGCGGAACCATTCGATCGAGGAGGCTACAGGAGACCGAGGAGCATATGAGGAGCAGTATCCTCACCTTTTCGATCAATCGGTAAGAATTTCGAGGGCGAAATTTTTGTTAGGAGGAGAATTGTAACATCCCTCTCTAGGAAGGGCATTTTGGTAATTGGGACGGGTTCGGGATATTTAATTATATCTCGGCATGCATATCTGACATATAGCCTCTATAATTCTTGATTGGTTGCACATGCACATAGTATACATGCATTCATGACATTTTTAAACAAGGTTGAAATTGACCTTCGTATGAAATTAATGGGATAATCGAGTTTTGAAAAATTATTTGGATTGCACCATAAATTGTTTTACATTTTTAGGGATTTTTAGGAATTTTTCTGGATTTTTCTGGAGACAATTCCCGGACTGGAAAAATCGCCAATTGGCGAACCGGTCGATTCTCGGTAGCAAAAATTGCTACCCACTGGCACTGTAATATTGGGTATATTATTTTGGGACTGAAAGTAGGATCATTGGGAGTAATTGGAGTAGAATTTTGGATCTGGATTAAATAAGTATAATTTGACTTTTCAAATTAAAAGAAACCAATGAGAATTTGCCAAGAAAGAGTAGCATTAAATGCTTCTCTTCATTGTTTTCGGATGTGTATAAAGGAAAGGAGGATGAAATTGTTTAAGGCTTTGTTAAGCCATCCAAACACATACAACACCAACTCTTCTTTAAACCCATCGAAAATTTTCTCCTTCTCTCATCTTCCTTGTAACTTCAAGCTATTATTTCTTACTCTCATCAAAGCTAGATGATGAGTATTGTGTATACTTGAGAAGGAAAGGGAGGTTGGTATTTTGGTGTGGAAGTTAGAAGTGGTTATTGAAGCTTTGAAAGGAGGTTCTAAATTAGGTAAGTTTTCATTTAAGTTTTGATCTTTAAATGGTGTATATACATGGAATTAAATGCCATGATAGTGAGGAGTGATTAATAAAAGGGTTTAAAGCATGTATTAGGTTCATGTAGGCATTAAAGTGATGATTTTTATGATTTGAAGAAATGGGTATGAGGCTAGGTGAAGATGTATTGAAATTAATGATAGGGTTTGATTTTGAATTGAATAAGGATAATTATTTGAGTATTTGAATTGAGGAATTTAATACTGCCAAATTTTCAGTGTTAGCCCTAGTATATGTATGACTGTATTAATATTTAATTTGTATTTATTTGGATGTCTAGTGATGTGAAAAAGGCATTGGAAATGTTAGAACTAAGGTTAACATTAAATCTGGAAAGTTAGAGTTGAAATTGATGTTACTGATTTATTCATAACTTATTGTGTAGAAATGTAAATGAGGTAAGGTTAGTGGCCACTGAAACTTTGGGATGTTGGCTTCAATTTAGTATGAAATAGGTGTTGTTAAATTTCAATGATAGAAGGGTGAATTTTTGAATGGAAAGTTACTGTTCCATTGCCTGTGAACAGTAACCGCAACCATGACATCTGAGTTTTGTTGATTTTTATGAATTAATTGAGATGGAATTAGGGAAAATGGTCTTCATGGAAGTTGTGGCATATTGAATTATCTTTCCATTGCTACTGATCTTGCTATTTTTAGAATTGTATATTGGGAGATATGAATTGATTACTAATGACTGGTTTTGAGCATTTTGGATGAAACCTAGCTTAAGTGTGATTTTGTGAGTTTACTGATTGGAGGCAATTTTAACATTTTATGTGGACTGAATTGGTGTGAGTGAGCTTCTGAAGAATTGTAGAGGAAGAGATTACCTTGAAATTGATATTTGGTGTGTAATTTTTAGAAGTATGATTTTTCAAAAATGAACCCTACATTAGGTTAAGAATGGCTGATCATAACAGTAGCTTCCATAACAGTTTTGAAATTGATAGAGATCGAATTGGATGAAGAGTGCTTCATGAAAAATGAAGCTTATGATGTTATCTTTACAGGGACATAAAGTTCTGATTTTATTGACTTGTATACTGGAAGTTATGCTTCTTGTAAGGTTACTGCCCAAATTGAAGGATTTCAGGGACAGTAACATTAGATGAATTAATTGACTTGTTTAGCAATATAATTTGATGTTGGATTGTTCATGAAAGTTGTTGAGGACATTGTGAACTTATTGACCATATTTTTGTGGTAATTTATTACTGAAGAATCAGTGAGTTATGAAATTGCCAATGTAACGCCTGTGTTAATGGAAATTGAGTAGGCAGAAGGTTTGATGGGATATTTGACACCCTTAGGGTTGGAATTGATTTTATGGTCTTCTTGAGAATTGTAGAACTTTTCATAAGCTTTCCAACAAGGTATAGTTTGCATTTTCAGAAATGTGTAGAAATAATTATGGGTGTTGGAAGTTTGGTTGGAAATCGAGAAAAAGGGGAAATAAGGGTTATTTATAAAAATATAAATTGTTGAGTTTTGGTTTCTTTCGTGAATAACTTTTCCGTCGATGTCCGATTGACCTGATTCAGAGGCATCGGATTCGTTGAATATTTAATTTCATTTTATGAGAAAGCGGGAATTTTAGGCGGAATTTGACGTAGCCCTATTGATTTGGAACATGTGAACCATTGTTTTATTTAATTGGGGACCTATAGAGGTCCGATTGGCGCTTTCATCGGTGCCTATAGATTTCTAATTTTGATAGAATTTTATTATGGGAAAATATTGGATTAGGGCGGGATTGTCATGAACATGCATTATACACATTTCTTGATTTCATGTGCATTATTTAGTCATTTCAAGTATCTGATGGTAATGGCTATTCATTTAATGTGTTAGAGAGGCTCAGTGGACCGTCGTTCCACGGACTTGGCAGAGACTTCCGGCACTAGCGTGGAAGTTATTAGGTGAGTAACCTAGTTGGTTATTCCAATCTATGTGTTAGCGTGGTTTGATTGCCTACGGGAATACATGAATTATTGTTGTAAATTGATTGCCTACGGGATTCGTGGATTAAGGCGTGAATTGGCGCCCTACGGGATTATGTGATTATATATGGCCCAATTGATCGTGAAATAAGCATTAGGCAACTGTTAATTGGATTGTATGATTATATTGTGTATTTGGTATGTATTACCATGTTTTGCGATATGGGACATGTATTCATTCATGCCTGTTGCATCTGTTGTTAAAAGGAAAATTGTGAACCGAGACGCCATCAGATCAATCGAGCCTAGAGCTCGATATACTGAACCGAGCCTCGAGCTCGACGGAGATAATTCTCCCTGACGCGTCTATTTCGATCCTTTGTTATCGCTCGGTCACAACATTGAAATGAATTGGAAAAGAGTCACATGTGCATTGCATACGGATTGAATGTTTGGCAATATTGTTAGCGGGTGAATATTTATTGTTCAGGATTGTAATTGTATGCGATGCCGTATCAATGTTGTGTTTTGTTTAATTATGCGTGTATCTTGTTTCATGCTTATATGATGCATGAATTGGGAGAACCATCGATGATGGTTTCTCATTGAGTTATAAACTCATCCAAAATTGCAATTTATTTTCAGGCCTAAGTGTGAGCAGATAGCTCCCAAGAGGCGTAGAGCCAGATCTCGTGGATTGGCGATAGAAGCAATGGTTCAAAGGTCGGTCATTTGGGCTTTCTTTTGGAGACTTATAGTTAGATCATTTCTTAGACGAAGACAAAGATGATACTTAATGTGCGATGTTTGGGTCATGTGTAAATTAAAAAGTCTTGTGATTGTAAATTCTCGAGTTTTAAGTGAATGAAACGGAATCCAATTTGGTTTTAAAAAGTAGTCAATTTCTTATTACTGTCTTATGATTGTGATGCCATGAGGAGTGTAGCGGTTGTTGTTAGTAGTGATCTCTTGTCGTGGGATATTTATCGGAATGACCTACGGGCGTTCCGGTGGATACCCTATGGTAAGGGGGCGCTACAGAAAATGTATCCTAGTAGTCAACGTGTAACATCCCACCTTCAACGGGAAGGGTAGAATAGTAATTTGGCATAGGATGAGAGTTATTGGGCTTCATTAGGACTGTTTATGCATACTAGTATTGGAACACAGTGAATTTTGTGCACATGAAATAACTGTACATGCATACGTGACATTCCCGGTTTTTGTGCCTAATGTAGTTTTACTGTTATTAACGTGATTCTTGTGTTTGAAAAATTATTCTGAGTGCGCCATTGAGTGTTTTATATTTTAAGGAATTTTTAGGAATTTTTCTGAAATTTTTCGGAGAAAATTCCCAGACCAAAAAAATCACCAAGCGGCTAACCGGTTGATTTTCTGTAGCGAAAATTTCTATCCAATGGCACTGTAATATTGGGTATATTATTTTGAGATTGAAATTAGGGCGATTGGACTAGAATGAGTCAAATTGCATTAGGGTTCCTATTTATTAATTTGTTTTTAGCCTATTTTGTCCTTTTGTCCCTGTGTTCTACCTAATTAATGATCTTTGTTTTATTCTCACCCTTTTAAACCCATTGAATTCGGCAACCTCTTAATTAAGGAATGAAAAATGAGTTTTATGGCTTTTGGGTTGAAAACATTCGAAACTCTTCTCCACTTTGCCTCTCCATCGATTTTTTCTCATCAAAGCAATCCTTCCTCCAAACCTTAAGAGCTTCTTCTTTCTACTTTCTTTCCTTGATAAACCTACACATGTTTGGGATTAGAAGTGAGTGGAGAAGTGGTGGAGGTAGATAGCAAAGAAAGAATTGAAAGGAATTGAAGATTGAAAGCTAATTTGGTAAGTTTTTGTTTTAAGCTTTCATTTATGCATTTAATGAATAAATTGGTTGTTAGATGCATTGATTGGTATGTATTGGTCATTAATCATGATTTATGATGATCTATTGGCTCAATTCTTGTATGATTAGGATGCTTATGCATGTGGAATTGGTATTAGAAGTGATAGGATTTAAGTTGAAGATGAAAGCTGGAAAATTGGTTTTTGACCTACTGTACTGTTTTGAGCATAACTCATTGTGTGGTTATGCAAATGAGGTGAGGTTTATGCCAAATGAAACTTTGGCTTGTTGGCTACATTTTTGTGTGAAATAGGTGTTGTCTAATTTTATCCTCAAGAGGGTGAATTTTGGCTTGGAAAGTTACTGTCGATGTCTATATGAACAGTAACCGAACCAATGACCTAAGTGTTTTGATGATTTTTCTAAATTAATTTAGAAGGAATTGATGAAAATGGTCTTCATGTGAGTTGAAGCCTATATTGTTAGTTTTCCATTTCCACTAATTTTGCAATTTTTCGATATGTATATTGGGAGATATCCACTGTTAATTATTGACTGATTTTGTACATTGTGGTGAAACCTAGCCTAAGTGTCATATTTGTGAGCATTCTGATTAGAAGCAATTTTAGCAATTTCTGTGAATTGAATTGGCTTATGTGATCTTCTGAAAGGTTGTAGAGGAAGTAATTATCTTGAAAATGGTATATAGCATGCTATTTTTGGATATCATATTTGGGAGTAATGAATTTACAAATACTGAACCTAAGTTAGGTTATTAACTGCTACCCTGATCAGTCATTTGTTTGGCAGTTTTGAACTTATTAGGGATGGAATTGGATTTCGAATCCTTCATGAAAATTGAAGTATGAGATCTTATCTTTCCAGTGATATAAGGTAGTGATTGTTTTGACATTTGTGCTAGGAGATATGCTGCTTTGAAATGTACTATTCAGATTGGGAAATTTCAGTGGGCAGATGCTTTGGTGAATTGTTTGGCCTAGTTAACAAATGAATTTGATTTTAGGTTGTTCATTAAAGTTGTAGATAACATTGGGATCTTTCTGAACATATTTATTGTGTAATTTTTGACAAAGGAAATGAGAAGTTATTGAATTTACAAGATACTGTACTGTTTTAGAACCCATTGACTAGGCAGTAGGTTTGATTGGATTTTTGACACCCTTAGGGGTGAAGTTGATTTTTATGGTCTTCATGAAACTTGTAGAGTTTTTCATGATCTTTCCAACGAGATATGGTTTGTAATTTTCTGAATTGTGTGCAAAGAGTTATAGGTGTCTGAATTTCGGTTTGAAAATAGAAAAAAAGAGAGAAGGAAATAGGGGCAATATATATATATATTAATTATTTTATTTGATTTTTTGTGTTCTTTTGGGAATAATTTTTCCGTCCGACGTCTGATTGACCTGATTCTTAAGGCATCGGATTCATAAAATATTTAATTTCATTTTCTGAAAGATTGGAAATTTTTAGACGAGAAATTAACGTGGGTCCGGTTTATTGTTTTCTGGTCACTGTTTTATTTAATTTTGGACCTATAGAGGTCCGAATTAAATAATGTCAACGTCATTAGATTTCTAATTTTTAGACAGATTTTTATGATGGAAAACTTGAGTTTAGGGCCGGGAATATCATGCACATGCATTGTACACCTTTTAATTGTTACGTATGCATCATTAACTCGTTCTGATTGGACAATTAGTAATAGTTATCTTCTTTGATTTTTATAGAGGCACAATTGGAGCGTCGATCGACCGACGTAGCAGAGACTTCCCGGCATTAGCTCGGAAGTAATAGGTGAGTAACCTAGATGAGTTTCTCAATTATTATTTGTCTAATATGGGGATAATGACGGGATCATAAATGTGTAAATTGTGTGACTTGTTTGCCCTTACTGGGATTACTGTGATCAATTGTGACTGATGGACTGTTAATTGTGCATTATGGACTGTTAATTAACTATTCAATTGGGCATAGGCATTTCATACACAGATGCATAAACGGATAAAAATAATTGTGATCCGAGTCGCCACTGAAACTGAAAACGAGCCTAGAGCTCGAAGGGAGATAATCCTTAGACGCGCGTCTCGATTCGACATTCTAAGCGCTCGGTCACAACACTGAAATAAAACTGAAAAAAGAGTCGCATGTGCATTGCATACTGGACTGAATACCTGAAATGACTTTTGTTGTATATGACTGTGTGATTGCTGAGCCTGTATTATCACTATGATTGCCTGATTACTGGAACATGCTTATGTGATGCATGAATTGGCGAACCATCGATGATGGTTCCTCATTGAGTTCGCAAACTCATCCAAATTGCAATCTATTTTTTAGGGTTAAGAGTAGACTGTTAGCTCCCTCAGGACTGTAGAGCCTTGGACATCGGATTGGCGAGAGAGGTTATGGCTCAAAGGTCTGTCATTGGGATTTCTTTTGGAGACTTATAGTTAGAACTGTTTTTTGTGCCTTATTGTATAGTACTTAATGTAAAGTGTTTTGAAGGATTGTATAGACTGAAAATACTGACAATTTGTAAATTTATAAGTTTGAGTAAATGAAATGAAATACAGTTTGGTTTTAAAAAGTTACCAATTTCTTATTTATGTTCTATTATTGTGATGCCATGGAGAGTTTAGCGGTGGTTGTCAGTAGTGGTCTCTTATCGTAGGATATGTACCGGAATGACCTACGGGCGTTCCGGTTGGTACTCTATGGTAAGGGGGCGCTACACAACGCCTTCTCGTTGACTGTACCCCTTGGCAACTAATCTAGCTTTATACCTCTCAATTGTGCCATCTGAGTTGTGCTTGACTTTGAAGACCCATTTGCACCCGATGTGTTGGGACCCGTTTTCGGAACCCAACTCATAACGAACGAATCGCAGCTTAACTAATATCGCTTCATTTTTTTTCCACTTACACATTGTTCAAAGTAGTTTCAATTTCCAATTTGTATTTCATCAATTCCTCAATCCTTTGAATCCTTCATATTCGATCATATCGCGTTCGCATTCGAAAACATTTTATCATTCGCTACAATCATATCTCTCTTTATCCCAATTTCGCTTATTACCAAATATTTGAATTTCGTCAATCCATCTCACGCCATTCATACATAATTTCCATATCATGTCCATACACAAATCCATACACAAAAGCACTTCAATATTTCCAACCCATCACACAAATCTTGGACCTCCCGTAGGAATCCCATCATACACATTTACAATCCTATATCTAAACACTTCCATAATTCTCGGTCATATCTCAAGTCATGATCATAATTCACATTCATAAATACTAACCATATTTCACTTACATAATCCCATCCCATAATCATATACAAATTTTAATGGCCTTCTGCCATAATACAATCACAATATAAAAATCCAATGCAAATACAAAGATACAAAATCCTCTTTTCGCTCACAGATCTTCTTCTCATTACCGTGGATGGTAATGAGGGGTGGCTTACGCTCAATGGGTAACAGTTTATAACAAAACAATAAGCAAAACTCTTGAAATCTTTTTCTTTTCGGTCTTAGAAAACATTTCTTTGAAATCAGTAAAGCACATTTTGAAGAAGTTCTTTTCTTCTTTGTAATCAAAATCACATTTTACAAATCGATATCGTCTTAGGCTTTCAGCCACAAATCCATAGGTCACAAGACATGAATGCATCAACTTGGCAATTCACGTAAGCAATGCACACACAAATGGCTAGAGAGTTCCATAAACACGACCGAAAGTTTACAGTAATCACGACGAGTCCATTTTTGGATCTCGTAAAGCCACAAGCGGGCAGCGGGAGAAGGCTATCACATTATTTTTGTCTCGTGCGAGACTATCACAACGTTACTCTCTCGCCCACAAAAGCACATATAATGCTCAAATCAATTTATCAAATGCTCTTTTCGAATATACACGACCATGAAGTCTTTCAAGGCATAACACAATGTATTTTGCAATTCATCAAAATTTCATGTATCGAATCAAAATGATTTTTCAAATCATTTATGCAATGATGCAACAATTATGATGCAATTTAAGTCAGAAAATCTCTTTGTTTAAAGAAAGCGGTAATGGCTTATAAATTCTATTATAAGCGGATACCACCTCGAATCCATGCTAGGAACTTGTCCAAAGCTCTAATTTCTCGAAGCTTCTTTCTTTTCACCACTTTGAAATTTCCTAGACCGAAATCATCCAAATTCATCATCATAAATACCATAACCCTCAAAATTTACTATAGAAACCCAATTCCAACATATTTCCAAGCTATCTAATGCATCAATTTACAAAGCCCCAATTTCCAAAATTGGGCATAAACCTAACTCACATTAATCCAAAATTAAACCACCATCTTAGCATAGACATCACAACTAATTTCATAATCCACAAAACCATAATATTTTCCATGATTCTACACCAAAATTTTAAGAAAAGCTTGAAGCTTGAAAATCGGCTTTACCTCACTCTTCACCATTTTGATTTTCTTAGCTCATCCTAGAGCTCTCTTCATCCTTCATCTTTTTCCCTCTTGGAGCATGTTGAAATCCTCCTGGAAAGCTCACAAAATCGAACCCTAGCTGCTGTCCTTTCTTTTCTCCTTCCACCAAACCCACTCTTCTCTTTTCTCTTCTTTCTTTCTTTCTTTTGTTTCTCTTTATGCATTTCTCTAACTCTCACGACCACAGCCTGCTTCTCCTCTATTTATACTACATCCACATGCCATGTCATTTAATGAATGAGGAAAGACTCTCATGCCCCTCCTTATAAGCCTACTAACTTAACTCTTTAAGTGTTCTTCCAAAATTGCCCTTAAAAGTTGATATCTTGGCTCCAAATTCTGATCAGGTAAATAAAGGAATTTTACAAAAATTTCTTCTTCATAATGTTCTCCTCGATCATACTGAATCCAACGCAACAAACCACGCTCAATTCGGATCTAAAACGAAGAAGTTATGGCCAAAATACTATCGCACTGCATAAAAATCGAGACGCACCTCGCACTGAGTTTCATTCCAATATCCGACAGTCTTAGAGGCTCCATCTTGATCGGGGTTCTTCATCAAAGTTGTAGCCTTATAACTTTAGTTTAATCTCCAATTTGAATCACCTCAATCCGAGCTCTGTAGCTTCATATATCCTCAAAATACTGATCTGTGTGCAGATCTGTTTTCCTTCCATCGCTTTCTTGTTCATCATCGATTTTCTATCGTCGATTTATCGTTCATCGTCGATTTTCTATCGTCTGATTTACTATTCATCGTCTGATTTTCTATCGTCTGATTTACTGTTCATCGTCTGATTTCCTTCGTCGACTTTTCCATCACCTGATTTTGCATCGGTGATTTTTGAATCGGTGATTTCCATCACTGATTTTTGCATCACTGATTTTCATCGGTGATTTTCCTCCAAACTTCAAACGCTTATAACTTTTAACTCCGAACTCCAAATTGGACAAAATTGATGTCTATTTCATAGAGAAAAGACTGATCTACAATGTTCATGAAGAACTTAAATCCAAATTCAGTCTCTAAAAGGGTCAAATGTCTCAATTAATCTTTCGTCTGATTTGCATCTTCGGTTTTCCTATCAGCTGGTTTTCTATCAACTGGTTTTTCTATCCAAAGCACATGTCCACTTATATAGATCATATCTTTTGACTCCGATATCCAAATTGGGCAAACTTGGTATCTATCTCATAGAGAAAAGAGATCTACAACTTTCAAGAAGGAAATTTTGTCTAAATCTATCGATATCAAGTCCATATCGTCTGCTTTTGCTTCAGCTGGTTTTTCTATCAGCTGGTTTTTCCATCATCTGATTTCTATCAGACATGTTTTGGCGTAAATGCCATAACTTTCTCTATAGGTGTCGAAATGACTTCATTCTTGGACGGTTAGAAAGTAGACATCTAGATCTATAACTCTCATGAAGACTACAAAGGCTGATTCTATCTCCTACATTCTGTAGCGTCCACTTTTCCTATCAGCTGGTTTTGCTACAGACATCGTCGGTTTTTGCATGCATCGTCGGTTTTCTTACGATTGCATCGTCGGTTTTTGCTACTGATTGCATCGTCTGGTTTTGCTACAGTGCATCGTCTGGTTTTTGCTACAGTGCATCGTCTGGTTTTTGCTACAGTGCATCGTCTGGTTTTAATCACCTAAACAACATCAAAACTTCAATCTATCATAACTTAGCCCGATATCGAAAATTGCAAACTTTATGGCTACTAGAAAGCCCTCAACAAGCACTACATGTTCATGAATATCATTTTATCAAATTTCACTTAAATCAAAAGTCAACTATTCATCCCCAAAGTCAAACTTTCATAATTCTTCATATTTTCACACCTTCACTAATTCTTCCAATTCTCACTCTTTCAATCTTTATTTCCTACCTTTGACTTCCATTTCAATCATCTTAATCAACTCATTCATTTTAACTTTCATTAACTCATAATATTCACTCGACATTTCATAACATATACATATCTCTTTAAAGCCTCAAAGTCATCAAGACCAATCCATTCTTTCCATCTTGATTTCACATTTTCCTCACTACCACAATACTCTTCGTCGATCTACTTGAGCACGATTCAATCTTCACAACTTAATCTATAACATAATACATATAAAAATACTCATTCTTTCCATACTTAAATCCTCCATATACAATTCATTCAACACATTCTTATGACAAACATTAAGCCATTTCTCAAATCATCCATAAGCCACAAAATACATACTTTTAGAATAAATTTTGAAAGCAACCACATATCACACAAAGTTCATTTACACAACTTATGACACATTTTTAATTCAATGCAATTCATACTTGAACAATCATTTGCAAAACACGATAAAAGGTTCTTACAAGCTTTTGCGGGCATTTCTAGCCTCAATAAATCGAAGTCTCATTTATTGAAATTTCAAAGAAGTTACATAAATAGTAACTATACAAATTCACTTTTTCAATTAATAAGATGTTACCCATAATGCATGTATACTGAGAACGCTCATTTCATACATTAACCCCTAACATCATTAGCAATATTACCCAAATACCACACTAATTTCCTTGTTTAACGATTTTGACGTCCAATCAAAGTTCGAGGTCCAACAATTCTCCCCTCCTTAAAGGAATTTCGTCCTCGAAATTTATATCACTTTCTGGACTGCTTCCTCATTCGGGTTCAGATCACTCACAAATTTTAATTTCTTGTATCAATAATACCAATATCATATATTTCCGAAACATAATCGCATATTCGCATTTTGAATCCGGGACATCTTTTGTCGATAACACTATCTCATAAGACTCCATCTGAACCAATTCATATCGGCTTAACAAATTCTCCTTTCTCAACCATCATTATTAATTTCACATTCTTCTTATTACAATCACCATGTAGCCCTCTTTCTATTCGAACTCAAACTTCAGATCTGTTTTCAACCTCTCGAGCGATTCACAATTTCTTGATCCTTAATTGGGACGTACAAGCCCCTACATGTTATGCTTCCTTTTTGCTCTTGGTTCCAATAACCTCGATATCGAATTTTCATTTATGCATTTAAAAAAAAAAACTTAGCCTTAATAGGAATTTCTCATTCATACAATCAAAATCTTTTGTATTCCTATTCCATGCTCTCAATTCAATGATTGTCCCGCTTTTACGATCTGTACTTGCATAAATACTTCCAAGATGTTCTTTTATTCATCTGTCTCCAAACTTTAAAGCAATCATTAGTGTAGCACTCTTAAACATGTATCAACTCCTTAACTCATAGAACCTTAGTTGCTCATACATATGCAATCACTTCATTATGCTCCATTAGATTTTATCCAAATCTCTTATACAACATCGGTGCATCGACAAACTTTCCAAATTCATGCAGTTGATTTTCATTAAAATCATTCTTCAAAATTCTCCTTCCTTCCATTTATCATAAGTTTCATACGTTTTTCCTCACGTGTTCAGACTAGTCTCTCAATTCGTGAATACTTTTAATACATCATCTACTCTTTGATCACTTGGTCTCCAATATTATTGTGTTATCGGTCCCTTTGGTTAACACCCTCAATTATTATCATATTCGTGTGCTTCTTGATTAGTCCTCGCGATTCCTTAAATAACCGATTCCTCGTTAAGGTACATTATCACACTTTCTTTTCAATTTTCCAATTGACATTCTTTTTGAATGATTGTTTCCATTCCTTGAATTTCCTCATACCTCCTTGGCTTATTTTCATGTTTGCTCATTCATACAAACTTCATCCACATTGCAGCTCAATTTGCTTACTTAGCTGCTTGTGATTGAAACACATTCAATAAGGCATACTTGAGTCTCGAAACATACTTACACAAAGATACTTCTCTTTACATCAAGCGAAATGCATACCTTCTCGCAGCAGTTTATTCCACCCTTTTACTTGAGTCTCCATTAGAGCGGGACTCCAATACTTACCGTCGAGTTATTACATATTCATTTCTTGACTTGTCCTTTCATTGATCATCCTTGAAATAAAGCTATCGATTTGCTTAATCCAATAGCCTTTACGATCAAACCCTATGATATAAGAGACACATTCGTTTACTCTTATATCTCGGCATATCACCAATTCATATCTTATACTCTCGATATACCAATCATACTAATTAGAATAACCTCTGAATATCACCTCTATTCAAATTTTACGCTCCATCGCAGATTACCTTTCCAACAAAATCATCTATACCATACTTTATCTCGGTTCTCGATTCATTTCATAACTTAACTCGAGGATCAAAGATGACTCCATAAGCTATATCTGAAAATAGATCTCATATACTCAATCACGATGATCAAAGATGCACTCTCGATAGCTGGTTGCTACTCTTGGAAATTTATTTCGAGTCCACTATTCTGAGTCGATCCAAAAGGAGTATGAGATTCACATCACAACTCCTAGAAATCTATCATCTCATTTCAAACTTCCTCCTTGTGTTTATCGGTTCCTTTCTCGAAGCAACTGGTTGATCCATACCAGGGTCCTTGTCCTCGGACTATGGAAGAATTACCAAATTTCATTGTTGAATCGAGGTAAGAGCTTATAATCCCGACTCATTGGTCAAGGAAGACTGCATTCTCTAGTCATACACTAACTTATCGGCTTCCGACCGGTTCCACTTTGCTTGCATACTACCTTTCATTCAATTCCTGCGGTAATGATATATCCATATCGATTCAAACACTTACCTGCAAAGATAATTCCATTACCAAGTCACCGACATATCCATAAATCTGAATTCATGTCTAACATATCGGACCACGAAAATTCTTATTTCCAATTAGCCACACTTTCATTGCCTTATATTCTAACAAAATATCCTTCTTCCTATTGTCTCTCATAGTCAAACATTTAGCAGCAGTTCACACATATGACTTATTCTATACTCATCCGTGCCCTCCTTTAAGGTGCGAAATCGTATAAATCGATCCTTGCAAAACTCCTCGAATCCTGTTACGAGGTGGCACACTACTCCTTTATTTCTCATCCAATTCAAATTATCGATACATATTCATCATGAAATTTTGACCTCAATTCCACTAATCTCTTCTTAATGCGAATGATTACCATCAAAGGAATGTCGATAAGTACTCGATCGAGGTCTAAATCATCGACCGTTAAGGGCGTCAACTTAACGATCCGAGACTCAAATTCTCAACCAAAGACTTTCGACACTTCCAATATAATGGCATTGAATCCGTATCTACCATAATTGCCTCTACTTATCCTGACTTCCTTTTCTCATATCGAGTATCATCATTTTCCTATTAGATCTATCACCTCAAACTTTTCACAATTTCTTATCGTCTAACGCATACATGCGCCCATGTAAGATCATATCTGGCGCTCGATACCATAAATGTTGGGACCCGTTTTGAACCCAACTCATAACGAATCTAATCGCCGCTAACTAATATCGCTTCATTTTTTTTCCACTTACACATTGTTCAAAGTAGTTTCAATTTCAATTTGTATTTCATCAATTCCTCAATCCTTTGAATCCTTCATATTCGATCATATCGCATTCGCATTCGAAAACATTTTATCATTCGCTACAATCATATCTCTCTTTATCCCAATTTCGCTTATTACCAAATATTTGAATTTCGTCAATCCATCTCACGCCATTCATACATAATTTCCATATCATGTCCATACACAAATCCATACACAAAAGCACTTCAATATTTCCAACCCATCACACAAATCTTGGACCTCCGTAGGAATCCCATCATACACATTTACAATCCTATATCTAAACACTTCCATAATTCTCGGTCATATCTCAAGTCATGATCATAATTCACATTCATAAATACTAACCATATTTCACTTACATAATCCCATCCCATAATCATATACAAATTTTAATGGCCTTACAAGCCATAATACAATCACAATATAAAAATCCGAATGCAAATACAAAGATACAAAATCCTCTTTTCGCTCACAGATCTTCTTCTCATTACGTGGATGGTAATGAGGGGTGAGCTTACGCTCAATGGGTAACAGTTTATAACAAAACAATAAGCAAAACTCTTGAAATCTTTTCTTTTACGGTCTTAGAAAACATTTCTTTGAAATCAAGTAAAGCACATTTTGAAGAAGTTCTTTTCTTCTTTGTAATCAAAATCACATTTACAAATCGTATCGTCTTGGGCTTTCACCACAAATCCATAGGTCACAAGACATGAATGCATCAACTTGGCAATTCACGTAAGCAATGCACACACAAATGGCTAGAGTTCCATAAACACGACGGAAATCGAAATTTACAGTAATCACGACGAGTCCATTTTTGGATCTCGTAAGCCACAAACGGCAGCCGGAGAAGGCTATCACATTATTTTGTCTACGTGCGAGACTATCACAACGTTACTCTCTCGCCACACAAAAGCACATATAATGCTCAAATCAATTTATCAAATGCTCTTTCCGAATATACACGACCATGAAGTCTTTGAGGCATAACACAATGTATTTTTGCAATTCATCAAAATTTCATGTATCGAATCAAAATGATTTTCAAATCATTTATGCAATGATGCAACAATTATGATGCAATTTAAGTCAGAAAATCTCTTTGTTTAAAGAAAGCGGTAATGGCTTATAAATTCTATTATAAGCGGATACCCACCTCGAATCCATGCTAGGAACTTGTCCAAAGCTCTAATTTCTCGAAGCTTCTTTCTTTCGCCCACTTTGAAATTTCCTAGACCGAAATCATCCAAATTCATCATCATAAATACCATAACCTCAAAATTTACTATAGGAAACCCAATTCCAACATATTTCCAAGCTATCTAATGCATCGATTTACAAAAGCCCCAATTTCCAAAATTGGGCATAAACCCTAACTCACATTAATCCAAAATTAAACCACCATCTTAGCATAGACATCACAACTAATTTCATAATCCACAAAACCATAATATTTTCCATGATTCTACACCAAAATTTTAAGAAAAGCTTGAAGCTTGAAAATCGGCTTTTACCTCACTCTTCACCATTTTGATTTTCTTAGCTCATCCTAGAGCTCTCTTCATCCTTCATCTTTTCCCTCTTGGAGCATGTTCGAAATCCTCCTGGAAAGCTCACAAAATCGAACCCTAGCTGCTGTCCTTTCTTTTCTCCTTCCACCAAACCCACTCTTCTCTTTCTCTCTTCTTTCTTTCTTTCTTTTGTTTCTCTTTATTCATTTCTCTAACTCTCACGACCACAGCCTGCTTCTCCTCTATTTATACTACATCCACATGCCATGTCATTTAATGAATGAGGAAAGACTCTCATGCCCCTCCTTATAAGCCTACTAACTTAACTCTTTAAGTGTTCTTCCAAAATTGCCCTTAAAAGTTGATATCTTGGCTCCAAATTCTGATCAGGTAAATAAAGGAATTTTACAAAAATTTCTTCTTCATAATGTTCTCCTCGATCATACGAATCCAACGCAACAAACCACGCTCAATTCGGATCTAAAACGAAGAAGTTATGGCCAAAATACTATCGGACTGCATAAAAATCGAGACTGCACCTTTGCACCGAGTTTCATTCCAATATCCGACAGTCTTAGAGGCTCCATCTTGATCAGGGTTCTTCATCAAAGTTGTAGCCTTATAACTTTAGTTTAATCTCAATTTGAATCACCTCAATCCGAGCTCTGTAGCTTCATATATCCTCAAAATACTGATCTGTGTGCAGACTGTTTTCCTTCCATCGCTTTCTTTCGTTCATCATCGATTTTCTATCGCCCGATTATTGTTCATCGTCTGATTTTCTATCGTCTGATTTACTGTTCATCGTCTGATTTTCTATCGTCTGATTTACTGTTCATCGTCTGATTTCCTTCGTCGACTTTTCCATCACTGATTTTGCATCGGTGATTTTTGGATCGGTGATTTCCATCGGTGATTTTTGCATCAACTGATTTTCATCGGTGATTTTTCCTCAAACTTCAAACGCTTATAACTTTTAACTCCGAACTCCAAATTGGACAAAATTGATGTCTATTTCATAGAAAAGACTGATCTACAATGTTCATGAAGAACTTAAATCCAAATTCAGTCTCTAAAAGGGTCAAATGTCTCAATTAATCTTTCGTCGATTTGCATCTTCGGTTTTCCTATCAGCTGGTTTTCTATCAGCTGGTTTTCTATCCAGCACATGTCCACTTATATAGATCATATCTTTTGACTCTGATATCCAAATTAGGCAAACTTGGTATCTATCTCATAGAAAAGAGATCTACAACTTTCAAGAAGGAAATTTTGTCTAAATCTATCGATATCAAGTCCATATCGTCTGCTTTTGCTTCAGCTGGTTTTTCTATCAGCTGGTTTTTCCATCATCTGATTTCTATCAGACATGTTTTGGCGCAAATGCCATAACTTTCTCTATAGGTGTCGAAATGACTTCATTCTTGGACGGTTAGAAAGTAGACATCTAGATCTATAACTCTCATGAAGACTACAAAGGCTGATTCTATCTCCTACATTCTGTAGCGTCCACTTTTCCTATCAGCTGGTTTTTGCTACAAGACATCGTCTGGTTTTGCTACGAGGCATCGTCGGTTTTGCTTCGGTCGCATCGTCGGTTTTAATCACCTAAACAACATCAAAACTTCAATCTATCATAACTTCTAGCCCGATATCGAAAATTCGCAAACTTTATGACTACGAAAGCCCTCAACAAGCACTACATGTTCATGACTATCATTTTATCAAATTTCACTTAAATCAAAAGTCAACTATTCATCCCCAAAAGTCAAACTTTCATAATTCTTCATATTTTCACACCTTCACTAATTCTTCCAATTCTCACTCTTTCAATCTTTATTTCCTACCTTTCAACTTCCATTTCAATCATCTTAATCAACTCATTCATTTTAACTTTCATTAACTCATAATATTCACTCGACATTTCATAACATATACATATCTCTTTAAAGCCTCAAAGTCATCAAGACCAATCCATTCTTTCCATCTTGATTTCACATTTTTCCTCACTACCACAATACTCTTCGTCCAATCTACTTCAAGCACGATTCAATCTTCACAACTTAATTTATAACATAATACATATACAAAATACTCATTCTTTCCATACTTAAATCCTCCATATACAATTCATTCAACACATTCTTATGACAAACATTAAGCCATTTCTCAAATCATCCATAAGCCACAAAATACATACTTTTAGAATAAATTTTGAAAGCAACCACATATCACACAAAGTTCATTTACACAACTTATGACACATTTTTAATTCAATGCAAGTCATACTTGAACAATCATTTGCAAAACACGATAAAAGGTTCTTACAAGCTTTTGCGGGCATTTCTAGCCTCAATAAATCGAAGTCTCATTTATTGAAATTTCAAAGAAGTTACATAAATAGTAACTATACAAATTCACTTTTTCAATTAATAAGATGTTACCCATAATGCATGTATACTGAGAACGCTCATTTCATACATTAACCCCCAACATCATTAGCAATATTACCCAAATACCATACTAATTTCCTTGTTTAACGATTTTGACGTCCAATCAAAGTTTGGGGTCCAACACGATGGGAGTCTTGCCTTAGGGTAAAGGGACAACCTTCCATGTGCCATTTGCCTCCAAAGCTTTAATTTCCTGTTGCATAGCAGCTTGCCAACAATCATGTTTAATTGCCTCTTGATAAGATTGAGGTTCAATGTTATGAGAAATGGAAGCAGCTAGACATTGAGTATGAGGTGGAAGATGGTAATATGAAATGAAGTTTGAAAGTGAATACTGACGTTTAGTAACCAGTGAAGAGGATGAAGGGGAAGAGTTGAGGTCAGTGTAATCTGCCATCCAAATTTGTGGTTTTATGGTTCTGGTACTTCTCATTAATGGTTGTGGAGGTGAGAGATGGGATGGATGAGAATGTGAGGAAGCTGAAGGTAAAGGAGAAGAAGATGTTGGAAAGGTGGAGGAATCTGAAATAGGTAAAGGTGAGTGTGGTGGTGGAGATGTGGGTGAGGATGTGGGAACGGATAGAGGAGAAGAAAGAGTTAAAAAATGAGGATCATGTAACAAACCAAAGTCTGAGGGGTTAAATGGAAACATTGGTTGATCTTGTGGTGGTGTTTTAAAGGGAAAAACAGTTTCATGAAAAATGACATCTCTACTGACAAAAAACTTGTGAGAAATAGGATTGAACAATATGTAACCTTTCTGGACTTGTGAATATCCCATGAAAATAGAGGGTGTGGCCTTTGGGGAGAATTTCTCATGGTAGTTGGTGACAATGGCAAAACATAGACAACCAAAGACTCTAAAGTGAGATAGGGACGGTGATTTATTATAAAGAAGTTCATAAGGGGTTTTCCAAGAGAGGATGGAAGATGGTAATCTATTTATAAGGTAACAGGCTGTGAGAACAAATTCCCCCCAGAATTTGACAGGTAAATGAGAATGAAATTTTAATGCTCTAGCTATATCTAGGAGATGTCGGTGTTTACGTTCAGCAAAACCATTCTGTTGAGGTGTATTGACATAAGAAGATTGGTGAATTATCCCAAGAGATTGAAAGAAGGGGGTGCCCTCGTTTATTAAGAACTCACTCCCATTATCACTCCTAATGATC
Source organism: Erythroxylum novogranatense (assembly GCA_029891385.1). Lineage (NCBI taxonomy): Eukaryota > Viridiplantae > Streptophyta > Magnoliopsida > Malpighiales > Erythroxylaceae > Erythroxylum > Erythroxylum novogranatense. The sequence goes on along the minus strand of CM057227.1, from coordinate 110,165,621 downwards.
TTGACAACAGTAGAGAATTAGCTATGAACCATGGCAATGGACTGTTTTAAAAAGACAAATGCATCACTTTTAAGCCTAAGGAGATAAAGCCATGTCATTCTAGTTCGATCATCAACAATAGTCAAGAAATATCGATGGCCACTATGAGTAAAGATTCGATAAGGGCCCCATAAGTCTATATGTATCAATGAAAATGTTGGGACCCGATCCGGGAACCGGATCCCAACCGAAAAACGAAGCAGAACGGAAAACGAAATCGAATGGAAACGATAAATAACGAACAAAAGTGGCAAACGCAACCCTAATTCTAAAACATTCTCAAAGATGCAATTCAATATACAGATCTCAAAAATCAATCCCATTTCCAAATTCATACTCAATTTCATATACAATTTCATACTCTCATACATTCATTCATAATCTTCATACATTATGAAATACATCATAATCACTTAACGACAATTCAAACTAATTCATAATACAATGCAAACGATGCAAAAACGAACCAAATGTCTTCACATTCTTTCATCCGATCTCCTGCTCGAAACCTGGAGATGGGGATGAAAGGGGGGGTGAGCTCGAAAGCTCGTGGATAACACATTTATAAATCGACAAATAAGCAGAAATCATTTTTATAAGCTTTTTGCCAAAAGGGCTAGTTAATTTTTTTTTCCAAACTTTGTAACTTTTCAAAACGGTTTCCTCAAACCTTTCAATTTTTCAAACTTTTTCCGTTCTCAAGTTTAAACATGAATGCAGCACACAGAAACAAATCAAAACACGTAGCATATCAGAATGGTCTGGTTCGGTCCATACGAGCGTCTTGCACATTTCACTTTAGCGATCTGCGGCAAAGTGAGCGAGCGTACTACACTTTCGCAAAGCGGTCCAGTGTAATCGTGAAAGGAGTCCGAACGGAGACTCCGTGCCACTAGCGAAGCAGTAGAGAGAAGGCTATACAAATAGAGGCGATGTCTTCGACTCACCAAGGACTGACCAAACCTACTTAATCACATAACTCAAAACTGAAACTTTCAGATTGCCCGAAGGCACTTTTCGAAAATCTTGTTTTTCACATACATTCACAGTTCTACATAATTCCTATAATTCAATCAAATTCAACAATTTGCAAAATTCATCAATGCACTCATAACATATGATTTTTCAGAAATTTCTATTGATTTATCAAATCATTTACAACAATGAATTTAAACTTGTAATAATTTTTCAAAAATCATTCAGAAGCGAATAAAGTACGAAAATCTTTTTTTTTTCACTTTCTTGAATTTTCGAAAAGTCGTATATAACTTACAAATCAAAATATAAATATGCTACCCACCTCGAAATGACGCTAGGAATTCGTCCCGATCCTCAATTTGACCAACGCTTCCTTTATTCTTCCAATTTAAAATTGACCTAAGCCATAAAATCCAAATTCCACATCATAAATTGCGAAATTCCCAAAATTAACTATCGGAATTTCATAATCATCATATTTCCAAGCTTTCTAAAACCAGAATTTCTAAAATCCCCAAATCTTAAAATTGGCCTAAACCAATTTATCCAAATTCAATACTATAAAATACAATTTCTTCAAAATTAATTTCATATTTCACAAACCTATATTATTATCTATCATTCAACATCCATAATTCACAAAATCCTTAATCACAAAATTAAGCCTAAATCTTAATTAATTTTCCATCCAAAAATTAAACATAACTTAAGGCATGTACATCAAACTTAGCTTCATAAATCACATATCCATATCCTTTTTACATGTTCTAAACCAATAATTCACTAAGAACCCAAAACTTACAAATTTCTCTTACCTTTTTCTCTTCCTATTTTCGGATTTAATGAGCTTTAGAGGAAGCTTCTAGCTTCTTTCATCCTTCTTCCTTGAATCTCCTCCAAAAATAAGCTTAAAGTCTCAAAAATTCGAAAATCACAAAGCTTCCATCCTTTCCTCCATGGCCGAATGAGCTTCTCCATCATTCTTCTTCTTATTTTTTTCTTTCTTATTTGCTCAAGTCTTTGGCTCTCCCATGTAAAATCGATAGCTCCTTCTTAACTTATAACCCATAATAATACTACAACGTTTCATGCTCCTTTTTATTCTCTTGCAAAAATTGTGTGGCTCTCATTCCTCCATGTGGCCATACTTCCTTTCCTCTTATTTTCCATCATTTCTTCTAAAATCTTCGAGAATTCTCCACTCTGAACGGCAGCTCATAAGTTTATACATGTCATGTTATTTAAATGAGGGCTAAAAAGACCAAATTGCCCTTACATGTTACTTTAAGTCATGTTCACTTGCGGGTCTGATTTGCACTATCAATTTGAAGGAATTTGTTAAAACTTTCTTCTAGAAAAATGTTCCTCTCAATCATACGAATCCAACGCCACTAACCGCGCTCAATTCGGAGCACTACATCAAAAGTTATGCGCAAAACAATTCGGGAATATCCATTTTCTAACACATTTTCCATGTACGTTTATTTCCATCCAGAATTTAACATTCTTAATCCCAGAATTGAAACTCAATGTCATCATAACATTTGTAGCCTTATGTCTCTAGTTTAATTCAAAACAAGAATCGCCTCATTTCGATTCCCAGATCAAAAGTTATACTCAAATTACTCACAGGTGTTCCCAATCCAAAAATTACATCCCAATCCAAACTTAAATTCAAAAATTAAAAGTCCTAAGGGCAAAATTGACATTTCATGTCTTCATATTATTTGTAGCCCCTTGTCTTATCTTTATTTCGCCTCAAGAATCGCTTCAATCGGATCTCTACAGATCCCGAATTTCACAAAACACTGAATCATGCTCGGAAAATTTCCCGACTCACTTTGATTAACTTAATCACCATTAATTTAATCTCAAAAGTTCACAAATTTCTTATAAAATGAAATTCATTGTCTTAGGAATCCAACGCAAAAAGAATCAACTCAATCGGATGTCGGACGGAAAAGATATAAGCAAAATAGTGAACAAAGGTTGGATTTGAGAAAGTAAAGTCAAAAAAACCAACGAATCAAAAGCGGCGCGTCGTCTTGAGGCGAGGAGGCGCCGGCGTGGTCGCCTGGCGACGTGTCGCCCTAGCGATGCGAGCCGGAGGCTCACCATCGCTAGGGCGATGCGGGCTGAAAGCTCGCCATCACTAGGGCGATGAGTCGCCCTAGTGACCGGAAACTTTATTTTCATTTTTTTCCACAAAACTGAAACTTCCAAAATTCATAACTCTTACTCCCGAACTTCAATTTTGACAAACTTAGTTTCTATAAAAAGCTTGAGAGAAGCTCTACATCTTCCACGAAGGATATAAAACTCAATTCGACTCCTAAGGGAGTCCATTTTCCGGTCAAAGATACTATCCTCTAATAATCACGCTAAAACCACAATATAAACTTGTAAAAATCATAACTTATTATTCCGAGATCGAAAAATTGCATACTTTATATCGGAATAAAGATCAAATCAAATCCTTCAACTTTCATGAAGAACATCTAAACTCAATTAACCTATAACTAGGTTAATTTCTCAGTCAAAGATTCAGTCATAACAAAAGTCAACCTATACGCACTTAAACTTTGACTGATCATAACTTTCACTCCCGATATCGAAAAATTGCAAACTTTATGTCCACAAAAAGCTCTCGACATAATCTACAAGTTTCTAGAAGACCATTTTATCAAATTATGCCTAAATCAAAAGTCAACTTTCAAAGACCAAAAAGTCAACTATTTCACAATTTTTCATATTTTCACACTTTCTCCCTTTATTTCTTGATTTTCACTCCCATCTCAATTAACTCATTCTCTTTTCTCTCATAATCTATATAAATTCACTCAAATTTCAAAGTCCTCAAAATTAAACAATTCTTTTCTCACAAATTTTTCTTAATTTCAACAAATTTTCTTAAATTCATAAATTGTCTCACAAATTTCTTTCTCATTAATATTCATTGTAATGTTTCTACTTATCCTCAAAAGTTCGGGGTCCAACAGAAAAAGCATGAGCTGCTCTCGTTTCACTAATGGGAAATGGAAGTCTAGTTTGTTTAGCTAATGGATAGATTGTGCAAGTAGAAAGATCAGTAGAAGAATGAGAGACAGAATTTAAAAAAGGCATTTTATTCATTTTTGATATAGATGTATGACCAAGTCTAGCATGCCACATAGAATAGGCATTTTATTCATTTTTGATATAGATGTATGAACAAGTCTAGCATGCCACATAGAATAATCAACATGCTTAGACACTGACAAAGAAGTATCACAAGATTCATTAACAAGAGAAAAATGTACTGAAGGTGACACAGGCTTGAAAGGCTGTTGAAGAAAGTATAGTCCATCATGTGCTCTACCTGTTGGGCCCAGGACCCGGATCCCCATTCCCGAGGCGGCCCCTCGGGTCGCGCCGGCTTCGGGCGTCCAAATACCGTCGGACCCGATCCCAACATTTATACATAAACATATACATAGTTCGATCATAATTTGCACAAAAACACTCTCATACATTCCAGCACTTACACATGCATTTAAACATGAATTAAACTCATACCATTACAACCGGAAGAAATTTAACAAGTATTCGAAATCATTCAAAATACAACATAAGTTGCAATCCAAAAATACATGTAAATGCTTCATGGTAATATGCTCGGAGGGCCAACCAAAATACGAACTTAATACAAAACTCCTAATTAGCTCGAAGTTTCCGATGCCTCGCAAGTTCAAAGATCGTCACATTGCTCGCACTTTGAGGAGGAAAATAATGGGTTGAGCTACACAGTTCAGTGGCTAATATAATTATAGCCATTGGCAACTAGCACAAATCCCAGCATATGAATGTATATATATTATATCTATACAGACATCAAGTCGAGCACTCACAGGCTAATCAAGCAATGTACGCATTCAATATAATTAATTCAATTCATACACATGTCATAAAGCATTCACAATGAACAATTCACATATGCAATGCACATCATAATGGCTCGAGGGTTTCATGGAAACAAAAGGGAGAAACCGAAGTTTACACCCTGAACGAAATGAGTCCATTCGGATCTCATAGGCCACAAGCGAGCAGCCGGGAGAATGCTCTTGTCCACGTGCACATGACGAACGAAATGGTTCCACTCTCGCCCAAACAAAAGCACATAATCATTCATCATATGATATTCTATCATATCTTGCTTTTAGTCAAAATGCCATGACCGAAGTCGAGGCATAACATGCTCAGAATCAAAATGTCATGCTATCAATTCCCATGATTCTTTCATAGTATATATAAAATCAAAATCATTCAATTCATCACATTTAAACATGCATAACATATAACATATATTCATACATAGGCAAGAAATTGCCTAGTCACACAATAACTATAAATATGTTACCCACCTAAGATCGCTCGAGTAGTCGACTCACTGGTGTCCTTCCTCTTGCGATGAAATCGAGTCAGCTTGGTTTCTTAAAACAACCAAGTTTCCATCCAATCAATATCCATAGAAAAATAATCAAAGCTTGGAAGGCCAAAATAAAGCATTAAAAGTCTACATTCGACTTCCTCATAAAATTCCGAACCCTTGCAGACTAATTCCGAACTTCCCTTCTTCATAGAACTTGTAATCCTTTATTTCTAGGTCACAACGGATCAAGAATCACCTCAATTGAACATCTATACCAAAAGATATGTCCAAAATACTAAAAATGTCACTTCGAAAAACAGGGGCTCGCCATGACGAGGCCACGCCGCGCGTGTGAACGGCCCCTTCGCGCGTGGTAAAGCATCGCTTCGCCCAACGAACGATCAGCGCCGCTTGCGAATACGCATGCGTGCGCCGCGGCGAACACATCCCACGTTTGCCGCAGCGTGCACCTTCATGTGCGCCGCGGTGTGCAACTCATCTCTTGCACGCCGTGACGTGCACCCTGGTGCATGCGGCGAGTTTCCACCTCGTACACCACGGCGTGCTCATAAGCACGTCGCGACGTCTGAGTCGAGGAACCGACCCCGAACTCCAATTTTTCTGCATTTCTCATCTTAAATCCTTCCCAAATCTAAATGCAACACAACAAAACTATAGATCAAGTCCTCTACTACATTTCTAACCCATTCTAAGCTTCAAATCCATCACAAACATATCAACCCAAAGATCTACCCATCTTTTTCACCTAAAAACCCTAAATCATCGATTGTACCCATTCCAAACTATCTTAAGGCTTAATCCAACCGAAAACAAGGTAGGGAGGATGTAAACTTACTGGGTAATGCTCCAAAACTGTTGAAATCTCCAAAGATCGCAGCTCTCTCTCTTCCTCTTCTCTTCTCCCACGACGTCACTCCTCTTTTCTTCTTCTCCTTTCTTTCTTTTCCTTCTTTCTTCTTTCCTTTTTCTAATTTCTTTCTCTTAAACCTAAGGACATGGGACAAAGACCATAATACCCTTCTTAGTTAAGCCCAAATCCATTCCAACTCAAGTAAACTTCCCAAAATATCCTCACAAAATTTTACCTATTAATTCTCATTCAACCGTACTAAACTCAAATAAATCTGCTAATGTTCTCAATTTAATCAAGTCAAGGCATAAAACCACAATTATCACAATTTATGCTTAATAACATCATAAAAAAATTCGGGGTCTAACACTACCAATCCCCATCATCTCTCCACTGCAAAGGTCCTGAATAACGCAGAATTGAGGATAGAAGGATACATAACAATTAAGATCTCTGGTAAGTTAAGAAACAGAAATGAGATTGAAGTTGAAAGAGGAAATATAAAGTAAATTGATGAGTTTATGGTGAGGAGATAAAAAATGTTTACCAATATGTGTAATCAAGGTTGATTTACCAGTAGGCAATTTAACATAAGAATTAGAAGCACATGCAAAAGGAGAATCTAAGGAATTGAATGCAAAACTCATATGGTTAGAAGCCCCAGTGTCGAGAATCCAGTGATCTGAATTCGAGACAGGGGTTGTACCTACCATATGAGCTGTAGCAGTAACAGAGGAGTCCTTGCTCAATAGATTAAGAAGCTGTTGATACTGATCAGGTGTGAACATGGGTGCTTGTGGAGGAGCAACATCATCACAGGGCTCAGAAGAATCATCAGAGGCAATGACATTGTTTGCAATTGGTCGTTTCTTTTTGGTGAATTTGAAATCAGAGGGAAAGCCAATGAGTCTGTAATAGTTCTCCATCTTATGGCCCTTGAGGTGACAGTGATCGCAAGTTCCAGAGAAATGTTTATTGGATGTAGAAGATTGTTGAGTGAGCAAGGCAGTTGAATCAGGAAGCATAGAGGTAAGCATTGAAGGAGAAGCAAGTTCACGCTGATTCTCATCACGAGTAACCATTGAATAAGCCCTTTTAACTAAGGGAAGAGGATGCATCAAGAGAATCTGACTACGAACACTAGCATAGGTCTCATTGAGACCCATTAGAAATTGAAAAAGACGTTGTTGATCGTGTTGAGCATGCTTTTGAGGAAGATCACAAGCACAATTGGAAAGAGGAACGAGAACATCATATTCATCCCAGAGTAATCAAAGCTTAGTGAAATAGGAAGCAACAAATGAAGTACCTTGAGTATGAGTAGAGATCGCACGATGAAGGTAATATATCCGAGATCCATCCACTTTATCATACCTTTCCTGAAGATCCTGCCAAACGAGTGCGGCATTGGAAGTGAAGACAATCCTAGCAGAGAGCTCCTTTGAAACGGTGTTAAGGATCTAGGAGAAAACAAGGGCGTTACAACGATCCCATTAAGAGTGGAGAGCAGAAGGAACAGTGGCCTTGGAACAGGAGCCATCGATGAAACCGAGCTTGTTCTTAACAAGAAGAGCAATCCGCATTGAACGACTCCAAAAACAGTAATTGTCGGTGCCGAAAAGCTGGTGAGAAACAAGAATCATGCCCGATGTATCGGAGGGGTGAAGATAAAGAGGGTGATTGAAATCGATAGTGATGGAGGAGGATGAATCCTCGGTAATAGCCATAATTTTGAGTTAGGGTTTGGGAGATTGGGAATCGGGTAAAAATAAACAAATAAAAGGAATAAAAGGAAAGAAAAGAATGAAAGAAATCGGAGAAATCACCAGATAAAGAGCCGGAGAAATCACCGATTCAGGTTCTCTGATACCATGTTGAAGTAAAGGAGAACAAAGAAGAGTATGGAGAGAAGAATGTATTCATTTTCTTCTACTGTACAATTACATCAATGCAGAAGTATATACACAAGACTGTGTAACTAATTTTCTAACTAATTACAAGGACCCTAACTAATTATGTACAACTTGTTATGTGTGAGCACAAATATGACTACAACAATTTAATCATTCTCAACAAAAGATTGAAAATTTAGTGATGACAATACGTTGGATCAAGGTTAGACCTGAAAAGACCCGAGGCCCACATTATGAGCTAAAACTCGACCTTAGATTAACTCCGAATTTGTTAATTTAGGGGCTAATTGAATCTACTTCTATTTTTTTTGTTACAGTTTTCAGTTTTCAATTTTTGTTTTCAATTTTTATTTTTATTTTTTCAAATAAAAATAAAACTCATTTGATTGTTAATGTTAAAGTAGTTATATTTTATCATGATAATAATTATATTTTAGATAAAACTTAAAATAAATTATTTTAATTAAATAAATTTATTTAATATGTTATATAATATTTATTAACAAATTATTAATAAAATTATGTTATTTTAGTAAAATAAATAATTTATAAATTAAAATTTTATTTATAAACTAATATTTATTTGATATTTTAATTATTAAATCAAATTTTATTTGAATATTTATATATTTTAATTATAATTATATATTTTTTAATTATACAAATTAAATTAAATTAAATTATTCATAATTTTATTGATAATTAATTTTAATTTACTAAATATATAATGATGATGTTGAATTAAATTATTCATAATTTTATTAAATAATTAAAATATACATTTAAATGATAGTAAATCAAATTATAAAAAAAAACAAAACAGGAAACAAAAAATTATTTTATGGTTTCATAATTTTGAAAACTGAAAGAAACCAAAATCAAAATTAAAAATTAAAAATACAATCAAACAAGATTTTTACTGAATCTGTAAAACAAAAACTGAAAACTAAAAATAAAAATAGAAACAAGTATTAATTATATTGAATTTATCACTAATTTGTTAAATAAATCATTTAACAGTAAAAAAACTCAGGAATAGAAGTTCCAAAATTATTAAAAAGAAGTAGAAACCACGATGAATGAGATAAAATTTTCCAAAAAAAATGACAGTAGGCCTAGTAGTGTTGGACCTAAGGTTTATTAAGATGAATTTAAGTAATTTGGGCTTTTGAGTGTAGCAAACATATTGGATTACTGGAAGGCTTATAGGACTTAATGGGTTAGCGTGCCTCGTGAGTTTGAAATTGGCCTTATTGATACTTAGCATGGTTGGCGGTGATGGGTAGTCCAATAATGGGCATTCACATTCTATGAAATATATGTGTTTTTTTTTTTAATAGAAAATTTCCTCTTTAGTTTTTTTTAACTCTAAAATTAAAATTTTACTTCTTTTACTTAAAATTCAACTAATTTATCCAACTTGTTGTATTTACCATCGGAGTGTAATTATATAATAATACTTTTATTATCGATAATAATTAAATATTAGATAAAATTTAAATTCTAAATTAATTAATTAAATAATTTTATTTTAATCTCTTATATAATATTTTTGACAACATATTAATAAACATGTATTACATGTTATTAAAATTAATAATTTAATATGTGAAATTTTGTTTATAAATTAATATTTATTTTAACTATAAAACTAAGCTTTATTTGAAATTTCTGTATTTGAGATATTTTAAATTTAAAATATTTTATTAGATTAAATTTAAAATAAATTAAACAATTAAATTATATCAATCATATTTTTATCATTTAATAATATTGAATAACTAAATGTCATATATTCAGTTGATGGTAAATTAAATTATAAAATGATAACAAATTTTAATAAATTATAAAAACTGTAAAATTAAAAATAAAATAGAAATCATAAAATGAAAAACATATTTTCCCTAAATTTTAAAATAAAAACAAAAAAAGAAAATTAGAAACAAAGAGATCCTAATAAAATCATTTTGTAACACTTATTTCCCAAACTTCCAACCGTACCATAGCCTATGGGCTTAACTCAAACACAATCCACACAAATGAACACATCTAAACAACATATATAGTAAAAGCTCATATACGATTCCTTCTGCTTCTGGTTGGCACTCGACAAATGAACATATCTAAACAACTTATCATCAACACAGCCTAAGGAAACACTTTCTTTCTTTACGAATCCAAAACTATACTCTTTCAATGTTTTCAAGATCTTGGCTTTCTAAAGCAAGATTGCATGGACTCAGACTTCATACACTTTTGAAAAGTCAAATTCGTTTTTATCTTCAAAACTTTAACAGAAAGAACTATTAAAAGGAGGATGTTCTTCACTTTTATAGAAACACCAAGTGTGCGTGTGGGGCTAGATTCTTGAAAAAGAGGCAATAATAATGATGAGCCAAGCTATGGACATTTCATAAATGAACCTTCCAAGTTGTTATGTTCGAAAATGAATCTTCAACATTTTGCAAAATGAGAGTGGTCCTGATTTATGCACATACCAACATCTTGAAATGGTACTTACTCATTTTGGTCCTTGATTTATGCACATACCAACATCTTGAAATGAAAATCATTTCAAGATGTTGGTATGTGCATAAATCAAGGACCACTCCATATTGCCATTACTACCATGGAAAGTTAGGTTGGCATTACTCTTCTCTTTTGGTAAGTATAAACCACCCTTTGTTAGGGTTGGCGAGAATTTATTTTGAATAGGACAACTCAAAATTTGACCTCTAACTAATTTAAATAAATACAGGGACAAGTATGTATTATTATTAACGGTTATTTTAATTGTATTAGCAAAATATTAACAAAATTATCGTTTTAAATTGAATTGTTAATATTTTTAAAAATTAATCACTTAATTAAAATTAAAAATTAAAAAAATGGTACTTTAAAATATGTTATTATAATAAAATTTCGTTATTTGATCAATTTAATCTTTAATTATTAAACAAAATAATATTATTAATCTTTAATAATATTCCTTCGGTAGTTCTTAGGAATTCAGAAATGCTTGTAGATTTTAATTGTAGCTCTCTCTAAAAGTGACCTTTGTGGTCCAATTTAGATCCCAGAAAGACAGATATTATATGATTCTTGTGTGTAGAAGATCTTGGCTCCAAGATAGAATAGGACCCATAATGATATAGAGAAAGCTACTGCCTAACCCCCAACATTAAATTATTCCAATCTCTAAGCAATCACCCTAAGTACCTTTGACTAATCTTATCATAGTCACTATCAACTAGTCTACACTTCCGTTTTGTCAATAGGATTAGTCTCTTTTTAGTTCGATCTTGACTTAAAATTTTATATTCAAATTTAAGCATTGATTTAAATTTCGATTAAACTTGAGGGTTTTTATTTGAATATATTTTATTTTAAAATTATAAACAATATCGTTTTAGTTTTAAATTTTAGATTTTGAACACCGAGCCCTAATTTGACTCAAATTTTATTTTATTTTTAAGGTAACTTTTTGGAAAATTTTCAAATGAAAATTTCAACCAAACCTTTCAATTTTTATTTTATTATGTTCAACTCTATGCATTTTTCTATCCGTAGAGTACATTGAATGTACAAAATAATTATAACAGAATTTTTTTTATTCGTATTAACAGTTACTCTAAGAAGAATATTTTTATCGGGCGCTAAATTTTACCAAAATTCAGTCTGACTCAAACTGTGACTCAAACAGAGAAGGATAATTTTTATCATTCCTACTTTTGAGCTGTCCCTTGTACCCATGGCTATGAACATTAGATTACGGTACAAACAACATCCCGGGATTTCTTTTTCTTGCCAATGTTGGTAGACAACTTTGATAAAAGGAATGCCAATCGTTTGCTTTGCTTCAGTTTTGATTTGAACCAGATCTGTTTAGGACATTAACTTAGCGTTTAGTACTAACAACATCTTAGTCTAACCTTAAGACGTAGGTGAGATGATAAGGAGTTCTTCTGATTTAAATAACGTCATGGGTTCGAACTGCTCTTATATATGCAGTTGTTTAAAATTTGGAACCAAAACTTTGCTTTCCGTAAGAGACTTATCTGACTCAAACAAAGATTAATTTAAGTGTGGATGACTTAAATGTATCTTCTCATAATTAATATTCTATTAAAATATCTATAAAAAAAACACATCTTAATCACAATTCTGTCAGACAGAACACTGCCGAAAGTCATGATAAAGTTAGTTTCTCATTCAAGAACTTGAGAGAATAATGCATCAAATTGCATGTGGTTCAAGTGACTTCATGGTAGGGATGGCAGGTGGTCCGATTCCGGACTAGCTTAAATGATCCATCCTTCACTTTCAAACAATATCATTTTGAAAATTTTAGCTAGAATAACGTCGTTTTTGTATGGTTTGAATGATTTTAGGTTCGATTTTGAGCTGTGTGGTTCGAGCACGACAAAGCTTTGAATTTTGTTTAGGCTAGCGACGAATCTAAGATTTTAGTCTTGGGGAGGCTATAAATTTAGTTTTGTAAAGACTATAGCTCTATTTAGTTTACAATATATATATATATATTCTGAAAAAAAAAATTTGTAGGAACTATAGCCCTTGCTACCCCCAGGATCCATCCCTGGTTTAGGGCATGCCCTAGACGAGTTCGATTTAGTCTAACCCATTGTCATACTTACTTCACGCTCTCTTGTTCCTGCTCCTATTTATTCCTGTTTATTTGATCAGGTGTGATTTGAAGTTATTGAGACATATATTTTATGGGGATAACAAATTTCACATTTCTTAATCTTTTAAATTTTTAAATTAGTGCTAAACTTTTTAAATACTTCATTTTAATGATTAAAATTTTAAAATTTAAAATCCCAACGATAATATTTTAAAACGAGTCAAACAAACTCGAAGTCAATAATTTGAAATTTACGATCTTCGAGTGAGTCTCAAACCACCTTATGGTCGGGTCAGGTCAAACCAAGTCAGCAAAAACGGAGCTATATTGGGACTTGGGCCTCCCAAAATTTTTTAAAAAAATTATTTTTAATATATATATATATATATATAAATATATAAAAAATGGAGTTATTTAAGGGTTAATGATACACTGGGTTCCTAAAATTTAAAAAAATTAATTTTCGAACCTTCCTATATTAAATTTCTGACTCCGTCACTGCAAATCAGAGACGACACAGTCTAGCCTGTCCCATTGTCATGTCTAATGTTAACAAATGATATCTAAGCTTTAGTAATGAATCAAGCCATGTGGAGCAGAATATTGCAGTACAGTTCCAGCTGAGTGATACACAACATGAAAAGAATTGTCTGCCGACGCCTGTCTCGTATGAGAATTTGCAATTTATCTATGAAATTTGTTTATCACCCAAGCGATTGGTCTTTGGCATGGACCAGTTCAGCTTCCTCTTTACTCTTTAGTCCTTTTAAGATGGTGACTCAACACTCAAATGTGGTTAAGACATATTCATGCTTTTCTTTAATTTTTTATTTATATATTCATGCTTTTCTTTAATTTTTATTTATATATTCATGCTTTTCTTTAATTTTTATTTTGTTAAATTCCAATGTTTTAGAGAATAGAATGAGAGTTAAATGGTAAATCAAAAGGTTTAAAATTTAAAAGATTCAATCGATATCAGATCGTCTTAAAACTGGTTAAAATTAAATAAAATTAAAAATTTAAAATATGATTGAAAAAACCATTCTTACACATCAAAGAGTTTGAAGTTTAATTGAAAATGAAAATATTAATTAATTTTAAATTATTAAAATTGATTAATTTATAAAATTAACTGATAAATTAATAAACTAGTCGGTTTTAATAGTAAAGATTATTAAATTAAATGAAGTGGAAAAATTAAAAATTGAACTGGAAAAATCAATTCAAATTTTCATAATTGAATCCGTTGAATTATTTAATCATTATTAAATTGGCTAAGATCTTATGCAGTAAGACATTGTTTTTATTTCAATTTTATATTTTAAAATTGTCAATTATTCTTCTATGATGTAACTTAGTTATCGCACAATTATAACCAAGTAATTATCCTTTTCTTCATCAAATAAAAGATCTAACATTCTATAGTTCTTCCTGCAAATTGCATTAAAAGAGTGGCTCTTGTTTCGTTTCGTCATCTGAATCCAATCTCTGAGGAATCTGACTCGTTTACATGTCAAACAAAAAGGTGGAAAAAGAGGTTCCTAGTTGATTGCTGTTTTGGTTCACAGGTTTGGCATCTCTGCCTCTTCAATGTTCAATCTCAAGATTCTTGTAATGTCAGTAAATTAAAGTGTCTCAGGAAAGTGACAATTCAGAAGGTAAATACTAAATATCATTGGGAAGGATTGAAAAGGTCAGAAACCTGGCAATTTCCTGAGAGATAACTCTGAAAAACCACTGAAACCATCCTGTCAAATATCAAGCTTAAAGGGAAACTTTGTCGAGAAAAAAACCTGAACCTGACATTTAATCTCAATCCTAATCCCATTTGGAAAACCTGAAGAACATCCTGAGCTGACCCTACGGTTACATGTATGAATCTAGCATCCAAAAACAATGTCATGCCAGAGAGCTAAAAAGCTTTTGGAATTTTGTTTCTTACCAACAATTACGAAAGTACGAAACTGTCATTCCAGGGAACTAACGCTCCAAATCCTCCTTTCTGTCTTCGCAGTTTGTCCGTTATCTTCTAAATTCTTGCTTCTTTTTCTTGTCATTAATTTTCCTGGAAAGTTGTGATTAAGAAAAGAAGATAAAAAACACAAAAATTATCAACTTTTCTCTGAAACTGATTCCTTTTCTTCTCTGTCAGGACTTTGGTCCTGTTAAATTTTGTGGTTCGAAATAGACTTGTCAGAGCTTGTGCCACCTCCTTTTAGCATCTGTATGGATTCTCCAACTGGCTCCAGTCAATTAGCTCAACCCACCACCTTCTCTTCCATTTATAAGCACTTCACTTCAGGCAGTTCATTCCATAGCAGAAACCTCAGTTTCAAATTTCAACTAAGAATTGTTCTCATTTCTACTTTTCAAGCCATGTCGTCGTCTTGGACAGCAAAAGAGAACAAGCTGTTTGAAAAAGCTTTAGCTTTGTACGACAAGGATACACCAGATAGGTGGGCAAACATAGCCAAAGCTGTTGGTGGGAAATCAGCCGAAGAAGTGAAGAGACATTATGAACTGTTGATTGAAGATCTTAAGCATATTGAGTCTGGTCGAATTCCAATTCCAAATTACAGGTGCAGAAACTGAAGCTATCATTGCTCAAAAGAAGAAGATAAGGTAACTTCAGTTCAGTTTTTTTTTAAAAAAATTAAAACAGAACTCTAAACATTGCAATTCCATTGTTAAAGAGTATCAAACCAGAGTACCAGACAACACTTCATGCATGCATGGGATTTTAGTTCTATCTCAATTCCTTTATCTGATAAAAGTTTCCGCTAAATTTATCACAGGTTTCTACTTGCAGATTCCATGGTGGAACCTGAAGCTGAGAGGCAACCATTATAAAACCATCCAATCGTCATCTCAAGTCAAATTTGTGAAGAATATGTATTGATATGTGAAGAAATCTCTGCCCCTCTGTAATCCTTAATTAAAATCAGGATTCTCCCGTTATTCCTATATTAATGCAACTTTCTATGTATTCTCTGTATTTCTTGTCATGTCCTTTTCTGCTTTTTCAGATTTTATTTTCCCTGATTCCTGTCATGGACTTGCCAGAGAAATGAAAAAGTAGACACATTGTTACAGAGGATTTGGTTGAAAGTACTGATGTTGAGGAATTTGATTAGAAACTATAACTAACACACGAGTAATAAAAGAATATTAAGAATACTTAGAAGTTGGAAAACATAACATTAAATGTGATGAGAAGGTAAAAAGAATTAAACCAATTAATCATCTTTTAATATCCTTACACAACAAACTTATAAAATTTGTGGAGAACACCGAGCCTAAACAATGATAAAAAATATAATCAAGGGCTTACATTTGTTCTATTGTAATGTAACGTAAAAAAAATATAACTTTTATAAAAATAAATTCTAAAAATGGTACTATATTCTTACATTTTGAATAGGAAAAATGAAAAAGAATAAAAGAATATTAAAAATACTTAAAGTTTGAAGACATATTTTATATTTCTTATTCTTGAACGCCGGTAGTATTACCTTTGGGAATATGTAACTTATGTTCTTATCGTAATTATCTTATTAAATTATGAATGACATTGGATCATATCCAATTCGAATTTAACATATTTAATTTTATTGATCGAACTTTAGGAATTAGATTGAGTTAAACAATTTTATTTTATTTAAGGCTAAAGAATTAATTGATCAACATAACACAAAGATTAGACAAAATGAACAAATATTGAATACTTTAAATTTTACATTTTGAATATGATAAAATGAACAAATAAAAATGAAAGAGTCAAATGCAAAGATTGAATACTGTTATGGCCGATCAATCACAATAATCAAAGAACAGTGCGGAAAATAAAACAACTACATAAATTTACGTGGTTCACCAAAATATAGCTACGTCCACGAGCGGCTAGGGTTTTTTATTCACTGTAAATTGTTTTCGATGACATGATACACTAGGAGAATACAACACATTTATACGCCTAGGAGAATACAATAAACATAACGTGGACCTGGTGTAAAACCCAGTATATTTTATCAGACTCTATATCTCAACAATTCTCCCACTTGGAGACTGATCCAGTCAACCCAACCATCTTTGTTCTCCATGTCAATGTATCCAACAAGCTCACCTAGCCGCAACATCTCCATGCTATGGTAGAAGACCAACTGAAGCCTTACATAGCCCCAGTTTCGCAGCATCCACACCTTTAGTCAACATGTCTGCCGGATTCTTAGCACCATCAATCTTCTTCAAACACATCTCACCTTCTTCCACCAAACTGCGAGTGAAGTGATACCTGCGTCGAATATGCTTAGTTCTAAAATGATAAACTGGATTCTTCACCAGTCGTATGACACTCTGACTATCAGTGAAGAGAACCTTGTCATGTTGCTTCTTGCCCAACTCTTCCAAGTAATCAGTCAACCATATCATCTCCTTACCGACATTTATTGCAACATATTCACCTCGTAGATGACATAGAGACACACTTCTGGAGTTTAGACATCCAACTCACTGCTGTCCCATCTATAGTGTAGACATACCCGGATGTACTCTTGCTTGAATCCACATCTCCACTAAGATCAGCATCAACAAAACCCTCCAACACTACCTTGTCATTCCCATAACAAAGTGAAGTGCTAACTGTTCCTTTCAAATATCTCAGAAGCCACTTTATAGCTTCCCAATGTTCTTTCCCTGGATCTGACATGTATCTACTCACAGCTCCCACTGCATGTGCTATATCAGGCCTAGTACAGACCATAGCATACTTCAGACTCCCAACTGCAGAAGCATAAGGCACTTTTTCTATATGCTCACGTTCCTCAGCTGTCTTGGGTGATTGTTCCTTTGACAATTTGAGATGGTTAGCCAAAGGCGTGCTCCTGGGCTTAGCATTATCAACTTTGAACCTGGACAACACTTTCTCAATGTATCGCTCCTGGGATAAATTTATAATTCTAGCAGACCGATCTCGAGAAATCCTCATCCCTAAAATCTGCTTTGCTGCACCCAAATCTTTCATCTCAAACTCTGATGACAGTCTCCCTTTAAGATTATTTATCTCCTCCATACTTGAACCTGCAATCAACATATCATCTACATATAGAAGTAAAATAACAAAGGAGTCAGTAAATTTCTTGATGTAACAACACTGATCCTTTTCACTCCTGTGATAACCATTTCTGAACATGAAGGAGTCAAACTTCTTCTACCACTGTCTTGGAGCCTGCTTAAATCCATACAAACTCCTTTTGAGCTTACACACCATGTGTTCCTTACCAGGAACCTCATATCCTTCAGGTTGCTGCATGTAGATTTCTTCCTCTAGATCTCCATGTAAAAATGCTATTTTTACATCCATCTACTCAAGGTGCAAGTTCTCTGCTGCAACAATACTCAACAAAATTATGATTGTAGTTAATTTCACAACAGGAGAGAATATTTCAGTGTAGTCAATACCTTTCCTTTGTGAATATCCCTTAACCACCAATCGAGTGAAAGCGATCTAGAAGGGGGGTTGAATAGATCGTTTAAACTTTTTCGCAGAGTTCTACAAAAAATACGGAATTAATACATAATAAACAATCAAATTATACAAAGGAAAAAGTGTAGGGAAGAAAGCAAACACTGTTTTTATAGAGGTTCGGTGCTAAGACCTACGTCCTCTACCTAAGCTCCCACTTAGGATTTGGCAAACCACTATATTATACACTTTTTAGTTCAGTGTGAACTTTTACACCCAACTTGAATTCCGGCTCAAGCAACCCTTAATATCCGATTTGATTTCCGGCACAAATCTAACCATACCAGTGATTTTTCCTCTAATCACTCAACTCACAATAACAATGATTGAAATATAGAATCGACAAGGCTCTAAACAGCTTGATAGAATTGAATGCAATTCGAGAGCTATAAAATGATAATATAAAATCAGTATGCTTTGCTATGGCTTCCGTGATTGATCTCTTGAACGTTCTTCTATTTATTTGCAGGCTTCTGGATCAATATAGACGTTAGAAATCCTCTTGTAGCCGTTGAAGATATCTTATAAACGTTGAGAATGATTTTCTTCCCGTTTTAGTATTATTGACTTCGTCAGGATAGCTTCTAGTCGATTGGAGCATGTGATAGTCGACTGGTCGAGTAGTGCTAGTCGAATGGAACCTGTAGTAGTCGACTGGAACAAGTACCTTTGCTCAATGTAGTCGATTGGAAACATTTGTAGTCGACTGGAACAGACATCCTTACTGATTATAGTCGACTGGGAATATGTGTAGTCGACCGGGATCCTTTGTAGTCGACTGGAACCCTTTGTAGTCGACTGGAATGAGCCCCACTCTACAGATATGATAATTTTCAGTCGACTGGTAATGATTGTAGTCGACTGGAATTTCTCCAACGGATAAATTTGAGGATAAACTTCGATCTTTCAAGATTGTTATCCATAATCTTCACTAGAATCTTCTTTTACACGTTGTCTATCTTCTCCAGATCATAGTAGATCATTTTTGACTTGATTTCTTAATATATTATCTCCTTGACATTTGTAGATTGAACTTTGAACAATGTCTATCACTTGCATCTTTGAAAATTGTCCCTTGAAATAGCATTGGGCCTTTAATAAAATCCTGAAATAATTTCTTAACCAATTTCATATATATTTTATAATTATCAAAACATAAAGGGATTTTTATTTGTCAACCACCATTGGTCCAACAATCTCTCCCTTTTTTATAATGACAAAACATTTAGAAATTGTTTAGGAAATTGAAAACAAAGAAAAATTGATCAAGGTTTTTAACCCTTGTCTAATTGGTTAGTTTTAACTCTCCCTTAATCAATAAATCAATGAATCCAATAAATGGAGCACAATCTCATAAGTCCTTAATAAATAAATCAATGAATCAAATAAATGGAGCACAATTTCATAAGTTTTGAAATTTAATCACGTGGAAAGAAGAATAATAATTTTGATAATAATTTCTCAACTTTCTTACTCCCCCTTTTTGTCATAATCAAAATAAACGAGGAATAATCATACTTCATAACAAATATTCAGAAACAAAGCATTAAACAAAATCACAGCAATTAAACAAAAGGACAAACCGACTAATGTAGTAAATGTCAATGAAAATGTCAATGTAACAAAGTAACATATATCGGTTGGAAACAAATTGCAAAATCCATCAAGGTCGAGAAACATCATCATGTTGACATCCTAATTTGTCGAAAATCTTCGTAAGCATACGGTGTTGAGCATTAATCTTCTTAACAAATGCACGAAACATATTCTGAATATCATCAACAGGATCATTCAAATCATCTATTTGTTCGGTAATCTCATGTAGCTCCTCGTGAGTGACATCACTCCGTCTTACATTACTGGGCCTAGAGCTGCTTGGACGATCTGCTGCTCGCTTTGACCGTTGCCTCCTAGGTCCTTGTTCATCTTCCAATGTCAACCCAAGCTTGGCCACATGATCAAAATATACCCAACCTTTCTCAACCGTTTTGACCAATTTCATACTCTTCAAATTATAGGGTGTAAACCTCCAACTTTGTGGGTACGGATAATGATTATAAGAGCTACAATCAACTTTTTGCAACTTTACAACAAAAGCAATCAAAGCAGCATACGACATACCTTTATGCTTTCCTGTCTGACTCTTAAGCTCTCCTCTTAATAAATTCGCCTTTTTCCTCATCATTTGCATAATCAGACTAGGAAAGTTAATCTGTCTACCCTCTTCTAAATGCCATAAAATTTCTTTGTCCAAAGCGGTAATGTGATTGTTGCTCGCCTTCTTTGGGTATATTACCCGATTAATTGCATAATGCATCAGCCTATAATGCAGAGGCAAATCCATTGCCTCATAGGGTGGTGATGAATGAGCTGAACAGAGGCTATCTAACAGTGCATCTCCCTTTTCTTCAGTATACCCGAAATTTTTATCTGCTTCTTCATCAGTGTCTCCACCCTCATGTCTTAAAATTTCAAGGTCTAAAAGGGAAGCTCTTGGTCGAACACCACCTGTAGGCAATTTCAACCAAATAGACAGATTTTGTTCACACACAAAAATCTCTCGTCCGTGAACATACGATTTCAAATGCATACCAGTGTCAACATTACTCCTTATCACCACTAGATTCGCATAAAATTCTCTAATCAAGTCCTCATATATTTTCTCAGTAAAACCCAAAAAGAATTTCAACCCACGACTTATCATATCAGTAAACAACTCTGAATATTCACTATGTTCTAGTTCAACCCAATCAAACTTCATTGAAGGAATGAGAACTTCGTTTTTCAATACCTTATAATACAGATTTTGAGCCTCCTTTGACACAAATCTAGACTCAACCTCTTCATTTTCGCGTTCTACTCCACCCCTTGAAGAAGACCCACGTACTTTCAGTCTTTGAGGTGCATCTTCCACTTGTTTTTCTTTTCCAGAAGTCTTCCTTGGAGCCATTGTAACGAAAACGCAGATCTACGAAGTTAGGGTTCTAAGTTAAAAAAATGTGAGATGAAGGAGAGATGAAGACGATTTGGAAAAACAGAAGGTGGGTTTCGACGTTTTTGCTATGGGTAAGTGATTGACGAGTCGGATCTGTAGAGATTTTGAAGATTCAATTGATGGAGAACAAAAAATCGCAAAAGGAGAAGTGAGTGGGTTTGCGTAAAAACAAGGAGAAATGGGTTTTTAGTAAGAGTAAGAGATGAGATGCTTAAAGAAGAAGGAGATCTAATGTTTTAGGAGAAGATTGATGAAGAAAGTGTCGGTTTTTAAGGGATGAGTCGACTTGAAGAGGAAAACACAAAGAAGAAGAGAATGAGAGGCTTAGTCGAGTGAGAGTATAATGAACTGTTGAAATAAAGAAAAGAAAGGACTTTCTATTTTAAAAATGAAATCACCGTGAACTTCCCAGTCGACTGGACCTGCTCTAGTTGACTGGCACAACACTTCCTTATTCCAGATGAGCATATCAAAATAACTCGACTAAATTCCTTAATACCAATCGCCTCAAACTCTCAATGGTCGACTAGAACCTTACTCAATATAGCCTCAAGATAAATGATGATGTATCTCTGATGGAATTGCTTAATTTTCCTGACCATTTTGATATGATAGTGTATGCAAGATAATAAAATTAACCAAGAGAATTTAAATCACACATTTCAAATTTTAATTTAATATTTATGAAAATATCTTCATTAAAAGGCTTGGTAAAAATATCAGCCAATTGATCACTAGATGAAACATGTTTCAAAACAATGTCACCTTTCAAACAATGATCACGAATAAAATGATGTCTAATTTCAATGTGTTTTGTTCTACTATGCAAGATCGGATTCTTACTCAAACAAATTGCACTGGCATTATCACAATATATTGGAATATTTTTAATCACAATACCATAATCAAGCAATTGATGTTTAAGCCAAAGAACTTGGGCACATGCACTTCCAGCTGCTACATATTCAGATTTAGCAGTGAAAATAGCTACGCTTACTTGTTTCTTACTAGCCCAAGAAATCAAAGATGATCCTAAGAAATGACAGATACCACTAGTACTTTTTCTATCAATTCTACAACCACCATAGTCAGCATCACTATATGCATATAAATCAAAAGAATCACAACAAGGATACCATAAACCATGATTAACAGTTTTACTCAAATATCTGAAAATTCTTTTGCAAGCAGACAAATGAGAAATTTTAGGACAGGATTGAAATCTAGCACATAAACACGTAGTAAACATTATATCTGGTTTAGAAGCAGTTAAATATAAAAGAGAGCCGATCATACCTCTATAGAGTTTTTGATCAACATCCTCTTCATGTTCAGATTTTTCCAAGACCAAATTTGATGCAATTGGAGTAGTTGTTACTTTACATCCATCCATGTTGAATTTTTTTAAAAGCTCTTTGGTGTATTTGGATTGATGAATAAATATGCCATCTCTATTTTGTTTTATTTGCAATCTAAGAAAGAATTTAAGCTCGCCCATCATGCTCATTTCGAACTCACTTTACATTAAATCACTAAATTCTTTACACAAAGATTCATTAGTAGCACCAAAAACAATATCATCAACATATATTTGACAAATTAACATATCTTGATTAACATGCTTTATAAATAAAGTATTATCAACTTTACCTCTAACATAACCATTTTGAATAAGAAAATTACTTAACCTTTCATACCATGCCCTTGGTTCTTGCTTTAATCCATAAAGTGTCTTCTTTAGCTTGTAAACATAATCCGGATGTTCATGGTCTTCAAAGCCAGGTGGTTGTTTGACATATACTTCCTCTTGGATGCAGCCATTGAGAAATGCACTCTTGACATCCATTTGATTCAACTTAATACTTTTATGTGAAGCAAATGCACATAATAATCTGATCGCCTCTAATCTTGCCACTGGTGCAAATGTCTCATTATAGTCAAGTCCTTCTTCTTGATAAAAGCCTTGAGCTACTAATCTTGATTTGTTTTTGACTGTTTCACCATTCTCATCATATTTTATCCTATTTACCCATTTGACTCCAATGATGGTTTTATCCTTTGGTGGAGCTACTAAATCCCACACATTATTCCTCTTGAATTAATTCAATTCGTCTTGCATAGCCAACAACCAATTTTCATCTTCAAGAGCTTCTTTAATATTCTTGGGTTCTACCAGTGAAATAAAAGCTGAGTTGTTCATATATTCGTATGTATTCCTCCTAGTCCTTAATCCATCATTTAAACCACCAATGACTTGCTCCATAGGATGATTCTTTGCTTTTGCCCATGTTTTCATGATAGGTACATGATCTTCTTCATCTTGTTTTTCTTCATCATTTGATTTTTCTTCAACTTCATTTTCTATATTACATGCATCATCATCAAAACAAACCTTCCTCGGGGGTGAAACCATATCATCGAATTTAACATGAATATTTTCTTCAACAGTTCTAGTTTTATTATTATAGACTCTAAATGCTTTACTAGTGAGTGAATAACCAAGAAATATACCAATATCATATTTTGAATCAAATTTACCTAAATTATTCTTTCCATTATTATGAATAAATACTTTACAACCAAAAGGATGAAAATAAGAAATATTTAGTTTCTTACCTTTCCATAGCTCATAAGGTGTCTTGTTTTTGTCTTTTCTCAGATGTACTCTATTTATCACATAGACGCGGTATTGATTGCTTCACCAAAAGACTTTAGGAAGGTTATATTCATTCAAAGATCGTTCTACTCATCTCTTCGAGAGACCGATTTTTCCTTTCTACTACACCGTTTTGTTGCGAAGTCCTCGGTGTTGAAAAATTGTATTCCATTCCATATTTATCACATAATTTTTCGAATGGTTCACAATCAAATTCTCTGTCGTGGTCGGTCCTTATTGCAACAATGGTCCAGTTCTTTTCATTTTGCACCAACCTACACCACTTAGTAAACTCGTTAAAAGCATCACTTTTATGATCAAGAAATCTCACCCAAGTAAATCTGGAAAAATCATCTACTATTACCAGAACATATAATTTTCCACTTAGACTAGCATGCCTAGATGGTCCAATTAAATCCATATGGACAAGTTCTAAAATTCTAGAAGTGCAAATTTCCTTCTTTGGTTTGAATAATTCTCTAATATGTTTACCTTTCAAACATGATTCACACAAATGATCCTTAACAAATTTTATCTTAGGCAAGCCTCTAACTGTATCATTTTTAGATAGTTTAGAAATCAAAGGTAATGGAGCATGTCCTAATTTTCTATGCCATAAAAATGCATTTTCTTCTAATGTCACTAAACACTTTTCATTAAAAGAACTATCATCATGTAGATCAACAACATATGTATTTCCATGAATCAAACCAATGAATGCAATATTTTCATCTTTCTTAACTACACAATGAGATGATTCAAATGACACTTTAAAGTTCATATCACACAATTGTGAAACACTTAGCAGGTTATGTTTCAATCCATCAACAAGTAAAACATTGTCAATGGTAGGCAAAGGTTCCTTACCCACTTTAGCTATGCCAATGATTTTACCTTTATTGTTGTCTCCAAATGTCACATACCCTTGATTCTTGGGTTTGATTTCTGCAAACAAGTTCTTGTCTCCACTCATATGCCTTGAACATCCACTGTCAATGTACCATGTACTTGGTGGATTATCATTCCTTGCTTGTACCTGCATCGGAAATATTTTTTCTTCTCATTGGTACCTAAGCCATTTTGGGTCCATTATGGTTAGTCAAATAAACTACATTTGATGGCTTTGTTCCTTTTACTACCCATATTTTCTTCACATTAATACATTTCCTAATACTTTTACATGCAATCTCATTATGACCATCTCTCAAACATCTATCACATTTAGCAACTTTACCATCTTTTGTGAATTTAGAAATCAAAGAGTAATCTCTATCAAAAGGATCATAACCTAAACCATGTTTAGAAATAGAGTATCTTTGTAAAGACAACATCTTTTTAAACTTCTCATTTCCATTAACAAATTTTCCAACAACATAAGAAAACTCTTTTCTAATTCTATCAAGTTCACAAGATAAATTTTCTTTTTCAGCAAGGCATGCAGAGTGGTCTATCTTAGTACTATCTAAATCATCAATAGTTTCATGTAGAACACTATTTTCAAAAACAAGTTCTCTTATCCTTTTTCTCAATTTCTTGTTAATATCAATAGCTTCTTCAAAATCAATTTGCAAAGCAGTAAAAGAATCTCTAAGATCTTGATCAATAATCATTACCTCATCCTTATCATCACTTGTCATGGAGCTTCTTGCCATTAGAGCTAAATTGTTTTCATCGTTGCTTTGATAAGCTTCCTCATCATCGCTCCAAGTAGCTACAAGACTAGCTTTCTTTTTACCTTTGTCATACTTATCATTTCTCTGAAAAACGGAAGAACTTTTGCATTCTCTAGCATGATGTCCTTTCTTTCCATATTTCCAGCATTCTTCATTGCTCTTCTTTTCCTCATAACTTTTGGTCCTTTTTTCCATGGTGTACTTCTTTTTATCATCATTCCTTCCACCACGTAATTCTCTCTTTCTATTTTTGAGTAATCCCTTGAATTTCCTCAAGTTTCTAGCATATATTGCTAGCTCTTCATCTTCTTCCTCCTCATCTAATTCTTCATCACTGTCATCCACAGAAGAAGTGTTAGCTTTAAAAGCAATAGATTTTTGTGGCTTACCTCTACCTCCTCTTGATTTGAGGATTATTTCATAATTTATGAGTGATCCTACCAACGCATTGAATTCCAAGCGATTGAGATCTTTAGACTCCATAATTGTTGTGACTTGAGAGTCCCATTCATTTGATAGTGACCGAAGGATCTTCTTCACCTTCTCGTTATCCGTCATGTGCTTTCCGAGATTCCCTAAACCATTAATAATTTCTGCAAACCAATCAAGCATAGTAGAAATAGACTCACCTTCCTTCATGACAAACATTTCGTAATCATGAAGTAGCATGTTGATTTTGGTTTCTTGAACTTGGTTGGTTCCTTCATGAGTGATCCGAAGCCTCTCCCACATTTCTTGAGCACTTGTGCAAGAATTCACCCTATTTCTTTCCTCAACAGTAAGAGCGCAATAGATTAATTTCATTGCTTTGGCATTGATGTAGGCTCGCATCCAATCATTGTCGTCATACTCCAACTCTGTTTTTACCTGACCGTTTTCGTTCAATGGAACATGGGGTCCGAAGATGATGATCTTCCAATACTCTACTCCTTCGCTTATAATATGGTACTTCATAGGATTTTTCCAAGAAGAATAGTTAGAACCATTAAACAAAGGAGGACGGTTATTAGTGTTACCTTCTTCCGCCAGATTGTTATGTGTTATACTGAACGTCATCCCTGGATGAATCTGCTCTGATACCAATTGAAAGCGATCTATAAGGGAGGTTGAATAGATCGTTTAAACTTTTTCGCAGAGTTCTACAAAAAATACGGAATTAATACACAATAAACAATCAAATTATACAAAGGAAAAAGTGTAGGGAAGAAAGCAAACACTGTTTTTATAGAGATTCGGTGCTAAGACCTACGTCCTCTACCTAAGCTCCCACTTAGGATTTGGCAAACCACTATATTATACACTTTTTAGTTCAGTGTGAACTTTTACACCCAATTTGAATTCCGACTCAAGCAACCCTTAATATCCGATTTGATTTCCGGCACAAATCTAACCACACCAGTGATTTTTCCTCTAATCACTCAACTCACAATAACAATGATTGAAATATAGAATCGTTTAGGCTCTAAAAAGCTTGATAGAATTGAATGCAATTTGAGAGCTATAAAATGATGATATAAAATCAGTATGCTTTGCTATGGCTTCCGTGATTGATCTCTTGAACGTTCTTCTATTTATTTGCAGGCTTCTGGATCAATATAGACGTTAGAAATCCTCTTGTAGCAGTTGAAGATATCTTATGAACGTTGAGAATGATTTTCTTCCCATTTTAGTATTATTGACTTCGTCAGGATAGCTTCTAGTCGACTGGAACATGTGATAGTCGACTGGTCGAGTAGTGCTAGTCGACTGGAACCTGTAGTAGTCGACTGGAACAAGTACCTTTGCTCAATGTAGTCGACTGGAAACATTTGTAGTCGACTGGAACAGACATCCTTACTGATTATAGTCGACTGGGAATATGTGTAGTCGACTGGGATCCTTTGTAGTCAACTGGAACCCTTTGTAGTAGACTGGAATGAGCCCCACTCTACAGATATGATAATTTTCAGTCGACTGGTAATGATTGTAATCGACTGGAATTTCTCCAACGGATAAATTTGAGGATAAACTTCGATCTTTCAAGATTGTTATCCATAATCTTCACTAGAATCTTCTTTTACACGTTGTCTATCTTCTCCAGATCATAGTAGATCATTTTTGACTTGATTTCTTAATATATTATCTCCTTGACATTTGTAGATTGAACTTTGAACAATGTCTATCACTTGCATCTTTGAAAATTGTCCCTTGAAATAGCATTGGGCCTTTAATAAAAATCCTGAAATAATTTCTTAACCAATTTCATATATATTTTATAATTATCAAAACATAAAGGGATTTTTATTTGTCAACCACCATTGGTCCAACATCTAGCCTTGAACCTAACTGTACCATCAGTTTCATTCTTTATCCTATAGACCCACTTGTTCAACAAAGCTTTCTTCTCTGCAGGCAACTCAATTAACTTTCAAGTATCATTCTTCTCAAGTGACCATATCTCTTCATCCATGGCTTGCTCCCACTTGATTGAATCCTTCACCTGCAAAGCCTCATCAAAGGATTCTGGTTCCCCTCCATCAGTCAACAACAAATAATGCAAAGATGGTGAATACCTTTCTGGTGGCCTAATAACTCTGACAGATCTTCTCAACACTGGCTCAGGTGTGACTGGTTGTTGTTCTGGTTCTGCAGTAATATTTTCTAGATTTTCTTGCAACTCAACCTCAGCTCTCACTTCTCCTACATCTTGATTGTACCCCAAGCTTGTCCTTATCTGGGACATTCTCATCAAATGTCACATCACGGTGTCTCAAGATCTTCCTATTCTTATCATCCCAAAATCAGATCCAAACCGATCCGAACCATACCCAATGAAATAGCACTTCAATGCCTTTGCATCAAGCTTCTCTCTTCTTTGGATCAACATGAACATAGCAACACACCCAAAGTTCGCAGTGAGTAAGCTTGACCTCCTTACGACCAAGCCTCTTCTGGCATCTTGAAACCCAAAGGAACTGAAGGGCCTCTATTTATCAAGTATGCAGCTGTGCTCACTGCATCTGCCCAAAATGTTTTTGACAGCCCAGAATATAGTCTCATGTTTTTTGCTCGCTCATTCAACGTTCTGTTCATCCTTTCAGCAATCCCATTCTATCTTGCCTTGCCAGAAGCGTCTGGTGCACTGATTCCTCATCAACACGTAACTTTTAAATTCTGTAGAATCATACTCTCCACCATTATCAGACCTTAAGCATTTAATCTTCAACCCAGTCTGATTTTCAACTTCATCCTTCCACCTCTTAAAGGTAATAAACACTTCTGACTTATGTTTTAGAAAGTAAACCCATACCTTCCTGCTGAAGTCATCTACGAAGGTGACGTAGTATCTCGAACCACCAAGAGAGAAGACTGGAGATGGCCCCCACACGTCTGTGTGTACTAGTTCTAACCGTTCTGCCTTTGGTTCTCTGCTAGCCTTTGTGAAACTAACTCGTTTCTGCTTTCCCAGAACACAACTCTCACAAAAATCTAAATCAACATATTTCAAACCTTGCAGATATCCCTTTGAAGCTAGCATCTTCATCCCCTTCTGACTCATGTGTCCTAGTCTGTTGTGTCACAGACTCGAGCTCGATGCACTATCGACTACAACAGCCATGTTTGAACATCCTGCGATACTGTATAAAGTTCCAGATTTTGTACCTCGTGCTATCACCATAGCTCCCTTCACAATTTTCCAAGAACTCTCCCCAAACACTGCCCTGTAACCTGTGCTATCCAACTGACCAATAGAAATCTGGTTCTTCTTCAAGTCAGGAATATACCTGACATCCTGCAGCTTCCATCTACCTCCACCTGAGGTCCGTATATATACATCTCCTTTCCAAGAATCTCGAGGCTTTGTTATCTGCAAGATACACCTTCCTAAAATTTCCAGACTTGAAATTATGGAATATCTCTCTGCTCGGAGAAGAGTGGAATGATGCACCGGAATCAAGTATCCAGGAGTCAACCGGGTTGTCCACACTAAGAATTAAGGCGTCACCAATATCTTTTGCAGAACATACAGAATCATCATCTTCATGAGATTTATTGTTCCTTTGACCTTTCTTCTTCTTAGGTGTATGGCATTCCTTCTTAAAATGTCCCTTTTCACCACAATCCCAACAAAAGACCTCGTTTCTGCTTTTAGATTTTTCCCGCACTTTTAATTTCGATCGACCATGTTTACTATAGCCTCCCTTCGACTTTCTCCTGCCCCTTCCTTCGACATTGAGTGTGTTACCAGATGAATCTCTGATTTCCCTTTTACGAATGCTCTCGCTCAAGACAACATCTCGGACTTCATCAAACTTTAGCTTCTTAGACCCACGCGAACTACTAATTGCGGAAACAACAGTATCCCACGACTCGGGTAGAGAGGACATCAAAATCAGGGCTGTAATCTCATCATCAAAATTAATATCAACAGAGCTTAATTGACTGATAATCATATTAAATTCGTTAATATGATCTGTGACAGATCCACTTTCAAACATCTCCAGATTGAACAAACGACCCATCAAATATACCTTATTGATAGCCGACGATTTTTCGTACATATTAGACAGCGCCTTCAGTACTCCTGCAGTCGTTTTCTCCTTAACGATGTTGAAGGCAACGTTTCTCACCAACGACAAACAAATCAACCCTAGCGCCTGTCGATCTTTCAGATCCCAAACCTCCTGTCTCATGGTTTCTGGCTTCATCATAACAAGGGTTCATGGAGGTTTCTCTGATACAGATAATCTTCCATCTGCATCTTCCAGAAACCAAAATCGTTTCCATCAAATTTCTCAATTTGAAACTTCGCGCTTTCCATCTTTTCAGATTGTTGTGATACGAACCAAGCTCTGATACTAGTTGTTATGGCCGATCAATCACAATAATCAAAGAACAGTACGGAAAATAAAACAACTACACAAATTTACGTGGTTCACCAAAATATGACTACGTTCACGAGCGGCTAGGGTTTTTTATTCACTGTGAATTGTTTTCGATGACATGATGCACTAAGAGAATACAACACATTTATACGCCTAGGAGAATACAATAAACATAACGTGAGCCTGGTGTAAAGCCCGGTATATTTTATCAGACTCCATATCTCAACAAATACTTCGAAGTTAAACATGAGTAGTAGCAGAAAATAAGTTAAAGATATGATCAAAGATCATTCTTGCTTGAGGTCATCATAATTATAAAAGGAGTCAAGAATTTTCTCGAGGCAACTATTGTAGACAAAGGGTCGTTCTAATTGAACTAAGTGTCCTGCCTTCTCTATAGCATCCAATGTTGCTTTCCCTTCTAGTTGCCTGCAACCATAGTTCCATTTATAACTCAGTTGTAAACCATAGAAAAAATAAGACCAGACAAAAAAAATGTGAAGAACTTCAGGACTTGTGCCTAAGATAATAATTAAAAAAATCTAATTAATTCTATCGATTCAACTGTTAAAACTTTTAATCGATTGACTTTTCGATTTAGTTTTTAATTTTTTGGTTCAATTTATTTTAATATCCCTTATAATAAAAACTGACCAATTTTTAATTAATAAATTGATCAATTTTATAGATCAAATTAAATCAATTAATTTATATTTAATAATCACCTATTTCAATTAAATTTCAAATTCTTTAATGATCATATTTCAAAATTTTAGTTTTATTCAATCTTTAACCGGTTTTATGACGATATAATACCGGTTGAATATTTTAAACCTTACACCTCTTCTTTTATCAGTTTAACTTCTGGTCTAATTTTTAAAATATTAATTTAAGGTTAACAAGGAATTAGATCAGGTCAGATTAGAGGACAATCTAGTTCTAGTCCCACCCTTTATATGAGGTATAAGCAATGAATTAGGTCGGGAATGTTAGAGGTTGTCTATGTTTGATATGAAACTTTACATTAGTCTAAGTTTGGTCTAAAGTTTGATCAGGCTAGGGTTACCACCCAAATATTGTCGTTTTGATTTGTAAGTTTGAGAAGTTAAAGATCAAAACAATATTGTCTTACCGATCCAACTTAAGTTAATTCAAGGTAGACTTAACTTCGATTAACTCAATCTCGTTAATTCAGACTATATATGACCAATTAAGATAAAATTGATAAACCTACTTGTACTTGAATTATATAGAAAAAGCTTTGTGGATGGTGATTAGTGAAATTGATAAGTATCGTATTATAGATAATAAAATATTAATTTTATAAAATATAAAATTTTATTTAGTAATAATGATTAATATTATAAAATATAAACAATAACTATGTAACTCATTTCCAATTATATAAACTAACAAAAGATCAAATAAATGAGTTGATGGAGTAGTAGAGGCATACTCTTTCAAGTTGTAGGCTACTTCCATATTGAAAATTTTGTCTTCCTTTCCCCATAAGAGATGAATTTTCTGCAATAACATTATACATTCACAAGATATCAAAATCAAGATTATAAGTTCAACCGTAATTACCATAATACAGTAAATTGTAACTTCAATATTAATAACTCGAGATTTTAAATTTTTATTCAATGAAAAATTTTGCTGCTTATAATTTAAAATTTTGGGAACAAATAAAAAATAATTTCCCATGTAACTTCTATCATTAGCACTCTTAAAAAAATGGTACAGAATATTCCCCAAATCTCAATTTTTAAGGACAACTAGGCTTGAGACTTGTCAACTCGGGCCTAATCCGTTCAATTCAGGCTTGGGCCCATTTGCCAACTCTACTTCAATGCTAGTATAATTGTAAGAAATATGAGAAGAGACCAAACATTGTTATTGTTGTCAAATAAAGAAACTTTTATATATTTATCATTTGTAGTATTATTACCAAATTGGAGTTATTCACCTTTAGGTTGAATTTGACTCAATTTAAACCAAATAATCTAAACTTATTCAACAAAATTATGTTATTTTTTTAAATCTAAATTCGATTGAGCTCAACTCAATCTAAATATTTAAGATGTTAGGCCAAGCATAGGTAGTTAAGACCCAACCTGGACCATTAGCATCCACGAACTAGATAATCTTTTTCATAAGATAATTAAATGTCTTGGGAGAGGGAAGGCGTGTGTTGTTCCTATTTTGCTGTTCTAAAACTGTTCTAACTTATTTCATCCATATATTTATGTAGGCCTTAATTAAATGTGTGGATAAAATAACTTGGAACATAGTTGGAACAACAAAAGTGGAATATGTGATCTGATTCTGTTAGGAGAATAGCAGGAATCTTATGCAAAATCTTTTTAATAATGTTTTAAATAAATAATAATTTATCAATGCAGAATTTGTAGGTTTTAATTGGCAATCAAATTATATTAAACCAAACTTTTAAAATACCTAAAATTGGTCTTCCATGTGCAAACTACTGATGTTGAAGCAATCATAGAACCTAACAATCAAAGGAGTGTATTTAATTTTCTATTTTAACTTTCTTTTTTTTTCAGGTAAACAATTATAAGAAACAGAGCTAGTCAATGCTAAGCAAATCCCTAGGTTGCATTGACTCAGACCCATTACCAAACTCTCATGTCTGACCTGTGAGAATTTACTGATCCCGAAGTCCTTGTCCTTCACCTCTAGTGCTTCAAGAAGTTCTGTTTTTTCCTCTTTATTCTCAGAAATCACCTGTCAAGAACAAAGCTAAGAATACCTTGATCTACTGACGCTGATTAAGCTATGATTAAAGAAACTTAATTACCTCTAAAATGTCCTTACGCAAGAACTCAGGTGTCCATTGCGATCTGTAGGAAACTACATTCAACAATTCTTTAACAC
This sequence comes from Erythroxylum novogranatense, assembly GCA_029891385.1. Lineage (NCBI taxonomy): Eukaryota > Viridiplantae > Streptophyta > Magnoliopsida > Malpighiales > Erythroxylaceae > Erythroxylum > Erythroxylum novogranatense. The sequence continues at coordinate 110,132,156 of CM057227.1, read as the reverse complement.
CATTAATGTTGTTTGGGATCAAAATTTCTGACCAGGATGAGAACCCAAGTCTTGCTAGACTAACACGAGAAATGGAATCTGTTAAAGCCATGACCGAGCAACAAATAACCATTGAGTGGACCAAGTCAGGGAACATCTCAGCCATTTTGAACCCAACCATGCCTCCATAGCTAAGACCAACCAAAGTACACCTGTGTATACCGAGTTGTCTCAGGGCCTTAGCCATGGACTCGGCTTGGAAACCTGGTGACCTGTCGTTTCTGCGGGTTGTCGAGCCACCGAAGAAGAGGAAATCAGGGACGTAGAGTAAATACTTTCTGGACAAAGCTAGTACCTGAAATTGCCAGGTTAAGATCCCACTGAGCCCAAAACAATGAAGGAACACGACGACAGGTTTTTGTGGATTCTGTTTCTTGTTCTTGGGTTGGTTGTGGAGGTCATTGGTCTTGCTAGTGGTTTCACTCGGGACCCAGAAATGAATGACCGTCCCTGGCTCGATATGAACCTCTTCCTGTCTCATCCCAACAAGCTTCATTAGCCAATGCAAGAGCCTCGTGTATGCAACCAATGAGTTCACCATCTCTACTGTGTCTGAGCCCTGTAATGACCTGGTCCTGAACGTAGGATTTGAGAAGCCTATATATATTCTATTTAAGCAAGCAAAATAAAAACGTACCTATTCCGGTTGAATTGACTTTTCAATAGGTGTTTTTGCTTATATTATTTATATATATATATATATATATTGGGATTTTTTTCTCTCTTTCTTTGATGAATACATTATGAACACGTTATTGAGAAGTAGCCATCTGAGGAGTTGAGAAATAATTAATACCTGCCAACTTGGGGAATAGGGGCTTTGGGCAAAAATGGAACATATCTTCTATTCCCGAGTCAATGTTCGTCCTTTACCCAAAGCTCCTCATTCTCCAATCCCTGTTTTTCCTGTCCCCATAGTTCTATCAGTCATTTATTGCAATAAATTTGATGGTTGAACTGTTTTAGGTCCAGGGCAAACTGTTTTAGGTGTGGCAAATTGTATAGTTCTAAACCTAGAATTGTGAATTGTCAAATTTTTCGAATATTTTGTCATAAAAAGACATATGACTAAAATAATAATAATATATAAAAGAATTATAATTCATTTTAAAATTAAAATATACCTGAATATGATTAATTCAATATATTGATATTATAATTCTTAAAATCCATTAGTCACTCTTGATGAATAATGATTTATAACGTAAATGAAATGACTTTTCATTGTTGCTGTTAGGATTTATGCTAAATATATCCTATATTTATTTTTAGCATTTTTATTGAACATGAAAATTACCATAATTCTAGAAGATGTGTTTTATTGGAGATTGCGTATAAGAGATTGATTTTGTTTTGAAATTAGATGGTGCTTGGGATTTGAATTGGAAATATAATCTTAATAAGCATAATGTTCGGTGTTGATAGCTTATCTGATATTGTCCTTGTTTGAAAAGGAATCTTTGAAGAAAAAAACCTAGCAAGTGTGCGTGAGTGATTGAGATTGTGTAGCTTACGTGAAATTGCAATGGAGTGTTGGTGGCTGCGTATATGGGTTCTTGAATATACTGCAGAATTTGATTTTTGGGTGACTTTTGGCTGGTGCTCTATTTATGCTTCTATCCTCTGTTTGAGTTGATCGCGTGGGTCTTTTTGGAACAGATCTGTTTCAATACTTTTATTTCTATAAAGCAGTCTAGCAATTTGGCTATTTCGGTGAAGAATTTTAGACCTGAAAATTGTTGTTTTCATGTTTTATTTGTTTTTGCGTTTGAGTAGAAATAGTTAGGAAGATCCTCTAACAAAGTTAATGGCGTTAGGTCAAACGATTACATAGATTAAAATGCGTGGTTATTCAAAATTCCTACTCTAGAACACTTAGCGAGTAAAGTGGTGAATAAGTTCGAACCACAAAGATGAAATAAGTAATTATTTATTTGTGAAATCAAAATAAAAATAAAATGATGAAAATAAAATAATGAAAATAATTGATTTGAAAATGATTGATTTTAGAAACACGAAATCACGCAAGAAGAAATTAAAATAAGATTGAAAATAATATGAATAAAATCTAGCCAAGGTACTCTTCCATTTGATATCTTGTAATTCGATCATAGACTCAAAACATGAATTTCGTTCATTCCTATGGACAAAGTTATAGCAGACGACAAATCTACCAATCCATTCGTAATTATTCGATAATCCAGTAAAGTAATTATTTCCTAACCAATTAATCCGAGTAAAGCTCATGAATATAATCTATGGCGTGATAAATTCTAATGAACCTCGCCTTAGCCAATGAATCGGACACCCGCAATCTATTTGACTAAATTATTTAATCCCATTAACCTCTTAATTGAAATTAATTCGCCACTTTGATAGACAGGCAATCACGGATTAACTAATCTATTGACAATTTATCATCAAGTCAATTAATTAATCGCCACATTAATCAACAAACTCAACAATAATTAATCGCTCAAGCACAGAGATTAAACAAACATAAGAAATTCACGAAGACAATTAAACCACGAAAGTCTCACGAACTACATGTATCAAACATCAAGTACCTTGTCTAGATTAAAAACTTACCACAAATAATACTAGTCTCTATCTATTAAAGCTGAAATTAACAAAATAAAATTGAAATTGAACCTACTATTACCAAACTACCTACAGCTAAAGCTTTCGGTCCTGCCTCACATTCACTTCACGTTGGTCCACTCTCCAATATAGCTGCTGCCGTCAATTCCTTAAAGTTGATTGTGTATATTCATGTTTCTCTTCTAAGTTCTTCAAAAGTTGCCTCCAACTACCGCCGCCTCCCCTCTGCTCTCCTTAGTTGCGGCCCCTCCAAAAACTATTTCTTTGAACAAGGTACATATATGTATTCCTAGGAGTTGTCGTCAATCCCCTTTTTGTGACTCCCCTCCCTAGGTTTTTGTCCCTTTTCCTTAAATAACGTGGGCCCCCAGCTCTCTCCTCATTTGCGTCACATGTGTTCCCCCTGGCCCATTTTGTCAAATGCATCCTTTTAAACCTGCTGTCACCCTTCACGCTAGTCTCCATAATTTATTGCTTTTCTCCCCAATTAATTTGCTGTCCAGCGTGGCTTCTCTTTATGCCCATGCGTCGTCGTTTGTTGCGTGTGTCCTTCAGCTGTTGATCTTCGTAATTGACGCCACGTTATGTTGATTTAATTTCCATTTGCTGGCCACGCTCCTCTGTTGCTTTCTACTGCTTAGTTTCACAATTAAAATGTCACCTAAACACCTTCTTCATGTTAGGTTGTAGGTGATTACATAGATTGAGTAGGCGTGTTTATTCAATCTTATGTACTGCAAATTCTGATGAAAGTGATCAATTGCTTCTCCTCTCTTCGTGATTTTTGCGCCTCGAGCTAGTGCCACCTAAACACCTACTTAAATTGCTTTAGAAAATTGCATTCTAATTTTACTTTTCAATTGTGTTGATTAATTTGCTTTTCAATGTGTCTTGCGTGTCTCTCGAATAGCTTTTTCCGTCTCTCTCTTCGTGATTTTTGCGCAAATGTAAGATAATTCAAGACAAAGTCTATCATGCGTTACCAAACGTCGGCGTCTTCATGATTTTGCATTTGTGATTTTTTGATTTACTTGTGCGAAAAATAATTTGTGGATAGTTTGCGAATTAATCAACAACTTAGTTATTTCAGTTGCTACATTAAATATTATGAGATGGTAAAAAGACTTTAGACTAATTGTTTTAAGATCCTTACAGTAGACTTATAAAACTTGTTTTGTGTAAGAAGTTTGAAGACATATTCATGTTTCTTATTCTTAAATGCTAGTAATACTGCCTTTGGGAATATATAACTTATATTCTTATCATACTGATCTCATTAGATTAGTTATGACTTTAGATTGGATCCAATTCGAAGTTAACGGATTTAATTTTATTGACCAAACTTTAGGAACTAGTTCGAATAAAACGATTTTATTTTGTTCAATACTACAGAATTAGTTAATTAATATAACATAATTTTGATCTTAGGTCCGATTAGACAAAATGAACAAATATTGAATACTTTAAATTATAAATTTTGAATATGATAAAATGAACAAATAAAAATGAAAGAGTCCTATTGTTGGTTCTGAGACAAATTTTCAGGTTGTTACTAAGACTCCTTCTCCTACAAAAATTAGAGCTGCCGCTGCTGGTGTTGCTGAGGTGCTCAAGGATTTGCATAAGAAGAAGAAAGCTCAAGTTGATAGAGGTAAGAGGGGAGGTAAGGGTAATTCTTTTACTCCTCCTACATGAAGTGGATTATATGGAATGTGAGAGGAATGAATGTTTCCTCTAAACAAAAGTGTATTGTCGATAGAATTAACTGTTTGAGGGTAGATGTAGCTTGTTTGCTTGAAACTCGAGTTAAGAGAGCTAATGTTGCTAGAATACTTTCTGCTTGGTTTCCTGGTTGGAATTTTTTGTGTAATTATGATTATGTTGTTAATGGGAGGATTTGGATTTTGTGGAAGCCTGGAGTGCAGATTCAACCTATTGCTAAATCTGATCAAAGTATCACTTGTTCTTTTTCTTCTGGTCTCCAGTCTGGTCATTTTACTGCTGTCTATGGGAGTAATGATGGTAAGGAAAGGAATAATCTTTGGCTTCATTTGTTGGATGTTCAACTTTTAGTTGGTTCTAGTCCTTGGTTTATAGTTGGGGATTTCAATATTATTGCTGCTGCGTCTGAAAGCTCTGGATATCAGTTTAGTAATCAATTGCTTAATGATATGGATGACTTTAAGGATTGGATGTGTGCAGGGTGTGCAGGATCATCCTTTTCTTGGTCCCACTTTTACTTGGACTAATAATCAGTGTGCTGGTTTGTTGGCCAGAAAGCTTGATAGGGTATTGGTTTCGGATGATTGGTTTGGTACTTATGGTTGTTCTGGTGTGGAGTTTTTGGCTCCTCAAATTTCGATCATTGTCCTGCTGTGTTGGATTTAAGAGTTGAGAGGTTGTCTGTTCCTAAGCCTTTCAAGTTCTTTAATTTCTGGACAAGACATCCAAACTTTATTGCCCTAGTTGAAGCCTCTTGGAAATTGCCTGTTGAGGGTAGTTCTATGATGAGGCTCAAGGTTGTGCTTCGGGAGCTTAATAAAGAGTGCTATGCTGATATTTCTCAACGAGTTGTTGATAAGAGAAAGGAGTTGGATGATTTGCAGCTTCAGGTCATGATGCCTAATGTTGATATGGCTGTAGTGGAGCACACTGTCAAAGTGTATAAGGAGTATAGGGAACTTCTCTTGGCAGAGGAATCCTTTTATAAGCAAAAGTCTGGTGTGCAATGTGTGAAGGAGGGGGATGCAAACACGAAATTTTATCACTGCTCAGTGAAGAGTAAGCTGTGTAAGAGTCAGATAAGGATGTTGAATACTGAGCAAGGGGATTTTGTTGATACAAAGCAGGGCCTTGCTGATGTTGCTGTTGGTTATTTTTCTAAACTGTTGGGTGAGAAGGATTCTAATGTTGTGGTGCCTGATGTATCTTTGTTAAAGGATTTGCTTCTAGGTGCTATTGGTGAAGCTGAGCAGCAGTTGCTTGTTAAAGAGGTGACTAGGGATGAGATTAAGAGAGCCATGTTTGCTCTAAATGGTGACAAGGCTCCTGGGCCTGATGGGTACTCTGCGCATTTTTTCCAGTTTGCTTGGCTAGTAGTTGGGGATGATGTTTGTGAGGCTACACTAGAGTTTTTTCAGAATGGTAATGTTCTATCTGCATTCAATTCTACTATTGTTGCCCTTGTTCCCAAGAAATCTAATTCTATGAGTATTAAGGATTATCGGCCTATATCTTGTTGCTCTACTTTCTATAAGTGTTTGGCAAAAATTATGGTTGCTCGACTAGTCGCTATTTTGCCTCGTTGTATTGCTGCCAATCAATCCACGTTTATACCTAGTCGGAGCATTTCGGAGAATATCTTGCTAGCTCAGGAACTTGTAAAGGGTTATAGCAGGAGCACTCTTTCCCCTAGATGTGCTTCGAAAATAGATTTACAAAAAGCTTTTGACTCTGTCAGATGGGAGTTTCTTGTTGTGGTTTTTCGGACTTTGGGTATTCTAGATAGATTTTCTGATTGGATGATGGGATGTATTTCTGGGGCTTGGCTTTCTATCTCCGTCAATGGTTGTTTAGAGGGTTACTTTAAGAGTCAGTGGGGGCTTCGTCAAGGTGACTCCCTTTCTCCTTACTTGTTTGTTATGGCTATGGAGGTGTTATCTAGAATGTTGAATTTGGCAGCAGAGCAGGGTTTATTTAAGTATCATCCTCGAACTAAGCAAATAAAGCTGACTCATTTGTGTTTTGCGGATGATCTGCTTATTTTTGCTAAGGGTACTGTGGAGTCTGTGATTGGCATTAATTGTGTGCTTGATCTGTTCTATACCTATTCTGGATTGAAGTTAAATCCTTCAAAAACTGAAGTCTTTTCTTCTGGTGTTCCTGTTGATGAGTTGGAAGTGATTCATGATGCTACTGGCTTTGCTTTGGGACAGTTACCAGTCAGATACTTGGGTGTCCCTCTTGTGTCTAAGAGGTTGACTGAGCGTGATTGTGGCCCTCTCATTGATAATGTGAGGAAGAGGGTATCGGGCTAGGCAACTAAGTCATTATCCTTTGCTGGTAGAGCTCAACTTGTTAAATCTGTTTTGTTTCATGTGCAAAGCTATTGGGTGAGACATTTTTTGTTGCCAAAGTCTGTCTTGAAGAAGATGGAGCAGATTTGTATGTGATTCCTGTGGGCTGGAACTGATACTAAAACCCATTTTGTTAGAGTTAGTTGGCAACATGTCTGTTTACCAAAAGGAGAGGGTGGGTTGGGGATAAAAGATTTGTTATCTTGGAACAACGCCTGTCTTATCCAGCAGTTGCGGTATATCATCTATAAAGATGGTTCTCTATGGATTGCTTGGATTAAAGCTTATCTTCTTAAGGGTAGGGATTTGATGACTATCCCTATTTCTAGTAGTAGCAGCTGGCATTGGAAGAAACTTTTAAGTTTGAGGACTGAAGCTGTAGGTGTTTTTCAATCTGTGGGGGGTGCCATTCTTGCTTAGAAATTGCATCTTTCGGTTATATGGAAAGTAATTAGACCCTCTGAGTGCAAAGTTGATTGGAACAGAGTTGTATGGTGTCCTTTATACATCCCTCGGCATTCCTTTTCTCTGGCTTGCGCTTTTGAATCGATTGCCTACCAAAGATAGGTTGCAAAGTTGGGGTTTGGTGTCTCAAGTAACGTGTGTGACTTGTTCTGATGGAAGTGAGTAACGAGATCACTTGTTTATGGGTTGTTCTTATGCTCATATCATTTGGAAGGAATTGTTGTTAGCATGTGGTATTAGCAGGTCTCCTATCGATGGTTGTGCGAGTTTACGTGGCTCATTCGTTATGGCAAAGGTCTGACTTTTTTGTGATGTTTTCTTAAGTGTCTTGGAACTCCTTCATATATTGGATATGGCGTGAGCGAAATGCACGATTATTTTGTAATGCATTTAAAGTGAGCATGATGTTCTTCTCTAATTAAAGAATCATAGGATCAAGGTGTTGGATACTAAGTTTCTTGTTGTAAATTCCTCTCTTCTTTGCATTATGTAGTAGTTGGAATATAAAGCCGAAATGTTTTTGTTTACGGTTGTCTTTGTTGTTGGTCGGTTTGTAGTGTTGTAGTTTTGTTGCTTGGATAAATAAAGCTTTTACTTATCCAAAAAAAAAAAAAAGAGTCAAATGCAAAGATTGAATACTTCAAAGTTAAACATGAGTAGTGGGAGAAAATAAGTTAAAGACATGATCAAAGATCATTGTTGCTTGAGGTCATCATAATTATAAAAGGAGTCAAGAATTTTCTTGAGGCAACTATTGTAGACAAAGAGTCGGTCTAACTGAACTAAGTATCCTGCCTTCTTTATAGCATCCAATGTTGCTTTCCCCTCTAGCTGGCTGCAACAACCGTAGTTCCATTTATAACTCAGTTGTAAACCATAGAAAAAATAAGACTAGACAATAAAAATGTGAAGAACTTGAGGACTTGTGCCTAAGATAATAATTAAAAAAATCTATCTGATTCTATCAGATTAACTGTGAAAACTTCAAATTGATTAACTTTTTAATTTAGTTTTTAATTTTTTAGTTCAATTTATTTTAATAACCTTTATAATAAAAACTAACCAATTTTTTAATTAATAAATTGATCAATTTTATATATCAAAATAAATCAACTAATCTATATTTAATAATCTCCCATTTTAATTAAATTTCAAATTCTTTGATGAGTAAGAAAATCTCCTTCAATCATATTTCAAAATTTTTAATTTTATTCAATCTTTAACCGACTTTATTATGATATAATACCGGTTGAACTTTTTAAACCTTACACCTCTTCTTTTATCAGTTTAACTTCTAGTCCAGTTTTTAAAATATTAACTTAAGATTAACAAGGAGTTAGATCAGGTCAAATTAGAGGACAATCTGGTTTTAGTCCAACCCCTTATATGAGGTACAAGCAACGAATTAGGTCGGGAAAGTTAGAGGCAGACTATGTTTGATATGACCCTTTACATAAGTCCGGTCTAAAGTTTGATCAGGCTAGGGTTGCCACCAAAATATTGTCATTTTGACTTGTAGGTTTGAGAAGTTAAAGACCAAACAACATTGGCTTGCTAATCCAGCTTAACTTAATTCAAGGTATACTTAAGTTCGATCAACTCAATCTCGCTAATTCAGACTATATACGACCAGTTAGGACAAAATTGCTAAACCTACTTGTACTAGAATTATATAGATTGTGGATGGTGATTAGTGAACATTGATAAGTATTATATTATAGATAATAAAATATTAATTTTATAAAATATAAAATTTTATTTATTAATAATGATTAATATTATAAAATATAAACAATAACTATGTAATTAGTTTCCAATTATATAAACTAACAAGTGATCAAATAAATGAGTTGATGGAGGAGCAGTAGAGGCATACTCTTTCAAGTTGTAGGCTACTTCCATATTGAAAATTTTGTCTTCCTTTTCCCATAGGAGATGAATTTTCTGCAATAACATTACACATTCACAGGATATCAAAATCAAGTTTATGAGTTAAACCTTAATTACCATAATGAAATAAATTGTAACTTCAATATTAATAACTTGAGATTTTAAATTTTTATAAAATGAAAAAAATCTACATTTATAATTTAAAATTTTGGGAACAAATACAAAATAAATTTCCATGTAATTTCTATCATTAGCACTCTTAAGAAAAATGGTACGGAATATTCCCCATAAAATTTCCACTTTTAGGTTGAATTATTAAATAAGGTTCTCCTCTCAAGTTCTTATTTCTACATTTGGAATAAAAATAGTTCACAAAATAATAAAAACTAATCTTATTATGAATCTTAGGTTCATCATATTGTTTGTTCAATGAAGAAATGGATTAGAAAAACCTTTAAAATAAAGAAATTAAAAGATTATTAATAAGTCCGTAAAATAATTTTTTTAAAATGGGAAAAGTCATCTTCAGCAAATTTGGCATAGTTTAGCTCTTTTTTTTTCTTTGGTCTTAACATAAAAAGTAATTGGAATGAGTCAAATGTAACTTAGTTCAAACAGATACGATGGTTACGATAGTCCTTGATCTTAGGTATCTTTAGTAGATTAGTCTACATCCAACACTTGCATTCTGCGTATATATCTGTAAGTTACAACGCAATAGATTCATCAATTCACTTATCATTATCATGGTATCAGAGCTGTAGCCTAAAAGCAAATCAACCATTTTCGTACGTGTATCAAGTCTGCAGCCGTTGTCCATCGTATTTCTAATGCTTAGTTAGCATAAAAAAATTTTCTTTTGTCTTCCCGATCTTGATGGCTCTTGATAATGCATCTTCTACGGCAACAATCAATTTAGATGCAACACTGCCACCAAATCTAGTTGTCTTCAACACGGGTTTCACTTCTGGCTCGAAATTGACAGGTGTGAACTATCTGATCTGGAGAGTTTAGGTGAACGCTCTCCTCATCGAATATAATGTAAAGGGCTATGTAGATGGTTCCATCCCACGTTCGGCAAATGACAACCCCGATCTTCCTCTGTGGATCTGAAAGGACCTGTTTGTTCTCCCTATACTTATAACCACTGTTGCGGAAACATATGCAACATTATTAGCTATTGTCGCCTTATCCAAGGAGGCTTGGGACCTCCTTGAGAAAACCTTTGCAGGTAAATCTCGTTTGAGACTCATGTTTCTTAAGGAGAGACTGATTTCAATTCGAAAAGGCAACGTTTCTATATCTGACTATTTGAAGGAAATGAAAAGTATTGCTGATGGAATCGCCATTGTAAGCACACCGATTGATGACACCTATCTCGTCATCCACACACTCAATGGCCTCTTCTCAGATTTCAGGAAGGTCAGCGTCGCTCTACGCGCCCGGGAAACACTGATTGACTTTGTTGACCTTCATGAGAAACTGTTGTCCTTACTTCTAGTTTAACATGGCTCTAATGTAAGGATGATAGTAGCAGGTCTGAGCCCCGGCCAACCCTGGCTATCGGGAGCCTTGACTTAAGCTTGAGCCTGACCAAATTAGAGATAGCTCGACTCAAGCCTGAGCCAGACTCGGCCTAACCTATTTTTAAAATTTTAAAATTGGCAAAATGACGTCATTTTCAACAATAATGTTGTTTTGCATGCAAGGATAGGGCCTTGAGCCAGAACCAGAAAATCTGAGCCCAAATCTCAATTTTTAAGGACAACTGGGCTTGAGACTTGTCAACTCGGGCCTGATCTGTTGATTTCGAGCTTAGACCAAGTTGCCAACTCTACTCCAATGCTAGTATAATTATAAGAAATATGATAAGAGACCAAACATTTTATTGTTGTCGAAGAAAGAACATTTTATATATTTATTATTTGTAGTATTATTATCAAACTCGAGTTATTCAGCTTTAGGTTGAATTTGACTCAATGTGACCCAAATAATCTAAACTTATTTAACAAAATAATATCATTTTTTCTTTAAATTGAAGTCGATTGAGCCCAACTCAATCAACATATTTAAGAGGTTAGGCCAAGCATAGATAGTTCAAACCCAATCCGGACCATTGGCCACATATTTAAGAGGTTAGGCTGAGCATAGGTGGTCTAGGCCCAACCTAGATCATTGGCTTCCACAAACTAGATAATCTTTTTCATATGGTAATTAAATGTATTGGGTATCCTAAGAATAGCATAAATCTTATACAAAATCTTTTTAATAATGTTTTAAATAAATAATAATTTATCAATGCAGAAGGTTTTAATTGACAATCAAATTGTATTAAACCAAACTTTTAAAATACCTAAAGTTGCTCTTCCATATGCAAACTAATGATGGTGAAGCAATCCCAGAACCCAACAATCTAAGGAATGTAGTGAATTTTCTATTTTAACATTTTTTTTCAGGTAAACAATTATAAGAAACAGAGCTAGTCAAGCTAAGCAAATCCCTAGGTTGCATTGACTTAGACCCATGATATAGCCCATTACCAAACTTTCATGTCTGACCTGTGAGAATTAACTGATCCCGAAGTCCTTGTCCCTCACCTCTAGTGCTTCAAGAAGTTCTGTTTTTTCCTCTTTATTCTTAGAAATCACCTGTCAAGAACAAAACTAAGAATACCTAGATCTACTGACACTGATTAAGCTATGATTAAAGAAACTTAATTACCTCTAAAATGTCCTTACGCATGAACTCAGGTGTCCATTGCGATCTGTAGGAAACTCCATTCCACAATTCTTTAACACCGTTAATGTTGTTTGGGATCAAAAATTCTGACCAGGATGCGAACCCAAGTCTTGCTAGACTAACACGAGAAATGGAATCTGTTAAAGCCATGACCGAGCAACTTATAACCATCGAGTGGACCAAGTCAGGGAACATCTCAGCCATTTTGAACCCAACCATGCCTCCATAGCTAAGACCAACCAAAGTACACGTGTATACCGAGTTGTCTCAGGGCCTTAGCCATGGACTCGGCTTGGAAACCTGGTGACCTGTCGTTTCTGAGGGTTGTCGAGCCACCGAAGAAGAGGAAATCAGGGACGTAGAGTGAATACTTTCTGGACAAAGCTAGGAACCGAAATTGCCAGGTTAAGATCCCACTGAACCCAAAACCGTGAAGGAACACCACCACATGTTTTTCCTAATTCTGTTTCTTGTTCTTGGGTTGGTTGTGGAGGTCGTAGGTCTTGCTGGTGGTTTCACTTGGGACCCAGAAATGAATGACTGTCCATGGCTCGATATGAACCTCTTCTTGTCTCATCCCAACAAGCTTCATTAGCCAATGCAAGAGCCTCGTGTATGCAACCAATAAGTTCACCGTCTCTACTGTGTCTGAGCAGTAATGACCTGATCCTGAACGTAAGGTTTGAGTTTTTTTTACATACGAGATATTTTAGGAAGATCTTAAGGGTCTTAAATCTTAATTATAAGAATATACTTTTAAACAATTTATATTTAGATTAATCCCGTTTGGATCGGATAGATCCTCTATAGAAAACAAAGTTCTGATATCAAATTTTAAATAATTACATATATAAAAAGATTTAAACTCACAACTTCACTTAAATCAGAAAAACTCCGTACTAATTTACGAGTGTCCTAAGCTTAGAAACTTATATATTCTATTTACGCAAGCAAAATAAAAACTTACCTATTCCAGTTGAAATGACTTTTCACTAGGTGTTTTTGTTTATATTATATATATATATATTGGAATTTTTTTTCTCTTTCTTTGACGAATACATTATTAACACGTTATTGAGAAGCAGCCATCTGGGGAGTTGAGAAATAATTAATACCTGCCAACTTGGGGAATAGCGGCTTTGGGTAAAAGTGGAAAAGATCTTACTATTCCCGAATCCATGTTCGTCCTGTACCCAATTCCCTGTTTTTCCTTTCCCCAAAGTTCTATCAGTCATTTATTGCAATAAATTTGATGGTTGAACTGTTTTGGGTTTAAGGAGAGTCGTTTCTATTATTTTATAGGTCCTGAGTGAAATAAAAAAAAAGAGCTTAAATAAATTGACAATATATTTTACATATTTTTATAAAACATAAATGATTCAATTTATAAGTTTACATAATCAACTAAATATAAAATTATCATAACATTAACAAATACACTAACAAATATCTGAGATGATCATAATTTATGAAAAACAATTTCTCCAAGACATTTCTAGATGCAAAATTATTAATAATATTATCAAGATCAATATTATCCAACATTTGTTAGACAACATAATATAAACTAATATATCACAAAGATATATAAATAGTATTATATATGTGATAGAAAAAAAAGCAAAAGTTAATATCTAATATTAAAATAAAAACAAAGAGCAAAAATATATTGAAAAATCGAAACTTTACCTTTAAATTAAACTCGAACACAAAAGATTTAAATTGTAAAAAATTTCTGCTAATTTTTTTAGTTGGAGTACTTTAAATATATATATTGACGAAAATAAAGAAATTAGAAAGTAAAAGTACACTTAAATATTTCAAGACTATTTATAAGTATAAAATGGTAACTTATAACATTAAATAAACTTACCTAACGTTAACTTATAACGTCAAAAATTACCAATGATAAAATTATTTATTATTACCTCTACCTGCAGCCTATGTAACCTGCAATTTTAAAACTTGTAAACTTAGAGTACTTACTGCCTGCAATCTTAGAACTTGCCTATTATTTACTCTTCAAAACATCACCGATATTAAATTAATTTTGAGTGAATTACTTATATACTATAGGAGTTAAAAAACCAAAAGATGAGGTTAGGAGCCCCTTCCCATCGTGGATTGGGTCCAATGGCGGAGATTATGACGGAACAAAAGAATTGATCCCGTCAACATGTAATTTAGAATTATATGTGGCAAATTATATAGTTCTAAATCCAGAACTATGAACTGTCAAATTTTTCTAATAGATTTGTTATTAAAAAAAGACATGACTAAAGTCAAAATTATATTAAAAAAGAATTATAATTTATTTTAAAATTTTAAAATTAAAATATACCTAAACACCATTAATTCATTATACTGATATCATAATTCTCAAAATCCATCAGTCACTCTTGATGAATAATAATTTATAACATGAATGAAATGACTTTTCGTTGTTGCTACATTAAGGACCTGTTTGGTTAAGCTTTTATTAGTAGAGCTTTTGTCAGTAGAGCTTTTCTGAGAAGAGTTTTTTTAAAAAGTCATTTGACTGTTTGACTGTCAATTAAAAAAACAGCTTTTTTAAAAGAACTTCATACAAGAGATGGTATTTGGCAACATAAAATAAAAGCATTTTATCAATTTTAACTATATTTTATTTTATAATAAAATTTTTATGCTAAATATTTTTAAAGTATACTAAACAATATGCAAAGTACTATATTGTAGGAAATTTTAGATAACCATCTTGTAGGAAATAATTTAAAGAGATGTCTCATTTTTAATAGGAAATAAAATTAATATGAAAATAATATTAAAACATGTAAAAAAGTTAAATAATATTGAAAATAATTAATTCTAATTTTAGAAACTATTTTTCTAAAATTAATTAAGAATTAATATAATTATTAATCTTAATCAAATTAAGAAAAATAATTATGTTAATTTTAGAATTAATTTGATGATTAATTTAATTTAATAATTCAACAACTTTAAATATTAAATTAAATATCAAAACATTCTTTGAAAACATTTTAGTAAATGGCAAAAACACGTTATAGTGTCATTCTCTGTGTAAGCTTTTTTTACTATTCCTGGATTAGACAAATAAGGTTGGAGTTTTGGTTTATGTTTACTATTCACGTGTGCTTCCCACGTTGTTGCAACTCTTCCCATGATTCAGCTTTCCTCTTGTCACGCCTACCATCTGCTTTTCTACGCCATTCAACACATAAGAAGCATAGGTGAAATATTCTTCGGTAATTTTTCATGTACAATATACAAATTGCAGTCTTTTTTTCAGCCAACGTTTTTCCAGATTTGGGATTTCTCCGACGCTTCATCCCTAGACGAAGGTCTACGACATAGACGTGATATTTAGGACAAATATCAAGGAAGAAGAAGAACTAACCTGATGAGAGGGATTGCGCTGCAGATGAAACAAAGCAGAAGTCGGCTGAAGCAGAAAAGACAGAATTTTGAGGTTTTTGTTTAGGAAGGATCATGAACGTAAGTAACGGAAGTGAGTTAAAAAATAGCTTCCCGGAAAAGCTAAAATTTGGGCTTTTCGAAAAGCTCCAAATTTTAGCTTTTCAAAAAGTTGTATTTTAGTTTTTTCAAAAACTATTTCTACTTCAAAAGTGTTTTTGAAGTTTGAAGTCAAATACCCATTTTTTTTTTCCAAAAATAGCTTTTGCGGTAAAAAAAAGTGCTTTTGGAGTCTCCAAAAGTTGAACCAAACAGGCACTAAATATTATGAGATGGTAAAAAGACTTTAGACTAATTGTTTTAAGATCCTTACACAGTAAACTTATAAAACTTGTTTTTGTGTAAGAAGTTTGAAGACAAATTTCATATTTCTTATTCATGAATGTTAGTGTTCACCTTTGGAAATATGTAACTTATATTCTTATCATACTTATCTCATTAGATTAGTTATGACTTTAGATTGGATCCAATTCAAAATTAACGGATTTAATTTTATTGACCAAACTTTAGGAACTAGTTCTAATAAAACGATTTCATTTTGTTCAATACTACAAAATTAGTTAATTAATATAACATAATTTTGATTTTGGGTCCGATTAGAAAAAATGAACAAATATTGAATACTTTAAATTATAAATTTTGAATATGATAAAATGAACAAATAAAAATGAAAGAGTCAAATGCAAAGATTGAATACTTCAAAGTTAAACATGAGTAGTGGTAGAAAATAAGTTAAAGACATGAGCAAAGATCATTGTTGCTTGAGGTCATCATAATTATAAAAAGAGTCCATAATTTTCTTGAGGCAACTACTATAAGTGTCCTGCCTTCTCCATAGCATCCAATGTTGGTTTCCCTCTAGCTGGCTGCAACAAACCATAGTGCCATTTATAACTAAGTTGTAAACCATAGAAAAAATAAGACTAGACAATAAAAATGTGAAGAACTTCAGGACTTGTGCCTAAGATAATAATTAAAAATATCTAACTGATTCTAAACTTGAAAACTTTAAATTGATTAACTTTTTAATTAACTTTTTAATTTTTTTAGTTCAATTTATTTTAATAACCTTTATAATAAAAACTAACCAAATTTTAATTAATAAATTGATCAATTTTATATATCAAAATAAATCAATTAATCTATATTTAATAATCTCCTATTTTAATTAAATTTCAAATTTTTTGATGAGTAAGAAAATCTCTTTCAATCATATTTCAAAATTTTTAATTTTATTCAACCTTTAACCGACTTTATTATGATATAATACCGGTTGAACCTTTTAAACTTTACATCTTTTCTTTTATCAGTTTAACTTCTGGTCTAATTTTTAAAATATTAACTTAAGATTAACAAGGAATTAGATCATGTCAGATTAGAGGACAATCTGGTTCTA
Source organism: Erythroxylum novogranatense (assembly GCA_029891385.1). Lineage (NCBI taxonomy): Eukaryota > Viridiplantae > Streptophyta > Magnoliopsida > Malpighiales > Erythroxylaceae > Erythroxylum > Erythroxylum novogranatense. Next base: position 110,115,473 of record CM057227.1, on the reverse strand, counting down.
GTCCCACCCCTTATATGAGATACAAGCAACGAATTAGGTTGGGAAAGTTAGAGGCAGACTATGTTTGATATGATCCTTTACATAAGTCCAATTTTGGTCTAAAGTTTGATCGGCTAGGGTTGCCACCAAATTATTGTCATTTTGACTTGTAGGATTGAGAAGTTAAAGACCAAACAACATTGGCTTGCTAATCCAGCTTAAGTTAATTCAAGGTAGACTTAAGTTCGATCAACTCAATCTCACTAATTCAGACCATATCGACCACTTAGGACAAAATTGCTAAACCTACTTGTACTAGAATTATATAGAAAAAGGTTTGTGGATGGTGATTATTGAACATTGATAAGTATTATATTATAGATAATAAAAATATTAATTTTATAAAATATAAAATTTTATTTATTAATAATGATTAATATTATAAAATATAAACAATAACTATGTAATTAGTTTCCAATTATATAAACTAACAAGTGATCAAATAAATGAGTTGATGGAGGAGCAGTAGAGGCATACTCTTTCAAGTTGTAGGCTACTTCCATGTTGAAAAATTTGTCTACCTTTTCCCGTAGGAGATGAATTTTCTGCAAAAACATTATACATTCACAGGATATCAAAATCAAGATTATGAGTTAAACCATAATTACCATAATGAAATAAATTTTAACTTCAATATTAATAACTCGAGATTTTAAATTTTTATTAAATGAAAAAATCTCACATTTATAATTTAAAATTTTGGTAACAAATAAAAATAAATTTCCATGTAATTTATATCATCAAGACTCTTTAAGAAAATGTAATGGAATATTCCCCATAAAATTCCACTTTTTAGGTTGAATTATTAAATAAGGTTCTCCTCTCATGTTCTTATTTCTACATTTGAAAAAAAATAGTTCACAAAATAATAAAAGCTAGTCTTATTATGAATCTTAGGTTCATCGATTGTTTGTTTAATGTAGAAATGGATTAGAAAAACCTTTAAAATAAAGAAATTAAAACATTATTAACAAGTCTGTAAAATAATTTTTTTTTAATGGAAAAAGTCAACTTCAGCAAATTTGGCATAGTTTAGCTCTTTTTTTTCATTGATTTTAACATAAAAAATAATAGGAATGAGTCAAATGTAACTTAGTTCAAACAAATACAATAGTTACGATACTCCTTGATCTTAGGTATCTCTAGTAGATCAGTCTACATCCAACACTTGTATTATGTGTATATATCTGTAAGTTACAACACAATACATTCATCAATTCACTGATTATTATCATGGTATCAGAGCTGTAGCCTAACAGCAAATCAACCATTTTCGTACGTGCACCAAGTCTGCAGCTGTTGTCCATCGTTTTTCCAATGCTTAGTTAGCGCAATTTTTTTCTTTTGTCTTCTCGATCTTGATGGCTCTTGATAATGCATCTTCTACGACAATAATCATTTTAGATGCAACACTGCCATCAAATCTAGTTGTCTTCAACACGGGTTTCACTTCTGGCTCGAAATTGACAGGTGCGAACTATCCACTGGAGAGTTCAGGTGAATGCTCTCCTCATCGAATATAATGTAAAGGGTTATGTAGATGGTTCCATCCCACGTCCGGCAAATGACAACCCTGATCTTTTTCTGTGGATCCGAAAGGACCAATTTGTCCTCCATGCACTTATGACCACTGTTGCAGAAACAAATGCAACATTATTTGCTTTTGTCACCTCATCCAAGGAGGCTTGGGACCTCCTTGAGAAAACCTTTGCAGTTAAATCTCATTCAAGACTCATGTCTCTTAAGGAGATACTGATTTTAATTCGAAAAGGCAACGTTTCTATATCCCACTATTTGAAGGAAATCAAAAGTATTGCGGATAAAATCGCCATTGTAAGCACACCGATTGATAACACCGATCTTGTCATCTACGCACTCAATGGCCTCTCCTCAAATTTCAGAGAGATCAACGTCGTTCTACGTGCCTAGGAAACACTAATTGACTTTGTTGAACTTTATGAGAAACTGTTGTCGTTACTTCTAGTTCAACATGGCTCTAATGTAAGGATGGTAATAGCAGGTTTGAGCCCCGACCAACCGTGGCTATCGAGAGCCTTGACTTGAGCTTGAGCCTGACCAAATTAGAGGCAACTTGACTCAAGCTTGAGCCAGATTCGGCCTAACCTATTTTTTAAAATTTTAAAATTTTCAACATAACGTCATTTTCAACAATAATGATGTTTTGCATGTAAGGATAAGGACTTTAGCCAGAATCAGAAAATCCGAGCCCAAATCTCAATTTTAAGGACAATTGGGCTCGAGACTTGTCAACTCGGGCTTGATCCGTTGATTTCGAGCTTAGACCGAGTTGCCAACTCTACTCCAATGCTAGTAAAATTATAAGAAATATGATAAGAGACCAAACATTGTTATTGTTGTCGAAGAAAGAACATTTTATATATTTATTATTTATAGTATTATTATCAAACTCTAGTTATTTAGCTTTAGTCGAATTTGACTCAATGTGACCCAAATAATCTAAACTTATTTTACAAAATGATATCATTTTTATCTAAATTCGAACTCGATTAAGCTCAACTCAATCTACATATTTAAGAGGTTAGGCCAAATATAGGCAGTTCAAACCCAATCTGGACTATTTGCCACATATTTAAGAGGTTAGGTCGAGCATAGGTGGTCAAGACCCAACCTGGACCATTGGCTTCCACGAACTAGATAATCTTTTTCATATGGTAATTAAATGTACTGGGCATCCTAGGAATAGCATAAATCTTATACAAAATATTTTTAATAATGTTTTAAATAAATAATAATTTATCAATGCAAACTTTGTAGATTTTAATTGGCAATCAAAATATATTAAACCAAACTTTTAAAATACCTAAAATTGCTCTTCCATATGCAAACTAATGATGGTGAAGCAATCCCGGAACCCAACAATCTAAGGAGTGTAGTGAATTTTCTATTTTAACATTTTTTAGGTAAACAATTATAAAAAACAGAGCTAGTCAAGCTAAGCAAATCCATAGGTTGCATTGACTTAGACCCATGACTTAGATCCATTACCAAACTTTCATGTCTGACCTGTGAGAATTAACTGATCCCGAAGTCCTTGTCCCTCACCTCTAGTGCTTCAAGAAGTTCTGTTTTTTCCTCTTTATTCTTAGAAATCACCTGGCAAGAACAAAACTAAGAATACCTAAATCTACTAACACTGATTAAGCTATGATTAAAGAAACTTAATTACCTCTAAAATGTCCTTACGGATGAACTCAGGTGTCCATTGCGATTTGTAGGAAACTACATTCAACAATTCTTTAACACCATTAATGTTGTTTGGGATCAAAATTTCTAACCAGGATGAGAACCCAAGTCTTGTTAGACTAACACGAGAAATGGAATCTGTTAAAGCCAAGACCGAGCCACTTATAACCATTGAGTGGACCAAGTCAGGGAACATCTCAGCCATTTTGAACCCAACCATGCCTCCATAGCTAAGACCAACCAAAGTACACTTGTGTATACCGAGTTGTCTCAAGGCCTTAGCCATGGACTTGGCTTGAAAACGTGGTGATCTTTCGTTTCTGAGGGTTGTTGAGCCACCGAAGAAGAGGAAATCAGGGACGTAGAGTGAATGCTTTCTGTGTTAGGAAATTAAACTATTTTCACGCAACAAAAATCGTCAGTAAAACAACACAAAATTTGATAACGAAATTCGGCCAAATTGTGCCTACATCTCTGGGCTACTGCACACCCTTTTTATTAGGGAGAAAAACAATACTTACAAGTGTTTACACTCATCACTCATCACTCAACACTCAACTCACTAGTGTTTTCACACACTCTCAAACCCTTACCCCAATACACCCCAAAAATTACTCACAAAATTTACTACTCTTACTAAGAGTTAATATTTTGTTTTAATTTTGGATGATTTTGGATGGAAGGGGGAGGGGGTTTATTTATACTTGTTTAGCCTCCTCCGTCTCTCTCTCACTTTCAATATGGGACAAAGTCCCTTTACCTAACAATCTCCCACTTGAAGACTGATTTCAATCTGTCTTCACACCTAATTGATGCAATAGCTCGTCTAGATTTTATTACTCTTGCAAGCCAACAGAAGTTGCACACAACTTCTGTTTGTCGATTGTCACCACCTTGGTTAGCATGTCCGCAGGATTCTCGCTTCCAAGGATCTTCTCAATTGTTAACACTTCATCTTCTAGCAAGGACCTGATGAAATGATAACGAACACCGATATGCTTGGTTTTGAAGTGGAATGCTGGATTCTTGGCTAGATGAATTGCACTCTGACTGTCACTGTATAACACATTTTTCTCCTACATGAAACCCAACTCTGAAAGCAAATTCTGAAGCCAAATCATCTCTTTGCTAGCTTCAGTTATTGTATATACTCAGCTTTGTAGTAGATAAGCCACCAATCTTCTGAATCTGCAATATCCAACTCACAGCTGTTGTACCTACAGTGAAAATGTAACCGGTGGTACTCCTTTTTCTATCAACTTCACCTGCATAATCTGAGTCAACATAACGTTGTACTTTTATTTCTCCTTTGTCAAAGTATAGGCATTTCTTGGTAGTACCTCGAAGATATCTTAAAATCCACTTTACTGCTTCCCAGTAGACTTTTGCTGGATTTGCCATAAATCTGCTAACTGCTCCCACTGCTTGGCCTATGTCTGGCCTTATGCATACCATGGCATATATCAAGCTTCCAACAGCATAGGCATAAGGAATTTTGCCATCAAGTCTCGCTCTTCATTTGTCTGAGGTGATTGATTTTGGGATAGGCGAAAATGACTGGGAAGGGGAGTGCTGACTGGTTTAGAATTCACCATGTTAAACCGTTGCAAAACACGATTAATGTATTCTGCTTGAGATAACCGTAATTCCCTTCTCTGCCTATTTCTGGTGATCTGCATCCCAAGAATCTTCTTAGCTGGACCCAGATCTTTCATGTCAAATTCTTTTGACAGTTGTTTCTTCAAATTTCTGATATCATCCATATTGGAACTCACTACTGACCTGTCATCGACATAAAGAAGTAAAATGATATAACTGGACTGATATCTCTTGATATAATAACAGTGGTCGACATTGCACTTCTGGAAGTCTTCCCTATGTATAAAGTTATCAAACTTTCTGTACCACTCCCTTGGAGCTTGTTTCAGACCGTACAAGCTTTTCTTTAACTTACACACCAAATGTTCTTTTCCTTTCTCCAAAGAACCCTCTGGCTGGTGCATAAATATCTCTTCATCTAAGTCTCCATGAAGAAATGTTGTCTTCACATCAAGCTGCTCAAGATGGAGATCTTGACTTGCGACAATACTTAACACCGTTCTGATGCTATTAAGCTTCACCATCGGGGAGAAAATGTCAGTATAGTCTATTCCTTCCTTCTGCTGGAACCCTTTGACTACTAACCGATCTTTGTATCTTTTGAAACCATCAAACTCCTCTTTGACCAGATATACCCATTTGTTGTGGAGAGCCTTCTTTCCATTTGGTAACTTTGTTAGTTCCCAAGTCTGATTGGAGATTAAAGATTGTTAGAATAGTGCCCTAAAGGCAATCGCCTTTAGCGCCTTTTGTACAAAATTGTGTACATACTTTATGAATAAATAAAGAAAGGCATATTTCATTAATTTGATGTTCATTATTTGTGAATTGATATTGATCTATAAGTAAATTAATGAAGTCCATGATATATGAAATAGCATGAAGGAAATTATGATGTGATCATACTACTGAGATTCCTATCATGTGCAATTATGTCAGTATCTAAATTATCCCTAGTCGTAGGATTACTGAAACTGGACATCGGTAATCTGGAGAGACTAGCACATTTCAAGCTCCTTGATTTGATCAAGCAGTAGATCTCAAAAACTGTAAATATGAGATGTTTAGGGTTGAGATGTGAATGCTTACTAGAGGTAGTAAGTACATTGGTTGACCTGCTATGAGATCAACACATGGATGTCCTATTCTAATGTCAGTGATAATCTCATCATAGCAATGGTGCAAGTATCCTTATACTTGAGGTACTCAAGAATATTTTGGATACTGATTCTGTGCTTTGACTCCCTTCCTTGTTGCCTTACACAGGTCATTCGTAGGGTGGTGCTTGGATACAGTTTGAGGTATTCGAAGGTAATTGAGTAGCCAATAGAGGATTCACCACTTCTGTGATAGCAGAAGATGATACCCATGGCCTCTTGTTAGGGTCATTACTTGAAATCTGTCGAGTATATATGTCATGAAGAGTGTCTTCAGTGACATATAAAGTAATGAGTCTCAGGACAAGAACTGATATCACTTGGACTAGATTTGACGTGCTCAGTCTAGTAAGAGTTGACACTTTGCCCATACTCATAACCAAGTGGGGTATAGCATGGTGAAAGGACGAATTACACAGTAATTGTCTATGGAAAGGTTCGTGATAGGGTTCGTGATGAATATAGGTTCATTCGTCAAACCAATTACTTTCCGGTCAATTGGGGGTCATGATGTGTTGCTAGATACCGCTCATGACTTGCTTGGATTAAGTGTTAATCTAAGTGGCCAACATAACCGGGAACTTAATGGGTCACACGCATAAGAGTGACTCGGAGAATTTGTAAAATAGTTTTGGACAGAGATCCAATATATGGAGAGCAATAGGATTAAATGGATCCCGATGAGATCGCGACATCGATATTGCTGAGACAGGTCTCCGGTGATTTTTCCATATCGGGACCCGGTAGGACCGACCCTAGTGTGACTGGACCACTTCAGCATTTATATACATATATATATATATATATATATATATGTGTGTGTGTGTTTACGTGGAAGGAGGAGAAAAGCCTTATCTTTTATATATATATATATAAGGCTAACGTGGAAAGACACCTACTTTGCATTTAATGAGTCTTTAAATGTTAAAGACAAATGGCATTTAAAAAAAGAGCAAGAGGAGATGATCGTTGGATATAAGAAGGAAGAAAGGGTTTTAAGAAAAAAGGCTTTCCACTATTCTCATCATCGATCTTCATCATCTTCAAGCTTCTCATCCTCCTTCTTTCCATCGTTTCTCTAAGCTCTCTAAGAACAAGGTAAGAGCTAGCACTCTCTCCCTTGTTCTAGCTATTCTCGGGTCAAAGGGTTTGCCCCGGTTAGGTTCTTCGATCTCTGCGTGGATACCGTTAGAGACGGTCTCTTTTGGTCGTTATGGTTTGACTTTGATATATAGACACATGGATCCTGACTCTCGGGAAGGTCCCGGAATAAAAATTTTTGTTTTTCTGCACCGTGTGCATGTGATGCACACACCGGGATTTTTCTACAGTGGTATCAGAGCCACTTGTGTCGTATATAACGAAGAAATCATAACAAGGTTGGAGCTGCCTATTGCTTGTGACGATGATGCATGTTGATTGTGCTAAATTCGAAATCAGTATAGAAATCTTGTTTTCGAAATTTTCTTGCCCAGATGTACTCATAAGATGTTGTTGAATATGTCTGTGGAAGAACAGAATTTATCAATGTGATTTGATATGGTTTTGCTAATTTATTCCCTAATGTTCTGGTTGCTGTGTTTATGCACATTCCTTGAACAGGCATGCTTATAAATTCGATAATAAATTATAGAAATTTTTTTTGGATTTTCTTTCACTGAAATGTCTCTAAGATGTTTATGAATGTCTATGAGGATGTAAAAATGTTTTTGAGGTAATTTACTATTTATTTGAGAATTTATTGTGTGCTGCTGTGAATAACTGTGTTGAAGAACACAGATTCAACATTGGCTTTGTTGCTGAGGTTGGTTTAGTTTTTGTTGGAAATAAATCCTGAAAAATTCATGGAGCATTTTGTGAACATTTTGTAACCTCTGTAATTTTCTCAGAATTTATTGAAATTGTTTCAATGAGTTTTTCAAGCAAAATACAGAACTTGGCAGTTTTGAGAAAGTTGCTGGAACTGTTTTGTTTGGAATGATTGATTGTGTATTTCTCAATTCCAATGCCTTGGATTATTTTTAATGTGATTAAAAATATGTTACATTGATGTTGTATGCTTTCCAAACTGATTTTCTTGAAATTGGGTTTCCAAAAATTTTTGGATGTCAAATATGTCACATTAGCATCTCGTTAGTATATTTCGTTGTCTTGATTGTTTTGGCCGTCACAATTTTGTGACCAGTGCTGAAGTAGTCTTGATAAAGTGTAGAATACCTAGAGATACTTAGGGTGATAGTTTGATATTCTCAAATTATTTAGAAATCTAAGTAAATAATAGTGTATTCATCGATTTCAAGTATTTCATGTATAGTATGATTATATATATGGTAAGCATGATACAATAAAAGTGTTTCATTGGTACATCAAAGTAAAGTATATTACACTTGGTATTGTGAATTTGAACTACACGGATTGAGAAATTAGCCGATTAGAGAGCAATTCCAAAATTAGTTGACTAACACATGCATAAGTCGACTTGCATACTCAAGTAGTCGACTTACACAAGCACTAGTCGACTAGTTCGTGCACAGTAGTCAAAAGTAGTCGACTAACACATGCACAAGTCGACTAGTTCGTGCACAGTAGTCAAAAGTAGTCGACTAACACATGCACAAGTCGACTAACACATGCAAAGGTGGGATGATGGATGATTATAGGTATAGATTCAATGTGATTGATACCCTAAATCATTCCATATAGTCATGGTGACTATAATCCTACAACTTCGAGAAGAAGAAGAGTGAAGAAAGATGAAATCCCTCACATAATATGAAAACTAACGCCTTTCATTAATATGGGGAGAACCAGAGTTCTTATAAAGTTCGGGTTGTTGGGTAAACCCAAGCTCACTCTATACGGATATGTTCGAACCATGGAAATAAGATTTTCGGATTAATGGGTCAGTTTTCACTAGAAGCGTTGATTTGTTAAGTAAACTCAAGGTTAACGTAGACAGAGGCAAAATTGGGTAGTGTACATCAGATGTACGCGCATCAAGAGTTGATAACCCAATGTGTGTGCATATATCACGAGTTGATAGCACTAGTCGATAATTGCACATGTGATGTAACTGGTATGACCGATACCTGCCGATTGATCTAAGGTGGTTTGTTGGGTAAACCCAAGGTCATTTTAGTAATTTCGGATATCTATGATGCAATTGGTATGACCGATACCTACCGATTGACTTAAGGTGGCTTGTTGGGTAAACCCAAGGTCATTTTTAGTAATGTCAGATATCGACCCACTACGACATTTTGTCATAATGTTTCTTGGATTCGTAATGAGGGTTATGGATTCTTTGAAACTAGTGGGAGTCATATGCATGTCATGCAAGTCCTTATGATCATGCATGTAATTCTATTCTAACATTCTTTCTCTCTTTCCCTTTAGGTTGATTGAAGATGTCTTCTAGTGTGAATTTGCGCTCACTTATGGATTCTAATAAATTAACTGGACCCAATTTTCTTGATTGGCTGAGAAATCTGAGAATTGTTCTCAGATCTGAGGAACTGGGCTATATCCTAGATGTTCCACTTCCTGATCCACCTGCTGTTGATGCTTCTGATGAGGATCAGAAAGTTTATCGTAAGCATCTCAAAGACAGTGACATGGCTACTTGTATTATGCTAGCATCTATGTCACCAGAGCGCAAGCGGCGCATGAGTCTATGGATGCTAATACCATAGTGTTTCATCTTAGAGAGCTTTTCGATGAGCAAGCTCGGTCTGAAAGGTTTGAGACCTCGAGGCTACTCTTCACTACTAGGATGACTCCAGGTTCATCTGCAGTGCAGTATGCACTGAAGATGAATGGATATATTGAGAGGTTGGCTGTCTTGAGTTTTGTTATGGATTATGAATTAAGTGTTGACTTAATTTTGGTTGGATTGTCTGATAGCTATTCACTGTTTGTGTTGAACTATCGAATGAACCAAATATCTACGACAATCCCTGAGTTGATCAATCTGCTCAAGACAAGCAGAACAAGCTATCAAGAAGGATAGCAAGCCATTGCTCGTGGTGGACTCTACTTCTTCTGGTTCAAAGAAAAAGAAACTGGAGAAGAAAAGGTCTAAGAAACCAAAAGGAAGTGCAGCCAAAAAGAAAACTAAAGAAACTGCCCCAAAAGGAACTTGCTTCCATTGTAGCAAGATTGGCCACTGGAAGCGAAACTGTAAAGTCTATCTGGAAGAATTGAAGCAAAAAAAGGCATCAGATGGCTCGGCTTCTTCAGGTATGTTTGTCATTGAGGTTAATCTTGTTTTGATCATAACATATGGGTATTAGATACCGGTTGTGACTCACACATATGCAATGATATGCAGGGCCTCGTGATGACGATGAGCGACTCATGAAGGAAGAACTAGACTGCGTGTAGGAAATGGAGCAAGAGTTCTTTGCATTAGCCGTAGGCACTTATTTTTATCACTCCCGGTGGGCTTGTAATTAAACTGGATGAATGTTATTTTGTACTGTTTTAACAAAGAACATATTGTCTATTTCTTGTTTAAATAGAGCAGGTTTCCATTTGACTTTTAGTAACAATGGTTGTTCTATTAGTTTGAATGGAATGCTTTATGGTACTGGTACATTATGCAATGGAATTTACATATTAGATATGTCACATCCAATTATGAATGTCAATGACACGAAAAGACATAAACGAGATAATTTAAAATCAACCTACTTATGGCATTGTCGCCTTGGCCATATAAATGAGAGACGCATAGCTAAGCTCCATGAGAATGGTAGTTTAAGGTCATTTGATTATGAATCATATGACACATGTGAATCTTGTTTATTAGGCAAGATGACTAAGTTACCCTTTAAGGGAAAGGGTGAACGAGCGAATGGAGTATTAGACCTAATACATTTAGATGTATGTGGTCCGATGTCCATCCATGCTAGAAGTGGTTGTCTTTACTTCATTACCTTTATCGATGATTATTCTCGATATGGGTACAGATGTCGATGAGATACAAATCAAGCATTTGAAAAGTTCAAACAATTCAGAAATGAAGTAGAAAACTAACTTGGGAAAAGTATCAAAACATTACGATCTGATCGTGGTGGGGAATACTTAAACCAACAATTTTTAGATTATCTCAGAGATAATGGGATTTTATCTCAATGGACTTCACCTTACACACCACAGCATAATGGTGTGGCAGAAAGGAGAAATCGAACCTTGTTAGACATGGTAAGATCGATGATGGGCTTTGCAAAGTTACCAAAATCCTTTTGGGAGTATGCACTCGAGACAGTTGTTTATTTGTTAAACAGAGTTCCATCAAAGATAGTTGATGTTACTCCATATGAGATGTGGACTAACAAAAGACCCTATCTTACTTATTTGAAAGTTTGGGGTTGTCCTGCTTATGTGAAGCGGATACAGTCAGATAAACTTGATGCAAAGTCTGACAAATGTTTGTTCGTAGGATATCTTAAAGAAACAATGGGATATCAATTCTACCTTGCTGAGGAACAAAAGGTGTTTGTTTCAAAACATGTTGTCTTTTTAGAGAAAGAGTTTCTTTTACAAGAAGACAGTGGGAGCAAAATTGAACTTGAAGAAGTTCAAGATGCTCGAACAGACGCATATCAACTGCCTGAACCTGAAAATGTGACTCATACAGATGAAGTAACAGTTCAACCTTCTACAACACATAAAGTTCGTAGGTTATGTAGGATACGCTTTGTTCCCGAGAGATATAAATTTTTCGTGAGCGAACAGAATGACGTATTGCTCATAGAAGATAATGAGCCTACTACCTATGAAGAGGTTCTGAAGAGTTTAAAGTCTGAGAAATGGCTTCATGCTATGAAGTCTGAAATGGATTCCATGTATGAAAACCAAGTATGGACTTTGGTTGAGGCACCCGAAGGAATAAAACACATAGGGTGTAAATGGGTTTTCAAAAATAAAACCGACATGGATGGTAATGTGATTACCTATAAAACAAGGCTTGTGGTTAAAGGTTTTCGTCAAAGACAAGGAATTGACTACGACGAGACCTTCAACCCAGTAACAATGCTTAAATCCATTAGAATACTCCTAGCCATTGCCACTCATTATGATTATGAGATATAGAAAATGGATGTGAAGACAGCTTTCCTAAATGGAAATCTAACTGAGGATGTGTATATGACACAACCTGAGGGCTTCATCTCCTATGATGGCGAAAAGGTATGCAAGCTTCAAAAATCCATCTATGGATTGAAACAAGCATCCAGGAGTTGGAATATCCGTTTTGATAAGGTAATCAAAGAGTTTGGTTTCTCACAAAATCCGGATGAATACTGTGTGTATAAGAAGGTTAGTGGGACTGCAATCGTATTCCTTGTGCTATATGTAGATGACATATTATTACTAGGAAACGATGTCTCTATGCTGCAATCTGGAAAATTTTGGTTGTCCAAACAATTTGCCATGAAAGACCTTGGTGAAGCAACTTATATCCTTGGGATAAGGATATATAGAGATAGATCAAAAAGATTGCTTCGTCTTTCACAATCAACGTACATAGACAAGATGCTAAAGAGGTTTAGCATGGAGCAATCCAAGAGAGGGTACCTTCCCGTGACTCATGGGATAACACTCTCGAAATCTATGTATCCTAAGACACAAGATGAGAGGATACGCATGAATATGATCCCATATGCATCTGTAATAGGATCTATCATGTACGCTTATGTTTTCAATATATAAGGATGACGAGACCCGATGTATCATATGCTCTAAGTATTACATAGATGTCGGATACCAATCGGATCCTGGTGAGGGTCATTGGGTGGTGTCAAGAATATCCTCAAGTACTGTAGGAGAAGGACTATGGATGTTTCTTGGTATATGGAGATGGAAATCTCGGTGAGCGAACATCTGATGCTAGTTTTCAATATAATAAGGATAGGGCTGCTACATCCAATTGAGACATACCATACACCCTTGAAAGCTCTAATCTTCTTCTTCATTCCTCATGAAGACTTATTAATCTAATTCCAACCCGAAGAGGGTCTAATATTGAGGTGAAGTACCGCCAAATTTTTAGGAAATTTGACAACACCTCCCTATTTTATTCCTAACCCAATTCTTCAATTGCACCATAACCTGCATAACAATTCTACATTCGGAGGCAGCAACACACTCTTAGTTTTCTAGACATTCTCAACCCATAACCAGCTAACACAATCACATTCTTAATCACCTATCAACTCAATCCAACACAAACATAGATCTTATACAACTATCGTAAACTCAAAGCTAATCAATGCATTCATCAAGCTATTGCATCATTTATCACTTCTCATTCATTAACCCAACCTATCATGCATTTATGGATATCTCAATTTGAAAACATCATCATTCATACATTTCCATTGAAAATCGAATATACTATTTTATTAATGCTTTAGAGGGCATTTAAAGCCCAATTACAAAATGATCAAATACATTGTTTTGCTAAAATGCAACTAAAGCATTGTTACAAAAATTCCACTTTAAATGTGACAAAACACAATTCTTGGAGTATTGCCTTTAATGCTCATCCTCGTGCTCGCTCTTCACCGAATGGGGAGGGATGGAGGGTGAGCTATTGCTCGAGAGAGGTAGCAAGTTTATATTTATGCTAATAAACTGAATTCTATCTCATTAAGCATACTTTTAGCAATTTCTACTACAAATTTCACAATTATGAATTCTATACAATTTATCACTTTCCACAATCACAATTCACATGAATTTCACATCCTCAATGCTGAATATGCCGATAACACATAACCGACATGTAATGCATAGTTGATGGTTCTTGAAGTCCATAAATCGATGAGCTACAAGTGTAGTCATATCGAGGAGTCCTAAAAGGAACATCCTATGCCACAATCAGGCGTGGGAGAAGGCTATATCGGGTCAACGCCGACGTGACTATGCCGATGGACTACCTTACCCACATAACATAGATTCATGCATTAGACTAGACCGATCTCATCTAATTGACCGACTTACAAATGGACATTCATGCATCCATTCATTTAATTTCAAAACTGAATTTTATGCATTATAAAAGTCGGCTTTGACGCAATCTATAGCATTCAAGGCATTCAATTTAATTTGCTCAAGACAACTCAATCATCATATCAAATCATGTAAGTGGCATCCATTTGCTATAATTTTACTATATAGCAATCATAAATGACAATCATAGATGGCAATCATAAATGTACATTACTAGCATTCTCACAATTAATGCTCATTTATGTTAGCTATTAATCATTAATTTCACTAATTCATAGTATTCAAATCTTACTAACTTAAAGATAAACAAGAACCTACTTTAAAATCGCTAAATCCTTTGCTATATCGGGCTCTTCCACCGATCAATCCTTCCTCCTTGTCAACTTCATGGAAATATAAATTCAGATTCTAAATCCCAATCAAAGTTATATATTCACATTGAAGCATGTAGGCGATCGGTTGGAAGAGTTCCAAACAAGAGACAATCGCCGATTCAACAACCGAGGCAGAGTACATTGCCGCTTCGGACGTAACAAAGGAAGCGTTTGGATCAAAAGTTTATTCTTGAACTTGGTGTGGTTCCTTGTGATGGGCCCATCTGATTGTATTGTGACAACAATGGGGCTATTCTTGAGCGAAGAATCAAGGTCTCATCAACGATCCAAACACGTACTCCGCAGATATCATCTGATCAGGGAGATCATTGGTCGAGGTGATGTCCAGATAGAGAAAATTCCACCGAGCAAAATATTGCTGATCCGTTGACGAAGCCATTGTCACAAAAGAATTTTGATTTTCATGTACTCGCCTATGGTATTAGATATCAAGGCGATTGGCTTTAGGTCAAGTGGGAGATTTTGTTAGAATAGTGCCCTAAAGGCAATCGCCTTTAACGCGCTTTGTATAAAGTTTTGTACATACTTTATGAATAAATAAAGAAAGGCATATTTCATTAATTTGATGTTCATTATTTGTGAATTGATATTGATCTATAAGCAAATTAATGAAGTCCATGATATATGACATAGCATGAAGGAAATTATGATGTGATCATACTACTGAGATTCCTATTATGTGCAATTATGTCAGTATCTAAATTATCCCTAGTCGTAGGATTCTGGCGGACATCGGTAATCCGGAGAGACTAACACATTTTAAGCTCCTTGATTTGATCAGCGGTGGATCTCAAAACTGTAAATATGAGATGTTTAGGGTTGAGATGTGAATGCTTACTAGAGGTAGTAAGTACATTGGTTGACCTGCTATGAGATCATCACATGGATGTCCTATTCTAATGTCAGTGATCATATCATCATAGCAATGGTGCAAGTATCCTTAGACTTGAGGTACTCGAGGATATCTTGAATCTTGATTACGTGCTTTGACTCCATTCCTTGTTGCCTTACACATGTCGCTCGTAGGGTGGTGCTTGGATACAGTTTGAGGTATTCGAAGGTAATTGAGTAGCCAATAGAGGATTCACCACTTCTGTGATAGCGAAGATGATACCCATGGCCTCTTGTCGGTCATTACTTGGAAATCTCGATAGAGTACATATGTCATGAAGAGTGTCTTGATGACATATAAAGTAATGAGTCCCGTGACAAGAACCGATATCACTGGACTAGATTTGACGTTCTCGTCTAGTAAGAGTTGACACTTTGCCCATACTCATAACCAAGTGGGGTATAGCATGGTGAAAGGACGAATTACACAGTAATTGTCTATGGAAAGGTTCGTGATAGGGTTCGTGATGAATATAGGTTCATTCGTCAAACCAATTACCTTCCGGTCAATTGGGGGTCATGATGTGTTGCTAGATACCGCTCATGACTTGCTTGGATTAAGCGTTAATCTAAGTGGTCAACATAACCGGGAACCTAATAGGTCACACGATAAGAGTGATTGGAGAATTAAGTAAAATAGTTTTGGACGGAGATCCAATATATGGAGAGCAATAAGATTAAATGGATCCTGATGAGATCGAGATATGTCCCGATGAGATTGCAACATCGATATTGTTGAGACAGGTCTCCGGTGTTTTTCCATACCGGGACCCGGTAGGACCGACCCCAGTGTGACTGGACCACTTCAGCATTTATATATATATATATATATCTGTGTGTGTGTGTGTGTGTGTGTTTACGTGGAAGGAGGAGAAAAGCCTTATCTTATATATATATATATATATATATATAAGGCTAACGTGGAAAGACACCTACTTTGCATTTAATGAGTCTTTAAATGTTAAAGACAAATGGCATTTAAAAAAAGAGCAAGAGGAGATGATCGTTGGATATAAGAAGGAAGAAAGGGTTTTAAGAAAAAAGGCTTTCCACTCTTCACATTATCGATCTTCATCATCTTCAAGCTTCTCATCCTCCTTCTTTCCATCGTTTCTCCAAGCTCTCCAAGAACAAGGTAAGAGCTAGCACTCTCTCCCTTGTTCTAGCTATTCCCGGGTCAAAGGATTTGCCCCGGTTAGGTTCTCCGATCTCTGCGTAGATACCGTTAGAGACGGTCTCTTTTGGTGGTTATGGTTTGACTTTGATATATAGACACATGGATCCTGACTTTCGGGAAGGTCCCGGAACAAAATTTTTTGTTTTTCCGCACCGTGTGCATGTGATGCATACACCGAAATTTTCCTACAAAGATCTCATCTCATCTTTCATTGCAAGCTCCCACTTGCTGACATCTTTTGTTTGGCATGCCTCTTTGTAAGACTCAGGCTCACCTCCATCAGTTAACAATAGATAGTCTGAGAATCTCCTGTTTTGTAACATCACATTACTAGAGGGAAGGGTAGGATGGTAAATGTGAGTGACTAATGAGAGTTAGGAATGTATTCTCCATGTTAACGCATAACTTGCTACATACCTATACTTGATTGTTGCACATGAAAATACTTGTACATGCATTCATGAATAATTCCAGGTATAATTGGAATGATTTGATAATCTTAAATGTTATTACATTGAAAATTTTTTGGGATAGTGAAATCTTGATATTTTGAATTTTGGTGGAATTATTGTATTTGTATATGTTGGTGAAGTTATGGAGTATCGAGAGAGATCTATTTATAGTAGGGAACAAGAAATAAATTAAATAAAGATTTGGAGATAGTTGGGTTATAAAGATGATTGTTGTATTGGAAAGAGGGGAACTAAATGGAGTTAGTTTCCAAAGAAAGTAAGTTAGAGTTTAATCATTAAGAAAGTGACATGTGTCACTTAGACCTTGTACTCTAGCTAGAAGTAGGTCACTATTCCTTGAGAGTTGACAGGTTAAGTCTTGTCCAAGTCTCTTCTTTATTCTCATCTTTCTAAAACTTCTCTCTTCAAGATACAGAGTTTTCCAGCAAAATATCTTCTCAGGGACTTCTGTGTTCTTCCTTTCTTTCACCAACCTTACTTTGCCATTTCTGTCATCTACTCTAAGGAAAAAAAAACAAAAGCTGATCATTTCCCTTAGTGAAGTACGAAGACGTGTGGAGTTTAGGGTTTGAAGATTTTGGAGTTTTCAGCAGGTAAGTGTTAGAGAAATCCCTCACTGTTGGGGATTTGTGAAATAAAGTTGATAGATTACTGTCATCTGCATAGAAAATGTACTTCATGTGTTTGTTCTTATATACTGGTTAGTTGGGGAGAAATAAATTCAGTTATAGTGTTAAATTTGTTCTTGAGAAAACTTTTGGTGTTTGGTGACGTAAAGTGTTGAAAGTTAGAAAGTCTGGAAAATTTCTCACTGAGTATGTTTCAGTATTTTAGTCATAACATTTTCTGTGGTTGTCCAAACAAGATGATTCTTAATTCGGAGTAAACTAGGAATATATGGCTACAATTCGTATGAAGACATCGAATTTCAGTTCTGTCTCTAAGAATCTCAAAAGTTGTCACGAAGTTGAGAACTGGGTGCAGGATGTTGAGAGTGGAGCGAAAATTCATGTTCCAACTTCAGGAGGAAATTTGGACCTGATCAAGATAGATTCTGGCAAAGTTACCTTCTAGAAATTTGTAGAAAATTCTTTTATCTTTCCAACGGTATAAAGTTTGTAAATTTTGAACATCGGAGTCAAAAGTTATGCGTCTTATAAGTGGAGACGTTTTGAGACGATAAAAAAGCAGACGATGGAAATGAGACTATAGAAAAGCAAACGATGGAAATGAGACGATAGAAAACCAGACGATGGAAATGAGACGATAGAAAAGCAGACGATGGAAATGAGACGATAGAAAAACAGACGATGGAAATGAGACGATAGAAAAGCAGACGATGGAAATGAGACGATAGAAAAACAGACGATGGAAATGAGACGATAGAAAAGCAGACGATAGAAATGAGACGATAGAAAAGCAGACGATGGAAATGAGACGATGAAAAAACTAAGACGAAAGCAAGAACTGATTGGAGTCTTTTGGTCATAACTTTTCTTTAGACCTCCAAATGACCTGATTTTTAAACATTAGATTCCTAGCACATTTCTTTATCCCTCCACAACAATTTATGGTCTTTGGTATTAAATTGGAAACGATTGATTGAATCAAAGTAAGGGTACCGGTGACAGGAGTATGAATTGGATATTTTACTGAATGTATTTCAGTATTTTGATGATATCTTGGTCTATAGGATTCCAATTGAGGTGATCTTTGATTTGTAATAAACTAGAGTAATAGGGCTAAAAATTTTATGAAGGAGCTTAATCTTGATACGGTCTTTAAGGTGTTCAAATTATGGATGGAAGTTAGATGTAATACACTGTTTTGGAGAGAAACAGTCCGAAAATGTTGAGGTACATCTTTGAATATACTGAACCAAATTGAGTGATTTTGGTGTTAATGGAAAGATAAAAGATAGAGGAACACTTTTCTAATAGAGAGTAGGCTCGAATTATGCAAGTTTTACCTTCTAATTAAACATGAACAGTGGACCTGAAAGTTAGAGTTTGGAGAAAGATCTGAAATGGTTCATTGGACTACGAAATTGGATTCAAATGATTTATGGAGGTTTAAATCCCTCAGAATGAGGCTAGTTAAGTGAGATTTGATAGTTGAGTGTCTTGTGATGAAATTGATGGATTGATAACCGGGATAGTCATGAATATGCATTGTACATATTTCATCTCATTCATGTGCATTATTAAACACTTATGATTGTTCAAATTGTGATATATGTATATGTTATTTGTTATAGAGGAGCCACTGGAACGTCAACCTCCAGACGTTGCTGGATCTTCCAGGCATTAGCTTCGGGGGAAACATGTGAGTAACCTAGACGGTCTCACTCAATTAATTGGTTGCTTTAGAATATGTTTTGAATGAGTTATTTAAGTGCTCCAAACATGCGAAAATTGTGAATGTGCATATGAATGCAAAAGTGTGCTAAGCATTTCTACTGAATGCCGGACTAAGGTCCGATGATAAATGTGATCAAAACGTGAATGTACATCCATGTGATTGACTGAGATTATGTTATGTGAAACATTCATTACATGTATGCATGAAAGATAAAGAAAGTTATGACCGGAGTTGCCAGATTAAGGAGCTAAAAGCTCAAATTGTGAATAGAGCCTTGGGCTCGAGTGCGACTGTCCCCGATATCTATGAAGAGATATGGGACGTTATTCAACTAAGCTCGACATCCATAAAGGGATGAGTTGGAAAAAGGCACTCGGTCATAACGACAATAATAAATGAAAGTGAGTCTCATGTGCATTGCCAATTAGAATTTATGTGTGTTTTATATGAACAATGTGATACATTGTGAGTATGTAATGGAGTGAACGTTGTGTTATGTGCAATGATATGATGCATGAATTGAGTGAACCATCGATGATGGTTACCTCATTGAGTTCGCAAAACTCACCAAAATTGCATCGTTGTCTTTTCAGGACCGAGAGACGACTCTAGTTGCTAAAGAGGATCTACTAGCCGAGTAGATTGCGATTGGACATAGAGGTCATGGCTCAAAGGTCGGTCAGCTGGGGATCTTTTGGGTGGTTTAGTTAATTTTGATACACTTTCCTCATTCGCGTAGTACTATTGTATTAGGTTTTCTGATGATGTATATGTGGATATTGTGGACAGAAAATGTAGACTTTGATTTTTGTGTAATGTAATGAGGAAAAAGTGGGTTTTTAAAATATTGTGATCTTCTTATGATGCTTTTCAAGTGAATTATGTTACCATGCCTTTTAAAGGGAATGTAGTGATCGATTGTAGCGTGCCCTCATCGTAGGATATGTGCTGGAATGACCTCCGGGTGTTCCTGTGGATACCCTGCGGTAAGGGGGCGCTACATGTTTGGCACATGAGGTCGAGAAGACCTTCTTAACTCAGGAATAGGAGAGGTGGGTTGTGGTGATTCAAGCTGAGCTTCTTCTTCAATAATTTCCTCTGATTGAGGATTTACTTCCATTTGTCTCACTAGAAAATTTGGGATATTGCTGATATCAACAAATATAGGGTCTCTCTGAGGGGCGTTCTCCGATGCATGTCGGTCTTTATACATCAACTTTTCATTAAAGACCACATCTCTACTCCGAATGATCTTCTTGTTTTCATCATCCCAAATGCGATACCCAAACTCATCCTCGCCATAGCCAATAAATGTGCATTTCTTAGATTTTGGATCAAGTTTATTTCTGTTTTGATCACTGATATGTACATATGTTGTACATCCAAATACCTTGAGGGGTGAAAGATTCACATCTTTTTCACTCCAAACCTCCTCTGGTATCTTTTACTCTAATGGAATTAATGGTCCTCGGTTGATGAGATAAGCTGCTGTGTTGACTGCTTCTACCAGAACTGCTTTGGTAAACCTGATTGCATCCACATACTTCTAGCTCTTTCAGTTAAGGTGCGATTCATACGCTTCGCTATACCATTATGTTGTGGCGTTCCTGGTACAGTTCTCTCCATTCTGATTCCATGCTCATAGCAGAACTTTTTGAATTTGGTGTCCTCATATTCTCCACCATTGTCAGTTCTGAGCTTCTTTATCTTGAGACCCGTCTCATTTTCAACCATAGCCTTCCATGTTTTGAAAGCATTAAATACTTCTAACTTATGTCTCAGAAAGTAAACCCACACCTTACGGGAGTGATCATCAATAAATGTCACGAAGTAGTGCTTTCCACCATTGGATGGAGTAGTTGTTGGCCCCCAAACATCAGAATGCACGAGCTCAAGTTTCTCCTTCTTTAGCGTTCTACCACCTGTTTGAAAGCTAACTCTTTTCTGCTTTCCAAAAATACAGTCTTCACATGTATCAACTTCTACTGACTGTAGACCCGATAGTTTTCCATTGGAATGCATTAACTTTATTCCCTTTTCACTCATGTGGCCAAGTCTCTGGTGTCACAAGTTGGAATCTCCACTTCCTTGTGCAACTGCAATTGAACAACATGCTCCAGCTGTTAGGTAGAGAGTACCATTCTTTTTTCCTTGTGCTACAATCATTGCTCCCTTTAATACCTTCCATTCATCATTACTGAAAGTTGTGATGTAGCCTTCATTTGTTAATTGTCTCACTGAGATTAAGTTCTTTCTCAGATCAGGGATATATCTGACATCCTTCAGCTCCCATATGGCTCCATTCAACTTGAACTTAACTACACCCTTACCGACAATTTTGCAGGGTTGATCATTACCAAGATACACACTGCCGAGATTTCCAGGCACATACTTCTCAAGAAGATCTTTCTTCGAAGTTGCATGGAACGATGCTCGAGTCCAATATCCATGCCTCATGCTTGTTTTCTAAGGCACATATAAAGGCATCATCTCCACCTGTGGTAGAAGCTATATTTGCCTCCTAATTATTCGACTCCTGCTTCTTCGAACTATTCTTGCATTGATTTCTATAGTACCCAATCTTTCCACAATTCCAACACTCAATATTTTTCGAGTTTTGGGAAGTAGCGGGATTCCGTGACTTGGACCTCCTATCCTTTGATCTATCACGGTATCTCGATTTTTCACGTCCTCTGCTTCTTCCTTTTGATTCTGCGGCAAGGGTGGAGGAGGATGAGGTTTCACCTACTTCTTTTCTTCAGGTTTCCTCGTTAATAATGAGGTCACTAACATCCTTGAACTTCAACTTGTTGGTTCCCATTGAGTTACTCACTGATGTAACTATAGCATTTCAACTCTCTGGGAGGGATGACAAAAGTATTAAGGCTTGTATTTCATCATCAAGATCAATATTTACTGTACTCAACTGGTTCAAGACTTTGTTGAGTTCATTGATATGATGATCTACAGAGGTTCCTTCCGCCATTTTTAGATTGAACAAACGCCGCATCAAATGTACTTTGTTTATTGCTGACGGTTTTTCATAATACTCCGTCAGTTCCTCCATAAGGCCTTTTTTTGTTTTTGCCTTTAACACATTAAAGGCTATATTTCGAGATAAGGTCATTCGAATTGCTCCAAGGGCCTGCCTGTCAAGAATAACCCATTCTTCTTCTGACATGTTTTCTGGCTTCTTTCCAAAGAGTGGTAGAAACTGGTTCTTTTGATACAAAGAATCCTCTATATGCATCTTCAAGATTCGAAATCCGTGCCATCGAACTTATCGATTTTATTGAGCATATCATCTGGCAGCATTACTCCCACTGACTTCTAGTTTCTTCTGAGGTAGACAACTAGTGAAGTGAATCGATTCGGTAATACCCAGGAAAGACCGTCAAACAGACTCCTTAGACAGTATTACCATTCCACGTAAAATCTCAGGAAAGGGGGGAAGGGTCACAAACGACCCCACTTAAAATTTGGCCTCCTAGACAGAAGTTACGTGTACGGTGTATTTATCACAACCTAAGACAAGTTTTCTTATGCAGAGGATCCACTCCTGTGGCAACTGCAGAGCATACTAACTCCAAGTTTCAACACCCCCAAAGAAAGTTTTCTAATGTAGAAGATCCACTACTGTGGCGACTACAGAGCATACTCACTTTTCCAAAGCTCTGATACCAATTATTAGGAAATTAAGCTATTTCCACACAACGAAAATCGCCAGTAAAACAACACAAAATTTGATAACGGAGTTCGGCCAAATTGTGCCTACGTTTCTGGAGCTATTGCACACCCTTTTTATTAGGGAAAAAAACAACACTTACAAGTGTTTACACTCAACACTCAACTCACTAGTGTTTTCACACACTCTCAAACCCTTACCCCAATACACCTCAAAATTACTCACAAAATTTACTACTCTTACTAAGAGTTAATATTTTGTTTTGATTTTTGGATGATTTTGGATGGAAGGGGGAGGGGGTTTATTTATACTTGTTTAGCCTCCCCTCTCTCTCTCACTTTCAATATGGGACAAAGTCCCTTTACCTAACATTCTGGACAAAGCTAGGACCTGAAATTGCCAGGTTAAGATACCATTGAACCCAAAACCGTGAAGGAACACCACGACAGGTTTTTCCAGATTTTGTTTCTTGTACTTGGGTTGGTCGTAGAGGTCGTAGGTCTTGCTAGTGGTTTTACTCGGGACCCAGAAATGAATGATCGTATCCGGCTCGATATCTTAGCCGGTCCTGGGCAAAGGTAGGGTGAGCACTAGCCTATATTGCATCTTTATAAATGATAAAATGAGGCTTATTTTTATACTTTAAAAAATAAAATAAAACAAAATAGAGCTTACTCTTGATCTCATAAAGAAAAGTAAAAAAACTTCATATTTTATTTATTTTCATTCTATATAAAAGCTTAAAAATAGACAAAAATAAAAACTTTTTCTTTTACTCTATCTAGAGCCTATAAAATATTAAGAATGACCTGTTCGATATGAACCTCTTCCTGTCTCATCCCAACAAGCTTCATTAGCCAATGCAAGACCTTATGTATGCAACTAGTGAGTTCACCATCTCTACTGTGTCTGAGCCCTATAATGACCTGATCCTGAACGTAAGATTTGAGAAGTTTATATATTCGTTTTTTAATTGCCCACGGGATATTTTAATAGGACCTTAATTATGAAAATGTATTTTTAAGTCATTCATACTCAGACTAATTTTCGCTCGAATTAAGTAGGTTTCTTACGGGAGACAAAATTCTGATCTCAAATTTTAAACGATTACATACATGAGAAAAATTCGAACCTGTGATCTCACTTAAGTTAAAAAAAAACCGTTACTAACTTATAAGCGTCCCAGGTTAGAAGCTTATATAATCTACTTAAGCAAGCAAAATAAAAACGTACCTATTCCAGTTGAATTGACTTTTCAATAGGTGTTTTTTTCTCTTTCTTTGATGAATACATTATGAACACGTTATTGAGAAGTAGCCATCTGAGGAGTTGAGAAATAATTAATACCTGCCAACTTGGGGAATAGGGGCTTTGGGTAAAAGGGGAAAAGATCTTACTGTTCCCGAATCCATGTTCGTCCTGTACCCAATTCCCTGTTTTTCGTGTCCTCAAAGTTCTATCAGTCATTTATTGCGATAAATTTGATGGTTGAACTGTTTGGGAACAGATTTTTCGTACCCTTGTTCAGTGCTCTCCGACCCTTTTTTATCGTATCCATCTAATTTATTGTATTTGATGGTTAAGATCGGTAGTGGATAGGTATAGAATAGGGGTACAAAAAATTTGTACCCGAACTGTTTTGGGTTCAAGGCAGACGTAGATTCAGGAACAAAATGTCAAATTTTTCTAATAGATTTGTCATTAAAAAAAGACATATGATTAAAGTCAAAATTATATATAACAAAGAATTATAATTCATTTTAAAATTTTAAATTAAAATATACTTGATTAATTCAATGTACTGATATCATAATTCGTCACTCTTGATGAATAATGATTTATAACATGAATGAAATGACTTTTCATTGTTGCTACATTAAATATTATGAGATGGTAAAAAGACTTTGGACTAATTGTTTTAAGATCCATACACAGTAAACTTATAAAACTTATTTTTGTGTAAGAAGTTTGACGACAAATTTCATATTTTACATTCTTGAATGTTAATGATATTGCCTTTAGGAATATGTAACTTATGCTCTTATCATACTAATCTGATCCAATTCGAAGTTAAACGTGAGTAGTAGCAGAAAATAAGTTAAAGATATGATCAAAGATCATTGTTGCTTGAGGTCATCATAATTATAAAAGGACTCGAGAATTTTCTTGAGGCAACTATTGTAGACAAAGGGTCGGTCTAATTGAACCAAGTGTCCTGCCTTCTCTATAGCATCCAATGTTGGTTTCCCCTCTAGCTGCCTGCAACCATAGTTCCATTTGTAACTCAGTTGTAAACCATAGAAAAAATAAGACTAGGCAATAAAAATATGAAGAAGTTCAAGACTTGTGCCTAAGATAATAATTAAAAAAATCTAATTGATTTTACCAGTTTAACTGTGAAAATTTTAAATCGATTAACTTTTTAATTTAGTTTTAAATTTTAGTTTAATTTATTTTAATAACCTTTATAATAAAATTGACCAATTTTTAATTAATAAATTGATCAATTTTAATATATTAAAATAAATCAATTAATCTATATTTAATAACCTCCTATTTTAATTAAATTTTAAATTCTTTAGTAAGTAAGAAAATCTTCTTTAATCATATTTCAAAATTTTAATTTTATTCAATCTTTAACCAACTTTATTATGATATAATACTGTTAAACTTTTAAACTTTACACCTCTTATTTTATCAATTTAACTTTTGGTTTAGTTTTTAAAATATTAACTTAAAATTAGCAAGGAATTAGATCGAGTTGATTAGAGGCGTCTAGTTCTAGTCCCACCCTTTATATGAGGTATAATCAATGAATTAAAGTTAGAGGCAGACTATGTTTGATATGACCCTTTACATAAGTCCAATTTTGGGCTAAAGTTTGATTAGGCTAGGGTTGCCACCAAAATATTGTCATTTGACTTGTAAGTTTGAGAAGTTAAAGACCAAATAACATTGTCTTGCTAATCCAGTTTAAGTTAATTCAAGGTAGACTTAAGTTCGATCAACTCATTCTCGCTAATTCAAACCATATACGACCAGTTAGGACAAAATTACCTAACCTACTTGTACTAAAATTATATAGAAAAAGGTTTGTGGATGGTGATTAGTGAACATTGATAAGTATTATATTATAGATAATAAAAAATATTAATTTTATAAAATATAAAATTTTATTTAATAATAATGATCAATATTATAAAATATAAACAATAACTATGTAATTAGTTTCCAATTATATAAACTAACAAGTGATCAAATAAATGAGTTGATGGAGGACTAGTAGAGGCATACTCTTTCAAGTTGTAGGCTACTTCCATGGTGAAAATTTTGTCTTCCTTTCCCCATAAGAGATGAATTTTCTGCAACAACATTAAACATTCATTAGATATCAAAATCAAGATTATAAGTTAAACCGTAATTACCGTAATGAAATAAATTGTAATTTTAATATTAATAGCTTGAGATTTTAAATTTTATTAAATGAAAAATCTACTACTTATAATTTAAAATTTTGGCAACAAATAAAAATATTATAATTTAAAATTTTGGCAACAAATAAAAATAATTTTCCATGTAATTTCTATCATTAGCACTCTTAAGAAAAATGGTACGGAATGTTCCCCATAAAATTCCCATTTTCATTTTGAATTAATAAATGAAGTTCTCTTCTCAAGTTCTTATTTCTACACTTGAAATAAAAAGCTAATCTTATTAAGAATTTTAGGTTCATCAGATTGTCTGCTCAATGTAGAAATGGATTAGAAAAACCTTTAAAATAAAGAAATTAAAAGATTATTAATAAGTCTGTAAAATATTTTTAAAAAAATCAACAAATTTAGCATAGGTTTGCTCTCTTTTTTTTCATTGGTCTTAACATAAAAAGTGTCATTACTTCTAATTCAACATGGCTCCAATGTAGGGATGGTAATAGCAAGCCCGAGCCCCGCCCGACCTGGCGTGTAAGGATGAGACCTCGAGTTAAAACCGGACAATATGACTCCAAATCTTGATTTTTAGGACAACAGACTTCGAGCCTGACCTGTTGATTTCAGACTTGGTCCTAGTTGCCAACTCTACTCCAATGCTAGTATAATTATAAGAAATATGACAATTTTCTTTATTTGACAACAATAACCATGTTTGGTAAAAAAAAAATTATATATTTATTATTTGTAGCATTATTTTCAAATTAGAGTTATCTAACTTTAAGTTTAATTTGATTCGATTTAACCCAAATCATTTAAACTTATTCGATAAAATGATATCATTCTTATCTAAATTCGAACTCAATTAAGCCAAACTCAATCTATAAATTTAAGGGGTTAGATCAGACATAGGTAGTTTAAACTCAACTCGAACCATTGTCATCCCAATTATTCATCACCGACAATCTTTTTCATATGATAACTACATGTGCTAGGCATCCTAGGAATAGCATGATTCTTATAGAAAATATTTTTAGTAATGTTTTAATAAACTCATAATTTCTATCAATGCATACTTTGTCGGTTTTAATTTATAAATAAAGTTGTAATTGGCAATCAAATTATATTAAACCGAACTTTTAAAATACCTAAAATTGCTCTCCCATATGCAACCGAATGATGTTGAAGCAACCACAGAACCTAACAATCTAGGAGTGTAGTGAATTTTCTGTCTTAACGTTCTTTTTTTTTTTTTTTTTCTAGTAAGCAAATGATAAGAAACAGAGCTATTGAATGCTTAAGCAAATCCCTAGGCTGCATTGACTTAGACCCATTACTAAGATTTTATGTCTGACCTGTGAGAATTTACTGATCCTGAAGTCCTCGTCCCTAACCTGCAGTGCTTCAAGAAGTTCCGTTCTTTCCTCTCTATTATCAAACATCACCTGTCAAGAACAAAACTAAGAAGCTTCAAATCTTACCTTGATCTACTGATATTGATTAAGCTAGGAATAAAGAAACTTAATTACCTCTAAAATATCCTTATGCACGAACTCAGGTATCCATTGCGATCTGTAGGAACCTCCATTCAACATTGCTTTAACACCAATAATGGAGTTTGGGATCAAAAATTCTGACCAAGATGAGAACCCAAGTCTTGCTAGACTAACACGAGAAATGGAATCTGTTAAAGCCATGACCGAGCAACATATAACCATTGAGTGGACCAAATCAGGGAACATCTCGGCCATTTTGAATCCAACCATCCCTCCATAGCTGTGACCAACCAAAGTACACTTGTGTATACCGAGTTGTCTCAGGGCCTTAGCCATGGACTCGGCTTGGAAACCTGGTGACCTGTCGTTCCTGAGGGTTGTCGACCCACCGAAGAAGAGGAAATCGGGGACGTAGAGTGAATACTTTCTGGACAAAGCTAGGACCTGAAATTGCCAGTTTAGGATCCCATTGAACCCAAAACCGTGAAGGAACACCACCACAGGTTTTTCCGGATTCTGTTTCTTTTTGATGGGTTGGGTATGGAGGTCGTTGGCCTTGCTCGTGGTTTCACTCGGGACCCAGAAATGAATGACCGTCCCTGGCTCGATATGAACCTCTTCCTGTCTCATCCCAACAAGCTTCATTAGCCAATGCAAGAGCCTCGTGTATGCAACCAATGAGTTCACCATCTCTACTCTGTCTGAGCCCTGTAATGACCTGATCCTGAACGAAGGATTTGAGGAGCCTATATATTCTATTTAAGCAAGCAAAATAAAAAAAGTAACCACTGCGGTTGCATTGACTTTGCAATGGACGTGCAGAGGTCATGATGTTTTTGTTTTTATTATATTAAATCCATAGAGTATTTTATGTTACATCACATTCTATTAATATTCAAATATCAATTATTTGACTAGACTTAAAGTTATTCTGCTTAATAAGTCTTTCCCCGAATAGTGTCCTCGTACTTTTATTTCAATTATCGTTGCATATCGAACTTATCACCAACAGTCATCACTTTCGGCGTGCCCAATTTAATGCTTTTCTCTTTGATTACGATCTTGACTGCTGAAATAACCAATGTTACGCGCCGAATTTAGTATTGAATTGGGCTTTGATACGAGATTCTATTCATATTGAATACCTGGTAATTTTTTAAATTTATAAAATAATTTTAATTTTTTAAAATTACAAAATAATCAGTTGTTATATTATACAAGTATACTATATACTTTTAATTATATATCAAAATTATAATAATAAAAATAATTATAATTAATATGAAATAATAATAATTTTCAGATATTTTACCTTTAAATAATAACCACAATTTTTATGAAAAAGACAATCATTATCTTATAAATATAAAATTAAAAAATATAAAGCATTTAAAATATTATAATTATAATTTTTATTATATAATAAATAATAATTACTTCAAAACATCAAATAAAAAACAATAAATATTCTTAACTTTCAAATTATTACAATTTATAAGAAGAATTTGTGATAAGGAAACAACCAAATAGAATTGAAACATGAAAAATATTATTTAATTTACTATTAATTAAATATACTATATGATTAATTAATTAATTAAAATTAATTATTACAAAATTATAAATATTTTAATTTAATTTATAATTTATTTTATTTAAAAATAATTTAATAATTATTAATAAATATAATTACATTTAAAAATTTTAAAATATAAAATTCTAATAAAATTTTATTTAATAATTAAAATATATAAAATAAATATTAGTTTATAAATAATAATTTTAAATTATTTATTTTAAAAATAAAATATTTTATTAATACTTTATTAATAAATATTATATAAAAGATTAAAATAAATTTAAATAAAATAATTGATTTCCAAGTTTAATTTAATGTAAAATTATTATTAGTAATCAAAATATTTAATTAATTTTAAAATTAAAATTAAAAATCACAATAAAATTTTAACTAAATAATTAATTATAAAAACTTTGAAAAGAGAAAGAAGAAGGAGAGGCCTCAGAGTAATTTTTGAAAAAAATAAAATTTTGCTAAATTTTTATATTTTTCAAAATTTTAATACTGGCTGGTAAATTGCCAGTATTATAGATACAGGTCGGTATCATTTAATATCAGACGAAACAAACCGATAATGACCGATATTTATACATAATATATTAATATTTTTATTTCGTACCATTCTCTGTCTGATACGGTACGTACCGCTCGATGCAGAACTCAATTCTTTAGATTAGTATTGGTAACAATGATGACTATTGGTAGGATCTTGAGAGCTAATATACTTATTCTAATGGCTAAGAAATCGAATCGATCCTAAAATCTTGAATTTAACTTTTAATTGAATTTATATTAATCATTTTGTTGTTAAAATTTGATTAATTAACTAATCATTTTTATAAAATAATCAATTTTATAAATAAAAATAATTAATTTTATTTAATATTCTTTTATTAAACTTTAAATAAAACAATCTCTTTAATAATATTTAAAAATTAATTTTATTCTATCGATTTTATAACTTTTAATAATTTTTAAATCTTTGATATCTTATTTTATTGGTTTAGTTTCTTATTTTAAGTCCTTATATGTCGAGGTTAGTACATGGTAAGAAAAAGCAGTGAAGCAGCATGAGATAGAATTAAGCAAAACTTTAAGCCAGAGGATGTACTAAGTATGATTTTAAGTTGTTTAATTACCTAAGAAAGGCGCTCTGAAAATGGTACAACAGCTACCTTCGGAAGAAGCACGGAGGAAGGGGCAAGATTCAGGCGGAGAACAATTAAATCCTGACGGGTAAGAAAAGCAGCCAGGCGTGAGGGAAAATCTGAATTATTATGTATCTTGAGTTATTTTTGAAGGTGTAGGAATAATTAAATCTGAAATCAATTAATCTGTATGCTATTTTTTAACAAAATAAAGGAATAATTATTCGTTAGAAATATACCATAAAATAGTTATTCCACTCAACTAAACATGCAAGGGTTTGTTTTGTTTTAGTTCAATTTATCTGCTTTTACTTTTAGATTCAATTAAAAAATTGACTGAATGAGTTTGTTTTATTTATCTCGTTTTAATAACTTATAAAAATTATAAAATTGATTTTTGTCATAATTTTATTATTGAATTCACCTATCTAGTAAAGTTATTTCTTTTTCTTTAGTTTAATATTAACTAAATATATATTATTTAATAATTAAGAATGTGATGAATATATTTTAATTACAAAAATATACTATAGTTACATTAAATTAAACTAAGAATTGTTCTGAGAAATAAAAATATTTTCAAACTTGATATAATTTAAATTTGAAGTGTCAAAATTTTTAAATTGATGTTTATGAAAATTTAAATATCAGATATTGATTATAAATAATAACGTTTGTTTTAATGATTAAATTTAAATAGTTTATAAGCAACTTTTATAATTTTAATTAATTAATTTGTGAAATTATATTAATTTTTCAATAAATATATACAATTTTACTGATTTTTGTTATTTTCTTCTTCTTATCTTAATGATGTGGACCTCTTGCTCTCTTATTTCAGGATAACAAATCTTCTGTATCGATTATTCTGTTCTAATTCTATTTTGTCTCAAAACTTCGTCATCTTATATATAAACAAACACAAAATAATGTTATTAAAAAAAACAAAATAGAATAATTGAGAAAAAGATCCAAAGTTAGGCTGTGGAGTGTGGACCACCTTATTAAGCAGGCAAAATCGAATCAGAATTGATCTTGCAAGGAGTTGACTTGACTTTTCCACGTTTTCTTTCTTTTTCCGTTTTTTCTATTCTTTTGGATTTTTGTTCTTCAAAAGCAACCATCAATAACATACGAGTCATAAAAAAAAAGGGTATTGTCAACATCCTGACAAAAACAACTTTATAAACTTCCAGCTAAGTACCAAAACAAAATTATTTTATTTTTAATTTGTATAAAATATAAAATTTATGTAATTTAAATTATTTAAAAATTGCTAACCATTAAAATTTTAAAATTATATTTTAATTCATTATCTTTAAATTTAGTTAAAATAATGGCAAAATATATGTAGTAAAATATTATAATTATACAAAATTAAATACTACTTATATAATAGTTCAATTCAATTTTAAAATTCGAGTTGAATTAGTTTTTCAAAAACCAAAACTATAATAAATTTTTCCAAGATTTATTGAATGACAAGAGAGTTTTATATCTTTTATGTCTTTTAAATGTGATCGATCAGGATTAGATCTATGCTTAAGAAAATGTGATTGGCCAGGATTGGATACACACCGAATTAATTAAAAATGTGTATTTATAAAATATTACGTGTGTTCGTGATTTATCGAATCCTGGCATTTGCAAGTTGCAATATTATATATTGAAAAAATGTACTATCAAGTTTTGTTTGACGAGGTGTAGGTATGTTTTATTGCATATTGTCGCATCGTATCATCAAATGGATCGATCAGTGAGCAGCCAAGTTAATGATTCATGTTTGGAGATTCTCGGTCGCATTACTCGAGGGGAACTAACATGCATTGGACATTTCTTGAAAAATTGAGGTCTTAATTCTATAAAATTTCATGAGATATGATTCGACCATGAGCTATGCCTGGTGTGGAAGTTTTTGGGAGAAAGGACAATTAACTTTGAGGCTATGGAGAGAACATTGTTGAATTTATAGAGGCCAATCCGAGGGGTGCATATCAGCCCGATTGATGAGAGTCTTTATCTCATTCAATTTTTTCATATTGTAGATTTGAAAAGGTTGGTTGGAGGTGACCCTTGGTTGTTTAATAATTGCCTTCTACTTATTCATCTTTTACAACGAAGGGAAGATCCAGCTCAGCTCGATTTTCATTATGGTGATTTCTGGGTTCAAGTTCACGATATTCCATCAAGAATTGTATCGGATAAACTGGCCAAAAGTTTAGGAAATCTTGTGGGTTCATTTCTTGAGTATGATGCAATGCCTCGTTGAGCTTCATGGCAAAGATATGTTCGGATTCGATGCAGATTGGACATCAGGTAGCCATTTATGAGATGGAAAACCATTCGCAAACAAGGGGAGAATAGAGTGGAGATTAGACTCCGATATGAAATAATTCCATTGGTTTGTTATGTAAGCGGTATTATTGAGCATAGTGAGATAAACTGCGAGCGCCTTGTGGATTTTCCAGACAGCGAGGTTAGACGAGACTCGTCAGAAGAAATAAGAGCGGAGTTTAAGGGCATAAACGATGGTGGAATCAACAAATGAAGCAGAAATCTAAACAGATCAACAGGAGTGATGTCGTTGCCTACAATCACGGATACTGGAATTTCGAAAAGTAAGGATAAGGTGCCATATAGAATCCATAATAATTATACTTCATATTCTAAGAGTTTCAAGTTTAAGTCAATTACTAAAGGGTTAACAAAGTCTATAGACCAAACTGAAGAGTTGAGCGCGACTGAAAATCTGAGCCAAAATCTGTCAAAATAAAAAGAAAATTCAGTTATGGAATTTGATGAGAATAAACAACGATAGGAAGCAGAATGGTGGTAATATACTTATTCTAATGGCTAAGAAATCGATTCGATCCTAAAATTTTAAATTTAAGTTTTAATTGAATTTATATTAATAATTTTGTTGTTAAAATTGATTAATTAACTTATCACTTTTATAAAATAATCATTTTATAAATAAAATAATTAATTTTATTTAATATTCTCTTTTATTAAACTTGAAATAAAACAATCTCTTTAATAATATTTAAAATTTTAATTTTATTCTATGGATTTTATAACTTTTAATAATTTTTTAAATCTTTAATATCTTATTTTGTTGGTTTAGTTTCTTATTTTAAATCCTTATATGTTGAGGTTAGTACATGGTAAGAAAAAGCAGTGAAGCAGCATGAGATAGAATTAAGCAAAATATTAAGCCAGAGGATGTACTAAGTATGATTTAAGTTGTTTAATTACCCAAGAAAGACGCTCTGAAAATGGTACAACAGCTACATTCAGAAGAAGCACGGAGGAAGGGGCAAGATTCAGGCTGAGAACAACCGTGGAAGGTGTCAAGTTCCGAGGTTATGGCAGGGTAAGAAAAACAGTCAGGTGAGAGGGAGAATCTTAATTATTTTCTATCTTTAGCTATTTTTAAAAGTGTAGAAATAATTAAATCTGATATTAGTTATTTTATATATTATTTTTTAACCAAACAAAGAAATAACTATTCATTATAAATACATCATAAAATAGCTATTTCACTCAACCAAACATGCCAAGGGTTTGTTTTGTTTTAGTTCAATTTATCTAATTTTACTTTCAGATTCAATTAAAGAAATTGACTGAATGAGTTTATGTTTTATTTCTCTCGTTATTAATAACTTATAAAATCATAAAATTGATTTTTGTCAGAATTTTATTATTGAATTCATCCATTTGGTAAAGTTATTTCTTTTTTCTTTAGTTTAATATTAACTAAATATATATTATTTAATAATTAAGAATGTGATGAATATATTTTAATTATAAAAATATACTATAGTTAAATTAAATTAAATTAAGAATTGGTCTGAGAAATAAAAACATTTTCAAACTTGATATAAGTTAAATTTGAAGTGTAAATTTTTTAAATTGATGTTTATGAAAATTTTAAATATTAGATATTGATTATAAATAATAACGTTAGTTTTAATGATTAAATTTAAATAGTTTATAAACAACTTCTTATAATTTTAATTAATTTATTTATGAAATTATATTAATATTTTTCAATATATATATATATATAATTTTTACTGATTTTTGTTATTTTTCTTATCTTATTGACGTGGACCTCTTGCTCTATCATTCCAAGACCGATTAATCTGTTCTAATTCTATTTTGTCTCAAAACTACACCATCTTATATATAAACAAACACAAAATAATATTATTTAAAAAACAAAATACAATAATTGAGAAAAAGATCCAAAGTTAGGGCATGAATTATTTACAAGATTCGATTCAATGCTATTACATCCACCTCTTTATGAATTATTCTTAACGTTGAATAATTCATAAAGAGGTCTCTTTTTTATCATACGCTCAATACAGAATATTAGAAGTAAGATTGTGGATAGTGAAAATTTATCGTGGTTGTTGAAGTAATTATTCACCAGAAAGGGTCTTGCCTTTTCTCTTCAAAATAGTGCAAGTTTTGGTCGTGCCTTTCATGTGCACGGTTTGTATTCCATAGTCAACTTTGTTTTGTTTTGTATTTTGATTATGGAGATCGATATTTAGAATTTATCAATCCATGAAAACGAAAATGAGGAATTGGTTTTACAAGAAGATGACGTAGCAAAGGAGGAGATCAATCATGAGCTATGCCAGGTGTGGAAGGTTTTAGGAGAAAGGACAATTAACTTTGAGGCTATGAAGAGAACATTGTTGAATTTATATAGGCTGATTCGAGGGGTGCATATCAACCCGATTGATGAGAATCTTTATCTCATTCAATTTTTTCATATTGTAGATTTGAAAAGGATGGTAGGAGGTGACCCTTGGTCGTTTAATAATTGCCTTCTACTTATTCATCATTTACAGCGAGAGGACGATCCAACTCATGTCGATTTTCATTATGATGATTTCTGGGTTCAAGTCCACGATATTCCATCAGGATTTGTATTGAAAAAACTGGCCAAAAGTTTGGGAAATCATATAGGTTCATTTCTTGAGTATGATGCAATGCCTCGTAGAGCTTAATGCTAAAGGTATGTTCGGATTCGATGTAGATTGGACATCAGGTAGCCATTTATGAGATGGAAAACCATTTGCAAACAAGGGGAGAATAAAGTGGAGATTAGATTCTGATGTGAAAGAATTCCACTGGTTTGTTATGTATGCGGTATTATTGGGCATAGTGAGATAAACTGTGAGCGCCTTTTGGATTTTCCGGACGGCGAGGTTAGACGAGACTGTTCGGAAGAAATAAGAGCGGAGTTTAAGGGCAAAAACGGTGGTGGAATCAACAGATGGAGGATCAATTACTAAAGGGTGGTGGAATCTAAGAGTTTCCGGTTTAATTCAATTACTAAAGGGTCAACAAAGTCTATAGACCAAACTGAAGTCATGGGCCCGACTGAAAATCTGAGCCAAAACCTATCAAAAGAAAAAGAAAATTCAGTTATGGAAATTGATGATAGTAAAAAACGCCCGCGTAACAAATTTCCACTAAACAAAGATGGGAAGCAGAATGGTTGTAAAGCTTCTTCTTCGTTTGAACTCACATCTTCCACTGAAAACTTAGTGGCGAGACTCGCTAGGCAAGCCTGCCGAGAGCAATGATTGGCCTAAGTTGGAACTGCCGGGGATTAGGGAATTCTTGTGCAGTGTTAGCTTTTAAAGAGCTTGTTAGTAACAATAAACCGAATGTTCTTTTCTTAACGGAGACACTTGTCCATTCAAATAAGATTGAGGAAATTTGGATTCAATGGCAGTTTGATTTTTCTTTTATAGTTGATAAAATTGATAGAAGTGGTGGGTTAGCTGTGTTATGGAATAATTCTTGTAGTATTTTAGCTACTGATTTTTCTAATAACCATATTGACATGGAGATTGAGGAGCTTCATAAGCCAACGTGGAGGCTGAAAGGTATTTATGGTTTTCCTAGCTTGAATAATAAAGAAAACACTTGGAAATTATTGCGAGCCTTTAGTAGAAGGTGTTCTTTACCATAGACAGTTTTTGGGGATTTTAATAATTTGCTTTCAATAGAAGATAAAGTAGGTGGAGCTGATTATCCTTCTCATCTCTATGAAGGATTTAGAACTTGTATTGATGACTGCAATCTGAAAGATATTCCGCTCTTGGGCTTTGGCTATACATGGGAAAGGGGTTGAGGTACTGAGGATTTCATCATAGAGCATATGGATCATCTTTTTGCAAATGAGGCATGGACTAATATTTTCCCCTATCACAAGCTCTACAATCTGGTTAATGCTTACTCTGATCACTCTCCTATTAAATTTATTGCTTTACATGATTAGCCTTGTAAAATAGATGTCAGGTTTAAATTTGAAAATAACTAGTTCATGGAAAATATTTTTTTTTGAGATATTTGAATTATTCTGGCGTGTTGGAGGGGATTTAAATATTATGGAAAGATTGAAAGGTTGTTCTAATAGGCTTGAAACTTGGAATAGGGAATTGAATAATAATTTTCAGGAAAAAAATAAAAAATTAAAACTGATTTGTTGAAGGCAAGGAATGAGGGTACAGATGATGATCGGGTTTCTATGTTGAAAAGGGACTTGACCAACACCCTTATTCAGGAGTCGGTTCACTGAAAGCAAAGGGCCAAATTATTTTTGCTCAATTTTGGTGATGTTAATACCCATTATTTTCATAAGCAAACTATGGATAGAAAATGTAAAAATCATATCCCTGTGCTTTTGGATAATTCGGGTACTCCTCAAACAAGCCATAAAGTAATGAGCTCGATAGTGCAAGATTATTTTCAAAATCTTTACTCGAATTATGGAGCTTTTGGTTTTGAGAATTTTTACATGATTCAATTACTAGTAAGTGAAGAAGACAATGCTAGTTTAATGACCCCTTTTCAACTGGACGTATTTAAGAAAGTTGTCTTTCAAATGCACCATGAAAAACCTGGACTAGACGACCTCAATCCGGGATTTTTTTTTAAATGTTGGCATATTATTGGAGATTAAGTTTTTAATCAGTGCACTAGTTGGTTTAATCGGGGTGAGTTTCCTTTTAATCTTAATGATTCGATTTTTGTTTTAATTCCTAAGAAAGATAAACTTAATTCGATGAAAGATTTATGCCCTATTGCTTTATGTAATGTGCTGTATAAAATAATCTCAAAAGTTTTGGCTAACCGTTTGAAATTAATTTTACCTAAATTAATTTCACCGATGCATTCTACTTTTGTTCCTAGTAAACTTATTTCAGATAATATCCTTGTGGCTTTTGAGATTATCCACTATATGAAGGGCAAGGGCAGGGGTAAATTTGGTGATGTTGCCCTTAAAGTTGATATAAGCAAAGCTTATGATTGGGTATATTAGAATTACTTACAATTCATTTTGATTAAATTGGGCATTTTGATTAAATTGGGCTTTCATGCAAAATTGGTGCACTAGATTATGCTTTGTGTTAAGATTGTTGCTTATTCGGTTTGCTTATATGGTCATTTGCTGAATACTATTCTGCCACGTAGAGGGTTAAGATAAGGAGACCCCCTATCTCCTTATCTTTTTATTTTATGTGCTGAGGGTCTTTCGGCTCTCTTTAGACAAGTAGAAGCTAGGGGACCTCTTCATGGCTGTATTGTTAGAAATGGGTGCCCAAGTGTGTCGCACTTATTGTTTGTTTATGAGAGTTTTTTCTTTTTTAGAGCATGTTCAGGGGAGAGTTAAGTGGTGAAAAATATTTTGACTATCTATGAGAATGCTTCTGGTCAAGTCATTAATTTTAAAAAATCGGGGATTTTTTTCAACTCAAATACGAAGCCTGATGTTCAAACTAATATTAAAAGGGAGCTTGGAGTGGAAAATCCTATTGATCATGGAAAATATTTGGGTTTGCCCTCTTTAATTGGGATAAATAAAAAGCATGTTTTCTCATTTATTAAAGACCACATTCACAGACGGTTACTTAGTTGGAATAATAAATTTCTTTCAATAGCGGGCAAAGAAGTTATTATTAAAACAGTTTTTCAAGCTATTCCCTTATAATGCATGAGTGTTTTCATGATTCTGCAGTTTCTTTGTGATGCAATGTAGCGGATGATGAATTCTTTCTGGTAGGGATCAAAGGATGGTAATAGGTCTATTCATTGGGCTAATAGGAATAGGTTGTGTGTCCCAAAGAAATTTGGAGGTTTAGGATTTCAAAATCTTCACTGCTTCAATTTAGCACTTCTTTGCAAACAAGGCTAGCGTTTTATTAATTATCCAGAATCTCTTTTAAGTCGTATTTTCAAATCTAAATATTTTCTTGATGAGGATTTTTTCAAAGCTTCCGAAGGGTCTCACCCAAGCTTTGTATGGAAAAGTATTTTTCGTGCAAAAAAGTTGCTTACTGAAGGTATTCGATGGAGAATGGGAAACGGTGAAAGGATAAGAATTTTTGAAGACCCATGGCTAAATGATAATGACAATTTCTTTATCAATTCAGTCCCTCTTTGATGGTATGGAGTACATGTAGGTTAGTGAGCTTCTTTCGGATAATGGACAAACTTAGGATATGAATTTAATTAATGGAAATTTTGCTTCGTTGGATGGAGCTCGGATATTGATTATCCCAGTGAGTAGTAGAAGACCTTCTGATAAGCTTATTTCACATTTCACAAAAAATGGAGTTTACTTGGTAAAAACGGGGTATAAAATTGCCATTGAAAAATTCTCAAATATTCGTGATTTTTTTATTGAAGGGGATTGGAACTGTTTTTGGAATAGTTCGCTCCTTCCTAAAATTAAAGATTTTTTTATGGTGAGTTCTGAGAAAATTTTTGCCTTGTAAAATACAGCTTGCTACAAGGAGTGTTTCTATGAAAATCATGTGTTATTCAATTGTGTTTTTGCTGCAAACACTTAGCATATTAAAGGCGTGAACTTTGCTAATACTCATGCAGTGGATATCATTTGGGGCATTCTTAAAGATACAAATAAGTTAAATATGCAGAAAATTGGGGCAATCTTATGGAGCTTATGGTACCATAGAAATGTTTTTATTTGGTAACAAATATATGTTTCTTGCATTAATGTGATTTCTTTGGCAGATAACTATATTACTTCTTGAAACCAAGCTCATGTTGCCTTGGGGAAAGTTTCATCTAGTGCTCTTGCTATCCCACCTCAACGAAAATGGAAGAAACCAGCCCCATCTTGGTTGAAATGTAATGTTGACGCTACAATTTTCTCGGAAGCCTCAAGCACAAGTTTGACTGCTATTTTACGGGATGAAAATGATAACTTTATTGAAGCTTTTTTTAATTTGATTACTATGGAGGTGCATCCTGTTGTTGCTAAAGCTTTGGCCTTGAAGGAAGCTTTGTCTTGGCTAAAAGATAAGGGCATGAATAACATTGAGGTTGAAATGGATTGTTATGAACTTTTTTGTCTAGTTTCGAGAACTACATTTTCAAACACTGAATTGGGGCTTATTGTGTCAGATTGTATTGATTTAAAAATCATTTTATGTCTTTGTCCTTTAAATGGGCGTACAAGGATGCTAATAAAGCAACTCATTGCATTGCTAGGGCGACTATATTACAAGCTCGTTGTGTTTCTTAGTCTTGACCTCCTAGTTGGATATATGAAGTTTTATCTGTTGATTCTTGTATTTCTACTAGCTTTGAGATTGAAGGATGTTAGTTTGGGTATACGGGAGAGTCAGTTGGCTCAGGGTTAGATTCATCCTCTTTCACTTTATATGTTTTGTGCTAGTTTTCGGTAATAATATTGTTGATTACAAAAAAAAAAGATTGCGTGTTATTAAATCTCTCAAATTTTACTTATTAACAAATTTTTTATTAGGTGGTATTGATAATTTTGAAATAGATAATCTATGATTTAACTTAATTTTCTTAAGATTCACTATATATTTAAACAAATTTCTTTATTGACACAAATTCATACTATTTATATGCATATTCACTAATTTAAGAACTCGTAAACTATAGATAATTAAGCAAATATTTACAATAACATCATCCCAATTACATCGAACATGTCATGATTAACATTTAGGACTAGTTTGAGAAGTAAGGAAAGAGGGATTAAAGAAGATGAGGTTTTGCCCAAAGTATAATATATTGGAAACACTATTTTTTAAAACTAATCTAGTTTGAAAAATTTTGAACTAGCCAACTTTTCAGTTAGAGTTTTAATTTTTTGGTTTGATTTAGTTTAATAAATTTTGTTGTTGAAAATTGATTAGTTTATTAATTAATCGATTAATTTTATAAATCAAAATAAATGAATTATTTTATTTAACTGTCTCTTTTTAATTAAACTTAAAAAATTTTATAAATAAGGACAATCTTTTAATAAATTTTAACCAATTTTATAGCGATCTAATGCCGATTAAATTTTTAAATCTTAAATTTTTGTCTTCTCGATTTAACTTTCAAACAGCTTTTGAAAATATTAATAATACCACACACATTTATATCTAACATCCACCTTTAACAATATGATTTTTCTCTCCAACTTGTGCAAATAATAGGATAATAAATTGGTCACACCTACATAAAATAAAGTTATAATTAAGAACCGAAAGGTTTGGATATAGAAAACCCATTTTAAAACACAATCCGCACTCGCTTGTATTAGTCATTTCTCCTGCCTGGGCCATCTTGTTGGACAGAGGCAAGTATGTGCTTGAGGATCTTATTATAGGCAAAGGGTCTCTCAAGTTGCGCA
This sequence comes from Erythroxylum novogranatense, assembly GCA_029891385.1. Lineage (NCBI taxonomy): Eukaryota > Viridiplantae > Streptophyta > Magnoliopsida > Malpighiales > Erythroxylaceae > Erythroxylum > Erythroxylum novogranatense. The sequence goes on along the minus strand of CM057227.1, from coordinate 110,074,093 downwards.
TAGTGACTTGCCTTCTTCACATAATGAACTTCAGCTTTGGCCTCCTCTAACTCCCTGGAGAACACACGCAAAAACAGATAGACTAATAAGCTTATCTGAAAGAGACTCAACTAGATGGTCAGTTTTTGTGGTTATTAGTAGCTATCGTTATCAAATAAAGAAAATTTTATAATAAAGTTATTATTTATAGTAACCATGACCGTTAATATTTAGAAATGACCATAAGCCGGGTTGAACTCAGGGACAAACTAATTTGAGTTATCTAAAATCTGATTGAGCTCTGATTAAATATATATTTTATTTTTAAAATTTTAAAAAATTGAAAATCGTGCTTCTTCCATTTGTCTATTATCTAGCTATATAGTTGTCTATTATCTAGCTATATAGTTGAAGTGAAGGGCTTGGAAATTGAAATACCTTTTAATGGCGTTATAAATGTCTTCAGGGCTGAAAATATTGTCCTCTTCTCCTGCGAGGAAGTGTACCTTCTACACTAGCACAGAGCATCCATCAATAAATAACAAAAATATAAGGTGTTTCCAACCGAATTAATTAATGGTCTAAGTGCCTGATTCCTATCCGTACCAATAGATGGCAATTGCATGTTAATCAGACCCGTCCACTACCTATCCCTACCAGTAGATGACAATTGCATGTTAGAGTTAAAGATCTTACTGCTCACCTGTGTAATTTTCGGTCTTTTATGTTCAGAATCTTTGATAGCCATCGCATGCAAGAGTTCAGCTTTTTGTTCCCTGTTGTTGAACATGGTCTATCGTAAAGCACAGGAGTTAGTAATGAAGTTCATGAACACATCTCAATTCAGCAATATGATATTTAGATATATATTTAAAAATGAGATAAATTAGGTCTGAGAACTACATAAAAAGATTGATCGACCAAAAGAAATTACTTGTCACAAAGTATAAGAAATTATCTATCTATATATTATAATTTAAAAAAAGAAGATGAGGTTATGAATACTAATTTACCGGCCTGGCCTTAAGCAAGAGCAGGAAATTCACTTAAGGCACTCGTAAAAAACAAAAAGAAATAAAATATGATTCTCGGGATGTATAAAAGGTTAAGAATGACATTAGTAATTTATAATATATATTACATCTCAATAGTTAATGTGAAAATACAAAAAGTTTTGAAAGAGCTTGAGAAGAAATTGGATTAAATTCAAATGAAGTTATATAAAATTAAGACATTGTATCTCAAATAAAAAAATATAAGTTAATTGGTTATCTGAGATAATGGGTTATCTTCTTTTTTTAATCAATGTTTTAAAAATCGGGTCAGACCGGAAGGTCCGACCGGAAAAGGTCTGAACCGGTCATTGGTCCGGTTCGGTTTCACCTACTAACCTCTTTGTATAAAAACCGGCCGGTTTAATCTTTTTTGGTCGGACCGGACGGTCCAGTCCAGTCCGGTTTTAAATCCTTGTAAACGAAACACGAGAAGTAAAGAGTAGAGAGATCAAGAAGAAACGTTTGAATCAGAAGAACACCCAGAAACGGGAAATGTCGAAGTAGCCAAAAGAAGAACAAGAGAACACACAACACAAGGAAAAGGGAGAAACCCAGATAGGAAAATGACGATGGAAGCAAAATATAAGCAGAGGAATTGCAACCCAAAGTCGGAGGAAATTAAGGCTTTGGAAAATGAAAGCTCGAGCTTTTAGCCACGGAGGTTGTGGTGTGGTGCGTGTAACAGAGAGCATCTAAGCAATGAAGACTCTGCTCTTGCTCTTCGTCTGTTGGAGTCGATTGCTCGATAAACGACATGTCGTTTTGGTGGTGTAGGCCTAGAGTAAACAAAACTATAAACATTTGCCATTTGGCTTAGCTGTTTCTAACTTGGATTCTGTTCATGAATTAAAATAAATGTTCAAAATATCCAATAATTTTATTTATTTATAATATTGCAACCAGTCGGAGGAAATTAAAGCACCCAAGAAAAACTAAAGAAAATGGAAAAAAAAAGAAGTGAAAAGATTGAACCTTGGAGCTCTTCTCAGGAAGTAGAATACCGGAGCTGGTTTTGGAAGGAGGAACAATTTTCTCAACCAAAATGTGATTCAACAAAGGCACTAAACGCTTTGCCATTAGTCTGCTCTATGCTTCTCGGCACGAACTTGAACTTGGTCGTGGTATTTGAATCGCCGGTGAGCATCCTCATCATGTGTTCGCAGCGGTGAGGTCCATGAAACTACCATTCAAGTCGTCTGTCAACAACTTGCCAATGGTGTTCCTGTCGCCTTTCGCCAATGCCTTGTATAACTCATCAACAATACTCTTGTTTCACGTTTCTGGGTGTAGATCTGACATGGGTTTTGATGCAGTTTATGTGGCAACACCATTTTTCTTGTTTTACAGAAAAAATCTGTACTTTCAGGCTTTGAAGATTTAATCCCTGTTATTCATCGGTTTCTTTCCTTCTGGCTTTGTCATTGCTTTCCCAATAAGGAAAGATAAAGTGGGTTCTTGATGGACTAATCAGTTGATCTTAGAAATATATAGATAAAGGAAGATGAAAGAAGTAAGAGAGATGGAGAGATGAGAAGAAACCTGACGTTATGGCGGTTTGGATAGGAGAAGAGTACCGATCAGTTTCACTACTCAAAGAAGAGAGAAACAGAGATTAATTATATTTTAAAAAATATTTATTAATTGCAAAGTTTATTTAAAAAATTTTGATAGGTAAATATTTAGAACTCTATTGATGGTCAGTTCATACCTTATTTTGATCATATTTAAGTTAAAATTATACTGTATTACAAGTTTACAATTGAGAATAATTTCATACATTACTAATTTGTAATTTATTTTAATGCAGTAGAAGAAGTTGATGTAAATACTTTAGATGAAAGCGTAGTTTACGAATCTTTAAATAGCGTTGGAGAATCTGGAGCTTTTGACGATGATGAGACATAACCTTCTTCAGAAATATAATTTTAATTTTTATTGTTATTTTAATATTTATATTAGACTTATATTTATTTATTATTAATTCATTATATAATAATAGACATTGATGTATTTTTATTTGAATAATATATTTTATTTTTACTTATTCTTATAAGTTTTACTTCTTATTTATTATATACCGGTTTTATAACGGTTCACTACCGGTTGAACCTCTAAACCATAAACCTTTCCTTCGACCGGTTTAATTTCCGATCCGGTTTTTAAAACATTGATTTTTATACATGACTTTGATAGAAGAATAGAATGCTGACTTACACTATTTCTCATTTCAATGATGTATGTATACACATGATTTTTGAAGAGGTAAACTAGAATCTGAAGCTAACTACTATATACACGGAATGTATCAAATAAAAATACATGGTTAAAGAAAGTTAAAATACAAAATCGATTTAACGGAATTCTATAGGAAAATATATATACATACATATATACACGTATGATTCTTGAAGACGTAAACTAGGAATACATTAAATCAAAAGAAGTTGAGGTTACGAATACTAATTTATAGGCCCCGACATTAAGCAAGAGCGAAGAATCCACTCAAGACACTCATAAAGAACAAAAGAGACAAAATATGATCTTTTATTTTATCTAAAACGTATAAAACGTTAGGAATGATACTACTAATTTATCATATATATTACATCTCAATAGTTAGTGTGAAGATACAAAGAGCTTGAGAAGAAATTGAATTAAATTCAAATGAAGTTATATAAAATTAAGACATTGTATCTCAAATTTTTAAAAAGATAATGGGTTATATAAGATAATGGGTTATCTTCCTTATTTTTATACATGACCTTGATAGAAGAATAGAATTCGACTTACACTGCTTTTGATATATATATATATATATATATATATATCTGAAGCTAAGGAATACATCAAATCAAAATACATGGTTAAAAAAATAAAATACAAAATAGATCTATCGAATTTATAGGAATATATACATATGATTCTTGAAGACGTAAACTAGGAATACATAAAATCAAAATATATGGTTAAAGAAATTTAAAATGCAACACGATCTAATGAATTCTATAAGAATCGGTCTTGTGGTGGAAGTCTTCTGTTAGACTTACCTTGTATCTCTTCCCGATGTAAAACAAATTTGTTTATAAATTTTCAAGATAATACAAAATAAAGATATCATATCTTCACTTAAAATTTTAAAATAATGGATTATGATCTTATCTTTGCATCTATTCACTTCATTTTCATATCTTTTTCCGTTACAAAATAAATTCAAATTTCCAAGAAAATTTTTATCAAAAGAACAAATTGTAGCTAGAAGGAATTGTAACATGCAGAAAATGGAGGCAATCTTATGGAACTTATGGTACCATAGAAATGTTTTTATTTGGCAACAAATATATGCTTCTTGCACTAAAGTGATTTCTTTAGCAGATAACTATATTACCTCTTGAAACCAAGCTCATGTTGCCTTGGGGAAAGTTTCATCTAGTGCTCTTGCCGTCCCACCTCAACGAAAATGGAAGAAACCAGCCCCATCTTGGTTGAAATGTAATGTTGACGCTACAATTTTCTCGGAAGCCTCAAGCACAAGTTTGACTGCTATTTTACGGGATGAAAATGATAACTTTATTGAACCTTTTTCTAATTTGATTACTATAGAGGTGCATCCTGTTGTTGCTAAAGCATTGACCTTGAAGAAAGCCTTATCTTGGCTAAAAGATAAGGGCATGAATAACATTGAGGTTGAAATGGATTGTTATGAACTTTTTTCTCTAGTTTCGGGAACTACATTTTCAGACACTAAATTGGGGCTTATTGTGTCAGATTGTCTTCATTTAAAAATTATTTTATGTCTTTATCCTTTAAATGGACGTATAAGGATGCTAATAAAGCAGCTCATTGCATTGCTAGGGCGGCTTTATTACAAGCTCATTGTGTTTCTTGGTCTAGTCCTCCTAGTTGACTAGATGACGTTTTATCCGTTGATTCTTATATTTCTACTAGCTTTGAGATTGAAGGATGTTAGTTCGGGTGTACGGGGGAGTCAATTGGCTCAGGGTTAGATTCATCTTCTTTCACTTTCTATGTTTTGTGTTAATTTTTAATAATAATATCGCTGTTTACAAAAAAAAAAGAAGTGAGATTGCGTATTATTAGATCTCTTAAAATTTTACATATTAACAAGATTTTTATTTGGTGGTATTGTTAATTTTGAAATAAATAATCTATTATTTAACTTAATTTTCTTAAGATCCACTGCATATTTAAACAAATTTCTTTATTGACACAAATTCATACTATTTATTTGCATATTCACTAATTTAAGAACTCATATACTCTAGATAATTAAGCAAATATTTACAATAACATCATCCCAATTACATCGTAACATGTCATGATTAACATTTAGGATTAGTTTGAGAAGTAAGGAAAGAGGGATTGAAATCTTGATTGATGCATATATAGGAAGTAAAGAAGGTGATGTTTTCCCCAAAGTATAATATATTGGAAACACTATTTTGTAAAACCGATCTAATTTGATCAGTTTAACAGTAAAAATGTTGAACTGGTCAACTCTTCAGTAAGAGTTTTAATTTTTTGGATTGATTTAGTTTAATAAGTTTTGTTGTTGAAAATTGATTAGTTTATTAATTAATCGATTAATTTTATAAATCAAAATAAATAATTTATTTTTATTTAACTGCTCTTTTTAATTAAATTTAAAAAAATTATATATAAGGACAATCTTTTAATAATTTTTACCGATTTTATAATGTCTAATGCCGATTAAATTTTTAAATCTTAAATTTTTTGTCTTCTCGATTTAACTTTCGAAACAGTTTTGAAAATATTAATAATACCACACACACATTTATATCTAACATCCACCTTTAACAATATGATTTTTCTCTCCAACTTGTGCAAATATTAGGATAATAAATTGGTCACACCAACATAAAATAAAGTTATAATTAAGAACTGAAAGGTTTGGATATAGAAAACCCATTTTAAAACACAATCCGCACTCGCTTGTATTAGTCATTTCTCCTGCCTGGGCCATCTTGTTGCACAGAGGCAAGTATGTGCTTGAGGATCTTATTATAGGCAAAGGGTCTCTCAAGTTGTGCATAGTGACCTGCCTTCTTCACATAATGAACTTCAGCTTTGGCCTCCTCTAACTCCCTGGAGAACACACGCAAAAACAGATAGACTAATAAACTTATCTGAAAGAGACTCAACTAGATGGTCAGTTTTTGTGGTTATTAGTAGCTATCGTTATCAAATAAAGAAAATTTTATAATAAAGTTATTATTTATAGTAACCATGACCATTAATATTTAGAAATGACCATAAGCCGGGTTGAACTCAGGGACAAACTCATAACTTGAGTCTGAGCCTGATCGAATTTAAGTGATCTAAAATCCGATTGAGCTCTGATTAAATACATATTTTATTTTTAAAAAACTAAAAATTTGAAAATTGTCCTTCTTCCATTTGTCTATTATCTAGCTATATAGTTGTCTATTATCTAGCTATATAGTTGAAGTGAAGGGCTTGGAAATTGAAATACCTTTTAATGGCGTTATAAATGTCTTCAGGGCTGAAAATATTGTCCTCTTCTCCTGCGAGGAAGTGTACCTTCTACACTAGCACAGAGCATCCATCAATAAATAACAAAAATATAAGGTGTTTCCAACCGAATTAATTAATGGTCTAAGTGCCTGATTCCTATCCGTACCAATAGATGGCAATTGCATGTTAATCAGACCCGTCCACTACCTATCCCTACCAGTAGATGACAATTGCATGTTAGAGTTAAAGATCTTACTGCTCACCTGTGTAATTTTCGGTCTTTTATGTTCAGAATCTTTGATAGCCATCGCATGCAAGAGTTCAGCTTTTGTTCCTGTTGTTGAACATGGTCTATCGTAAAACACAGAGTTAGTAATGAAGTTCATGAACACATCTCAATTCAAAGAATATGATATTTAGATATATATTTAAAATGAGATAAATTAGGTCCGAGAACTACATAAAAGATTGATCGACCAAAAGAAATTACTTGTCACAAAGTATAAGAAATTATCTATCTATATATTATAATTTAAAAAAAGAAGATGAGGTTATGAATACTAATTTACCGGCCGGCCTTAAGCAAGAGCAGAAATTCACTTAAGGCACTCGTAAAAACAAAAAGAAATAAAATATGATTCTCGGGATGTATAAAAGGTTAAGAATGACATTAGTAATTTATAATATATATTACATCTCAATAGTTAATGTGAAAATACAAAAAGTTTTGAAAGAGCTTGAGAAGAAATTGGATTAAATTCAAATGAAGTTATATAAAATTAAGACATTGTATCTCAAATAAAAAAATATAAGTTAATTGGTTATCTGAGATAATGGGTTATCTTCTTTATTTTTATCAATGTTTTAAAAATCGGGTCGGACCGAACGGTTCGACCGGAAAAGATCTGAACCGGTCATTGGTCCGGTTCGGTTTCACCTACTAACCTCTTTGTATAAAAACCGGCCGGTTTAACCTTTTTTGGTCGGACCGGACGGTCCGGCCCGGTCCGATTTTAAATCCTTGTAAACGAAACACGAGAAGTAAAGAGTAGAGAGATCAAGAAGAAACGTTTGAATCAGAAGAACACCCAGAAACGGGAAATGTCGAAGTAGCCAAAAGAAGAACAAGAGAACACACAACACAAGGAAAAGGGAGAAACCCAGATGGGAAAATGACGATGGAAGCAAAATATAAGCAGAGGAATTGCAACCCAAAGTCGGAGGAAATTAAGGCTTTGGAAAATGAAAGCTCGAGCTTTTAGCCACGGAGGTTGTGGTGTGGTGGTAACAGAGAGCATCTAGCGATGAAGACTCGCTCTTGCTCTTCGTCTGTTGGAGTCGATTGCTCGATAAACGGCATGTCGTTTTGGTGGTGTAGGCCTAGAGTAAACAAAACTATAAACATTTGCCATTTGGCTTAGCTGTTTCTAACTTGGATTCTGTTCATGAATTAAAATAAATGTTCAAAATATCCAATAATTTTATTTATTTATAATATTGCAACCCGAAGTCGGAGGAAATTAAAGCACCCAAGAAAGGCTAAAGAAAATGGAAAAAAAAAGAAGTGAAAAGATTGAACCTTGGAGCTCTTCTCAGGAAGTAGAATACCGGAGCCGGTTTTGGAAGGAGGAACAATTTTCTCAACCAAAATGCGATTCAACAAAGGCACTAAACGCTTTGCCATTAGTCTGCTCTATGCTTCTCGGCACGAACCTGAACTTGGTCGTGGTATTTGAATCGCCGGTGAGCATCCTCATCATGTGTTCGCAACGGTGAGGTCCATGAAACTACCATTCAATCATCTGTCAACAACTTTCCAACGGTGTTCCTGTCGCCTTCCGCCAATGCCTTGTATAACTCATCAACAATACTCTTGTTTCACGTTTCTGGGTTCAGATCTGACATAGGTTTTGATGCGCTTCAGGACAACACCATTTTCTTGTTTTACGTAAAAAATCAGACTTTCGTGCTTTGAAGATTTAATCCTCGTTATTCATCGGTTTTTTCCTTCGGCTTTGTCATTGCTTTCCCAATAAGGAAAGATAAAGTGGGTTCTTGATGGACTAATCAGTTGATCTTGGAAATATATAGATAAAGGAAGATGAAAGAAGTAAGAGAGATGGAGAGATGAGAAGAAACCTGACGTTATGGCGGTTTGGATAGGAGAAGAACACCGATCAGTTTCACTGCTCAAAGAAGAGAGAAACAGAGATTAATTATATTTTAAAAAATATTTATTAATTGCAAAGTTTATTTAAAAAAAAATTATAGGTAAATATTTAGAACTCTATTGATGGTCAGTTCATACCTTATTTTGCTTATATTTAAGTTAAAATTATACTATATTACAAGTTTACAATTGAGAATAATTTCATACATTACTAATTTGTAATTTATTTTAATGCAGTAGAAGAAGTTGATGTAAATACTTTAGATGAAAGCGTAGTTTACGAATCTTTAAATAGCGTTGGAGAATCTGGAGCTTTTGACGATGATGAGACATAACTTTCTTCAGAAATATAATTTTAATTTTTATTGTTATTTTAATATTTATATTAGACTTATATTTATTTATTATTAATTCATTATATAATAATAGACATTGATGTATTTTTATTTCAATAATATATTTTATTTTTACTTATTCTTATAAGTTTTACTTCTTATTTATTATATACCGGTTTTATAATGGTTTACTACCGGTTGAACCTCTAAACCTTAAACCTTTCCTTAGACCGGTTTAATTTCCGATCCGGTTTATAAAACATTGATTTTTATACATGACTTTGATAGAAGAATAGAATTCTGACTTACACTATTTCTCATTTCAATGATGTATGTATACACATGATTTTTGAAGAGGTAAACTAGAATCAGAAGCTAACTCCTATATACACGGAATATATCAAATAAAAATACATGGTTAAAGAAAGTTAAAATACAAAATCGATTTAACGGAATTCTATAGGAAAATATATATACATACATATATACACGTATGATTCTTGAAGACGTAAACTAGGAATACATTAAATCAAAAGAAGTTGAGGTTACGAATACTAATTTATAGGCCCTGACATTAAGCAAGAGCAGTAAATCCACTCAAGACACTCATAAAGAACAAAAAGAGACAAAATATGATCCTTTTTATTTTATCTAAAACGTATAAAACGTTAGGAATGATACTACTAATTTATCATATATATTACATCTCAATAGTTAGTGTGAAGATACAAAGAGTTTTGAAAGAGTTTGAGAAGAAATTGAATTAAATTCAAATGAAGTTATATAAAATTAAGACATTGTATCTCAAATTTTAAAAAGATAATGGGTTATATAAGATAATGGGTTATCTTCCTTATTTTTATACATGACTTTGATAGAAGAATAGAATTCTGACTTACACTGTTTTGATATATATATATGTCTCTGAAGCTAAGGAATACATCAAATCAAAATACATGGTTAAAAAAATAAAATACAAAATAGATCTATCGGAATTCTATAGGAATATATACATATGATTCTTGAAGACGTAAACTAGGAATACATAAAATCAAAATATATGGTTAAAGAAATTTAAAATGCAACACAGATCTAACAGAATTCTGTAAGAATCGGTCTTGTGGTGGAAGTCTTCTGTTAGACTTACCTTGCATCTCTTCCCGATGTAAAACAAATTTGCTTATAAATTTTCAAGATAATATAAAATAAAGATATCATATCTTCACTTAAAATTTTAAAATAATGGATTATGATCTTATCTTTGCATCTATTCACTTCATTTTCATATCTTTTTCCGTTACAAAATAAATTCAAATTTCCAAGAAAATTTTTATCAAAAGAACAAATTGTAGCTAGAAGGAATTGTAACATGCAGATCATGATACTAAACCTTTAGATACTGTCGGTAGATCAAATGTGGTATGGGAGGCCTCCTGTGGCAGACAACAACGAAAGAAAGTTTTGCCTCTTTCACACTTGTCGGCAGTACCACATCAGACCATGACTTGAACCCTAACCTCTTAAGGAGTCCACGACTGGTGGTCTCATCCATGGGTGGGATGGAGTCTGAAAGCACCAAACCCTGAACCAACTCAGGCTGAGACTCAGCGATCTTCATAGACACAAAACCTCCATAGCTGAACCCTACCAAGGTGCACTTCTCAACTCCCAGCTGCTCCAAACTGCTGGCCACACACTGAGCTTGAAACTCGATTGTCCAGTTGGCTTTGTCACTGATGGAGCCACCGAAAAAGAGCAAATCAGGTACATAAACGGTGTATTTTCCGGCAAGAGCTAATACCTGAGGAATCCATGTGATTGCACCATCTTCTGCAAATCCATGGATGAGTACCACCACTGGTTTTCTTGGTGGGATAAGCTCGTTTTGGCCGCCATTGGTTTTGTTTATGGTTTCAGTGGGGACCCAGAAGTGCAACTTTGTTCCTGGTTCAACCTCCACGATTTGAGGTCTTAGACCTGCAAATTTCATAAGAACATGTATAACATTTTTCAGGATTCTAATCATTTTAGAGATGATTGTCCCTTGGGATGGTTCGATTCTGGCAGTCTGGTACAACCAGTTATCAAGACTTTATCGAGAAACTCTGTCGTATCCACTAGCTGGAGCATAATAGTTAAAAATGGATTGTTGAGTAGTAATGTTGATAGAACAGGAGCTGAAATAGCATTAATATCACCTATAATTTAGGACAATCAAGCTGTATATGTTATTCATAAATGCAGCAATAACCACAATCCTGAAATTCACATTCTATTTAAAGCAATGACTAAACAATAAATGTACTTACCCCTAACGTTGGCTATAGCATCTCACACTCAAAAAGGTAGAATCGTCCACCCTAGGTGTCCCTACACCCTGACTCGACAGAGTTGGCTATATCATCTTATTAATATCCAACAAGCATGTGAAAGAGAAAGCTTAGGGTATAAAACTTTTTTCAACTATCACCACACACACACACATATTCAGCACATTCTCACCTATATGTTATATTTATAACATGCTCTACCCTATGAGGGGTAGAATGAGATTAATTGTGTCATTTTATAATTGTGATGAATTATGGTTTAATATGCCAACTTATAATTATTAGGGTATTACTATGTGCCTCAAATACAATTAGTAAATTATTAACCATCCCTTGATGGCTATTAAACATACATTAGGCACTTCAATTAATGGTTGTGAATATGGAATTAATGTTGTGATTATATTAGTCTATATATTTATAACATTCTCTCACTTAGATAATATAATTAAACGATCATATCAAAAGAAATTATCTATCTATATAATATAATTTAAAAAAGAAGATGAGGTTATGAATACTAATTTACCGGCCTGGCCTTAAGCAAGAGTAGGAATTTCACTCAAGGCACTCGAAAGAACAAAAAGAAGTAAAATATGACTGTTTTATTTTATTTGAGACGATAAAAGTTAAGAATGATACTAGTAATATATAATATATATTACATCTCAATAGTTAATGTGAAAATACAAAAGTTTTGAAAGAGCTTAAGAAGAAATTGGATTAAATTCAAATGAAGTTATATAAAATTAAGACATTGTATGAGATAATGGGTTATCTTCCTTTTTTATACATGACTTTGATAGAAGAATAGAATTCTGACTTACACTGTTTTGATATATCTATATATATATATATCTCTCTCTCTGAAGCTAAGGAATACATCAAATCAAAATACATGGTTATAAAAAATTAAAATAAAAATAGATCTATCGGAATTGATAGGAATATATACATATGATTCTTGAAGACGTAAATTAGGAATACATAAAATCAAAATAAATGGTTAAAGAAATTTAAAATACAACACAGATCTAACGGAATGCTATAAGAATGAAGTCTTCTGTTAGACTTACCTTGTATCTCTTCCCGATGTAAAATAAATTTATTTGTAAATTTTCAAGTACGATAATATAAAATAAAGATATCATATCTTCACTTAAAATTTTAAAATAATGGATTAGGATATTAGAAGGAATTGTAACATGCAGATCATGATACTAAACCTTTAGATACTGTCGGTAGATCGTATGGGAGGCCTCCTGTGGCAGACAACAACGAAAGAAAGTTTTGCCTCTTTCACACTTGTCGAATAATTGAGAAAAACTATTCGACAAGTGTGAAAAACAAAATAGAATAATTGAGAAAAAAAATCCAAAGTTAGGCTGTGGAGTGTGGACCATCTTATTAAGCAGGCAAAATCGAATCAGAATTGATCTTGCAAGGAGTTGACTTGACTTTTCCACGTTTTCTTTCTTTTTCTTTTTTTCTATTCTTTTGGATTTTTGTTCTTGAAAAGCAACCATCAATAACATACGAGTCATAAAAAAGGGTATTGTCAACCTCCTGACAAAAACAAATTTATACACTTCCTGCTAAGTACCAAAACAAAATTATTTTTTTAATTTGTATAAAATATAAATTTTATGTAATTTAAATTTTAAAAATTCCTAACCATTAAAAATTTTAAAATTTTACTTTAATTCATTATCTTAAAATTTAGTTAAAATAATGGCAAAATATATGTAGTAAAAGTATTATAATTATACAAAATTAAATCCTACTTATATAACAGTTCAACTCAATTTTAAATTCGAGTTGAATTAGTTTTCAAAAGCCAAAACTATAATAAATTTTCTAAGATTTATTGAATGACAAGAGAGTTTTATATCTTTTATTCCTTTTAAATGTGATCGATCAGGATTAGATATATGAAACTTCTAAATGTGATTGGCCAGGATTGGAGACACACTGAATTAATTAAAAATACGTAATTTATAAAATATTATTTGTGTTCGTGATTTATCGAATCCTGACATCTGCAAGTTGCAATATTATATATTGAAAAAACGTACTATCAGGTTTTGTTTGACGAGGTGTAGGTATGCTTTATTGCATATTATCACATCGCGTCATCAAATGGATCGATCAGTGAGCAGCCAAGTTAATAATTCATGTATGGAGAATCTCGGTCACATTACTCGAGGGGAACTAACATGCATTGGACATTTCCTGGAAAATTGAGGTCTTGATTCTACAAAGTTTCATGAATTATGATTCGATTCGATTCAATGTTGTTACATCCACCTCTTTATAAATTATTCATAATGTTGAATAGTCTCATTCTCTTTTTATCATACACTCAATACATAATATTAGAAATAAAATTTCGGATCGTGAAAATTTATCGTGGTTGTTGAAGTAATTATTCACCAGAAAGGGTCTTGCCTTTTCTATTCAAAATAGTTCAAGTTTTGATCGTGCCTTCCATGTGCACGGTTTGTATTCGTAGTCAACTTTGTTTTGTTTTGTATTTTGATTATGAAGATCGATATTTAGAATTTATCAATCCATAAAAAGGAAAATGAAGAATTGGTTTTACAAGAAGATAACGTAGCAAAGGAGGAGATCAACCATGAGCTATGCCAGGTGTGGAAGTTTTTGGGAGAAAGGAAAATTAACTTTGAGGCTATAGAGAGAACATTGTTGAATTTATGGAGGCCGATCCGAGGGGTGCATATCAACCCGGTTGATGAGAATCTTTATCTCATTCAATTTTTTCATATTGTAGATTTGAAAAGGATGGTAGGAGGTGACCCTTGGTCGTTTAATAATTGCCTTCTACTTATTCATCATTTACGGTGAGGGGAAGATCCAGCTCAGGTCGATTTACATTATGGTGATTTCTGGGTTCAAGTCCACGATATTCCATCAGGATTTGTATCGGAAAAATTGGCTAAAAGTTTGGGAAATCTTATGGGTTCATTTCTTGAGTATGATGCAATGCCTCATAGAGTTTCATGGCAAAGGTATGTTAGGAGTCGATAGAGATTGGACATCAGGTAGCCATTTATGAGATGGAAAACCATTTGTAAACAAAGGGAGAATAAAGTGGAGATTAGATTTCGATATGAAAGAATTCCACTGGTTTCTTATGTATGCGATATTATTGGGCATAGTGAGATAAACTGTGAGCACCTTTTGGATTTCCCAAACGGTGAGGTTAGACAAGAATGGCCAAAATAAATAAGAGCTGAGTTTAAGGGCATAAACAGTGGTGGAATCAACAGATGGAGGAGAAATCTAATCAGATCAACAGGAGCGATGTCATTGCCTACAATCACGGATACTGGAATTTCAATAAGTAAGGATAAGATGCTATGTAGAATCCATAATAATTATACTTCATATTCTAAGAGTTTCCGGTTTAAGTCAATTACTAAAGGGTCAACAAAGTCTATAGACCAATCTGAAGTGTTGGGCCCGACTGAAAATCTGAGCCGAAACCTATCAAAAGAAAAAGAAAATTCAGTTATGGAAATTGATGAGAATAAAAAATGCCCACGTAACGAATTTCCACTAAACAATGATGGGAAGCAGAATGGTGGTAAAGCTTATTCTTCGTTTGAACTTGGTACAAACTGGTTTTTGGCTTTGGAACCTATACTGATTGATGAGGAAATAATAAATAGGAACCGGTTTAATAGAGGAAACCCGGCCTCAAATACTCACGTACTTTATTGATTTAACTTTGATACCTTAGACTTGCTATTCAAAGGCTTAAATAGTCAAAAAGAGCCAACCACTTAAGCATAATTTAAGGAACTACTACCTATTCAATCGCCACTAAATCCTAAGCAGATGCTAACCCAAGAATATTTCAAAAAATTAAATAACTAATTTATTAGACACGTAACATTCCCTTCCCCTTAAAACAATCCTCTTGTCCTCAAGAGGAATTAAATGGCAGCCTAGTCAGGACCTTCGATCTCCATCTCCGCATCATTGTCGCTATCTTGCAAGACAGCTCTAATAACAAATAATTTTTTACACTTATGTCCGGGTCCATATTTATTGTTGCACTTGAAGCATAATCCCATTTTTTTCCGCTCCTTTAGCTCTTCCCAAGTCAACCGCTTGACGTTATGGTTAGTCGGTGCATTTGACACAGAAAAATATTGTGATTGCGATATTGGATGAGTTGGCGTAGAATTTGGTGCAGTAGAACCGTTCTCATGAGAAGAATTCCTTGCTTCGTACAACTTTGCAAGAGAAATTGCATGGGACAACGTAGCGGGTCGTCGGGCTTGTACTTCCGTCCGTAGGGAGGTAGAAAGGCCACTTACAAAACAACCAACTTGTCTTGCTTGTGATAATTCGCCCACTTTTGTTAATAATTTCTCAAACTCCTTCTGATAATCTTGCACAGATCCACTCTGCTGCAATTTGGTGCGTTCTCCACAATGATCAAAAAATGGATTAGGACCATACCTAGAGTGAAACCCTCTTTGAATTCAGTCCAGTGACAATTGATTTTCTTGTTTTCGAGTTGGTACCACAATCATGCTCTCCCACCATGTGAAAAGAAGCGATTTCGACGCGTTCTTTTTTAGGAGTATTATGGAACTGAAAAAATTGTTCAGCTCGGCAAACCCAACTCGTGGAATCTTCCTGCTCATCAAAACGAGGAAAATTCAGCTTAAGCAATTTAGGAGCATATGAAGTGTTACCTCCTGAACTAGAAGACTTCCATCTTGATTCTGGAATTCGTGCCTCAATTTCAGCCCCTTTCCCGTTAAAGGATTGGGTAGTTAATTGATCCATTCGAGTATTGAGTTGAGAGAAGAGCTCCTCTAAACGTTTAGCAATGCCCTCTTTGCCACCGGCAAGAGATTGGACGGATTGTTCAAGTTGCTCCACTCACGATCCATGCCGAGCTCGATACCACTTTGGTACAAACCGGTTTTGGCTTTGGAACCTATATCGATTGATGAGGAAATAATAAATAGGAACTGGTTTAATAGAGGAAACCCGGCCTCAAATACTCACGTATTTTATTGATTTAACTCTGATACCTTAGACTTGCTATTCAAAGGCTTAAATAGTCAAAAAGAGCCAACCACTTAAGCATAATTTAAGGAACTACTACCTATTCAATCGCCACTAAATCCTAAGCAGATGCTAACCCAAGAATAATTCAACAAATTAAATAACTAATTTATTAGACACGTAACAGAACTCACATCTTCCACCGAAAACTCAATGGTGAGACTTACTAGGCAAGCTTGTCGAGAGCAATGATTGGCCTAAGTTCGAACTGCCGGGGATTAAGGAATTCATGTGCAGTGTTAGCTTTTAAAAAGCTTGTTCGTAACAATAAATCGGATGTTATTTTCTTAATGGAGACACTTGTCCATTCAAATAAGATTGAGGAAATTTGGATTCAATTGCGGTTTGATTTTTCTTTTACAGTTGATAAGATTGGTAGAAGTGATGGGTTAGCTATGTTATGGAATAATTCTTGTAGTATTTCAGTTACTGGTTTTTCTAATAACCATATTGACATGGAGATTGAGGAGCTTTATAAGCCAAAGTGGAGGCTGACGGGTATTTATGGTTTTCCTAGCTCTAATGATAAACGAAACACATGGGAATTATTGCGAGCCCTTAGTAGAAGGTGTTCTTTACTATGGGTAGTTTTTGGGGATTTTAATAATTTGCTTTCGATATAAGATAAAGTAGGTGGAGCTTATTATCCTTCTCATCTTTATGAAGTATTTAGAACTTGTATTGATGATTGCAATCTGAAAGATATTCCTCTCTTGGGCTTTGGCTATACATGGGAAAGGGGTCGAGATACTGAGGATTTCATAATGGAGCGTCTGGATCATGTTTTTGCAAATGAGGCATGGACTAATATTTTCCCCTATCACAAGCTCTACAATCTGGTTAATGCTTACTCTGATCACTCTCCTATTAAATTTATTGCTTTACATGATTGGCCTTGTAAAATAGATGTCAGGTTACTGAAAGCAAAGGGCCAAATTGTTTTTGCTCAATTTTGGTGATTCTAATACCCATTATTTTCATAAGCAAACTATGGATATAAAACGCAAAATTCATATTTTTGTGCTTTTGGATAATTCGGGTACTCCTCAAACAAGCCATAAAGCAATGAGTTCGATAGTGTAAGATTATTTTCAAAATCTTTACTCGAATTATGGAACTTTTGGTTTTGAGAATTTTTACATGATTCAGTTACTGGTAAGTAAATAAGACAATGCTAGTTTAACGATCCCTTTTCAACTAAAAGAATTTAAAAAAGTTGTCTTCCAAATGCACCCTGAAAAACCTGGACTAGATGGCCTCAATTCGGGTTTTTTTCAAAAATATTGGCATATTATTGGAGATTAAGTTTTTAATCAATGTACTAGCTGGCTTAATTGAGGTGAGTTTCCTTCTAATCTTAATGATTCGATTCTTGTTTTAATTCTTAAGAAAGATAAACCTGATTCGATGAAAGATTTACACCCTATTGTTTATGTAATGTGTTGTATAAAATAATCTTTTTGGCTAACTGTTTGAAATTAATTTTACCTAAATTAATTTCACCGATGCAATCTACTTTTGTTCCTAGTAGACTTATTTCAGATAATATCCTTGTGGCTTTTGAGATTATCCACTATATAAAGGGCAAGGGTAGGGATAAATTTGGTAATGTTGCCCTTAAAGTTGATACAAGCAAAACTTATGATCGGGTATATTGGAATTACTTACAATTCATTTTGATTAAATTGGGCTTTCATGCAAAATGAGTGCACTGGATTATGCTTTGTGTTAAGATTGTTGCTTATTCGGTTTGCTTATATGGTTATTTTCTGAATACTATTCCGCCATGTAGAGGGTTAAGACAAGGAGACCTCCTATCTCCTTATCTTTTTATGTTATGTGTTGAGGTCTTTCGGCTCTCTTTAGACAAGCAGAAGCTAGGGGATCTCTTCATGGCTATATTATTAGAAATGGTTGCCCAAGTGTGTCACACTTATTGTTTGCTTATAAGAGTTTTTTCTTTTTTAGAGCATGTTCAGGGGAGAGTTAAGTGGTGAAAAATAGTTTCACTATCTATGAGAATACTTCTGGTCAAGCCATTAATTTTCAAAAATCGGGGATTTTTTTCGGCTCAAATACGAAGCCTGATAAGACTAATATTAAAAGGGAGCTTAGAGTGGAAACTCCTATTGATCATAGAAAATATTTGGGCTTGCCCTCTTTATTTGGGAGAAATATAAAGCATGTTTTCTAATTTATTAAAGACCGCATTCATAGAAGGCTCCTTAGTTGGAAGAATAAATTTTTTTCAAGAGCAAGCAAAGAATTTATTACTAAAATAGTTTTTCAAGCTATTCCCATATACTGCATGAGTGTTTTCATAATTATGCAATCTCTTTGTGATGAATTACAGTGGATGATGAATTCTTTTTGGTGGAAATCAAAGGATGGTAATAGGTCTATTCATTGGGCTAATTGGAATAAGTTGTGTGTCCCAAAGAAATTTGGAGGTTTAGGCTTTCAAAATCTTCACTGCTTCAATTTAACACTTCTTCGCAAACAAGGCTGGTGTTTTATTAGTTACCCAAAATCTCTTCCAAACCGTATTTTCAAATCTAAATATTTTCCTGATGAGAATTTTTTTAAAGCTTCCGAAGGGTCTCACCCAAGTTTTGTATGGAAAAGTATTTGTAGTGCCAAAAAGTTGCTTACTGAAGGTATTCAGTGGAGAATGGGAAACGGTGAAAGGATAAGAATTTTGAAGACCATGGCTGAATTATAATGGCAATTTCTTTATCAATTCGACCCTCTTGGTGTTACAAATTGCTAATTAATAACATTTATAAAATATAATATAAAATTATTTGTAGCTATCAATAAATGCTATAATAAACTCAACAAAGATTCTATCAATGTTATGGAAAACTTATAACATTTTTAAAATGTTACAAAATTCATATCTACTACGTGTTAATGATGTTGCAAAAGTTAATATATAACCGCTTAAAATGTTACAAACAACTAATTAATAACATTTATAAAATATAATATAAAATCATTTGTAGCTATCAATAAATGCTATAATAAACTCAACAACAACATTCTATCAATGTCATGGAAAACTTATCTATAACATTTTTAAATGTTACAAAATTTATATCTACTACATGTTAATAATGTTGCAAAAGTTAATAAATAACATTGTAAAATGTTACAAATAGTTAATTAATAACATTTATAAAATATAATATAAATTTATTTGTAGCTATCAAAAATGTCATATTAAACTCGATAATAATATGTCAAAATTGTTACTAAAGCATCATATCTTTAGTAACATGGGTTGTCATAGTATAGTCATTAGTGTTACTATTCCTATTTAATAACACTTATCACATGTTACCATATGTCGTTTTTGTTGTAATGTTTGTTGCCTGTTATAGCTTGTCGCCATCAAAGAGATCTAATTTCAAATTTTGTTCCATCGGAAACTTCTCTGATTTTGCACCTGTAAGTCCCGAGTCGTGTAACACATCCAAAGCATATTTTCGCTGCGACATAAAAATGCCTTGACTGGAACGTGAAAATTCAATACCCAAAAAATATTTGAGATCACCTAAATCTTTGATGTGGAAGTGCCGAAGTAAATACTTCTTGAGCCGATCAATTTCTCGCATGTCATTCCCTGTCAACAATATGTCATCAACATAAACAAGAATAACAGTGATAGATGAATCATTGACCTTGGTGAATAGGAATAATCGCCTTTGATCTGCGTGTAACCCCCTTTTTGAAGAACAAAGGATAATGTAGAGAACCAATTCCGAGAAGCCTGTTTTAAGCCGTAGAGTGACTTATGAAGCCGACGCACTGTGTTCTCCCCCTGTCGATGTAATCCAGGCGGCGGCTGCATATAGACAACCTCGTCCAAGTCACCATATAAAAAGGCATTTTGGACATCAAGTTGGTAAACGAACCAATTTCTTACGGCAACGACAGTCAAAAGACACCTCAAAGTTGTAAGTTTGGCAGTTGGCAAAAAGGTCTCCTTGTAGTCGATGCCTTTAACCTGCGTATAACCTTTGGCGACTAATCGCGCTTTATAGCGCTCGATAGTATCATCAGAATTATATTTAATTTTGTAATCCCAACGACAGCCAATAGGTTTCTGACCTAGGGGAAGAGGAACTAGTGACCAAGTACGATTCCTTTTCGCCAACTGCCAAACTTACAACTTTGAGGTGTCTTTTGACTATCGTTGCCGCAAGAAATTGGTTCGCTTACCAACTTGATGTCCAAAACTTACAAAAATTGAGGGCATTAGTTATCTTGCTTGCAGATATTAGATTTAAATTGAATGAGAATTAAAAGACATTGTGCCAGTATGTGTAATGTTTGCGGTTGCACCTGTCGGAAAATTGACAAGTTGGACGGACGAACGCTGGATTTGTGTGAGGAGGGAAGGATCTGATGTGATATGATCAATAGCACCGCAATCTAAAATCCACGGTTTAATAGCTGAACCAAAAAAAGCATTGGGCGAAGAAATCATACATGCGGCATTGGCAAATATGTCTCCAGTTCCAGAACTAGGAGGAGTTCGATTTTGGTTGAGCCCTGCCAAAGCTTGCGCCAGCTGTTGCAACTGTTCATGAGTGAAGTTGATTGGGAAAGCAGACCCTTCCGTATTATTTCCTGCATTTTGTGATCCTTCTACAGCATTGGTGACTGAGCGTCCTCCATTTCTATTTCCACCAGATTGCAAGGATTTGGTATATTGGTTGCTATTTTTGAGTCGACAACGATCCTCCGTGTGTCCTTTTTTGTCGCAAAATTTGCAATGAAATTTTAGCGTGCGACATTCATCGATACTATGGCCAGATTTGTTGCAATGGTCGCATATTTTGCCCTTGGAAGATTTCTACGTAGATGATCAATTTTGAACAGCAGCTGCAATGGAAAAACTCTCGGTGGAGCTTGAGCCTATTTGTTGCTAGGTTTCTTCCTGAATAATCATGGAGTATGCTTGACGGACATTAGGTAAAGGAGACATCATAAGAATATTAGATCTTATAATTTTGTAGGACTCGTTGAGTCCCATAAGAAATCGTGATCAACTTGTCTTCTCTCTTTCGCTTGATGATCATTGGTTGATTGCAAGTCACGTGGGTACGATGGATCTCCAACTCATCCCATAAGGCCTTAATTTTATATAATATGCCGCTATGTAAAACGCACTCGAGAGATGGTTGCTATCGATTTTGAATCAAAAATAGCAGAGGCGTTCTTTTGTGAAAATTGTTCTCGAAGGTCTTCCTGCACTTGCTCGGCAATCACGGCATGAACAAAACCAGATGCTATGTCAGGTTCGACGGAAAAAGTTAACCATGAAAGAATCATACTGTTACATTGATTCCATAGTTCAAAATCTGCATGTTCTTAAATCGGTGATGGCATTTCAAGTGAACCATCAATGAAGCCCAATTTCTTCTTGGCGATGAGAGCATGCATCATTGCCTTTCGCCAGGATTGGTAATTTGGTTCGTTCAATTTGGTTGGAACCAGCATATGTCCTGGTTGATCCGAATGATGCACGTAGTATGGATGTGAGGGATTCATAATGACAGATTTCCCGGATGTTCTAGATTGAGGAGCTTGAGGAGCTTCATAAGCCAATGTGGAGGTTGAAAGGTATTTATGGTTTTCCTAGCTTGAATAATAAACAAAACACATGGGAATTATTGCGAGCCTTTAGTAAAAGGTGTTCTTTACCATGGACAGTTTTTTGGGGATTTTAATAATTTGCTTTCAATAGAAGATAAAGTAGGTGGGGCTGATTATCCTTCTCATCTCTATGAAGGATTTAGAACTTGTATTGATGACTGCAATCTCAATGATATTCCGCTCTTGGGCTTTGGCTATACATGGGAAAGGGGTCGACGTACTGAGGATTTCATCATAGAGCGTATGGATCATCTTTTTGCAAATGAGGCATGGACTAATATTTTCCCCTATCACAAGCTCTACAATCTGGTTAATGCTTACTCTAATCACTCTCCTATTAAATTTATTGCTTTACATGATTAGCATTGTAAAATAGATGCCAGGTTTAAATTTGAAAATAACTAGTTCATGGAAAATAATTTTATTGAGATATTTGAATTATTCTGGCGTGTTGGAGGGGATTTAAATATTATGGAAAGATTGAAAGGTTGTTCTAATAGACTTGAAACTTGGAATAGGGAATTGAATAATAATTTTCAGGAAAAAATAAAAAAAATTAAAGTTGATTTGTTGAAGGCAAGGAATGAGGGTACAGATGATGATTGGGTTTCTATGCTGAAAAGGGACTTGACCAACACCCTTGTTCAGGAGTCGGTTCACTGAAAGCAAAGGGCCAAATTATTTTTGCTCAATTTTGGTGATGTTAATACCCATTATTTTCATAAGCAAACTATGGATAGAAAACGCAAAAATCATATTCCTGTGCTTTTGGATAATTCGGGTACTCCTCAAAGAAGCCATAAAGTAATGAGTTCGATAGTCCAAGATTACTTTCAAAATCTTTACTCTAATTATGGAGCTTTTGGTTTTGAGAATTTTTACATGATTCAATTACTGGTAAGTGCAGAAGACAATGCTAGTTTAATGACCCCTTTTCAACTGGAAGAATTTAAGAAAGTTGTCTTTCAAATGCACCCTGAAAAACTTGGACTAGACGGCCTCAATCCGGGTTTTTTTTTAAATGTTGGCATATTATTGGAGATTAAGTTTTTAATCAATGCACTAGTTGGTTTAATTGGGGTGAGTTTCCTTTTAATCTTAATGATTCGATTCTTGTTTTAATTCCTAAGAAAGATAAACCTAATTCGATGAAAGATTTATGCCCTATTGCTTTATGTAATGTGCTATATAAAATAATCTCAAACGGTTAATCTCAAAAGTTTTGGCTAACCGTTTGAAATTAATTTTACCTAAATTAATTTCACCAATGCATTCTACTTTTGTTCCTAGTAAACTTATTTCAGATAATATCCTTGCGGCATTTGAGATTATCCACTATATGAAGGGTAAGGGTAGGGGTAAATTTGGTAATGTTGCCCTTAAAGTTGATATAAACAAAACTTATGATCGGGTATATTAGAATTACTTACAATTCATTTTGATTAAATTGGGCTTTCATGCAAAATGGGTGCACTGGATTATGATTTGTGTTAAGATTGTTGCTTATTCGGTTTGCTTATATAGTCATTTGCTGAATACTATTCCGCCACGTAGAGGGTTAAGATAAGGAGACCCCCTATCTCTCCTTATCTGTTTATTTTATGTGCTGAGGGTCTTTCGACTCTCTTTAGACAAGCAGAAGCTAGGGGATCTCTTTATGGCTGTATTATTAGAAATGGGTGCCCAAGTGTGTCGCACTTATTGTTTGCTTATGAGAGTTTTTTCTTGTTTAGAGCATGTTCAGGGGAGAGTTAAGTGGTGGAAAATATTTTGACTATCTATGAGAATATTTCTGGTCAAGCCATTAATTTTAAAAAATCGGGGATTTTTTTCAACTCAAATATGAAGCCTGATGTTCAAACTAATATTAAAATGGAGCTTGGAGTGAAAACTCCTATTGATCATGGAAAATATTTGGGCTTACCCTCTTTAATTGGGAGAAATAAAAAACATGTTTTCTCATTTATTAAAGATCGCATTCACAGACGGTTACTTAGTTGGAATAATACATTTCTTTCAATAGCGGGCAAAGAAGTTATTATTAAAACAGTTTTTCAAGCTATTCCCTTATAATACATAAGTGTTTTCATGATTCTGTAGTTTCTTTATGATGCAGTATAGCGGATGATGAATTCTTTTTGGTGGGGATCAAAGGATGGTAATAGGTCTATTCATTGGGCTAATAGGAATAGGTTGTGTGTCCCAAAGAAATTTGGAGGTTTAGGCTTTCAAAATCTTCATTGCTTCAATTTAGCACTTCTTTGCTAACAAGGCTGGCGTTTTATTAATTACCCGGAATCTCTTCTAAACCGTATTTTCAAATCTATATATTTTCCTGATGAGGATTTTTTTAAAGCTTCCGAAGGGTCTCACCCAAGCTTTGTATGGAAAAGTATTTTTCGTGCAAAAAAGTTGCTTACTGAAGGTATTCGGTGGAGAATGGGAAACGGTGAAAGGATAATGGACAAACTTAGGATATGACCTTTCGATAAGCTTATTTCACATTTCAAAAAAAATGGAGTTTACTCGGTAAAAATGGGGTATAAAATTGCCATTGAAAAATTCTCAAATATTCGTGATTTTTTTGTTGAAGGGGATTGGAACTGTCTTCGGAATAGTTCGCTCCTTCCTAAAATTAAAGATTTTTTATGGTGAGTTTTGAGCAAATTTTTGCCATGTAAAATACAGCTTGCTACAAGGAATGAACTTTGCTAATACTCATGCAGTGGATATCATTTGGGGCATTCTTAAAGATACAAATAAGTTAAATATGCAGAAAAATGGGGCAATCTTATGCAGCTTATGGTACCACAGAAATGTTTTCATTTGGCAACAAATATATGTTTCTTACACTAATGTGATTTCTTTGGCAGATAACTATATTAACTCTTGAAACCAAGCTAATGTTGCCTTGGGGAAAGTTTCATCTAGTGCTCTTGTTGTCCCACCTCAACGAAAATGGAAGAAACCAACCTCTTCTTGGTTGAAATGTAATGTTGACACTACAATTTTCTCGGAAGCCTTAAGCACAAGTTTAACTACTATTTTATGGGAAGAAATGATAACTTTATTGAAGCTTTTTCTAATTTCATTACTATAGAGGTGCATCCTGTTGTTGCTAAAGCTTTGGCCTTGAAGGAAGCTTTGTCTTGGCTAAAAGATAAGGGCACGAATAGCATTGACATTGAAATTGATTTTTATGAACTTTTTTGTCTAGTTTTGGGAACTACATTTTCAAACACTGAATTGGCGCTTATTGTGTCAGATTGTATTGATTTAAAAATCATTTTACGTCTTTGTCCTTTAGATGGACGTACAAGGATGCTAATAAAGCATCTCATTGCATTGCTAGGGCGGCTTTATTACAAGCTCGTTGTGTTTCTTAGTCTAGTCCTCCTAGTTGGCTAGATGAAGTTTTATCTGTTGATTCTTGTATTTCTACTAGCTTTGAGATTGAAGGATGTTAGTTTGGGTATACGGGGGAGCCAATTGGCTCAAGGTTAGATTCATCTTCTTTCACTTTATATGTTTTGTGCTAGTTTTCAGTAATAATATTGCTGATTACAAAAAAAATAAGATTGCGCGTTATTAAATCTCTCAAAATTTACTTATTAACAAGATTTTTATTAGGTGGTATTGCTAATTTTGAAATAGATAATCTATGATTTAACTTAATTTTCTTAAGATCCGCTATATATTTAAACAAATTTCTTTATTGACACAAATTCATTCTATTTATATGCATATTCACTAATTTAAGAACTCATAAACTATAGATAATTAGCAAATATTTACAATAACATCATCCCAATTACATCGAACACATCATGATTAACATTTAGGATTAGTTTGAGAAGTAAGGAAAGAGGGATTGAAATCTTGATTGATGCATATATAGGAAGTAAAGAAGATGATGTTTTGCCCAAAGTATAATATATTGAAACACTATTTTTTAAAACCAATCTAGTTTGATCGGTTTAATAGTAAAAATTTTGAACTTGTCAACTTTTCAGTTAGAGTTTTAATTTTTTGTTTGATTTAATTTAACAAGTTTTGTTGTTGAAAATTGATTAGTTTATTAATTTTATAAATCAAAAGAAATAAATTATTTTCATTTAACTGCTCTTTTTAATTAAACTTAAAATTTTTGATAAATAAGGACAATCTTTTAATAATTTTTAACCAATTTTATAATAGTCTAATGCCGATTAAACTTTTTAAATCTTAAATTTCTTGTCTTCTCGGTTTAACTTTCGAAACAGTTTTGAAAATATTAATAATACCACACACACATTTATATCTAACATCCACCTTTAACAATATGATTTTTCTCTCCAACTTGTGCAAATATTAGGATAATAAATTGGTCACACCTACATAAAATAAAGTTATAATTAAGAACTAAAAGGTTTGGATATAGAAAACCCATTTTAAAACACAATCCGTACTCGATTGTATTAGTCATTTCTCCTGCACTGGCCATCTTGTTTACAGAGGCAAGTATGTGTTGAGGATCTTATTATAGGCAAAGGGTCTCTCAAGTCGCATAGTGACCGCCTTCTTCACATAATGAACTTCAGTTTTGGCCTCCTCTAACTCCCTGGAGAACACACGCAAAAGCAGATAGACTAATAAGCTTATCTAAAAGAGACTCAACTAGATGGTCAATTTTTTGTGGTTATTTTTTGTGTGGTTATTAGTAGCTATCGTTATCAAATAAAGAAAACTATATAATAAATTTATTTTTTATAATAACGATGACCATTAATATTTAGAAATGATAATGAGCCGGGTTGAACTCAGAGACAAACTTATAAGTTGAGTCTGAGCCTGATCGAACTTGAGTGATCTAAAATTCGATTGAGCTCTGATTAAATACATTTTTTATTTTTAAAACATTAAAAAATTGAAAATTGTGCTTCTTCCATTTGTCTATTGTCTAGCTATATAGTTGAAGTGAAGGGCTTGGAAGTTGAAATACCTTTTAATGGCGTTATAAATGTCTTCAGGGCTGAAAATTTTGTCCTCTTCTCCTGCGAGGAAGTGTACCTTCTACACTAGCACACAGCATCCATCAATAAAGAACAAAAATATAAGGTGTTTCCATCCGAATTAATGGCCTAAGTGCCTGATTCCTATCCGTACCAATAGATGGCAATTGCATGTTAATCAGACCCGTCCACTACCTATCCCTACCAGTAGACGACAATTGCATGTTAGAGTTAAAGATCTTATCGCCACCCGTAATTTTCGGTCTTTACGCTCGTAATCTTTGATAGCCATCGCATGCAAGAGTTCACTTTTTGTTCCCTGTTGTTGAACATGGTCTATCGTAAAGCACAGGAGTTAGTAATGAAGTTCATGAACACATCTCAATTCAGCAATATGATATTTAGATATATATTTAAAATGAGATAAATTAGGTCCGAGAACTACATAAAATATTGATCTATCAAAAGAAATTATTTGTCACAAAGTATAAGAAATTATCTATCTATATATAATTATATATATAATATAATTTAAAAAGAAGATGAGGTTATGAATACTAATTTACCGCCCCGGCCTTAAGCAAGAGCAGAATTTCACTCAAGGCACTCAGAAGAACAAAAGAAGTAAAATATGACTCTTTTATTTTATCCAGACGATAAAAAGTTAAGAATGCCACTAGTAATTTATAATATATATTACATCTCAATAGTTAATGTGAAAATACAAAAGTCTTGAATGAGCTTGAGAAGAAATTGGATTAAATTCAAATGAAGTTATATAAAATTAAGACATTGTATCTCAAATAAAAAATATAAGTTAATTGGTTATATGAGATAATGGGTTATCTTCTTTATTTTATACATGACTTTGATAGAAGAATAGAATTTGACTTACACTATTTCTCATTTCAATGATATATGTATACACATGATTTTTGAAGAGGTAAACTAGAATCTGAAGCAAACTCCTATATACACCGAATATATCAAATCAAAATACATGGTTAAAGAAAGTTAAAATACAAAATCGATTTAACAGAATTCTATAGGAAAATATATATACATACATATATACACATATGATTCTTGAAGACGTAAACTAGGAATACATTAAATCAAAAAAGTTGAGGTTATGAATACTAATTTATAGGCCCCGACATTAAGCAAGACCAATAAATCCACTTAAGACACTCGTAAAGAACAAAAAGAGACAAAATATGATTCTTTTATTTTATCTAGGATGTATAAAACGTTAGGTTATATTACTAATTTATCATATATATTACATCTCAATAGTTAGTGTGAAGATACAAAGAGTTTTGAAAGAGTTTGAGAAGAAATTGAATTAAATTCAAATGAAGTTATATAAAATTAAGACATTGTATCTCAAATTAAAAAAAAAAGATAATGGGTTATCTTCCTTATTTTTATACATGACTTTGATAGAAGAATAGAATTCTGACTTACACTGTTTTGATATATATATATATATATATATATATATATATATATATATATATATCTGAAGCTAAGGAATACATCAAATCAAAATACATGGTTAAAAAATTTAAAATACAAAATAGATCTATCGGAATTCTATAGGAATATATACATATGATTCTTGAAGACGTAAACTAGGAATACATAAAATCAAAATATATGGTTAAAGAAATTTAAATGCAACACAGATCTAACAGAATTCTGTAAGAATCGGTCTTGTGGTGGAAGTCTTCTGTTAGACTTACCTTGCATCTCTTCCCGATGTAAAACAAATTTGCTTATAAATTTTCAAGATAATATAAAATAAAGATATCATATCTTCACTTAAAATTTTAAAATAATGGATTATGATCTTATCTTTGCATCTATTCACTTCATTTTCATATCTTTTTCCGTTACAAAATAAATTCAAATTTCCAAGAAAATTTTTATCAAAAGAACAAATTGTAGCTAGAAGGAATTGTAACATGCAGATCATGATACTAAACCTTTAGATACTGTCGGTAGATCAAATGTGGTATGGGAGGCCTCCTGTGGCAGACAACAACGAAAGAAAGTTTTGCCTCTTTCACACTTGTCGGCAGTACCACATCAGACCATGACTTGAACCCTAACCTCTTAAGGAGTCCACGACTGGTGGTCTCATCCATGGGTGGGATGGAGTCTGAAAGCACCAAACCCTGAACCAACTCAGGCTGAGACTCAGCGATCTTCATAGACACAAAACCTCCATAGCTGAACCCTACCAAGGTGCACTTCTCAACTCCCAGCTGCTCCAAACTGCTGGCCACACACTGAGCTTGAAACTCGATTGTCCAGTTGGCTTTGTCACTGATGGAGCCACCGAAAAAGAGCAAATCAGGTACATAAACGGTGTATTTTCCGGCAAGAGCTAATACCTGAGGAATCCATGTGATTGCACCATCTTCTGCAAATCCATGGATGAGTACCACCACTGGTTTTCTTGGTGGATAAGCTCGTTTTGGCCGCCATTGGTTTTGTTTATGGTTTCAGTGGGGACCCAGAAGTGCAACTTTGTTCCT
Source organism: Erythroxylum novogranatense (assembly GCA_029891385.1). NCBI lineage: Eukaryota > Viridiplantae > Streptophyta > Magnoliopsida > Malpighiales > Erythroxylaceae > Erythroxylum > Erythroxylum novogranatense. The sequence continues at coordinate 110,044,403 of CM057227.1, read as the reverse complement.
GGTTCAACCTCCACGATTTGAGGTCTTAGACCTGCAAATTTCATAAGAACATGTATAACATTTTCAGGATTCTAATCATTTTAGAGATGATTGTCCCTTGGGATGGTTCGATTCTGGCAGTCTGGTACAACCAGTTATCAAGACTTTATCGAGAAACTCTGTCGTATCCACTAGCTGGAGCATAATAGTTAAAAATGGATTGTTGAGTAGTAATGTTGATAGAACAGGAGCTGAAATAGCATTAATATCACCTATAATTTAGGACAATCAAGCTGTATATGTTATTCATAAATGCAGCAATAACCACAATCCTGAAATTCACATTCTATTTAAAGCAATGACTAAACAATAAATGTACTTACCCCTAACGTTGGCTATAGCATCTCGCACTCAAAAAGGTAGAATCGTCCACCCTAGGTGTCCCTACACCCTGACTCGACAGAGTTGGCTATAGCATCTTATTAATATCCAACAAGCATGTGAAAGAGAAAGCTTAGGGTATAAAACTTTTTTCAACTATCACCACACACACACACATATTCAGCACATTCTCACCTATATGTTATATTTATAACATGCTCTACCCTATGAGGGATAGAATGAGATTAATTGTGTCATTTTATAATTGTGATGAATTATGGTTTAATATGCCAACTTATAATTATTAGGGTATTACTATGTGCCTCAAATACAATCAAGAAATTATTAACCATCCCTTGATGGCTATTAAACATACATTAGGCACTTCAATTAATGGTTGTGAATATGGAATTAATGTTGTGATTATATTAGTCTATATATTTATAACATTCTCTCACTTAGATAATATAATTAAACGATCATATCAATTTCTATCATCTTAAGGCAATTAAATAAATCATAAGCAATATCATATCAACAGGATACATTTACTACATATGACTAGGCCCTAGAGATATTCAAATACAACAATAACCATTAAAACAACATGAATGCAATACAATGATTGAGCTACACATTTGTCTCCTTTTATACCCATAATTTCGTCAAACTATATATATGTCAATATTAATAAGAAGTGACTGCAAATATTACTACGCATGTTTCATATACATAAATCATAAGCAATCCGTGCAAAGTACTAACATGTTCAAAACAAAATAACAAACTCTCACTAATCTTATCAAACAAGTCTCCTAACAATTCTATGCGGGAGACGTATTTTGCAAACACACATATAAATAAGCTTTTTGTAAGTGGATATGCTAACATGCTAGCTGTAGATGTATACTTAACAATAATGAGGCATTCAACAACTTTCTCTTGAACAAAATAGTATTTTATATCAATACGATTTGAGTGAGAAGTACTATAGTGTTCTTAAAGAAAGCTATAGCTGTGAAATTATCACAATACAATTTCAACAAACTCAAAATAGAGTCTACAACACACAATGTTGAAATGAAATTTCGCAACCATATTGCTTTACAGGCTACCTCATAACATGTCATATACTCTGCCTCTGTTATAGAGGATGTTATGAGTGTCTATTTGACAATTTTTCACGATACAGATCATCCAGTCATCATACAGATGCAACCTAAAGTGAACTTTTAATCATCCAAGCAACATGCATAGTTAGCGTCACTGAACCCAACTATCTCAAGAATGTCAGTTTGTCGATAAGTCAACATATACCCTGAAGATATTTCATGACTTTCTTTGCCACTTTCCAATGGCTAGGTTTAGGATCACTTAAGTATCTTCTCAACACACCTACAATAAAAGCAACATCAGGGGGTGTGCATACTTGAATATACATCAGACTGCCTACAAGTAACACATAAGGAACAACTTTCTTTTCCATCTCTTTCTTTATCATTTGTGGACATTGAGCCTTTGAGAATTTTTCACCCTTCACTATGGTGCCTTTCCAGGAGAACAAGAATGTATATTGAATCTTTTCAAGATATGATCAATGTAAGTCTTTTGAGACAATCAAAAAATACCATTAGCTCAATCTCAAAGAATTTGAATTCTAAGTACATAAGAGACCTCACCAAGATCCTCCTTATCAAAATGGCTGAATAATAGTTGTTTTGTCTCAAATATTAGATTAATATCATTAGAAGTAAGTAGAATGTCATCAACATACAGTACCAAAATATGAAACTGTTCTCACTAAACTTCATATATATACATTGATAAACTATATTCTCCTTGAAGCCATTTGCAGTGACAACAATATCAAACTTGAGATAACATTGCCTTGATGCTTGTTTTAACCCATAGATAGACTTCATTTTGTGACATGGAAATCATCTCATCTTCTATTGCATTCATCCACAACACAAATTGAGGATTATTTATGGCTTCTTCATAATTGATTGGTTCAGTATTATCTCCCACATCAAACTTGTGTTCCTGCAAATAGACAATATATTCATTAGGAATGGTAAGTCTGTGTATTCTTTGTGATCTCCTCACAACAACTTCATCATCCCCAGTATCAATGAATTCATCCTATGCTTGATTCTGAAGTTCATCATAAGATTCTAATAAAATTTGTTCAATCACAAGGTCATCAATAGGAGCGGAAGCAACGAGTACAGAGATTAGAATACCTTTTTTCATGAATACAATTTCTCTTGACCCTTGACTTGAACCAAAGTCATCTTTAAAATAGACAGTTCTATATGATATTATGATTATGTTTGTGTGAGATGGGCAATAGAATCTAAAACCCCTTGATCCGACGATGTAGCCTACAAAAAATACCAATAACATTTGGATTAAGCTTTTTATATTGTGGACTATCGAGCCTTACTTTTGTTTTACATCTCCAAATATGAAAATGGCGCAAGCTTTGTTTATTAATTGACCATAACTCATATAGAGTTTTTGCCACTAACTTGCTAGGTACTTGATTTAAGATATAAGTGGCTATCTTCAACGTCTCACCTGACAAAAAATTCTGGTAAACTAGAATAAATCAACATATGCCGCAACATATCAAGAAGAGCGTAGTTTCTTCTTTCAATGATTCCATTCTACTGAGATGTTCCTGGCATTGTATATTTTGTTTTAATACCACATTATTGCAAGTATCTAGCAAAAGACTCTGGATTCCTTCCACTCTCATCAAAACACCCATAATACACTCCACCTTTGTCAAAAATAACTACCTTGATTTTTTCCCTTTAAAGCTTAACATTTGTCTTAAAAAATCTTGAACATGTCCAAAGATTCAGATTTTTCACAAATGAGCTTCATATGATTGTACTGGGAAAAATTATTAATAAAAGCGATGAAGTATTTATAACCACCCATAGCAGGTGGAATAAGTGGTCCACATATATCAGTGTGAATCAACTCCAACAATTTTGAGCATCTATCTGTTTTGCTTTTTTTAACCTTGGAGATCAACTTTCCTTTAATACAATTAACACAAGTAGTGAAATTTGAAAAATTAAGATCCTAAGTACACCATCTTTTACCAACCTCTCCATTCTATCTCTATTAATAAGACTTAAATGTTTGTACCATAACATGGAAGATCTCAAATCCAACATCATACGTTTGGAACCAACAATAGTAACAACATCATTCAACTCAAGTTTGTACAAATTTTCACATTAAATTTCATTTCCCACCAAAAGAGAGTCACGATATAAAGTTAGTTTTTCACTCCCAAAAAGAATACTATAACCTAATTTATCTAAAATAGACACAAAAATCAAATTCCTCCTAGTAGAGGGTAAATAAGCGACATCATAAGTCCAAAAGATGTCCTATATTCAACTGTAGTCTAACTATCCTAAAAAATTCAACTTGAATTTTAGTATCGTCTCCCATGTAAACATATTGTTCAGAACTAGTCGACCTTCTTCAACTTGTTAGTTTCTATAAGGAATTTGTAAAGTGAATTGTCACTCCAGTATCTAACCACCAATTATTTGAGGGCACATCAATAATATTAGACTTTAAACAAACTATCACAAGACAATTACCTTTCTTCTCTATGTGAGATTTAAGTTTTCGACAATCAATTTTCTTGTGCCCAAAGTTTTGAAAAAAGTTGCACTTCCCTTTAAAAAATTTGTTCTTCTAACTAATAGAAGATGAGCTTTATTGTCCATTTCCACTAACAGCTTTCTTCTTGAAAGGCTTCTAGTCACTTGAACTACTAGAAGTGAACTTTTTCTTTTGAAAATTATTATGGTTTGTCGTTATGGAGATGCTTATTGCCCTTATGTCATCATCTTCCTTGGCAAGAATAGCAGTCATCTCCTTAGCAGTTCATTGTTCTTTCTAAGCATTATAACTTAATCTAATTGAATCGATTTTCAAACCATACCATGTAATCCTCACCAAGGTCCATATTTATAGCCTTAAGTTTATGGTAACAACTCATGAGCCTGTCGAAGTGAGCCTTAATGCCACTTAAACCATCGTAAATGGTGTGATGAAGCATGTTCAAGCACCCATTCTTCTCATTCTTTGAGAACTTCTTGTACTTCTTAATTGAAGTAAGAAAATCCTTTGCACTATCAGCCTCGAGAATTCATCTGTATGATACCTCATAATCATCAAGCAATATTGGTTAGAGTATTCGCACTCCTCATAGGATATCTTATCCTTCTCAGTAGCATCATCGGCGAATTTAGGTGGTGCATCAATTCTTAAGGTCAAGTCCATTCGCAAGATAGTCAAATTCATCATGAGATATTCAACCCACAGCTTATGATTCGTTCCATTTAGCGTCAAGATGGCAGACTCTCGGATTACTTAAAACTAAATGAGAACCAAGAGCGATAACCATGATATGCATGTTAAAATATAATCAAGCAATTTGTGCTCTTTTTCTCAAAATTAACTGTATCATTCATGCTAGATTTCTTTAAACAAATATAGAACTCATTCACAGTTAAGAACAATTTATAAAATATTACAACCAAATCATCAATGTACTATCGAAAGGATAAAAAAATTGTGTGGTTTATAATATTTCAATAATATTTATTTACCATATTTAACATCATACTAAGTAGTAATTATCGAGAAGACAATTAATTACCCAGATAGATCTTAATGTTATTTTAGAGGAAAATACAAAATTTAAACATATATTAATATTTAAAAGTTCCTCACCACAAATAGTTTCACATGCTCAATTTTACGATAGGTAAAAACAAGCATTCACTATTGTCACAAATAATCATAAATATGCCACAATAAGATTAAAAAACAATTAGAATTATAAGATAAAAATCACCAATTAATCTTGTGCATAAACATATGAAAAGATAGAATAAAAATGGAGCAAAATGATGAAAATTTAGTTTAAAAACAACTTTTCACGCGCCCCACGGACCACTTTACAAAATTTTTATTTATTTTAAGTATTTATTATTTTTATTTAAGGTCTAGGACGACGTCGTATGGGTCGTCCTTAACCTCTATTGGGTGCGCAAGTCCAACCCACTTGAAACTTGTCCTCCGACCATCCATTTTCGATGAGACTTGAGGGAACGAACCCCCGAAAACTTCAAAAAAATCTCACCAAAAAATGAGATTCATTTGCCCAAAACAAAGTTAAAAGTAAATAACAATAACTATCAACACTTTCTACACTTTCAATGCATCATTTCGAGATTATTCATGCCAAAAAAAGATTTGGAAAAAAAGGGTTTATACCTAAATACAAGCCCTAAAATCAAATGACCATGAAGCTGTGATATCAATTGTTATTCATAAATGCAGTGAGCAATAACCACAATACCAAGATTCACATTCTGCTTAGAGCAATAACTAGATAATAAATGTACATACCTCTAAGGTTGAGTATAGCATCTTGATTCATTTTCTCCATTTAAGAGATCACAAACCTATCAATATCTAACAAGCATGTGCATGAGAGAGTTTATAGTAGAAAACCCTTTTCAACTATCACCACACACATACACATACTCAACACATTCTCACCCATATGTTATATTTATAACATGTTTTATTCAAAGGGGTAGAATGAGACTAATTGTGCCATTTCATAATTATGATGAATTATGATTTAATGGGTAAACCTATAGTTATTAACGTGCTACCATGTACTTCAAATATAATTAGTAACTTATTAATCATCTCATTGTGACTATTAAACTTATATTAGGCAATTCAATTAATGATTATGAATATAGAATTAATGTTGTGATTATATTAGTCCATATACTTCTAACAGTATATTCTTTAATCTTGGAAAATAATATCTCAAAAGTCATAGACCTACAATATATATCAAACTTGCGTATAAATGTATACTGTAAACCATTGTAATAAATAATACAATTACACTATCACTTATGCTACTATAGTCACATTTGTACATGGTAAGGTTAGCAAATCAGCCTAAGCTTGGCAATGTTGTTTTAATTAATAACGTAAAAAATGTCAAAATGACATCCATTTAATTTGAAGCTTAGGGACAGCAGTCGATATGAAACTTGGTTGAATCAAATCAAACTTGACTTTAGGAGAAAGGCGCAAGGCTCGATCCGAATGACCTACCCATGTGACTGTAAAATGACATTATTTTAATCTTAATTTTAAAAAACAAACTACTCAAATCAATGTTTTTTTTCTCAAATTGAGGTTTAAGCAATCCTAGTCAGACTCGAGCCAGCCTGCCCCTGCCCAAGACCCACCATTAAAAGGGGCCTTTTGCCTTAGCTGGTACTTAATGCATGAGCCTTTTCTTCTTTTTTCTTGTCATTGAAAAGCAAGTGTTTGCCTTTGGTTTTTACACTTGTTTGATTGATATATAGGTAAGAGAGAAAGGAGGGTATGCAATCGTTGATTCGACTAGAAGAGGGCCCACCATAATAGTGGCAGTGTAGCTTAAGTAGAGAATATTGGTGACTATTGAGTAGCATAGCAAATTTCAATAATGTTGGGGCATTGAATGTAAAGAACGTTGGTGAGTTTTGAGTGAAATAGCAAATTCTAACTACTGTAATAAATGTCATATTTATCAAGTTAACGTAAAATAGTTTTGAAGTATTTAGTTTATATTTATTTTTTTATTTTTATCAATATATATTTTAAGGTATTCTAATTAAAAATTAGCGAAAAAAATTTCACGATTATATCTTTCGAGTTCGAGTATAATTTAAAGGTAAAATTTCGATTTTTAATATACTTTTAGCTTATTAAGTATTTAAATATGTTATAATTAATTTGTAATTTGTTATTAATGTGGACATTATATTAACATTTTAAATCATAACATTTATATTAATTGATATTGTATTTATTTTGTACCTTCTTTTTATTTTTAGATTACTAATTATTTATAATAATTTAATATTAATGAATAATTTAATTTTTGTATTTATAATTTTCATTGTACTTTGCCACAAGTAATGTAATAATTGTTGGATTTGAGCAATTTATGTTTCATACAAACATGTAAATTTAAGTATATTGTCGATTTATTGGGACCTTTTTTGTTATTTCACCAGGGCTTATAAAACGATAGGAACGATCCTAACTCGAGTTGAATCGAAAATGAATTTAACTCAATTCGGCTGTTACAATATCTATCAACGCTTGATCAAGTTTTGAGCAATCCAATTAAGTCGAACAAAAAAATTCCATTAATTTATATTACATCTTACTGGACTTCATCAAAATGGGTTTGTGCTCTTGGTCATTCAAATCAATGTTCATAATACAATTGAAACATGGAATAAATAAGAAAATAATTTTTACCATCGTTCCAATGTTCACATATCTCATCACTATTGTGACGTTGTTAGAACTAGTTCAACCCTTCTTCTCACTGCCTTATCTACTTTAGACAGAAGACCAGCACGCGAAATCTTGTCTTCAAGAAAGACTTTAGTAACTCGTGGTGTGCTCCTCCTCTACGCGTCTCTTAGACTCAGTAGGCGTACGGTCGAATAATAAATGGTACTAACTGCCTTTATGGTACAAAGTTATTGAAGGTGACAAGAACAAGACATGTCTTCATATGAATAAAAGAAAGATAAAGGCAAGTTTTATCTCATAATTTAATCATCGCTTTTTGTTTTTTGCAATTTGGACACATTCTTAAAAACATAAATAATTTACATAAGGGTCAAAAGAAGAAACTTCTTGGGTAGTTCAAGAAATTTTAAAAGTTTCATAATTTTAAAATTTTTAAAAAATTTACGATAGTTTTATTTTATTTTAAAAAAATTTCGTTTAAAAATAATGAAAAACACACTTGGTATGAATAATAAATGTAGATTAATCAATTGTTACTAATATAGTAAGTTAAATTAGCTTTTAAACTCAAGCTAAAATCAAGTAAACTTTATTTAAATTAATAATTAAAAATAATTATAATGATTATTAATTTAAATCAGATTTAATTAGTTCGGTTCAAGTTTAACAATTGAGTTTATTTGTCATGTAGGCAACATTTGATTGGTACATGTGTAATGTTTATGCTACATGTATGTCATTATTTTCAAAATAAAATTTAAGAGATTGGATTTTTTAAAATAAAATATTAAAAAATTCAAGATTTTTAAAATTAGACAAATTTTCTCAAGTTTCTTAAATTATATGAGAATTTTTTTTATCTTTATATAAATTGAAAGAAATTCGAATGTAAATAGGGTTGGCATTCGGGCCTGGATTTAGGCCAATCTGTTCCAACCTAGCCTAAGGTCAACAAATTAGGTTTTGGGCCCAATTTTTTCAAAAAATAGGACCTCTATCCTCCTCTTTTCAAGGCTCAACACCTATAGGAAACTTGCAAAAAACGAAATCGTTTTCTGTAAAAGATAGGTGTATCAGGACCAGGTCATGTTGAACTTGGGCTCAGGGTTACCCATGTCATCCCTAAGTGTAGAATGTTATATCATTTGCGCGACTTCTGTTTAGATTACGAAAGCAAAACTTAGCCTTCAATGGATGCTTGCATCACGTGGAGTTCCTATGCTAGGAAAAGGCAAAGGAACCTTCGCCATTGGAACTGTTATGTAATGCAGTAGTAAAGGAACTCGTGCTTGTCTATTGAGAGGGCAACAAATGTGTAAACTGACTCACTACTTAAGTAGGCCACTCTGATATTGGGGTCACTTTTTTAATGTTACACTTATAAGGTGCCATAGTCTTCTGTTAGAAGATATGTCAGGAATCTATTTTCCGATACTCATTTTGTAGTCGACGTTCTTTCTTTCCTTTCATAAAAAAAAAAGAACTCATGCTTAATCTTGACGACACCAAATCTAGATGCCGAAACTTTCATAAATCAAGTGGAGAGTGAATGAAACAAAAAAGGCTGTGACATGTACCCGTATAAATTAGATGACATAGATGAACTCTTGATCTGCTCTTATTTTGCTTTATTTTGTTCTTTACGAGGGTTCATTCTTAACATTCATAAAGAATATGAGGAGATAAAATAGAGTCTTTTTTAACTTTGCCTAAGACCTATAAAATATTAAGAACGGATCTACTTGAATAATTAGACGATCGAAAATTCAAACATATTTCTTATAAAAATAACATTATTTTATCAAAACGATATCTTTTTAAAGTTTCATCTGAACTAATTCAAATCGGTTCAGGTTAGACTTGGCCCAATCCAGGTTGTCATCCCTATGCCCTACAAATTAAAGTGGTTACTACTTAACAACCAATCTTATTCAAGGAAGAACAAATTAAAGTGTTTACAACTTGACAACCGATCTTATTGAAGGAGGAACAAATTCTTGTTTGTTAGGATAACAAATTGGTCACACCTACATAAAATAAAGTTATAATTAAGAACTGAAAGGTTTAGATATAGAAAACCCATTTTAAAACACAATCTGCACTCACTTGTACTAACACAATCTGCACTCACTTGTACTAGTGGTTTCTCCCACCTGAGCCATCTTGTTGCACAGAGGCAAGTATGTGCTTGAGGATCTTATTATAGGCAAAGGGTCTCTCAAGTTGCACATAGTGACCTGCCTTCTTCACAAAATGAACTTCAGTTTTGGCCTCCTCTAAGTCCCTGGAGAACACACGCAAGATCGGACAGAAGGCTAAAATTGCATTTTGATATTTAATATTTATAACAAAATATAATAGTTATAATTTGAATGCTTTAAAATATTGTGATGTATTTTATATTTTGTTATAAATATTAAATTTCAAAGTGCAATTAAATATTACGTTAATACTAATGTAATATTTTTATTTTTAATACTAATGTAATATTTTTTATTTTGAATCAAAAGTAAATTTCACTATACCATGACAAGCAAAACTCATTCTAAAAATTTATAAAAGTTGGTCATATTATCACTTGACAATAGAGCTTTCTTTTGGTTAATTTAAAAACTAATTACGTGATAATGAGACTCACTTTTATTTACAAAATATAAAATAAAGTCATATCAATAATGTCAACATTAACGTGATATTTAACTGATAGAAAATTAATTTTGTTAAATTTTATTTATTTAAAATATGTATTGAATGGTTTGAAAATACTGGGTCTTAATTTGAACATTTTATAGTTCAAGTTATTTTTTTATAAACGTTAAGTTCAAAATGCAATCTTAGCCTTAAATTGAATAATAAGCTTATCTGAAAAGGATGAAACTAGATGATCAAATTTTTGGCGTTATTAGCAGCTATCATCGTCAAATAAGGAAATTTTATATTATTTAAAATGTTATTTTATTTTGATAGTAATAATAACCAATATTAGTTAGAAGTGACAATAAATTGGGTTAGGCTAAGATACAAACAGGCCGACCTAGGGCAATGACAGGGTGGGCACCTGCTCAGGTCTTGCTTAAAATCTATCTTTATAAATAATAAAATAAGACTTATTTTTATCTTTATAAAAATAAAATGAAACAAAAATATAGCCTACTTTTAACCTTACGAAGAATAACAAAAAGACATATATCTTATTTATTTTATTATATATAAGGACTAAAAATAGACAAAATATGAACTTTTTACTTTATCAAGAGCCTATAAAATATTAACCCTGGATACAAAATTCCCAACCTCGGCCGAAGGTTGATCAAAGTTAAGTGATCTAAAGCTTAACTTTTAAAAGAAAATTAAGCCTAACTCAAAATATGATTAACTCAAGTCGGGCTCATTAACTTCAGGATTGACCGGACAATTCTTACAATTCCTACGAATAGCCACCAAAAGTTGGCCAAAGAGCTTTTTCCATTTGAAAATTGTGCATCTTCTATTCGTCTATCATCTAGGTATGTAGAGGAAGTGAAGGGCTTGGAATACCTTTTAATGGCGTTATAAATGTCTTCAGGTCTGAAAATTTTGTCCTCTTCTCCTGCCAAGAAGTGTACCTTCTACACTAGCACAAAGCCTCCATCAATAAAGAACAAAAATGAAAGGTGTTTCCATCTGAATTAACCTTCTAAGTGTCTAATTCCCGATGCTACACTTGTCTTGCAATGTATTAGTGTCAACTTGATCCAGCCAAATTTGGATTGTTTGACCAAGTCCAGTTGCACGTTAGAGTTGAGAGTTCTTATTGCTCACCTGTGAAATTTTGGGTCTTCTATGGTCAGAATCTTTGATGGCTATTGCATGCAAGAGCTCAGCTTTTTGTTCCCTATTGTTGAACATGGTCTGTGGTAAAGCACAGGAGTTAGTACTGAAGTTCATGAACACATCTGAATTCAGCAATATGATATTTAGATATATATATTTAAAAATGAGATAAATTAGGTTTGGGGTTTAACTAAGACCACACTGAATCAAATTTTGTTAATGAAAATAATTATTTTTACTTAAAATTTCTGTATAAAGATATCGATCGAAAATTTCTGTATAAAGATATCGATAGATCAAAAAATCACTCGTTATAAAGTATAAAAATATAAATCATTGAATTTTATTAATTATTTATAAAATATAAAATATAAAATATTTTAATTAATTATTACAAAATAAATTATCTAATAACTAAATATGAATAAAAGATTCTCATTATAATTTTTAATATTAAATATTAAATATTAATACAGCTATTAACTTTGTAGATACAAATAATTAATAATTTAATTCCTATTCATTCTCACTATCGATTAAATTCTCATGCTTAATTTTTTATTTTAATTCCTTTATTAATAGTTACCAAACTAGACCTAATTGTTTCAGAATTAGAACGAGTCATAACTTACAGATCATGATACTAAACCTTTAGATACTGTCGGTAGATCAGACGTGGCATGGGAGGCCTTCTATGGCAGACAACAACAAAAGATCGTTTCATCTCTTTCACATTTGTCGGTAGTACCACCTCAGACCATGACTCATATCCTAGCCTCTCAAGCAGTCCACGACTGGTGGTCTCATCCACGGGAGGGATGGAGCCTGAAAGCACCAAATCCTGAACCAACTCAGGCTTAGACTCAGCGATCTTCACAGACACAAAACCTCCATAGCTAAACCCTACCAAGGTGCACTTCTCAACTCCTAGCTTCTCCAAACTCCTGGCCACGCACTGAGCTTGAAACTCGATTGTCCAGTTGGCTTTGTCACTGATGGAGCCACCGAAAAAGAGCAAGTCAGGTACATAAACGGCGTATTTTCCAGCGAGAGCAAATACCTGAGGAATCCATGTGATTGCACCATCTTCTGCAAATCCATGAATGAGTACCACCACTGGTTTTCTTGGTGGTATAGGCTCGTTTTGGCCGCCATTGGTTTTGTTTATGGTTTCAGTGGGAACCCAGAAGTGCAACTTTGTTCCTGGTTCAACCTCCACGATTTGAGGTGTTAGACCTGCAAGTTTCATAAGAACATATATAACTTTTTTCAGGATTCTGATCATTTTAGAGATGATTTTTCCTTGGGACGGTTCGATTCTGGCAGTCTGGTAGAACCAGTTATCAAGACGTTATCGAGAAACTCTGTCGTACCCATTAGCTGGATCATAATAGTCAAAATGGACTAGTAGTAATGTTGAAAGAACGTTAACTGGGGACCCGAAGTAGCATTAATATCAGCCTCAATTTAGGACAATCAAGCTGTATATCCTGTTATCTTGGAAAATAATATCTCAATAATCATAGACATACCATATCTACTGTAAACTGTTGTAACATAAAGTACAATTATACAGAATCCCTTAGGGTATTACAGCCATATTTGTACATAGTAAGGTTGGCAAATCAATCTAAGTTTGACCTAATTCAAACCGTCCAAATTGGCTCAAAAACAATGTTAAAATAATATCGTTTTGATTAACAAAAAAAAAAATCAAAATGATATCATTTTAGCCCAAAGCTTAGGGATGACTACAGTCAATCTAAAACTCAGTCCAATCAAATCATGGAACCAACTACAAATTTAACTCGATCCAACCATTATTAGATCTACCCAAGCTTGATCAAGCTTGGGGCAATCTGATCAAGCTTTGAGATGAGTCTAAGAAAAAAAATTTCTACCTGATTTATAGTACATCTTACTTAACTTCGTCAAAATGGGTTAGTGCTCTTGGTCATGCAAGTCAATGTTCATAATACAATCAATCTTACATTTTATAATTGCACCACCTCTAATGAAACATGGAATAAATTAAAAAACAATTTTGCTAATTGGCTACTTATATGAACATATTAAAAGTAACTCATGGTGTTCCTTCTCTACGCCTCTCTTAAAGTCAGTCGGCGTACGGTCGAAGAGTACATGGCCCTAATAGCCTTTATGGGACAAGATATGAAAGTGACATACACATGATATGTCTACACCTCAATTTTGGAGTAACAAAAGAAAGATAAAGGCAAGTTTTATACTTTTATCTCATAATTTAATCATTACTTTTGTTTTTGTGCAATTTGGATAAATTCTTAAAATATAAATAATTTATATAAAGGTAAAAAGTATAAACTTGAGCTAAAATCAAGTAAACTTTATTTAAATTAATAATTTAAAATAATTATAATAATTATTAATTTAAATCAAATTTAATTAATTCGATTCAAGTTTAACAATTGAGTTGATTTGTCATCTAGGCAACATTTGATTGGTACATGTGTAATGTTTATGCTACATGTATTTCGTTATTATTTTCAAAATGAAATTTAAGAAATTGAATTTTGTAAATAAAATATTAAAACATTTCAATAATTTTAAAATTAGACAGTTTTTCTAAAGTTTCTTAAATTATATGAGAATTTTATTTTTTATCTTTATATAAATTGAAGGAAATTCGAGTGTGGGTGAGTCGGGCCTAAATTTAGACCAGTCTGTTCTAACCTAACCTAAGGTCAACAAATTATGCTTTGGGCCCAATTTTTAAAAATTAGGACCTCTATCCTGCTCTTTTCAAGGCTCAACATTTATAGGAAACTGATATCATTTTGCCATAAAACGAAATCGTTTTCTGTAAAAGATAGGTATATCAGGACCAGGTCATGTTGAACTTGGGCTCAGGCTTATCCATGTCATCCCTAAGTGTAGAATGTTATATAATTTGCACGACTACTGTTTAGATTACGAAAGCAAAACTTAGCCTTCAATGGATGCTTGCATCACATGGAGTTCCTATGCAAAGGAACCTTCGCCATTGGAACTGTTATGTAATTTAGTAGTAAAGAAACTCCTGCTTAATCTTGACGACACCAAATCTAGATGCCGAAACTTTATCAGGTGGAAAGTGAATGAAACAAAAAAGACCGTGACATGTACTGGTATAAATTCATGTGCACAGTAAAGTTTAGCAATAAGATGAGTCGACTCGGGCTTGATCTTTCTAAACCCGAGATTTGAACTCGGCCTTTTCAACCTGGTTTGGACTGAGTTTTGAGTCGGAAGTCTTTTTTCCAGCTCTAATCTGGTAGCCTTCAACTGCCAATTAACACACAGATAGGCAGAAACACAAGTAGGAAAGGAAACAATACAAGTAATGGTTGCTTACATTCACAAGGCCAGATAACGTGTGAGTGATCCATGTTATCATTAAAGATGGCAATAGATTGGGAGATTAGATTTGTTGTTCCGAATTGTTATGTCTATTGTGTCTGAATAAATCTCTGTCATCTATTGCAATAAATTAGATAGCTAGGATCTTAAGAACACAACGAGGCACAGCTAATCGAGAGCAACAGATGTGCTCCCATAAATTAGGCACAAGCTCAACTTTGTTTTTTAAAACCCGAAATTTAAGATAAAATGACATCATTTCGGTTAATTACTTACGGTAGAATTAGGCCACACCCAAATTGCCTATTGAGAAGTAAGCACATAGGGATTGAAAGCTTGATTGATGCATATATTGGAAGTAAAGAAGGCGATGCTTGTTTATACAATTTGTTTTGCAGACTTTGTTTATATATTTCAACCTAGAAAAACTAATTATTTGTTTGTATCTCAATTTGCAAAAAGAGTATGGCTATGACTCCTCAACTAATAGTTACTAGGGTTGGTAATAAGTTTGGTTATGTCATAATCCTTTTTTTTTGTGGCAAATATGTCATAATCCTTCACTACAAGAAATATGCGTTTTACCGACGAAATTTACTGTCGGTAAATAACGGATTTTCGTTGGTGAATGTAATCACCGACGGAATTTGGTGGCCCAAGATTTCGGTCGGTGAACATCTCGAAGCTAAATTTACCGACCAAAGTTTTTCGTCGCACATTTACGACGGAATGGACAACGGAAGTTTGTTGTCAGTATTTATTTACCGATGGAATGGGCAATAAGATTCCGTTGGAGAAATTTTGCTACGGTCGTTTTCTCCGTTGGTGAGGAGACGGTGTTTTCAACGCATTTTATCGTCGGAATAATTAACCGTCGGTAAATACCTCAGTTCCCGACGGACAAAGTTCCGTCGGTAATAAGTAATAGTTTTTTTTTCTGTTTTTGTTATAATAATGTTATATTATATATATACTTTATTTATTTGCTATGCGTAAGATTATTTGTTTATAATATATCAATTTGTATATAGAGTTTGAATAATGAGAAAATTAATTAATAATAAAACAAATAAAGAATTTAATTTAATAATTAAAAAAATAAGAATGAACAAATCTCTTTTGTTTTTTAATTGAAAACAAATGACAATGTTATGCTAATGTCGTGGTGATCATGGATGCTCTGAACTGTGTCCCCCCCTCTTTAACATTTCCATCTCCTGCCTAAGCTTAGTCATCTCCTCCGCGTGCTCTTTCTCCTTGGTCATCTGCTCCATCTCCTGCCTAAGCTTAGCCATCTCCTCTCTCATCTTTGATGCCTGCTCCATCTGCTCCAACGACTCTCTGATCTTTGCAATCTGCTTCCATTCGTCCTCATCTCTCGCCTCAATCACGACTCATCTCGCTCTCACCGTTTCTCTCATCTACAGACTAATCTCCTCCCTCACCTTAGCTATGTCCTCCATATGTTGGTGATGTTGAGTAACCAGCTGCACACTTTGATTAACTAGTTGCTCCCTCAATGTGTCCATCTTGTGGCCGGACTCGATACATCATGAGATTGCGATGGCGAAAGCAGATGTCACAGATTGAAAGGAAGAGTGTGAATAATAGGTGTTTGCATATGAACCCAGATCGAATATTCTTCCACGACGGTCCCAACCACCCACGACATCAAGATATGTCTGAGCCTCGTCCACTGGTTGTTCCTCCTAAGATTGTCGCTGAATATTTTCTTGTATTTGATCCTATTAGGAAACAATCTTTACATTAGTAAATAAGGTATAATTGTTAAGAAATTATTAAAATATGTGAATTTCACTTACATTCACTTCTCTACATCGACTGTTGATGAAGGTGACGCCATTATGTTTCTTCGTGTGGGTGTGCAAAAACAGCTGCATAGGTGTAGGCTTCCTGCCCAATGTCTTTTCCTACACGTATAACTTAAATTGTCAGATGTTAACTAGAATTTAAAAAAATTTCGCCAGAGTTCTGTCTGTATATATGATATTTTCCTCCTGTTCAACAATGAAAACAACTTCACACAGCCATATATGGCACCAGACATTTATGTCATAATCACTATATTCGATAAAGCTAAGCAAAATATATGTAAAATTGGTGTGAAAAAGTAGATACTTACAAGTCTATGTGCATGCTCGTGGTGGGTTATTGATCCTCCCGTATGCACAGCAAGACTCGCACCCCCCGACCCTCCACGTCTGTTGGCCGAATTACGCTCTGATATGGACATTGTCGCAGATGATGTCCAATATTCGGTCCAATGAGTCCAAATTTCCTCCGAAATAAAACGCGGTCGTGCACCAACCTTGCGTATTTGATTTATTAAGTCGCGATAACGTATGCGTGCTTTCTTTTCCCATTGTTTATACATGCTGGCATCGAAACAAGAATCCCAGTAAAATTCTTTCTGTCATAAGATGAGTAAGAATAACAAAATGTTAAAATGTTATATGAACATTATGAATATAAAGCAATGTAATGAATAAAATAACTATGATTTGTACCTCAAACTCTTGAAAGTATAATTGCTTTGTGATATCAGCTAAATTTTTTCACACATAACCCTCTGATTCAATTATTTGCTTGAACGAGGAAGTCATATTTCTTGAAATTGCTCCAGAGGGAACCAACCTAACATGTCAAGTGATGTTATCCTATGTACATATTGGTAAAAGTTAAAGTTGATAATAAGAAAATTTTGAAGTGCTTTGATTTCACTTACTGGTCATTGACAATAGAAACAAACTTTCTTCCATCTGGTCCCTCAACGTCAGGCTGACGGACGTCTCCCACATCCGGTACGCTAGTGTTGGACGATATATCTGTTGGGGAAGAGGATGGTGTAGGCTGAGAAGCAGGCGGTGATGCCCCAACTACAACTCCCGGCACCAGAGGTGTAGAAGGTGAGTCAGTAGGTGCGGTTGATTGTGACGAACCACCTTCACTGTAATTGCCCCCGAACATGGTTCGAAACCTTGGTTGCATGACCTCACGTTGTCTCTTCGGTCCCATTCTTTTTCAGAAATTCAATTTCGCACAATTCTATACATGTACAATTAATAATTTGAAAGCAATATTTTACACAACACATATAGAAGAAACTATGGCAATATATGAAGCTTAAAAAATTGTTATCAACCATAAATGAACCTTAATAGTAAGATAAATATGCTGTTTAGTTTATTAATCATTTCTTAATTAATAGAAATGATTAATATTTCATCATTAGTTTGAATTAAATCATCATACTAAAAATTTGAAATAGTTTAGGTGTGTTTTAGGAGTTATCAAAATTGATGAATATGTAAGACTTGAATTTATACAAAACAACTACATTGGGCCTCATTTAACCCTTCATCCTAGCCAATACCTTCTAAATATATAGTGTGTGTATATGGTTTCCATAAAATTATCAATGGATATTATTGAAACAAAATGTTTAATCATTTCTTATTGTGTTTTAACCAAGTAATTAAAGTGAGATCATAGGAAATTAACTATAAAAAATTAAGGAATCTAATTTGGAAATATTATTTCATTATCATAAATAAAAGTTATTCAGTCTTACAATGTATTAAAATAAGTTTTTCGGAACTTTACACCTTAGTCCTCCACATTTTCCTTTACAATTAAGTAAAAATGTTGAAAGATGAAACCGAAATGATACTTTGTGCAAGAGACTAATACCTGCATTCCAAAAGTGTCTCAGTTGCCACTAAATTTGAACTCAACTTTAAAAACTGACAACTACTTGAATTTAATATCTTCTTGCAGTTCGTTTCTAATCACTACCTCAAATTAAATTATTATTATGATTAAATTCATTAAATTTATTTCAAAGTTAACAAACATGGGAATTAATCAAATTTATAATATATTTAATTTTAGTATTAATTTAAGATAAAATTTCCAAATGCTTTCACTTCTTTAGATACCATGTAAGATGAATTAACAAATCTAATCGATGCGAACTTAAAATAAAATTGATGTTAGGTTGCTTATAAATATATTAACTATGTATTTGTGCATACAAGAATGAGTAGTAACAAAATTTACATATTACTAGACTAACTCTTTAATTCCTCTCCAAGCATGTTAATTACAACTAAAATTTACATATTACTAGACTAACTCTTTAATAGTTACTAAAATTTTAAAAAAATCAACTAACTTTATAATTATGGTCCTAATATAATGAATTGAAGTCAGATATATGTCACTACAATATCTACAATAATTCACAAATCAGTATAATCCATAATTTCCAATGTAAATTATCATTAGCAATTTTATGAAATGAGTGAGTACCGTAGACTCTACCAACTACTACCACTCCAATATCAGTCGACAGAAATTTTAGTCCAAATCGAATGATTAGAGTTTGTTCTACAGCAGGAGGCTTCGTTCAGTTTCAATGGGTATAAAACCACAACAAATACACACAAAAGGAGATCTACGAAAACAAAGAGGGGAGGGAGGAGAACTAACAAACCTGTCGGAGATGAGGACGAGGAGCGACGTCTGCGACCAGCGAGCGCCGACCATCGAGCGGCGACCAGCGATCGGCGGCGTCCTTGGAGGAAGACGAACGACAAAGATGACGCGCCGTAGGAGGAAGATAGCGTCGTAGGAGGAAGAGAAAAGAGTGCTAGGTCGCGCGAGGAGGAAGAAGAAGGCTGCGGGGGCGGTTTAAAATAAAACCAAAACGCCGTCGTTTTCTTCTACTGAAGGGCGTTGGACGTATTCACCGACGCCTTCACCGACCAAAATGGGCGTCGGTATGAATTTTAACCAAATTCACCAACCGAATTTTTTTCGGTCACAAACAATTTAATGCACGACCACTTTCTTCGACGGTAACGCTATTTATGTCGGTATTTTCAACGGTATTCATATTGTCGGTAATTTTCCGTTACTATTAAACATTTTTCTTGTAGTGCTTATTACTATGATTAGACTTGAATGCAGCCCGCTCTAGATGAACTCTTGATATGTTCCTATTTTAATTCATTTTATTCTTTACCAGAGTTTATTCTTAACATTCATAAATAATAAAAAGAGAAAATAAGGCCTTTTTTTTTACTTTGCCTAGAGTCTATAAAAGATTAAGAATGAACCTACTTGAATAATTAGACAATCTAAAATTCAAACATATTTCTTATAAAAATAACATTATTTTATCAAAACGATATCTTTTTAGAGTTTCATCTGAACTAATTCAAATCGCTTCAGGTTAGATTTGGCTCAATCTAGCTCGTCATCCCTATGCCCTACAAATTAAAGTGTTTACTACTTAACAACCAATCTTATTCACGGAAGAACAAATTAAAGTGTTTACAACTTAACAACCGATCTTATTCAAGTAGGAACAAATTCTTGTTTATTAGGATAACAAATTGGTCACACCTACATAAAATAAAGTTATAATTAAGAACTGAAAGGTTTGGATATAGAAAACCCATTTTAAAACACAATCTGCACTCACTTGTACTAGTCCTTTCTCCTGCTTGAGCCATCTTGTTGCAGAGAGGCAAGTATGTGCTTGAGGATCTTATTATAGGCAAACGGTCTCTCAAGTTGCACATAGTGACCTGCCTTCTTCACAAAATGCACTTCAGTTTTGGCCTCCTCTAAGTCACTGGAGAACACACGCAAGATCGGATAGAAAGCTAAAATTGCATTTTGAAATTTAATGTTTATAACAAAATATAAAACAGTTCACAATATTTTGAAGCATTCAAATTAAATCTCAACGTTTTCAAAATGTCTAAAATAGACCCTAAGTAGATGAAAGATTTACAATAGTTAAGTCTTTATTAATTAAATATTACGTTAATACTAATGTAATATTTTTATTTTTAACCAAAAGTAAATTTCAATATACCATGACAAGCAAAACTCATTCTAAAAATCTATAAAAGTTGGTCATATTATCACGTGACAATAGAGCTTTCTTTTGGTTAATTTAAAAACTAATTACGTGATAATAAGACTCACTTTTTATTTACAAAATATAAAACAAAGTCATATCAATAAAGTCAGCATTAACGTGATAGAGAATTAATTTTGTTAAATTTTATTTATTTAAAATATGTATTGAATGGTTTGAAAATACTGGGTCTTAATTTGAACATTTTATAGTTCAAGTTGTTTTTTTTATATAAACGTTAAGTTCAAAGTGCAATCTTAGCCTTAAATTGAATAATAAGCTTATCTGAAAAAGATGAAACTAGATGATCAAATTTTTTGGGGTTATTAGCAGCTATCATCGTCAAATAAGGAAAATTTTATATTATTTAAAATATTATTTTTATTCTTGATAGTAATGATAACCAATATTAGTTAGAAGTGACAATGGATTAGGTTAGGCTAAGATACAAACAAGCCGACCCTGCGCAAAGACAGGATGGACACCTGCTCAGGGCCTTGCCAGAGCCTATCTTTATAAATAATAAAATAAGATCTATTTTTATTTTCATAAAAAATAAAATGAAACAAAATAGAGCCTACTTTTAACCTTATAAAGAATAACAAAAAAGACCTATATTTTATTTATTTTATTATATATAAGAGTTCAAAATAGATAAAATATGAATTTTTTACTTTATCCATAACCTATAAAATATTAAGAACGACCCTCGATACAAAACTTCCTACCTAAGCCGAAGGTTGATCAAAGTTAAGTGATCTGAAGCTTACCTTTTAAAAGAAAATTAAGCCTAACTCAAAATATGATTAACTCAAGTCGGGCTCATTAACTTCAGGATTGACGGACAATTCTTACAATTCCTACGAATAGCCACCAAAAGTTGGCCAAAGAGCTTTTTCCATTTGAAAATTGTGCATCTTCTATTCGTCTATCATCTAGGTATGTAGAGGAAGTGAAGGGCTTGGAATACCTTTTAATGGCGTTATAAATGTCTTCAGGTCTGAAAATTTTGTCCTCTTCTCCTGCCAAGAAGTGTACCTTCTACACTAGCACAAAGCCTCCATCAATAAAGAACAAAAATGAAAGGTGTTTCCATCTGAATTAACCTTCTAAGTGTCTAATTCCCGATGCTACACTTGTCTTGCAATGTATTAGTGTCAACTTGATCCAGCCAAATTTGGATTGTTTGACCAAGTCCAGTTGCACGTTAGAGTTGAGAGTTCTTATTGCTCACCTGTGAAATTTTGGGTCTTCTATTGTCAGAATCTTTGATGGCTAGTGCATGCAAGAGCTCAGCTTTTTGTTCCCTATTGTTGAACATGGTCTGTGGTAAAGCACAGGAGTTAGTACTGAAGTTCATGAACACATCTGAATTCAGCAATATGATATTTAGATATATACATTTAAAAATGAGATAAATTAGGATTGGGATTTAACTAAGAGAACACTGAATCAAATTTTGTTAATGAAAATAATTATTTTTACTTAAAATTTCTGTATAAAGATATCGTTCGACAAAAAAATCACTCGTTATAAAGTATGAAAATATAAATCATTGAATTTTATTAATTATTTATAAATATAAAATATTTTAATTAATTATTGCAAAATAAATTACCTAATAACTAAATATGATTTAAAAAAATCTCATTATAAATTTTAATATTTAATCTTTGGCCGAACCAGGTAGTATTGGGCGGATTCAATCAAGACGACCAAGTGGGCGATCGGTCCATTCATCGGAGACCACCTTATGCCTAAACCCATGCCTTCATGGCTCCATCCAGAAGGAAGTCTCAAAATGCAAACACGCGTAAAGACCTAAACCTAACTTGCAAAACCATATATAAGGTATAATTCTCCATAATGATGTGAAATCATAACCTAGTTGTTTTCTTTGCGTTGATCAACCTCACCTTCACAAAAAGACTTACTTGGCGTCGGAGCTAATCGGGATCTGACCCCGACGCGCCTTCCTTATTTTGCAGTATCTTCACGTCGGACTCATCACGAAGCGAGACTCATGGGCGAAGCGACGATGTACGATTCGACCAAAATTTGCCGAACCAATTGGCGTCCACCGTGGGGCCGACTTCCGCATCACGCCCGTAAACACACGATCACCAAGTCAAGTGGCGATGAACCTCGATATAGCGGCATTGCGGCTCTGGCGATGAACGCGTGGGTTTCTGCCACTGCAACTCGCCACTTACACACGTGTTTCTCGCTGCGGAATCGCCGGATCCTAACAATCAAGAACAACCTCGAGATTGGAACAAAAAACAGAGTGTTGCTTTGAGGATAACGTTGCACTCAATATGCACGAATCTCCCAAGACCGATCGGATCACGCAGATCCTCTTCGCTCGCGCGCTCCTCACTCGCGAAAGCAGTTGAGGCGGTACCGATCTATGATCCGCCAGATTTTGCAATCTCAACCAAAGACAACTAAGATGCATCTGCGTGAAAAGCCGCGTGACAGACCAAAGATGACGACCGATCGCCACCGCATAGAAAATTTAGAAAAAATCGTGGACGATCGGATTAACGCAGCTATGAGCTTCCGTACAGATCGCCCAACATCACAATACAACTCCCCCCTTCACTTCGGAAATTTTGGATAGCCTCCCGACACTTGGAACCAAAATACCAACGCTGAAAATACTTTGCAAGACCGAACCCTGGATTACTTACAACACTTCTAATGATGATGAATCAGACTGTGTGCGGATACCATCCAATGTAAGCTTTCTGGCCTTTCAAGAGGGCCCGACAATGGTTCAATAGTCTACCTCCGGTCAGATCACCGCTTTGAGGATTTGAGCTACTTTTCCTCAACCGGTTCGCCACCAAGAACGGCCACGAAGGCGGCTTTGGAGGTGATGAACTTACCAAGGAAGGAATGAAAGTCTGCGAGTTCATCACTCGGTTCAATAACGGCGGTCGAGGTCCCCGACCTCACTTTCGTCTATCTTTGGCCCGCTTATAAGCAATCTGAGGACGAGGAGTTTAAGTCGTTAGCCCTCGATCGGCCGATCTATTCAGAAATCGGACATCAGGCGGATAAGTACATTCATTCGAAGTATTAAAGAATACAAAGCGCGGCGGATGATCGCGGCCGAGTGGTAGGGCGATGAATCTCCTAAAAGACAGAGGATCGGTCGACTGGAAAACCAGATCGGTCGTGATGGCATCAACAAGACTTCACCCCGCTTAACAAGCGATATGCGAAGAATCTTGGCCATGTGAGCGGATGGGAAAACTATCCGGAACCTAATAAAATGAATACCCTTACAAGGATAGGAACTCGGATCTATATTACCGTTTCCACAAAGAAGTAGGTCATGATACGGAAGATTGCTGGCAGTTGAAAAAAGAAATCGAATCCCTCATACAAAGGGGAAGGTTAGGTCGGTTCGTGAAGACGAGCGAAACGCCGACGGATAATCGCCGCAGAGACCGATCGGTCGACAATAAACAGCCGCCGAGGCGAAATAGCGAGGAATAGCGGAGGAGGCGAATACGAATCTGAGATAATCGGCGAGAAGAGAGAGGCGATCCAGGAAAGAAACAGCGGAAACATCGGGCAACAAGACGATCAATTAGCTGGAGTTATTAACACGATATTCGGTAAAAATGCAAAGCGGATCCACCACTAAAGGAGAAAAGATCGCCAAACAGATCGGCAGAGAGTCATCCACCAAAAAGCCGAGGGAGAACGACGGGATGATATCATTCGATGAATCCGACCTCGATGGAGTAAGTTGCCCTCATGATGACGCACTCGTGGTAAATCTGAACATGGATGGTTACGAGGTGAAGCGGGTGATGATAGATACGGACGACTTCGGTTGACTTGCACGTATTTAGGCCTTCAAGCAGATGAAGGTACCCGAAGATCGACTACTACCAACAGATGGCCCCATTAAAGGAGTAACCGGGTAGTCAGCCTACCCGTTCTATTCGGAGAAATTTGGCTCGGCATCAGCTGGTAGGCCATGCACACCTCGTCGACGATTTGAGCATACGGAAGCCTCATACCACCAACGGAGAAGAAGCTTTAAAGCGACAAAGTACCCACGAGTTCTTGTGGATCCGCTCATTCCCCGAGCAAGGGGACCCTGTGACACGGGATGCCATACCTGATTATTGACCTATTCAACTCCCCCAGGGTCATCGTTGACGAATTTCTTGGCGGCGCCTCCACAACCAACCCATCTTTCCTTTCTCTCGTTGATATCTTCTCAACGCCCCCTACCATACTTCTAAAACTACCAGTCGACATACTTACCAAGAAAAAGGAAAGAAGAAGGAACGAAGAAGGAATCAAGAAGGAATGAAGAAAAAGAACGTACCTATTTAGAGATTAGAAATGGGTATATCGGACGGCGAAGCAAAAAGCAATTTCTGGGAACCGTGAACGATAAAGAGCAAGTGAAAGCAAAGTGTATGTTGCGAGCTAAAGCAAAAGGTAAAAACACCATGACTCATCGACTCGAATACTTATAGGAGGTCGGTTGGAGGACATTCAATCAAAGCTCTAAGCGTGGAGAAGATCCGAGTAGGCTCGGACCTGGCGAGAATCTGAACCAAGGAGAATCGGTATTATTCAAAATCGGATGGCCATGAGCAGTTGAAGGGACGCATGCATGATAGTTAGACGACGATCACGGGGACGATCGTTCGATTCTCGAAAGTTTATAAGTCAAGACGCACCGCTCTGATAAATGCTCCGACGCCGCTTAACGATAACCACCCGATCAGTTTCAACGAGAGCTTTCGCGCAATAAGTGCCGAGGCCGATCAGTTGGGGCACTCTGTCGATCGATCCGAACGGCGATTATCGCTTCTGCAGATATCCAAGCGATTCGCATAATCGGCCTTTTTGATCGATGGGGGCGCCTGAGTCCGTCCCATGACCGGCATTCTAACAACAATGCCCGATCGATCAGCTACTACATTTAGCTTACCTCCAGACGAGCTACATCTCAATGCTCAACCGATCGCCCCAATCACGAGTCGTTCAATATCGAGCTATAAAACCTCTACATCTTCTCCAACCTTCTCTTCACTCGGACTCGAAGAAGGGGGCTTATGGACGGGTCGACCAGATGGACCCGGATCCGGTCGAAGACGACCGTGCGGCCGATCGGTCCATTCATCGGAGACCAACCTTATGCCTAAACCCAAGCCCTCCTGGCCCATCCATGAAAAAAGTCTACCATCAAACACGTAAGGACCTGCTAATGCAAAATCATATATAAGGTATAATTCTCCATAATTGAAGACGAAATCATAACCTAGTTGTTTTCTGCGTTGATCAACCTCACCTTCACAAAAAGACTTACTTGGCGTCGGAGGCTTAATCGGAAATAACCCCGACGACGCCTTCCTTATTTTGCAGTATCTTCACGTCGGACTCATCACGTAAAGTTAATGCAATTTCGTGGGCGAAGAACGTCTGATTCGGTAAAATCCGTGAACCAAATACTATATATTAATATAGCTATTAACTTTGTAGATACAAATAATTAATAATTTTATTCCTATTTATTCTCACTTTCTATTCTCATTCTTATTTTTTATTTTAATTCCTTTATTAACAGTTACCAAACTAGACCTAATTGTTTCAGAATTAGAACGAGTCATAACTTACAGATCAGGATACTAAACCTTTAGATACTGTCGGTAGATCAGACGTGGCATGGGAGGCCTTCTATGGCAGACAACAGCAAAAGATCGTTTTATCTCTTTCACATTTGTCGGTAGTACCACCTCAGACCATGACTCATATCCTAGCCTCTCAAGCATTCCACGACTGGTGGTCTCATCCACGGGAGGGATGGAGCCTGAAAGCACCAAATCCTGAACCAACTCAGGCTTAGACTCAGCGATCTTCATAGACACAAAACCTCCATAGCTAAACCCTACCAAGGTGCACTTCTCAACTCCTAGCTTCTCCAAACTCCTGGCCACACACTGAGCTTGAAACTCGATTGTCCAGTTGGCTTTGTCACTGATGGAGCCACCGAAAAAGAGCAAATCAGGTACGTAAACGGCGTATTTTCCAGCGAGAGCTAATACCTGAGGAATCCATGTGATTGCACCATCTTCTGCAAATCCATGAATGAGTACCACCACTGGTTTTCTTGGTGGGATAGGCTCGTTTTGGCCGCCATTGGCTTTGTTTATGGTTTCTGTGGGGACCCAGACGTGCAACTTTGTTCCTGGTTCAACCTCCACGATTTGAGGTGTTAGACCTGCAAGTTTCATAAGAACATATATAACTTTTTTCAGGATTCTGATCATTTTAGAGATGATTTTTCCTTGGGACGGTTCGATTCTGGCAGTTTGGTACAACCAGTTATCAAGACTTTATCGAGAAACTCTGTGGTATGCATTAGCTGGATTATAATAGCCAAAATGGATTATTGAGTAGTAACGTTGAAAGAAACGTTAACTGGGGACCCAAAGTAGCATTAATATCAGCCTCAATTTAGGACAATCAAGCTGTATATCCTGTTATCTTGGAAAATAATATCTCAACAATCATAGACATACCATACATACTGTAAACTCTTGTAATATAAAATACAATTATACAGAATCCCTTATGGTATTATAGCCATATTTGCACATAGTAAGGTTGGGAAATTAATCTAGGTTCGACCTAATTCAAACCGTCCAAATTGGTTCGAAAACAATATCATTTCATTTTAGCCCGAAGCTTAAGGATGACAGCCAATCTAAAACTCAGTCCAATCAAGTCATTGAACCGACTACGAATTTAACTCGATCCGACCATTATCATATCTATCAAAGTTTGATCAAGCTTCGGGCAATATGATCAAGTTTTGAGATCGAGTCTAAGAAAAAAAATTTCTACTTGGTTACATGCGGTTACGGCGGGCTGGCGTTCTTAGATTTGGATCATGGGTTGGCTGCTTCTCACGAGAGCTTCGGCGTGAAGGTTCCTGCAAAACAAAGAAGGCATGTCGGGGGTTATTTTCCGATAAGCCCCTCCGACGCTCAAGTTAGTCTTTTTGGTGAAGATAAGATCACTGTAAGCAGAGAGAACTAGGGTTATGATCTCACGTACCTCTGTTATGGCAGAGTTTTATCTTATATATGGGCGTATCTAAGTTTAAGCGCTTTACGTGTCGTGGGAGACTTCTCTGCGAATGGGTCGTGGATGCATGGATTAGGCCTGGGCTTGGCATAGCCGATAGGTGTGAGACCAGTCCTTGAGAGATGGACCGATCAGTCCATGGGTCGTTACGATTAGGTTGGGCTAACGACGGCGACTCTAACCATAAGCTCCTACTCTCGAGTCGAGCAAGAGAAGGGTCGAAAGAGTATATTAAGGTCTTATGGCTAAATCGTCATTGGATGACTCGGGTAGGCCCGATCGGTCGGATATTGACGTTGTAGTTCATCTATGGGACAGCTCGTAGTAGGATCGGTCGGTTGAGTATCCCGATCGATTGACATCGGCGCTTATTGCACGATAGCTCACGCCAAAGTAGATCGGGTGGTCATCATTAATGAGCACGTGAAGGTACTCGGAGTAATTATTCTCGACGGGCGTGCCTCGACGGATAGTTAAAATTTATAACCATTATGCGGTATCACGTCGTCCTTCAACTGTCGTGCCGCTCCGGATTTCTAGTAAACCTAATTTACCTCCGCTCAGATCCGGCCACGTGTCTGAGCTCGGCTCGGATTTTCACCACGCGTTAGGCGTTGGTTGGAACGCTCGTTCGACTAGCCTTCTATAAGTACTCAGGATCAACAGACTATGGGTTTTCTTCACGTTTGCTTCGTTATCTTGCTCTCATTCTGCTTTCACTTGCTCTTTCTTGCTTACAGTTTCTGGAAATTTCTTTCAACCGTCGTCCAATTTTCTGACCTCGAATCACCAAATAGGTACGTTCTTTTCTCTCGTCTCCTCTTCTAAATTTCTGCTCTGTGAACATGTCGTCCACCGGTCCTGGAAGTGGGGTTTGCCCAAGGGATGAAATCGCCAAGGGGGCGCTTGAAATAACGGCGGTGTCAGGGGTAAGAAATGTTGAGGAAATCTTGACGAGAGAACGGAAAGATGGGCTGGTCGTGAAGACACCGCCGAGAAACGAATCTACAATGACCGTGGGGGAGTTGAATCGTTTGGCTATTACGTTTCACATCCCTATGACCTGGGGGCCCAGGCTGGCCTTGGAGCATGAACGAATCCACAGCAACTTGAGTGGGTATATAGTTGTTTTCGATAGTTTCTTTTCAGTCGGTGGTATGAGGCTTCCGTATATCCCGATCATCGACGAGGTGTGCGCCGATTACCAACTGATGTCGAGTTAGATTCCCCCGAATGGGTGGAGGTTTATTAATGGTTTGGCCCTGCTATGCCACCAGTTTGGCTGCCCGCCTTCAGTCGACATCCTACGTCACTTTTTGAGAATGAACCAGAGTCCGAGCTCTGGGGCCGGGATCTCTTCTCTGCAATACAGAGATGCCCGATATCGTTCGGCCGGAACAGATTTGAAAATCTCCTCTTGGCGGATGAAGTACGTCTTTGTGAAGGTCTCCAGGATCCTCCTCCGAGTACCGGCCGTGGAGGTATCCCCTAGCCGAGTGATGGAACGACACATCGAGCATATCTCTTAGTAGAGAGGAGTGGGAAGTGATTGGTCGCATAAAAGAGCTCGACCAATATGACTTCACTCGGCTCGTTCAGGGATATCGCAGGGGGCCTCGGTCGATTCCTTTCTAATCGACCCCCCGCCACGAATTAGCGGGCTAGGAGAGGAGACCGCCCCGTCTGGTTGAGCCTTCTTGGTTGAATTATTTGCTGTATTCGTAAGTATTGGTTTAAACTTTCGACTGTTTTATTTCTTTGCGACCACGGCGAGAATAAAAATTTTGTCGGGTCCGCCGCTCCCCCTAAATCTAAAAAGCAGGCCAAAAGGAAGAAACAAAGGAAGGAGGCAGAGATCGGTGAAGGCACCGCTCGGCCAATGAGCAGAGCCATCTGATGTTCTTGGCCCTTCGTCACTAAGGATATCTGTCATGTCGGCGTCATTCTTGATCGTCTGCGGGGCCGGCTAGCGCGGTTCGAAAGAGGAGGAGGAAGAGGAGGTGGAGCCACCTCTTAAGAGAAAAAAGACCATCCAGGTTGCTGGTCAGTCTTCTCACCCTTGGACCAAGGCAAGGAGAAAGAAAAAATGGGAGAGCTTACTGCCCGGTCAGATAAGGGCAAGGGGACGAAGCGAGCAGCGAGCGCTAATAAATTGAAGCCAGTGATCAGTCTGGATAAGACTGCATCGCTCGTGAACCTCGATGTGACTCTTCATATTGCCGAAAAAGGTCGTTCCCCCTGTGGACGAGGAGCGCATTGACTCGCTGACCCATCAGGAGCTGTCGGCTCGTATCGTCCGTAACTCTGTAAGGGAGCTGGCTTTCGTCTCCTCGATGCATCGACGTACCAAGCGCTCGACGGACTTATTCGATCATTGGACCGAGGTGCATGACCTCCTTGGCGGTGAACACTTTAAGGGCCGAGAGCTCTCGAGGCCGAGGAAGAGAAGGATGTTCTCGGGGCTCGGCTCTCTTCTGGAAGAGGAGAGGAAGTTTTGGGAGGAGGAGAAGTGTTTTCAAAGCTCACTGCCACGGGGAGGAGGAGAGAAACACTTTGAAAGCTCGACTCGTTGCGGAGGAGGAGGAGAAAAACAGGGCGATTGCAGCAAAGGGCGAGCTGGCCAAGGAGTGTGAGGTCTTGCAGGGGGAAGTGGAGTCGGAGAGAGAGCTTAAAGAAAAGTTCCTCCAGGATTGTCATGCAGCGGTGGAGGGTAGACACAGGACCGAGGATATGCTGAGGGAGTTGCGATGCTCCCTCAAGAAGCAGAGGGCCGAGGCGATAAAGCGGTGGAAAAAGCGATTCCTTCATGGAGAGTGCTTAGAGTTCGCCTGCGACTTGGCCCTTTCGGTCCTGAAAAGGTGCCATGAGGTTCACGTTCCTGACGGGTTGGAGTGTCTTCGTTCGAGGATTTATGCCATTTGCCGCTGCCCATTGCTCTCGGCCTTTCATTTGGAAGAAGTGAGGGAGAGGGCTGAGGGAGAGCAGACCTTTGTTCCGGACGAGGAACTGAACCTTAGCTCAAGTGAGTCGGACGAGCTTTCTCACGAGGATATTCCTCCGGTTGCTCCTTCAGGCCCTGCTCCTGCCCCGATTGTTCCGTCCACTTTTGAGGCTTCTCCTGTGCATCCACCAACCTCCGAGGCTTCTCCTGCTCCCTCAGCTGTTCATACCTCTTCCCCGGCTGTTCATAGCTCCCTTCTGCTGATTTTTAAAGCTCACCTGGTCGAGCTTGTGACCAGGATGGATTCAAGGAAATGAGATTCTTATTTTTGTCCTTCATTATTTCGAAGTCGTTTTCCGCGTTTGTTTTCTTTATTTTCGATCGATAGTAGGATTTGATAAAGTCGCTCATGATCGAACGGTGTTGAGGTCGATCTATAGTCGAGGTCGAGCTATAGTCCCAAAGATCTTGTCTTGACGATTCGATTGAGCGATGTCGAAGTCGATCGATGATTCCAAGGATCTCGTCTTGACAACTTGGTCGATCTATAGTCGAGGTCGATCGATGGTTCCAAGGATCTCGTCTTGACAATCTGGTCGATATATAGTCGAGGCCGAGCTGTGGTCCCAAGGATCTTGTCTTGGCGACCCGGCCGAGCGATGTTGAGGTCGATCGATGGTTCCAAGGATCTCGTCTTGGCAACCTGGTAGATCTATAGTCGAGGTCGAGCTGTGGTCCCAAGGATCTTGTCTTGGTGACCCGACAGAGCGATGTCGAGGTCGATCGATGGTTCCAAGGATCTCGTCTTGGCAACCTGGTCAATCTATAATCGAAGTCAAGCTGTGGTCCCAAGGAACTTGTCTTGGCGACCTGACCGAGCGATGTCGAAGTCGATAGATGATTCCAAGGATCTCGTCTTGGCAACCTGGTCGATCTATAGTCGATGGGATTTTCTACTCTGCCAAATTTAATGAAATTCCTTCTTACCGAGAAATCTAAAAACCCCTTTATTGATGATAATGAGGGTGTGGGTCGTTAAAAACCCTGACTGGCAGGGCCAGGAAAGAGGTACCCACAGGTTGTGTACAAAAAACAGTAATAAACAAAGATTAACTAAAATAAAACTTATCTACTGGTAGAACACCTTCAAGTTTCGAGAGTTCCAGGGCCTCGATAGAATCTTCCCGTTCGCATCGCGTAAGATGTAAGAGCCATGTCCGACTTGCTTGATCACCTGATAGGGCCCTTCCCACCCCTGTCTGAGCTTTCCAGGGTGTTTTCCAGCCGCCTCGGCTTTTCACAGGACGTACCCATCGACCTTTACGTTGCTCGACCTTACTCTTCTGTTGTAGAACTTCGTTGCTTTTTGCCTGACGGCTTCCTAACGAGCAACCGCCCTATCCCTGTCTTCACTGAGAAGCATGAGTTTTGCTCAGCGGGCTTCATTATTCCGCTCCTCTTCATAGCTCGACATTCTTTGATTGTGCAACACCACTTCTACCGGAACTAAGGCTTATGCCCCAAAGGTCATCCTGAATGGCGTTTCTCCTGTGGCTCCATTTGGTGTGGTTCTGTATGCCCACAATACTTCGTCTAGCTCTTCTACCCAAGTCTTTCGTCCGTCTAGACGCTTCTTGAGAGCACTCATTATCTTTTTGTTACTGTTCTCCGCGAGACCGTTGCTTTGGGGGTGAGCTACTGAAGTTAATTGTAGCCTTATCTTTAGTCGGTCGCAGAAATCTCTGAACTTATCATTATCGAACTGCCGACCGTTGTCCGTAACGAACACCATAGGCATCCCGAAGCGACTTAGTATGTTTTTCCTTACGAAATTCTCTACCTTTTGCTCGGTAATCGTAGCGACCGCTTCTGCTTCTACCCATTTGGTGAAGTATTCTACTGCCACTATCAGGAACTTATTCTGTCCAGGACCGAGAGAGAAAGGCCCCAGTATATCCATTCCTCATTGAGTAAAAGGAATAGGATGACTCATGATTTTCATCCTCTCGGTCGACTGATGGGACAGGCTACTGTTTTTCTGGCAAGTCTCACATCGATCGACCTTATCTTGGCAGTCTTTCCTTATTGTCGAGCCAGTAATACCTGTCTAATCAGCCTATGAGCCAATATTCTGCCTCCTACGTGGTTTCCACACATTCCTTCGTGGACTTCAGCCATTGCTTGTTCTGCCTCTTCTTCGCCCAAGCATCGCAGCAGTGGCCAATCATAAGATCGCTTGTATAGGGTGCCATTAATGACCGCATATTCGGCCGCCTTTGTTCTCAGTTTCTTGGCCTCCGACGTTTCTTCCGGTTGTGTTCCATCTAGGAGGTATCGTCTGATTGGTTCCATCCAGCTTGATCGACCGGTATTTACGTCAAGCATTTTCTTGGCTTTCTAGATGCTAGGGCAACCCAGTCGTTCGACCAGAACGTTATTTTTGACGTCTCGATCGGAAGCCATTTTGGAAAGCGCATCTGCCTTAGCATTTGAGCTCGTTCTATCCTACTGATTGAGTACTGCTCGAAATTACTTAACTCCTGCTTTACCATCTCCAGGTACTTGATCATGCTGCTCCCCTTGGCTTCATATTGTCCAGTGACTTAACCGACCACTACTTGGCTATCGCGATATACCTTCAGATGTTTTGCCTTCATCTCCTTAGCCAATTGGAGGCCGGCTATCAGAGCCTCGTATTCTGCTTCGTTATTGGAGGCCTTGAATTCTAGTCGAAGAGCGTATTCCACCTTTTCTTCCATATGCGGGCTAATCAATACCACTCCTGCTCTGCATCCCTCGACGTTGGACGACCCGTCAATAAATAAACTCCAGGCAGGGTGTTGCTCGTCTTGCGAGTTGGGTCGACTCATTTCTGCAACGAAGTCCGCGTACACTTGAGCCTTGATCGTAGTCCGAGGCTTATAATGTATATCGAACTCCCCCAGCTCTACCGCCCATTTTATTAACCGACCGGAGGTCTCAGGCTTTTGAAGGCATTGCCTGAGAGGTTGGTCGGTCCACACCTCAATGGTATGACTTTGAAAATATGGCCTGAGTTTTCGCGCCGCGGTTATCAAGGAAAGAGCTAACTTTTCCATGGGCGTGTACCGTGTTTCTGGCCCGCTCAATACCTTGTTGACGTAGTAGATCGAAAATTGCTCCTTGTCATCCGATCGAACCAGAATCGCGCTGACTGCCTCCTTTGCGACCGCCAGATAGATAATCATAATTTCCCCCTCGACGGGACTCTGCAAAATAGGTGGGCTTGTTAGATACTGCTTCAGGTGTTGGAAAGCTAATTTTACTCATCCGACCATTAGAAATGAGTCATATTTGCCTTGTCCCCCATTCTGGAGACAAATCTGCTTAGAGAAACTATCCGTCCAGTTAATATCTGAACATCTTTCAAACACCGCAGCGAAGACATTTGGACGATGGCTTCAATCTTTTCTAGATTAGCTTCAATCCCCCGCTGAGTGATCATAAACTCCAGGAATTTTTCGGATGCCACACCAAAGACGCATTTCTTCGGGTTCAACTTCATCTGAAATTGGTCAAGGGTTTGGAAGACTTTTTTAGATCTCCCACGTGCTCGGCGGCCGTTTTACTCTTGACCACCATATCGTCCACATAGTCCTCAACAGATCGATCGATCTGTTTTTTAAAAACCTCTATGACGAGCCGCTGATAAGTGGCCCCTACATTCTTCAAGCCGAACGGCATTAATTGATAGCAATATGTGCCATGGTCAGTTATAAAGGCAGTCTTTTCTTCATCTTCAAGACTCATTTGAATTTGGTGGTAGCCCGAGAAAGCATCCAAGAAGCTGAGTAGTTTATGTCCAGAGGTGGAGTCTACTAGCTGGTCGATCTTGGGCAAAGGAAAGCTGTCCTTTGGGCACGCTTTATTTAAATCGGTGAAGTCAATACACATTCTCCACTTTTCGTTTTTCTTCTTTACGAGTACGACGTTGGCCAACCATTCCGGGTATTTGACTTCCCGAATGAACCCGGCACTGAGTAGCTTTTCTATTTCCTTCTTAATCACTTCCTGGCATTATTTACTTTGCCACCGTTTCTTTTGTCTAACTGACTTGTAATCTTGTCGAATACCAAGGGAGTGCGATGCGATCGATCGAGAAATTTCAGGCATGTCGCTCGGTACCCAAGCGAAAACCGATCTGTTTTCTACCAAGTAGTCCGTGATTTCTTTAACTAGCTCTTTCTGAAGCTCGGAACCTAGATTTGTGAATTTGGAGCGGTCGGCTTCATCTAGTATGACCTGTTGTGTTTCTTCCACTGGGTTCATTCTCTCCGTCTCCTCATCGGCTCTCACGTCAAGAGAGCTCATCAGGACTACCGCCCCGTCTAGTGTTTTTGTTTCCGCTAAGTAACACTCTTTAGCGATTCTCTACTGACCCCTGACAATACCGATTCTATGGGACGTTGGGGATTTCATTACTTGGTAGTAGGTGGAGACGACCGCTCTAAGGGCGTTTTGAGTGGCTCGTCCAATTATCGCATTGTACGCCCCTTGAAACTTCACAACTAAGAACTCAACGTCCTTCTCTATTTGAAGCAGCTTTTGCCCGAACTTCACTTTCAAATAGACCCGGACAAACGAGTAGGTTGATACTTCAGTTACCCCTTTGATAGGTCCTTCTATAGGCAGTAGTCGATCCTCTGGTACCTTCATCTGCTTGAAGACATCATAATACAGCAGGTCGACCAAGCTTCCTGTATCAATCATTACTCGCTTCACTTCGTTGCCGTCCATATTCAAATTTACAATGAGCGCGTCGTCATGAGAACAACTTACACCGTCAAGGTCAGACTCGTCGAACGATATCATCCCATCGTTCTGCCTTTTTCTTTTGGCTGACAAGTCCTCGCCGACCTGCCTGGCATACCTCTTTCTTCCTTTAGCAGTGGATCCCCCTGCTATATTTTCACCAAATATCTAGAAGTCACGCAAGGCACATAAGGCATAGCAAACAAGGATGAATGGGCCCAAATAAAGCAAGCAACAGTTTAGGCCATCAAGGAGGGCCCACGGCAATTGAAAAAAAAAAGACAAAACCTAGAGGCTGAGGGGAGACGCAGGTGACGCAAGACACAAGAAGAAAAGAGAGGACAAGTCTGGCGGTTGTGCGAGAAGCAATGCAGCACTGCTGAAGAGAGGTGTCTGGCGTTGAAGGGAGCAAAGCAAGGAGAGTCACGCACGTAACGCTTGATGGAGCAAAAATAGGAGGACTTGAGGCATTATCGGGGATTTATTTTCCGAACTTCTTTTCTAGTTTTCTTCTTTCCTTTATTATTTAGATTATGTTAATTAGGAATTCTGGTTTCTTTAATTTCATTATGAGTAGCTAAGTTATTTTTAGTCGGGGAATTCCAATTATTATGCTTTGACT
Source organism: Erythroxylum novogranatense (assembly GCA_029891385.1). Lineage (NCBI taxonomy): Eukaryota > Viridiplantae > Streptophyta > Magnoliopsida > Malpighiales > Erythroxylaceae > Erythroxylum > Erythroxylum novogranatense. The sequence goes on along the minus strand of CM057227.1, from coordinate 110,008,031 downwards.
CGTGAGACTATTGTTCCTAATATTTGGTTTATAATATTCGTCTTATTTACGATTCTTGTCATTGTTTATTAATTGATTCTGCGATTGAGGCTGATTGTAGAGTTAGTTAATTTACATATCGCCAATTGATTTACTTGGTGGGGTCTAGCGGGTGATCGGTGTTCTGTGGTAATTGGCACTTTAGGGCATAGTACTTATGCGATTTTGTGTGGAGGAACTTGCGATCTAACTAGATGAAGCGTGAGTGCGTGCGTAGTCGATTAGGGTTAGTGTTTCTTTAGAGTTTATTGTTGTTAATTAATTGAATCTCGGAGAGAGTCTCGAAGGGGTTATTAATTAATTAGGGAATAGTTCAAAGGAGTTTCTGCGACTATTCTAAAATTAAGAAGAAGCGAGGGAGCGGTAGTTGGTAACCATAGCTAACCTATTATTAAACCAAAGAAAATATTTGAGTCAATGATCGTGGTCTAAGCATAATTAGGAATTTCCTGGTTAAGTTGTCGTTTATTGAGTTTATCAATTTTATTTGCGTTCTCTGTTGGTTATTGTTTTATTAATTTGAGTTAATCTTTTATTAGTTGTTATTTCAATTAGTAGTTTTAGTGAAAACTTCAAAACCCTTTTATTTAATTTCATTCGTTCTTTGGCATTTGAATAAAATCAATTGTTTCATTCTCTGTGGATCGACCCCATTTACCATTGTGCGCAATTTATTTTCGTTTGGTGTTTGGGATTTATTTTTGGTGGATTCGACACCCATCAAATTTTGCGCCGTTGTTCGGGATTGGTAACTAATTGATTTTGTTTGTTTTATGCCTAGGAACATTAAAGACGGAGATTCCATCTTATGCGACCCAGAGATCGAAAAGGCGCTAAGAGGATAAGGAAGTTGAGCAAACTAAGGAAGAAGCAAGGAGAAGTTAGTGGACTATTGACACCAGTTGAGTCGGACCTTGAAGCGAGTCTGAAGAGGACATTGAAGTTGAGCAATGACTGACGGAAGCTTAACCGTGACCACGCATACGGGATATGGCTCTTTGAGAACTCTCGGGACTTGGGTAGACCCATCAAGCGCGGCATCCATTGTGCATAGACTTTCAAAACTTCAAGAAGGGTTTGAATTGAAGTCCGGACTCATCCACTTGCTGCCCACCTTAGTGGATTGGAAAGCGAGGATCCGAATAAGCATCTGAAGGAATTTCACCTCGTCTGTACTTCCATGAAGCCTCATGATATTCGAAGGACCAAATCAAGCGAGGGCTTTTCCATTCTCATTGCGATGATGCAACCAAGGATTGGCTCTACTACTACCTCGGGGACAATCAACACTGGGAAGGATGTCCGCGGTTTCTAGAAAAATATTTCCAAGCATCCCGAGCCGCCAACATCGGTAGAAATCGTGGCATTAGCGGAAGGATTGAGAGAACCTCTGCGAGTACTGGGAGAGGTATAAGAGAATTTTAGCAAGTGCCCATGACATGGCATATCCGAACAATTGATCATCCGATATTTCTACGAGGGTCGATTCCAATGGGCGCAGGATGATGGATGCCACAAGTGGTGGGGCTATCGTTAGCAAAACCCGGTAGAAGCTCGAGTTGATATCAACCATGGCACAAACTCCCGGCAATTGATGCTCGACCGGATATACCGCGAAGGGTGAGCGAGGTAAATGTTACTTCTCTCAATGAAGTCAAATCTTTGCTAACAACTTTGGTCGAGAAATTGAATGTAGGTACTCCTCCACCTGCGAGGGCGTGTGGCATCTGCACCAGCCTAGCTCACCCAACCGATGCATCCCCAACACTCCACGATGAAACGCCGGAGCATGTGAATGCTATTGGGTTCCAACAGAGGAAGTTTGATCCCTATTCAAACACCTACAACCCCGGTTGGAGAAGCCACCCAAATTTCAGTTATGCTAACAACCAACCGAACCAACAGAACTTCTATCACGGACCACCACCACCGCAACAGCCTTCGGGCTCAAGTAAGCCTCTTGAAGAAATTGTCCATATGTTAGCTACTAATACTGCAAAATTTCAACAGGACACTGCAACCAGATTTCAAAAGATAGAAGAGAGCATGAAGACCCTAGAGACTCAAGTGAGTCGAGATAGCATCCTCAGATTAGCGAATGGAGACTCAAAGCAAGTCGTCGTCTCGGACACTCGACCGAGGCATAATGTGGCGCAATTTTCTTAAGAAATGGTAAGGATTGCAGCCCCGATCGACAAGAACCCTAAGCGTGACGCCTGGGGTTCTCGTGTAGAAATAAAGCAGGAAGGCGAAAGGGAGCTTACGTGACCGTATAGGATTGAGTTCAGTGAAATCTTCAGAAACCCAAACCTCTAGTGGTTCCACCCCCATTCCCCAGAGATTGGCTCAGAGCAAGAAAGAAAAGGAGGATAAAAGCATTATGGAGTTATTCCAAAAAGTTGAAGTAAACATCCCGCTCCTCGAGGCCATTAAATAGGTTCCGCGCTACGCCAAATTCCTTAAGGAATTGTGCACAAACAAGCGTAAGTTAACAGGTAATAAAAGGGTGAGTGTGGGGGAGAATGTTTGTTGTCTTCTGAGAGGAAACTACCTCTAAAGTGTCGCGACCAAGGTATGTTTTCCATTCCTTGCAAAATTGGGAATATTGGTATAAGTAAGGCTATGTGTGATTTAGGAGCCTCTATTAATGTGATGTCTTTATCATTTATACCTCCACAGGTCTTGGTCCATTAACTAATCTTTGGAGTTATAATTCAATTGGCGGATCGATCGATTGTCTATCTGAAGGTGTTTTAGAGGATGTGCTAGTTTAAGTTAATGGATTAATTTTTCTGCCGATTTCTTTGTTATTGATATGAAAATGATAGTTCATCCGAGTCTTACGATATCTTGTTGGGTAGGCCTTTCCTTAGCACGGCTAAGGCAAAGATAGATGTGCATAGTGGTTCATTGACTTTAGAGTTTGATGGTGAAGTGGTGAAATTGATGTTTATGATGCCATGAAACGTCTTTGAAGATGTGTCTTGTGTTTATAAGGTTGATATCATTGAAGATTTGACTCATGAGGTTTTGCTTTAAATCATGATGATGAGTTGAATTATGCTTCGTGTCATAGGATGTATGTTAATGGAGTTAAGAGATTTACGGATCGGTCGAAGTTTCGATGATATACTTGAAGAGGCCCCAAATTTGGAGCTCAAAAGCTTCTCGAGCACTTGAAATACGCATACTTAGGAGATGGTGAGACTACGCGTGATCATATCCAAAGATGCTCGACGGCTGGGAGGAGAAACTAATTAGAGTGCTTGAGAGTCTGAGGAGGCAATTGGTGGGACCATTGTTGATTTCAACATCGAGATGAGGTTAACATCGAAGCGAGGATCGTCGAGCCTAAGGCGTTAAACAAGGCGCTAATGGGAGGCAGCCCATATTTTATTTTATTTTATTTTATTTTATTTTCTTTCCTTTCTTTTGCTTTATTTTGTGTTCTTTTGTCTCATTTGTTTCCTTCTTTCTTTGTTTTGATATTTTCTTTCCTTCCTGTGTCTTCGGGAGGTTGGCATTGGATCCATTCGGAGTTCTTGGATTACAGTGGCGGGAGTCCTCTATATGATCATATGTTGGCTCTCGTCCCTCCTTTGTACTAGCTATACCCTCTTGGCGGGATGCCTAAGCGAGCTCACGTATAAGCCCTCATCTTCTCTCCAGATTCAGGGAAGTCCTCAGTTTACCCTTTTCATTTACTTTTACGTTGAGGACAACGCATGCTTTAAGTGTGGGGAGGGTGATTTCTAGTTTTAGAGATGCATGTTGTTTTTGTGTTGTTTCTGTTTTTGTGCTATTTTTGTTTTTGTGACCCCTGTCGTTTCCGATATATTTTGACTTCTAGTATTCATTGCATGCTGTGATAGACTTAGGAGACCATTTCTTGCTCCAATTTGCTTGATAAATTGTTGTGCCTTAGGTAATGATGGACTGTTTTAGAGGAGTCGAGAGTATGATTGAGCCCCTTGTTGCTTACTGTTAATTAAATGTTAATGATTTTGTCCTATGTGTTGAAGTTGCGAGCCTGAGTTAATCGGTTAAAAAAAAACTTGTGTGATTAATCGGTGCCTTTCTTGTCTAGAGTCATGTTAAGCTTAGAAGTTGAGTTGGTATATGTGAATTGATGTGGAAAATTATGGTGAGAAAGGAAATGAAGAATAAAAATAAAAGGTGTTAGATTAGTTCGCCAATCACCAAAGGTGGTTGTAATGAAGCCAAAATCCGTCTAAAGGTTGGACGGAATGAGTAACAGGCGACATTCATCACAAATGTTTGCTTCAGCGTAAAAGGTCTTGAACAACTATGACGTGTGAGGCAACCAACTACTCCTCGATTACTCGAAAAAAGAAAAAAATTGCAAGCATCTCGAGTAATTACGAGTAAGGCTAAAGCCACTTGGTGTTGTGATTGACCGAGTAACGGATGACATTCATCACAAATGTTTGCATTCGCGTAAAAGGCCAATGACAATTAGAGCAAATTATAGCTAAAACACCTAATTAAGTAATTAAGATTAATCCGATCTTCCATGACTACCACATAAATTGAATTCCTCATGTATGCTAACCACCTGATAAGTGAAGTGTGTTTTCTAAGCTTGATTGGTTTTTAATTAAAATTTGGTAATTCATGCATGCGCTTCAATTTGAGTTCAAGCTTGTGTCTTCTCGCGTGGGAAATTTGTTGCATTTATTTGACATTTCGTTGACATTGGGACAAGATTGCGCTCTCATTCCTAGTTTACATTACCTTTGTGCGTGTTTCATTTAGTGGAGTGGTTTTTCATCGTGTCTTGGTTCTCTTTTATGCTTGAGGACAAGCATCGTCTAAGTGTGGGGAGATTTGATGAGTGCATATTTGTCTAATATTTGTGTTTTAATTATTCCTTTTTATTCCTCTTATTGGTTTAATTATTGGGACTTAATTTGATTTAATATTTTCATGAAGGGAATTAAGGGAGGACAGCAAATTGAATGCCATACAAATCAAATTAGCTCTGAGGAGAGTCGGCGTTTGTGGCGCAAATTAGTAAACTCGCAGAAACAATTGGTGGAACAAGTCTGGCGTGACTTGGAAAACGAATGGCGATCGAGGGCATACCTTGGTGGAGAAATTCTTTGGACTGAATTTGGAGAGTAAACAACGAGGAAGCCTTTGGAGCAAGCAAAGCGACCAAGGAAGGAATGGACGCAGTGGATCTGATTCGGGAGAGAACGCATGCGTCCGTGACATTAGAAACAATTTGAAATGGCGATCACGCATGCAAGAGAGGAATAAAGGAAAAACGCTCTTGGCGGTGCAGCAAGATACAAGAGGAATTCACGCAGAAAGAGAGAAAGTTACGCCGTGATCAAGGGCAATTAGAGGGCGCAACATGTGGATTGGCGCTAATCATCAAATGCAAGAGGACGGTGGCGGGTTCAATCGGCAATTAAATGGGCAGCAACAATAACAAACAAGGATTTTAATCTAGAAGTCACGCAAGGCATGAAGGCATAGCAAACAAGGATGAATGGGCCCAAATAAAGCAAGCAACGATTTAGGCCATCAAGGAGGGCCCGGCATTGAAAAAAGAAGACAAAACCTAGAGGTTGAGGGAGGCGGTGGACGAAGACACAAGAAGAAAAGAGAGGACAAGTCTGGCGGTTGACGCAGGAAGCAACGCAGGCACACTGAAGAGAGGTGTGCGGCGTTGAAGACTGGAGCAAAGCAAGGAGAGTCACGCACGTAACGCCAGTGGAGCAAAAATAGGGAGGACGCATGAGGCATTATCGGGATTTATTTTCCGAACTTCTTTTCTAGTTTTCTTCTTTCCTTTATTATTTAGATTATGTTAATTAGGAATTTCGGTTTCTTTAATTTCATTATGAGTAGCTAAGTTATTTTTAGTCGGGGAATTCCAATTATTATGCTTTGACTCGTGAGACTATTGTTCCTAATATTTGGTTTATAATATTAAATCTTGTTTACGATTCTTGTCATTGTTTATTAATTGATTCTGCGATTGAGGCTGATTGTAGAGTTAGTTAATTTACATATCGCCATGTTGATTTACTTGGTGGAGTCTAACTGGGTGATGGGTTATGCGTGGCAATTGGCCTTTAGGGCATAGTACTTATGCGATTTTGTGTGGAGGAACTTGCGATCTAACTAGATGAAGCATGAGTGCATGCGTAGTCGATTAGGGTTAGTGTTTCTTTAGAGTTTATTCTTTGTTAATTAATTGAATCTCGGAGAGAGTCTCGAAGGGTTATTAATTAATTAGGGAATAGTTCAAAGGAGTTTGCGACTATTCTAAAATTAAGAAAAAGCGAGGGAGCAGAGGTAGTTGGTAACCATAGCTAACCTATTATTAAACCAAAGAAAATATTTGAGTCGATGATCGTGGTCTAAGCATAATTAGGAATATCCTGGTTAAGTTGTCGTTTATTGAGTTTATCAATTTTATTTGCGTTCTTTGTTGGTTATTGTTTTATTAATTTGCGTTAATCTTTTGTCAGTTGTTATTTCAATTAGTAGTTTTAGTCGAAAACTTCAAAACCCCTTTTTATTTAATTTCATTCGTTCTTTGGCATTTGAATAAAATCAATTGTTTCATTCTCTGTGGATCGACCCCATTTACCACTGTGCGCAATTTATTTTCATTTGGTGTTTGGGATTTATTTTTGTGGATTCGACACCCATCAGTTATCTTGTTGCCCAGTGTTCCTGTCGCCTCTTGCCCTGGATCGTCCCCTCACTTCACGTCGATCGTCTGTATTCGCATTCTGCCTCCCTCCATCATTTCTATCGTTTCGCCTTCAGGGCTGTCGTTTGTTGTCAGGCCGACCGGTCTTATGCTTGTTATCTCGATCAACATTTTGTCTGTGCTTTACAAATTGACCCAGCCTCCCCTTTTGGATAAGGAATTCGATTTCTTTTTCAAATGCTAGCAATTTTTCGTGTCATGACCAATGTCTCTGTGGAAGCGGCAGTACAAATCCGGGTCCTTACTCTTGTAGGGACTCTTCAACTTGCCTAGTTCTCGGAGGGGTTCCCCATCCGCTCTCATGGCCGCCAGTACTTCTACATATCGTCTGTTGAGCAGGGTGAACCCCTGTCGATATCCATGTCGATCAGCTGGTTTTCTCCAGCTCAACTGGCCTTTCTGATGCTTGTGCGAACCATTCGCTCTGTCATTTGGTGAGCGATCATCCATCCTACGCTTCGTATTTTTCAGCACTTCTTCGAGCTGAATGTACTTATCCGCCCTGTTTCTTATTTCCTGAATAGATCGGGGCTGATCGAGGGCCAATGACTTTTTGAACTCCTCATCCCTCGTGTTGTTCATAAGCACTGCCAACATGGACGAGCAAGTGAGATCGGGGACCTCGACCGCTTCATTATTAAACCGAGTGATGAATTCCTGCAAGCTTTCATTCCACCCTTGGGTTAATTGCATCACCTCCAAGGCCATCTTCTGCGGCCACTTACTTGTGGCGAATTGGTTGAGGAATAGCGACCTAAAGTCCTCAAAGCACGTGATACAGCTCGGAGGTAAGCTATTGAACCATCGTTGAGCTCCCTTTTGAAAGGCCATATAGAAAGCCTTATACTGAATGGCGTCTGGAACACAGTGTAGATTCATCATCGACTGGAAGTGCTGTAGGTAGTCTAGGGGATCGATCTTTCCAGTATATTTTTCGGACGTCGGTATTTTAGTGCCGGGCGCCAGGAGGCTATCCAAGATTGTCGGAGTAAAGGGAGAGCTATACTGAGCTGTTGGGCGATCCGGGCGGAAGCTCATGACTGCATTGATCCGATCGTCCATGATTTTTTCTAGGACTTCAGCAAGGTGGCGATCAGTCGTTATACTAGTCAGTCGTGCGGACGATTTCTTGTTGTCTTGATTGAGATTTTAAAATCTGGCGAATCAACAAATCAGCCGCTTCCTCGATCTATTTTTGGGTAAGGGAGGTGTGAACAGGCGCAAGAGGATCTGCATCTGATAGGTGTTGGAGATTCGGGCGCATGTTGATTCCAGCGTTATCTTCCAAGGCTACGCTGTATTTTTCTTGTTCCAGGTTTTGAGGTTGCGGTTGATCATTCGGGCCCGAAGACTGCGTGTGGGAAGCATGGTATCTTGCGTGGCGAGGTTGCGAGTAAGCGCAAACCCATCCATTGTAACACCAGAGCGCGACGGGCTTATATCGAGTTAATTCTTGCCGCTACCGACCGATCTGCGTGTTTCTGGACGTGGTGCCCTGATGTCGGGCCCCACGGTGGGTGCCAATTGGTTCTACCTGGTTCTGGCAAAACTGCACATTGTCGTTTGGATCCATGGAGTTGGCTGCTTCTCACGAGAGCTTCGGCGTGAAGGTTCCTACAAAACAAAGAAGGCACGTCAGGAGTTGTTTCCCGATAAGCCCCTCCGATACTCAAGTTAGTCTTTTTGGTGAAGATAGGATCACTGTAAGCAGAGAGAACTATGGTTATGATCTCATGTACCTCTGTTATGGCATAGTTATATCTTATATATGGAGCATATGCTAGATTTAAGCCTTTACGTATGCATGGGAGACTTCCTCCTGCGAATGGGTCGTGGATGCATGGATTGGGTCTGGGCTTGGCATAGCCGATAGGTGTGAGACCAGTCCTTGAGAGATGGACCGATCGACCCATGGGTCGTTACGATTGAGTTCGGGCCTAGCACGATCGACCCAACCACTACTTGATTTATAGTACATCTTACTTAACTTCGTCAAAATGGGTTAGTGCTCTTGGTCATGCGAATCAATGTTCATAATACAATCAATCTTACATTTTATAATTGCACCACCTCTAATGAAACATGGAATAAATTTAGAAACAATTTTGCTAATCGGCTACTTGTATGAAGTATGAACATATTAAAAGTAACTCATGGTGTTCTTTCTCTACAATAATTGAAAGGGACATACACATGACATGTCTACACCTCAATTTTGGAGTAACAAAAGAAAGATAAAGGCAAGTTTTATACTTTTATCTCATAATTTAATCATTACTTTTTGTTTTTGTGCAATTTGGATAAATGATAAGTGCAATGTAATGTAACAGTAGTAAAAGTGTAAGGCAGGTGTAATAGCATAAATGAAGAGAGGAATCGATGGATTGTATTGAATTGGCTTATGAGAAATGACACTGGCAGATTTCAGAGCTCTGCCTTTCTCAGTAATGTCATCATTTAACTATAATATTCCCCATGCCTCTCCTTCTCTCCCTGCCTCTATATAAAAGCTACTATGTATAACAAACATATAATTCGTATAACAAACGTCTAACGAAATGCCCTGCTGGCTGATGTACTCTGTACCACATAACCGAATATAACAATTAAGCCACACGCACAACCACTTGTTTCTGCGTAACCAACTTCCACTCCTGCACTCATTTCCTTTATTCATGACACTTAGATTCTTCTACTCTTTGTTGGACCCAGCTCTAGGGAACCCTCTTGTCCTCTTCCTTTGATACACAAACTGGATTGTTGGTTTGCTAGGTCCATCAATACCCCTGCCTACAAGATTCACCTTGTCCTCAAGGTGGAAGGTGGGGAAGACATCTTTGATCAACTGAAGTGGCTCCCAAGTTGCTTCAAAAGAGGGAAGATGCTTCCACTTCACCAGCAGCTCCAGATTAGTGCCATGACCACGAGTGGCCAAAATCGTCTCAGGTTCTACCTCTCAATCCAATTCTGGAGATAATATTAGAGGAAGGGGCTGAACTTGGTCAGTGTTGCCGATTGCTGTTTTAGCTGGGATATGTGAAAAACTGGGTGGATACCTGCTGATGGAGGAAGTTGAAGTTCATAGGCAACAGCTCCGATGCGTTTCAATACTGGAAATGGGCCAAAATATCTGGGTGCGAGCTTCTCATTTGGCCTGGAAGCCAATGAACTTTGACGATAGGGGCGAAGCTTTAAGTACACCAGATCACCTACCTCAAATTGTATGTCACGACGGTGTTTATTCGCAGCTTGCTTCATCCGATTCTGGGCCATAACCAGCTGCTCTTTTAACTCATTAAGCATCAAGTCACAGTTCACTAATTGCTCCTCAAGAGCTGAATTGGAAGTGGTGCTGAACCCATATCGAAACAAGGTAGGAGGGTCCCTGCCATAAACCAGCTTGAAGGGCGTTGTCTTGGTTGAAGTATGGAAAGAAGTGTTGTATGAGTACTCAGCCCAAGGAATCCATTTAGCCCACTGTTTTGGTTGTTGGCTTGCAAAGCAACTCAAATACGTCTCAAGACATCGATTCACCGCTTCACTTTGCTCGTCGGTTTGCGGATGATAGGAAGTGCTTCTCTTAAGCTTGGTGTGCTGGAGACGAAATAACTCAGCCCAAAAATGGCTCAAGAAGATTTTGTCCCGATCAGTAACGATGCTTCTAGGGAATCCATGGAGCTTGACAACCATATTAATAAACTCCTCTGCCACTACCTTTGCAATATAGGGATGTCTCAAAAGAATGAAGTGTGCATACTTACTCAATCTATCCATAACCACCAGAATGGAATTGAATCCGTGTGATCTTGGAAGGCCGTCGATGAAGTCCATGCTTAGGTCTTCCCATATAGCCTGCGGAATGGGGAGTGGCTGTAAGAGGCCAGCTGGTGTCAATGTTTGATACTTATTTTGTTGACATATGGGACATTCCTCTACAAACTTTTTGATCCTAGCACGCATGCCCTTCCAATACAATTCTCCTGAAACACGTTTGTAGGTGCGGAGAAAACCACCATGCCCAGCCATAGGACTACTATGGAATTCTTGTAGCAACGTGGGAATTAGAGAAGAAGCCCTTGGTATCACCAACTTCCCTTTAAAAAATAACGTATCAGACTCAAGAGACCAACCTGGATAAGAAGAAGAGTCCTTTTCCAAAGATTGCTTAATAGCTTTTAACTCAGAATCATTATCAATTTCCTGAGGCAACAAGGATAAATCCAACACAGATGGAACTGAAATTGTCAGCATCTCTATTGGATGAGGAATGCGTGATAAAGCATCCGCGGCTTTGTTTTCCGGTCCCGGCCTATACTGTACTTCAAAATCAAAGCTCATGATTTTAGTTAACCAACGTTGATATTCCGTTGCTACCATACGTTGCTCCAGCAAGTAGCGCAAGGCCTTCTGGTCGGTGCGAACAATAAAGTGGCGCCCAAGTAGGTAATGACGCCATTTTTGTATAGCCATGACCATTGCCATCAACTCCCTTTCATAAGCTGATTTGTAACGCGCCCGACCTTGCAAAGCATGACTGAAAAAAGCCAAGGGTCACCCTTTTTGAGATAATACCGCTCCCAACCCAATACCTGAAGCATCTGTTTCAACCACAAATACCTCCGAAAAGTTAGGGAGAGCCAAAATAGGGACTGATTTCATAGCCTCTTTAAGTTCTTCCACTGCCGTTGTTGCTTCACTAGTCCACTCAAAGGAGTCTTTTTTGAGTAATTGAGTTAGCGGTGCTGCAATCCTCCCATAATGGTGAACAAAACGTCTATAGTATCCGGTCAACCCCAAGAACCCTCGCAACTCCTTCGGATTAGTTGGAAGAGGCCATTCATCCATTACTTTGATCTTGTTATAATCAGCTGCCACACCCTTTTTCGAAATAATGTGACCCAGGTATTCCACTTCAGTTTGATAGAAACAACATTTCTTGGCATTGACAAACAATTTGTGGTCACATAGCAAGGCCAACACCTCCCTCAAATGTCCTGCATGATCTGCAAGTGTGGCACTATAGACAAGGATAT